>OX439035.1:52713489-55113489 GCA_949317995.1 Acholoe squamosa | reverse complement strand
TAGCCTGGCAGGCCCTCTACTAGAAGATGGGCCAGTGTTGTTAGCTGTTACCAATTTCAAGTGTAGAACTATAATAAATGACACAATTCAGTAAGTGTACTTTATGCTACAAGCAGTAGTCAGCTTGTACAACATGACCTCCCTGTCCCCACTCCCAAATAAGAACATTACCATACACATATAAACATAGTCTCTATTCCAGACTGTACTTTTATCAGTCTTGGCCAGTCTGAGACTGGGAAATTATGAGTGCCTCCCTGTAGGTATGTATTATTAGGCCTATATATAAATTTCTCAATGTGACTATTTACTGAGCCTAAGTACTCGTATGATATCGACACCATTGCATTCAGTCTGTAGCAATGTTTCACCTCTAGAGACAACTGATAAAACATCCATATACTACCCATTTCACTTTATGGACACCCGACTCAATACCTGCCACACCCATCCATGATCGCGTACCTCCGGTTGTCCCTGATAAGGGGACTAACCGACATTCCCGTAGTTTCACTATGAATCAGCGTATTGCGGAGCCCTGGAAAAGACATTTGTTTTCTACATATTTTTTTTTTAGAGTTTGTTTCCACAAGTTTTATTTCCGTTTCCGGAACTTTTATTTCCGTTTCCGGGTCTTTTATTTTTGTTTTCGCAACTTTTATTTTCATTTCCGCAAGTTAATATTTGTTTCCGCAACTTATATCTTTGTCTCCACAACTTAACATTCACAACTCGGTGACTGTGCACAAAAGAAACCTTTCAAGTTGTGCAGACAAAAGTGCAAGTTGCGAAAACGAAAATTTAACTTGCGGAAACAAAAATAAAAAGTTGTGGAAACGAAATATGACTTGCGGAAACGAAAATAAAAAGTTGCGGAAACGATCGTTAGATAAAAATATGTATGAAACGGATGTCTTCTCCAGGGCTCCATAGTTATTGTATATGCTATATAAGTATTGTAACAGAACATGGAATGCATGGAGATGGGACCCGGTGGGCAGGGGGACACCTTGAGGAGTGGGGTATAAATGGACATGAGGCCTGTCAAAGGGATCTACACTCTGTCTAATCTGGCCGCATTCTGATGTACATGTTGTATTATGACACAACAAGTACTGGATGGTATATTAAAAAATGGCTCCAAAATAGCTAAGTTTATGGTATTTTAGCAAGGCCGACCCACTCTCTCTTCAGCTCTCCAGGACAGGGTACACCCTTATCCGCACAACAAGATGGTGTCTATGAATGTTTCTCAGTACTTTGATTAGGATTCTGAAAGTCTCAATTTGGGCTGTATTTTACCATATGAACAATTTTTAGATCCCCGTGGGGGGGGGGGGGGGTTAGAGGGGTGAAATGTTTTTGTGGGTGATCTCCCGGGTCAAAATGCATAATTTGAGATTGTCCCTGAAACCAAACGACAGAATTTGTGATTTGGACACCTTCCCCTACTAAGGGTTTATGAAGAACCTTATATACACTGGCAGAAACAATTAATACATCATGTAGTGTTGCATCAATGATTTTGGCTCCTCCCTCCTTGTATTCCTACTTAGCAGGTCGCCCCATGGGCGCCGCCATTACTGGAGCTTGTTACCAGCAAGTTCTACTGATAAGACCTATTAGATGGGTACCAGTCGGCCCCCGAGAGGACCGCAGTGAATCAGTGGGGTTATCTCATTGGCTAATAAATGATCCTGCTAAGTCCGTATATCAGCGGATTATTCCAGGAGATCGGGCATTTGCTATTACCCATCACCCACTTCTCTCATCATAGGCCTATCAGGGATAATGGATAGTTACCATCACAGTTGCCTTATAGTCCAAATACATGCTGATCAATAGGGCATTAGCACATTAGGCTATGGAGGCCGCCATTAGACCCCAACTGCACTATGACTAACACCTTCAGCCCCCGTCTCCGCAGTAAATGCCAGGGATGCTTCCCATTGGTCAATAATACAATAGCCATGTGCCGTATAGAATGGATTAATCTGAGATCATGGGAAGACAGGAGTTTGGGTATATGGTCTACCTCGACTGCACGAGTAGTCAACAGAGTTTTTCTAGATAATTATTCATTGTTTTCCTAGAATGGTTAATCTTTCTTTATCCGTCTCAGACACCACCTTAAGCACATCAAGATGCTGTAGATTATTCATGAGATGTCCCCAGTATAGGTAGCTGTAATGAATCATCATAGCCGAGCATGTCCCTTTAAAATTCAGCCGACTAAGTCATTATCACTGTGCATTATGGCTCATGGGTGGGAGCTCATTCAGACAGCTATTGACTCCTAGAATATCACACTGCTTTATTTACTAGTGCCCCAAGTAATTCTCGGTAATCACCCGTAATGACACCTGCTCTCAATACTTATTGTTGTAGGTTTCAAAATACTTCGTTCCCATTCATATTCTCTGCCATTTGCATTGGAATAACTGCATGCGAATGTGTTTCCCTCTTCGACGTTT
Source organism: Acholoe squamosa (assembly GCA_949317995.1). Taxonomy (NCBI): domain Eukaryota; kingdom Metazoa; phylum Annelida; class Polychaeta; order Phyllodocida; family Polynoidae; genus Acholoe; species Acholoe squamosa. The sequence goes on along the minus strand of OX439035.1, from coordinate 55,111,015 downwards.
ACCTCTCCTGTTCTTCATAAAATTTGAAAACATTTTTCATCCCACATGTAACTTTTCTGGAGTACACACTGAAAACCTATGACTGCAGAAACTAGTCAGTAGTGATCACTTTAGGGTGCTCAATTTAATGCAGACCAGGAAGAGTACCCCATTCATCATATGTGATTAGTTCAGGTCATCAATACGATTACTTCAGGTCATCAATACTGATTAATTTTTCACATGCTGAGATAATAATGACCTGGTTAAGCAATTTGATTGCAGTACAATGTTGCTCAAAATAAGAAATAAAAGAATAGTTTTGGAATATCCCCGACCCCACCCCATCAACCTAACCCCCATTCATTTATTAGAGTAGGTCTTCTCCTAGAAGATATGGGATTCATAGTTATATAAGTTGGAGCAGTTGATGCCTATCTTTATACTTCTTGATAGGACCATTGACAAAGAATAGATATTTATGCTCTGAATTTGTCTATTTTACTTTCATTCTCATTTTACAACATGTCCCCTTTTCAACACAATTTTACATAACTTCCCCACTTTAAACATGCGGGCTTCCCTAGCCCATTTAAAAGGGTCTATTTCTCCTCTTTCCTATCCCCTCAGGATGTGTGTGGTGCACATATGTGCGGGCACTGACACATTCTCCTCTGTGAAATTGTGTAATGTAGTTCTTGCCATGAATATGACCTGGATATGTCGAAATGGCGTTAAACATCTATCAATCACTCACTCACTCACTTTAAACATGCATGTTGATAATTTATGGCAATTATTTATATCAATTTTACCACAACAATGATCTGGATCGTATGAGACATGTCACATCATCACAAAGAAGGGCCCCCTGGTGGGAGAAATGGTATGATCAAAATGATTACTTTCTTTCATCAATGAGGAATGATGACCTAAAGTCATCTGCATTGTTTACTTTCAACAAGCCTAGGTTTTCTGTGCACTAGTCAGCATTCTTACTAGAACAAACTTAAATACCTAATCATGTGAATGCTATACGTTGATATGCAGTCACTATATATATATATATATATATATATATATATATATATATATATATATATATATATATATATATTACACAATGGTGTTAAAAGCCCCGGCGATGGGCACTTCATATGTTTTGCTACCACACATGTGCGGCTGGCAAGGGTACTTTTTGACCATAATTAGGAACAGGAGAGGTATTATAATCTATCTAATAATTCAGATATGAGAATATCTGTTTTTCCATGCAAGCCATAGTCCAAATCAGTTTTCTTTTCATCTCAAGTTACCTAGAAGCTAAGAAAATCGAATGTGAAATATTGGATTTGGGTGTTTTGGGAACACTAGTTTGTAGTGTGAATGGTGTCTGAAACTGTGATCTGGGAGTTGTTCTCTGCAGGCACTCTGACAAGGCCAGTGCAGGCTGAGTAACAACTGGGCCTGCACATTGCAGGTAAGAGTAGGCAGGGTTGTTAGCACACTAGGGTCTGTAAATACACTGCAAAAAAAGTGTTTAGCTTCTAAACACTTGTAGCCTATTTGCTAAACGCTTTCTTGCAACACTTTTCTAATCACCTTTTTTTTCTAAACACCTATGCCAAAAGTGTTTAAAATAAAAAGTGTTTAGACATAAAAAGTGTTTAAAATATAAAGTGTTTAGATAACAATCTGTTTAGTAATATAAGTGTGCAGGTACAGATGACGTAAGGCAGGTACAGATGATGTGAGGGAGGTACATCTGAGGCGATGCAGGTACAGATGATGTGAAGCAGGTACAGATGAAGTGGGGGAGGTGCAGATGAAGTGAGGTAGGTGCAGATGACGTGAGGCATGTGAAGATGATGTGAAAGAGGTGAAGATGACGTGAAAATAAAAAAATGAAATGATGATAAAGCTCTGATCAGTTGTTTATACCTGCTGGGCACGGCCTTAATGCGCAGCGATGCATACAAGCTCAGGCATACTTTATCGGCAGTCTGGATCAGGGCCACTAAAGAGGCCTTTTCAACCATAGAATGATTCCTAGACAATGAGACCAAAGGACGATGTGGACAAAAACATGGAAAATATGGCCAACTCTTTGGATGTGCCAGTCTTCAGTGTCAGGGTGGGTTATATCAAGATAATATCAATAAAGCTTGTTTTGCTTTGTAAAACAACACCCGCTTAGCCATTAATGAGTCAATCCCACCAGATTAGAGCACTCCCTACCCTAGAGATTAATAGAAGCGCATTGGCCACATCGTCCGTTGGCCACATCCCCTTTGGCTACATCGTCCATAATTGTACAATTACAGAAATGCCAAAGGAACCATTATAATATCCCTCTCTTCTGATATAATTTGAAGGATCAACAACCCTGAGGATACTGTCCCTATTTGTGGAACTAAAAAGGGGTACCTTCTAGCGTTAGAATACTAAAATATTTCTGATATCTCAGGTTGTCCACAACATCCACTTTTGACCACATGATGCCATTCTTGGGAGCAGAACCTCGGTTGCTAGGGAGCTGACAAAGGGTCAAATTATATAAGCAATGTACTAGAAAAAGTAACCTTTATGTTGTTTTCTTTTCTAATTTTGGGATTAGAAAATAGTGGATCAAGTATGCAATGCAAATTTTTAATATCTTTCAGAATTTGTAACTCATTTTGCCATGGGATGTCTAGATCTTTTCTGATAAGGGTTTTAACAATTTTTTTTAGTACATTTCCTATATAATTTAACCCTTCATGAGGATTCTTATCAGTAGACAGATAAGCCTGATAAGGGCCACGCTGGTTGTTATGACGTCACTGCTGCTCCCCAGAATCGTCCAGGGTTTGGCCACATTGTCCATTACTACAATCATAGTCTTTTGGCCACATCGCTCATCTACCCAAAGGATTATCATCTGGAAGCAGAAAATTGGAATTACTGCATGAAACAGCACATGACCACATGGAATCACATCGAACTAAGGGAGTGATCATTTTTTTAAAAACAGGGGGGGGGGGGGCTGGTGGGTTTGGGGGGTTAGAATTTTTTCAACCCCTTGACCAGGGGGTCAGAATTTTTTCAACACCTCTGATGGGGGGGGTCAAAATAATTTCACCTGTTTTCAGTGGAAAACCCAGCGCATTACTATATGCTAAAACGGGATGTTCGCGCGCAATTTTTGTCCCTTATGGTGGGGTCAAAAAAATTTTAACCCCTCGGGAGGGGGGGGTCGAAATTTTTTCCAGGCGTCCGAGCGCAAACCTACCAGTCCCCCCTGTTATTAAAAAATGATCACTCCCTAAACAGAGTTTCACTAGAATGCAAAAATAATGACATGATGTGGCATCAAAGCAAAATGAATAATAATGCTATCCATTTACCCACTCACATGAGAGTACATCACAAAGGTCGACAGTAACACTGTGAGGCGTTCAACATAGCCACAGACATTTAACCATTAATAAAAATGCCCATGAAAAATAATGGGAGTAAAATTGGAAGTACAACGTATAAATTTACCTTGTCAGGCCGTTATGATTTGGGCGTCTTGCCCTTGCTGGAGTTACTGCAGTACTGAGGAGTGCACATACAGGTGCACATACACGACACAGTCTGAACCACTGCGTCATGCGGGCGTCATTATCAGTGACTTATGTAATGTACTGATAAGACTAACGGCCACGACCAGTAGCGTGGGAAAGCTCTAAAACTTCCTGAGTATAACAGTAATGATTTACAGACAAGAGAGAAGATAAAATCGAGTAGACTATGTTATATGAGACTATTAACATAATCAACATAGGCTAGCCTACAAAAGTATAACCATGGTATACTACTTCGTATTTTTATGGTATATTGTAGAACTATGGTAACCTACAATTATAGTATAGTACTTAGGCTATACCATAATACCTGGCGTATAAGGCACAGGTCTGCATAATTTATGGGGTGCACCTAGAGACTAAAATTTGGCCCAAAAAATTATATCTTTTGTGCTACTCAATGTATGTGGGAGTTTACGATATATAGTACTATAATCTATTTTCTTTTGCGCTGTACATATTTTTGCGAATTTTGCGGAAATTAAAAATTCACGAATTTAAGTACAGCATGAATATTTATTTATCCCTGGGTGTTAGGTAACTGTTAGGCCGTTTAGAGACAAGATGAGTCTAACAGCGCGGTTGCACTACAAATCTCCCGACAGGACAGCGGAATATATCTAACTCTTGTTACGGTTGATTGGTTCCGCACTGAGCGCCCTCTGGTCCATTCCCTATGTCACTCTGCTCGAGGCCACCTGTGGTGCCCTCTTACAAGAGAAATAGGAAATGCTCCCGAAGAGCACCTATCCCACTATGATATGGTACATAGTAATAGTCTCAAATACACCTAAACCTTGATACACCATAAACACGATTCCCTACAATGTTTTCATTTTGCCTGTGAGAGCACACTGGTCCTGGATAAGGCACATTCCTTACTCTATGGGCAAGCTTCATGTACAGTAGTTTGGATAACAGAGACTCATGGTGCATCTGCCCTTCATAGCACAGATGCAGAGGGTTGTCTGGCCACACTATAAATAGCACCAATCAAGAAACATGTTTGAGTTTGCCTGTACCAATATCTCATGCTTCAATTAGAAAACAATTCCTATACAGTTCTTCAAATGGGTTTGAGGGTGAAGGTTGTTTGAGGGATAAGACCGTTTGAGGAATAAGAGCATTTGAGACATGTTTGAGGAATAGGATTTCATGGCTGCTCTTAACCCTCAAACAGAAACCTGTTTAAGGGTTAAGAACCGTTTGAGGGATATGCACCCACGTGCTCCCATCTGAGAACACTATACAGTGTCTGTTTACATAAGGAAGACCTGACACCGGCACCGGCATTTTGGTATATACATTGCATATAGAGGGTATGTAACAATGTTTTGGATAGTGAAGGGACTGAGAGGAAGTAAGATTATGTCCTTGATACCGGAGTCAATGACAAATACTGCATTAAAAAAGTATATATATATATATATATATATATATATATATATATATATATATATAGATTTGTGTTCTTGTATATATGGTATTGTGAATTCACATATTGTACTTTATTCATTTTAGATGGTGCTCCTGGTATGCTTCAATGGAATGTATGCCAAACTCCAGCTTACCCCTGTTTCAAGTTAGAAGTGAATCATGGCCAGCAGTTTGAAAGTTTACATGCTACCTTCACACACATTGATTGTGATTCTGCACACTCAGGTAGGCCAATGTTACTTTGTGATGTCGACCCGTTTACTGTTGGTGTTAAGTCATTGATTATAAGTCAAGGCTTCCCTCCCCATATATAGGAACCACACCCGAGAGTCTTCGCCTCGTGAGATAACCCTCAATCAGTGGGATAATTTTACATGTTTTATGCTCATTTTGAGTGTCATTACTGGCCGTGAGATACGGCAGTGGGTTATCTCACGGGGGGTATGAGATACGGAGACCCTAGGTTAAGTCTATGGGGCAAAATACGGCCCCAGCGCCCCCTAGATCCGCGACTGTCTTTGGCGACACAAACATTAACGTTCTTGAAGGTGATGTTTTTTTTTCCTTTGAGGAAGATACTCACGTTCCGTCCTTCATGATGGAATCAATGGGACTTCCACAAAGTATGTACGCACCAGTCAGGAGGTGGCCCTGGCAAAACAGGCAAGGGTGCATTTAAAATGCAGGCAGGGGTCGGGGGTCTACAGGCATGTCCTATGTTCTCAACTGAAGGGAGAGACCTATCAATTTTAGAGTTATTGGCTACCAACATCTACCGCACGACGGTGTTCAGCACACAGCTACAGCTATGATGTCCATGTCTACGAGATATGCCGAATAGAGGAAAGTCCAGCACGCCCCCGAGTGTTGACTCATCCCTAAAATTAATAACCCTTAGGCCAAAAACATTGTTTCCAGTAACATGACTTGAAGGATCTTTTTTTAATCTTTTTTTTCTTACATTCAAATCGGAAATGTAAGGGCAAATATCAATGGACGTATCATTTTTTTTTTACTTCATTGTAAAATTGTGACTGAGAAAATTGACAACTGGAAATGGGTGGAAGGATATGAAACGTATACGGGAAAATGGATGAAAAAAGTGTAAACATCCTCAGAAAGGATGAAATTTTTTTTAAAAAAAGTATGAAAAATTCTAAAGAATCTTCAAAATAAAAGAAAATAATAAAAAAAAATCCGACCCTGTTTTTCTAGGGACGGTCGTGTTACTAGAAACACGCCTTTTTTTAAGGCCTTTTATCTATTTATAGTTCTGGTATATATTTAGGATTTTCAGGGTACACGTGAGCATTGGGAGTTGGAAAGGCAGGCGGTTAGATGGGCGATTACGTTTGACCGCGGGGGGGGGGGGGTGCCCAGTATATCATATTATATACGTAATGCAACATGGGGGTGGGGAGAGGGATGGCTCAATTGTCTTGAAGGGAAAATGCAGACATACTTTGAGGCCCTATTCTGACAGTTATCAATTACTACAGAATTACTTCTGACAGTTATCAATTACTACAGAATTACTTCTGACAGTTATCAATTACTAGAGAAATAACGCTGCTTACCGGTGTATTTAAAGGTGTACTGCAATTTGTAACTAATTTTCAGTCATCAGTCATTCTCTGTCGATTTGATATGTATTAGTTCTGTCTAAAAGTGCATAGTAATTGGCATCAAGATAATCAAGTCAATGAACTCACATCCTTTATTTTACAACGCAGTGGCTTCCAAATAAATCAACCCTCAATTAACCGGCGCGAAAAGACTCTCCAGCTGATCAAAATCTGGTAAAACTGAATTTTGACTTCACTGATTTGATAAGTACGTTATTTATGGTGCAATTCATTTTTCTTTTTTTACTGAAATAGAGGGTGCACTGTAAAAAAAAACAAAAAACTATTGAATCTACGAGGGATCCTCATAAAACTGAAGGGTGAACCACTGTAATTGTATTGCAATGAACCAGTGTAGTTTTTACAAGAAGCCCCAGGTGGCAGTGCAGTGGTACAAGGAATCTCGGTGAATGTAGCATCATATCTCTGGCAACTTTTGGACAAGGATTCCCGTCTGATTTTACGGTGTGTACTTGGCCATGTATGTGATATAACTAGAGAGATGGGTACATAAATGTCAGGTTGCAATGTATCTGGTGTTAGACAGCACAGGGAGCCTCATTTGCTGAGTGTATATAATATCTAAAGATGTAGCATACAGACTCAGAAAGCAAGTGTGGCATAAGGTAAAGTTCTAGGTATCTTTGCCCAAAACCATCTTGTCCTGTTTTATGATGTTGCCTCGCGAAATAACAACCTCATCACTCCATCAGATCATAGGTATCACATATTCATAAAATGACAACTTTGGTTCATGGAGGTTATTTCCCAATATTCTACGATCGCACACAGCCCTGCAACTGCAACTGTAACTGTATAAATTAGTGATTCTTAATGAGTCAGCATAATGCAAGCTTGCAAGCGGCCCTATTAGAGCAAACATGATTAGGTGTAACTTATATGATTATCACTTTGTAAATGCCGAAGAGATTCTTTTTAAAATTTAGCACTTATATGTGAAATCAATACTTTGATTTGTGTATGCGATTACATCTCATTTCATTACTGTACCATAGCCTAGACCAATGTAGGACACTGATTATAGAACTAGAAGCATCATATAAGGTCAATGGATAATTCAGTTCTGTCCTGGACAATTATCAGTCCACAAAATTTGGCTACATTTGCTTTACTATTCCGAGGGTCGGTTTCTGGCAGAGGAAACCCATGCATTGTCTCTATTTTAGAATGCCATACCAGTACAGATATCTTATCAACACTCACGCTTCAGTGACTCCCTTCCTGTGGTCCTTTGATGAACATTGCTTCTATCTGTTTGCATTATCCATACGCATGTTCAATGCTACGGTATGTCATGGACCCATGCCTGGCAGCACAGTATACAGATAGGCCATCGGATGATATACTCCAGGGAAGATAGCTGTAGGATAGATTCGGATGTTGGCAGAGGCAAGTAGTGTTCCTCCAGCACCTAGCTGTTATCGTACTCTCAGTTATCCCCGACACATACCTTAACACTAATATTCCATCCTTCATTTTGCTAAACCCATCCCTGATGGAACTACTAGTAATCTATCATCGTAACCGATAAGAATAATGCTGATAGTGTTGTGCCATGGACCAGGTCCGTGGTTGTGCTGACAGCAGGGGGTTAACTTGGAACTTAGATAATAGATCGAGAGGAAATCGGGGCTGGCTTTCTCCACACACCGCTGCTATTATCTATTACTGTAGTATGGGCCAAATGGCCATCTCATGTTATTCTTTGCGGGCACATTAATATCGCGCTAACCGTGAGCACCTAGTGGTAGCTGCCTCTCAGTAATGACTAAAAGTAGAACAGACCTCAGGGTAAGCATATTTTATTTAACAATCACTGTTAGGTTTGCAGGCTAGAGCTCTTTTATGAGTATCTGCATTGCTGGCACTTATAAAGTGAGGGCCATTTCATGGACAGTGACGGCCTCTAGAACCATTGATTTACCAAATACATCAAGGGTGGATAAACCCTATACTATCTATCAAACCTTTTCGTATCAAGGGCCTGCTGCCCCTTGCCACTTTCGTATCTCTACTTTACTCCCGTTCCAAGCTGCCCCTCCCCCTTCTACCCTCTCCCATCGTGCTGCCTCTTCCGCCGTCTACCTGCCTCTCCACCTGTCTGTCTTTCTCCCCTGTTTAATCGTTTGTCCTTCCTTTAATTCCTCTCTCCCTATTCCCCTTTCTTATTCTACATGAAATAATACATGTAAGGAATGTAATTTTGGAAATCTTTCCCCTTTGTATATATACATTTCATTTCAATATAATTCCATAATTTATTACCAAAGGCAGCATGTTCACATCCTGTGTGGTCTTCCCATCATGTATGTGCGTATCCATGAACATCCATGATTCGTGGAAGCCAAACCACAAAAAAAAAACATGCACTTCAAAATCAGCATGATTTTCTTATTACCCCTCAAGATGAAGTTAAAAAGATATTGCTTTCAACATGATATTTCCACTGTCAATTTCTGTCGTCAATTTTCAGCTTGACTGTCGACAGCCCTCCACGCTATATGTACAGGCATCCTTAGCCAGGCATCCTTGGCCATCGCTAATGGCATACATAAGAGCTTCTCGCAGCATTTATAAAGATAGGGGTCACTCATAATGTCCAGAACTTCCTTATGATGTCTATAGGAGCTATTTGCTCCCCTTATTTGATTCTTACTGCAAGCTCATTGTTAATTTGATTCATTTCCTGTTAAATATGCCCATCTCAACACGTTACCACCATGGCAGTAGCATCCTGTCTCTCCTCACATCACCTGATAATCGGTCATTACTGCGTATTCTGCCAGTAGGCATTGGTGTTGTCTCAACATTGCTGTTGTCTCAACATTGCCCCCTTCCTGGTCCTATGCCAAGTCATTTGCATTGAAATAACTAGCAATGAGAATTCACCATTTTTCTTCATCCTGGTCCTAATTTCCATTTAAATAGGTTGAAAATATTTATTACAGGCCAGGTACTTTTCAGTAATTGACTGCAGTAGGTGAAAAGGCTGGAATTGAATATTGCATTACTGATTAAACAGGAGGTACAAAGGAAGAGACTATTTTGCAGTATCCAGTCGGTATTTTACCAAAAGATAGCCTTTATGTTATTGAAAATATCTACCAGTCAATGTAGAGCATTGCAGCAAGGGCCCATGATATTGCATGTCGTATCAGCCTACAGTGTTCCACAATGAGCCCTATTTGCTGACTCTGCATAATATTTGAGGGTGCATTTTACAGGCCATGTCACCCTGGGTGGCATCAGCAGCAGGTGCCCTATCACTGCTATAGTTTACACTGTCATCTACATACAGGCGCCAATGCACCTGTTAAATGGTGACTGTATATGACAATGTAAACTACCAATGTGACCAATTTATTTACTTTCTATCCTCCAATGTGACATTTGTCTACTTATTGTACTCCAGTGTGGCATTGAGCTACATTCTGTCCTCCAATGTGACATTTATCTATTTCCGTCATCCAATGTGGCATTTACCATTCATCGGAAAGCTGATTGATTATACAAGACAGGCGCTTATGCAATATCTACTTTTAATGCTTAAGGGTAATTTCAACACCCCTTAACTTATTCAAAACCTAATACGTTACTTGAAACCCTCCAATGTGGCATTTAACAACTCACTTTGCTCCAATATGACATTCATCCACTTGCCGTCATCGAAAGTGGCATGTACGTATATTGGATTGCTGACACTATATGTGTGTCACATTTATTTCCACTGGTTATTATGGGAAGGGATCGTTTCTCTTAATTAAGAAATATGAGAAAGTCATGGAAAATAATATGTGCATATATACACAGCTAAAAATAATTTTCTTATCCAAGAAAATAAACTTGACATAAGAAATCTTTTCTAGTTATGAGGAAAATTCTGGTTATATGATTCATCAGTCATCTTGTCTTCAAGAAAAATCAAGTTTAGAACAAATCTTGAGTTGCCTTCTTGATTTAAGTTTTCAAGATTATTTTTCTTAAGAAAATTTCTCAAAATTGGTAGTTTTGTCCACTAGGTAACATTATTTATCTTATATCTTAAAACAAGAAAGACTTATTTCTTGATATGAGATTTATTAAACTAGAAGTGTTTTCTTACATCTAGAAAAGGGTAGAACAAAGATCTTGTTAGAAATTGTCCAAGGAATATTATCTAGCATGCCAGGTAAGTATTATTTACTTAATATGAGGAAATTAGGTAGTCTGCCATTAGGTGCCAGCACTACCTGTTATGGTGAATTATTTGAAATACAAAGTACAAATTCCTAGCTTAAACTTGGTCCTAAAACATTAGATGTAGTAAAATAAAGTGAAAACTGAAGGAAACTTATTTGGAATTAATTTAGTATCAGGCTCATTGGTCTGATAGTTGATTGAGGGGAATTCAAGGCACAAAGGAAGCTAAACACCTTTTGCGTAGGTAATATGATAATGTAAGGGCCGGATGTGCCACAGCCTTTCATCAAGTCAAAGACTTTAAATGAAGGTTTTATTCACTTATGAAAATGTGGCTTCAAAGAGCTGCATATAATCTGATGAACCTCTGTCACTAAGGTAGCCTATACTGATAACCTTCTATTCTATTTAAAATATTTCCATAATAGACAAAAATCATATCCACTTTACAAACAAGGAAATTAAGGAAATGAGAAAATATAACTTATTTTAAGAAAAAGTATGAGTAAGTTTATCTTGAAATAATCCTCTTCGATGAGAATTATTTACTTTCTTTAAGAAATATTCTAGAAAATTGAATCCTGATTTGAGAATAAATTACTTGATTTAAGAATGTATTTCTTAAGATTGTATTTCTTAATTCAAGTAAGCTGGAAATACCAAGATTTCAAGTAAAATTTTGTTACCTGGCGGACAAACTTGTTTTAAGTTAATTTTACTTAAAATGAGAAATAATTTCTTAAAATAAGAAAGTTATTTTTGGCTGTGTAATTTCGATACTTTACTTGACTAATAATTATAGCAAACCTTTTTCGTTTAGGCCTTATCTACTTTCTAATCACAAATGTTGCATGTCTCAACATGCTATACAGTAAAGAATGTAGCAGCTATCCTCGCATAGCTGCTACCTTTACTTGTGGGATGTGTACTTGCCATCCTCCAGTCCGAGATCTAGCTTCTGCACTCCCCTCATGCATCTTCTCTGCCGTGTCATGGCCCAATGTCTGGCACCCTACCGGGCCCATAATTAAGACCTCATTAGGAAAATCTCCTCCGATGTAGAAGGCTGTAGGGTGAAAAAAGGGTGTGTTAGGGGAGGCAGGCAGTGCTCCTTCAGCAACTATTGTCCTTCTCCGACTTGTCGCAGGCACAAGCTTTAACAGAAACACGCCATCCTGACAGGCTTCTTAATGAATTGTGACCAGGCCAGGAATGGACCTATATACCGCCCCTTGCTGCGACACCTGGTACCGGTATCAATGCACTATTAAGATTGTGATTGACTACACCCCAGCACTCTACGTGTGTCTGTACATGTCGCAGGGTAGATCCCTCAATTAGGGCATGGGCTATTCGGATGTGATCCTCATCCCAATTAGAAGCTTATTTGGATGAGATTTTCTGAGAAAAGGGAATCTGAGAAACAAGACTTATTCTGAGAAACAGGACTTATTCTGAGAAACAGGACATGTTCTTATTCCGAGGAGATTGTCTGGGAAACGGGAATCTGAGAAACAGGACAAGATAATCATTTTCCTGGTCAACGGGACCTCTTTTTTCCCCTTTATAACTACATCTATACAGGCTCCCAAGTGTGATCCACTCCCGGACCAGAAGGCAGTATCTACTTCTCCTATCAGTAGCTACTGAGAATATGCTGATCAACAACTGCATTTTGCAGTAGGTACTGCTGAAATACTTCCAAAACAGCTGACTCTACACTGCATTTTCAGTGTAGACTCAGTAGTGTACTGACTATCAACTGAGTATGCACTGCATCTTCAGGGTAGAATCAGTAGTCTACTGACTCTCAACTGAATCTTAATAGGTACCAAACATGTCACACTCTGTGCAGCAGCATAGATGCAGTAGTCTACTGACTATCTACTGGTATCTCTCTGTCCATTCATCGATTATTTATTGGGCTACTGACCTGATGCTTCTGAGACAGTCCATAGTGTGAATTTCAGTATAATTGTGAACAGTAATCAAAAGATTCAGTTATGAAATTATCCAGTGTTTGTTAAGAAAAGCATAATTATACCTTTGCATATGATTATGTTATTGAGTGCCAGTAATGGATACACATGATGTTTGTGTGTGTAAAAGCGAGGAATTAGTCACTGACTTTATGTAGGGCATAAATGTACTAAATCATCAAGTATTATTTTGGTCATCATCATGCCACTTTTTTTTCCTACATAGTATACATGTATCATTGATAATTACAAAGCTGCTGTCTTATCACTTTAACATCAATAAAATGCAAGGCATTCTACTAATGCAGTACTTTATCAGACATGCCTACTCTTACCTTCTTCTATGATAGAAGTTACCCAGTACTACTGAATCAATACTGCCCCTCTCCTATATGAGTTGCATGCACTACTAGGGAGTAATGACAGCTCCACATATCTGATGGGATGATGGCTCAGGGGGCTAATGCATTGGTACAGTAATCAGAAGATCCCAAGTTCAAATCCAGCAAAGACCACCTAGAAAGACATTGGTAGTGCCAGTACTAAAGAAGCGGCTGCTTCTTTTATGCTTCTACCTGCCCCTAGCAGTAGTTTTCAGTATGATCTACTGCTCACCTACTGCTATAGCAGCAGTCATGCAGTAGTGCTGATTGAACACTGTCCCAACCCCATATAATGTCATGCAGCATTAAATAAGTAGATACTGTTTAAATGCTGCCATCTCATTTACATAAATGGGACAACTGATTCAATACTGCTTGCATGCTGCTAATACTACTGTTCTGCTACTGAACCACTGCTGCCATGTTCTGTGTGCTGAGCAGTAGATTGCCAGTAGATGCTGATATGGTACTGTTTCTGATGCTGCTTTCACACTGAATCACTACTGTCACACCACACTGTTTTTCTACTGTTTAAATACTGATTTTCTACTGCATTTTGGTCCGGGCTGTGGCCTCATGGTCAAGGCATCTGCTTTGTGACCTGGACATTCTGGGTTCAAACCCCACTGCCGTCTGCCGCAGACTCGCCTTTTCTTTTTTTGGACAATAACATGATACGCGGGATACGCATGATTTGCCAGAATTCAATCCTATGTATATTATTTATATAGCAATGGATAGAGCTGATAAAGAGAAGTGGATTTCCTTTTTAAATGAAGTATTTATGTCAATTTAAAGGGACATTCTGACCAATTAAAGATTTCACATCAACTCCATAATTTTGCACCAATTCTGTCAGATCGCTAAATCGCAGATGATATTATGTCAAGATAAAATCCCTTTAAATTGTTAAAATTTGATATGATACATTGATTTTCAACCTTTTATGGGGAACTTTTCCATACATGAAAAGAAAATAGTACAAAATAATGATTTCAGAGATGTAGCCAGTCCTGTATCCAATATGCTTGATCACAAATCTGGACCCTATTTAAACTCTTAACACTGGCAGAATTTTGGGTTCTATTTTGGGTCTTTGATCAGTCATAACTTCCCTTATACTTGGCATAAAGACTTCATTTAAAGAGCAAATCCACTTTTTTTATGAGATCTATCCATTGCTTATTAGATAAAATGCATGGGACAAAGTCTTAAAAACTAGGTAAGTGCCTTCGTCGGTGGTTTCAGAGCTAGTGGCCTCCCCCTCCTCATCAGACAACGACTCTGTGTCGGGGGCAGGCAATTTTGCGTGACCTCGTGGCATTTTTAAGCTGATGCAGGACCTGTGAGGGAAGAAAGAGGAGTTGTACATAGGATGTAGGATGAAAGGTACAGAAAAACCACATCCTTTTATCCAAAAATGTTCAATTTATAAGTTGAGAGGAAATTCCCAATGCCTCGCCCTCAACAAAACCCCCGCAGTACCCCTATTATTGGTCGAAATGAGTATCATGGGGGTCTAGATGGGGGGTCCCCATGTCACTTGTCGATTTTAAGAAAAGCCCATGTCACATGTCACTAAATTTGTAATCGCCCCTGTCCTTGTCACTTAGCTCCATGTCACATGTTGATTTTAAGAAAGGACCATGTCCCATGTCATGATCTTTTTTTCTCCCCTGTCACTAGAGCTCTATGTCCCTTGTCGATTTTAAGAAAAGGCCATGTCACACTGTCGATTTTAGGGGTCTAGACCCTCTATCATAATTCGTGGATAAATCTGTGAGAAAAGCAAATTTCTTGTTACAACCTATTCCTGAATGGTCTTTAGGAACACTTTCAACATATACATGGGTGTAAATAGCATAAAGTGAGTTATTCCTACCTTGACGAGTGTTTTTCCAGATTGCGTTTCAATGTTTTCCCGTGTAATGGTTGGGACAAAGTTGGGATGAATTCGCGGGGAACCTCTTACACATGTGACGTCACTCGAGGATTCCCCTACGCACAAAGTGATGACGTCACACTTTGTCTCAACTTTGAGGAAATTTCTCAATTTTAGGGAAAAACAAGTTGAGCCCAAACAAGTTGAGAGAAAAATTCTTGGGACAAAACCGAACCACCATTATGTAAAGATAAGTTGAGAATTTCTCAACTTCCCCGGCCACTGGACCGACTTTTCCCAAAGTTGAGACCATTATGTAAGACCCCCCAGGTGAAGCTGTGAAAACACTTACCCCACATGCATCCCCTCCCCTGATGGGTTCCTATAGCAACCAGATAGGAGAGCTGTCCCTGGGATCACCTCCTGAATCTGTATCCCTGGGCAGGGCATATGTTAAAGCCTAATTTAGGTACCTGGAAATGGTTTTTATTTCTTGTACAGCAGAAAAAAGGTTCTGGGACACTGATTTCGAGACAAACATATGCATGTATTCAATGGTCACCTTTTAATACAAGTCCCATATTTTTCCTCAAACTACAAGTATGGATAAAAATTGAAACATGAATAACTCCTTCATAGTAGCACATAAAAATATAAAACTTATATGGGCATGTAGAGTTCCTTATCCTGATGAATCTCTATGTGATTTGATCTGGATTTATATGATATCTTTCTTATTTTAAAGGTTTACTGTATATCTAAGGACTTTGCAACCCCCCTGCAGCCTCTACTCCTATCCCCAACCCCTTCCCACCTTAACCCCTGTGAGAACCCAGCACCCAGCACTGTCTTCAATCCTCTTGGAGAGAGCACCCATACGGTTGCTATGGCAACAGCCCCTCACCAGGGTGCAGCACAAGTGACACTCTCCAAACAGGATCTTAACAACATATTTTTCCAACATATATAGATGGGATCTTGACCAGTGCTTAGAGAGTGATCTGTGCCTCTCAGCATGAAACCACTGCTAGCTATCCAGAGCTTCTTGAGAGGTAGCCTGAAAGTCTCTGCTATTGCCTAAGAATGGGTATGGTGGGATGGGAGTTGGCACACAAGATTCCCGTTTCTCAAATAACCTGGGATTTGTCCCATTTCTGAAATCTCCCGTTTCCAAAATGTGCCGTTTCCTAGACAATTCGCAAGAGATGCCCTGCGAGTATCATTTACCATAATTATGAAAAGGGACAGTAGCAAAGGGAACATACACAGAAGGGGTCATTGACATGGACAAAAATGATTCCAACCCCTCCCCTCCATTAAAAATTGATTTCAGAAAAATGATCCCCCAAAAAAAAATTCGAAGGAGAAAATCTGTCCTCTTTACCAGTGTAGAACATGACTTGTGTAGACCATTATCTGTCCCTCAGAAAATCAACCCGGTTATATATACTGCCTATATAATGGATGTACAGGTTATATACAATGTCCTGTTTACCAGTTGTCCTGTTAACCAGTTTTGTGTGACCAATCAAGTGTGGCTGAAGATTTAGACCGTGATCTGGCCTGTCTTTCAGATAATCGACCAGGTTATATACAATGTCCTGTTTACCAGTTGTCCTGTTTCCCAGTTTTATGTGACCAACCAAGTGTAGACCGTGATCTGTCCTGTCTCTCAGAAAACCGACCAGGTTATATATATATATATATATATATATATATATATATATATATAGTCCTGTTTATCAGTTGTCTTGTTTCCCAGTTTTGTGTCACAATCTGTCCTGTGTCTCAGAAAATCTCACGTGAATATTGAAGTCTCGTTCCTCAGAAAATCTTGCACTAATAATAATGTCCTGTTCACCATTTACCTGTAACCATGACATTGTCCTGCCTCTCAGGAAATATTGTGCGGATAAAATAGGTCTCGTTTCCCAGATTAAAGTCCATTGTCCTGTCTCTCAAAAAATCTCGTGCAGATAAAATAGGTCTCGTTTTCCAGATTAAAGTCCCGTTTCTCAGATTCCCTTTTCTCAGAATATCTCATCCGGATAAGATTCTTATGCGGACGAGCATCTCGTCCAGATATCATCGTCCCTCAATTAGGGCCTCACTAGAAATCTCATTTTGCAAACCAAGTTACTGTCTTAACGAGTAACCACCTGTCTTAACGAGCAACCACCGATGACAGCATAAAATATCTAAATTCTCTGTGTGTGGGGGGGGGGGACAAATTGGAGGGGCGTGCGCCTTAAACGTGGATAAAAATGTTCCAATCACATTTGGATGCACAGCCAAGGGTTTGGAGCTTGCTCTACATCCTCGAACTCGTTCTGCTTTATTTTTCACCATCCAATCTATATTTAACATCAGTACAAGCCTATGGGCACACTTACGGAGCCCCTAAGAGGACATGCCAAAAACAATTATTTTCAGCAGAAAAAATATTCTTGCAGATACTGAACAATTCCTGCGGGTACAGAGACAATTCTTGCGGGTACTGAACAATTCCTGCGGGTACAGAGACAATTCTTGCGGGTACTGAAGAATTCTTGCAGGTACTGAAGAATTCTTGCGGGTACTGAACAATACCAAAAAGATTTTTTTCATGAAAAAAATATTCCTGCAGGTACTGGAAGATTCCTGCGGATACTGGAAGTTCCTGCGGGTACTGGAAGATTCCTGCAGGTACATAAACATTTTTGCAGGTACACAAAGAATTCTTGTGGGTGCACAAAGAATTCTTGTAGGTGCTAGAATTATACTTGTGGGTGCTAGAATTATGCATTCACCTACCAAAAAGTCTTTTTTTCCTCCAATAAAATCTTTCTTGTACCCGCAAGAATTGTTCTTGTACCCGCAAGAATTGTTCAGTGCCCGCAGGAATTGTTCAGTATCCGCAAGAATTGTTCAGTATCCGCAAGAACTACAAAGACACAAAATATTCTCATTTCCTTTACATTTTAGAACCTTAACCAAGGTTCCACAGATCTAGTTAGGTGCAGCTTGATTGGTTCTATTCATAGGGTGGCATATTACATATTGCAGTGTATTTGGCTGGTTCTATTCGATTTCCTTTATAACTTATAAAATGGTTGCATTTAGGCAACGGAGCCTAAAACACAAGAGTAGGAAGGAGTAGGGAATCTTTCATTTTGAATATACATTTAAGGCCCACTGTAAATTTCTGTACCTTTGGACGCATATTCGATGAGCAAGGTTCTATTTATTTTTGATTTTTCTCCATGAGCGCCAGATGAATCTGACTTTTTCAAGAAAAGCCCATAAAATAGATTAGGATATTAAAGGCCAAATAATAGGGCAGGTAACGTCTCCCTCTTTAAGCCTAGTGTGTAGACCTTATTGTTATTATTGAACAAACAAAGTGTGCCATTCAGGCTGTTGGTGGAGACCAAACCCCACAGCTTTAGGAATGACTCATAATGTAAGCTAATGTTCCCAAAATGCCCATATCTAACGTCTCATATTCAGCTTTCTCAGCTTCTGATTAATTTGGAAACTAAACTTATTGTAAAAGTGGTTTGAAATATGGATTACAGAGAGAAACAGGAGAGACAGATACAGTAAGATAAGAATTATTAAATAGATTTAGATTTTCTCCTATATCCCACTGGATGTTCACTGGTAAAATGGTATTTTATCACTTCAGATTTCGCCTCTTCTTTCTTGAATGATTTGCCAATGGGGTCAGAACAACCATTTATTAATCTTCAACAAGCAGGAGGCTAGTGTTATGGAGGAGGCTCCGAGATGTATTGATGGGGGTAGCTAACTTGCACCAGGGTTATATTGTCTCTAGTCACTTGCTGCCTTGCAGATAACGGCAATTATTCTGACTGTCACTCTAATAACTCCCGTTTGTGTAATCATTAGCAGATAGCATACTTTCTCTGTGTGTGCCATCTCATCATCCAACTCATTCACTGTCTCTAGTGATTAAATCCAAATCTAGACAGCATGAATTCAAATTCATGCCTTAGCCTTGTCATAATTTACTAAAAGTTGTTATATCACATAAAACCAGTCTGTGGTCAATCAAATTAAAGTTGGGTATTTATTGTAACAGTGTAGAGGTCTTACAGTGTCAACAATAGTTCATGAAGTAGAACTAGAAAAAAAAGGATCTCTACGTTTCCGGGGATAAAACATTGATTTCCTGCTGATTGTCATGGATACTATTGGCTTGGTAACAATGAAATTATCATGGTATGTTCAGTGTATACAGTTACTGCCCACTATGTGGTCATAATTTACTATAAAGGTTTAAGACGGTAAAGACTATATACCAACCATGTAATTTGCCGACAGTATTCTTAGTTTCTTTTTTTAAATTTCTATTAGGTCTTGAAGGATGTTATCATATTTTTATCTGTTTAGATAATAGATGCCCACTTTGCTATCATAAATGAAATAAAAATCCTACAAATATGGTAGCTAGGTCACACCAGCTAACAAGCTACACACCACCCAAGCTATACCAAAAGTCGTTGAGTAAGGTAATGGATGTGAGTGGTGTCATCTGTGTGGGTATAGCTTCTTGTTTTATGTCTCCTATGCTAATGGCACACGCTACGTATAACATGTTTTAGGGGATCCTGTGTTTTTATTGGCAGAGGTTTTCGTTTTCATTGTTCTACTCTAGAATGGCGGGTACTCATACACATGGGTGCAGTATCCATGAAAAGTTATGTAATATATCTATATGCTTGTTAAGACACGTCTATGTGCAGTTATTCATATCGCTTTGCCATGCTAAAAATACACTGTTAAAGTTATAGCAAATAAAGGGTATACGTAAATGTATGTCTTTATCATTATGAGATGGCTTTGAGTATAAGGGATGGCCGGCATAATAATTGTGCTTCCCCAGCGTAGGGGCTATTATACGCTATATTCGACCCTGCAAATTCTATCCTATCAATACTGCTATCGCCTACCCTTAATCTAACTCTGCACAACACCTTAGTCTATCTTAATCCCTATCCAAGCACCAGCCCATTCAAAACTCGCATAGAAATCCTTAGAACTCAATCCACTTTGGACCTGAGGATGCAGGGCTCCGGTATTGCACTGGTGCAAACCCAGCTATCCTATTCCAATTCAATATCGCAGAGACTTATAGCGGCCTCTAATAACTGACAAAAATGGTGAATCCTTCATTTCAACCCAAGAAACAATAATAGTATAATAGTATACAACCATTATGTGCTAGTGTTCACCCATATATAGCTACCACAGCTGCTGCATGTTACCACCTGCCAGCAGCACATCATTACCCTAGATTCCACCCTGCCCATTGTTAATCATGTCAGGAACAGCTTTGTATTGGGAAAATACCTCAAAAGATAGATGGTACAGTTCTGGTAAATAGCTATTTAATGGTTGAGCGATGTACAGAGCAAAACGTAAGTTTTAGAGAAATAGTAATCGCGATTAGAAGGTGGAATATAGGAATTGTTATTCAAACAAAGACAGTCCATATTGAACTATTGAAATGTACGTTTTATCTAGGACCTAGTGAGCCGTAATTAATGATACAAGGCTTGTAGTACAATACTTGAGTAATTTAAACTCATCCCATTTTATTATTACCAGATTGCCACTTTGTTTTTTCTGTTATATCCGCCATTCTACTTCCGTATGAAAGCTTTATGATAGCGTAAAGCGGTCCTTGCGTAAGAAGGGCAATGTGCCCAAGCTAGACATTACTTTCTTTTTGTGTTTTTACTGTATCATTAGACCCAATGGACACTTTGAAAAATAAATATTCATTCAGCATCACATTAGAAGAATGGTATTTATATTCAATGACAAGGTCTGCTGGACAAAGTATGACAAAACTATGTTATAGCATTGCTGTGACGCCCATGATCTTGCCCCAGAGCCCTATTTGCTGGCTCCGAATAATTATTTAAGCCTAAGTCACCCAGGGTAGCATCAGCACCAGGTGTCCTCACATTAGTTTACATTGTCATCTACACAGGTGGCAAAGCACAAGACTTATGGTGATCGATGCCAAAACAAAGTCACCCCTCGCCGTTAATTCCTGATTGAAGTATACCATTGAAAATCCATGCCTTCCATGGGGTATCAATAACTTAGTACAGACCAACGTATTGTGAAATCTCGCATGGATAAGTGTTGTTGAAATGATATACATATAATTTTGTTTATCATATCAATATAGTACCAAGATAGTCATTGCTTGCTTTCATAGACATCCGAATATTCTCTCAAAACCCCGATCCGTTTGGCTTTGATTCATAAAGCAAATAGTCCACAATAAAGCCAAAATTTACTACACTACTCCCAGAGAGAAATGGCCAATATTGATACCTTTCCCAAATCCACAACTCATTATACTACTCACAGATAGCTGTGTAGGTATGTATCATTGTATGGCCATGTATTGCTGTGTATACATGTATGTATGTATGTATGTATGTATGTATGTATGTATGTATGTATGGCCTATGGTGACACCCTTGTAAAACCCGCAATTCACTATACTACTCACAGAGAGCCATGTAGGTATGTATGACCAAAGATGACACACTTACCAATCCCACAAATCACTATACTATTCACAGAGAGCCATGTAGATATGTGTGGCTAATAGTGACACCGTTAGGCCAAGTAAAAAAAAGTTCGTTTCCAGTAACCCAACCGACCCTAGCAAAACAGGGGGGGAACACGTTTTTTGTGATTTTGAAGAATTTTGTCTCATTTCTTTTTTCATATTTTAAAGAAAATTTTTTATTACTTTTTGAGGATTTTTCCTGTATCCTTTTTGTGTTCTTCCCCTCTCTCATAGTTGTCATTTTCCCATCATTATTTTACAATGAAATCAGAGAATTTGATACATCCATTGATATGTGCCCTAACATTTCCTTCATAAATGTAAAAAAAAAAAAATGCAAAAAAAGAAAAGAAATCCGACCTACCGACCCTAGCTCTTTGAGCAATGTTACTGGAAACACACTTTTTATTTTTCTTGGCCTTATCAAGCCCTCAATCCACTATACTACTCAGGCCAAAAAAAAAATTGTGTTACCAGTTACAAGAACTGAAATGCTGGTGCACCTTATAGAATATGGAAAGGTTGAGAGAAAATCCCCCAAAACGTCTCCTGAATTAGAGGTTTCAGGCAATTGGGGTATGCCGTAGCTTTGCATACATTTCTTTTTATGATTGTCAAAAAGTTGGGACCAGCTAGGGGCGTGCCTTGTATACATTTCTCTTTTGGGATAAGTCATTTATTATTTGGGTTTTGATTTTTTTTTTTTTTTGGGGGGGGGGAATTGCGATTCCCCCCATTGACAACTGATTGAGTGAAATGACCCCCTTTCAAAAAAAGAAAAATAAATTGTACACGCAAAAGACATGTTGTGGTGAATACTAGTTGTTGAATCTCCCATATCAAGTTTTGCCCCCTACCCTCACTGTCAAGTTTTTTTGTGGTTTTGCCCCCCCCCCCTCACCAAGGAGATCTTTTTCAAAATACCCACCCCCCTGATTGCTGCAACCTTGGGAATGACCTGGGGTATATTTTGGTTTTTACAGCTTACAAACCGTTACTAAAGAATTTATAACCTAAAACAACAGGTTGTAATCAGCTGCATTTGACCTTATTGTTCTGCTAAAAACACGGTCGGGTAACTGGAAATAAACATTTTTTGGCTTCACACAGACACTACGGTAGTGCACCTCTCTCCCTCTGTGTGGCCGGCGGAGGCATCTTCAACAAACCCACACTTCACAGAACCCGTTGTGGGGTTAGCAGCGAGACTTACAAACTTACAAACGTATTTATATGCAAATGCAAATGCCCACATAAAATGCGGAATGGGTCATGTAGACTTATAACTAATTGCTGTATAAACATACTTTGAATGCCCGGCCATATTCTAAATTCTGCACGTGATGGAAAATCGTTGTCCTTGTGGTAATTGATTACCACATTGAAGAGCAGAGGATAACGTGTCCAGATGTCAGCAAAAAGAAACTTGTGAGATTTCTGACGAGCTGTGCCCAACTTAGATAATATATATGTCGTATATGATATGAGAGTGTGGAGCACATAAGCTTATCTATGGTACACATGAGGGACGGACGATTTACATGGTTGTTATCACAAGCCACACAGAGGTATAATAGTTGGTGCAGCTGCTATCACAAATCTCCTGCACGGACCGACGCCTCCCACAGGGCATCCTTTTAGCGGTTCTTCCCTTACTAACATCATGCTTTTAAGAGCTCTGTGGTCATGCGGCCGTCCGTGAAAGGAGACCAGGGATAAATTGGATACGGCTGCATATGGCCGTCTTGGAATGACCATTCCAATAGCAGGAGTGTGAAAGGAGCAGAAATCAGCAGGCGGCAGGGCAGGCAGGAAGACATCGGGGTGTGTGGTTGTGGAGGTCTGCTCCGTGGAATGGATAGGTCAGTGCCCTAGCCGTCCCCGCGGTATGACTGCCATTATGAGATGGGTCTGGGCAATGCCGGATGTATTATATTCCGACGGCTCTTGTGGGCGCCATGTGGCAGCCATTATGCTAGCATCAGGTGGTTTGCCCCTCCCCCCTCTTCCTGCCACCCCCCTCCAGCTCCTGCAGCCAACAGCTCCTGGTTTGATGGCCACGTGTGGTACACAGCCCACTGTCAACTTATTCCTCAGCAACCAACTCTGAAAATAAGGAAATGATACCTCTACAATCGCCTATCATAGACCTAGTAATGATCACATATAGCAGCCATGAGCTTGTTGATTAGACCATTGGAATCATGTTTTTGAGTCATGGTTTTTTAGTATAGCCCGCAATACCCACGGACCCATGGATCTACCCCAAATGTTTTTACATGTTACACCTATAGGTATGGGACCACCAAAACATTCTGCACTATAATTTAATGTAACTCATGCACCCGTCAAATCACTCAAAATCATGAAGAGGCACATTTTCCCCCTCTCTGAGTGCCAGATCCAGACGTCGTTCACCAACCCAGTTTTTCTGCACAAGCATATGTTTAAACCCATCCCCATTTTGGCCTATTCTGCACACAATTAGTGATAATTCCCAAACTTTTTTTAAATAAATATTTTGGGATCCTAGACAAAGGAGCTGTTCCTTGTACTCCATATATTCTGAATCACAACAGGTTAAACATTTCATCTATGCTTTATTTAAAAGTTTGCAATGATTTTGAACTCTAATATAGACCAATCACAGCCCTCCAAGTCCTAAATGCGTACACTTCAGTGTATTACCGGAAGTGAGGTCATCATCAATAGTGGAACGATACCTATAGTCCACTGGGCCTCTTCGGCCAATTTTCGCCATACATTCCCTACACAAAAGTCGGCTGAAGAGGCCCAGTGAACTATAGGTATTACAATACATTTTGTAAAATGTATCTCAATTCTACACGATCTGTCACTTTGATGAGGGTAGTCTGCATGTGGTAGATAAACACTGAGTTTGTCACTGTATTCAACATATTCACAGTATGACAGCCTGTGGTGATTATGCTGGCTGCACTGCCCAACGAGGTGTTTATCTCACTTATGCCACACTTGTCACCCACTCAAAACCATTCACAACCATAGGATTGAGGGAGGGTGCATGTGCCCAGTGAGCCGTATCAACTTACAATAGCTATACACAATATATAACATATAAGCTATGCTTTTCCACTTCTGGCCGTACCTCTCAGCCCGTCCCACTGAGAGTTACAATGCCGTATTTTTATCATTATATACGAGACTTGCCTTTCTCCTAAGTTGAATTGTAGTTATTCTGAGGCAACCTCTGGGGTTCAGGGGAATTTTGGGACGTTTGCGACACCATTATTCTACTACGTGTAATCGGTATATTGAGCTGCAGGGGCAGTGGACTGGACCGATATAAGGTGTCAGATCGGCTGAGAATCTCTTGTTTGAATTTTCTAGTATTTGGAAGAGTGCCCACCACCCAATTCTAGGTCCCGCTCTAAGGGACCTGAATTGGAGGGTGGTGCATCATATCCTTCCTTTAAATGAAAAGTTGCATAAACAAAATCACTTTATCCATCCAAAAAGTTAGTGTGTCCTTTGTGAAAGAGGAACAGAAGACCTGACACACTTGTTTCTTTTGTGTCCCTTTTTGGCACCGGTATTAGAAGTCATAGAGAGTATCATAAAGGATATAGTAGGGCTAGTGTCCTCTTGGACCGAGCTATCCTTATCTTTAATATACTCCCAGCAAGCTGGAACAAGTTTAGACCAATAATGCTCCTTCTATTATCCATATATTTCAATTCAATTCAATTCAAAATTCTTTATTTAGGCTGCATCGGGGGGACACAATGGTCCGAGTTATCCAGATACAGCAAATCAACTTTGACATAACAATTTAAATACAGCAACAAATCTAAATATTACAGTAAATCAATTCAATTATATTTGAATAGGTAGTACAAATATATTAGTTTGTTCATTATTGACAGTTAATAATTGATCCGTCGTAGGTATAATTGGCTGATGTATCCGAACGTCACTTAAGATAGTTAGAAAAGGATTAATCAGGTGGGGGTAATAGTAATAATAATAAATATTTAGGAGCAGGGAGTGGGAAAAATCTTGGACCTAGCCTATATAGCCAACATATCATTTATTTTCTTCTTAAAGACCATTGGGGACTCAATGCATCTTATATTTGTAGGTAAGCTATTCCATTTATGACTTACTCTATGCGTATAGGATTGTCTGGCTTTGATTAATTTAGGCCAATTAGTTTTCACAAGTTTGGAGTCATGTATTCTAGTATTGATATTTCTTGTATCAATATTTTCGGGTGTTTGAGTATATTTGAAGGCAGCCATGCATAGTGCGAAATCCCATCCTTTACTAAGGGTATTAATATTACTGACTTCTCTAATGTATTCTATTCTTTCACGTCTTATGGGATAATAGCATACTTTTAAGGCTCGTTTTAGACTAATTTCTAACCTCTCCCAACCAGTCATATAGACTTTACCATAGATAATTTGGGCATATTCAATGATGGGGAGAATCATGGATACCAAGATGTCCCTTGCAGCCTTTTGTGTAATAAATCTCCTTAGTTTGGTCATCAAGTAAGTTTTATAGGACATACTATTGTAAATAACTTTAGTGTGATTTTTGAAACTTAGTTCCGGGTCCAGTTCCAAGCCCAGGTATCTGTAGTTAAAGGCTCTTAGTATCGGTTGGTTGTTGATCGACATATTTATTTCTTTGTGTTTTTTCAACCTGAGGTTGGTGCCATATATTACATATTTTGTTTTTTTAATATTTAAGGATAATTTGTTTTTCTTACACCAATTAGCTACATTCTCCAGGTCCTGGTTCATAGCAACTATAATGTCAGGCGTGGGCTCTTTATAGGTATGGAATAAAGCAGTGTCATCTGCATATAGTTGGGATTCCATGAACTGTAATGAGGTGTCAAGGTCATTAATATATATTAGAAACAATAAAGGTCCTAGGATAGAGCCTTGAGGTACTCCACATATAATTTCAAGTTTGGAGGAGCAGATACCATTAACCTTAGTAGCTTGCGTCCTGTTAGATAGATAAGATTTAAACCATTGGAGACTGGCTTCATCAAGTCCAATCTTCTTTAGTTTTTCACATAAGATAGTGTGGTTTATGGTATCAAAAGCTTTGGCAAAATCTAGATATGTAACCAGGGTAGTCGATTGGTTTTCCATTCCCTTATAGATTTCATCAGTTAAGGATTGTAGACCAGAGATAGTAGAGTGCTCGGGCCTAAAACCATGCTGTTTTGTATTGAGTATATTATTAGCATTCAAGTACTTCATCAACTGGTTATGTACAATTTTTTCACATAATTTCGAGATTAGAGGGAGCATAGCTATTGGTCGTAAGTTAGAAACCAAGGAGGGGTCACCACCTTTAGGGATAGGTGTGACTATTGATTCTTTCCAGGTACAGGGGAATTTGCAGGTAGTGATTGATAGATTTATAACATGTTGTAAGTGGGTTGGTAGCACAGTTAGAGCATCTTTTAGTACTAGGGTGGATATGTTCTTTATGTTTGATGATTTGGATGTCTTTATTGCTGCAATAATTTTCTTGATATCTCCGAGTTCGGCTGGTCTCAGGGAAAATGAATTGATAGCTGTATAGCCAGTGTAAGACCATGGCTGCTTCATGTTCCGTGATAAATTGGGACCTATATCTCTAAAATAGTTATTTATAAAATCAGCAGTATCCTTATAGGGTACAGGTTCATTGGTGTTTTGATTAACAAGGTTAATGCTGTTGTCTGATGATTTGGGTTTGACAATATTAGAGATTTCTCTCCAGTAGGCCTTAGGGTTATTTCTATAGTCATCCAATTTTTCCTTATGATAGTTTATTTTAGCATCCCTTATTGTATACTTGGTGATATTGCTGAGATAGTTAGCAATATTTATATCATCAGCATTTTTTGTACGTTTTGCTTTTTTGAGTGCTACATTTTTGTCTTGGATAAGTTGTAGAATATTGTTGGTTATCCATGGTTTTTTCTTTCTGCCGAAATTGAAATTTTTGATAGGACATGTTATAGATAAGATATTATCAATCTGATGTATTAGTATATCCCATGCTTCACATGCTTCTGTCGAGTTCCAGAATATATTCCAGTTCGAATTTAGTAATCCTAAGGTAAAGGCATCTTTATTATAATTTTTATATGATCTCCCTGTGAAGGAAATGTTTTCCTTGTCATTGGTCCTGGCCGCTCTAATAAGATATATAAACATCAAATACGGATCATTAGATGTAAAAACAGACGGAAAGAAAACTCTTCACATCTATCAATTCAATTAATCTAATCTTGGCAGAGCTGAGACTTAGATTCAGAGCCAACCTTAAAAGACTAAAAAAGACCATTTTAGAAAATGTTGGGCATCCAACAATGCCATTATTAAGGATTCAGACGAGGGTTGGTGTTTTGCTCTCTTGTATTGTAAAGAGGAGAATGTGATTCCCTCTTTTGTATATATCATATATGTATAAAAACTGTAAATGAAATGTAAATAGATGTACATTTCCCTTTCAGCTTCAAAGGGCAGGCACCCCATCATGCAACGATGGAGGGAAGGTGGGGTCAAGTAGAGTGCCCCATTGCAGGGCCCCAAGAGAAAAAAAAAGATGAATGATGTTAGAATTAAGTCACTCACCCAAAAATGATGAAAAATAAAAATATCCTTGGGATGGAAGGGAAAAGAGGGACTGAGTGCCCCCCCCCCCCCCAAAAAAAAAAAAAGAAAAAAAAAAGAGGACCAGCACAGTTTAATATGAGGCTGGAGTCCAATGGAAGTATGCATGTAATAGAATATACTATACATTCCCAAGCCTGCGTTTTGCAATACAGTGACCACCGGACGAACCCACATCTTAGAGTAGGTTATTACTCAAAGCAAAGATCGTGGAAACACGATCGTGGAGCGAGGTTGGTTCGGTGATGGGTACGGTCCCTCGTACATCCCGCACCCAGGGGAGAGTGAGATTTAGTACACCGCCACCTCCCCGCACCCTACCATGTGTGATCGCGTTAGCCATCCCTGGAAAGGGCAGTCATTTGGCATTTCACACCAATGGAGACCATTTCTCCTGCTATCCTATGGGGGTTGCTGCCAACATAGGCCACATTCCCAGGGGATACCAAGCTACCCAAAGGTCTACTTTCCGTGGATAACGTAACGTCTTCCAAAGGGACCTGTTCTGCCGTTTGACTCAGAGATACACCTTAGTGCCCCTTCAAGCACAGGGCCGTTTTACTCTAATAACTTGGATTACGGATCCGGCGACGAGATTTTTGGCTAAATCAATTTTTTTTTTTGCCTCTGCCCACCAGATTTTTCAGCATTCAGGAGTAAAAAAATCCAAAAAAGTCCTTGGAGACCAGCAAATATCCATTATTGATCCACCTATCCGATATAAACTTGTCAAAAATGTACCTTTTGTTGGCTTAAAAGTTCGTTTGGTGACATATTACAGTCATTTCTTTTGCCCCTGGCCAATGGTTTTTTTGGACTCAGTTTTGGAACTTTTTTTTTTGGCCCCTGACCGACCAAAATGTTGACTGAAAAATCCTGTAATCCAAGTTATTTTAATAACATGGCCCAAGCGCTGAAATTTATTTCAACCCCATGCTGTAGCACGCCTATATGGGTACCTAGCGGGAAGCATTACCCACCAATGAAATAATTGACCCCCTTCCCATACATTGCAGAATTCTTAGAGTGTCACCGTTAGACATTGTGATTATCATTATGATTGCTTATCTTTCTATTAGCAGATAGAGTCCATACACTAGGGATCGTGCAAATGAGAAATTGGGGCATATATTTATTTGTCCATATCGGCCAACATAGCCGTAATGGAACTAAATTTATAAATGAATAGCGAAGCAGACCGATCGGACGACGGCACTATAATAAGGACGAGTCTGTTGGGGGGGGGGGGGGGGCTGGTGATAAAAGCTGTTAAAAAGCTATCAATACTTGGTGGTACGAGTATCATAAAAGAGACACCCCATCCCCACAAACCAAAGGTCTGACCAGAATGATTATAATAGGATTCCATGAATGTATCAGGCCAGAATGATAATGATGGGATTCGATGAATGTATCAATGTATGTTACTATCAACGTCATTCCCGGCTCAAAATACGCGTGTATACTATAAAGGCACTGTGTTCTATAAGTATGGACAAAAAGAACTGGCCTTGGCCTGAATCTATTGCATGTCATTCTTAATCGAACACGACCAAACCCGATACATGGTGGCTGGGGCAGATGTAAAAAGGTTAGCCATTTTCTCCCAGAGCACCTCTGCAGGCTGGCCAATAACGAGGCTAGTGCCCCGGCCACCGGTAGGGGACCTGCCCCTCCCTGATGGTAGGGCCTCTGGCGACTGGGTGGCGACTGGGTGGCCCTTACACTAGAGGGGAGGGAGGCAAGCCATGTCGATTCACCCCCTACCTTTTCCAAACCTCACCTAATTCCGGCAGCATTGCACGACCTCCTCGCCCAGTCTACGTCGTAGCTAAAGCGGCCATTATCCATCGGTAGCTCCATAATCCATCACGTCTCAGCCAAGATGGCCGACTATATGTCTTCTAATACTGCCAGAAGTTCCTCACTTCCGCATGCATTGGCGCACGCTCCATGGGACTGCGCCCTTCGAGCGGTGAGATGCTCCTGGCAGTATGTGCATGGAGTATATGCCCTTTGAGCGGTGAGATGCTCTTGGCGGTATGTGCATGGAGTATATGCCCTTTGAGCAGTGAGATGCTCCTGGCGGTATGTGCATGGAGTATATGCCCTTCGAGTGGTGAGATGCTCCTGGCGGTATGTGCATGGAGTATATATGCCCTTTGAGTGGTGAGATGCTCCTGGCAGTATGTGCATGGAGTATATGCCCTTTGAGCAGTGAGATGCTCCTGGCAGTATGTGCATGGAGTATATGGTGGTATGTGCATGGAGTATATGGGGGTATGTGCATGGAGTATATGGGGGTATGTGCATGGAGTATATGGCGGTATGTGCATGGAGTATATGGTGGTATGTGCATGGAGTATATGGTGGTATGTGCATAGAGTATATGGCGGTATGTGCATGGAGTATATGGCGGTATGTGCATGGAGTATATGGCGGTATGTGCATGGTGGATATGGTGGTATATGCGTGGAGTATATGATAGTATGTGCATGGAGTATATGCTGGTATGTGCATGGAGTATATGGCGGTATGTGCATGGAGTATATGGCGGTATGTGCATGGAGTATATGGTGGTATATGCATGGAGTATATGGTAGTATGTGCATGGAGTATATGCTGGTACGTGCATTGAGTATATGGCGGTATGTGCATGGAGTATATGTTTAAAGGGGTAGCAGTGGTAGCTGCACGTCGTCACGGAGATAATGACTAACATGAGTGACCAACATTAATGACATCTTCCCCCAGCTGCTGATCGATAAGACCTCGCATAGATTAGGGAGCACTCGGCTGGAAATAGTCCATAGGTGTTATCTCCACCAAATGCATATTCCACAGCAGCAGCAAGAGCTGCTCCCATCACCACCCTTTGATGATACTATACCTGACTCTCGGATGTCATACTACGTTTATTTCTACTTTAAAGCTAAACAAATAAAGCTATGTGTGAGTGGTGAGTGATAACCTTATGTTCAAATAACTACCCTGTTTTTTTTGCGATAGGAATAATTTGATAAGGGGAGGGGGGTCTATATGAATAATCATGTGAATATTTTTACACTATATATAAAAATGGGTTAGTAGATTGCTGGTTGCATTTGCATGATTAATGACTGCATTAGCCTAGGGTACTCGTGGGGGACCAGATGAAGCAAAATTTGCAGGCTATGAACCAGGTGGGAAAATGCCAGCTAACTCGTCATGTCATTCAGAATTTATAGCAGAAATATTTTCATGAATATACAATCAAATCTACTTAATTGGTCTTAATGTTTCAGTATAGAGATTATATTCAATCTAAACTTTGGCAAATAGATGTTGTAACCTCAAAACCCATAATTTTCTTTTTGTATTTTCGGCCATCTCGGATCTCGATTCAAAGAGATCGGCAGTCCTCGCAATTTTACTGAAAGAGGAATCTTCTTATCGATTGAAGATCTGGGTCGCACTCTCTGAGACCTTTAATTTGATAGCTCATATGTTAAGATATGATAAGTAGTTCCAGAGAAACTCTTTAATACTCAAACCTCTGAGAGTATCTGCTGGGAGAGTGTAAAATTGTTTGCTGTTGCCAGGGTTGCCAACTCTCACGCATTAGCACACACTCCAGTACAGGGTGCCGCTGTAAACAGTACGGCCAATTTCATGAGAGTTGGCAACCCTGTGTTGCTATGGTACGCACCGTTGCTAAGTTACGCGCCGCTACGCTACATACTTCTGAGTTATTACACCAGGACACCACATTTAGTGTAGGGCCTATTTGGGGGCAGGGGAGGTGCTTATGGAAATGGGGATGGGTAACAGTTTGTCATAGGAAAGGGCTACAGTTTGTAATGGTTAGCCTAATCTGTGACATTTTGCTGTGGAAAAGGTGATACAGTTTGTAGGCCCCCTATGGTAGGCCTAATGTGAAATATTTTACTGTGGAAAAGCGCAACGATAGATCTAATTTGCAGCCTAACAATTTGCCATGGCAAATGGCTTTGGCTACCCCCTCTAGTGCAGAAGGCACTAGTGTTTTCTAAAATTCCATTTCTTATTCTTCAGTATACCACAATAGTCTTATTTGTATAGAACATTGTACAAATGAAGGCCCTATTTATTCATTTTCTGGGTGTTCCTCTATCTCATAGACTACTTACATTCTTACTCAGCTGGAAATGACTATCTGAGAACATCAGCTGGTCCTTGTGCTCAGAGCGCCTCATATTGAACAGCCACACTGATGGGGGTGAAAGGGCTATGTCCCACCCCCTTCAGGCTATAGCTTTACGCCACAACGTCTGCAATGGAAATCAGCAAGGAAACATGACATCATGCTGTAAATCAGTAGGAACTAGGAGACAGCAATAATGATAGGGCCATACAAATGCTTATCCGAATCTCAACAAATCATGACCTGTCGCATTTGACATCGCTGATTTATTGTGATATCTAGTTAGGTGCTACAGATACCTACGTGTGAAAATAGTCCTGGGGACGAAAGGCAATATCTTGGATAGGAGGCAATGTCGAAGGTCGCCGCTCGTTCCATGATATTGACTATTGACTATGATTATGCACATTAAGCTCATTATAGGCCTGCTTTTTCAAATGGCCCAAGAAGTATATCTTGAGGAACCATCCTAAGAGGTTATCTGATAATTAAACATACTACCTGTGCCCTGTCATGGAAATAAAACAGTTTTCAAATCTGCTCAAGAGTGTAGCCTCATTCTGGGACGTCTCTGTCCAATAAGACATTTTATAGGGGAAAGTTGTCTAATTTGGAGCCCCTAAGAACTTTTTCCTGTCCAGTGATTATTTCTATGAATTTGAATGTAAAATTTATACACTTTGTGAGGGTACCTTATAGCTTTCTGTTAATAGCATAAAAATCTAGGAATTTGAACTTATCTAGTCTGGGTGTGCAATTAAAAATCAAAGCCAAATGATCCAATTTAGGCAACCAGGGCCTAAATTTGACCAGTTGGTATTCTAAATTGGACCAATGTGCATTATTGTTCTCTATTTCCTTAAACTTTCATTAAATTGTAAAATATATAAAATTAGGGAACTTTTAATATATAATATCACATGTCCTCTTGTTATTTCCATCAATATCATGTGAATTTGCTTCGTCCTGGAGTAAGAAAAAGGTTTCACTTTGTTCCAATTTAGAAGACTAAGCCTAGGGCCCACTGCAGGGTCCAATTTAGGCAACTAAATTGGCCCCATATTACAATTATGGTCCAATATAGGCAACTCAAGCTGGTCAAATGTAGGCAACTTTTCATCTTTCTCATTGATAGTTTGTTTTCTAAAACATGACAATGGTTTTTATCAAATTTCATCTTAGTCTAAAAGTATAAAATGACATCTAAAATTCTGAAAGGATATTGAACAAAAAACTCTTGCTTAGCAACCAGGAGAGCTTAAGTAAGCAGTGACACAAATAAGATCAAGAGGTCCAAAAAACATTTTTCACAGAAAATGTGCATAAAATTACAGAAAAATTACGTTTTTGGAAGTTATTAGGAACTTAAGTGATATTTACTAAAGAATGGCAGCATTGGAACCTAGTTCCTATTACTGCCACCAGGAGAAACAAGGGTGGTCCAATCTAGGAGCAAATTAGGCAACTTTCATCTACCACGGTTATCACATTTCAGAATGAGGTATGCAAAATGCATTCTGGTGCATTTTGATGCATCCTAAAGATGCAGACTTTGGTATAAACAAACGCAATTTGTGATAATTATGGATGCACAATTATAGTAAAGTAGTGTGTGCTTATGTAGAGAGTGACTGGGCTTTCTAAAT
Organism: Acholoe squamosa; assembly: GCA_949317995.1. Taxonomy (NCBI): domain Eukaryota; kingdom Metazoa; phylum Annelida; class Polychaeta; order Phyllodocida; family Polynoidae; genus Acholoe; species Acholoe squamosa. The sequence goes on along the minus strand of OX439035.1, from coordinate 55,076,848 downwards.
CAATGGAATTAGAGAGAAATCAGCCTGAAGAATAATTTAGTGACTCTAAGTGAATGACTATGCTAACTGCTATCTGTGTTAGAGACCTTGACTACACCAACTGACAAAAAATGTGACCATCCCAACTTTGTATTCTTTATGGTTGCTTTTTTTATAGTGATAAACATTCTACATTGAAACTTTTTTGTGCAGAGACTAATAATTCATTTCAAATTGCAACATTCAATCCGACATCATATCAATAAAAGCTTCCCCATAAGAATGTTGATATTAGAAGTTCAACAGGAAGGCTGAAGGTTAATTCAAAACTTCCTACCATCAGGCCCCCAGTGATCATAGGAAAATTCGGCCCTGTTGCTTTATCTGATGGTAGTGTGTGACTCGCAGGCATTGAAACAGACAGTGCTATTAATTTAGCTGGTGGTAGGCTGAGCTCTGCATAGACCTGCCACCAAAAACAACATACTGTGCACAGTGCCAGGCCTATTGCAGGAGCCACAAAATAAATCAATAGCTGTCGAACACTCCTCTGTCAAGGGCATAAACAATTCTATGATCTATTTATAGTGTGTACCGGCTCCCCCTCAGTAAGGTAGGATGAATCATTTGATGTAACATATGAGTGGCTTTTAAGTAGAGGAGTGGTAATAATACAGAGAGCTAGGTAGTCCTGTGGTCAGCCACTATCAATTTCTTTTCCTACCACCAGCACAATGCCCTCTTGAACAGGATCAATTTCCTAGACATTTACATTAGTTAAATTCCCATAGACTCAAGATTTAGTAGTTACTCTAGTCATGTTAGTTTAGTCTCAAACACATGACCTCTGTTATGGAATACTTTTTTTATTTTTGTACTTCAAGGTGTGTTGCCATGATACTTTATAGACCCTACACTGTACAAGGTACATTAGCATCATAAAGGTACATCAGGAAAGCACTCTAATTCTGCTCTTGAGCAAAAACAGAGTTAATATAGTCCCAGTTTTGGAGTTAGTATAGTACTTACCATTATATACACACTGAGTTAGGGTAGTCATCAGGCTATTTTGCCCATTGATTACTGCTTCTCTAGACAACTACAACCCCTGGTAATGTGCCCTTGATTTCATGTATGGCGATACCTTCCATCACACAGCTTTTCAGCTCGTAAACCCAAGTAAATACAGAGATATCACACCCCTTGTTTGGTTTACAAACTTTGCAGTGATCTGCATAACTCCATGTGTCTTGACAGTGCTAATGGACAGATGAAGTACACATATATATTAAGCTAATAGATGATGCATATCGGGGCCCTAGGGCTGTATATGCTGTATATACCTGAGCCGCAGAGCGGCGAGGGTATATACAGCATATACAGCCCGTGGGGCCCCGATATGCATCACCTAATAGGTTTATACCACCATTTCCTCCATTTTGTATCAATTTCTTACCTGAAATCCAAAGAATATAGCCAGGCGAAGACATTTTGTAAGTGCTAGCGACACGGCCCGTGGCCGCTCTGCGCGAAGCCATTGTTTTGGTTCCTTGCCGGGAGGGGTACCGCTGTGTATACAGTCACATTTCGTATCGAATCCAACCATGACACGTTTTCAAATTAAAACATACATATCCTTAGACACTCTAGATGATCACGCCATGCTTGATATGTCCGATATATTCAAAATAAATAAGAATCCATTGATTTTCCAACACGGTACAAAATTTTCGGCGTCTTCCTCGTACAGCGAGCGGATGACCTATATCCACATCCGGGCCCCTGACACACTTTCGCCGAACAAGGAGGCGGGTGGGAATGGCAGGACCGCGACTCGCTTACGATGGAAAAATCAATGGATTCTTATTTATATCGAAGAAAATGGAGAAAATTAGCACGCATTACTCGTCTATGGATCGAAAACTTCTTGGGATTTCAAAATTATAACATGTCGTGGTTGGATTCCATACGAAAACTGACTGGAAACATATCAGGTTAGAACTTGTTTACCTTCGCATAGGATTTCATCACCGTTCAGTGTGGCGCTATGGCTAAGGCCTTCGCCTACCACCACTGCGGCCGGGGTTCAATCCTCATACGAGTTGGGACGATTTTTCACATTGAAACAATGGTGAGGCTAAATTTCTATGTCCGCCAGCGTCTCCAAAAATATTCTAAGTCCAACTTGACCTCGAAAAAGTATATACCAAAAATTTCAAAAATGCACAAGGGTGGTATATGCAGAATAATGCACGGCTAAACTGCATATAAACCCACCGGAAGTGCCGAAATCGTGGTATAACATTCGATAAGGTGGAGTTGAATACCATTTCGAGACCAATTTGTGTAGAAACACTCAGTTTGGAGTATTTCTAGTGAACCACTGCCTATGTAGTACAGCGACACGGCATGGATTCTCCCATGGTTTGATCCCATTGTTAAGCAGCAGTAAATACATTACTCATCCTGTCTTTATGCACTCTCGTTAAGCTGTGAATGAATAATATAACAATGTTATAAATGATGACGGGCAGGCAGCGCTGAGGCCGCCAATTTAGGAAATTGGCAGCAGCTTCAGTTTTTACTCCTACAACCCAGGTGCAACCAGTGGTCCGCCACGCTGGTGTGCATTGCCTGCTCTTTCCAGGGACCAATACAATCCCTGCAAACACAATCGTGAGATGTACTCAAGTAATTCTCATGTCATTAATTGTGATTCCGCTGTACTTCATGAGATTTTGACGTGTGATTCCCATGAGAAAAGAACATCTTCATAATTCTCGAGAATGTCCTCTGTCTTTCTCATATCATGGCACATCCCCAGATTTTCCCCAGTTAAACATGTTCTTTTTTTTGGGGGGAATAACACAAGATATTGACACATGTTTTGACATGTGATTCTCGCAAGAATCCACTGATTCATAAGGATGTTTAATTCCTTGGAATAACTTGAGATGTTTACTCATGTTTTCTCCACGCGAATCCACTGTCATCAGAATGTTTGATTCTTGAGTCTTGAGTGAACATATCCAATTCCTGGGAATGACTTAAGATGTAAACTTGTGTTAGGAGATGTAATTGCCACTAGAATCTACCCAATTAGTTCCCAGAGATAAGTTGAAATCATGACTTGTGATTTTTACAAGAATTAACTCATTTAATTCCCAGGAATAACTCAAGATGTCAACTTGTGCCATGACTTGTGATCCTCACTAGCCCAATGGCTTATGATAACATGTTAAGTGTTAAGGTATAACTCAAGAAGTAAACTCGTGTCGTTAACTTGTGATTGCCCCAAGAATCCACTTAGTTAATTCCTGAGAATAACCCAAGACGTCTACATCTGTCATAGCCTGTGATCCCTACAAGAATCCATCACGAATTGTAGCAATAGTCAGCCCACCTTTTCGGTAGATCCAAATATTCTAGAAATTTTTCTACTTTGATACTCTGATTAGTGTTATTTCGTTAATCCATTGATGTTATTTTTATGTAAGTGGTTTCACGTAACAATGCTATAGAGGGGCTCGATCCTCTCGTCATTATCTCTAATCTAATTGTGCTGTGAACACTGTTTTGTAACGTTTTGCCTGGTTCTCTTTGGCTCAAGACCGCCGTAGCCCTATATTATGTTATTATCTGAGACTGATATCAAATGTAGTCTCCCGCCATGAACTATTATTGGTACTCACTGACCCATACCTTGTTAATACATGTATTTCAACGACTCCTTTGAAGAAAAAGACCATGACAAGAAAGAAAAATATTACGATGATGAAGCAACACAAATATCTTTGTTGTGTTCCCATTTAGGATATCTGGCATTATTTGCACAACATGATGGGGAAAACGAAAGCATCATTCTTGTATTTACATTTATCAGCATTTCTCAATTTGCTTTGTAGGTTTTATGTTTGTCTTCCATCTTCAACTTGAAAATTAAGATGGATAAATGCAAGTACAGTCGTTGAAATAATGCATGTACTCAGTGAATATGAATAGGTGGCATTGTGCAAAATATATAGGTATGTACTAATACAAGAGCACATTATTTCACGGAGAATGAGTTGTGAGCAATACATATATGCACCCAAAATGGCCTCTCCTATATTCTATGTTCTGCCAATTACTTGTTGTGGATGTAAGAAAACTGTAGCCGCGAGAGAAGAATCCTTTTTGATGGACTCTGGATCATGTATTCAATTTGATATGCAGGTCATACCCGTGGTATAATCTTGCTTTTTTAAACTTTACCAAAAAGAAACATACTGTAGGCCCTATATCACATGCAGTATCATTATCATATTATGCCTCTTAATATTCCATACAATTCTTTCCTATTTACCTGTGTTTGCTGAGTAACTATGAACACGTGCATATAAAGGTTGGTCTCGATAGAAAAAGAAAACACCAAGGGTAGCATCTAATTTCCCATTATACAAACAAGATATCCCCCGTGCACATTCACATCGCTACAATCAATGCTCTCCCCATGGGGGATTAGATTCAGAGATGTTCAGAGCTGGCAGTGGATTGGGTTATCACTCATACTCTGTCTGGTGTGTTCGAGCTCACAGACAGGTAAAATAGTCTATTGCCATGGGTATCCTGATCTAAGTCGGTTTATAGTCACAACTAGATGGCCCATTAACTAAATGGCCATTCTAATCTGGTTTGGGCGTGGATTATGTGAGCCAATTCCATAGCACTAAATGCTATTGATCGTCCTGATGAGATAAACGTCCTCTAAAAGTGGCCTCCTCTCCTACACAAAGTGCCAAATGTTAAGGCCGGTTGTACATGAATAATATATCGGTATAGACCGTGAATTCAGCTAGTGCTCGAACCCTGCTAGTCCACCTTTCAAGGAAATTTGAATATATCATAAGGGAAAGGGGCTTAGCCGACAATACTAATATCACAATCTTACATCACATTCATAAACCCTAATACAAAGTCGCGGCAAACAATTTCCAAGTGGGTGGATATGCTGGAATTTAAATAATGAAATAGGCCACTTCTATAGTGTACTGTTGCACTATAGAAGTGGCCTTAAGTTGCAGTGTAGTGCATGCCTGAGCAAGGTCAAGGCAGCTGATAACAAGTTGAGGACCATTAATTGGTCTAGAAATACATTGATTGGTTGATTTATTGTTTGGAAGGTGATGTACAATTAGATATGTATTACATGTATTGAGTTACTTAGAATGTACATGCTGCACTTACCAGCCTCTCCAAGTGGTCCGCGAAAAATCTGTCAAACGTTGAATCTATTTTATCACCTGCTTGTTGAACATGGACCAGCGAGTTTTGGGCTTTGGTTCCAGGTTCTGTGCATATTAAGAGGCAATCTGCATGCAATCACTCATGACTTTGAATCAACCCTGACGTCTCACTAAGTGCACCAAATAGCATTTTCATTCAATTTCCACTTAATTGTCGAAATGTCCCTAAACATCCATTACTCACTCGGGAGAAAATCGTACCAACATCTTTCTGGATCCTGCAAAGTTATGAAATCACCACAATGAATTATGCATATGGCTATTATAGTAATTTATGATGCCATATAACTTTTTACAGAGACTAAATTATGTGGACCACACATTTATACTCTTCTCAGTACATCGCCATCCCTACCCCTCTACCAGTCCATTTTTCTCCATAATCTAATAGTACAAGTAGATAGGTTAGGCATGCCTCGCACACAGTACCTAAGCTAATATGTAGTACCTACAGCAGATAACCACGGACACCCTCACCTCAACACCATGCCCATGCATAGTATACAACTATGTTATTCCCTCCAGTACATGTCATGAAGGGGTCTTCAGCGAATACACTCTGCAGTATATGGTCACACGTGAACAGTTGTGAGAAGAAATAAGATAAGAATCCAATGGGGGCTTCCTACTACTGGCCCTTGGGTTACAATCCTATCTAAATGTACTTACAATTATACATAGAAGTAATTCCTCTACTGAATTGACTGTTTTCTCAGTAAAAGATATTCCCTGGCTTATTCGGCCGCTTATTCCTTATTTTTCAATGATTCTTATCCTGATGTTTCAAGAGTTTGTACTTTTGAGACCTTTTTTTGAGTTGTGTTAAATCCCACAAGTTTGGAGCAGCCATCACCACCATCCCCAATGGGGAGGCTCTCCACACATGTGTAGGGTGTGTGTAGGCCATGGGTGACGCTGTATACCCATCTGATGGTTTGTTGTGTCAGTGTCTCCATTCAACCCGGTGCCGTGATATATTACTGTGCTAGGGCGCAGTGGGAAAGCTGAAATTGCCCCATTCTGTGTTGTCGAATCACGTTGCCTACAACTGAGTGAACGGTGTGTGGTGCTACTCAATCCACACCGTCGGATTTAACACACACACAACCTGATGAAATCTGTCTGGGTGTCTAAGCCTCATCATTATTAGCAAATAAAAGGGCACACACTTCCTGAGTGGAATGGACTGCTTTTAAAAAGAACTGCTCCTCATAAAACAGAGCTGCCATTGAAATCCTTCCTGGGTGTCTCCAGGGTCACGGCACTCCCAGCCCCAGCAAACAACTTTTCTAAAGGCACTCTGCTATTTTAACACGAATGAAGATTTTTGAACGAGTATCGATCTCTTACCATCAAAGTCATTTCGTGCTCTAGGCGGTTCGAGTGATTATCCTACTCGTCTCCAAAAGGATTACTATTGGCTCCTACTTGATTTTATTTTTGATAACTTGTAATTTCGATCCGCTACACTCCGAGTCCAAGCTGCTGAGAGTTAGTATGGTTAATTAACCCTGGGGGTTACTTGCCATCCTCTCACATTTTATGTGGTATTGCATAAATTATTTCTTACTTTAGAGGGACCTATGTCCCCCTCCCTCATTCTATTCGTCTATGGGGGTGGGGGTGTCGGTGGGGGGTTCTGCATTTTTGTGACAGACTTTCCCCATATTAGGGATATATATATATATATATATATATATATATATATATATATATATATATATATATATATATATACCAGATAGCGTGCCTCCCTTGTCAATTTTCTGGATCCGCCACTGTCATGATAATTATGTTTACAAATTCTAAGATACCAATAGTGTATCAACATTGTAGGTAACTTAAATGGACAGTGTACTGTAGGTTTCAAACCGACTTGAAAATACAATGTATGGCTAACAACGGCTGTATCATATCTAGGGAGGCGATTAACTCGCACCTTTTGATGAAAAGGGCAACGCATTTGACATTTTACTGATTTATATCATACAGCTTTAGAAGGCTCTACTGTGACACTCGGTCAAGTTTGAGATACTGCATGGTCTGGCGAGTTGACCAGTCCCACTGGTGAGTTGACACAAACCTGATTGTGTTTTATGACCACAACCTCGCATCTACACAGGACCCACAGTCCGTCCCCCTGCGCCTCATATCCGCATCAAGGAATGCCAATCTCGCACCAATCTCCGTTTATGCATGACCTTGAGACATGCCAATAGATGGCGTTGTCGGCAATGTCGGTGCAACTGTCCACCGCATCAGCCAACCTGTTTGCTGTGTCCGACAAGACAGCAGAAATGGTCTTGTGCTGTCCCCCCACGGCGTGGGTTGACCACCACTTCCCATGAGGCGCCTGTCGATCTCTAGACCACCCACTGGTCTGTGAGTTAGCTGCTCAGTTAAATCTCCGAGCTGCTCCCATGTTAAGGCAGTCCTCAGCGCAACCCTCCATTTGCTGAAAAATAGGTACCAGGCTAACTCCATGGTGTTGAAACAAATAGCTCTATTACTCAATAATTGCAACGTAGAGAAGAAGAAAATTAAAAACCGACATGAACATTCCTAAATGCACTGAAGTTGTTGAGCTCTCTTTGTGATCTAGATCATGGGTATGAGGGTGATGCTTATCAAATGACAAGAAGGAATAAAATTCCATCTTCAGTAACACATCAATTCTACACAGTTCGTTATGAGAACTAGCGCACCTTACTCAAATCATTCATTGCCTTGATTGCTACAAGGAGGAGTAACTCTCAGTGTAATTAGATTCTAGTTCAATAAAAAGGACCTCCGATGTGGTGGATAACCGATAACTATACATGGGGTGCATTAGATTTTTATAGGAGCGGCTTTTGTTCCATTCTTTTTGAGCATTATATCTGTGCTATCCGGGCCACATCTGTTGGGGACATCTTTCTGCTCATGGAAACTGGGTAGTATACGCATTGGTATTATGCTGGGATGTATTTATATCCAGGCTTTCACTCCCACAGATACATCACAAGCCCGACGCATCTGAACCAGTATAAAACATCAGTAATAATGTATGATAGAGGAATACACAACTAATTGGTTCTACAGTTGATATACTGCTACCATTCGAATGGTAAAGCCTTCTTTCTGCAGAGTACCTTGTGCCATTATAATTAATTGATGGCGAATCTGCTCCTGGGGGGAAGAGGTATGGATGTGGGGGGAGGGGGGGGGGGAGAGCTATATTGCGACTGACTTCAGTTGCACAGAAAAGAAACAACGCCTGAGCTGTTGCCAATTTGAATGTGACCGTAGTTCGCCAATTAACGGAGGCTGGGTGATAGGAGACTGGGGAGATCTGTATGTGGGGGGTTGCTAATTTCTACAGACAATGAGTCCTGTCTGCGTGAGGGATGGAGCCCAGTGACGTGCCCCATTAGGTATGGCGATGTATCAGCACCGACCATCGCCCAGGTCCCTCAGTATCTGTTTTGTCGGCCTCAACTATCCATCATGGGGGATGATATGGACGGCAACACCCGCACGCCGGGAAATGATATATTGACAAATAGTTTCCCTCCCAAAAGATGACAAACAAAGGGGCGTGTTCACGATGAAGTCCCCATGCGGTCTCTGTGGATCAATTAATAAGAAAGAGCCTGAAAGGCCCCTAATGTAGCGGCAAATAGGTGCGTGAAATATGGCTGAACAGAACCTACAGTTACAATGGTTAGTCAATGTGTTACATACGAATGCCAACTGTCGCCAGCATTGATAATCTGTCCTTTCCCTTGGTAAATGAAACATTTCCCATTATACATTGACGGGACTTAGAATTGAAAATAGGCCCTATAGGCTATAATTATTGCAATAATCAAACGATGTCTATCATATGGCGTCTAAGAATATGGACCCCGGAGCACGTGATTAATTTACTTATCTTGAATTAAATTTATTTGTAAATATGGATGGTGACTTGATTTCCTTGTGGAATAGATGGGCATCTAGATAATTTGGTGTCAAATCAATATTACTTCAAATGATTCCCCTGGCCATTTTAACGCGTGTATTGGGGACACTGCCATATACTTATTATCAAAGCTTAGAAAGGAGTGAATTCCCGTAGACATATCATTAGGTACAGTCTGTTGATATCGGCATAAAAATAGACCCAGCACATGTACCACTCGTCCTCTTAAGCCGTGTGATAGATATTAGATAGATATTGTATAGACTGATAGACGCTACGATGTGTTAAAACCATTAATGAGGTTTGTTTTACAGTCCTGTCTTGTAGAAGACAGATTTTCTTTTGTGAAATTAGATAAAGCTGTAACCTTCCCCAAGCAAGCCATGGCATATCAAATCAGTGTATATATATATATATATATATATATATATATATATATATATATATATATATATATATATATATATATATAAATTTTGTCAGCATTAGTTATCTTCGAGAACGCACAAACATCACACAGCTAAAAATAATTTTCTTATCCAAGAAAATAAACTTGACATAAGAAATCTTTTCTAGTTATGAGGAAAATTCTGGTTATAAGATTCATCAGTCATCTTGTCTTCAAGAAAAATCAAGTTTAGAACAAATCTTGAGTTGCCTTCTTGATTTAAGTTTTCAAGATTATTTTTCTTAAGAAAATTTCTCAAAATTGGTAGTTTTGTCCACCAGGTAACATTATTTATCTTATATCTTAAAACAAGAAAGACTTATTTCTTTATATGAGATTTATTAAACTAAAAGTGTTTTCTTACATCTAGAAAAGGGTAGAACAAAGATCTTGTTAGAAATTGTCCAAGGAATATTATCTAGCATGCCAGGTAAGTATTATTTACTTAATATGAGGAAATTAGGTAGTCTGCCACTAGGTGCCAGCACTACCTGTTATGGTGAATTATTTGAAATACAAAGTACAACTTCCTAGCTTAAACTCGGTCCTAAAACATTAGATGTGGTAAAATAAAGTGAAAACTGAAGGAAACTTATTTGGAATTAATTTAGTATCAGGCTCATTGGTCTGATAGTTGAATTCAAGGCACAAAGGAAGCTAAACACCTTTTGCGTAGGTAATATAATAATGTAAGGGCCGGATGTGCCACAGCCTTTCATCAAGTCAAAGACTTTGAATAAAGATTTTATTCACTTATGAAAATGTGGCTTCAAAGAGCTGCATATAATCTGATGAACCTCTGTCACTAAGGTAGCCTATACTGATAACCTTCTATTCTATTTAAAATATTTCCATAATAGACAAAAATCATATCCACTTTACAAACAAGGAAATTAAGGAAATGAGAAAATATAACTTATTTTAAGAAAAAGTATGAGTAAGTTTATCTTGAAATAATCCTCTTCCATGAGAATTATTTACTTTCTTTAAGAAATATTCTAGAAAATTGAATCCTAATTTGAGAATAAATTACTTGATTTAAGAATGTATTTCTTAAGATTGTATTTCTTAATTCAAGTAAGCTGGACATACCAAGATTTCAAGTAAAATTTTGTTACCTGGCGGACAAACTTGTTTTAAGTTAATTTTACTTAAAATGAGAAATAATTTCTTAAAATAAGAAAGTTATTTTTGGCTGTGCAGTTAGATATTGAAACAATATTGACATTGCAGTTGATCAACGAGTTTTCCATGTTGATTTTAATGTTCTGTACCTGGTATCAGTGTCATGGAGGACATGTCTAAGGCCATTATGTTACCCAGAATCTGCTGTTCATACAATCAACCTAGTTAATTGGGACAGGGTGCACATATACAATGATGGCACTGCCAGGGGTGTCGGAATCAACGTGACTTTGGGGGGGGGGCACGTGGGTCAGGTGGGGCGCATTGACATTTTTAAGCACAGGAAGTGAAGTACTTTAATAATTTTAAAGGGTTTAGGGGCATGCCCCCAAGGAACAACGTCAACAAAAAAATTAATACATGCTGTTACATGTGTGCTACCTAGCAATAAGGGTTGGTAAAAAATACAGTTAAACATTGATGATGTAGGGTTTGGTCCTTTATTCTCTGTTACATCAAACTCCTATTGATACAATTTGCATATTCTTTAAGCTATGTCTGCTGTCACCCCTCAGGATGTGGTGATCCTAGCGGCCACACCTCCCTGCACCTTTCCCCTGACGGAACGTCCTGTTTTTTTTTTCTATTTAATTCTCGCTTTATTAGGAAAATAATTCAAGCGTATGTGCTGCTGAACACGCTAATCCTATTTGGTATGTATGACTGGTATCGTTTGAATTACAACAACAATAATAAGGATCAATTCCGTTGTGGCTCAACTCCAGGCGGATGCACGTGATGCACAGTTGACGTCACCAGATGGGGTTTTACTCGTAGGGAGAAGGGGGGGGGGCAGTGGCTGTCTGTGGTGGAGTTTATATATGGGTATGTAAATATCCTTGGTGAATATCTGTCATAAATGTGTGACAGTGGATGGAGGTGAAGGTTCTTTGTAAGTTCCATATCTGTGGTCGCATTGCGACCCTATAGATGTTCAAAAACAGTTATATGTTGGGGGAGGGGTACACAGCTTCTGAACACCTGTGCTCCTAAATAATGACCACTCCATAAGGTAATTTCTTGTGAAATCTGAAAAGGAAAACCACTCATTGTCGTGTTGACGGTGACACTTCGTTTGCCGTGCCCTTAGCTTATCGGCAACGCGTTGGCTCCATGGCAGTACGGTGTAACACGTCGATGCCTGACTGCAATAAGATGCGACTGTAAGAAGTAGTAAATCAGACACATTAAGGTCTCCTTGCTCCTGCTACCTAGTCACTATAGGGAACAGAGCCATTCCTGTATGGAGGTGGCCATCTTGGAATCAGTTATGTAAGTGGCCCCCAACGGCGAACTTAGATCTGGCAGTAGATTATTGGTAATCTCTTATATTCCCCTCCACCCAAAGAAAACAATGGGAATTGATAAGACTGGTAAGGTGTCCCAGCCTCTATCTTAATCACCTTAAGTAACTGTCCATTGTTTTAGGTGTGAATGGAGGGGATTAGCCTGATAGGGAGACAATGGCTTGGTTTTACTCAGCCTGGATTATATGTGCCCTCTTAGAAAACTTTAAGTTTAATTTCTCTTCTATTTTAAGTACTGAGTCTATATAAAGCTTATATTGTTTACATTTAAGGTATTTGCTATCCAAATATATAGATTTTAGAATATAGCTTCATATAGACTTTTAGGAAGGGCCAACCAAAGTAAACTGTACAAAGACTCCTACTGCTAATCTAGCCCCCGACTACATAAGCCACCTAGCTAATTTGAATGGTACTAGCAATGGCCTAGTCCTGTATACCTGAGGGACGCCAGTTCTATGGAACTCTACATGTGTATACAATGTAGCCATGCAAGCTAATATCTCAGACGGCTATGATACAAATTTGAATGTTATTTTACACTAGACTGTTCGAGTGCGATTTGTGCCTCTTGCAGTTTTTACTCTTGTTTAGAGTAGAAGAAATTTAGACAAAGGAATAAATCATTTTTGCGGAGGTATTGATTCTTGCCAAAGTTATAAACTGATTTAGTTTAGAAATTTAGAAAGTGAAACTTGTTTGAAGAGAAGGATTTATCCGATTGTAGGTCAAAATGTGAAAAGGCCACTCTTAATTAACTCATCTTGGTCAAAGGTTATCCTGAACTTACAAGGAGGCAGATGTACCCACGGCGAGAGAATAATACAAACAACATTTCTTGTTCCACTCTGACCGGAAATACTCTAACAGTACACTGCCGCTTACCGGACGTCAACCGAACTGTCGCACTCTGAAAGGTCACGTGGCCTGGTCTAGTCAAGAGGTATCCATACAGCAGCGACATGACGTCACGTTTACTCTGAAACAGGAGATAATAATGTGGTATGTTAGTGACGGAATGTATATTCACTGTAAATAATGTGTGTTGCGGGAACACACAAGATTGTAACACACATGGATATTCAACCCACTTTGAGCAGTTTACTCGCTTTGAGGTCATCAACACACTTTTTCTAACACACTTACACACTTTTTTCTCAAAAGTGTTTAGGTACTGAAAAGTGTGTTAAATCAACACACATTTTATTAATCCTTCAGTCTTATCAGTGGTATTATGTAACCCATTAATTGCCCCTCACCTGACCAAAGGTCAGTTATAACAGTTACACACAGTCAGTTTGAATCTGCACCTGCTGGAGAGAGGAGTGTCTTCACTTCTCTGCTTATTTCTGGTAAGTAATCTTATATATCAACCTCAACACTAGTGCTACATAAGCTGTAATAGAGTGTAGTAAGTTGGTTTATCATAGATTTACACTCACATAAAGAAATTCTCTAAAAGCTGTATCAATATGCTGCCTAACATACTATCTAGTGTAGCATACAGTGTTCATTCACCAATTCTTCTGTTTCAGAAAACTACAATCTGCTTGCTCCAGTCACTGACAAGTACTCATGCAGATTTGTGATTCACAAAATACCAGGAATAGGTAAGTGGGACTATTCTGCATTTTGAATATAATTCTTTATCATTATAATGTACCTACATAACTTTTTTACATATGGGAGCCTAGACTCTGTCACCATTCTAAATTCTAGACAGAGAAATCAGAATATATGTTATTGATGTATTAGCATATTTTAATGTAGAAGTATAAGTAATATTAGAACAATTTATGCACTAAATCAACATCATAATTATGGTCTTACAACAATATATTGTTATTCCTTTCCAGATTAAGTATGTGTGCCTCATGGGTACCTTCCTCAAGTCATCTCAGGACGATAACAAGTACACCAAAATGAAAATATGAAGAAATAAAGGCTAAATGCCCCCACCCAACCCCTTCATTGTAGAAATATTAACTCACTTTCATATCTAAATGCTTTATGAAGCAACACACTTTCTATAAACACACTATATGCATGAACACACTTTTTGCAACACACTTTTGTTGTAACACCCTTTTGACATGAACACACTTCTTAACACACTTTTGGCAAAAGTGTGTTGTGTGTTAAAAAATTAAGTGAGTAAAAATATGCTGCAAAGAAGTGTGTTACAAAGCGTGTAAATGCAACACACATTTCTTACAGTGTTGGGTGTTCCGCCTCGTATGACACATTAGAACACACAGAAGGAGAGAGGGGCATGTGGAACAGGAACCATGGTTAAAATCTGCTAACTCAGCAGTATTTACACCAGGATCAGCTGCTCATGGCTGCCGTCTCCTTTTTACAACGAGATGGGATTCTCATTCAAGTGTGTTTTTACACAAACTTATCTAAAGAGAGGCAGGTTGGTTTGCTACAGGCAATATCCTGCAAAATACATTGCCATAGATACGGATTTTGAGAGTTGTCTGTCTCTCTATCTGTTTATCCCTGTCTCTCTGTCTTTGCCCCTGTCTCTCTGTCTGTCTCTCTGTATGTCTCTTTGTCTCCTGCTGCCTGTCTCTCTTTTTTCTCTGACTCTGACTCTGTCCCTGCCTCTGCCTATCTGTCTCTTTGTCTCTTTGTCTCTGTCTGTCTGTATGTCTGTCTGTCTATCTGTCTATCTGTCTCTCTCTCTGTGTCTCTCTGTCTGTCTGTATGTCTCTCTCTCTGTCAGTCAGTCTCTCTCTCTGTCTGTCTATCTCTGTCTCTCTGTATGTCTCTCTCTATGTTCTCTCTCTCTCTCTCTCTCTCTCTCTCTCTCTCTCTCTCACACACACATTTTCTCCTTTCTGTCTGTGTGGTAGCTATTTTAGATAAGACTGTTGACTGTGCAACATCGTCTCAAAGTCTTCTCAGCGCAGTTGTTCGGGCTTCCCTAGCCCACTTAATAGGGTCTGTATCTCCTCTTTCCTATCCTCTCGGATGTGTGTGGTGCACATTGCGTGGGCACCGATTGTGTAATGTAGTTCTCACCATGAATATGACCTTAGCTGTCATAGTGTTAAACATCTATTACTCACTCAGCGCAGTTGTTATATATATATATATATATATATATATATATATATATATATATATATACATATACTGTAAATAATGTGTGTTGTGGGAACACACAAGATTGTAACACACATGAATATTCAACCCACTTTGAGCAGTTTACTCACTTTGAGGGCATCAACACACTTTTTCTAACACACTTACACACTTTTTTCTCAAAAGTGTTTAGGTACTGAAAAGTGTGTTAAATCAACACACATTTTATTAATCCTTCAGTCTTATCAGTGGTATTATGCAACCCATTAATTGCCCCTCACCTAACCAAAGGTCAGTTATAACAGTTACACACAGTCAGTTTGAATCTGCACCTGCTGGAGAGAGGAGTGTCTTCACTTATATATAATGGAGTATTAAATATTGTTTTCGGTGGAGATGATTACTTTCAAACTTATAATGATATTTAACGGTGTTAGAGTAGACAGCCGGGTATATTGTGCCTATACAGGGGTGCTCAGAATTCCCAGGCTGTCATTCCGTCATGGACTTATTAGGAAGGATGGATCATCACTCCATTATTTTTAATGCATACAGCAAATAAGAATGTAACGAAACTGGCTACATCCGTTGATTTCTTTTTAAAATCCGTATGTCAGCAGCATCAATAATTCCTTCAATACCATTCCACAGAACCATAAAACCAAAAAGACACGGACAGACCGCTGCACCCAACATATATATATATGTAAGAAATGTGTGTTGCATTTACACGCTTTGTAACACACTTCTTTGCAGCATATTTTTACTCACTTATTTTTTTAACACACAACACGCTTTTGCCAAAAGTGTGTTAAGAAGTGTGTTCATGTCAAAAGGGTGTTACAACAAAAGTGTGTTGCAAAAAGTGTGTTCATGCATATAGTGTGTTCATAGAAAGTGTGTTGCTTCATAAAGTGTTTAGATATGAAAGTGAGTTAATATTTCTACAATGAAGGGGGCTGTGTGGGGGGCATTTAGCCTTTATTTCTTCATATTTTCACTTTGGTATTGTGTATTGTGTAAATCACAAATCAGCATGAGAACTTGTCAGTGACTGGAGCAAGCAGATTGTAGTTTTATGAAACAGAAGAATTGGTGAATGAACACTGTATGCTACACTGGATAGTATGTTAGGCAGCATATTGATACAGCTTTTGGATAATTTCTTTATGTGAGTGTAAATCTATGATAAATCAACTTACTACACTCTTTTACAGCTTGTATAACACTAGTGTTGAGGATGATATATAAGATTACTTACCAGAAATAAGCAGAGAAGTGAAGACACTCCTCTCTCCAGCAGGTGCAGATTCAAACTGACTGTGTGTAACTGTTATAACTGACCTTTGGTTAGGTGAGGGGCAATTAATGGGTTGATTGATTGATTGATTTGTGTTTTACAGCACTTTAGCGGCACTAAGTGGCTATCCCGTGCTTCACAGGTTGATAATTTAACAGAGGAATGTGTCAGTGCCCGCGCATGTGCACCATACACATCCTGAGGGGATAGGAAAGAGGAGATATAGACCCTTTTAAGTGGGCTAGGGAAGCCCGCAATTAATGGGTTACATAATACCACTGATAAGACTGAAGGATTAATAAAATGTGTGTTGATTTAACACACTTTTCAGTACCTAAACACTTTTGAGAAAAAAGTGTGTAAGTGTGTTAGAAAAAGTGTGTTGATGCCCTCAAAGTGAGTAAACTGCTTAAAGTGGGTTGAATATCCATGTGTGTTACAATCTTGTGTGTTCCCGCAACACACATTATTTACAGTGTACACCCTATCCATACCAAGGGGAATCAAGACAGTTGAACATAACGACTACTTCAATTATTTGACAATTCTTTACACTTAATCCTACGACATAAGGCCAAAAATAAGGTTCCGGTTACCCGACCGAGCTCAGCTAAATGGGGCCGACCTCAGAATTTTTTTAGAAATTTTTAAGAAAATTTTCCGATTTTTTAGAACATTTTTCAGAAAATTTTCAAATTTTACAAAGTTTTTTTCTCAAAACTTGTATTCGGAGTATATACATGTGTTTTAACCAGTGAAAATCTATCAAAATGTGACTATAATGAGGCCTAAGATGCAAAAAAACAAATGAAAAAAAAATCCAACCTACCGACCTCAGCATTTTTCACCATGTTACCGAAAAATCAACTTTCTTTTTTGGCCTAACGAGCCGCTCTTAAGGAAGGGTATGACTTTGCATAGTAGCCATGCGATTTGAATATTCTCATGGGAAATACAAACTAATGAAGCGTACATATTTGGTCGACTCGTGCCCGGAGGAGACAGGAGGAAATGGGAGTCCCTCAGAGACTAAAGACTTAGGGTGTAGAGAAAGGAGGTGTGTGGCTCAGGGAAGGCTACTGACAGCAGACAAAGCCTGAGATGATGAATACCTGAGCCGGGGAAGTACCGCTCCAGAGCTGCTCTCACATTGGTTGGTGGGATGTCGGATTGGCTGAGGAGGTGGAGCACCACAGGCGCCTTGTAAGGGTGATTGATCTGTAAAGAGAAATGCAACGTATTATGCTGCACTCATTAGCATTATTTCTCACAGGGACTCTTTTAATAGGAATTGCACTGTACAACAAGTTCTATCATAATCTTATTTTCCACTTAACCTCAACGCGAATCGTTAATTTATTCATGTCCTATTTAAATAAACATACAGAATAAATAGATATTCCACTTTAGGATGCCAATGGTTAGGCTTCTGACACATCAATTAAGTTTCAAGGACAGGAGTCATTTTTCTGATCATTGAGAAATGGGCTGACCATATCACGCTGCTTTATGTGGATGGCTTTGTCACCAAGCCTCTACCTAACCAGGAAGGTAATTAAGGTTCTAACTGGCCATCCAGGAAGCTGATCCTCTACACGACCAGATACCTAAGACTCTATATGACCAGCCAGGTAACTAAGGCTCTTAATTAAGGTTCTACCTGGCCATCCAGGAAGCTGATCCTCTACACGACCAGATACCTAAGACTCTATATGATCAGCCAGATAACTAAGGCTCTTAATTAAGGTTCTACCTGGCCATCCAGGAAGCTGATCCTCTACACGACCAGATACCTAAGACTCTATATGACCAGCCAGGTAACTAATCCTCTACATGACTCGTCAGATAACTAAGCCTCTACCTGACCATTCGGGTACCTGCTCCTCTACATGGCCAGTCAGATAACTATGTTTCTGCATTACCAGCCAGATAAATGAGCCGCTTCCTGATCAGCCATGGAGTCATCACCTATAACCAGCAAGGTAACTGGGGATCTACCTGATCAGCCATGGGTAGTGAAGGGCCGATGATATATCAACGAGCTCCTCGTGCATGGAGTGCTACTATATGCACGAGGAAAAGGAGGTCACAGGACAGCATGAGGGAGGGGTGGCTACAGGACCACATGACGGAGGGGTGTTTATGTACAGGACCACAGGAGGGAGGGGTGGTTACAGGACAACAGGAGGGAGGGGTGGTTACAGGACAACAGGAGAGAGGGGTGGTTACAGGACAACAGGAGGGAGGGGTGGTTACAGGAAAACAGCAGTGAGGGGTGGTTACAGGACAACAGGAAAGAGAGGTGGTTACAGGACATGAGGAGGGGGGGGTGGTTACAGGACAACAGGAGGGAGGGGTGACCACCCTTCCTCATGTGGTCCTGTGACCACACTTCCTTGTGTGGTCCTGTGACCACCCTTTCCTCGTCCTGTCCTGTGACCACCTTTACCTCGTGTAGTCCCGTGACCTCCTTTTCCTCGTGCGTATATCGCTGGCCGTAGTGAAGCCTCTACCTGATGAGCCAATTAACTGAGGATCTGCCTGACTTGCCCGTTGGGTTGGCTGACTATCCAGGTAGCTGATAATCTAAAAGGCCTCTTGGTATAACGCATAGAGAGATGGGGATGTCCCCCTCCTTAGGCCACTAAAAAAAGAACTGGTTTCTCATCACCAACCCCTGACAAATATGATGAGGGCGATTTTTTTTTATTTTTTTTTTAATTATACAATTTTTTTCTGACTAAAAATCTTAAAAGATTCCTACTTCACATGTTCTCAACAGAAAAGGGGATATTTCCCCCAAGCGGGTAGTGAAAGGGCATAGTATGAGAAATTTCCTAAGTGAATTGCAAATAAAAAGGTAGTCCTATTTATCCTCGCATACAGTTGATACACGCCTAAAGTGCCAGTTATTTCCAAAGTAGATCCAACTATTGCAGTTACCACCGTGTATATGCCTTACTTGCAGATACGTTTAATCTTAACCAACAACTTCTGATCTATATGTCTGTCTAACAGTGTTGCCCAGACATCAGAAATATAACACGATATTCTAGATAGTAATCCTTTTCATCTGTCCCACCAAATCCATTCCACTGACAGATGCCAAGTACCAAACGCAGTAATGTTGAATTAAATCCTGAGATTTAGTTTTTCTCCGTGAACACGTTGAAACAGGTTATGGAACACTCCATCTTACAGAGTGGTTATTGACAATCCATCAAGTAATAACGAATGCTGAAAGGGCCTAAATCGACACACTTTGGAGGAGGAATCGATGGTGGCTGTGTGAGGGGAGCAATTCCTCTGGGTAGGGACAGGCAGTTGCATTATAAAAAGTATTAATCATGGTCTAGTTAATACGCGGCATCCATGCATAATTCCACGGTATTACACGTGTCAATGCATCTGTCTTGGGTCCAAACTATTCACAGTGCCACCCTTACCGAAGATGCGTATTCAATGGAATCTCCTCAGGAGCTTACTTGGCATGGCACTACTAAAGGGGGTTGTAGGGCATGTCATGCGACTGCTCTCTGAGCTTTGGCCTTATTTTTGTTTATGGATTTGTAGGCCGGCAGTCGTAGTCGTGCAGGGCTATATAAATGGAATCACCATGGTGCCCCTCACTAAGGTCATACGGGGACTGGGCAGTTGGGGCATCTTGTGCTCTAATATCTGTAGTTTATACATGCCATTTTGCATGTCATTTTGCCCCTTCTACAGTTAGATAGTCCTGTTCCCTAATACGAATTAACCTTGTGTGCCTGGATTTCAAGCACCCCCCGCCCCTCCATTCTGACTCTCCCCTTCAAACAAGACTCGAGATTTGAACGTTCTTATGAACCCGTAGATTCTTGTGGGGATCACGTGTCATGACACATGTAGATTTCTTCAGTTATTCCTGGGAATGAACTGATTGGATTCTAGGGGTATTCACAAGTCATAGCACAAGTTTACATCTCGAGTTATTCCTCCACACTAAACATGTTCTCATGAACCAGTGGATTCCTGTTGGGATCACAAGCTGTGACACAAGTTGACATCTTGAGTTACTCCTGCTAATTCTACATCTAGATTACCTTTGTGTATGACTATGGCCCATTTAACCCTTCCCAGTAACTAGCTGGACAGGGCAGCTATAAGACAGATAACAAGTGACTGTGAGACAGTGTTAGGCTGAAGAAGGACAGGTGATAATATACCATACACCTTACGTGATGGCACTGAGACAGATGGATGTAGAGATGACAAAGTAAGGGACAGCTACTGCCTATGACTGACTGCAACACACCTAATCCTCCTAAGCAGGCCCTAATATTACAAACTGACGTCCAGACAGGAACTCATTGATAAGGCAGTAGCATTGTCTTGTCTGTGTGATACCAAAGAGAAGGGCAGCGTCTGGCTTCGATCCGTTGGTATGTGCAGTGGATGTGTTCCATTTAAACCACCTTTAACTCTCTCACCCCCAGACTCCCCATACTCAATTCTTCTTTGGCAACTATAGTTGCCAGTGGGGTGAAGAGAGTTAATTGCATATATGTGACGCTGTTCAACATGTTCACGTATTATTGTGATGGTTAAAAGGAGAGAAAGAAAGCCTGTGTACACATAAGCTGTTTTAGGGCACTCTTTCCCGATATGCCCGAATCAAAATGCAGTGAATCAGTGAGGATATGTTCTTCAATAATGCATCAATATCGCCTCACGGGTATTCTGCTTAGGAACGAAGTATGTGGACCCAAATGCACTTTCGGGACCTCAGTGTATTAGTTATTGGACATCTTAATCAGCTAATGCTGGTTGCTATAATTAACCTGCTTCTGTGCTAAACTGTCGCCCACGCCCTTCCCTCAAACAAGATTGGTGCGAAGGATGAGTGATGGTAACCCCTTTTTCATGCGACATGGTCTAGGATAATGAGCTATGATCCAAGGTCATGACCCCTTCTTAGTGCCTAAAGGGGGTGACTAGTCCTCAAATAGTCCGTGGACACATTTTTCGTCACATGAGGCCAATAGGTTGTGATGTAGATCGAGAAATGCACAATGTAACCATTTTGAGTACACCACGAAATAAGACAGAAAGTATTTTGACAGTGTACTGTGATTATTGGAAGATCAATGGGTTTCTATCTGTGATAAAGCTTCCTCCTTCAGTAAATGGATTGGTTGGCCTCTGGACCAGACCATTGTTCTGCTGAAATTATTTGAGCATGGGAAGACTTTCTAGTGCAGACAATAAGCGGACGTTTACCTGACGTTAAATCAGTTGTAGGTATTCAGAGAAACCAGGTCTTTGAACAATTACTGGTAGCGGTATTGAGGCAGCAGTCTATGTAAAACACAGCTCTGTGTGGCAGTCATACTGGGGCATTTGTACTGAGGCAGCAGTCTCTCCATGTAGAACACAGCTCTGTGTGGCAGCCGTACTGGGGCATTTGTACAGAGGCAGCAGTCTGTCTATGTAGAACACTGTTCTGTGTGGCAGCTGTACTGGGGCATTTGTACTGAGGCAACAGTCTGTGTATGTAGAACACAGCTCTGTGTGGCAGCCATACTGGGGCATTTGTGCTGAGGCAGCAGTCCGCTATGTAGAACACTGTTCTGTGTGGCAGCCGTACTGGGGCATTTGTACGGAGGCAGCAGTCAGGCTTATGTAGAACACAGCTCTGTTTGGCAGCCGTACTGGGGCATTTGTACTGAGGCAGCAGTCTGTCTATGTAGAACACTGTTCTGTGTGGCAGCTGTACTGGGGCATTTGTACTGAGGCAGCAGTCTGTCTATGTAGAACACTGTTCTGTGTGGCAGCTGTACTGGGGCATTTGTACTGAGGCAACAGTCTGTCTATGTAGAACACAGCTCTGTGTGGCAGACGTACTGGGGCATTTGTACTGAGGCAGCAGTCTGTCTATGTAGAACACAGCTCTTGTGTGGCAGCCGTACTGGGGCATTTGTACTGAGGCAGCAGTCTGTCTATGTAAAACACAGCTCTGTGTAGCAGCCGTACTGGGGCATTTGTACCGAGGCAGCAGTCTGTCTATGTAGAACCCGCTTCACTCAGTTGATAGTGGTAAGAATTGACAATTGCCACCAAGCTAAATGTCAAAGTAATTCCTCTGGACATTGGCAATATTTTTCTGTTTGACCAAAGTCCCTTATATTGTAAATTAATTCTACACTACAAAGAATCATACTTACAAGGGTATCATATTGAACCTCTTTAGATATTTGCCAGATTATCATCATGCAAGTCTAATTCAAGTTTCATAGAGTTCTCACAAAGAGTGGATTTAAACAGATGGAAACAACCCTAATTCAACCGTCTATTGCCATGATTAATATTGTGGGTGCAGCCTCAAACCCGTTGAGAGGCATTTCTTTACCTTTTAACACACCACTAATGGGTACCGGTATATATGAATGGCAGCAGGGGGTGATGGTATGTTGTCGGGGTTGTTGGAACGACAGCCCCCGTGGTTGAAACACATCTCACACTGCCTGCTGACACAATAACGACGTCTTGAAGACGCGCCTGACCGCTCGGGCGCGGCTCCTGATTGGCTGAGACTGGGCGGTGATCGATGACAATGGGCTCATCAGGGACGTCTGCTGCAGGCACCTATTGATAACAGCGCCCCCTGCATGACAACCAGCCCGCCTGATACTGCCTCATTGGTATGTCGGTCAGTTACCTCCATACAGGCCCCAACCGCAGCCTCCATCCTCCTGTACATAGCTGGTCGGCTTCCCCTTGATGCCCGCCTACAGAGAAAGGTATTGTCGGCGGCTAGGTGGGACGGCTTAACTGTGGGGATACCACAATGCAGCCGCAATGCTTCTGGAGGGAAAGATGCCTTAATGATGTCCAAGTCATCCATCACTCCTCCTCGTGCACAGAGCAAAACATAACTGAATACTCCCTCCTAGGATCTACCACAGCGCACCTAATTTCTGAAAAAAAAAGATCTGTAGTCTTGGTCCTGTATTTCTATATTACAACTCTCAATGGTCCATTTATTCAGTGGAAAGAATATGAATTGAACTGACAACTTACATTTCTTTACCTTATAGTGAATTTAAGTGAGATTGAACAACAAACAACCCGTTTGGTAATTGACCTTTATTCCATATATCTCGTTGTCTTTTCTCGCTCAAATATACTTGGTATTGTGTCAATATACTCCAGCTCTATGGCATATCTCACCTCGGGTAGGTATGAGTAGAAAACAACACATATATCACAATACCACCACGGAAGCTGATCTATCATTTATCTCAATAGGTCGTTTTCACTTTTGTAATAAGTGATACATGTATATGGATAACAGTCAAACTTTTTACCATAAATCCCCCAATAAGAGAAAGGGAAACATTTGGCATGGCACTCACGACCAGTAACTCATATCCTGTTCTTACATATACCGACTTCCATAAAGGCAGAACCTGCTCTCTCGTACAATGAATATTATATGAGGAAAAAGAGCTCTCCCACCACTCCACCACGTGAAATATAGAACACACGTGTTTTGAAATTCATACGACTCTAGATAAGTAAACAACAATATTCAGAAATATCCGATTAGAAAGCAATGGCAAATTACCATACATGCCACCAGTCACTACCGTAATCTCCCGCGTATAAGGCGCACCTCGCGTATAAGACGCACCTAGAGTTTTAAAATATGATCAAAAAAATCAAAAAATCATACCTTTTGTTCTACTGAATGGATTTTGAAAATATAAAAAGCTATGTGCATGTAAGGCATCCGGGAACCTCCTTAATCCCACTATTTCATATTATGATTGAATGGGAGTGTTATATATCAAAAGAAAGGTCTTGGTGTCCCCCTTGCAGATCCAATAAGAACTAAAACCTCCCGTATAAGACGCGCCTTATACGCGAGAGATTACGGTAGTTCACATATCAATCACAATCATGTCATTTTAAAGGGGTCTGAGGTTCAACGAATATAGCAATTGTAAAAGTGGTATGTACTCTAAACATGATTCTCAACACTCAAGACTTAGACGTATATGCAATATGGTCATGATAGTAGGACTAAAAATAAAGTATGACATAATACTGTATCATATTTGTTTTATCCTAAAGCCTAACAATTGCACAGTTTTACTTGTGAGATAAAAGCCTCATTTTCAGACATGGTCATCTAAATTTAAGTCATTCATTGACATCCATATCTGATATGAGTCAAGTTTGCATTCGTTTTTGCTGTGTTCACAATACGATGACTGTGTCATGTGATCATATTCAAGAATGCAATAGGTCGTTTCGTTATTACGTCAGATACACTTTTGATGTGATGTGATTGTGATTATAATGTTTGACTTAGATGAATATCATAATAACTATCACGATGGTAGTGATTATAGTATCTTAAATAAAGGTTGTGAATTTCATACATCAGATGATATCTTGAGCACAAGCGTTCAATGTATACATATTGATTTAGTATTAGAATGCAGATGGTATTATCGTATCAGCTGGAATGAATACGAACTCAGTGTTACAAAGTCTCCTCCGTTATTGGTAATAGACATAGCAATAGATTCATTAACAGTGTAAATGTATGGAATGTATTTTAAACATGATACAGCAGTTAGCGCTGCAGGATTAATAGATAAAGCACAGTAACAGCAAAGACTCGTCGGTGCTGTGCTAATGTCTTCTGTGGATCATAAAACCCATTTTCCACTTGGCCTCTGTCGTCGGCACAAGTTATAGCTAGTGGAATACCTGCTTTAGGCGATGGTCCACTCCCCGATATTAAGCCGATTTGGTGCTGAGCTGGACCTTTCGCATTATGTGAAACAGGTGAACAAGTACTGTCGTCAAAATCAAGTTAAATATTTACTTAGTTTGATTCAACATTCATGTAACGAGAATGCCATTTAGTTGCATGCAGTGTCGTGTGCTGGATCTTCAGCCATCCTTAGACATCGTGAGGAGTAGTTCCACTCCCATAGTGCTGGTGTATCAACATGACAAACTAACATGCCTTGGTGCATCATGCCGTTCTTAGAGGGCCAACTACTGACAGTATGTGTGTACGTTGAAGAGACTGATACATGAACTTCAGAGGAAAGCAGTTCTATTAAATCATGAGAAAATATTCATGAAAAACTTTAATAGACTCCCGAACATCTCCTTCACAAGTATGATAGAGTCTAGTGGCCAAATGTTAAGTTAAGGCACGTCCACCACTGAAAGCAGAACAGAACAGTTGACTTTCACACCTGCATGCGATCCATGCTGTAATGGAATGCTATATGAATTTTGCCCAGAGTGCAGCTATTTCGTTCATAGAAACACGCACCAATTTCAACTTCTGTATCTTGTGAACCAAATATAATATTGAATTGTACGTAGGTAAATGTTCACACATCATGCAAGGATTGACTGCAAAATATGATCTTATTGTCATTAGGTCAGAATCTTTTTTATATACATATTTCTTTTGGCTTCATTCGAGTCCTGTCATTCAAGTTAGTTTTGATTTTTTCACCAATTTACCAATGATGCACCCACTGAGTGCTAAAGATGTGGTCTTGATACAAGAATTAATCAATGCAATTTCTAACGTTTCACACTCTGGTCCAAATGTAATTATATATACACCATATACACATCTTACTCCTTTGTGCAAACTAACAACCCAGCAAATTGGAGTCAGTGTGAGTCATAATGAGCTGCTATGTGTGAGCACCTTTCGGGTTATAACACCAGTGCGTCAGCTCGTGTCACAAGGTGTCAATACTCACACTGTTTGACTCATTATGACACTTAGTGACTCATCTCCACAAGACATAATGTGGCACAAGTGTGAGCATGCATCAGTCTGTGTCAGTAGTCACACAGTGTGACACATAGTGACTCATTTCCTAACCCATTTGAGCTAACATCGCGTCAGTATGTGCCAGTATGGGTGAGTAGTCACAGGGAGTGACGCATAGTGACTCATTTCCTTATTTGCATGAGGTGACACTGAGTGAGCATGATCCAGTCTGTGTGAGTAGTCACACTGACTGACCCATAGTGACTCATCTTTCAAAAGATAGGTGTTGACGCTTGAGTGAACATGGGTCACTATGTGTCAGTACTCACCTGCAGTGACTCGAAATGGCATCAGTGTCAGTATAAAGAGACTGGAGAAAATTGTATAGTTCCACTATATACTTGCACTTTGGGTTTGGGCCAAATTAGGGAATTGCTGCTTCTATTGATGCTGCCTTACAAATCAAAGTGTTTATAGATGATATCTATCAATATGTATATAGGGAATATAATGGTGGCTGAAAACATGGGTTTATATTCTCTTTTGGTGTATTTTAAGACAATTTTCTTTGTCTATGGGAGATAACACTGAGTTTCAATTATCAACCTCCTATGTGGTATTCAGGCTTACATTAGTCTTGGTGTAGTAATTCCTTGAAAGTATGGTGCATGCTGCCCAAGGTGATGCCATATTACCATGGGAAACAGGTAAGAATTCATAATATGAGGTGAATTATAATGTTGTTTTGGGTGATAATAGGAGCAAAGTGCCTCACTTCAACAAACACAACAGGTTCTGACACATGCATCAGTATGCGTCACTATGTGTCAATACTCACACATATTCACACACCTTGACTCACAGTGACCCATCCTGAAATTGTCTCTCCAGGAAGTACCTGACACATGTGTGACCATGCGTCAGTACTGCGTCAGTATTGTGTCTGATTGGTTGATTTCAAACTCCTGGTCCCTCATTGGTCCATTTCAAAGTTCCCGCTCTTTTCTTGGTTTCTTTGTTCTCAGTATTTCACAACACACAGACACAGAACAGCAAGGAGAGAAGACAAGGTGGGTAATCCTACAGTCCTACAGAACTCCAAGTAACCTACAGTAATGGTATCTTCTTTTGTGCCAACCTTAATCTTTAGAGTCTCTTACAGTCAGTATTGATACAGTTGATATAGCATATGTCAGTAACTTGCAGGTTTGGGGGCCTGGGAGAGTGGTGGACTAGGTTGTGGTCAGTTTGAGGGGCAAGAATATTATTTTTGTTTCTGGGGGGGGGGGTGATTTTGTCTCCAAATAATTTTATCTTCCCCTGCCCCCATTAAAGGTCAACTCATTCAGGGAGAGGGTATGTACTTGGCTCAGGGGGAAATTCTAGCCCCCCCTCCAAAATGAAAATATCTCACAACATATTTTGGAGGGAGGGGAGGAGGTGAGGAGGGTAAAAAATCTTGTGCTGATTATATTAAAGGTATTTGTGTAATGCATTATTGAACTTAAATGTTTAATTTTTATTTGACAGGCACAAAGAAGGCATTTTGAGGAATGGAAAAAGTGAACAAAGGAATCTACAGGAAACCCTTCCATGGACATAGATATGCAGCTCAATTGATGACAGTGATTCAGAATAAAAATGAATGCAGAATAAAGTCATTTTTCTATACAGCACCAGTGTGCGTACTCACACACAGTGACTCAGAATGACACCAATTTGCTGGGAAGTAAATCAACCCATCACCTGTACATGTTTTTGAGCTTTAATTCACTATTAATGTAAATTACTCTGGAATCAACTTTTTTTCCTATGTACACGGGGCTTATAATGTCTTCATCACAGATATTTCAGCAATTACATCTCATTCGAACGTTCACCGAGAATATTTCACAAGGCCTTAATCTACAGGCTTAACAGAAAATATGGTTTCACTTGTTGTTCCTGCTTATTCGTATTTTGCTGTTGTTACATGGAAAGGTTTGTTCATTTCATTAATTTTTATCTCATCTTTTTTTCACACAGAAGGCTTAGCATTGCCACTGAGTGTTTGGAACCTGCAGGATTTGGTTTTGTACTAACTGTCAAACCGAATTTCAATGGTTGCCAGTCATGGCAAAGCGTCCTAGACACGATTTCAGTTCTTTGCATGCTTGTCTACCACACCTCCTCGCTCACTCTTTTGACACTTCAGACATTCACTCCCCCAACACACAGCCCTTGCTTTACAACCAAGTCAAAACGATTCCCTCATACGTGGCAGCCATACTGGGGCATTTGTGCTGAGGCAGCAGTCTGTCTATGTAGAACACAGCTCTGTGTGGCAGCCGTACTGAGGCATTTGTACTGAGGCAGCAGTCTGTCTATGTAGAACACTCTTCTGTGTGGCAGCCGTACTGGGGCATTTGTACTGAGGCAGCAGTCTGTCTATGTAAAACACAGCTCTGTGTAGCAGCCGTACTGGGGCATTTGTACTGAGGCAGCAGTCTGTGTATGTAGAACCCGCTTCACTCAGTTGATAGTGGTAAGAATTGACAATTGCCACCAAGCTAAACATCAAAGTAATTCCTCTGGACATTGACAATATTTTTCTGTTTGACCAAAGTCCCTTATATCGTAAATCAATTCTACACTACAAAGAATCATACTTACAAGGGTATCATATTGAACCTCTTTAGATATTTTCCAGATTATCATCATGCAAGTCTAATTCAAGTTTCATAGAGTCCTCACAAAGAGTGGATTTAAACAGATGGAAACAACCCTAATTCAACCATCTATTGCCATGATTAATATTGTGGGTGCAGCCTCAAACCCGGTGAGAGGCATTTCTTTACCTTTTAACACACCACTAATGGGTACCGGTATATATGAATGGCAGCAGGGGGTGATGGTATGCTGTCGGGGTTGTTGGAACGACAGCCCCCGTGGTTGAAACACATCTCACACTGCCTGCTGACACAATAACAATGTCTTGAAGATGCGCCTGATGTGGCTCCTGATTGGCTGAGGCTGGGTGGTGATCGATGACAATGGGCTCATCAGGGACGTCTGCTGCAGGCGCCTATTGATAACAGCGCCCCCTGCATGACAACCAGCCCGCCTGATACCGCCTCATTGGTATGTCGGTCAGTTACCTCCATACAGGCCCCAACCACAGCCTCCATCCTCCTGTACATAGCTGGTCGGCTTTCCCTTGTTGCCCGCCCACAGAGAAAGGTATTGTCGGCAGCTAGGTGGGACGGCGTAACTGTGGGGATACCACAATGCAGCCGCAATGCTTCTAGAAGGAAAGATGCCTTAATGATGTCCAAGTCATCCATCACTCCTCCTCGTGCACAGAGCAAAACATAACTGAATACTCCCTCCTAGGATCTACCACAGCGCACCTAATTTCTGAAAAAAAAGATCTGTAGTCTTGCCCCTGTATTTCTATATTACAACTCTCAATGGTCCATCTATTCAGCGGAAGGAATATGAATAGAACTGACAACTTACATTTCTTTACCTTATAGTGAATTTAAGTGAGATTGAACAACAAACAACCCGTTTGGTAATTGACCTTTATTCCATATATCTCGTTGTCTTTTCTCGCTCAAATATACTTGGTATTGTGTCAATATACTCCAGCTCTATGGCATATCTCACCTCGGGTAGGTATGAGTAGAAAACAACACATATATAACAATACCACCACAGAAGCTGATCTATCATTTATCTCAATAGGTCGTTTTCACTTTTGTAATAAGTGATACATGTATATGGATAACAGTCAAACTTTTTACCACACATCCCCTTATAAGAGAAAGGGAAACATTTGGCATGGCACTCACGACCAGTAACTCATATCCTGTTCTTACATATACCGACTTCCATAAAGGCAGAACCTGCTCTCTCGTACAATGAATAGTATATGAGGAAAAAGAGCTCTCCCACCACTCCACCACGTGAAATATAGAACACACGTGTTTTGAAATTCATACGACTCTAGATAAGTAAACAACAATATTCAGAAATATCCGATTAGAAAGCAATGGCAAATTACCATACATGCCACCAGTCACTAGTTCACATATCAATCACAATCATGTCATTTTAAAGGGGTCTGAGGCTCAACGAATATAGCAATTGTAAAATTGGTATGTACTCTAAACATGATTCTCAACACTCAAGACTTAGACGTATATGCAATATGGTCATGATAGTAGGACTAAAAATAAAGTATGACATAATACTGGATCATATTTGTTTTATCCTAAAGCCTAACAATTGCACAGTTTTACTTGTGAGATATAAGCCTCATTTTCAGACATGGTCATCTAAATTTAAGTCATTCATTGACATCCATATCTGATATGAGTCAAGTTTGCATTCGTTTTTGCTGTGTTCACAATACGATGATTGTGGCATGTGATCATATTCGAGAATGCAATAGGTCGTTTTGTTATAACGTCAGATACACTTTTGATGTGATGTGATTGTGATTATAATGTTTGACTTAGATGAATATCATAATAACTATCACGATGGTAGTGATTAAAGTATCTTAAATAAAGGTTGTGAATTTCATACATCAGATGATATCTCGAGCACAAGCGTTCAAGGTTAATGTATACATATTGATTTAGTATGAGAATGCAGATGGTATTATCGTATCAGGTGGAATGAATACGAACTCAGTGTTACAAAGTCTCCTCCGTTATTGGTAATAGACATAGCAATAGATTCATTAACAGTGTAAATGTATGGAATGTATTTTAAACATGATACAGCAGTTAGCGCTGCAGGATTAATAGATAAAGCACAGTAACAGCAAAGACTCGTCGGTGCTGTGCTAATGTCTTCAGTGGATCATAAAACCCATTTTCCACTTGGCCTCTGTCATCGGCACAAGATATAGCTAGTGAAATACCTGCTTTAGGCGAGGGTCCACTCCCCGATATTAAGCCGATTTGGTGCCGAGCTGGACCTTTCGCATTATGTGAAACAGGTGAACAAGTACTGTCGTCATAATCAAGTTAAATATTTACTTAGTTTGATTCAACATTCATGTAATGAGAATGCCATTTAGTTGCATGCAGTGTCGTGTGCTGGATCTTCAGCTATCCTTAGACATCGTGAGGAGTAGTTCCACTCCCATAGTGCTGGTGTATCAACATGACAAACTAACATGCCTTGGTGCATCATGCCATCCTTAGAGGGCCAACTACTGACAGTATGTGTGTACGTTGAAGAGACTGATACATGAACTTCAGAGGAAAGCAGTTCTATTAAATCATGAGAAAATATTCATGAAAAACTTTAATAGACTCCCGAACATCTCCTTCACAAGTATGATAGAGTCTAGTGGCCAAATGTTAAGTTAAGGCACGTCCACCACTGAAAGCAGAACAGAACAGTTGACTTTCACACGTGCATGCGATCCATGCTGTAATTGAATGCTATATGAATTTTGCCCAGAGTGCAGCTATTTCGTTCATAGGAACACGCACCAATTTCAACTACTGTATCTTGTGAACCAAATATAATATTGAATTGTACGTAGGTAAATGTTCACACATCATGCAAGGATTGACTGTAAAATATGATCTTATTGTCATTAGGTCAGAATCTTTTTTATATACATATTTCTTTTGGGTTCATTCGAGTCCTGTCATTCAAGTTGGTTTTGATTCTTCCACCAATTTACCAATGATGCACCGACTGAGTGCTAAAGATGTGGTGTTGATACAAGAATTAATCAATGCAATTTCTGACGTTTCACACTCTGGTCCAAACGTAATTATATATACACCATATACAAATCTTACTCCTTTGTGCAAACTAACAAGTAAATCAACACACCACCTGTACATGTTTTTGAGCTTTAATTCACTATTAATGTGAATTACTCTGGAATCAACCTTTTTTCCTATGTACATGGGGCTTATAATGTCTTCATCACAGATATTTCAGCAATTACATCTCATTCAAACGTTCACCGAGAATATTTCACAAGGCCTTAATCTACAGGCTTAACAGAAAATATGGTTTCACTCATTGTTCCTGCTTATTCGTATTTTGCTGTTGTTACATGGAAAGGTTTGTTCATTTCATTAATTTTATCTCTTCTTTTTTTCACACAGAAGGCTTAGCATTGCCACTGAGTGTTTGGAACCTGCAGGATTTGGTTTTGTACTAACTGTCAAACCGAATTTCAATGTTTGCCAGTCATGGCAAAGCGTCCTAGACACGATTTCAGTTCTTTGCATGCTTGTCTACCACGCCTCCTCGCTCACTCTTTTGACACTTCAGACATTCACTCCCCCAACACACAGCCCTTGCTTTACAACCAAGTCAAAACGATTCCCTCATACGTGTTAATTCTCAAGAGACACTATTTCACTATCATGGTCTGAGGCCTAGACCTCCCCCTTGGGCAGCCCTGGGGTAGGCTACAACCGTTCGACTATGACTCTCAGGTGATGTAGCCCCTTACAGGGGTAGAGGTCATAGACCCCAGCGGCACGGAAACATTGCTGAGTCATGCGAACAGCCAACGGCCTTTGTCTCCGAGCCAGGCTGCTTTTTGCGTTATTCCATCGACGTGGTACCATCACTTTGTAGCCCGGTCACATGCAGAGGTCGTCGTAGTTGAAAGAGTATGGGCGGGAGGATGATGTAGGGAGCTGGAAGCCAAACCAGGTTTTACTTTAATGTCTGGTCTCCTGCAAATAACATACAGCTCTGCTTACAATCTAGTGCCATAGAAACGGCCTCTATCCATTTGCTGTAAATCTATATTACACCATTTTGAAGGTAGTGTTTTCAGCCCTTGTGGTATGTGGATGTAAAGGGTAAGATGAAGGAGAAATGGCTGGTCAGTGCTAGTTGGACACAGAGGACATGTAGTTGGCGCACAAAGACTCTTCACCCATGATGTTAACATAAATATGCGCTTCCTGTGTATCTCCAGGAGTGACTGGGCTATCTTGTATACCGGGATGCCTATACATATTATACTCCAACTGGATACCTATACACTGTCAGTTTCACCCTATTTCTCTGCTTTTTCTTCACACACGGCACTCCCCTACAAACCCAGATTCTGCGTGTAGGCGGACCGAGACCGTGCACGGAAGATGCCAATCTCAGTAGGTTCAGTGGTGGGGGTATTAACCTCAGATAGTTCTGAGAGGCCATACAGATAAGGCATGCTACTCTCAGCCACCCTCCTTCTCTCCCTCATCCAGCTTTCCCCAATCATCCCTCCAGCGTGGACCTCGTTGTCAATTATATATATATATATATATATATATATATATATATATATATATATATATATATATATATATATATATATATATATACTTTTTGCACATTGATCATCTAACATAGAACAGTGTTGCCAAGAACATGTGCTATGCATCTTCTTGTCCTAGTTTTTTGTTCAGTATAGCTAGGGGTCCGACTGGTCCCGTGAAGCCTCCGCTGTCATTGGTACGGAAGGCTCCACGTTGGGCCGTTTCGTAGAGTTGCTTTTGCATCATGGCAAGGGAGATCTTGTTAGCCTGGAGGAAGTCTCTCATTGAGATCATCTCTCCGGAGCCCCGCCGGGAGCCCTCCGAGTCGTAGTTGGAGTCTACGTCCGTGAGATCGGGGGCTCCCTGTTTGTGGGCCTGTTTCTGCATGTGACCGGGCGTGATGGCATTGCGTCGTGGCCGCTGCTTGGGCCTGTGGCAGCAGCGGCAGTCCAATTTCCTGATGAGCCAGTTCAAAAACTGCTTAATGACGATGGATGTCACGTTGAAGAGGCTGTAGATACAACAGCATCCTATCACAAGAAATATGAAGTTACCAAAGCGGTACAAATGCATGTTGTCATAGTCTTTAGCCTGGCTGACCACATAGTCGCCGAAACCTATCGTGGCAAAGGCTACAAAACAAAAGTAGATGGACTCAAAGTAGCTCCATTTCTCCACAGGTTGGTACATGGCTGATGCACAACAGGCAATCACACATGCACCCAGGAACAGAATGAGCATCACCCAATACACAGATGGCTTCCACGAGTCCAGCGAGTCGTCGTCTGAACTCTGGGACCCACGGCGTCCATGTACTCCATTGGCCAGCAGGCCTTTCCGACGCAGTTCCCGTTCGTGAATAGACCTTAGTATGAAGGCCAGGAAGGTAATAATCCGCTCCAGGAATAGGTTGAAGAAGAGGAAGGCGCCAGCACAGCCCAGAAACCCGTAGAAGATGAGCACCACCTTACCAGGCAGGGTACGGGGTGTCGTCATGCCAAAGCCTGTCAAAATCAGAGGAACATAATTATTGTTTGAAACAAACGGTTTTAGTTACACATAAACCATCCAACAAAGTATGATATGTGAGCCTTTCTAGTGTATAGGGAAATGGTACAGGAGGTGTGAGCTAACTGCCTTGGCTTTCGATAAACCACTCACACTGAAAACTTATAGCTGTAGAAACTAATCAGTGTAGATCACTTTAGGGTGCTCAGTTTGACGCCGTCTGGGGGGAGCACCTTTTCATCATTTGGGTAATCATATGTGATTACCAAGGGTCATCATATTGATTACCTTTTACAATATAGCTTACATGCTCAGATTGATAGGTGTACAGCCAAATTGGGCATTTTGTCAGGTTTCAAATATGTTTATAATTACCCCCCCCCTCCTAGTACTGGTAGGTCTTTATCCTTGACCCTCCTAAGCATCATGATTGGTCACATAATATATATTTATCAATATGTATAACAAGCAAGAATCAATTCCCCCAGTTGTTACTATCATTTCAGAGACAGGAGAGGTGTCTATGTGTAAAAAATTGCTAAATCATTTAATGTCAGATATTTATTGTCTGGATTAATGCAACTATTGATTGATAGATTACCTTTAGATAGTTCCTATTCTGTACTTTTGTATAGTGGAGGCCCCTAGTGGCAGAGGTATGTCATCAAAATGATGACTCTGTGCCATCACTTTGATGAGATGGGGTCATCATTTTCAAATGATGAACAAAAGTCATCTTCAATGATTACTTTTATATATGTATAAGTTTTCAGTGCAGAATAGAAATAAAGATTCAATTAAGCCGAAAAAAGGTGTGTTTCCAGTTACATGAACTGAAATGCAATGGTCGGTAGGTCGGATTTTTTTTGGTGTGCATTGGTTCAGATACTGGGTGGGGAGAGGAGTCTTCCTACTGTCCAATATAGGCATGTTATATATCAAAAGAAACATAATTTCAAGGCGAATATGAGAGGATATGTGGCCCCTATAGTCCGACAATGTATAAGGGAGTGGTAATCATTTATCAATGGGGTGGGGCAAAAATAAATGTTCATACCTGTTTTAATAACATGGCCTAAGCCAAATAAATAGTGTATTTTGTGAGAATGGGAAAATTTTGACAACTGAGCTGTATACTAGCATATACATGAATTAGGTTTCCAATCACTAAATCTTAGAACATGATGGTAAATTTATGCCTTCTCCACTTACGATGTTCATGACAAAAAAAGAAAATTGGGCTCCCTCCCTCCAGGGTCTGAAAAATCCCACCCTCTGGACAGGAATTGGACATATTTCCATGGGTGGCCTTATGAACACTGGCATATTGGCTTAATCAGTGGATAGAGATCTTTCCATTAAGTGGTCTGCCATTTTTGTACTATGGTCCTGTCCAAAAAAACAACAAAAACAGAACTCCATGGCAATAACATGTGCACATATTATATCTATTTAGTGATACCTGTTTTCACCAGAACTCCATGACATGAAAACTCAATTCAGCAATTTTCAAAACCGAAACAGTCCACAATAAGGGCGAGTCACAGCTTAGATATATCCATATCACCTTGATCATAACATACTGGCGTCTTCATGTTCAACAAAGGGGGTGGAGGATGAAAACTTTACATCATTGTTATACGTCTCCATCCTCATAACAGCAAGAAAGTAGATCTATACCCGATGTTAGAAACAAACCCTGAAATTTGTTGGCAACTTTGGTTCCAGCAGCTTTGGTTTAAATTTGAAGGACATGGATTGTGGTAACTTTACAGCAAAATCACTGAATTATACAGCAAACAGGAACCTTTAAAGAACTACAAACTGCTATAAATCTACAGCAAAAAGAATGCGTAAATATGTGGGCATTTACCAAGAACAATGGACAGACCTAGCGGCAGGTATATTGACATTAATTCAAATCTAGTTTAGATAACTGCGCAGATTATCCATTGTGTGTAATGATGTATACCAAAGCTAGCTTGTGTCACCAGTATAAAATTATTACAATGTATTGATACACCAATTATATGACATGAGGTGTACATATAAGCATACGTATAAAACTAGTGGCACTTGCTGTATTTGAGAACTCAGCATATTCTCTTGTTAATCTACATTTACCATTCTCAAAATTGCCAAAAAAGACTGAGATCATCAGTATTTAGATGAATGTGACCTCCACCTGGGGACTGAAGAGTACTTCTCAAAGTGTTGGTAAGTTATCTGAGAAATGCCGTCCCAGGTGGGTAGTAAATCCTCTCCCATAATCCAGGGTTGCATACCGTACCTATAGGATCCTGTCCTAGATATAATGGATAATTGATGGTGGAAATTGCCTCTCCATGTCCCCCATATAAATGCCGCTCTAGTGGAAACAGGTAAAATGTTCAATCTAACCTAGAACACTGCAATTTGGGTTCATCATGTAGCTAACCACTACATGTATAGTGTAGCCAAACAGTTAGTAAAGCGTAGAACCCTCGTTGATCTTCCTGGTCCAGTATTAATGACTAGACCACATACAGCCCAATCAATAAGCCATATTCATGTAGCCCGCGGACTATCAGATAGGCCATCGTAACCCTCTATAAATACCCCCATCACAACCACCACCCATCATCCAGTCAGTCAGTCAACAATGATAGACAGCCATATGTGTGTGCTATTCACTCGCTGCACATTTATGTGTGTGCTGTTCACTCGCTGCACATTTATGTGTGTGCTGTTCACTCGCTGCACATTTATGTGTGTGCTGTTCACTCGCTGCACATTTATGTGTGTGCTGTTCACTCGCTGCACATTTATGTGTGTGCTGTTCACTTGCTGCACATTTATATGTGTGTGCTGTTCACTCGCTGCACATTTATGTGTGTGCTGTTCACTCACTGCACATTTATACTTAAAGGGAATCAGAAATAAGTGTTTCCGTGGCTCCCTCGTAAAACTCTTTGTTATGCCATATGTATACATGAATTTACCGGTATGTGACGTGTACATGTAACGCACGTCTGTAATGCGCGGTTACATTAATCCTGATGGCATTTTTGAAAATAATCTATATAGAATGTAACAGATGGATACGATATAGGATTCTTTGGTCCTGTCCTGCGTCACTCTATAGATGTCCTTAAACCAAGCCCTAACGCCACAGGGCAATACTTACATTTAGCTACCTTGTATGGTTTCATTACTTGGTTTTATGCTACAAGCCTACATTAATCAGGACCATCTGAGTGGACTGCACAGAAGGCAGGTCAGGTCAGGTTGTCAACGCAATAGATCTCAGTCAGCAGTTGTGACGTAGCTCTGATGTCGTTCAACTATTGATTTTCGTACTAGTGGACTGAAATGCTCAACTGTCAGGCAAATTACGACCGCCGATTACCACCCGGAGAGGGACATAAATCTCGTGATAGTGCGCTGCTAACTGGCGCATGCGTGAAACCCGATGAGTGCCAGCGGCCATGCCACCTGTTCCTGTTATCCACATGTGCCACTACCCAATACCCTCCTATTATATTCCGACCTAGCGGGATACATTATTGACCAATCAGATAATTCCCTTCCTTCAGTGCAGATTTTTCAGGGTGCATTACGGAACACCTGGTACCCATCATGCTGGCTGTTATCAGTCCTTATCTCTCATGATACCAGCTTCAGCAGGGGTCGCCCCAGTAAGGATTCTGCTAACCAGAAATACCGCTTGTACCCATGTACACTCATTCTAGGGAGCAGCAGTGACGTCATAGCTGATAAGAATCCTCATGAAGGGTTGAATTAAATAGGAAATGTACTAGAAAAAGGTGTTAACATCCTTATCAGAAAAGATCTAGGCATCGTACAGAAAAATGCATTCAAAAATCAGAAAGATATTTGCAATTTGCATCTCATACTTGATGCATTATTTTCTAATCCCAATATTTGAAAAGAAAACAGGAAAAAGGCTACTTTTTCTAGTACATTGCCTATATAATTTGACCCTTCGCCAGGTCCCTAGCAACAAGGGTTCTGCTCCCGAGAATACTTATAGCAGTCTGAATATTTCGTTTACATAAACAAGTCTAAATCATAAAGTCTGAGACTGCGTTCAACTGCAGCAATGAAAGTCTAGGGTTCAGTTACATTGATGGTATTTCGACTTAGCGGGATAGGGGTGGCGCCGTGATGTCTAGCTGAAGCTGGCCATCAGCATGTGCCTTACACTGGTTGTAGGGTTATGTAATAGTTATGTAATACCTGTTGGGAATCCACTCTGTCCCACCCTATACACAGAAGTACTATTAAGACTCACTAACTAGCATATAGTGGCTTAAAATTATAATTACAAGTTTAAATGTATGGTTAGTGTGAGCTATCACTCATCGCACCTCCAGGTCTGAGGTTTTCACACCTACAGGACAGACTGGTATGGGGAGTAACCCCTTGTATAGAGTGTCTTCTCACCCCTGAAGCTGCAAATCTCATGAATGCATGTTAATTAGGCCTGAGCTGGTTGCTGCAGTGCAGTCACACCTGCATGCCCTACCAGCATGGTATTAGCATCCACTGGTACACTTGCAACATCGGTTATAGTGTGCGGATCCAGTATACGACAATGAAAGTAGGAGAACTAATTGCAAATAATAAATGGGACTTCAAGGCTCACTTTTGTTTTCACCTGATCCCTCATATTACATTCCACATCAATCAGTGTTCACCATTGGCATTGCGTTTGAATTCTACTGGTAGATCTAATGCTCACATAACACAATTTCGGTATTTACACTTGCCAGGCTGTAATGGCTGCAGGTCTACTGTGCTTCAATACGTCGTGGCTCTATGCTATTTCTAAGTTATTTATTTTTTATGTCATTCTCTTCACTACAGAGCGTCGAGGGAATTAGTAATGCTGCTTGCCCAGTGTAGTCCTGCGACT
The DNA here is from genome assembly GCA_949317995.1 of Acholoe squamosa. Lineage (NCBI taxonomy): Eukaryota > Metazoa > Annelida > Polychaeta > Phyllodocida > Polynoidae > Acholoe > Acholoe squamosa. Next base: position 55,037,300 of record OX439035.1, on the reverse strand, counting down.
ACAGAATGCCCAACCACTGACTATGCCTCTGACAACGGGCTGTGGCGATATATCACAGGCATTGCCATGAATTATTTTACAACCCTGTCTAAATCGTTTCCATCCCTGTGAGGCTGACAGATTTTGGCGGGTACGCAGAAGTGTTGGATTTTGGTGAGACCTAGCTAGAGGTGGCATACGCACAAATCAATGGCTTACTAAGATGTGGTCCTAGATGTGGTGTTTTCTGTGTGCCAGAGAAAGATAATTACATGCAGCGGAATGGAGCTTGGGTGATAGGGGATCAATATTGTCAACATGAAGCAGGCAGGGTCAGTGCTGTGCCTGTCCCTGGTGGGAATGTCACTGTCTCTGTTAGAAATGACAGTTTGCCAAACCTATGATGTTGACTCCTATAAATACAGCAACCAAAACTGTCGCCATGCTTTTTCTTTAGTCTCTCTTGTTTTGAATGTATTGGTATCAATATTTCAGTGGCGAATCTAGACGGGACGCCACCTTTTTGTAGTTAAGTTGCTTATTTTGAACCCAACATTTTACACTAAGATAGTTGATAAGGACCGCACACCTTCCTTTCTAAACATTGGAACTAACAGTTATAATAATATTCGAAAAGTTATCCAGGCATCAGACCTGTTCTTGGCAATGATAATGCCAATGTCTGTACATGCAGTTGCTTGCTTTGATAAGGTTCAAGGCTTAATACATTTTAGTCCATTTTTTGTTATAGGGATGTTATAATTATAGGTATTATACACCACTGTGACCGGAATTGATGTCCCTTTTAAATAAAACCCATTTCATCAGGCGTTGGAAGGCATAGAATGAAAATGGAACAAAAACGTTCTTTTCAGCTTCTCATTCTTTGAACAGACGTATGGGATGGAAATTCCACATGACTATCAGTGCTGATAAAGGGGGGGGGGGACATATCTGGAGGTCATTTCCTGATGAGGTTTTTCAAATTGTGCTGATATTCCAATCATTAAGGTCAGGAGAGCTCTTCAAAGTTGCATAGTTACTAAAAATGGTGAATTATAGAGGAAAATGGGTGCAAATAGGGGGAAAATCACTCTTCTCTAGCCAACACCTCTAGTATTTTTTTTATAACATTAACATTATGCAGAGTTTACAAGGATATCCTCACACCTAGGAATGTTGGTTGTCCTCTTCGGTTTTCTATTTTGACAGGGGTAATTGATGATGTACGGAAATTTAGCCAATGCAATATTTACCATCAAGATATAGTTTAAGCCATACCCGGACACAGCGTCCTACCCTACTGGAGGCCTAGGATTGAATGCTTGTGACACAATTCCACCATTCAAAGGTCCTCGTTTTTGTAAGCATTAGCTGCTGGTAGGGATGGGTAGGTTCAAACAAGGCCAGGAGACATTCCCAATTAGACGTTGTCATAGGATCCATCTGAGGATGGAAGGCTCGAACCAATTCTACAGTTAATTCGATTTGCCCAGCAACAAGGCCTCTATAGTTGGACAGCGATAATTGGAGTCTGTGAGTGTTCGGGCTCACGCAACACTTCGTGTTTCTTCTACTGGAAGCTGAAGAGTGGAAAACCTTGGGATTTGCAGCCAGGGGAATAAGCTGGTTTGTTGATGGCGGGGTTGATGGCCCCAGCAGGCCGGTTGCCTCTTTAAGTAGTCCACGTCTCATTATACGCAGGTGTCAGTTAATAGAACAGCCCCAAGTGACCCATTACATTCTTTGCACGGATTCACCAGGCTTTCACCTCTCTTACCGACCCGTCTTACCGGAGGTGATCTGAGCATGCGCGCCGGACACCGGGCAGCTGTTAATTAACCCTGCGGGCAGACGCAGCCATTGTCGCCCTCCTCCTTCCGATAGGGGTCACTGCAGCAAGCAGCCTGGCCAGAAGCTGGGGGTTGTGCTGCGTCGCGCGGGTTAAGGTCAGGCGGACAGGACGCCCTACACGCTGGGGCTAATTGGGGGCCCATGATACCCCTGCAGCCACCTGGCGAACCAGCCACGCGTCACGCCGAGCAGATGGCATCACATGAGGAGTAGGGCGGGGCTGAGCAGGAGAGGCAGGAGCTGCTCCCAACCACAAAGCTGCCGAGCAATACGTCATTAGTTGTGAGGGGCTCAGCCTTGTGGGGGTAATACGTACGGATTGTAGGGTAAGTGGGAAGGGCGGTGCCCTGTACAATTCACCAATAATTGATACGTGAACAGAGAGTAGACACTCGGGATTTATTCCTACATGACTCGTTCTATAGAATATACCACTAATTTCATGCAGGGTCCAGAACACACTGCTATGAATGGAATAGTCTAGTATGTGAATTTTTTTAACGAGCACTAGCATTAACTGGGAATATATTTCACTCTGTATATAAGACCTGGATGCTACACCTATTCGGGATCGTTTATCTTTTGTCGTTTATCTCCTGGGTTGTAGATGGACTTAAATTTGGTAACAATATATTCTTATTCTGTTGCACAAGCTAAACAAGGTATCAAGTCCACAGACACTTTGTCGGATGAATTTTTGCAGATAAAACATAAGATGTATAGGGGGCAGTTTAGACGCTTAGTGGGGTCGGCCATTGCTTGATCTGGCACCTTGCGAGATAACCAGAGATAAGAACCAGCATGATTAGTACCAGGTGTTACATCATGTACCCAAAAACTCTGCAGTTAATACAGGGCATTATCTGATTGGTTGATAATGCATCCCGGGTCAGCCCTATATACATGCATAAAAAAGTATTTTTTTTCGTAGATTCTGAAGGACGTTGATAATCATTCTTATGAATGCCAAACAGTGATGTATCTTGCCTTTTCACAGCACAACATGTACATGTCATATTATGTCGAGTATCCTTGTGTCCCAGGGCCGCTGTGAATGGCATTGACCCTTGTGGTCATTCTTCTGCTGCCTTCTTATGCCCTTTGGTCCTGCCATGACCTCTCCCACTACCCTGGGGGCCGCCATGGCCTCTCCCACTACCCTGGGGGCCGCCAGTTGCACATGGCTCCCACCACAGTAGACATCTCTCCGTTTGTCGCTGCCTCCGATTGTTGTATTCCTTCCAGTAGGGGCGGCTTAGGCTGGGGTGGTCAGGGACGCTATAACGCCCGTCCAACTGATTTCCCCGAGGGCTTCCAAGAAATTGACAGGCCGCCACGCACACAATACGTCCTCCACCAGTCACAACAAATATTGCTCGCCTCCCACTTAAAACAGCAAGTCAAAGCTAATAAAATGTCATAAAGCGGCAGGACAACATGTCGCCAATATTCAACCTGCCCCCGATCCCCCAGCAGCCACTGCCATCATCCACCAATCTTATGGAAATGTCTGGAGGCCAGTTCTTAACAGGCAATGACTGCACCCTCCTAGTCGTACCAAATTTCCAATAAAATAGCATTGGCATTTTCCACTCGTAGTGCTGTGTGTGATCGTAGTGCCTTAGGAAATGGGCTCCTGGTCACATGCAATTTAATATCCCACACCCATGTGCACACCTATAGGACTCAGTATGGAGGCCTATAGGTGGTAAGAAATGTGTGTTGCATTTACACTCTTTGTAACACACTTCTTTGCAGCATATTTTTAGTCACTTATTTTTAACACACAACACGCTTTTGCCAAAAGTGTGTTAAGAAGTGTGTTCATGTCAAAAGGGTGTTACAACAAAAGTGTGTTGCAAAAAGTGTGTTCACACATATAGTGTGTTCATAGAAAGTGTGTTGCTTCATAAAGTGTTTAGATATGAAAATGAGGTAATATTTCTACAATGAAAGGGGTGGGTGGGGGGCATTTAGCCTTTATTTCTTCATATTTTCATTTTGGTGTACTTGTTATTGTCCTGAGATGACGTGAGGAAGGTAACCATGAGGCACACATACTTAATCTGGAAAAGAATAACAATATATTTTTGTAAGACCATAATTATGATATGTTGATTTAGTGCATAAATTGTCCTAATATCACTTAAACTTCTACATTAAAATATACTAATACATCAATAACATATCTTCTGATTTCTCTGTCTAGAATTTAGAATGGTGACTGAGTCTAGGCTCCCATATGTAAAAAAGTCATTATGTAGGTACATTATAATGATAATGAATTATATTCAAAATGCAGAATAGTCCTACTTACCTATTCCTTGTATTTTGTAAATCACAAATCAGCATGAGAACTTGTCAGTGACTGGAGCAAGCAGATTGTAGTTTTCTGAAACAGAAGAATTGGTGAATGAACACTGTATGCTACACTGGATAGTATGTTGGGCAGCATATTGATACAGCTTTTAGAGAATTTCTTTATGTGAGTGTAAATCTATGATAAACCAACTTACTACACTCTTTTACAGCTTGTATAGCAGTAGTGTTGAGGATGAGATGTAAGAATACTTACCAGAAGTAAGCAGAGAAGTGAAGACACTCCTCTCTCCAGCAGGTGCAGATTCAAACTGACTGTGTGTAACTGTTATAACTGACCTTTGGTTAGGCGAGGGGCAATTAATGGGTTACATAATACCACTGATAATACTGAAGGATTAATAAAATGTGTGATGATTTAACACACATTTCAGTACCTAAACATTTTTGAGAAAAAAGTGTGTAAGTGTGTTAGAAAAAGTGTGTTGATGCCCTCAAAGTGAGTAAACTGCTCAAATTGGGTTGAATATCCATGTGTGTTACAATCTTGTGTGTTCCTGCAACACACATTATTAACGTATATAGTGGATCGGCCATTGATTGATCTGGCACCTGGCGATAAGCACTGATAACAACCAGCATGATGGGTACCAGGTGTTACATAATGTACCCAAAAAGATCTGCAGTGAATACAGGGAATTATCTGTTTGGCTAATAATGGATCCCGGACCAGCCCTATAGACACCATGGCGGCCGCTGCCATCCGATAAAGGCCTACACGTCCCCTCGTTCAGTGCCAATGGCAGGTCGTCATTTATTTACGACATTGTTACAGCATTTAGGCCCCCTTACAGTGGGTACTCAGCAGTGGATCACAAGGGGGACAAGGCTAAGTCCTTTGTATTTAGATCTGTACCCAGTGTGATCCAACACGCCATCCCCTGTCTGCCTCATACACGGCACAGCCATGACCCACCCAACGGCCCTAGCCTGTATACAGGATAGCCAGTGATATATGGAACGTCCTTCCAGTGCTACCTATAGACAATACAGCTGTCTTTGTCCATAATGAAATGGCCTTGTCTAAGTACAATACCGTGATTTAACATCTAACTTAATGTGCGCGCCGTAAAGCAATCAATTATTCCCCGGCGCCGCCTTCCACCATCCACGCTAGCTATGAAAAAAGACAAATCTGCATTAGACGTATAACCCTTGTGAAGAGAATTCCACACGAAGCAATGATAATTAAAATGTACCAAGAGGGGGACGTGTGGAATTCAAACGTTCCATTGGGAGTGAGAGCGACTCATAGATTGTCTTTTCTATCTATTCAAATAGGAATGTGCAGCTGAAAGGTGCGTTGACTTTCAATTTTATTAAATGATTTTCCTGCCATGAAGGCTACATGAAGAAATAACCACTCGACAGTCTCGACAGGTATTGACTGTACAGTTGACACGTTCCCTGCCTGTTAGTTAACATGTGCAACGGCGGTGAAGAAAACCCTATGTTATCGTCAACGCATATTGTCGAACAGCAAAGCAAGATACAGGTGCAATGCTGACTAGTCTATATACTTAGACAATCCACGTAATGGGAAAAGGCAATCAATGGTAAACAGATTGTTGTAAAAAAAGGAGAGACAGAATATGATGAAGTAACGCAAGGATCGTAATAATAAACTTAATTTACTATTTCATTATTGAAGCCTGAGAGCTGATAGTATATCAAACAGGTATACATATAAGGTGTATCTATAGGTTAACGCACTGCTGTGTATGTCTCTTGAGCCCCTTCCAAAAGAGTCGGCCTTTTTATAATAGGGTCGAGAGAGTCTAATGTTCTTTGGCATGCAGACATAATAGTTATAGAGAATGCTGCTTGGTAGAAAGTTGAAGAAGGTGGATGGGAAGATAGGTTAAGCAGGCAGTATCTGCCCGAGAGGCTATATTTTGGAGCCAAGGGTTTTGATGGAGTAGGACGCATTCATACTACCTTTGTTGTATATATACAACGCTCTAATATTATTCATAAAGTCATCATAAAGGCAGCTTTGTATATTATTGGTGACTCTTAGGGTTACGTTATTTGGGGATCTATATGATATAGTGGATATAGCGCGTGGTATGAACATTCCCAAGAATCACAATACAGGGTTTCACATGGGCAGAGAAGGGTCAGGTTGTTATGAGGATTTCCACGCTCATATGTGCTATACTGAAGAGATAGGGGAATGAGAGAGTGGTGAGGCGTGCAAGTGGATGGTTGGAGACGAGTGGATTGGTAGTAGCCATTACACATGGCATGTCGTCTCAGCCAAGCTCAGTCAGCAAGATCAAAGCTTGGAGGCAGGAGACGCAGAGGGTGGGGCTTGGACGCTCACCAGCCACGTTCCACCACCAGGAGCAAGGTCAGGAACCTACCTGGAGTGTCATTAACGCCACACTGCCTCCCCTCTGATGTGTGAAGTGATTCTGGTCTGCTTTCCGAATATTGCTCGCCAACTTCTATGCCATGCAGTTCTATTCCGTCTTTGTATATCATTTCCCAGTGGACACAGAACGTTGTATCAATGTTGAAAGCTTGTTTACCAACGTTGACTATTCTATTTTCAACATTGATTCAATTAACGTTCTGTGTCCACTAGGTTTTGCTTGATCTGGTGCTTCACTTATTTAGCAGAAATAAGGCGCACTTGTTGCAAGAATTTGAGTAATGCAGTCCTGTTCTAGGATATCCTCCCCTCGAATAGGCACATCCCAACTATTACTAAATCTGTAGGTAGCTTTAGGGGTCTATCCTTGAATATAAACCGAGCCTTATAGTTAGTTATACACGAAATATTACGGTATCATAATACATGAGGTCTGAGTTACCCCTCGCGCCCACTTGTGAGCTGGTTGCCGGTCGGGCAGCAGGAGCAGGGTGGGTCTCCCTAACTAGGCCACAATGCTGAGTCAATGGGAGATAATTTCATAGTTGACTTTTGATGGGTAATTTTAGGAATTTTGCCTTGAAAAATTATGATAGTGTGGGTATGAACACCTAGTTGGCTGGTGTGAAAAATAAACTCATTATGATTTATAGAAATAGGAGATATTGGTCTGTGTATGATACACACACTGACCCACATAGCTGAGACCGTGAGTGCAGGGTATGTTGTCCACTCCCCACCCCCTGCCTCCCGGGTGGTCAAGGTGCCTGCTTGTCGTGGTATGAAAGGGACCCACCATGGCTTCGCGTACACCGCCCCCTAGCGGACATATCCCCAGCTTTTGGAGCCTGCTGGAGTAACTCGGATCTCATGTATCACCTGGGTGTGACTCCTGACGTCATATACTACTCACACGGGTCTACCCACTTCATTACTTTTTGTCCCATACTACTTTCCACATACTACTCACGTGTCCAGCATAATTCAATAGATTGACTTAGGATGTCACGTGCGTAGAAAAAAGAGGGAGGGGGCGTTCTGGAGCCCGCCCCCCATCCTTTCCCTATGTAAGTAATGCCCCTTAACTGGGACCTCACCCTCTAAAAATGAATAAAAAAAGAAAATAAAATGAAGAAAGGAAGACAGGCTCCTGTACCTCTGTATACGCACCGCTGACATGATATACAATATACCACTCGGTCTGACATATTCTATGGCTCACCTGGTTATGTATTGGACTGTCATATACTACTCACTAGGGTCTATGTACTACATGTACTCATTTATCCTAGTGATCAAGGATGCTAAAGCAGCTCCCATCTGAAAGTCCCCATTGGCGGACGTGTATATACAGGATGTGCATTAGATGCATTAAACCCAGTGAGGTACAATGGGCTGTTAGGCAAAACATGAGCACTTCTACAGATTGAGTAAAATTGAAGCTATCTAATTGGCATCACACAGTAAAAGACAGGTGAAGGGGGTTGGATATTAAAAGAATGTTCTGTTTCACCTCACCGCACAATAGTGCTGTACTAAAGATGTAACCAATTCATGCAACTATAGCTAGCAATGACATCGGCCAGGGTGGCAGTGAATAGTCATCGAGACTGCTAGTCAATATCAGTTCCCACGCAAGAAAAGAGTACCAGTCATTCCATAGATCAAAATCCACATTTTATTCAGGGTGAAAGGAGAGTGTAATTGCAGTAATTAAGGCCCTGCACGGGCGACCTGATCAACCATTCAGGGGGTAGTTAGGCCCCTCTCTAACACCGACTCCAGGCTAATTTAGAAGCCTCTCAGCAGATCATCATCCACACATGCTGCCATTTTATCTATAGGTGCTGAGGCGGTTGGCGCGGCCTGCACAACCTCTATAGTCATATGAATTGGTATAATCAGGTGAGATGTGGTATGTGTACCTGGAAGTAATGACTGACTTAAGTAGGCAATACGGACTGGAAAGAGGGCGTAATCATCATTCCATGATGAGGCTAAGGAAGCTGACCCAGATGCAAAAAAAGGGCTAAGCAGGCTGGTAGTTAATTCATACGTTGACCAGTCTTAAAATGTGGCTAATATGATGCAAACAGTTGTTGCATGTACTCTGTATGAAAACCACTTCTTTTCAAACCACTTGCTGCCTGTCGAGAGGGGGGGGGGGGTCATCCAACTGCCAGTATATCTTTTTTTCCTTTTGCAAATTATTCAGAAGTATGTAAGCATTATTCCAAAAGACCACGCAGGATCTATAACTGCATACATGCAGTTACATGTAAAGGTCGGCCGGTCTATAGCGCAACAGACATTCTGTATTATGTATAAGTATAAATTGTAACATCCTCCTTTTTTATATAAACAGGCCTAGGACATGGGTCAACTGAGATAACATATATAGGTAACCCAGGATAGGTGCCCGCGTAAAAAGTAATCTAGCCAAAATGGGAATCAAGTTGGGAGAATGAACGCTTTGATGCAGAGAAGGAAACATTTTCCTTCACTGGTTCTCTTGCAAAGTGTCATAAAATGGTGAAAAACAGCAGGACCTCCATCGCAAATTACCACGTTTCAAGATAACATAAAACATGCTCGTAATCTACGCCCTATTGCTATCGCAAGCACGATTTACGTACTCATAAATATGCGAGATTTCAGATATCTTTCTCCCTTAAGAGAATTTTTTCAATGTCTTTATTTTTCTTTATAAAGATTATTAAGACGCGTATTAATCTTTATTGCTATGAAAGCAGTGAATATCAACTTCCCTTTACACCGCAAGGTATCGGGAAGATCGACTACCATCATAATAATTCTGGCATCATTCGCTTTTAATTTTTAAAATTTACCTGTCCATCGGAGAAATAATATGGTTCAACCAGGTCTTCTCGTCTTGAGCACACACATGAAGAGCTCCTCAGCATAGGGGTCTAGTTTTTTCAGTAGATCTAATAGCCATGTTGGTGGCAACGGAAGCCGGCCCAGACGCCATCTCCAACACACCCTTCTGGCTGCCTGTGCAATCAAATGGGCGACTTTGTAATTATTGATTCTCAGAGGAAATAAAACGCGCACTGCGCGAAGCCATTGGGCCCTAGGTAGGCGATAAGCTGCTAAAACTTCTATTAAGGTGAAAGTTTGTAAGTAAGGTACACAGGGGTATTCCACCCCGAGGCGCTGTGGCAAGAAAGGACCAAATATGAAGATATAGGATGCAATCACAGTCGCCAACATGGGAATAAGTAATGTTTATCAGCCACCTTAGATTTTGATAAGGATATAGCATATATATCACTAGTATTGGCATCCCATCCAATCCTCTACAAAAACGATAGATAAAGGCAGGAAGGTGCTGTGCTGTTCGTTTATTATTAGCGGAAACAACAGGAATCCATTACCAGCAGGCAACCTTATAAAATATGGCCGTCATCCTGATTAGGACCCGGAATACAGACAATAGGGACGCGCGTGCGCACTAATCGCCTCCACGATGGGTAATCGGGATTGGTGCGGGGATGTGGTGTTAGCAGGTCAGTGGGGACCTGCTTAACGACGGTCGTCACCAAGCTGACTTTGTCAACCTCCTATAATCCCAGCATTCTAAAGGCGCAGGCCCTGATGATTATGCGCTTGGCAAATTATAAGATTATTCTTTCACCATATACCCATCGGCTATATTTCCAACCGAAACAGCGGGCTTCCCTAACCCACTTAGAAGGGTCTATATATCTCCTCTTTCCTATCCCCTTGGATGTGTGTGGTGCACATATGCGTGGGCACCGACACATTCCTCTGTGAAATTGTAATGTACCTCTCGCCATGAATATGACCTTAGTTGTCGAAATGGCGTTAAACAACCATTACTCACTCACTCTCCAACCGAAACAGGAAAGTTGGCCTGGCTGACTTTATAATCGTAATTCAAAATGTATGTGTATGTCTTTTTGTAGGACTGCGGGCAGTCCCTGCCGTATTTACATTACCTTGAACACGACCTCTATACCGTGCCCATCATAGGACTACCCATGCAGCATTACTGACACAACTACCAGGATCTCTTTTGGATCCTTCTACAATGCCAATAAACTATACTGTCTGCCCATCAGCCCAACTCCCCTCTAGGGTAGAGGCAGTCTGAACCGAACCGACGACTTGGGTCTGGCACATTTAGGTCGAAACCCACGATGCGATTTATAGCCCAACAACCTCTGCAATTAGGAACTCTTGTGATTTGTGAGCCTTGCAGATAGCCTAAATTACACTGGTTCTTTCGATCAGTAGTTAATAGTGATCATTACTACCTTGATATGACTAAAATACTGAAAGAGAATCCCCTTTGGTTTTTGTAACTGTAGGTTAACTAAAACACAGAACATCTTCCCATAAACATGAGGAAATAACTCATTATCTACATCGTGGATGGACTCCTAATCTGTAGCAATTCCTTGCAAGAAATGCCTACCTTACTTCCAGACATTGTCATATTCTATTCTTTTCTCTTATTTTGCTGTAGTCCTTAAAGATAATTAAATGATTATATTTGTCAAGGATGATTCCAACCATGTACCTTCTTTAGTTGGAATACTTTATTTTAGAAATTGACATTCATGACTGTGAAGCCATAAAGGCCAGCTCTAAGAACATGCCATGAGGTGTCATTCAAATCACTATAATTACTTAATGAACATTAAACAATAGAAATTATGCTTCTGATATTAGTGTACGCAAGAGTTAGTGAATAATTCATTAAATCGATAAAAACTAGTACAGATGAAGACTGTTCAGGAGCGTCCGAAACAGATGCCTTTACCCTGTGTAAATAATAATTGCTCCCTTATGTACCCGTCTAGGGCTCCCAAGCAACAGCGCCGACTCGGTCCTTATTGCACTCAGTCACTTCCGTCCATTCAATGCAGGTTGCCATCGTTCTCTTACAGCCATTCCCCGACGACCATAGAGACTATTGTTAGTCGTTAGGGACCCCAGTTTGGGACCATACGGTCATTTCCAAATGCCATAGAACCTACCCCGGCTGAGCAGCATATGGTAGGTTCTACCTACTTTGTGTAAGTAGACTTTGTATACGAGTTACTCCTGCGTATACGGGGAGGGAATTCAGCTGATACACTGAATTAATATAACACCCTCATGTGGTCTTTACTCACAGTATTTTATATGTTATGATGTACCATCTCTTAATAAGGTTTCCTGATAAATAATGGTTATCAGGTAGGACTCACTTGTGTAGGGCTCTGGGTTAGAGACTGCACTTTTAAAATGAAACGTTTTTTTCATATATTTCACTACCTGAAAAATATTAGGTTCTTCCCTAAAAGAGATAGCTGGTGCAACTAGCTATGAACATTTACATAATTGTTAACAGGTATTATTACCCCTACCCCATCCAAAGAGAAAATTAACAAAAGATGATGATAGAAAACGTTTCTCCTCTAGAGGGATTTGAACCCACGGTCTTCTAAGTAAGAGACTCCAATAATAACCATTATACATGTACTGCTTAATCTGCGATGAAAGCACATCACTATGACTCCAGAAAATTGATATGGAGGGACAGCTATAGAAGTAAATTACTGTGAGACTATAATTTTTATACAGTTTTTAGTCTCTTGTATGCAAGGCATCCTCTGTGGCTGAGTGGTCAGGGTCAAGGACTGGGGAAAGAAGCATCATGTGTTTAACCCCTGTTGAAAGTACTTTTAAAAGAGTAGTTGTTCCCAATAACCTCCTCCCAGATGCCACATTGTACAATATGAAACTAAACTTACAGTGAAAACAATAGGTAGGAGGGACAGCTAGGCAGAGTATTTTAAAAAGTGTCACATGGTTTGATCTACAACTCAGAAGACCCTGGAATTGTGTGCTCTTGCGAATTATGAGCCTCTTTAAATTAAAATCGCAAATGGTATTGCAAGACCCATGGTTACTTCATAGTAACCATATCAAGGGGAAAATAGATCAAATAGCCTCCTAAATGTAGACTCCCAACAATAGACTTCTGATATCTGGGATGACAGGTCAGTATTTCATGATATTTTATATTCATCACTTGATAGATAATCTGATACCTGAAGTAACCCCGCACCATTTTTACATATTTGAAATTGCATAAATCCTTCAGTTAAGCAAGGAAACCAATCTAATTATCTAGATCTTGATTTGTCTCCCAATCTACAAGAGTTTCCTCATCATTATAGCTCGCTGTAACCTTTGCATTTCACGCAATAGCAGGGAGGGTATACAAATTGAAACAGATTGCTAAATTGAAGAAACCTTCCAGTAAAACTGCGTCGTAGGTTTCACCCTTTGGATTAGCTTTCATCCAGGGAGTATGGCTTCAAGCTTTGGGTACAGAGTGCTGCACCTGAACCAAATATGTAATGTATAAAACAGTTCGGTTGGTAGTGCCTGCTAATTCCTTTTGCACACTGTCAGCTCCTGTAGATTTGGATAGAACACATAAATATGTGACGCAGAGTAGATGGGTGAATAGCATTGTGCTGCATAACCTTTACAGCAGCCTCTGGTTTATATAACCTGACCACCCACAGCCGTGTTGGGGGCACCTGGTCCTGTAAGCATCGGTTATCCCTCTATGGTATATATCTTTTAACACCTCCCCCTTGCCTCCCCTCTCTCAGCAGGAGCTCTTTTTGTGTGGTCTATCGCATCCAGCAGCATCAAACGTTCCACCATTTCCTCCAGGCTGACTTGAAGGAACGTGGGAGCCCGAATTTGGACAAAGAATGGCCTTAAGACAGATCACTTCGTGACAAGGCATTGATTTGATAAGTGTCTCAAAACACAGGATTATAAGGAGGGAAGGTTTGGTCAAACCAAGTGGACCCTGCCGTAGACACCGTACCTCCCCTCTAGGGAATGCTTCCCGACCAGTCTTATCTCCCCGTCAATGGCAGGCACAAATACCCAGCTAAATTGATAGATAGCCGGCGGATGTTTTGCCGCTGGCATTGAAGGATGTATATCGGTATGAGCAAGCTGTCACAAAGGGAGATGTCCATAAAATGGGGAATAGAAGGAAGGCTCATGGTCGGTGGTTTTAAAGCTTCCCCTCCACCATCAGACCTCCAAGGTCCAACTGCTGCTTTGGCGAGCTGCTTACACACATTGGTCCACACACACATACATCCTGCGCTGCTCAAATACTGTCCACATGTGCACGTGGTCCCAACCTCTAAGGCGCTCCAGCAAAGCCGCCTATTGGAAACGCTGACGCAGCATAATCAATTATCGCTATTAATGGGCTGGGCCGGACTCCCGTACGTTACCTACATGCCGATGTGAACAGTGGCTTCTCCATAGGCAGTCTTCGATCTCCATGCTAAACTTACAAGGCAACCCGAATGTAGAAACACCAAAACAGACATCAAAGTGTTAGATAGATACACAATTACGAATGTTTATATTCTGAATATATGTTACCAAAAATATAGAATTATAACATCAATCTCCCACGTGGGCACAAAATATTGAATAAATGTGACATTTGGTTGACCAACGTTGATCAACAAATTTCTAACATTGATTCATTGGGGCTCTGTACCCACTGGGTTATACAACAGACGCCAGGTCAAAAAAGAAACTTGGATATTACGATATCAAACTACAACCAGGACATCATTTCATCTAAGCATTAGATTCGCAATGCATACGTTAGAAACCCTGCTGTGACTTATTCCCCTGTTTGTGAATTTAGCTGCCGAAATGGGGCCAAGCTATACATGCCCCCCATCACTATCACCGTCAAGGAGGCTCAGTCATATAAATCTTGTTCTACTGCACCTCACTGGCCGCCCAACACACTGCTCAGTGTCCTACGACCTACCCTTCTACACTGCTTTCAAACATTCCCTTGGGCTACCACGCTTCATCTTGGTGCAATACCATCCATCGTTGAATTCGTGGGTTACATCTCCAATTGATGACATTCTGAACTTTGACTGACGGCTAGTAGGGAATAAGTCAATTTAAGTCCTGATTTTAATAACTACTCTGTTTTTCCAATTTGCTGCTATGATTTATAGCCTGATACGTATCCTTCAATTTAGTTGCTTACGTCTTACACTATGACTTCCAGATGCCCATGTTTGCCTAACTATGCTCTTACTTACCTGCAGACTTATACCCTACCATGTTGTTCCCTGTAACAACAACGACAATAACAACAACACTCTGTCTGCTGATGTTTACCCATGCAGTAATCTGACGTCCCCTATGACTGCCGGACTCGTATAGCCTAATCTTTAGCCCCTTTCGACTGCCTGGCTTAAACTGTATACATGTACTAACGTTTAATCTCGTCTGGTGGTTGACGTTTCTATGCAGTATACTAGCTGGGTGGCTGTAGCCAACGATAGGCCGTCTATCTCGCTGTGTCTGCGTGCGCGGGATGGGGGCGGGGGCATGCTGCCAACAAGCCAGCTTGCCATCAATGATTGACGACATGCTACCTGCAGGCTGTTCGTCTGCGAATCGGTTATTGCTACGTGGGGCTTTATTCGCGACCTGCTAGGGACATATTTTTCTATCATAGTTGGGCTTAGCCCTGAGAGACTCTGGCTGGGGCCATGCCTATAGTGCAGTCATTATGTGAAATGGTTTGGCACATTCGGTAGAAAGCATGAAATTTAGGTTACAGGGGGTTTTGGGTATGCTGAATCCAAATCTAAGTGGATACATTAATTTTGATGAAGGTTTCTACTTGTAATGTGGTATCAAAAATTTGAAGTATAAATTCCCTATTTGATCCTTAATAAATACAATTAAATTATTTTGCAATAATTTCTAACTAGATATATAAGGTAGATCAAAGATATAATGTGCTTTCAATCATAAAGAGTCTAGATAAGTAGTCCATAGTGAATATTTGCATAAAACCAAACTGATTTGCATACCATTATCATGTATACATATTCCCGTGTACTACACTTGTGTATAGGAATCAAGTGGGATGCATTATCGACCAATCAGATAATTCCCTCTATTCACTGAAGAATTTTTTGGGGTATGTTATGTAATAACTTGTACCCACCATACTGGTTGATATCAGTCAGTATCTAACCTCCTATCATGCTTGTCTATTCTGATAGCCTTTTGTATCAAATAAAAAAGATTGTAGTTATTGAAATATGTTCCGTTATGGAGGAGAGCAGCAGGCTTATCTGATGTATCAGATGGTGTCTAGGTTTGAAACACCCTTTATGCATAAACAATGCAGCACCTAATGCATCTTGCCTAGTTATGAAATTTCCAGATAAATTACATAAGCCTCCATCAATCGAAGCATTTTGAAGCAAAATTGTCCTAAACTGAATGATTTGAATATATATGTATAATGGTTGATAAGTTTTCTCGGGTGTTTGGGGAAATTCTCCCTTTATCATACTCCACCTGGCTCTGCAACCCATTGTTCCTACTGTAGGTTTATTTCCACATTCTACAGTTGGAAGGGCCAGCAGGAGGTTTTATGAATTAGGTCAGTTTTTGCAGGAGCTTTTGTGAATTGGGTCAATGTGGGAAGGCGGTTTGTGAAACAGGCCATGTGTAGCAGGAGGTTTTATGAATTAGGTGATTTTTGAAGAACAGATGATAATGCTGTCCCATATGGGATTCGTACCAATGCACCAGACAGTGCTGGGATCCTGAGTCTCATGTGCTAATCATTACACCATGAGTCCTCAGCTGATGTTGCGGGTGTTAGAACATCTACTGAATGGTGATATGCTACTACTATGGGAACGTTCAACAATTACGTCACTGCTTAGGGGGTGGGGGGGGGGAGTCTTTGGGTTCCTCTATATGTTCCATACAAAAATGGTGACAAAGGGGTGGGTGGGTCCTGAAAAATGCCTAAATACCAGTGACATAATTGTTGAACGTTCCCTATGACTGAGTAATAGATTATAGGTAAACAAGGTACTTTCACTGTGAAAGTTAGACCGTAGTGGTTAAGATCAGGGACTAGAATTCTACACCATGCAGGTTCAAACCGTTGTGTAACTTTATATTCATTCTCAGTTGGCCACTGTCTTTTTTGCAACAATTCTAAAAATAATGTATTATAATGAATATCCCCTAATAAAATGGGCTTCAGGGAGGCCTTTTATGGAGACCCCTTTTACCTTGTGTGTGTATGTTAAAAAACATTTTCCCCATGCAGTCTTAAACCCACATTCTGTGATTCAAAGTCAAACGTGCTAAGTCAAACATGCTGGAGGATTTGCCACAGTGGCAAATCCTCCAGATCCAAGGAGGTTTTCCATTACAATCTTATATATTGACGTTAACTGGTGCATCTTAAAGCACATTGATACATCAATTGGGCCAAAATGATTATCTTGACTGTCTGTACACTGCTTTGAACAAGGCTGATCATTTCCATTATCATCAACAAACTCATTGTGGAGATGTTGATGGAGAGGGGTACATGAAAATAAGTGGGAAAAATGAATGTATAACTTTAGGTAGAAAGGCTGACACCCCATCCTCTTAGATCTTGGGTAAGCATTAATCAGTATAATTCTTACTTTGATAGCCATAGGCATAGGCAGCAAATTCTTATTGGTGAGGGGGGGGTCTGTTGGGGGTACTATACTTTTATTCAGGCTTATATAGGGACTTCCCATTGTTGGGGGGGGGGGGGTCCAATCTCCCTCCCCTCCACTTTCGTTTCCTATGCCAGTTGTAGCTGGTCATTCCTTGCTAGGTTCACAGTTGACTTATGAAACAACCCATATAATCAGATGATGATGATTTCCAACAATATGTACAGCACATCCATTGGATGTACTACAATGTGAGGGGGGACCCATTCCCCTCTGGGTCAGCCCTGGGTACTTTCTTCCTGCCTTGATCATTTTGTTTTCAGCTCTAGGATGATACTAGACAGGCAAGATAATAACCTCTTTCTCATATGCAAATTAGATCATTATCATTGGTGTTGCAATTAAAATATTACATTGCATACTTCCTATGTTTACTTCTTTGTGATATAAATGATTTCCATGGGGCAGTTTTGCAAATTAAAATATCAGATAAAAAATGGGATATTTATTTATAGAATCATTCAGTTTTTCATACAACCTATATTCAACATAAATTTTAAAGGGGAAACATTCTTAAAAATGCATGTATCCACTTAGATCTTAGTTCAGTATTGTCTAAAGACACTGTTTCATGATTTCCGCCACATGTGCCAAAAACACTTGGAATACGTTACTTAATGACTACACTACAGCCCCAGTCTTTCTGGACTAAGTTGTGCTGTGCTTTCTTCATTATAAGGGCATTTCCTCCAGATACTGTTAAGCGATCCAATAGCTTCATACTGTCGACAGCTTGACAATAAATATGATAGAAAAACAAATCGTGGCATTTGAATGTCGAACGCAGCGTAAAGAAGAACTCTCAATTTTAGGAACTGCCCCAGCGTATCGAGTACGATCAAACCTCCAACGACGCAAGTTGTACGTCGACAACCTCAAATATTTGAGCAGACTTGGGCATGTAGCTTCACGTTCTGTGCACACTGGAGGAGTGCCTGGACTTAATCAGGGAATTAGCTTTAAATACTCCAGCCCTAAAACTGCATACTGCTTGGATTAAACCCACTCTCCACTGGCAGATCAATTGCAATTAACCAACTGACATACTTTCAAAATTGCTCGAATCATTGCTTATGTTTAACGCAAGCGGGCCTTCCACCAAAAGCGGTAAATTTGTCAGCCCAATAGTGGTAATTTGGACCATCGGGCACTGGTCAGGCCAACAATTTTTGACGGGCCTATAGTGGCCCGATGGGAGAGGAAGCTGAAATCGGCTATGAATACCTTAGCTAAACAGAGCTCTTCCACTGCACAGACAATATTGTCGGGCACTGTCGGGCACTATCCACATACAGTAGAGAATGACTCTTGCTTTTAATCTACACAGAGAAGTTTGATTTATTGATAACATTTGTTGCTGGTGGATTGAGAGCTCTAAACATGTTTTATATTTATAATATAAATAAATCAGAGTTGACCTTCTGGAAATAGGTAGAGATGTTTGGGGGATTTAATCTGAGGCATTTCTACTCTGTTTTATTGAAAAACTTTTGCCGATTGTATAACGATTGTTGAACGATTTGTGGCCGATGGTCAAAAATCATCGCCGATGCAAGACGATGCATCACCGATGCAAACCGATACCAAAATCGTGCACGATTCCGTTTTGGTGGAATACAGGCTACAGAAAAGTTATTTCTGGTGCAGTACCAACACTGGTGTGTCTGGTGTATTGATGGAGGGTTAGGGTTTGGGGAAGTGGTTAGTTCAGAGACCGTCTCCTCAGTGGCGAGTGACGTGATAGTCATGTCTGAGCACCCATGCAACATCGCCAATTTGGCTGGTTTCCGGCACTACGCACACCTGTGCCAGGAGATGCACCGGAAGTGGCTGCCCGACTGCTGGCACCGGCGCCAACGACGGTTGTTCTGTTTGTGGAGGTGGCCGCCAGGGGGAGGGCGGGTCAGCAATTCTTCTGCTACTTCCTTCTCCCTGGAAACATCTGCCTGAGGTCAGGACAGGAAGGAAGGGAATGGAATGTGATAGGTAGGAGGAAGGGGGTCCAGGGACGTAGGGGGCAGAATGCAATGGAGACGGTGGGAGGGATTCCGACTTGTGCCTATAGCGGGAAAGGACGCTAAATAGATTGAGACAGGTACAGAGCGGAATGGAGCAGTATTCTCGGGAATGTGATTTAGCTCAATCGTCAAGTTGGGGGAAGGGTGGTCAGGGGTCGGAGTTTCTGTATAGAAATCTATCATCCTGAAATAATACTCATATGAAATGCTCTGAGCAGGTCATTTTGCTGTGTCTCAGTGAAAAATTGAAATGCCCTGTAGCAATCAATCCCAAACACCCTTGTGTATGAATGTGTATACATATATTAAAGTGCAGTCCCATCGCTCCGCCTACAGGTCTATCACATTACATATCTTGGCAAACACCCTTGTGTATGAATGTGTATACATATATTAAAGTGCAGTCCCATCGCTCCGCCTACAGGTCTATCACATTACATATCTTGGCAAACACCCTTGTGTATGAATGTGTATACATATATTAAAGTGCAGTCCCATCGCTCCGCCTACAGGTCTATCACATTACATATCTTGGCAAACACCCTTGTGTATGAATGTGTATACATATATTAAAGTGCAGTTCCATCACTCTGCCTACAGGTCTATCACATTACATATCTTGGCAAACACCCTTGTGTATGAATAATGTATATATATATATATATATATATATATATATATATATATATATATATATATATATATATATATATATTAAAGTGCAGTCCCATCGCTCCGCCTACAGGTCTATCACATTACATATCTTGGCAAAAAAAAAACAACATCCACGCTCAAGCACAAAAATACACAACTGACTTCCAAAAGCAAGCTCAGGCTTGTATATCTGTTTCTTAATTGATGCACGATCGATACAATTTCAGCGTGTCCTCCCCTGTGATTAACACTCTTTTTGTCTGCCTTATCCGACTCAGTGTTAAGTGAGCGTGAGTCGATGCTGGTGTAGGGAACAAAAAGCTTTTGGGCCCCTTAGTATATATATAGGTACACCTCCTTAAGTCTCGGCCTGATTGGGGTAGTGTTGGGAGTGGCTGCACGGTGCCTTTCTCATGTTGTCACGCCCCATGTTACCCCATCCGTCTCGGTATAAAACACACCCCACACGCATAGCCAACAACCGCGCTCAAGGCGCTCCACATCTCAACCTCCTCCCTAAAAATACTCCAGCCAATCAAATCAAGGAGGAGGGGGAGGTGATGGGTGGGCGTGAGGGGCTATGATTTCTGATCACAGTAAGAGTTGATTTTATTAGCTGCGCTCGTGCAGTAAGTTGTAATTGATCCCGGCACCAGACAGTGGTGGGACGGTCGGACAGGAGCAGCTCTTCCCCAACATTGAGCTGCTCCCCAACATGCGGACCGTGCAATGCACTGCTGAGGAGTGGGCAAACACGGCATCCGACTTGTTGCCTTGCCAATTTAGGTGCCCATTGCTGCCGTGCTTTGTGGATGACGATTCTATTCCGGGGCACTTATCCACATCCTCTATCAGAGTACCTCTCATCAACCCTATCCCCTCTCCTGCCTCAGCAATATAATGCCTCACCCAATCCAAACACCACCTACATTTCCTTCCTCAGCTCCCAATGCCTCCCCGTACATAGATATAATTGGTGCTACTTTGTGCAACCCACACTTAAAGCTACAGCTGGCCTGCCACTGAGCAGCTCACTGTGTCATGGCAGCAGGTCTAGAAGCTGATATGCTGCTCACGAAACTGGAACTACTTAGCGTGCTCTGTGGAATAGGCTCGTAAAAAGCTGCTGACAGAAAACTCCATGGTCACAGCCTCCAGCACGGTGTGCGCACTAGTGCGGCTACGCCAGTGTGAGCTTCTCACCACTTCCCTGCATTAACTCCAACCGTAGCCGCACTTGTTGAGCGCTGGAATGATGCTATATTTGTGTAACCGACTGGTGGCATAACGCGTGCTGTGGTCGCGCCGGGAATCAGGTGGTGGTAGGGGGTTGGATCATTAGGTGTTCCAAGGACGCCCCGACTGAGCATAATGGTCTGACCTTTCCACGGTGGCAGATGACGGAATGGGGGAAAGGCGGGCAGTTAGTAGATCTTGACTATAAGCTCTCATCACTTGGATCCATTCTACCTATACAGCTAACTGCATTTATCGTGTTTTTTTTTTTGATTTTTTTTTTTTTTTTTTTGCTGAGGCATATTTTGGCCAAAAGATTAAAACTTTATTACTAAAAACACTCACAGATAATGCATTTAATCTATTATACCAGTAAATTCATGGAAAGCTTGAGTCAACATCTTCGATTCTTCATTTGGAAGCAAACAAAATCTTGGTATGTGGAGGTTCAAACGTTAAGGTTTAGTTACGTTCTAGATACTTAGATGTCAGAATTACATTTTTCTACGTCTTTAGACATAGATTTATGCCTAAATATTACATATTTCTACATTTCCAGCACATCTTTTTAGGTAGGTAGACCAATTTAAGAATTCTATTACCTTTTTTCAATCGTTGCATTACCTAGTTTGACTATTCCTCATGTTATTATCTACATAAATTGATGTTGAATCAATACAGAAATTAATTATGTAATTCAATTCTGAAACGATGGCTTCATCTCTTTTTCGTGCACACTCTAGGCTCATCAAAGAACTTAGAATTCCTCTGGGTGGGCATGACCCTTTTGCATGGTGCAGATGACCCAGCTGGGCTCTGCTTAGCTATCTCTTTCTCTGAAATGATTGTATAAGGTGTCTGACCACTCATGATATGTATAGGTAGGTAGTCTATGATTATCTTTCATACATTATCACTAGAGATATATTGCATGCTTGAATACTAATGTTTGGCTTAATAAAACCCTGCATATATCCTCAATGATGTGACATATTTCATTCAAGTATGATATGGAATGCTCATCCTAATTCAATCATAGACTAAGGGGCCACCTGGTGAGATAAGCTGGAACCAGGTTTAGACAGAGACCAACCCTTACAGACCAACCCTTACACATGACACATGGCAATCACATATCTCTATGGTTTGAAAAGTCCCTCTTTCAACATAGTTTTACTATGTCCATCTATGTCTAAATGAGGTAGAAATATGTATTTTAGAGGACTACATCTCTAGAACGTAAGTAAACCTTAACGTTTGAGCCTCCATATAAAAAATCGTAATTCAGACTAATTGGTAGACACCAAACCTAGTTATATCAAAAAGCTGCGTAGCGTTTTTTATGGTGTATATATATATATATATATATATATATATATATATATATATATATATATATATATATATATCCTAGCTATTGATTCAACATAAATAAAATAACGATTACAGTGGATGCAGAACTAGGCTTGATCTCAATGTCCAGAATTGGTCACATGTCTTTTTAGATTGTGTTACCTAAAGACAGAGTGAGTGTAATGATTTTACTGACCAGAAGAGAGCCCCACCCGTCACAGGTGACGTTACGGATAGCGAGTGCTAATCTGCCACTCTAGCCCAATAATTGACGGTGATTTCCTTCCGGCAAGGCAGCACGGGTTCAATACGCATGCACAAAACGACAGGATCGGTCACGTGGAGAGGGCCAAACAGGCGACACCTTCAGGCAGCGTCTTGAAACAGAAGCTTTATATTCCCCTGGTCCCGGTGCCCGCACCCCACCTCACATGCACTTTAGGGAGTGATCATTTTTTAACAATGGGGGGAGGGCTGGTGGGTTTGAGGGAGGGGTCAGAATTTTTTCAACCCCTTGACCGGGGCGGGTCAGAATCTTTTCAACACCTCTGATGGGGGGGTCAAAATAATTTCACCTGTTTTCAGTGGAAAAGCCCGCACGTTACTATAGACTAAAAGGGGACGTTCACGCGCGATTTTTGTCCCATATGGGGGTTTGAAAAAATTTTACCCCCTCAAGAAGGGGGGGGGGTCGAAATTGTTTTCGCGCGGGCGCGCGCAAACTCACCAGCCCCCCCCCCCTGTTGTTAAAAAATGCTCAATTCCTTTACTCCCAGGGGCAGGACCTGGGTAAGAGGCGGCTGCCGTTGTACGGCAATGACTTGGTCTCCTATGACGCCTCATAACAATGCCTCCTTGGGCTCACATAGTGAGCAAATTGGAACAGAACCGGGTACAATTGATTTTTGTGCGACAGTCGTGGAGAGACAGACAGAGGGGATTGACTTGCAATGATGTAATTCATGAACTACTTATGCCCACAATTGGCATTCTCAGTGAGCCAACTGCTAATCTATACTCATGTTCTGGGAATGCAATTGATTTGCTGAAACGGCAGATGTCACCTGCAGAAAGGGAAATTTTCTTGTAAAGAAGCCAGGTAGACGTCGATAAAACTTGGACTTTGAAGAGAGGAAATATTAACTTGTAAGAACACAATGGCTATTTCCCTGATTAAAAGATTCGCTATGGACGCCTGAACTGAGTTGGAAGGTTCAGGGTGGGCTTGTTGGATGTCAATTGCAGAACCTATAGCTATTACCGTAAAACCCCGTATATAAGCCGCACCCTGGATTTGGGAGAATGCTATAAGCCGCACCAGAGCCCTGAAATGGTTGTCATTTTTTACTATAGTCTATATATATTACTAAAAAAAATCAAAAAGACGAAAGAGAATGTCTTTCTCCCGCTGATGCTAAAAATCTATATAAGTTAAAACCCCTCGGATATAACGCTGAGTTCAGGGGAATCCTACAAGCCGCACCAAGAGGCTGAAGTTTTCTACAAGCCACGGCTTTCCGGGCGCGGCTTACACACAGGGTTTCACGGTATGTGTTTAATGGGCAGTACTGTGAATGTCATCCTTCATCACAGCACTAGGCATAGGAATACCATGTACATACGTACATCATGGCTATATGACGACCAGGTACTCTCTTCTGCGCGGCCTATTTACCAGTCTGCACGAGGCTGCTGCTCTGGGAGTGGAGGGGGGGGGGCAGGGTATACAGGCAGTATGCGGCCTGAGTCTGAAGTAGCGATTGCTGGGAGGGATGAGGGATGCATTGTAGGTTATGGACAAAGGCCCAGTGGTCACAAACACTTGTGGTTTATCTCTAGTCTAACAGGGGACTGCCAATAAACCATTCTGGATGAGCTACTGGGGCAGATGTGTAATGGATAAAGCCAACAACAGGACGCCCGGCTGATGACACAATATCGTACCAACCCGCACGAACAAGCCAAAAGGTCGAAACTGGCGAAAAAGGCTTCAAATATCCATCCCAAACTAGCAAGGAATATGAATACAGTAAGGAGTATATAACACAAGCGCTCTTTTGCGATTTTAAGCCAGAGAATATATAATGCACAGAGATATAAACATCAACAAAGGGAAATATCTCAAAGGGTACATGGGAAGAACAACCATGCCCTTGTGTTGTACTTTATAACCCTTGCGAATTTTGGGTAGACTCCACAATTGCAACAGATTCAGAATCGCTGAGATATTTGATGCATATTTCGCCATGTGAGATTCGACCCAAACCGTACAAGACCAACAGTATTGCATGAATGCATCAGGTTTTCTCTTCTATGTGGTACTATATCTCTTCAGGGTTAACTTCTCCATGGTGTTCAGTTCTATTGGGGGTCAGTCTCTTATCTAGTATTCATGTTGTTGAAATAGGCTCTGTAAGTAGTATACCGTAACTAGAGCCATGGTATCTACCGATATTAGAAACAGTCCAAGTAGGTTCATGTCACATTATGTGCAGGACAATGTAACGACATAGTGCATCACCGTAGTTACTCACGGAGTTGAGGTCGCTAAAAAATTGTCAGAGTATAGTATTACGATAATGAAGAGTACTTTGGGTGATGAGGAGTAGACAGAGTTCCCATCACGGGGCTACTGTACACCCATAGATAAGGTAGGGTGATGTGCCTTGATGTATAGCGTAGGTGATATATTCAACAACCCAAATGCAATCCTAGGCCACAATGCTCCGGTGAATTCTATCGTGTGCACAATATAGGTCCCTCTATTAGACTATGAGAAGGAGAATACCAAGATGGATGAACTCTTAATGCTGGTTATGTGTGTGGGGGCTATTGTAAGGTATTACTGATAAATGTGAATAGTGCTGGGGAGGAAAGTGCTGACATTGAAGGTTGGTGATATTTAGGATGTGCTTCCATCAACGACCCTTTGTGATAACTGATGGCCCTATAAGTTTGCGGCATACAGAACGCCATGCGCTGCTTCCACGCCTTATCCCCACATCCCGCATTATGAATGGACCCTAGGATTTTAAAGCCCACTCCCATCACCAATTTGCAATCATCAATCACATCAACACTGCCTGAGAGCCATGTGCATTATATTCTTTTTAGGCCGGAGAGCCTATTTGATTAACTAGCACTGGAATTATCCCATTAATTCCATTGCTTAAATGGTGATTGTAGAAGTCTACCTTCAATAGAAGATGGACAGACAAAAGTAGATTGCTAGTACTGTACACTGTAAGAAGTAGACAGGGTTATTTTAAAGCAAAATCCCTTAGCAACTTAGGTTCCAGTACATTTTGCTGTAAATCCACAGGAGGTGAATCACTGTAATTTTACAGAATAATTCAGAGTAATCATAAGGTAACAGTCACTGTGATCATACAGCAAGCTCATTCAGTTCTACAGAAAAATATGCTGTAAATTTACAGCAAAATGTGTTGTAGAATTGCAGAGAGGTTTCGTGTAAATAAACAGCAATATTTTCTGTGAATGGACAGCAAATTTTGCTGTAAATGAACAATAAAATATACTGTAAATTTACAGGAATATTTGCTGGCAACTGAGGTTCCAGCAACTATTGGTGTAGAATTACAGAAACTTGAATTGTAGAATTACAGCAAGGGGTTCTGTTATTCAACAACAAATGTATTGTATATACAGGTACGTTATAAAAGACACTGCCATATACTCTGCTATTGGGGTCAGTTCTTGGTAATTATTCCCATGATATCATTTATGTTTGCACTTCATGCATGCATTGATACTATAAACCATACATGCCTAATGAAGACTATTGAGGGTAAGAGAAGTAGAGAACCATCTCAGTTTACTGAAATAACCTAAAGGCAGATAGGCCTATATGTTAGCTTCAACCCCAGAGTCCAGGGACTTGTATTTCAGATTTAGACACAGTTATGGTGTCATGTATGCATATCATTGGTTGTTCCTAGTTACTTTTCAGGTAACCTTGCACAATAGTATTGGTGCACAATGCTAGATTGAACCTGTTGAGGTTATTATCATATTACAATTCATTATTAAGCCCTGGGGACAATATTCGATTGGGGTCTACAATATAAGACTATACATACTAAACATATGGTATACTACCGGCCTCCAGTGGGGAACAGTGCATGTAAGCTATTTTGGTAAACCTTTTGAAGGGCCACTAGGGTGACTGGCTGGCCTAGGGCATACTGCATACAGAGTAATTATACAGGATCACTCAGTATACAAATATATCTACACCTACAAAGCCTTGGTATCACAGTAAGAGTCACTGTATTTGAGAGGACAGCACTTTCCCCTGTGACATCTCTGTTATAAAGCATAAACTTCTTACAGTGTAGGGCCCATCCATTGTTCTGTAGAGTGTGTATCCCTCTAATCTATAGAAGAAGGTATATGAGAGGGGAACATGCTCGTGAGGAGAAAATAGATCCTACTTCAAAGACAAGGTTAGCATTTGATTGTTGCGCATCCTATTGGAAACATCAGAGACATGGCCAAGCAGATGCTATTGATACTAGCCCCATCCTTATTCCCTAGTCCGTGCCCATTTCGTGCCAGGTGAGGGTGTAACTGGGTTGGAGGATGCGTGAGAGTGTGATGAAGCGTGGTTAGTGTCAGGGAGACCCATCTCCGTGTGGATGGAGAGGGCGCCCAGGTTTGTTATAGGCGAGTCCGGCAAGCGGTCCTTACCCACAGGCATCGATTACTGCAGATCTATAACGGGGTGCTGGAGGAGTTGTGATGATATGGCTGAGGGCTTGTCAGGACCCCAGCACCCTGCCCGACCCCCTGGACGTTGCCGGGTTTGGTGATGGAGCTGCCCCTGGCAGCTGCCAATAGCCCCGCCGGGGGCAGTAGTCCTTCAGACCATGATTGCTCTGTTGGCGACATGTTTCAAACACAATACAGAGATGCTTCCTCCTACATGACTTGTCGAGACACCCGGGCCTCCCTACATCCATCTTTGGTCTATTCTTTTTGAGTGCCAGGTGGCCATAATGCGCGGCCATGAGCACACACCCTTCTCCTCTCCTCGTCCCATCTTTCCAATTATCAGGGGCGTAGGAAAAGGGGAGGGGGGGGCAGGGGGCCCTATGCCCCCCCAATGATGAGGAGATTCCCTATATAAGCCTATGTAAAAATATAGCAGCCCCCCCCCCAACTGAGACCCCCGGGCCCCTCCAATAAAAATTTGCTTCCTACGCCCCTGCTATTGCGTGGTATCCCATATGTAAGTGCAGACATGCCATGGACACACGTCCTTGTTTGTTAAAGTGATATCTAATCGAGTTTTCTTGTCATATTATGACCTTAGCCGTCGAAATGGTGTTAAACAACCATAACTCACTCATTAAACATGACAATATATGCAAAAATGAAGTGGTCCCTATATGACACAATCTATTTAGAACATTCATGACCTGTACACGAGAAAACGCATCTATACCACATATACAATGCAGTGGTTCCTTCTAAGTGACCTTTACCTGACAATACCCATGATGCCATGTATGCCATAAACTGCATGGACCTATAACTCCTTACATGCCCATGACTGTACCCATGCCGACTAAGACGCCCTCCTTACTGCCTCTATTTCTTTGTGTTAAACCCCAACTTAGCTATAAAAAAGGGGATGCGGCTCTTTCTTTTGGGCTGCAGCCCTCCGTTACCATTTCCAGACCCATGTATACATACGTGGTAGATATACACCGAGTTGATCACTGTATACAATACTGGCTACACTGACCAAATGTGGTGTATATATATATATATATATATATATATATATATATATATATATATATATATATATATATATATATATATATCTCACATTTACCACACTTGACAGCCACTCAAACCATGCATGCACAAATGGGTCAGGGTGTCTATACCCAGTGGACCACATCGACTTGTTGATATATTAGCCATGCTTTCCCATCATTTTTCCACTTAAGGGTTTAAATGCTAGAAAGTGGCCTCACCGACATATCCTATATATATGCATGTCGACCACTTATTTTTTTATATAACCTATGTTTTCATGTTAACATTAGCTTGCAAGGCACACGTGTAACAGATCAGAATGGGGATCTTCCAGTGCCTATCGCCAGTTTACGATTCTCATTTTCAAATATTTACATGTTCCCATTACACGTCGCCCTTTATATCACTGCATAATCATACCATTGAGCTGATAAAAAAAAGATAGTGTTTTCCATAAAGCTTTGTGTCACTTGGCACCCACACCCCGGGCACCCACACCACTGCGCTGTTCCTGTGGATGGCGTCTGAGTTGATGCCTCAGCAGGGCATGTGGGCTCAGTTCTCAAAGCCTTGATCTCAATGTCACTTTTGTCCAAGACAAAATGATGCTGCGCTTCCTAAAGAACATTTCACATTAGGGTTGCGAAATGATATCCTGGATTATAATCTTAGGTGGGAAGTAAGTAAGAAATATAGCCAATGATTTACGCCTTGATTCGGTGCTGACCAATAGAGGTAGACTCGTCTATACCTTAAAATAATTCACTGGACCAATTCTATAGCCCCCCCCCCCAACTTATGATCAAATCTGAATTTGAGGTTTCTTCTTGTATTCAAAACTGAACGGGGACAACTTTGGTCCGCTCTACCATCAAAATATGGTAACCCCAAAATTTCCCCTAACTTCCTCAAACATAACGATAACTCATTATGTAATAATATAAAACCATCTCATTTTCCGTTCTTACCTCATCTCTATAATGATGTAAGCTATGATTATGTAACTAGACACCAGTACACTGGCACCTACAAGTACATGACCCCTGGGTTAATGCACATGTTATATCATTGCCTAGAAGTAATCAGAGATAGGGGTCCTCTGTTATCCCGTTCACTATTATCACTGAGAAAGATAACAATGTTTCAATAGGGTGAGAGATATTCCGCATAGATGTGAACTGTAGAGCTAGAGCTACAAAAAGTGAAGATACATAATAGATACCATCTTTTCACCGAAAATCTGATTTCCTGGTGTAAATAAATTGAACACAAGCCACACCACCCTCTCCTTGTATTGATCTCCAATCTTTTCTCTATCCCACCACTTGTGCTTTTTTTCTTCCCATAGACTATGACTTCCAATCGTCCTTTTAGCACCGTTATCCATAAAGGACCCCTTTACGTCCAGAGATCATCCCTGCATTCGCAGTATCTAAATCATACTACGGGGCAAAAAAAAACATTCCACTGTCTTAGAGCCTATATCTTGATCCGCGAGCTGCAATCCGTGCCGCCGCTGTAGCCTGGGGGACTACGTGTAGCGGAGATAGATTTGAGATTCCCACCATGGGAGTAGCCTACCATCTGTCACATTAAAAAGTGGTGTGTCTGGTGGCTGCTGGTGGCGCACAGAGGTGGCAATGTTTTCACAATGCCATATAACACTCATTGTACCACCTACATGCTGCATGCCTTGTCAGACTAGGTGAGTTATCCTACACCCTGCTGCCCAGTCAGACTGTCACACACACACACCCTACGCTGCTGTCCAGTCATCCTGTTGCTGTCACACACATCCTATACACTGCTGCCCAGTCAGGCCGTGGCCACCAGACATCCTTCATTGCTGCCCAGTCAGGCTGGGGCGGTCACACACATCCTACTCTGCTGCCCAGTCAAGCTGGAGCTGCCACATGTGCTACACTGCTGCCCAGTCAGGCTTGGGCTGCCACACATCCTACACTGTTGCCAAGTCAGGCTTGGGCTGCCACACATCCTACACTGTTGCCAAGTCAGGCTTGGGCTGCCACACATCCTACACTGTTGCCAAGTCAGGCTTGGGCTGCCACACATCCTACACTGTTGCCAAGTCAGGCTTGGGCTGCCACAAGCATCCTGCACTGCCGCCCAGTCAGGCTTGGGCTGTCACAAACATCCTGCACTCCTGCCCAGTCACGCTAGGGTTGTCACACATCTTACACTGTTGCCCAGTCAGGCTGGGGCTGTCACACACATCCAATACTACTGCCCAGTCAGACTGGGGCTGTAACACACACCCTACACTGCTGTCCAGTTAGCCTGTTGCTGTCACACACATCCTATATACTGCTGCCCAGTCAGGCTGGGGCTGTAACACAAATCCTTTACTACTGCCCAGTAAGGCTGGGGCTGTAATACACACCCTACACTGCTACCCAGTTAGCCTGTTGCTGTCACACACATGCACTGTTGCCCAGTCGGGCTGGGGCTGTAACACAAATCCTACACTGCTGCCTAGGCAGGTTGGGCCAAACAAGTCACGTCATATAGGGGAAACACTCTCTTCCCAAAAGCCTGACCTCCTACAGAAGGAACCTTCAGGTTGAGCGGTGGATCTTGCCACACATGCCAACTATGTAGATGCGGGTTTCTCCTGAACACACCCCAACTCCGGAGAATGGACGGAGAGACTAGGGCCCTAAAGCCCCAGTGCCATCTCATTTAGCCTGCTGGTACCCGCGGGGTGGGCCATAATGAAACTAGACTCACTGGGGACCTGGGGCGTCTTGTAGAAAGGACGGTCGATAGCTTTACGTTCGATGTCGAGATACCCTGCTAGAAGACATTTTATTGGAGATGATGCAATGACTTCTTTAAAACACATAGTTGATTTTACACTGGTTTCTGTAAATCTCTCATTTATGACACGTACAGTTTTCTCGAGGTAACTGCAGAAATATGAATTGGCAAATGAATACTTCTTAACTCTCATGTAACAGAGGCG
The DNA here is from genome assembly GCA_949317995.1 of Acholoe squamosa. Lineage (NCBI taxonomy): Eukaryota > Metazoa > Annelida > Polychaeta > Phyllodocida > Polynoidae > Acholoe > Acholoe squamosa. The sequence goes on along the minus strand of OX439035.1, from coordinate 55,006,034 downwards.
TTTTATGTAGAGACCTGTTGTCATTGTTTTCCCTTCTCCTAGGCCTGTGCTAGTGCGCTGCAATGTCTCAATGGTAAAGTTATGATGTCACCAAATTGCCCCATGCTGTGTGTGAAAAATGTCCCAATGGGGTGAATGTCCAATAAAGCTTTCAGTACTCCAAAACCTTCAAACTCTATGGGGAGCCCCCATGCCTTTACCACCAGTATACTGTCATGTATAACACTATTCTGGCACTTCCGGTGGTTTTATATGCGATATATACGAGGTATATTCTGCATATACCACACTTGTGCGTTTTTAGAATTTTTGGTATATACTTTTTCGAGGTCAAGTTGGACTTAGAATATTTTTGGAGACGCTGGCGGACATAGAAATTTAGCTTCGCCATTGTTTCAATGTGAAAAATCGTCCCAACTCGTATGAGGATTGAACCCCGGCCGCAGTGGTGGTAGGCGAAGGCCTTAGCCATAGCGCCACACTGAACGGTGATGAAATCCAATGCGAAGGTAAATAAGTTCTAACCTGCTATGTTTCCAGTCAGTTTTCGTATGGAATCCAACCATCACATGTTATAATATTAAAATCCCAAGAAGTATTCGATCCATAGACGAGGAATGCGTGCTAATTTTCTCCATTTTCTTCGATATAAATAAGAATCCATTGATTTTCCAAACGGGTCCGAAATTTTCGGCGTCTTTCTTGTACAACGAGCAGTTGACCTATATCTACATCCGGGCCACTGACACACTTTCGCCGGACAAGGAGGCGGGTGGGAATGGCCGGACTGTGACTCGCGTACGTTGGGAAAATCAATGGATTCTCCTTTATTTTGAATATATTGGACATAATACGTATGGAGGGATCATCTAGACTATCTAAGGATATGTATGTTTTATTTTGAAGACGTGTCATGGTTGGATTCCATACGAAAAGTGACTGTATACACAGCGGTACCTCTCCCGGCAAGGAACAAAAACAATGGCTTCGCGCAGAGCAGACCCGGGCCGTATCTCTTGCTTTTACAAAATGTCTTCGCCTGGCTATATTCTTTGGATTTCAGGTAAGAAATTAATACAAAATGGAGGAAATCGTGGTATAAACCTATTAGTTGATGGCTGTCAGGGCCCACGGGCTGTATATGCTGTATCTAGGGCCCCGACAGCCATCATCTATTAGCTTAGTATAACACTAGCAGACGGTGTTACCACTCTATACATAAGTGCCTCTTGGTTAATTTCCTGTACATTAAAGTGTGAGTTCATTCAGATCATAGCTACACATCAGTGCAGTCTATTGAGTGTCATTCAATGGCATTTAAATATGTTGGGAATGCCAGCTTAATGCAACATCGCCCAAATACACACTGACTGTTTGTCTACCTACTATAACAAAATGTATATCCCCTTCATCCGATAATTTAAACACCCTTTCAACTTAAAACACGTCCAATAATCATCTTACACGACGGGCTGTATGTACCATATATAGATTGCGTGGATTATATCAAAGGGTCCTTTATTCTCGGCGCATATTGTGATACAAATATACGGCACATGGCTATTGTATTATTGACCAATGGGAGGCATCCCTGGCATATACTGCGGAGTCGGGGGCTGAAGGTGTTAGTCATAGTGGCGTCGGGGTCTAATGGCGGCCCCCAGCTGATAATGGCTATGTGAGCTATACCTGCACATGCAGAAGATATGGACATAGTTTTAGAATGTATAAGAGAGAAGTGTAGCCCCCGTCCCCATACATATCTTGTGATACTTCAGAGCATATTTTGACAGCGGTCCAACCCTTGGAGCCGAGCAGGACATCACTTTGCCCTCACCTTTTCTGGTTTAGACTACATGACCCTGCTGGGTCAGACGATCCGCTATATGACAGTCTGATCACCGATCCTGTCTGCACAGCGGCGGCAGCAGCAGCAGCAGAGGGGGTGCTTGGTCCACGTAGGCGAGGGCTATAGGCTGTGATAAGGACATTAGAGGACCATAGCCCTGCACCTGGAGGACACCCTAAGTGAATCTGTCCGAGTAGGCATCTTATTCTGGCCCCATTGCGTTTAGCCATCGACCTGCTCCTCCTTCTCCAACACCAGCTGTGTCCTACAAGTCATTGGAACAGGTGCACAGGAGGGACTCTCTCAGAAAACTATGGCTGATGGCGATCGGCTCCTTACATGGTCACAGTTAATGTGTGAGAATTACAATACAATTCCCTCTAGTGCGGGCGTGTACCTTATATCTTAAAGCTATATGGATACCATGTGAATTAAACATATATGAATGGAAATATATCCGTATCGCCGTCCACATTATCCTATACTCATATTGGCGTGTATGCTCTTCAAGCTTAATTGCGTCCGCTACCACATGATCATAATATCTTGCTTATATTTAAAGAAAATAATAAATACTGCAAGGTTAAAGAAATGGTGAATGTTCTATGTGATCGCAACTCAATGGAATCATTTCAGATTCTCCAACTGTAAATGTTTAAGGGCCTTCTCTATACCGGTATGGGATTATTTCAAAGTTTTTAATCTTAAATAACAAATTGCAAAAGATTAATATGTAGTTTACTAGAATGCATATATGAACAAATATCATTTAAGTTAAACTGTACATTACATTCCATTACATTAATCTATTGACTGAAGGTGCTGCTGACATGGTGCAGAGTGAGAGAGTAATAGATGTTTAACACCATTTTGACAGCTAAGGCCATATTCAGGGCTAGAAATACATTGCACAATTTCACCTGGGAATGTGTCGGTGCCCACGCATATGTGCACCACACACATCCGAGGGGATGGAAAAGGGGAGATATAGACCCTTTCAAGAGGGCTAGGGAAGCCCGACATGGTACAGAGACTATACCATTAAGGTCGCATTCTTGAGCCATCACCAATCACCTTTTGTCATATGGCAAACGTTTGCAGCGTGCAACCTGCAGAACTATTGCTATTGGCAGGTAACAGAAAATACCACGTTACTCCTGCTCAACCAGACTTACTACAGTTAGCCAGCAGCACGCGAGCAGCCACTCATAAAGCATGCTTAGCACCAGCTTTGTAGAAGCGATAAACTCAGAGCGTGCGACCCGCCCTGAACCACGCTGACACGACTTGACCCTGGTGGTAGGGGCAATGCCCCGGCCGTAAACACCCACCATGGCTGACAGTGAACAAGTAACTAATGGATATATCATGACGTGTGAAGCCCCCCGAGTTGCATGTTATTGTTGGATAACAGTCACAAGTCATGACATATCCATTAACTACTTATTTTATTACACGATAATCAATAAAAAAAAATCAATAAATTCATGTTGAAAACAAAAATTATACACGATCGGTACACACACCTCGGTGCCCGGCAGCCGTTGGTTTGGTCTGAACCTGTCCGGCAGTCATCGTGGACAGCTACAGTGGAAAACGCCCGGACCGGGCCACACACCTCGGCGCCCGGCAACCGTTGGTTTGGTCTAAACCCGTCCCGCAGTCGTCGCGGACTGCTACAGCGAAAAAAAATATACGCCCGGACCGGGACTCGTCTACCTCTAGCAGCTGTGTGCAATGCGCTAACCACTAGACCACCGCGTCTCACCCTTCGGCACCCGTCTCGGCTTGGCTTGCTTTGAACGCGTCCCATGGTTATGTATACACAATAGGTACACACACCTCGGCGCCTGGCTAGGCTTGCTTTGGTTTGAACGCGTCCTGCGTCTCGCGGTTATGGCCCGCAGTCGTTGCCGTTATGCGAGCAGTAGAGACAAAGCTGGGGGGGCACAACCCAGACTGCCGGGGCTTTTCACACTTTGAATGTATAGAAGTTATATGTGAGTACCCTCCCCGGGCTTTGTATCATATCAAGACCTGGTTCTAGCCGACCACTTCTCGTCAGTCCCTGTGGCGCACTGCATAGGGAGTTGGATTTGGGATCTGAGACTGCAGGTTCGAGCCCTACCCTGGCCATGAAAATTTCCTGGGTTTTAACATGTAACATATGACATACAAGGACATATAAGGTGTGCAGGTTATCCATGGATAACCATACTGTGTGCCTGTTATCCTTGGATAACCGCACACCTTACAAAAGTCATGTTGCATGCATCATGCCATGCAATATCGACAGGTATGTGCATGAGAATATCCAGGAAAAGCATCCCAGAAATCGTGTAATAACAAGGAGCATGTCATGTCCCTGTGCACAACACGTCACAATGTACGGGCTAACCAAACCTCCGCTTACCCCTACTCCAATAGACAGGCGGCTTGTGGCAAAGTGTTTTATTGGGAAGATTAAGGCAGCTGGATACAAATGTCCTAGTCAGAGAAAACAATCCACCACCTTATCCAAGCCTTGCCTCGTGCATTGTGAACAGCAGTCCTCTGAGGTCATTTCTGGAATGGCGCTTTAATGAGTATTGTGATAGAGTAGGACTGCAGCAAGTCTGCCAACCATTCTACACCTGGCTGAAGGATTTTCAGCCTCAGATCCTTCGTGCCCCCCCCTCACCGTGTGCCATGTGTACCTGGTTGGTGACAGTGATTGGCTGCGTGGTTGACAGACTGACGCCTATCTCACCCCCTGCTGTGTCTGCTCTATTTGGGATAGCCTTATCAGCCACCCACAAACAATGATGGATCTGTTCTCGACCTTTATTCGGTTAAAGCCACACTCCTCCTGTTACCTGGCAAGTGCCAAGCAAAATGGGCCATCAGGCGGGGGTTGGGGGCGGGGGTTGGGGGTTGGATGGGGTCTGGATTTGTCGGGTTCCTTATGTCATCATCACCTAGGATATGGTAGAACAATCGTAGCACTACCCACACTAATGGAGGTCTGAATTCTAGGGAGCAGCAGTGACGTCATAGCAACCAGCACGGCCCTCATCAAGCTTATCTCTCTACTGATAAGAATCCTCATGAGGGGTTAAATTAAATAGGAAATGTACTAGAAAAAGGTGTTAAAATCCTTATCAGAAAGGATCTAGGCACTGTACAGCAAAATGTATTCTGAAATCAGAAAGATATTCGAAATTTGCATCACATACTTGATGCATTATTTTCTAATCCCAATATCTGAAAAGAAAAACGGCAAAAAGGCTACTTTTTCTAGTACATTGCCTATATAATTTGACCCTTTGCCAGGTCCCTAGCAACCAGGGTTTTGCTCCCGAGAATGAGAGGCATCATAGTACCTGTCAATACGATTTGAAGTGTTCCAGTCTTCTGCAGGTACCTCCTGATGTGGTGGTGAGCGGGGCGGGGGTAGGGGTAGGTGACCTCACCAGGGGTTCGTTACACAAACAGCGATTATTGGCTTTTCACCTGATAACAATAAACCCGCATTATACAAATAAAAAGTCGTTATAATTCATCTTTCCAAAATGATTGTTACAAATAAAAAACAGTTTGATAGTTTGTCGTTAAAGAATTCACGTTGTTTTCCGATATTATAGTTAATGTTGACACGCACAAAAAAAAACATGTATAAAGTTAGGTGCTGCAACATCATAACAACCCTCTGTTAAACATGTGAGTCTATACGGCACATGGCTATTGTATTATTGACCAATGGGAGGCATCCCTGGCATAAACTGCGGAGTCGGGGGCTGAAGGTGTTAGTCATAGTGGAGTCGGGGTCTAATGGCGGCCCCCAGCTGATAATGGCTATGTGAGCTATAGGGGAGAAGGTCACTGCTGTAGAATGTAGAAACTGAGTCACTCCCTGAATCATGCGGGGGAAATTTAACCATGCCACCTCACGGACCTCATTTTAATATAACTGACTATCTGAGTACCAACTAACTATTTGGCAGGCCGTCGATAGAGATATCTCACTGAGATTGGCCCTATGTTATCATGCTCAGAGATTTTCTAGTCACAGCAATACAGGCATGTGTTATCGTCATGTATACTTAAACAAGCCTCTGTTGGTACAGTAAAGAAAATATCTGCTTCTCTCAACATGCAGTTTTCTACTCTCATTGTGACATCATTGTGACAATGTCCTCTACTGTCACCATGACAATGTCTGCTACTGCCATCATGGCATCTTCTACTGCCATTATGACAATGTCTTCTACTGCCATTATGAAATGTTCTATTGTCATTGTGACAATGTCGACTAAAGTCACTATGACAATGTCTCTTACTGCCATCATGGCATCTTCTACTACTTATGGCATATTCTACTGCCATTGTGACAATGTCTTCTAGTGTCACTATGACAATGTCTTCTGTTGCCATTATGGCATATTCTACTGTCATTATAACAATGTCTTCTACTGTTGCTATGACAATGTCTTCTGTTGCCACTGGGGCATATTCTACTGCCATTATAACAATGTCTTCTACTGTTGCTATGACAATATCTTCTGTTGCCATTATGGCATATTCTACTGCCATTATAACAATGTCTTCTACTGTTGCTATGACAAAACAATGCCTTCTGTTGCCACTGGGGCGTATTCTACTGGCATTATAACAATGTCTTCTACTGTTGCTATGACAAAACAATGCCTTCTGTTGCCACTGGGGCATATTCTACTGGCATTATAACAATGTCTTCTACTGTTGCTATGACAAAACAATGCCTTCTGTTGCCACTGGGGCATATTCTACTGCCATTATAACAATGTCTTCTACTGTTGCTATGACAATCTCTTCTGTTGCCATTATGGCATATTTTATTGCCATTATAACAATTACTTCTACTTTCACTATGATAATGCCTTGCAATGTCATCATGAAAATGTTTTCTGCTGTCATCATGGACCTAGCAATGTCTACCAAGTAATGGTCAGACAAGGGACGTGGCCCACATAATTCTTTGGAAAAGCTATAGATCTATGAGAAATAAATTAAATTTTATGTTTTTTGTTTTGTTTATTTCCCAACTATGTTGCTTAATATCAACCAAGATCGATTTGCAACACGGAAAAAAAACAGGGTCGATCTCAGTAAATCATGCCTCCCATTGTCATTATGACAACTTTAGGTCTTCAATGGGCCGCGACGACCCAAACCCGTGTACTTTGGTTGAAATAAATATAAATTAAACCACACTCTAATAGGGTCACTTGGGTCAACCACTGCACATTGCTCAAAACCATTGTGTTTGGCTTGACCATGTATGAGTGAAACGGCAAAGAATTTTATTTACAAAAAATCGTTTATATAGAAGAGAATTGCCTCACAGCGTGCAGTAGGAGACCTAGAGGCTATAGTCGTGGTCATTGTGGTGGCCACGTGGAATATCACATTTGCTTTGGCAAAACTCTGCATTTTTATTATATGACCTGTGTGATCTTTGTTCCCACGTGTGTATGAAGGGGGTGGGGGGCACGTGTCTGGCTGTCGGCCTCTCCCATACAGTCTATACTATAAGGGTTGACCTGGGGTGCATTATTGACCAATCAGAAAATTCCCTGTATTCAGTACAGAATTCTTTGGGTACATTATGTAACACCCGGTATCCATCATGCTGGTTCTTATCAGTGCTATCTCGCCAAATGCCATATCAAGCAATGGCCGATCCACTAGGCGTCATCACTATTAAAGCCCCATAGAGACATGATGATGTTTTATGACAGTTATCATCTTTCCTGTATTAGTTTATCTGCTGCAAAGTGCCCCTTCTAGGACCATCTTCATCTGCCTCACCCTGCCCCTCCTGCTATGGGTTGTTGAGAGATGTGATGGATGACAGTCAGGTAGACACGTGTCAAACCTATGTACACCTAACTCAGTATGTTGGCCGCTAATCCTGCCCCCTGCCTCCCGAGCCCCGCCCTCCTGGTGCCCGACCCCCGGGAGAGCTCTGGGCGCTGTCGATGCGGATCAAGGCGGCGTGATTGATAAGTGTGTTGTTCACACAAAAGTCTACTTGCCGCCATTGAGGTATGGCAAAACGTTAGCTCGCAGGGATTCTTACCCGCCACAGGAGATGGCCGGCTGCAGCGCCTGTGTATACGTGTACTGGTATGTATTATGTATATACAGATGGAGATATACAGATATCTATCCACGCATACATACACATAATAATATATAGAACTAGCCTCCGGCCTCACATTGTCCTCAAGCCATACACCCCGGCATACACCGCCCTCACCCGGTGCACTGATCAGGATCTCCCACCCGCTAACGTTCCCACCCCACCCACCCCCTCTCCCCCATGTGTCCATACTGCCCGCAGGGGTAGGAGAGAGAAGGAAATGGTGAGTGGGGGAGGGGAGGATGGGGATTTGACCCTGCCTTCCTGATCCCATCCACGGCCAGACCCACCTCCACCTCACAGCTCCCATGCATCTACAGGAGCTCTAGGGTGGATGTGGTCTACCACTACCGGATCAAGGCCCTTTGTGGTCATATTGAGTGACCGCTATTTTAAGACACATGACTTTGTACGGGTTCCTGACTTGGTAAGATTAGCGCACGGAACTCGGGTTCTAAAGGACTACCGGTAGTACGCTGGGCATCTGCGGTCTGTAGCGGAATTCAGGGGTAGGTTTCCGGTAGTAGTCCTGTCAGATCACATCCGAGGTAGCAGGTTGTCCCATGGGCGCCGCCATTGCTGGAGCTTGGCTTGATAGCCTCTTCTACAACATTAGAGCTTGGCGTATATGTGGGCAGATGAGAGGAAAGGGCCCTCCCTGCGGGATTTTTAGTACTGGGTAAGCCTACTAGGGGAGCCTAAATGACCAGAAATGTGAAAAATAGGCCAAACATTGTTCTAAGGTACTTTTCCACATAGGGAAACATAGTTCCCTCAAAAAACATTCTATTTTCTTGCATTTCTTTTATAGAGGAGCCTATTTGGAATAAATGGAACGTTTTAAATCCAAAATGAGGCCTCAATAAGGTGTTTGATTAAAGTGTGTTGCTATGGCAACAAAAATAATATTCCAGTTAGAAAAAAAAAGTTATATCAATTGATAACATGATTCATAAGGATTTATATGGTGAAGAAAGTGAGTTCACATTATCTCTATATCCAAAGTTATGAACAAATGTATGTAAAAAGTTGGTGATTTGTTATTGATGATTTGCATCATTATGCAAATTAGAGGCATGATAGGGTGTTAGAGCTTATCGGCTATAGCGATATAATTGCATCATCCCGTAAAGCAATATCTCCAGCTAGGACTAGAGATGCTATCTGTAAGTGTTATACTTCATTTCAAAGCTGATGACGTGAATTTTGAATGTTATATTTTTACCTTGGAGGGCCCTTTCTCCTCATCTGTTCACATATGGTCTTGCTGTTGAAATAATATGATCTGTAATTATTACGGACATATTCAATGGGTCTCTCCGGGTATAGTAACCAGATTTCTATGATATAGGATGGTTATCATATACGCACAGACAATACCTGTGTCTGTGCGTATTTCAGAGATTTCTTGTAAGAAAGCAGAGGCCCGACGCTGACGGTATTTCTGGATTATCACATGCATTCCCCGAAAAGAATTACATCACGGAGAAGGATACTACATTATTTTCTAAATATTTGAGTGTCTGACATTCGGGATAAAAGCAAAGTGGAAGCAAGCCATAAAATAATAGCAAGATGGACGACAGTAACAAAGCCCACACCAGTAAAACGCTGGTGAATAAACATGAGCTCTTTTGGAGCCCATACAAAAATATCAGAGCTGACGGGAAACACCCTGGCTCCCACCCCTGGCTCCCACCGGTCGACACAGGACACCAAGATAAAAGGCGACAGAGCCTCTATCGATTGACACCCCAGTAAACTGGTATTCCAGAGTGGCACAGAGTGCCGTAAAAGAAGCATCCCTTGAAAACGCAAAGTTATAAATCAGTAGTCTTTTCACGACGTTATAATTATTATCAAGCACCGAAAATGAAAATAATTTGTAATTCAGTATTAGAGAATCAGAAAGTGATTGCTTTTCAGAATGTGTATTGTCTTGCAGAACAGTGGATGGTAGTAAATATGTAAGTCTCTTGCCAAATATGCAAAAATTCTGTGAAAGCCCACTGACCTCTACACCACTTTTCTTCTCATGAATCCTGATGTACTAACTGCCGGTGGTCAAGAAATCTCCTGAGAATAGACATTGTATTATGGCTAAGTTAGAATGTATCATAAAAAATATCAGTAATCAGAATAGAAAATGTACACGTAATTCTACATGTATCATACACCATAGCTTTCCACCTATGGCGCGGTGTTTAAGGGGTTGCTGTTGAAGGGATAATGATGGAGGGATGGCGACGGTTGTGGTGATGGTGGTATAGGGGGTTGAGAGATGGGGTCATGGTGGGGTGGTTGGCAGGATGCTCCAGGTTTACCTACATCATTACAGCAAGTTTGTAGACCTCTCCAGACCAACCTGTTAGCTGGACAGCATTCTGGATGGCTTCTTGAGGGTCTGTGCTCTCCGTTTGGCAGCTTAGATGATTTGGGGCCGGCAATATTAATTGGACCTGTAGATGTATCAGTGGAACCCTCCATCATACGTTCGTTAAGGTCACCCTCTTCGTCCCAGCCTATGGCGTACTACGTATACCTGTCACTGCTGTATGTAGAACCCTACACCCATTTTTACGTACAAAATGTATATGTTTTGCAAGGCAATTTTATGTTTTCTGAATTTATGTATCAACCGGGGGGGAGGGGTGTAATATATAAAAAATGATAGATATTATCATTATATCACCAATTTTGCGTGACCATAAGGAGTGGAAACATTTAGTATCCCCCCCCCCCCACTTTGTTAACCATCATTCAAAGAAGTGAAGACATGACCTAACTGCAGGGTTAAGTGGGCGTGGGTGTGGTTATGGGTGTGGCAGTCGATAACATCTAACAAATCCGTACACTTGTTCAGCTAACCCCTATAACAAAGCTACATCCGGGATTGGCACTTACTGCAGATATGATGAGGCACTAGGATAATGCTCCTAGGACTGAAGTGTAGATGAGTAAGGGAAGGACGGAGTAAATGACCAGTATATCTGCGTGGGCTGAACGAAATCATCACAATGATTCCCTTGAAGATTTCTCATATTATTACATCCAGGCTTGTATGACATATATGTGGATACGGCTTATTGATTAACAACACCGCTTCAGACGCTTGCACACACTCCCCACACAATTAAGAACGGTCGGTCTGGCGGATATTTCAAAATAGCCTGGCAGAACCCGCCTGCTATATGAGCGAAATCTATGCCCATCACTCATAGGCTCTGTTAATGTGAGGCTGCAGCTATCCAAGTAACCTGTACAATCCAACTAGGCTCTATAAGGGAGAGTACAACATTATTCTAACAGAGGCTTACTTGGCTGGTACACAGTGGCAGGGTAAAAGAAACAGCAAATAGTATGGGTGAAATAGTGGTTGGTATATTCGGGGAGCTAACATCACTTTCCACTATCATAGGTCCTTATCAGTGTCACACATTTGTCCAACACTAACATCTTAACAACTCCTAAAACAACAAACCAGACCATCACAATTGACCAGCTCCAAGCAGCACATGGCCCAACATCACCCAAGACTGTAGTATGCACAACCACCAGTACATCTATACAGCCCCCCATTATGTCAACAGGACGTAAAAGTATAGGCAACAAGAGAAAATTAAGAAGAAAAATGTAAAAGTGAGATTCATAGGCCGTTTTGACATAAGCTTCAGGCCCCGTTTTGCCAGCCGCTCGCCAGTATACTTCAGATTTGCTGTATAGTTAGAATCAATCCTACATGCTACAGTCAGGTAATACCCCAATCCATAACAAACCTCTCATTTCACACTACCCATGCAAGGCCATGTATCCCAGGCCCTGACCCTCAATGTTTTGAATAGCCCTTTATAAACTCAGATTGTAGTCAGATGTTGCTATATTCAATGAACTCAGGCCTGCGATATATGCAGGCGATTAGATACTAATTGCAGTTTTATCAGTGAAGTGGCTAGACCATGCCCGGATTCTTTGATTGGTTGCTGATGATTCATGCTCCTCTTGCGTGTAATGCAGCGGACAGGAAAATTGCTGCCACAGTGATTTAATGCTAATGACTGATCTTCGCGGCGACTGGGCGTTCCAATTGCTTGTTGACTTAATATCAAATTTGAGCTACATTTCCACGCAAATTGTGTTAGCCCCAGGCAGGCGGGGCTGCCCGGGACGCCATCATCTAAGTAAAAAAAAAACAGCTTTGTGTTTACAAATTTGGTTTTAGATCCTTAGTTGTGCCACTCACCATTACCACTTCGTTGTGAGGGAACGCCTCAAGGAAATCTACGCCATAGCTTAGTAGAACAATTTTAGATTGGCGTTTTACGATTTTCTAATGAATGGTAAAACGGAATATTTCACAATTGTGGAAAAGGTATACCTTCCGAAACAACCAAAACCCTTCAGTCAATGTAATTAAACTCTGCAAAAAAGGGGGATGCGTACGCCCGCCGCCCTTCTAAATCCGCCACTGTATTAGGATGGATACTTAACCATGCTACATACAAGTAACCTGAACAGCAGTGGCATCTCACTATACTACTTACAGGCGACCTGAAAAAACAGTGGCATCTCTCTATACTACTTACAGGCGACCTGAAAAACAGTGGCATCTCTCTATACTACTTACAGGCGACCTGAAAAACAGTGGCATCTCTCTATACTACTTACAGGCGACCTGAAAAACAGTGGCATCTCTCTATACTACTTACAGGCGACCTGAAAAACAGTGGCATCTCACTATACTACTTACAGGCGACCTGAAAAACAGTGGCATTTCTCTATACTACTTACGGGCAACACGATTGTGGCATTTCACTAAACTAATACAAGTGACCTGCAGAAGAGCGGCATCTCAATATAATACTTACAGGCTTCTTGAACTAAAGTGGCATTTCACTATTATCCCTCATATCAGCCTCCGTTGCTGCAAGCAGGCATAAGCTAGGACTTATTATGTCTGCTCTATTTTCTAACTCATCAATATTGCTTAGTTAGCTATGAGGAATAACCGGGCCGTTCCGTTATCTAATCTGTATTATTTAGGTAGATCTGTGCATTTAATAAAACGGTGTTTTAGCAGAATTGCCACTTACTCTAAACAAGGCCTAGAGTAAGATAATAAGAAGATCATCTTATTCAATGAATCACCGCCACTATACTTATATTGAACTTAAAGCACCAAGTCTAACAATCTTCCATGTATATATCTCATTTTAAAGATATTGAGGTGAACTTTGATAATGAATTTCCTATATATATATATATATATATATATATATATATATATATATATATATATATATATATATATATATATATATATGTACATCTCTCTGTAGTACATGACAGTGCATCAACACGGTAAAAGGTACGCCCGCGCACCCCCTCACCTGAGGGGGTGCGCGGGCGTACCTTATTTTACCGTGTTGATCCATGGGCGTACCTTATAACGTGTTAACCCACATGTATTGCCTTTGTGACAAACCCATATCGATGGAGTCCTGAAGTAAGTGAGAGCCTGTGAATGAGCGCATTCCAACTACACCCTTCACTATATTAGTGTGCTCTGCAGTATACAATAAGCCTGCTTCTCCGCCAATTGCGTGTACATGCATCTGTGCGTGCCACTACAAACCTAGAGCTGGAGCCAAGCCATTCCAGGCGACAGGGAACCCTCCATCAGCCCCAGCACTTACCCTGCTCGAGAGCCACTGTGAGTCTCATGCTACCTATAAATTTCATGTAAAAGGAACTTGTACTGGTTACAATTTCAAGGGATACCAGCTGACACAAAAGGGTGTTCTTCATTAGTAAACGAAATCAGAGGCGTAGGAAGCAAATCTTCATTGGGGGGGGGGGGGGGCAGCATGGACCCCACCACAACCGCCTTAAACTATCGGCTCAAGCACGTTGACGCCTATATGTACCCATATAGAATTTGTAAGAGAAGTGATTTATGTTGAATATTAGGTCTGATTTGAGGCTCAGGCCCCCATTTTTCCTATTCCATTACTATCTTAACCTCATGTGAGATGCAAAGTTTTAGCTTCTTGTCCAATTTATTATAAACACATAATATGCTAATTACTTAATATGTAGCAAGACGTTTCCGTCACCGTCTATGTTAATTCTCTGATGACGACTCATAAATAATTCAACAATATCCGGCTTCTTTCACAGCTCAGGGAAATAAAGCATCCGGTGCGGGATTAATTATGGATGGCAGTCCAGCCTTTACACATTTTTTCTTTAAATTTTCTTATTCGCGTCTTAAAGATTACAACACGTAACAACACAAAACTTACTGCTGATAAGGTAGAGTAATGAATCATATGCAGCACCTGCGGCCCTAGAATAGGGTGTAGCAATAATTCATACACCAGACGTTTTAGAAAAAAACCTTTGTCAAAGATACATGAACTTCCGCCCATACACTGTAACTCAAGGCCAGGCCTTACGTTAAAATATCATCATAGCATTCTCCTCGAATCAGGGACGTTGCCAACAGTGGCCTTATGGGCCACAGATGGTCTAAAAGCTGTCATTGTTAAGACAGTTTGTCGCTGGAATGTGGACACTGGCTAATAGTGAGTGAGTGAGTAATAGATGTTTAACGCCATTTCGACAGCTAAGGTCATATTAATGGCGAGAACTACACTACACAATTTCACAGAGGAATGTATCGATGCCCGCGCATATGTGCACCACATACATCTGAGGGGATAGAAAAGAGGAGATATAGACCCTTTTAAGTGGGCTAGGAAAGCCCCCACAATGGCTAATAAAAACACACCCTGTATATAGATATAGGATATTTATTCAGTGTATGGAATTCCGAGTACATGTAAAAGTATTATGAAGGGAACGTTCAACAATTACGTCACTGCTTAGGGGGTGGGGGTGGGGGGTCTCTGGGACCCTCTATATGTTCCATACAAAAACAGTGACAAGGGGGTGGGTGGGTCCTGAAAAATGCCTAAATAACAATGGCATAATTGTTCAATGTTCCCTAAGTAATATATTGTTGGTATCATGGCCGGGGCCGCCACAACGTGGTATCGTTTTGGTGTAGACCAGCTTTTTGTTTAATTGCTTTTCGATTGATGCCCGGGCGTTATTCAACCGAACCTGCCCATCTTTTCAGATTCTAAACATCTAAATGCATTAACCACCGGCACCCATCAGTGAAAGCTTCATTCCCATAGCGGTGTCTCGTGGTCACACAACACGTGTATACAGTAGTCTTACTGGGTAAGGTGCATGTAGGGCAATGTCCAATAGACTCTTACATATCGCCACGCATCTATCATTAAGCTAACTCCAGAGCCGCTAACCAGATTTACCACGTGCCCCACCACACTGCACCTTGGAGGAGGACCCAGCAGCCCCTCCTGGCGGCCAGCCCGAGTTAGGAGGGCCCGAGCACCTAATGAATACCAATAACCCACGGCCTAATCATTTATCGCCGGCCGTGACAATGACGTGGATTAAGGTGCTGACTCGCCACTGCCTCCACATCGCCAAACCACTTCTCTCATGCTGGCATAAAATGTTCCCCATAAGCGGGTATTGCTGTAATTAACCATAGGCCGAGTGTCAGGCGACGGGCCAAAAGGCAGCTTGCCTCTGTCGCTAATCGAGTAGAGACGGGACAACAGGAATGTAAATTCCCCGTCTTCACCCATATATACATTTAGGAGAGTCAGAGTAGATCAGAGGTGTTGTAAAATGGGAATGGGAGAGAATGGCAGTGTGATCTTTGTATGCTCCATAAAGGTTCTCTCACAGTTTGATATTTAGATATTGTATAAAAACACTTCAGAACCTTAACCCTGGAAAAAGATAATGGGAACACGCCCCCGTCGTCTTGCTTCGGTGGTCTGGGATGTTTTTGTTCTTTCTATTAATATTCTGGTGAGCCACAAACCACGCGTTTTTTAAAGGGAAGCCTTGAGGCAGAAACATTTGGGACCATGGAAAAATAGAGGCAGCGGCATTGCACAGACACACGAGAAACTGTCCAAATTGATAATTTCTTCACGAGTTGGCCCAATGCCCAACGAGTACTTGATTACTTGATTAATGATCATACAATAATGATGTCACAACTGGATTTGAGGCTATTTTGGTGACGCCACATTGGAGAATGGGGCCGTCTCCCTCTTGACCTGTAGAAGCGCTCCTCCTGTGCGCAATACCACAGCTTATCAGGTGCGGATTTAGGGGGGGGGGCGCAAGGGACGCCCCCCCCCCCTATTTTGTTCCAGAATTATGTTCCTTGAAATGTCCAGAATCTAGGCTTTCCAATGGCGAAAGAATTTTTCAACGTAATCTCCCGCGTATAAGGCGCGTTTTAGTTCTCATTGGATCCACAAGGGGGACACCAAGACCTTTCTTTTGATATCTTACATGCCCCCTTGGTCAAAATAGGACATAAGGGGGCCCAGGAGGGTCCGGGGTGGCCCAAGCTATACATATATGTTTTTGAATTTTGAAAATTCATTCAGTAGAACCAAAGAATTTTCCAAAACTCTAGGTGTGCCTTATACATGGGCTGCCCCTTACACGCGGGAGATTACAGTATTCCTATTAGAACCAAAGTTATGAAGTCATTCCCCAAAGTCACCAGAATGCATGTTTTGACACTGAAATATTCAAAATTTTCTAGGGAAAATGTTGCCAACGACAGGTGGAAGCAAACCTGTGATTGGTGAGTGTAGGTACTTAGTAGTTACATAAAGGTGTGACAGTAGGGATTTCAGCCATTTTGTTTTTATTGTTGTTTCTATGGGGATTGATCTGTGTTGTAGGTGTTAACATTTACTGCACAAGAACTATTTAATGGAATTCATGAGATTTCAGCTGATTATGATTCCAAAGGGGTCTTGTAAAAATATTCTGCAATTGTTTCCATACAAATAGGATTTCCCCTGAACTAATTGAAGAGATGATATGTAGGGCCTAAAATACCAGACTTCCAGCTGCTAAGGACCTTGACTGTAGTTGAAGTGTTTTGCAATTATGTGCAGCAGGGCATTACTTGAGTAGACTGTTGGCTGTCTACTGTGCCCTCAAGAGTAACCTTATTTAATTGGTACTCATAGAGAGTAAATGGGGTGACTAGTGCATGCCTCTGGCAGGTACCCCCACTCCACACCTTGAATGATCCCATGTAAATTAGCCAGCCATAAAATGCGCCAAAT
This sequence comes from Acholoe squamosa, assembly GCA_949317995.1. NCBI lineage: Eukaryota > Metazoa > Annelida > Polychaeta > Phyllodocida > Polynoidae > Acholoe > Acholoe squamosa. The sequence goes on along the minus strand of OX439035.1, from coordinate 54,988,822 downwards.
ATTATTGTTGACACAGAGATGAGGATGGACAAACTAAAGAAATGTCTCTGATACACAAACAGTCCAGTTTAGAAGTAGAATTATAGGCTTTATCATTGTGCTAGTGGATATACCAAGCCATTTGTCAATAAGTGAGATCAGTCCAAAAAGCCCAATGCAGAGATGAGATTGGACATTCTGAGGGCCATGCGTGTCCAGCCTTCTCTCTATTAAAAGAACAAGTCTGTACCAGTCTCTAAACAGTTCCTTTGAGTCTGTGTTGCCAACCCATCCTCTACATTGCCACAAACTAGCTAGCTGGGTCACTAACCAATCCCCTTTTCCCTTTTTCCCTGTCAGTCTGTGATAGTCTACTGTCTCTCCCTGCCAACCCCTCCCCCTTCTCCCATGTCACCTGTTTCTCCTCTCCCTAACCGTTTGCGAGTTTTATCTGCATTTCCTTATATCAATTTCTATCTGCCTTCATGTTTCACATGACAAATATATCTATGCTGATAACCAGTGGTTGAAAATTGTGGGTCTGGGTTAGTGGGGTGCAAGAAGGAGCATCAAGAGGAGAGGGGAAGGGTAGGGTAGGAATGCCTGTATCTGATGAAAGGAAGTGGCAGTCCTGATTGTCTTGTTTTTACCCAGTGTCACTCAATGCATTCATCTCCCCAATCTCTAATCTCCCTTCACCTGCCTTTCTCTCCCCACATATCCTTTACCATCACCTCCCACTAGTAGTGGAATGTTGGGCTGAAAGAAGGTTGAGACTGGCATTAGGAATAGTGGGCTAGGGGTGAGATCAGGATGAAATCTGGTAGTTAGGGAATGTTGGGGTTGGGGGATGGGTGATTGCAGGATGATACTGGCAGAAGGGGAATGATGAGGCGGGGAGTGAGCATAAAGCCAGATTGACAGTAGGGGACTCATGGGACAATATCTAGGCAGGATGAGACTGGCAGTAGTGAAATATTGGAGCTGGGGCTGTGGGGAAAAATCAGATTGGAAATCCCCCCCTCCACAGGTTCATCTCTCCTCCATGTTGGGGGGGGGGGTAGACGGAGTATGTCTTCACCCTTTGAAACGCTACCACTGAATGTCAGATTTTGACTTGAGCATCCACTGTTGTAACCAGGGTGATGAGGCTGAATAGCCAGTGAGAGACTCGAGCCTCAATCTGGACACATAACAGACTGTAACTAGGTCACTGATTAAACATGTGACTGGAGAGTGATTTTATAATTCTTCAATTAGGTCAAGTTCTCCAGGGTGGGTCTGTTGGTATTTATGTGGGTGTGACAGCTATGGGGTTCCCAGTAGTGGGGTTATTGATAGTGGTTTCATCAGGTGTGAATTTTATTGACATATTCAGCAGTATATTATTCATTTCTCAAATGGGTCAATATGATTGTTAGTGTCTGGATAATCAGTTGTCTGTGTATGTAGTAGTGCATACAGTGGTAATACTGCAACTGAATCCAAGTTCATAGCTGTGTTTATTTTAATTTCTGAGTAAACTTTCGTTAAATAGCCGTTGGATAAAGTGGGGTTGGAGTTTGTGTCCATTATGTGTTTAAATGACGTATTTGGGAAATTAGAAAAAAAAACACGTTAACCAAACATTTCTCCTCCATGTTCAATCTCATCCTGCTACTGGAAATTTGACACCCATTTTGTAGTAGGCCTAAGTGATGCTAATAAATCAATAGCTTGAGGTCTGAAATTGCATCAGAATGCACCAAATGCCCTCTAGAATTCAAATTTTCCTAGGGAAGGGGGATGTCCACAAAACCCCTACCCCTACTCTCTCCTCCCCCGATCTCTCCCTTGATCTCTCCCTGTCTCTCTCTCTCTCTCTCTCACTCACTCTCTCTCTCCCTCTTTCTCTCTCTCTCCCTCCCTCCCTCCCTCCCTCTTTCTCCCTCCCCTCTCTCTCAAAATAGTGCAACAGCCAGCAGCCTTACACATGCTACCTAACCATATCTCTGTACCTCGTATCGTAACCAATCTGAACGCTCATTACATAGTGTCTTAGTATGTCTTACATGCCACTAGGAAGATATCGCCCAATCCATTAATGTTGGCGTGGCCGGATTACACTATGTCCCTCTTTAGAATGAGCAGAGAATTAATCTCTTTTAATGAAATCAGGGCGTGTTCATCCCCCGTGGTTGTCACACGGCGGGCTGTGGGGTACTCCATCTACCTTGGTCTTCCTGTCAGCCCCCAGTGCCGTAAACATATCAGTAGGAGTGTTGGGTAGAGTGCCCCACCCACAATGATTCACCAGTCTCCATCCCTACCACCTCTCCCTCATAGACCTCATTAATCGACAATCCTTTATACCGAGAGGACTAATAGGAAAACCTCTTTTCCTGTCCCTGTGGCACTTAATCTATGTCCCTCTTTAGAATGAGCTGGAATGGTGCTCAAATTACGCTATACACCTTTGCCGTCTAAGACATGAGTGTTGGAATTGATTTTACATCATGCCGACAATGTGGGGTTGATACACTTAAATACCAGCATCATACATGTAACGATGTAGGGTCAGCGAGATACATATCGGCACTAAGTTTTGTTAACATGACGTCAAATGAACATAATGCATAGTTGCTTCATGCTTTCTGATCGGGTTTCACAATTCTAAAATAATTTTACAAGCAGCCTGTTAAAAAGCCTATTTAAGCCTCTCATCTCCAGAGCAAACCTTACTGTTGCCCGGCCTAGCGCTTCTTTAAAGCCTGTGGAGCACACCAACAAACACTGGTCATAAATCATGCGTCACATAATCATTAACACATTCGGGAATGCGCGGTGCGAGGTCCTGGGACTTCTGAAATGAGATCAATCCGAGCGCGAAGTGGATCACACAGGCAATTAGATTTAAATCTCTCCTGGCCAGATGCGGCTGGATCAAAGTGGTAGGAAAAAGGAGCCTGTGGGATTTGTAGGTCAGGAGGATCACTTGAATGATGGCCACAAGTATTAAAGGGGAAAAAGCCTCGACCAGGCCAATACCCAAGGGGACTGAACAATCTAAACCCCATCCTCCTTTATTAATGAAACTTCTTTTCCTAGGAGCGTCTGGCTAGCCTTACAAGTTTTATAAGGTCAGATGACGGGGCACTGCTACCTTTGTGGTGTCTATTGGTTCTTTTGAGGGAGTACATTGATGTCGCTTCCCTGACCTTTAGCACCGACACGTTCTCACTGTTGCCTCTTACACCTGTATGAAGCACATTATTTTCTAATGGTGCCAGATACAAAACCTCTATCCCGATACGTTAATGCGCGTCGTAATCAGACCCAGAATATATATTATAACGGTTCAGAACAGCCCGGAGGCCTGCAGGGCTTAATAAAGTCATTGCCATTAATTGAGAGAATCTAGGATATATTTACGCTATAGTCACAAGAATATACTCCAATGTTCATGAATCTTGCTGATGTAAAGTTGGTTTGTGATGTGATGACCATCATACAACCCAGGTGAACTAAGCTGAACCCAGTAACACATCCAAGCAGCCTTCGTTTGCACCTAAATAAACACGAACCGTTTTTATTCCTTCTGATGCCAGACTTTACTGCAGAAGATTGACTTCTGATCATCAGCCAATGATACCAGCAGTAACCAAGGGAGGTAAATGATGATAACAGTAATAACTGAGGGAGGCATACATGATGATACCAGCAGTATCTGAGGGTGGGATATGATGGTACCAGCAGTAACTGAGGGAGGTACGCATGATGATATCAGCAGTAAATGAGGGAGGTATGCATGATGATACAAGCACCAGCAGTAACTGAGGGTGATGCATGATGATACCTGCAAACACTGAGGGTGGTACATGATGATACCTGCAAACAATGAGGGTGGTACATGATGATACCAGCAGTAACTGAGGGTGGTGCATGGTGATACCTGCAAACACTGAGGGTGGTACATTATGATACCAGCAAACACTGAGGGTGGTACATGATGATACCAGCAGTAATGAGGGTGGTACACATGATGATATCAGCAGTAAATGAGGGAGGTATGCATGATGATACATGCACCAGCAGAAATTGAGGGTGGTACAGGATGATACCAGCAGAAGCTATGGGAGTTATACATGATGATACCAGCAGTAACTGAGGGTGGTGCATGATGATACCAGCAAACACTGAGGGTGGTACATGATGATACCAGCAAACACTGAGGGTGGTACATGATGATACCAGCAGTAATGAGGGTGGTACATGATGATACCAGCAGAAGCTGTTGGAGTTATACATGATGATACCAGCAGTAACTGAGGGTGGTGCATGATGATACCTGCAAACACTGAGGGTGGTACATGATGATACCAGCAAACACTGAGGGTGGTACATGATGATACCAGCAGTAATGAGGGTGGTACATGATGATACCAGCAGAAGCTGTGGGAGTTATACATGATGATAGCAGCAGTAACTGAGGGTGGTGCATGATGGTACCTGCAAACACTGAGGGTGGTACATGATGATACCAGCAGTAATGAGGGTGGTACATGATGATACCAGCAGTAGCTGTGGGAGTTATACATGATGATAGCAGCAGTAACTGAAGGTGGTGCATGATGATACCAGCAAACACTGAGGGTGGTACATGGTAATACCAGCAGTAGCTGTGGGGGTTATACATGATGATACCAGCAAACACTAAGGGTGGTACATGATGATACCAGCAGTAGCTGTGGGGGTTATACATGATGATACCAGCAAACACTGAGGGTGGTACATGATGATACCAGCAGTAACTGAGGGTGATGCATGATGATACCTGCAAATACTGAGGGTGGTACATGATGATACCAGCAGTAACTGAGGGTGATGCATGATGATACCTGCAAATACTGAGGGTGGTACATGATGATACCAGCAGTAACTGAGGGTGGTACATGATGTTATGTCAAGGTGAATATCGATGCTCCATTGACAATGCACTAGCCTCCCGTATTGCACCCCTGCGTTAAATAACCCGCGGGAAATCCGCACGATGACGTCATAGCTCCACCGCGCATGCACAGCCCTTTTGAAACGTAAACATCCAATATGGCGGCGGTCAGGATTTTGCGAAGACGATGGGTAAATAAGAGTTAAATATGGATTATATTGATGAAATATTGATTAATTATCAACCCAAACACCTTGACATAAATGTAAAGATGAACTCTGACCAGTTTGAGCTTCCTGTTTCTTCACTCGCGCTTCCTGCCCGCTCCGCACTCGGCCTATCGGCCTCGTGCGGAACGGGCAGGAAGCGCTCGTGAAGAAACGGTCAGCTCAAACTGCTCATCGTTCACCTTTACCATTATACCTGCAAACACTGAGGGTGGTACATGATGATACCAGCAAACACTGAGGGTGGTGCATGATGATACCAGCAAACACTGAGGGTGGTACATGATGATACCAGCAGTAACTGAGGGTGGTGCATGATGATACCTGCAAACACTGAGGGTGGTACATGATGATACCAGCAAACACTGAGGGTGGTGCATGATGATACCAGCAAACACTGAGGGTGGTACATGATGATACCAGCAGTAACTGAGGGTGGTGCATGATGATACCTGCAAACACTGAGGGTGGTACATGATGATACCTGCAAACAATGAGGGTGGTACATGATGATACCAGCAAACACTGAGGGTGGTACATGATGATACCAGCAGTAATGAGGGTGGTACATGATGATACCAGCAGTAACTGAGGGTACATGATGATACCTGCAAACACTGAGGGTGGTACATAATGATACCAGCAAACACTGAGGGTGGTACATGATGATACCAGCAGTAATGAGGGTGGTACATGATGATACCAGCAGTAATGAGGGTGGTACATGATGATACCAGCAGTACCTGAGGGTGCTACATGATGATACCAGCAATAACTGAGGGTGGTACATGATGATACCAGCAGCAGTGAGGGTGGTACATGATGATACCTGCAATAACTGAGGGGGTACATGATGATACCAGCAGTAACTGAGGGTGGTACATGATGATACCAGCAATCACTGAGGGTGGTACATGATGATACCAGCAGTAATGAGGGTGATACATGATGATACCTGCAATAACTGAGGGTGGTACATGATGATACCAGCAGAAACTGAGGGTGCTACATGATGGCACCAGAGGTAAGGTGGTACATGATGATACCAGCAGTAACCGAGGGTGCTACCTGATCACACCAGCAGTAACTGAGGGTGCTACATCTTTTTATGTCCTATAAAATAGGCATTTATTGTAACTGCACATGGTTATTTTCTGTTATAATATGCAAGATTGGATACATTTGTTTCCTGGAATACTTATAAAAACAGTTCCACAGAAAGCATATTGGCATCATGTTGGTATGTTGGTAATTCCAGTAAATTACTATATAGTATAAGCAATGGTGTTTCTATGCGTTTAGCTTGTGTTTGTGTATGATTTCAAGAAATTTCTTGTACAATATAATTCTAATCACATATATAGACATTTCAATTTACCTGCCTCCCACTTTAAGAACATTTCTATAAACAATATGAACAGGGATGAAATTATTTACATTTGATGATAATGAACAGGTTAACACATGTTTCGCTTTAAATGGTAATGTATGAGGTACTGATGGATCACTCTTCATCTCTTTTGGACTAATAATCACATTTTTGTGTGGGGCATGAGTTAGTAATATTACAAAATTCAGCTTTGAAGAGCAAAGACTCATTAGGTCTTTAATTGTAAGTGAGTTTACTGCCTTCTAGTTCTCATCTCTTGTATATAATTATTTCTCCTTCATACCTTTCTTATCTGTACCATTTCGCTTTTTGATCTCCTTTTTTAATTTTTCCTTCACTGATATATGCTGCACCTCACATGGTAATTGATTCCACTATTTTATACCTGTATAAAGTGGATTTTTTTTTTGACTGATTGAAGTCTATACTGCCTTTCAAAGAAAACTATCTTATCATTCTGTCTTGTTCTATAAGACTATTTTCTGTATCTGAGCCTTCCTATACATTAATGAAGTGAGCAGCTCCTTTGTCTGTGCCTCCAGCATTGGTACTTCATATCTGGCATGCCCTACAATAGTCTCTTTTTCACCTTAAGGCAGGTTCTTAATCCCTGGTTTTGTATTATTTTTAACCTTGCAATATCTGGTACATTAGCACAGTCACTGATAAAGCAACAATAGTCAAATATGGGGAGTATACACTGTTTGTAGATCGCTATGCTAGCTTTCTCTGTAAGAAGATGTCTAATTTTTGCAAGCTCAAAAATAGAGGCTGCAGCCTTTCTTACAGTGTCATTTAAGAAGGAGGCCATGGTGAGTTTACTATCAATAATGACCCCTAGATATGTGTATTTGTTCACAACTTTAAGTTTCTGTCCATTTATATTTACATCTAGATTTTGTTAATTTGGTGCTCTTTGGGGAGAGGAGAACCACATGCACTGAGTCTTATCAACATTAATAGTCATAAGGTTGTTATCACACCATTGACCTATTCTATTAAGATCCACTTACATGATGATACCAGCAGTAACTGAGGGTGCTATATGATGTTACCACCAACGGAAACTGAGCTATGTGAAGATACTGTCAGTAACTGAAGGAGATATGGGAGATAAATGAGGATCATCCCCATAGAGACGGCAGACGGTGTCGGCCATTCAGCGGATGTCAAACGCTTCCAATATCAGTGGCCCCCTGCGTTTTGCCCCCAGTGTTTATCACATTGGCCAAGTTACATGGGCCTGCGTCAGTGGGTATGTTGTCATGGGAATAACTATGAAGATGTTTGATATTGCGGCCGACTCTTTTACTGTGCTTACACGTGAATTCGGGAAATAGATCCACACATTGCATTTTTTGAGCAAAGACCACTAAACTTGGATGTATACATGTAGACACGACCTACTGTTTTGGCTATTTTAAAACCCTCATTTCAACCCATCATCATCGTGCTACAAGGTCATATGCCTTTACGTCATCATTAAAATATCATTATTCTTCCCCTGTTGAATGCTGAAGGGCAATGAGGTGTATCATACGGCACATACACAACGTGGTGTGATTATTTAGGCCTACCAAAACCAAGAGCTGTTACTGCTGGGGTAATTTATTTGAACGAATATTTATGAATTTTGGTTTTAGAGTGTTTTGACTGAGTACAATAGGCCTGTATCATAAATCAACCTGTGAATATTTTAACGAGGGTGAGACTCCCTCCCCTTTTACCGTGGACCGTCTTAGCAGATTGAAAGGCTCAGAGAGTTTGGTTTATTCTTGGCAGACCCTTCCCCACTTACTGCATCAGGGCCTATTTACAGCACTTTGCAGGGGCCCACTCTGCCATCTTCAGATTACATTTGTTGCTTGCGCCCCATCCACGTTTACACAAGGATGCCATCGAGGCCCGGCGTATTGCGTGACCGTGAACATCGGACTGGCGGCAGATCGCGCCGCGGCTCTAACACGGCCAATTGCAGCATTAGCCGACATAGATATCGTCCACCCAGCAGTTCTTACACTATAACCGCCCCACTGACTGCCTCTAGTAGATGGCGGCTGCTTTTGGGGAGCTGAGAACTTCTCGTGGCAACCTACTGATATCGTATTCTAATTGTAGGCCAAACCTGTCGGTATTACTACCGTAGTCCTCTTCCCACACTCGCAACCATACAAAAACGGTGCAACATCACCTCGGCGGAGGACACTGCCTCCAAGATCGGCAGTAGCCTTCTCCCCTATTATACATACTGAGCTCTCCCTCTCTATAGTAAATGGACCACCCAACAGCTCCACACCCTTGTCACGGTATACCCACAAGGGGACGGATAGTGTTAATAGCTTATTCTGTTCTACTCTACTATGCCCAATACAGGAAGTGTAATTCACAGTTCTAGCTATCCATTGTTCGAAACCCACGACAGAGATCAAAGTCAGGTGGTTTGTACGTCAACAATGAAGAATAGGAAGTCCACAGCTAGCTGCAACTCAACTTCTATTCTGACAATACCTAACATAGAGTAGGCGGGGTTTGAAATCCTGTGCCCCAAATTTTCCCTGTACACATGGACTAACTGTAACTCGCATGTATTTCCCTAAGTCCACGGCGAAAAAACTATAACGCAGCCCTAACGTGCCCCTTACGTGCCTTTGCCGCCTATAGATGCAGGAGATATTGGCGCGGTACTATAGGACTCAGTATGGAGGTCTAGTGGAGTCACCATCTTGAATTTCGCTGGTTGAGGTAAAACCCACTGATGAGACATACCATGATGGGTACCTTGTCCCTGGTTACCACCCACTTCCAGGGACATGCTGGTCCCATCTTATCAGTTCTTATCAGTGTGTGTCGCCAGAACCAGCTCCAGACCAGCTAGTGGCCAATAGGCTGTTAGAGCTGCATTGAAATTTAAACGAGGAAAATGCCTTTGTTTTATCGCCGTATAATGCTTTAAATGGATTATGGTGATTGGCCCAATTATTAGTAGACTAACACCATTATTAGCGGCTGGCGGCGGACATTAAGGTTATACATTGTCCGTTACATATATACGTACAGGTACACTGTTGTCCTGACTGCCGGCCCATCTTACACACTCCCAGTTACTGAGCAACGGAGCAAAGTCAATATTTGGGAATATTCTCACCTGCAAGGAAACTCGAGTGGAACCTCGGGTCAGTCGCTTCTATAGGAAAGGGACCCTGACCCTGAAGACACGACACAAGAGGTCCACAGGCCTACATCTAACTACCCCACCATCACAGCTCGACTTTTGTACAGGTAGCAGATAACAAACGCTTCACACGTAATTCACAATGGAAACAGGATGGGGGAAATCGATTGTGTTACACTTTTAACTGTTTAGTATAGGCCGGAGATGTCCTTAATGGTTTTATAAACAGAACATGTAACAGACATCTTCACATTTTTTCCCTATTGATTTACAATATACATGTACCATATCTCTTTGTCCTTGCTATCTTTGATCGGCCTTTCCCAATGCGTGGGTGTTCTGCTCTGTTTTATTTTGCTAGTTTGAAAATATGCACACTATCTCGATTTCTCATGTTATCCTGTAGTTGTTTTTTTTATGCTTTTTTCAACGTTTGATACATGTACTACCCTTTTTACCGCGACCAAATCAGTAGTCCCCGTGGAATAAATTCCGGCAAGCTTAGATTTACACGACAATTCCGGCCAAACTCCCAGACGCTGCCAGCAGATGGCCGCCCTCCTCTGGACGCAGGCTGAGTGATAATAGAAAGAGAATGCTACACGTGACCTGCGACCTGTTTTTCGTTATCGCTAAGTCTCTAGGGCCGCTGTGGCAAAGTGCGTTCTTTCCCTCCCACAAATTGTATTTGTCGACTGGGATGTATGGCAAAACATATCCCTCCGTTGTTGCTGAAAGTCACTAATGCTCCCGGGATATGATAGGCATTTAATAGCTTTCAGACCACAGGGAAGAAGACGCATTCATCTCAACAGTGAACCGCTGAAAAAGAAAAAAAGAAACAGCACTCCAGCTGTCCTTACGGATTAGAACAGCGAAAATAATCAGGATGATCCGAACGTGACGTAATGGACATGTGCATCGAGGTTTTTGGTTTCTCAGACGCCAATGATGTGGATTTTTCATCGTTTCTCGAGTAGTATTGGGCCTACTCTGTGCACAGCCAATTTAAAGCACAAAAGAAGTTGGAAAATCCACCCACCTTACGCTAGCTCTGTACATTCTTTTCAGGACTTACTGCATGCAATATCGTCCAACTAGTCCAGTCCTATTTAGAAATCAATCAATAATATGTTACGGTAGTTACCGGATGATATCATTGAAAAAAGTAAGTAGTATCGATATCATCCCGGAATATTGAACACAATAGGCCTATTTGACATTCCACGAATGAGAGATACTAATACTGAATTTTATCTAAAGACACCGTAGGATAGAACGTGGTGTAAATTGATAGTTTTATAGCCAGAATTGAGATACGTAAAGGTCATACCTAATACGGTCTGTCTGACTACAACATAAAGAACAGTTTACAAGTGTGAGTTCATTTATGTATCTGTAACAGCTGTCAGTGTATGTAGACAGGGATAAAGGAAGGATGGGACGTTACATCTATTTTTTTTCTTTTTTTTTGCTGCCATGACTTTGTTCGAGAAGGTAACAGGTAATCTACCTGGAATTCGCATGTCACACGCTAATCCTATATCGGTCAAGTCAAGGAAATAGGTTAGCATGCACACTGTTTGCCTGTACTCTGTTACCTACCTGTGGATGTAGTTAGCTGGGGGGGGGGGGGCAGCATCAAAACTGGCATGATACCATGCATACATGTATGAGTCTGGTAGAGCAGTGCTCCCCCATTCATATACATAGAGACCTTTAGTGAGAATGTGACTATATTGGGGTCGTTGATGAGGTGTCAATCAGGTGGCCCAGACAGCTATAGCACTGCTGCTGCTAATATATGCATGCATCCATTGGCTATAAGGATGGGGACTCTCTATATATGCATACTCATATAGAATGGGACCATTAGTTAGATAGCCTCTATATGTGCTTTTATTCGTGGCAATCAGATACAGTCCCGTCTATCACTGCCCTAATTGTCTATTATTCTGTTCTTCTGACCTAACCAAATTCAGCTAATGGTTACTTCGATGCGTCCAATTCAATCAGCTTATGCTGCCCTGTGTATAGCATAGTGTATGGCATTGTGATGGCAGTGCTGCTGGTGTATAGCATAGTGCATGTCTAACATAGTCATGACAGTGCTGCTGGTGTATAGCATAGTTTATAACATGGTGATGACAGTGCTGCTGGTGTACAGAATAGTGTATACCATGGTGATGACAGTGCTGCTGGTGTATAGCATAGTGTATACCATGGTGATGACAGTGCTGCTGGTGTATAGCATAGTGTATAACATGGTGAAGACAGTGCTGCTGGTGTACAGCATAGTGTATACCATGGTGATGACAGTGCTGCTGGTGTATAGTATAGTGTATAACATGCTGATGACAGTGCTGCTGGTGTACAGCATAGTGTATACCATGGTGATGACAGTGCTGCTGGTGTACAGCATAGTGTATACCATGGTGATGACAGTGCTGCTGGTGTATAGCATAGTGTATACCATGGTGATGACAGTGCTGCTGGTGTACAGCATAGTGTATACCATGGTGATGACAGTGCTGCTGGTGTACAGCATATTGTATACCATGGTGGTGACAGTGCTGCTGGTGTACATAATAGTGCATAACATGGTGATGACAGTGCTGCTGGTGTATAGCATAGTGTATAACATGGTGATGATAGTGCTGCTGGTGTAGAGCATAGTGTATACCATGGTGATGACAGTGCTGCTAGTGTACAGCATAGTGTATACCATGGTGATGACAGTGCTGCTGGTGTACAGCATAGTGTATACCATGGTGATGACAGTGCTGCTGGTGTACAGCATAGTGTATACCATGGTGATGACAATGCTGCTGGTGTACAGCACAGTGTATACCATGGTGATGACAGTTCTGCTGGTGTACAGCATAGTGTATAACATGGTGATGACAATGCTGCTGGTGTACAGCATAGTGTATAACATGGTGATGACAGTGCTGCTGTGATCTTTATAGGATGGATCAGCCCAAACACCTGCCATCCCGCTCTCATGGCTCGGAGACAGCTGAGATCGATTTAAAGCCACACACAGCCCAAGCTGGCAATATTTCCTTGAATCAGACCTACGCACACAGTAGCCACACACACCACCTAGCTCTTTAAAAAAAAAACGTGCATCCTCCCTCCAATCTTTGAAAATATAACTTCAACTCGGCCCCGAAAAAAATCATCTACAAATGGTCCTTCAACTTACAATAAACATTCTACTCAGAAACCTCCCCCTTTTCTGGCTCTGGCGCTCGTTGCCACTCATCCTATCTTTCTTTCTGATGCTCACTTCGCTTTTAGTTCCCTAGATCTCCATCCTGTCCTTGCTAAATACACACAACCGCAAACAGACAGAGGAGATGGAGAAGACGTGTCAGCGAAGCTTCACACAGACTGCAAGTGCTTTCTCGTCAATCGCTTTCTGATAGTTAAAATAGAGACCGCCGTTGTCAGAAACAAAGTAGTTGGCTGTAATCTATTTTGAAAATAGGAGGAAAGACGATCAGGATATGAACTACTAGGGCGAGATGTTGAAATCAAATGGCTTGCCAATTATAGCATAGTCATGGCAAGTTTATTACGATGTAAAACAAATCGCTTTCTCATCATTGTGCCCTTGCTAAAATGACATTATGACTAATAGGAAAAGGACAATCACTTCAAAAAGAGAAAGGGACCTATCATTAAATTATCCGTTATGACATTCCATTTGATAACTTTAATGGCTATGCTGACCAAATACGTTGGGACACTAACCTGCCCAGCTAGACCTAAGGGGAACTAGATTGCACTGACCTAAAGGTCCAGATCCAATCAGTAGTCTCTGTTGGGTCTAAATGATCACCCCTAAGGGGAGAATAGGATCACCTCTGCCCTGGAAGGGCCAGAGACAATCTACCATACTGGCCCACAGGGAGCTACGGCGAAGGAGATGTATGGCGGCAGCAAGGTACCGGCCATTCGACACTTGAAGTAATGGAACGGCAGTGCTGCTTTGCAGCAGTGTATACATGGGAAGCGCCAATGTCCACGCACTACTACCTGAGGTACATGATGCACTGGCAAATGTAAAAGAGAAATGTGTGCGTGTGTGTATGTATATATATATATATATATATATATATATATATATATATATATATATATATATATATATATATATATATACACACATGATACTGTGATGCATCCTAACCAAATTAGTCATATCTTGGCCCTCATAGACCAGAGATAATGAGGTCAAAAGGTGGAATTTAAGTGATTTTGACATTTTTGGATATTTGCTTTTATTAATATCTTCCCTGTGATTTGGTGAAATTATAAATGCAAAACATTAGTGAAAATGATGTAAATTGGCCAATTTGATGATCGTTGCTAATTTTCATTGATAAATTAACAATATAATCAAAATATCTTGTATTGTAAAAAGAAATTGTACCAAAGAAAGACAAAAGATACTCTTATCCACATGTAGCTTGACTTTTCCCCTTTAAATTGGTACCAGTCCGACTAGGGTTGTAGGAAAAGGAGAATTGAGGCACATAGTTGTTGACTGGATGTAACAGAGATCCCATAGCATCTAGTGAATGGCTGATTATACACATCCCAAAGTGAGACAGGAGCCGGAGGCAACCTGTAGTCATTACCCGGCTGATCTAGTGATGGACTTCAAAGGTATCCCCAAGACCATTAGTCACACGTGGACAGTATACCAAGACGGTGAGATCAGTCCCATCCTCTGAACAACACCTCCTCTCCCACACGCCTTCCCCTATCTCCACTCGTCTTCTCATCGCCTTTTGGGAGGCCACCAATGGACAAAATGACTTCATCACCTTCTAAAGAACTAGCAATGGGATTGGCAACAAAGGGGCGGGCTATATGGTTGGGCGCCAAACCGCCATCTCCACTTGCCCCCTCCAGGCCAGGAAGGCTTTGGAATTGCTTGTCATTGGGGGGCAGCTTAGCGTTAGCCCAGGTCCTAAGGGGGGTCTAGGTACTAGCGGCGCTCAGCAACACGTTACTGTACTACGTGTCTCTATAGTTGAAGAGGAAATAAGGGAATAATCAATACCCTGGTACACACGTGTGTGCAGGGGAACTGAGTAGGTGCATAGCTCTCCCGGGCCACTGTGGTCAATGGCAAACTGGTGCAGGTTCACTATTCAGGTTCACCCAGAATATACTATTGGCCACTAGCTGGTCTGGAGCTGGTTCCAGCAACACACACTGATAACAACTGATAAGATGGGACCAGCATGTCCCTTGAAGTGGGTGTTAACCAGGGACAAGGTACCCACCATGGTATGTGTTATCAGTGGGTTTTACCTCAACCAGCGAAATTCAAAATGGCGGCTCCTTTAGGCCTCCATACTGAGAAAATATCAACGTTGGTCATTTCTTTATATTATTGCAATCATAGCTCATTCTGATTTTTGAGTCGTAAGCTCAGTTAACTTTGATATAGGGTACTGGGGCCTTACTTTTGTAGAACACGGAACATTGTTAGCATATAGAATAACTAACGTATGGTATTGGGTTCAATGCATATTCACACAGGTAGCACCTGACTTTAATTTCTGGCTGGTAACACTAGGAGACTACATTCAATACCCAGTGGGCGCATACCAGATTGACACAGGGGCATGTGATAAACATCAAGGCCTGTGTGACGCCGCCCTGGAGCACTGTGCAAACTGTAATGGCACACCCAGGAGGTGAGGGGGTCAGGTGGGGCGGCGGCCGGTAGCAGCTATACGTTCTACGAGAAGGCACACCGGGGACTGCGACTCCTGCCACAGGTGAACATGCAACTTCTCCGGCGACCTAGTTTGGGGGGCAAACTAAGCCTTCTCCCCTAGGTTGTTACCATTTTGACCAAAAATCGCCGTATTCATACACCGCTGGCGTTGGACCTACTTTGACCTCAATAGTGGGTGCTTGTGGGAACCAGCCTTTGCTGGTATCCATCTGTCAGCTTGACTCACCAGCAACAAGCTAAGAAAAATAGTACCTCCCAGCATGCCTGTTTACCAATGACGTAATCGTGAGACTACGAGATGGGGCCAGTGTGGTGAACATGCACAAATACATCTCCCTCTGGAGGCTGAAGATGTATCTCTTCCAACACAAACACTATTAATAAGGTATATTTATGTATCACCTAAATGCATTGTGCTCCCACTGTCTGACTCAGTCCTACATCATAACTGTTTGTGAAGATTCTAATTAAGCGTACTCAGTTGTAAAGGGGACGATTAGGCCGCCTAGGATGGCTGACCATTTATGGACCATACCTAGGTCTATCGCCACTTATGCTTACAAACTACAACTACAAGTATGCGAGCTATTGCGGTACTAAATACTTTATGTCAGGTTATGTCTATAGGTACCCTTAACTTACAGCTCATTCCTATCTATGGTTCTACGATAAAACGGATCTTGTACACTTCACTATATCGACGCTGTGTATGTATGATGAGTGACAATTATTAACTTCATCATATACCTCCGCCCCCTTGCACATCACACCTAGTCACAGCAGCACCCAGACACCCATGTTCAGAACAGCAGGGTGCATACCTGTGATGATTGTTACTGTCACCTGTATTCTGATGGCGCCCCATGCCTGAGCCGTGTGCCATGTGTGTGGCACAGATCATAGGTAGGTTCAATGCCAGATGTCTGGGGAGGCGGAGAGCAGTTGAGCCCTGCCCTAGCCCTGTGTTAGATGTGCAACATGAAGAACAACTCTATAGTTAATTTTGATCCATATCACAAACTCTAATGTCGCCATACATGAGTTTATACACGTACATAGTTTCTTTATGAAAGTTGCTTGAGGTAGATTGCTACTTCATTGAAAATGAATCCATTGTACATGTCTCTGCGCAAACAGACTATCCTTGTCAGAATAGGACAATTCCAAATGGTAGGCAAATAGCTACATGAGTTCCCAATGGCTAGAAAGTCTTTTAGATCATTTTAACCAAATAGGAGCATTATATATCACTCATTGGCATATTTTCATCTAATGTTACAACACCGCAAATGGTCTTTACTATAGTGGACAAGTGACTGTTAGTGCTCAGAATTTGAGATTTACTCCTTATTTGCAATAGACAAAAACACACACGCACACACACACGCGCGCACACAAGTGGAATGAACAAACGTGTTTTTTTTTTCTCAGAAAGCATAAAGAACTTCTGTAGACTTTGCACATTACTGCAAAAATGTTTTATAAAGTTAAGTTCTCTGACGCGACATAACTCTCTACATGAGACAGACAATTCATTCGTGATATAACAGGAGTGATATTCTGCCCCTACATCCATAATATCCAACATATTTTACAACAACAAAGCATGCTTCCTGACCTCAGCCTCGACCCTGACGAGATAAAAGTAAAGAATAAATATCTCCCTCCGACATAAGGCGCCATACATTTCCATTTCACCCTGTGCTTTGTAGGGGACATCATACATAGGTTCACGGGTCCAGTAAAATGGTAGATATTGGCTCCATAAACCCCTGGTCGGTGTGCTTGGCGGCACAGCAGTACATGGCTATCCGTACTGTAGGTGGCACCTATACATTTAAAAGGTATAGCCTGGTGTGTGGAGCTAAATGTCGCCTTCTGTACACCAGACGTCCCATCCCTCAGGGCGTGTCACCAACAGACAGCCTCTCTCCTCCCCTCACCCCACCATACTGTGTATGTATGTCAATATAATCTGCACTGAGCAAATTCTAATTACAATGCCCCATACACACCAAGGTAAACCTGGACAATGGATTCAGATCAAATAGACAACCTAGGGTCATGTTCTTTACTTAGTGAAAATACATAAATATCGGTAAGTTTTCTTCGTGTTAGTATATATATATATATATATATATATATATATATATATATATATATATATATATATATATATACACCTCTCTGCAGGGAAATTCATTATCAAAGTTCACCTCAATATCTTTAAAATGAGACATCATTGGCTTAAACATTCCTAGTAGTTATTTCAGAACCCCTCCTTGAACATAGGTTATTATTCATATCTAAAATCGATGATTAAGCTCTAAATACATTATTAAACATAATAATATCTAGAAACACAATAATTCAGCCTTTTTTCATAAAAAAATACATAAAGATATGGTGAATTTTATCATAGATTTTGATGTAGAAGGAATTTTCCATTTTTGTTTTCAGTTTTGGGTTTTTGGTCAGTATCCCCAAAAATTGGCATAGCAATTTACAAATTTTGATTATTGGAATGGTTGCCATGGCAACCAGGAACAGGCATATCAGTTTTTTTTTGGTTTGGATTTACTTTATTATCTCAAGAATCAAATACATTCTGTAAGTCCTTTCTGTTGATACATCGATAACTGAATTTTATACATGTATGTTTTGGCTTTACCGGTAAAGTACATAATTGTCTCATAGGTATAGAGTGTATTATTGTACGTAATAAGCTTGTCTATAGTAATCTCCGGTGAGTGAACATAGCATATGATGTCAGTGATAATCAGAGTAGCAATAATCAACAAGAAAGACAATAAAGTTATGTAAGAATAGAATCAAAAAATGAATCGAGATAGTAATGAAGGAAGAGAACCTCATCCCCACAGAAATCTGTGTAAGGGTTGATTCTTCTGGTTCAACCTTTCTTCTAATCTTAATAGCAAGACAGTTGACACATAAGAAAATATTGTTGTAATGAGGTGATGATGGGAGGGCAGGTTGATTATACAAATCATATATTATACAAATCATATATTGAACCACAGTCTGGGCATTATTGTGAAGTTGATTTCTCTACCTTCCAAATATGGGCCATTTCTAACGAAAATGGTGCATTTTAAATGAGACCATTGAATTCTGCATCAAAAATTATGTTAATATATTTTTATAATGATTTTAGAGTGATTTTGCCCCTCCAATGCTCCCTGGTGGCCAAATGGGGAATTAAAAATCCCCTGCGGAGGGGTGTTCTCCCTCGATGGGTCATATATATATATATATATATATATATATATATATATATATATATATATATATATATATATGCGTGTTTGAGCAGATATCCCCCTTTCCTTTATTAAGTCAACTTGGCTCCTATGCCTCGGTCTGGGGGTTATTTCAAAACAACATACCAGTAGCGTTCTACGTCTCTTTCTAAACTCTTAAATCCCCCGCACTTAGGTCAGTCGGGGTTAATTGTACGATGCATTGAAATAGCCTCCTGTGGAGGTGGTACACAGCTGTTATTGTCTACATTGGAAAGGTCATGCCGAAGGACAAGTATGTATTCAGCGTAAATTGAAGCACATAGACAGATCTATAAGAATCTGATTGTCTGTATGGATTCATGGTATAGCATTATCCTGTGCCGAGATGGAAGGGTTCGTCACCGTCTCGCTATATTCTCCAAACCCGACCCCACCACTAGAGGTATACACAGCGAATCCTCTACTCCCTTTCCTGTATGCCAAATGATATCCCATCACCAATGCCTTCTTCATCCTTATGCCCATAAACCGCTATTATATTCACCATTCTTGACCAAGCCTAAATCTCACATCCCCACCCCAAAGTCAACATCCAACCCATGCAGCTCAGCCACCCCAGGAACCCCCATAGCCGACCATCTACCCTCTTCCTAACCTCCAATGCTTTGTACTACTATAACCCAAAGTATCCCCATACTATGCTATCCCTATCCCGCACTCCACATTACCCATGCTACCCATTCCCTGCTCGCCTTTGTTCCTAATACCCAATCGTCATTCAGTTTCTGTCCAAGTCGATGCCTGTTGTATCCCTCACTCTGGCACACAATAAGGGCAGAGTTTACTACTCAGATCAAATCCCGGGGTCTACTTAGATGTACTATCCAGTCCTTCTGAATTGTTCCCGAAGGGCTTCTAAAGCCTCTTCCTTCCCTCTTCTATTGCTACGTACGTGCCCCCATATACTCTGTTGCCTTCAACCCTATATTTGGTAGAGTATAATCGTATAGATATGTCTGAATGCATTTTGTTCCCTCTGCCGCCTAATGTTCAGCTACACTCATCATCGAACAGGTAGGGTTAATGTGCCTGATCTCAGTGTTCCACTGATGTACGTATGTCATACCTGACACAATGGTTAATCTCAGTATACTACTTATATCTGCATGTCGCGCCTTCACCAAAGTTCACTCTCTTGTACCATTTACAGCTCTCGCCTATTCAAATTCACTCACCAAATTCCGTGCCCGATAGAGTGTTGCCTTTTTAGTGTACTTAGCACTGTCATTTCTGAGACGCTATTCTATTCAGCGTACCTTTCACGCGTCAAGCCTGATAAAAGGCGCCCTTCCATTATACTACTCACTCAGTATGCCTGGTGCAGCGTGGACTTGAGGTATACGACTCACAGATTCTTCTTAACACACATATATGCGGGGTGAGCCCGGGATGGTTACTGTCCTAGATCCCCGTTTATTTAGATCCTGTTAATTAGGTACACTGAACTATTGACAGAAACAAAACGAGTAACAGACAGAATAAATACACGTATAGTACCTGTACCTATTAACCCAGTCCACCCTACAGATATAGGCAGCTCATTACTTTGGTGCGGGCGATTTAAAGGGTGTAAAGGGAGACTGCACGCCCACACTGTGTTAATCATGTATGCGTCTACAGTTCCAATGCTATGCAACTTCCCCCAACTATATCTTTGAAAACAGTGACCTCTATCTGAAATTGTTTTGAATCATGCATCTATAGCCGGGAGAGGGAAGGTACCTATGGGTATGGCGGTGGCCCTGATGGCAGAGCTGAGGGGCACTGTATCGTACACATCGCACCAAGTTGGTAGCCCGCTAAATACAACACATCAATAATGTAGCATTACGACCCACGGACGTGCATGGTCAACTATCAGGGGCTATAGGGAGAGCCATGAATCAGTTAGGGTAATGGGATGTCAAGCATTTGGCAATTCTTCAATGAATGCTTAACATGTTGGTCTCACCTATCTACTTTGGTTACACTAAGAGAATACGTGTCAGTGGCATGTGGCGCGCCTCCCTCCCGGTAATTGGGGGAGGGGGTTAAAGCCATGGGGTGGTAAAAAAAAAAAAAAAAAAGGCGACCTACCCCCCCACCCCCCTATGTTCAGATTCCTGGATCCGTCACTGAAAATTGCCAAAATTTTTGCATTGAGCTGCACGGTGTCGAGTCTTACGGCAGCCCAGAGGTCAATACTCTGGGGTAGAACCTGAGTCAGGGGGCAACCTGTAGGGTGGCTGCAGGGGGGGGGGGGGGTCGTTACTACAGGGGCAGCCGCTAGCTAATCCAATCAGAGCCCTGGACTGTTGCAGGTGTGGGGTCCTTCCTGCTGGTGGGCAGGCAGGTAGCCGGTGGCGACCCCTGCTGGCAGGGGAGGTGGTAGGCAGGGCACGTCGCACCACCCTCCATCCTTACCTCCCTCCCTCTCATTAAGCCAGACGGGGGAACGCCCATTTCACCACCGGGCTGAGGGGTGTGTGAGTGCTGCAACTGCTACTGGGAGAATGCGCTCCTCCAAAGGATCCATTGGGAGTGGGTTAAGGATACATGGATTGGGCAAAAGAATCGAGAGGGTGTGGTTTAGTTAAAGAATGATAGTGGTAGATTGGAATGAAACATGATCATAGAGAGGACAAAGGATAAAGATGTATGTACAATTGCTGTAATGTGGCTGTATTGTGCAGGTACCACTTCATTTGTTCAGGTATGTCATGTGATCATTTCCGATTTCAGCGTTCATTGAATATCTACCAAACGAATCAAAGATAGATTTTGGATTTTTTTTAAGATACTGGAACATCGCTAGGAGGAAAAAAATGCATAAAGCAGCCATTTCTACTCTCTTCTTGAAATAATCAAAGCTTCAGGGAACACCTGCCTCCCTTGTTTATGAAAGGTGCTAGGTCCCTATTTATATAAAGCTGTGACATCTGTGAATGCACCATACCAGAACATTATGTGAATACAGGCTCCTTTTAGTTTCAGACTAACGTTTATACCTTTTACTATCAAGTCTTATGGAATATATATTGCCATGTCCATAAAGAGTTCATTTTTCCTCTTCATTTTATTTATCAATTTTTAAAGAATCCCACTTAGACACCATCTTCTAGGGTTCTTTATATACAATACCTTTCCATATAAGGATCTTACCCCGTAGTAGATGGTACATCTTATAATCATTGCTTCAGAAAGGACTGGTTCAATAATCTGGCTACCACACACATATGAATTGACCCTATACCAGACTAGATGGTGTATTCTGTCTGATGCCATTAGCAGGTAGCACAAAGTGGCACAAGCTGTGACAGGGGAGTGTGTCGCACACACAGACAGGTACAAATATGTATGCTGGGTATGATAGATCAATACAAAAACCAGACTCAGGTGACAACCATTAGCGCTGGATGAAAAGGATGCAGGATCTCCCATATTCAGGAACTATAAAGTAGGAAATATAATTATCTAAGAGACATCGGAAGCCAATCTTTCGGAGGGGGAGGAGCCCCAAGTCAATCATCTTGAATCATCGGCTTAAGCTTCACATATATATTTACCTACATAGGTTTTTTTTATTGAAAAGTAATACTATTGAAAAGTAATATTTTGGTGACTTAAATTAGGATTTTGTAATAGGGGCCTATTTCCCATTAACCCACTTACTTATTGGTCTGATGTGAGTGGTTAATATTTAGGAATGTTATGAGCAGAGTTTATTGTACGACTCAACAATATTTTGGAGGTGTCTAGATAATATTCAGGTTCCCATCTCTGAGATGAGGGGCGGGCAGTTCCCCCTGTCCCTGCCCTTTTATATGCCCCTGCATTTGACAAAGCCATGCTGCAAACTGTCTTATGATAGATAGAGGTAGAGCTGTAGCCTTTAATAGGCGATTTAGTGAAAGCACATAATGTATGTAGATGCTTCAAAAAGAGAAGTGCATTCTACCAGGATGGTAACGGTATCTGGTAGTTATCCCCAACAGGGTTGCCACATGCAGGGGTGTGATGAAGAGACTTCTCATGTTGCATTGCCTCTTCTGTTTAGTTCGCCCTTTATTCCTTGGCTCATTTCTAACAGCCCTACTCAGCTGCTAGGTTGCCCTTGGTAGAACGAGAGTTGAACGGCTGAGCTGCTGTAAACATGCACGTAAACTCTGCACACGACCAAAGTATAGATTCTTTTTTATTTTGGCTGATTAAAACATTCATGTATATAAAAAAAATCACAGCCACGTGTTCTAAATGTTGTAAAAAGTCAGCGCACATGTCGTTTTAATGAGGTAGACTAGGCTCGCCTGACGTTGTTGACACAGTTCTTTTGCGCAATTAGATAGGAAACCCTAGACAGCCTTCCGGGTGTTTTTCCCAGTGATTATTTCCCAGTGTGATAAGCCTGATTGGTGGTACGTCACATACACAGGTCACGTGACACAGTAAAAAAAGACATCCCTTTCTATAACACTAATTGCACATTGCTCGCTTTCAAAGATTTGGGTTGATCCAATTTTTCTTTGTTCATGAATCCTATGCGAACGTGTTTGCAGTCAATTGCAATCAGTATAGTAGATACCACTGGGAGAATTTTCTTTCTTTAATACGTTGATCAACAGCAGGGGTTGCTGTATTAGAGGGTGGTTATTTCTCACAACGAGGGGAGGGGGGAGGAGACTTTCGCATGTGTCGAAAATGTGTCGCACACCCCCTTGGGGGCCTGAAACCCTTTAACCCCCCCCCCCCTCCATTTCATTCTATAGCAGTGGGCGGGCCTTTTCGTTGAAAAGGGGCAAATTTTTTTCTGTCATCTCCTAAGAGGGTTCTGAATTCTTTTTGTTCCCCCTCCACATCCAACCCGCCCCCCCCCCCCGTTGTTGAAAAATGACCATTCCTTTAGGGTATTGGCCAATTTATTTCAACCTTTTTCTTCCCATAGAAAACATTCAACCCGCCTTCAGGTTGGATGGAGAGGTTTCTCAACCGCGGAAATCGACCTCCCCCTGCCGTACCTACTCTATTATATATAGGTAGGGTAACTTGCCTCTGATACCGAGGTTCCAGGCCATTCAGTGGAGACACCATTACTTGATCTGGAACCTTTCATGATGGTTACACACTGATAATAAAACCTATAGTCAGTAGTGACTATACCCGCATATTCTGAGCCCCATCGTCAGATGACTATATACCTTAGTCACATATTAGTCAGAAAGATAGTCATTCTGTCTATATGTAGAGCTCACATATTGATGATGTCACAGGTTTCTGAGCACAAAAAACGAAACCCAGAAAGAGCACATATTTATGGTTGCCTGGACTAGGAGGAGACAATTACAATCAGGCTAAATCATCATCTTAACCTGTCCATCCATGGAAACTCAATATGTCCGGTCATTAACGGATAGGTAAGTAATCTATTTGTTGTGATATTTGTGGCCATCTCAGTATTACAATAGTTATTTTGGGTTCAAACTGTTCATCAATGTGAAGGCATATGGCAGCCATCTTTGATTGGGTAAATGTTTGCTTGCAGGTATAGTCAGTAGTGACTGTACATATTAGTCATATTTACTAACTAAATGTTGCTTAGCAACAAAATGATAGTCATCTGACTAAGCACTATTCCAATAGATTTAAGGCATGACTGTGTTGACTATATGACTAACATAAGTTAGTTACATGTGACTATAGAGGGATAGCCAAAAATCGCACTATCATTTGACTACCTTAGGTTAGTCACTACTGACTAAGATATTAGACTCTATTTTTATCAGTGCAAGTTGTCATGATAACTCACCTTAAAAAGTCTGCAGTGAGTGAAGAGAATTTTGTCATTGGTTGTTAATGCATCCCACTACCTTCAGCTTCGGCTCCTATTATGGCACATTGCCGGATCACGTTTTGACCATAACATTCGATTGGTATCATGTCAAAGAGAAATCAGACAATGTGAGAATGTCCACTATTGTTACATGTGCAGCATGCTATACAATGAGTGACAGGACTAAAAGCAGCTCCATCATCAAAGCATTCATCCCTACACATCCTTAACACTACTATCTGTGTAAACGACCTACTACCTGACGTACTACACATAGAGGCTGACCATCCAACCAATATCAGACAGTAACAGTAACTGTGGATCAACACGGTAAAAGGTACGCCCACGAGGGGGTGCGCGGGCGTACCCTTTACCGTATACCCATCCAACCACTATCTGTATAAATGAATGACATATACTGGGAATATATAGGGACCTTAATGCACCCTGCACTAAGGGCCCTTTTTGCAGATCCTGTCACAATTCTGTACAACCTTGTCGATCAACAGGTTCAGTCACAATAACAATGTTGATATACATAAAGTAAGAGGGGATCTCATGTGCCTTCAATGCTGATATCAGCTGTTGGACTGAATTTGATACAGATAGCGTTATTTCTACATAGATAGCGGTTGGATGGTCAACCTCTATCTGTAGTACTGCAGATAGTTGCTCTTTACACAGATAGCGACTGTACGCGAGGTGCGGCTTCTGGTCTTGGCGGGTTTAACCTGGCTTTCCTGCGCCAGATAAAAAACAGGTGTATCTTTTTAGTGTCTTTTTCATTTCGGACAAACACTAAATCATGCCATTACAGCATCCTCTTCGCAATAAGCTAAAGGGGAATACGACCATATCCATCTACAAAGTTTAATCTAAGGGATGGCACTGCCCTAGTACCTAACCTAACATACACAGGGATGCAATTACTGGTGTCTATCCTCAACTTGTAGATGGCGGGGATGCAGATAGATGATTTATGAATTTCTAGAATGATACATTGGATTGTATGCATATCCCCAAAAAGTAATCTTGATGATCACACTACAGGTAGGCAAAACAAAAACACCAATCCAATGATGGAAGAAGCCGGTGGACATTAAAACTGACATCCACCAATCCTGAAGTGTTCCAAGTTAAAAAAAAATAGAAAAAAAAGATGATGACAAATGTGAATTGATGGCGGCGTTCCCAGCACTGTTTGTGGACATCACGACCTAAAAAGGCATGATGGTGATTTCCAGAAAAGTAATATTTCACCCCAAAATGAAGGGAAAGAGAAGGTTGTGGCAGTAATGGATGGGAGTTGAATGAGCTGTTGGCAAAATATGGCGCCTGTTGGAATGGCTAGATCTCTTTGTGGGTGGTATGTGTCTATGAGACATTCAGGATCATCTTAGACAAGCTGGAGGTAAATGGTTGATATTCATTTTATACTAGACATCGTTCAGCACAAAGAACTAAGCATCCACCATCCCCTTTGTGACCAGAGCCGTTGCCTTTTTCTGTCCCCAATCACAGTAATAGGCGATTCATCATTATACTGCCAGAACTACCCGAGATTTCTGTCCTGTGACATAAAACACAGGAAGAGGAGAAACATGGAATTAATTAGACTGCCACAACACCATACACCAAATATTGAGTTCTGTCAGGATTAGCATGGTACACGATGGCAACGGAGTCTATTCAGGATATCTGACAATTATCCAACCCAAGAAGAAATAGAAACCTAGTGGGTTGAGGGGGAAATTAAACCTAGTGTGCAGTGCGACTGCCTAGCGAATCAATATAACTTCATGAGCTGTGTAAATATTCATCTGTGATATTTACCCGAGACATGATATTAAAGCCACGTGATGCTTCTCTCCCCTTGGGAGTTGGGGAGACAAGGGCACGGAGGTTTACCGAGATACTGCGGATATCCTCTTTATCTGAAATCACCAATGAGGGACCGCAGCCCCCAAAGGCAATGTGTGATGTGTATTACTCGAGGGAGCAGCGGAAATGAGGAGAGGAAAGTCAGAATAGCTAAATTAGAGAAGTTTAATTGGTTATTTATTGACTCCACAAGCGGTGCTGTAATCGGGTATTCCCAGGGCAGGACTGCCTATATATAGAGATACTGTATGTGGAATCTATCGAATCTGACGCTGCTGAAAGCTCCATACAGATACCGGGGTGACGGGGAAATGGATCGTTTTTAGACTTGATACTAGGTATCCTGTTCTGACAATGGAAATGGTCGTGAGTGATAATGCACATAGAGCAGGGGGTTTAATTAATGACGTTTACTGCTTACAGTGCAACGTTTATTTGTCAGATCTTTCTTCCGAAAGTACTTTTGTAGGGCACTCGTGTGAGCAAGAAAGTAAGTGACCATCCTCTATCGTGTTGCAGGAAAGGATGTACAACCTTTGTCCAATATTATTTTACATCGACCCATTACCATTAAACCCTACCAATGAAAAGGATTCCCTGTGGCTGTGTTGTTTACATGCTACAAAGCTTCCAAATGCACATTCAGTGATGGCTGAACGTGGGCAAACTGTAACTTGTCAACACTTTGGAATTATTGGGCATGGACAACATTTTACTATATGGCCCTTGTGGAATAGGTGTAGGAGGTTTGTAGACAAACTGCATCTCACAAAGACAAACTGTCTTATTCCCCATCCACAATATGCTCAGAGCTTCTCAGAGAATAATTTGTTAGTTGTTTGGATGGAGGTGCACTACAAAGGTGAAGGAGTCTGTGTCCTGGTTTTTTTCAATAAGACCAGTCCTGTCTCTATACACAGGGAAATACCCTGACCGCCGATTGACCTCCATCTGCGGTGGCACTGGAATATAGGGCTCTATTATATCCACAGACTGCCCCATACTCCAATCAACCACCGACTGTACAGGGGTCAATTTCTGGAAGAGAAGGCTAGAGGCAGTGCTTTGTATTCGGAGCAGAATTGATTCCAGTGTATTGTACATACATTATGTAGGTACACACGGGAGGACCGGATTGATTATTGTGTTTGCTAATCATAAACGGTATCATGTTTTGTCAACAAAGATTACTGTGACGGCGCCTTAGCATACCAGCCATGGAGGCCTCTATTGGTAACCCGTAATGTGTATATGCACTGTGGGGATTATATTCATTCCCTGCAGCACCAACAGGTTTGGTCTCACGTTACAAATCAATGTGTAGAGCCCGAAGAGATCATTCTGTGGAGCTTTAAGTGTTAAGGGGGGAAATCTTCTTTTGAAACACTTTCCTTTCTGTCTATTTACTCTACTATGCATATTTACATTTAGCTCCTGGCCTATTCCTTGTCAGTTCAACTAATTTTCCTGGATGACCATCTCAGATTTTCTTCTAACTCATATATATGATTGGTCCATGTATCTGAAGTACTCTCCCCAAATAGTTCCTTAAAATTCCAAATAGTCTCCGAGTTTTGACCCATATAGTGGGAGGGGGGTCAGCCCTTGGGAGCAAACCCTTATTTCTGGGCCACTTTCAGAAGCCTGCCATAAGAAAACCTTTATTGCTACAGGTCCAGGTTTAATTAGACATGTACTACTACTTGTGGAGACCAGCAAACAAGCATAAAAAACGTATACCCCTTGTGCTGTGTGTTGATGCACTGACGCTTGGAAAACAGAAAAAAAAATCAATGGGCTGTCTAGAATTTTAAATAATCAAAAGTCTGTCAAAATTAGAATCTTATCTCCAGGACTTTTATCTTTGGGAAACATATTGAGGTAGATATGGGTCTTATATTGGTATGAGAATTTAACCTCAAAACACCATACAGGTGGGGCTGCTGGTGGCCAAAGTCAGCCAATTTAGTCAAATGATCTATATTCAGCAGCCATTAAAGTGGCGCGACCCCAAAGTTATTGGCCCACAATATTGTTTTTCCTGAAAGACCTCATATTGAGCTTTAATTTGAATGTAGTCGCGAAGGTGTTCCGTATTTCTTTATGGGTGAAAAAATCCTCAAAGTATGGTTTTTACCTATTGTTTTAAGCAATTTTCCTGCAATTTTCTATACAAACAACCTAAAATACAGCAATTTTGAGTGTTGTAGATAAGACCAATCAATAGCAGTGTCATGTCTATTCATACTGTATACACTTGAAATATAGGATTTAAGCAATGTACATTGCTGAAAACTCCAAAATCATTGGTTCTTCAAGGGTTGGCAAAAACCCCCTATCCAAACTCTTTCATATCCTACTACTTCTTGTAATTTAGCTCATGTATATTTCAGATCTCTGTTTTCCAGAGAAGAGAAAGACAATGAAGGTTTGAGTACAAATCTTTATAAAAAAAATAAAATAAGGGCATTAGATTCTAATTACCTGATTTATAAAAATTCTTCAGTATGAAGAAGTAAAAATACAAAACCCCGACCAGGCACCCTACATTCCCAATCAATTGGAGGGAATGTTAAGAAGAATCCATGAAAAAAATCATTTAAGCTATTGGGTGTAACTTTTTGGTAAAAAAAAACAAATAAAAAAAAAAAACAATATCCATCAGAATAGTGTAAGTAGTGGTATGATAAATGGTAGTTTGGGCCTTGACCCTTTAAGGAGTTTTTAACAAAGTACATGTCTGATTAAACCTGGAGCTGTAGCAAAAATGGTTTTCTTAAGACAGGCTTTTGAAAATGGCCCAGAAATAAGGGTTTTCTCCCGAGGGCTGACCCCCCCTCCCACTATATGGGCCAAAAACTTGGAGACTATTTGGAATTTTGAGGAACTATTTGGGGAGAGTACTTCAGATACATGGACCAATCGTATGTATGAGTTAGAAGGAAATCTGAGATGGTCATCCTGGAAGATCGGTTGAACTGACACAGAATAGGCCTCCTTACAGTTACACTCACAACACCCTTCTGCTCAACTAAGGCAATCTTTAAGATTTGGAAACGTGTTCGCTTTATATATGATGAAAAAGCCTGCATTTCATTGGGTATGTATAGGTCCTAGCACTGATAATAAAACCTATAGTCAGTAGTGACTATATCCATGTATTCTGAGCCCCATAGCCAGATGACTATATACCTTAGTCACATATTAGTCAGAAAGATAGTCATTCTGACTAGATGTAGAGCTCACAGATTGATGATGTCACAGGTTTCTGTGCACAAAAAATGTCATCCAGAAAAAGCACATATACAACTGGTTGCCTGACCTAAGAGGAGACAATTATAATCAGGCCAAATCATCATCTTAACCTGTCCATCCATGGAAACTCAATATGTCCGGCCATTAATGGATAGGTAAGTCATCTATTTGTTGTGAAATTTGTGGCCATTGCATTATAACAATAGTTATTTTGAGTTCAAACTGTTCATCAATAGGAAGGCATATGGCTTGCAGGTATAGTCAGTACTGACTGTACATATTAGTCATATTTACTAACTAAATGTTGCTTAGCAACAAAATGATAGTCATCTGACTAAGGACTATTTCAATAGATTTAAGGCATGACTATGTGTTGACTATATGACTAACTTAAGTTAGTCACAGGTTACTATAGAGGGATAGCCAAAAATCGCACTATCATTTGACTATCTTAAGTTAGTCACTACTGACTAAGATATTAGGCTCTATTTTTATCAGTGAAGATATTTAGGCGACACCAATCGGAAGTATAATCTCACACACTGTCAATAACAATATAAACTTACCAATAGTGGAGACTACAGTGGCCACAAAGTAAAAAGAGCCCGCAAAGTCCCATCGTTGTCGTCTGTCCCTGAGTAGACCTGCACCGGATGCATCTGCGTGCGCGGTCAGTAGCACCTCGAGCTGCGTGCGATTCACGTCCGGGTTATTCTTGAGGAACGACTCCAGCACGTGGTAGTACTGGTTCCTCTCCACCACCTCGTTATCCCGCTCCAGGAACATGAAGACGGTGGCTCCTGTCACCATGTAGATAGTCATTACTACAGCAAGCAGGGCGAACCGCGCGTTGTCCTCCCGAAGGTGGATCAGTCGGCAGCACCCTTTGGGCGCCATGGCCCTCACGTCACCTACTCCCTGATGACGTCACACTGCTGACTAGTGTAATTGTGGCATCATTATTAACATTGGCCAGCTACTGTTTTGTTACTTATTGTATAAATAAGATAAGGTAGATAAGGTACTGGGCAAATAACCGACCCACACAACATTCAGAACAAGGGATAAACATGAGTTAATGAAGGTAGTTGTTGGACGGCACTACAAGTAGCCCCGGGTCATGCAGCACAGCGAACCTCTTTTATAGATGCTAATAAAGAGGTTGAAGTAGTGGCTAACGACCAGGGGGAACCGTGTTCAAAAGCCCGGACAGCTGCTGCAAAAGCTAATCCTACATTGGCCATGGTAGGATACAAGGGGGAAAACATGCGAGGCGTGTGTCCTGGTGGACGGGCCCGGGCACTTGTAGAAAGGTCCGTTTGGAGGACCACAGCCCATTTTCGTGTTTGAGTCCAGTTTGAAAGCCTTTCCAGTGCGCCCCACCCGAATCCAATAACGCACTAGCAGTGATTCCATGGCTGGTGATCTGTATAGTGCCCTCGTGTACACGGGGCGGGGTGTAGCCTTATCCTATAACCGTGTCAAACGGACGGCCAACATATCGGCCACTCAGCTGGCCGCCCAGCGCCACCCAACCGCAGCCCTAAGAAATATTTCTCTTGCTGCCCACTGGAGGGGCTGATGGCCGTGACCAGTGGGGCGTACTCACACAGCCTTGTAGGCTGATGAATGAGACGCTACCAACTGCTCCTACCACCATGAGCTGCTCTGCCGTAGCTCTCCACTTACAGAGAGCTCACCTAGGGCTGGCTGACATCCAGACGCACAGGCCTGCAGCTTAGCGTTCTAACACCAGGTTAGACAACAACACTTTAGATAACACCTGCTGCTCCAGATAACCGCTGATAGCAACACAGGCCAACCCCCCCCCCCTTGTGTAGACCTTACTCCAATGTGTGGCTAACGTTCGTTAAGTAAGGCAAATTGCTAGTTAGGCCTACCTGTGTGAGCTAAATGTATAGTAAACCAAACAAAAAGCAACAGCAGAAATGCATCCAGGAATGTTTACTATAGAGTGTCCATACACAAGGTCAACACTCCGGTATCTGTAGGTTCAACACTTCCTGTTTCAGTCGTTAGGCTTCTAACTATTTGCTACAGAAATACACGCACTGCTTTCAACCAAAGTTAAGCAAGGCCTCTAATATTGAGGGGGTTAGACTAGCTATACTAACGACAGCATGGTTAACGCTGAATTACTTTATGATCCGATAGAACTATGATCCATTTGGAGATATATATCCTCCTGACAATTGCCTCTGATGACTAGGGCTGAACATTGCTTCCTCTAGGGTGCTCCACTTAGATCTTAACCTGCTCAGCATGCGCTGGCATCTTCCTCATGAAACCTACCTCTACTTGTTGCCTACAGCACATAGGCAGCACGGTATAGACCAATTAGCATTTAATCCAGACTACTAGTTGTCCTCATCTGATACTCCTAATCCTGTGAGCTGGTTCCCCGATATCCATATCCACTGTTCGTGTAACCGTTACTATGTTAACGCCGCGTCCAGTCAGGCACCTCCTGGAGTCTACACCCAAGGCGTACGGTGAGGTCTGGAGGGGCTGCTTGATGACAATGGTTAGTACCAGTCCTGCTAACACAGATCATTTTGTCTAACAGAAACAACCAAAATGAGGCGTCACAACCAGAAGCACCGTGAGTTGAACCTGGCGGATGTTATCAGTAGCGGTGAGCAGTGCTTATAGTGTATGGAGGTGGGTCCAGGGCCTCCTCCTGCACGCCTGGTGTCTGTAGACCTGCTGCATCATCCTGTACCCAGACAATTTACAAGTTAACCTCACCTCCACCCAGCACACGTTGTCTTCCACTCCTGACGCCCCTTGTGCCGCACGCCCACTCCGTCCTCACACCAAGAAGCCTGCTTCTCACACGGCGTCCACTGCCCGGACAGCAGAGGGAGGAGTCTGGGTGCGTGGGGCAC
Organism: Acholoe squamosa; assembly: GCA_949317995.1. Classification (NCBI taxonomy): domain Eukaryota; kingdom Metazoa; phylum Annelida; class Polychaeta; order Phyllodocida; family Polynoidae; genus Acholoe; species Acholoe squamosa. Next base: position 54,956,189 of record OX439035.1, on the reverse strand, counting down.
GTGCCTGGCTGCCAACACGCGCAGTATGCACGCACACCCCTGCAGCATCAGCACATACAGCACATGCAGCGCACCCACTCGGTGCCAACGTGTGCCCAACCCACAAATGCGGCTTGTCGCCAGAGTCGTCCTCCCAGTGCATTTCCCAGTAATCGGATATTATCGACTAGCATTGGCTGAATGGAAGTAGTAGTAGGAGTAGTAGGAGTAATGGCCTGTTTGATGGCAGCAGGCTGCACGGCCAACCCCTGGGTGCTGCTTCGTCCTCCTCCTCCTGTCCCGGCCTGTGTCTTCAACCCCCGCCAGCCGCTACTACTACTCCAGCTAACAGCGCCTGGTGCCGCCCGGGGCTCTCTGTGTTCCTTCTCCAGCCCCCTCTCCTGATGCACCAGACTCTGACTAGTCTCATACTGTACTCCCACAGATGACACTGCAAAGTCTCGTCTAGACCAATCAACAAGTACATCAATACAGTCTAAGTTGGAACACTGTATATGGCACAAAAGGGCATGGGACAACAGAGTTTAGTGGAGTGAAATGTCAGGTAGTTGTTGTTATCAACTCGAAAAGGGATGTGGGGAGGGTCTGTGAGCATTGAGATTTTCATAAAAAATGAGTGAGGAAATCAATAGATAATTTACCTCTAAATTAACTCTTATCAGCACAGGGTACTACTCACACCCTGACACAGGCCGCCTTCCCTCTATACTAATCACATCCTGGCACAGGGCCCCACCCCCTCCAATATTCCCACCCTAGCACAGAACCCCATCCCCCTGTACTACGCACACCCTGACACACGGCCCCATCCCCCTGTATTACTCACACCCTGACACACGGCCCCATCCCCTTGGACTACTCACACCCAGACACAGGGCCCCATTCCCCTGAACTACTCACACCCTGATACAGGGCCCCATCCCCCTGGACTACTCACACCCTGATACAGGGCCCCATCCCCCTGGACTACTCACACCCTGATACAGGGCCCCATCCCCCTGGACTACTCACACCCTGATACAGGGCCCCATCCCGTGGACTACTCACACCCTGATACAGGGCCCCATCCCGTGGACTACTCACGCCCTGATACAGGGCCCCATCCCCTGGACTACTCACGCCCTGATACAGGGCCCCATCCCCCTGGACTACTCACACCCTGATACATGGCCAATTGACACGTAACCCTGTCCCATGCACTAGCTGTGAATATCATGAGTATGTTATCATTTGAGCAGTTCCGGCATTCGCGTCGTTCAGCTAAGTCATGGCAAGTCAATGAAAGAGTGTGTGACTAATATATGCAAAGGTGAGAATATTGTAAATATGGAAATGATTGATATTCGTTTCTCTTGAATAGGCGCTGTTGGTCTAAATACATTTAGTCTAGTTTCTTCAATGTCCTTCATGGATTTTCTGTGATAGTCTTATAGCAACCTTACTACCGGTATTTCATTTAAAAAAATGTAGAATACAGGTTTCACGATATGCAATACTCCCAATTTAAGTCATTAACAGTTGTGGTTTATGACATACTGTGATCCACTGTGATGGGAAGCTGGGTTTCTATCCCTGAAGGCACGGTTAGCAAACAAAACGGGAAATAGGCATGGTGGTGTAGTGGCGGTCAGTGAGGGGGATGCATGTGCTGTCCCCTTGTGAGGAACAGATGTACTAGCTAGAATCAGAGCTATACTAGCATCCTGACACCAGGTGTCACTACCTCACTCGTAGTAACCCCTGATCTTCTGCCCTATGCATTGTGGTATATAGCCTGTGGTGGTTAATTAGATGCACATATCATTGGGCAACACAAGAAGTACACCCTATGTTTAGTACAGCCCTACATACATGTGTTGTGTCATACCTTCATATATATAGGTGCAGTGATAAATGTGTGCATGTACCAGGATTATACAGGTTTCACCTAGTATACTTACCTGACAACAACATATACCAAACGCAATCACCATGTGACGATGTATTTAGCTAAATTTAACTTGGGCTGAAGACCTATGTGGGATTTATTAGGTGTTTGTCTACCACAAATCAACAACAGCCCCACTAGCTCAGCCAGAAGAGGGTTGGACTCCTAATGTTAGGGCAGTGAGTTCAAGTCACCATAGGCCTACCAGGTCAATACTGTTATTTTTGTAAGAAATGTATAGATCTATTGAGACATAACCAAAAAAGCACCTCTGTTATGAATATCTCTTTGAGCAGTCGTTCATTACAATTATTTTAGAGATGTTGATGGCAATCTATTACCACAGTCACAATCTAAAAAAAGATTAAACGAATATAAGAAAATGTTTTGGCAATACAGTGATTTGAACCCACCAACCCATGAATGACAGTTCCAAATGATAACCATTATACCAATGGGCTTTCTGTGCATAGGGCAAGCTTATACATGGGCAAATACAACACCAAAGGGTGATATTCTGGCCACATACAGTAGTACCTCCATCTGGTGTTAACATCAATAAATAGGAACTACTTTCACAACCCTTCCCATCATGCACAGAGCAAAAGACCAGAGTCTAGGACGATAGTACTTAACTCTGGGACCAGTATGCTATACTAGATCGACATTCTGCATGTGCCGGCTTGTTACAAGAGCCCTGTGCAGTGGCAGCAGGGTTACCATGTCATTGGCTAGTCATCTCCCTGTGTGTTGGGGACATTATTATACAAGCAGGCTAGATCTAAGGGTTGACCCATCAATCATCCCCTGTTTCACCTTTACTCTCAGGAGGACCCTATCACCCAAATGGTACATCTGCCTCTCCCATACAAATGTTTGCTATTTAAACCGCGCCTTGAGATTACAAACCTCCACCTATTGGACCTCAATTGAACACGTCACTATGAACTGGTGGGTTAACTCATCGGGTTTAATCTACCTCTAAGAACAAAGCATATGGAAATCATATACCTAAAGCCATGAATATCATATGCCCACGGGCGTGGCGTACAATATGCCGTACGCTACGCCCCTGTGCGCCACGCCCAAGTAAGGTCATTTCCAATAGTGTGCTACACCTCTTCTGCAATTTTTTTTGCTGTAGAAAGTTTATTTCTTCAGTCAATTTTAAAAGTTCAAAAACCAAAATGATCGGAAATCAATGACGAAGACAGTGATTCTAATGTTGCCCAGATATTATAATTCCGTCATGGTGTATATGACGCCAAAATGATCGGAAACCAATGACAAAGACAGTGATTCTAATGTTACCCAGATATTATAATCCCATCATGGTGTATATAACGCCGATTAATGTGGATCAGCCTCAAATAAGCAGAAATGTTTGTATCTGATCCTAATGCTGACCTTTTTCGCAGTCCTACTTTAGTGCTTGTGAAGAAAATCGTTTGCTGTTATTGTTAGAGGTAGAATGAAACAAAAACACAACTCGGTGAGCGTACAGGGGCTGTATGCCAATGAGTGGGCTGCCCTTGCTGCCAAAGGTGTATGCTTCACTCGTTGTGTGTTTGGTTAGTATGCCCTCAAAGCCTGCAGGGGAATTAGTTTATGTCTCACGTCACAGCTGAAGGTTCAGTGTTCAGGGCAGTGTTACCGTTGTGGCGTTATACCATTTGCCAATCTAAGACTGAGATCCTTATTATGAGCTGGTTATTATGTCTCTTTCAAAATGCAAGGTTATAATATGGAATAATCTACCTTGTAATGCTGCCTCTCATTCCATTCACTCTGTGACACTCATGTTCTGCTGAGTCAGTTTGCTAATCCCCTATTCCCCCCGTAGGACCTCTAACGCTAACGTATGTGTGTGTGGGGGGGGGCTCTGTGAGAAAATTTAACAACCCCCCCCCCATTGTAGCTAGTGACTATTCTGTGCAGCAAAATGGCCGAGCACACCTGGGGGTGAGAGGTGGGTTACATGCCCCCTGGGGTATGGACGGTGGATCCCTCTGGTATTAATACCGATATTCCTATAGACCTAATTGATCTCACACATTTAACCTACTACAAAATAATGTGCAATCAATGCAAAACACCAGATTTATGTTTAATTCCATTTTATTCACTCTCATTATTCCTCATCTCACCTTCTTATAAGGGTTGGCCATTATCACCAAAATCAGGTGATAATAACTTAAACTATGGTCGCACCTAAGAACAAAAGAAACTCACTGTCAATATATCACGTAATCTGGTGTATAGAAATACTCATATACGGCACTAGCATATTGCTAGTAGTGAGAGAATCAACTAGGTGGCTCATGTAGTCGGGGGCTAGATCAACATTTGGCCTCTTTGTATAGTTTACATTGATTGTTTCTTCCTCATTAACTACCCCTAGCTATTTTCTAAAAATGATATCTATGTATAGCAAATACTTCCAACTTTATCCAGATAAGCTTAGTTTAAACGTAATTGTTTAAGTACATTAGAAATAAAACTTTAGGATTTCAATTAGATATCACATGTCACCCAGATTGAGTACACTCATGCCATTGTCTCCCTATCAAGCTAATCCACTCCCCTCACACCCAGGAAACAATAGAGAGGTACCTAGGGTGAATAGGATAGGGGCAGGGTGAAGCTTGTCACCCTTATCAGTCTTATCAATCACCATTGTTCAGGGCCCTGTTTCTATAGTTGGTTTGGATGGCACCATTTGCATTAGTGTTTCCTAAGTTGCTTTATCCAAAATAGCTCAGTTCGAGTTCTAAGTCTGTGTTAGCCAACTGCCTAAATCCAAATGAATAGAGCAAGAAGTGCCACTGTTTCTAAAGTTTTGGATAGAACTCAAACTGAGTCCCATCTGTTCCATTGACAGAAGTAAATCTATTGTTTTCCAACTGACTTTGTTGCCATCATGGCCCTGATTGTATACCTGAATGGCACCATCCATGTTTACTAATGCTAAGCTAATAGTGCAGACCCAGCAAAAACGTGCTTCTGTTTCTTAACTTGAGTTCTGTTCTAATGCTCTATTGGCTAGAGCTGGATAGGACAACTTTAGAAACACTTATGCAATGGTACCATCAAAATCCTTGAATTTCAGATAATCTATCATCAAATGAATCATCCAAGTTTTTGTGTGTATTTCTCTTATCTAAAGTTTTGCTGACCACCTATAAGGGTTGGTGGCAAAGTTGTTTGAAAAGCAATAATTTTGCCTTCATCATTGGAGCAGATAAGACTGAGTTTGAGTTATATCCTAAGGTTTGGAAACAGTGGCACATCCTGCTCTATTCATTTGGGTCTAGGCAGTTGCCTAAAATGAACTCAGCTAGAACTCAAACTGAGCCATTTTGGAGAGAGCAACTTAAGAAACACTAATGCAAACAGTGCCTTCCATAACCCACTATAAAACAGGATCCACATATTTCAATTGATTCAAACATATGATTATAACACACAAATGAATAGGCAGAAGGTCCTAAGGATATACCAGTGAGAGGTGCACTAGAGGTGGATGCCACCATTGCATTAGCGTTTCTCAAGTTGTCCTATTCAGTTCTAGCCAATAGAACAGGAGAGTAGAACTCAAGTTAAGAAACAGAAAGCTGGTTTTGCTCTATCTGCACTTTTAGCTTTGCATTAGTGGACATGGATGGTGCCATTCCTTTTTTAAAAGTATAGAAACAGGGCCCAGAGGTGTGAGGAGTGGCTGATAAGAAATTTACCCAGAATAAACTGCTCTTAGGTCAGGGCTCTACCCATGATGCAAAACAAGACCTCCACGACCTGACATGCTAGTGCCCTATAGATACACAAAGTGTGACAAACTTGGACCATAGTTCAAGTTAGATATATCATGGGTTTAACAAGGTCACATAATATATACCTGCCTCTTTGTTAGTTACGTTCATTCGGTCCATATTCAATTAACCTGTATATATGACTTTTGTATGAAATTTCATGAAAAGGTGACAGCAATTATCAGTTTTTCTATCATCTAGTATAGTGAGGGATAGGCTCATTGGCCACTATAATTATATAGCATAACAGATAATGTCATACATTGCTATGAGTATGACTGTCCATTTCCATTACTCCTTATAAATAAATATTGACATTTTTAAGGCCAAAAAAAGGTGTGTTTCTAGTAACATGAACTGAAATGCTAGGGTCGGTAGGTCAAAAGAAACATAATTTCAAGGCGAATCTTTTCCCTCTCCCTTTCCCCTCTTTCCCTCCCCTTTTCTTTTTCTACATGTTTTTTAGGGGGGGGCAGGCCCCTTGGGCCACCCCCTGGAGCCGTCACTGTTGAGTCAACACCAGGTCATGGGGCCAGAGCTTGGAATACAAGCACATCATATTCCATGGAAGGGATGGCAATTCTTTTTTTTTTTGCCTCTGACCACCCAAATTCTGAGCTTAAAAAGTCTGTTATCCGAGTTATTATAATAACCCCCCGTCTTGAGGGTCAATTTGCGCCCTTTTAACCTACGGTAACACAGGCTTTTTCGCTGAAAACAGGTGAAATTATTCTGACCCCGCTGGTCAAGGGGTTGAAAAAATTCTGACCCCCCTCAAACCCTCCAACCCCCCCCCCACCTTTGTTGTTAAAAAATTATCACTCCCTAAGCCAAATAAAAAGGTGTAGGAAGCAAATCTTCATTGGGTGGGCCCAGCAGGGGCCCCACCTGCACCACCTTGAATTGTCAGCTCAAGCGCAATAAAGCCTATACATACCTATATAAAATCTGTAGAGAAAAGTAATTTTTGATCAATTTTAGATTTAATTTGAGGCCCAGGCCCCCCATATTCCCTATCCCATTACTTTATCAGTCTTATTTGACATGCAATGTTTTAGCTTCTTGTACAATTTATTATGAATTCTTGGCAAATTTTGGGGGGGCCCAGACATACTCAGGCCCCAGCTCCTTTATGCTGGGGCCCAGGCCCCCCTTTTCCTATGCCCCTGTTAAAGTGTATTATGAACACTGGCATATTGGCTTAATCAGCGGCTAGAGATCTTTCCAAAAAGTGGTCTGCCATTTTTGTAGCCCTATTGGTATTGTAACTATGGTCCTGTCCAAAATTTCCGAAAATGTTACGGTTACATTTTGCAGAAGAGACATTTTACATGTTGTTCATAGTGCATGCTTCAAATGTACGAATTACTTGGATATAAAAGTGTTCACAGCATGGGGCTTTACTTGTAAACAAAATGTCTTGAATGAACACTGAACTGCGATTTCCTTTGTGATGGTCACTCTGTATGGAACCTGTAGTGTACTCTGCTCAGTTAGCTCTGCAACTGGTAAATAGAGTATCATTGATTAGTTCCAATGAATAGTGGTTTGCTATAATACTGTGTAAAATCTCTTGTGTCTTGTGTGTATTTCATGGGTTTCGTAGTTTCCTAATCTGTTACGTTTTACATTAGTCTGGGTGCTTAGCCTTAGTATGTACTCACATGTAACTCCAAAATTGTCAGCGTTGGTGAACATCTCCTTGGCGAATCCAGACCATTGTTTGCTGATCTTGCCAACTTCCATTGCCATGTCAGGGGTGTAAAACTGTGATAAACATCATTATAAAACTGGATTATTCCATATGAAAAGTGTTCCTTGGGGAACCATCAAATGACAATAAATAATGAGAAAATCAATATCCTGGAATTCCCTCTCTAACATAGAAAGATAGGACGACCATTTTGGGTGAATGCTTAATTTGTTGTAAAGATTATATGGTAGGTCCATGACATATTTTATATAATGAACACTAATAATAATAAAATAATGGACATATAAAAAAAGAGAAATGAGAAATCGGTGCTTACATTGAAGTTTTGGTCTGCTGTACAGCAGGGATCGGTGCACACACAGGCTCAATGTTGAGCACTTTTTGTCTGTTTGCATCTAGGATGTTGTACTTTGGCGCACAGCAGCTATACCTGTAACATGAACACACCAGACAACTGCAGTAATACCTCGCGTAGAAGGCCCACTCTGCATTAAGTAACATCCTACAAGGCACACATTGGGCCTGATTAGTACTCATCTAATGAAATCTATCCTTGCCTATTAGGCACATCCCCAACTTTTGCTTCATCTATAAGGCGCACCAGGGATTCATCCCGGTGTCTAAGCCGTGACTTATACGAAAGGTATTATGGTATGACATATCCCATAGACTACCAGGATGGTCTTTTCAACTAGGAAGTTTGAAGCAAAAATAGTACTTTTTTTCTGAAATACAGTTGTATCTGAAGATATGTGCAAATAATTTTTATGCACATCTAACCCTCAGTTGGGCGTAATTCACATGGAACTCTATCGCTTGATTACATACAGTAAAACAGTACAGTACAGTGCTGGTTGGTGCATGCCATACTGGGGCTGAGCAGGGGCAGAGGCTGCCATCTGCCCAGACATAGGCTGGCCTCTGTAAGTTTGGTTATCTGAAGATTTAACATAATACCAATATATGTATCAATGAAGGCACCCAGAATTAATCAGTCAGAAAGTTATGAGGCATTGAAACAACACGACCTTTCCATGTCCTGAGATGGACCATTTCTATATAAAACCAATGGATTACCCAATTTATGAGACAGTTACATTTCTCATGTACATCAACAACAATAACATGCATTATCATTTCTATGAGTTTCAAATACCATTTATAAAAGGTAGGCACTCACCTAGTTTTCAAGACTTTGTCCCATGCATTTTATCTATTAAGCAATGGATAGATCCCATCTTTATGTCAAGTATAAGGGAAGTTATGACTGATCAAAGACCCCAAATCAAACCCAAAATTCTGCCAGTGTTAAGAGTTTAAATAGGGTCCAGATTTGTGATCAAGCTTAAATCATTATTTTGGACTATTTTCTTTTCATGTATGGAAGAGTTCCCCATAAAAGGTTAAAAATCAATGTATCATATCAAATATTAACATTTTAAAGGGATTTCATCTTGACTTAATATCATCTGTGATTTAGCGATCTGACAGAAGTGGTGTAAAATTATGGAGTTGATATGAGATCTTTAATCGGTCAGAATTTCCCTTTATATTGACACAAAGACTTCATTTAAAAAGGAAATCCACTTCTTTTTATCAATTCTATCCATTGCTATATAATTTTTTATCATACACATATAAATGATACTTAGTATTCTAATTAAAAAAAACAGCTGCTACTTATCCTTGGGGTGGCCCACTTAAACTGGCACTTGCGTCAAGTGACAGCCCCTTTATTATGCTATAATAATAATTATACAATATGTCAAGGGTTAACTCTACCACAGGATCCACTGATTGTCACAACTGTATCATGACACTGTAATCTACTGTTATAGTATAATAAAACATACTAAAAATTGAAAATGAAAATTGAAATAATATACATAGGATTGAATTCTGGCAAACAGACAAGGACCTAACATGGAGAAGCTGGTGGAAGGGTGACAGCGAATGGCATGCTAAAATGTTTGTGGGGTCTGGCAAACATCCTGTTGCCCTATGAAAGGAAAACCCTAGACATGTTCTAAACCATTTTTTTTCTGTAGAAGGTGTGAGAACCATTCTCTTTTATGTGAGATTTGACCTTTATACCAAAAGATGCTTTCAAAGTTATGGGGTAACTTCACTTGGGGAGAATGGGATGTTTGCCTGCATCAATTATTTCTCAAATAATTCATATTAAATCCCTATTTAATCCCTTGTTTGTTAGGATCCTCCAATAAATAGCTACAAAATGAGCTTGCAAAGAAAGGAGAGTTTAGCACTCCCCAGTTTCAGTTTTATCACAGTTTCACACCTCCACTGCAGCAGAATCAAGGATGGTACAGTATTGTATCTTGGCAGAATCATGCACTGGGGGTAGGTAAGTGCCTATAAAAGGGTCTATACTGGTAGCTTGCAATTAGATGAGGATATAATGTTATCTAGGCGACATACCATATCCCTGGCTCATGTTGATAACAGGCTGACCTGACGGTTATGGAATAGAACACTATCTATCTAAATAAAGTACAAATAAGTCCACCGCAGCCACTGTGAATACACAATGTCCAATGATAACTGATGTCCTCACTGCTGACAGTGTAAATGATGATTTAAGGAAGGGTATCCCACTTAGAAATCAACCTAAGATGATATGTTATATAAACTATTACACATTTGAAAAGTAGATACCCATTGAACAACAAACGTTTGAAAATGTTTAAAAACGTTCCTATATGAATTGGATGGACACGGTTTTATCTAGGACGTTTAAGATCGTTCTAGATGCAAACGTTTTTAACTAGGACGTTTAGAAAGGTTTTTAAACGTTCTAGGTGCAAACGTTTTCATCTAGAACCAAATCTCTAGTCACGTACATGTACAAAGCGTAGTACTCTGGTGGGTGTGGGCAAAGAATTATAATGTCCACTTAGATAATGCTATGTCCCCCCAGTAGAGTCGTAGGTTAAAAATATGGATAATCCATACACATCCTGGTGCTGTTGAATGTGTAGGAAATCCCATGTCTAATCATATACATATATGAATTTATGAGGGCTAGTATAGGGGCCATTAGTACAGAAAACAAACGTTATAAAACGTTTATGAACGTTATACAAAAAAAAAACGTTTGCGATAATATACACAGATACAAGTTAGGTCTGGAGATATGACATAATCCTTTTTGTACAGCCATACAATAACTTTTTCTACATCCGCAACTAAAGCTAAAGGGGCCAGTTTGTATGGTAACTGGTAATAATCCCCTTCCAGTGTATATTCCCTTTTTTATACCATTTAAAACCAATTGCAGATTTTATGCACATGTTTGTAGTTATATCATTATATTCAATTATCAACATCAAAGTATTCATTTTCACATTCTCTTTACATCAACAATCTGTCAAATAGTAGAAAAATAACACTGTATTCAGTAAACTCAGCTTAGACTGCCCAGATGTTATAGGCAGTGCTGCCTGATGTTAATTGCAGTGTGCTTAGATGTTAAAGCTGCTTACAAGACGTGAAATATAAAGAATTCTCGTTTTGGCTATATCTACAATCAGCCCACTTGCTGGTGTGTACTGTTCACATCTCAACTGATTCTGAGAGTTTAACCATGCTAATTTCAAAGAAATAGATGTCTAGGAATAAAATTCTTCCCGCATTTTATCTTTGTTGTCAAGTGCTTAATTGCAATGACTCAGTAGTGCCACACGTAGTCCGGAAATCAGACTGTTGTGTTCCATTGCAATTCCTCCCAGCCAAGGGAAGCCTGCAGGGTTGCAGACTGCTCAGTGCTGCCTTTTGGAGACTTTGGTTTGAACTAAATAACCAATGCAGTTTACCTTCCCACCAATGCAATGAACACAGTTGAACATTGCATTTTTCACTCTATGTATTAACACCCACTCATTACTAGATTAAATACCATGAAATCATTTGGAAAGTGATCCCAGGGGGGGGCACTGACTATATGTAGGTCACTCTTAACTGCCACCCTACCGCCCTATCTCCCAGTGATCTTGAAATCTGACCGCCCTACTTGACTGATAAGCTAGACATTGACCGCCCCCCTTTTTCGACAATCCCAAATATTGACTCGGCTGCCCCCTCTTACACCCTATTGTACTCATGGATTTGTATGGATCAGAATTTTTCATTGTCCAGCACTGTGTCTTTTTATCACTTTCATGCCCTCATTTGTATGGTGTATAAACAATATAGTCCTTTTGGGATCAAATGGAATTCCACCGCCCTGCTATTAGAGATCTTATGGGAATCCACTGCCCCCTTTTTTCGGGATTGTGAGCCAATTTTCATTTGAGTACTTTTGGGACTAGGGGGGAAGCATCAGTTTTTGGCTCCTCTATGTAAAATAATCCGTTCCTAATGCATTTAACCCACACTCTCATTATACCCTGACACAAGGCCCATCCCCTGGACTACTCACACCCTGCCAGAGGCTCCCATCCCCCTGTAGTACTCACACCCTGACATATAGCCCCACCTCCCTGCACTATTCACACCCTTACAAATAGCCCCATCTTCTGTACTACTCGCACCGTAGCACATGACGCGATCGTCTGCACTACTAACACCCTGACACAGGGCCCCATCCCACTGTACTACTCACACCCTGATAATAGTGCGACTTGTTATTTATGCTGTGTGCGTGGCCATGTTATTTCTGTCCACCAAATTTCTCATGAGATCATGTAGGTACCAGATTTGCAAGTAGAATGTCATGCCAGTAACAGGTGTAATTGCGAGATGAGGTCTGGAAGTCGCTGATGTCAGCATGCACTTGCCGCTCCCGGGAACCAGTCTGGTCCAGAGTCAGCGCTATAGCCCCAGCCCCCTGTACTACTCACATCCTGAGACAGGGACCCATCCCCTGTACTACACACATCTTGAGACAGGGCCCCATCCCCTGTACTACTCACATCCTGACATATAGCCCCACCTCCCTGCACTACTCACTCTCTGACGCAGGGTCTCATTTCCTTGTACTACTCACACCCTGACACAGGGCCCCATTCCCACTGCTAAATTCACACCTGGTCAGAGCATATGACTCACACCATCGGACGCATTAAGGCTTGATATTGATTAGAGGCAGATATGACATTTGAAATGTAACCCCGTCCCATGCACTAGCTGCAAACATCATTTAAGCAGATCCAGCTTTCGGGTCATTCAGCTAAGTCATGGCAAGTCAACAAAAGAGTGTGTGACTAATACACACACTGGTGTGAAAATGATTTAGATTTAGGAAATGATTGATAATTTTCTTCATGTTGAATAGGCGCCATGGGTCTAAATTTTTCAAAATGTCGAATACAGGCAGGTTTTGGGAAATACAATAATCCCTCCTTAAGTCATTACCAGTTGTGCTTTATGATGCATATTATGCAGATTACATGTTTTGATTTATCGTGGTGGACAAAATGGGCTTTCTATCCATGCTAAGAGGCCTAAAGGTCTGCTTAGCAAACAAAATGACAAGTCACGGTGGTGTCACAGTAAATGACAACCTGGGACTAGAGGCTACTACCTCACTCGTAGTAGACCCTGTTCTTTTGCACCATGCATTGTGGGATATAGCTTGTACAGCCTAACTAGATGCAGGATCATTGAGCCAGGTGTAATGTGATGGGGTGTGTACTGCAGCCAAGAAAGTAGATTATACAACTTGGCATTACACGGACTCATCATATCTCATCAGACTTAACATAGGGGATATCCTGTCCATGGTACACAAATGGTGTATATATCAAGCCTAAATTATATAGGTACACCACATTAGCTCAGACATACACTCAATTGATAATGATTACATTAATTACATTATGGTTGGGTAGATATCTTTATGCCTGCATCAGCACAGTATGCATGGTGCCGTGGTAGAATGTCTGACTAATCATCAATGATTTTGGTATCTTGATTCTTATTGATTCACAACTATACAATAAACCCTTGAGAGGCTATAGTACCCCTTATTACACAACTTCTGTCATTTTGGGTGCTTTTTCAGGATATTCCCGTTCTGATACCTGTCGATATTGCATGTTATGATGCATGTTTGTAAGGAGTTCTGATATCATGGATATCGGCACTTCTAGGAGTGCTGATATTCATGATATCAGCACTCCTTACATGTCCTTACATGTCATATGTTACATGTTAAAACCTACAAGATTTCTATTGCTAAGGGCAGGGGTCAAACCCATACGCTCCTGGTTGGAAGACCAACTCCCTATGCATTGCGCCACAGGGACGAGAAGTGGATGGCTAGAACCAGGTCTCTACAAGTGAATGATATGATATAAAGCCTGGGGAGGTCACTCACATATAACTAGTATATATTCAAAGTGTGAAAATATCCTGCAGTCTGGGTTGTGACCCCCCCCCCCAACTCCCTACCTCTGTGTCGGCTATGTTAGGCGCCGACAGCTTGCAGTACTGTGCGCGACTGGCCTGGTTATGGGTCAAGGTTGGAAGGAGGTGTGTGTCCTGATAGTATAGTGGATAGTGCGTCGGGCTCCAAACCCCAGGTACAGGCGTTCGTGTCCTGGCCTGATCCACCTTTTTGGCTTCAGTTGTTTTTATTAATATCATATTGATATTCTATTGATTATTCATTGATTATTTTTTGAATAATTATGTAATAAAACAGTAAGGTATGGGCTAACGGGCCCATACATTACTCTCTTACTATACCATATAACTAATCTATCAGATATTGTATGTCACGGAAGTCAGGAATAGTGCACTTGATGAGTGAACAGCAAGTCACAGACAGCAGAATCTATCAGACCGCAGCTCCCACTGGTGTCTCCCCATAACAACAGGGACTACTCTCAGTCCCATTCCCTTCATGGCTGGTGCAAAGTACTTTACTCTGGGACCCGTATGGTTCACTAAGGGAGGGATGCATGTGCTGCCCCTTGTGAGGAACAGATGTACTAGTTAGAATCAAAGCTATAAATCTCTATTCGGCATGTACTGGTACTATATCTTAGCCTTAGTGCAAGAAGGTCATAACTGCATTTTCCAAATTTTGCAGGAGAGGCAAAAGAATTGTTTCACTTGCTATAGCACTATAGAGACAGCAATATTGAACTGGGGCCTGTAGGCCCATGTATCAGAGACAGAGCTGCAGTACCTTCATAATAGCTATAGTCAGATAGTTAAATTCCAATAGATGTTAAAACAGAAGAAGACTCGTTGAGGCCAAAATGTCAGTTATAACCTTCTCGAACTAGGGCAACGATATCTTACTAGAGCCCTATGCAGTGGAAGCATGGATGCATGTCATTGGCTAGTAATCTGCCTGTATAATTGGGGACATATTATACATGCAGGCTAGGTTGACCATCCCCTGTTTTCACCTTTAATTACAGGACGGGAACCTATTACCCAAATGGTACATCTGTCCTTCCCATATAGATGTAAACTGTGCAAGCTAGTGGACCTCATGTGAACAAGTCTCTATGAACTGGTGCAGACATAGCTTATGGATATAGGCCCTGAAAAGCTGCAGGTGATTAGTATATGTCTGACTTCACATCTCAAGGTTCAGTTTTACTATGCAGGTGACTTTGGTTTTAGATATTACATAGGCATATTGATATAATACCATATATGTCAATCTAAGATTCAGATCACGATTATGTCTATTTCACAATGCAAGGGTATATGGAATAAGCCCCCAAGTAACGCACTCTGTGCAGGAAGGCATTTTTCTAAGATGGTAGGACTAGACAGCCCTGCATCTAGTGGTTGCTAATAATTGCATTGGTACCACTGCCTTACCAAACCCTATGTAATTACTGCCTAAAGTGCTGGTCGTACAGAGTAGTCGTAGTGTGTTTGCTACGATCACCCACTCTGATATTGAGGGTTTCAAGTCGTACTGGTTGTGTCAAGTCGTACCATCTTGAGAAATGCCCTCCAGGTGTATTTTACCTATTAAAAAAGTAATTTGCAATCAATGCAAAACACCAAATTTATGTTGTATTCCAATTTTATTCACTCTTCTTATCCATGCCTTCTCATGAGGGGTGGATAGTGATGGCCATATCAATAAATTCAGGTGATAATAACATATGCACGTAACAATTCTATAAAAACAAATGTACAACAGGATAACAATTTCCATATCAGAACAGAATCGTTATCTACAAATGGAGCGCCTGCCTCTTGGAATACGGACGGAATGAATGTAAGTAACAATTGAAATATGAAATATCACAAAGAAGTGAGGAGTTTTTCTATTATTATAGTATAGTGGAGGATAGGCTCATTTTCCACCATAATTATCGAAAATGTACAATATTACACTGTAACAGAAATTATATAACAGATAATGTCATACATTGCTATGAGTACAACTGTCCATTTTCAATATTCCCTACATTGCCCTTTCCATGGAATTTATAGACAATTCTGCTACCATTTCTCTTGAGCTATGAACTGTGTCCAATTGTTGAACAGTCTGAATTTATTATCAGCATAGCATGATAATAACTGCTGTTCCATTTATGCACAAATGCAAAATAAAACAAAAACAAAATTTATATTATTATGATGATATTAGGTGGACATTATAGTCCTACTTTACATGAGATTCTATGCTCAAGCAGCTGTTTCTCTCTATATAATAAGTTGAATTAACACCGTGATCTTCACAAATCTGTAGCATCATCTTATCATCAATTTAGTGGTTGTTGTCGTTGTTACTGTGCTCAAAGAACATGAAATCCTAAAAAGCAAAATGAAGGGATATGAACATTATACATTTACCTCAAATATTTAGGTGGTCAAACATTAACAATTCTACATACCAAACAGAATTACTGTCCTATTCTCGTGCTACCACCTAAGATACACACTTTCTAATGACACTATGGCAATCAGCAAGCGCTACTTCCTCATCAGTTAAAGTTAGTACATCCGATAAAAGTGAATTTTCCAACTCCTATTTAAATTTGTTTCATACAATGTAACAGTACTACACAGAAAGAATAGATGACTATCACATGTCATCTATGGACATAAATGGCTCAGATAATGTGTATCATAGTACTCATCTAGAGGCCTGCTCTAGTGATATTCCTATGGGTGCAACTAAAATCGTGCCTGCCAAAATATGCACCTTGGGTAAATTAAGTTTGCAGTATATGAGGTATGGTCTTCACAAACACCTGGGCTCATTTTGAGGAAAATTGATTTTTGAGCCCCTCTCATCAGATATACTAACTTTAATTGTCGCTGTGCTCGAAGAACATGAAATCCTAAAAAAAAATCAAGTAAAAGGATAAATTATACACTGTAAAAAGGGTGTTTAAAAATACACACCAAATTTTCTCAACACCAGCATTTAAACACCTAAACACTTGAAGTGTTTAAGTGTTTAGCTGTTAAACACTTTCTGTCAAACACCTAAACACTGAAGTGCTCAAATAAGTGTGTAGAAAAGTGGGACAAAAAAGTGTTTAATCAAGAGTTTAAGTCCTAAACACTAGTGTTTAATCCCTAAACACTGTTTTTACAGTGTATCATATTATACTGACAGGTCTAGCTATTCTACATCATGTTCTATATATGTATTGAGAGGATCCTTTACCATAGATCTACATGGTTGTCCATACTGTAAACTTTTTACACAGTTTAGTGATTATGGTTGTTGTTGTTACTGTGCTCGAAGAACATGAAATCCTGGAAAACAGATTTAGTGTATTAGTAGATGGATTTACAGGGGTAATATGGCAAACATGTTGAAGATGTTGTTACATCAGTCAAACACAGTTGAAATGGTTAAAAACACCGTGTTAAGGGAGTGCATATTATTAAAAGGCAGGAGATTGGTGCAAAGGAGTGGAGCAATTTGAGCAAAGTTGAGTGGGCAAAGGCATCTCACAATGGAAAAGCATAATTTTAATGATACTTCCATGTATGTTACATGGGAGGCTCGTAATGGCTACTTTGAATGAATAAGTGAGTCTTGTGATGTCCAGTTGAATAAAAATGGCTTTATTAAGAGTAGAACGCCTGGAGTCTAAGTGTCTGTTCAGCACGGCCTGTTACATGTTAAATCATGTTCCTGCACATGCTGGCCACCCACATGATCCAGGTAATTAACATATGTAGACAGCCATGGGAAAAGGGACCTCTAAAGAAAAAGTCTATGTTGAACATAAAGTCATAAGCTTTACAATGGTGTATCACATTAGTCTATACCTCCAGAAGTTTTCCAGACATGACATTATAAATATGGGTGCCCATCATCCTATTCTCATAGGGAACAGGCTCTATAATATTATATAATAAATTAGGAGATACTAATTGAAATTAGCATAATTATGCTAATTAGCAAATAATGCTACAATTTCAATATTTTTAGTCATAACTTTGGATCTAGAAATGGGATTTTCATTCTGTTTTCACTATGATTATCTCTGTGAGAAAATTAATCAAAGGGATTCTTTGATTTCTCAATTTGGAACGGAATTTATGTTACCATGGCAACCAATATCAACAAATACAGTCATTTAATCAATTTTTGTTCAATTTTTCACTTATTTAGCCCTGTAGGGCCCCCTGGTGGTCAAAACTAGTGCTAAAATCCCGCAGGGAGGTCCATTTTCCTGTGTTGATCCACATATTAGTACAGTGATTGGTTATTACATGGGCCAATAGGCCTCTGGTTGCATAACGAGTGATCTAACATACAGTGCCACCACCTGGTGGGCGTTCTATAAACTATAACGTATGTGACATATCGGGTTCGCTTGGCAATATGAGAAATAATATAATATCGTCCTAATGCACTTTAATAATCATATCAATATGAATTATGAATTTATAAGTAATAATTATGACATAATATGGCGTAACATGATGTAACATTGCGTAATCAAGGATGGCGGATAATGTGCCATTGAGAAAGGTAAATCTGGGCCTAACACATGGTTGTTTTGACATGTCCTGAAATTGCACATCCACCTCGGTTCATGATATATGATATACACCTACCAAAACGTATGAATTTTTATTTTAAGATATACTTTGCTGTTTGGCTGTTTGGCTGGTTGCAAATCTAAGCCATTTCCTATAGAATTTCTCATTACAATTATGAAGGGAATGATAAACGAACAACGTCCCCCAATGGCAGGTTAGACTAAGATGAGGGGGCAATAGATAGGATATTAGGATCAGGATATTGATTCAGCTGAAATCTTCATATCTAGGATCAGGATATTAGGATCAGATTTTAGGATTTGACCACAGTCTTAGTAGCAGACATTTTTATATTGCCGTTCATTATACTGATTCAAAATTTAATCTGGTAGTTTCATGATATTTTACCATTCAATAGAATTGGGTAGTTGAGGTGTCCCAATGGTCACTAACATCCATCTGATAACTTTTGAAGGTCAAAATTGACCATATGTGGCCTGGATTCCTGTGTTTCTGAAAACCAAGATGGCCGACACACATGGACAACAATAGAATCAGGTGGTTGAGGTGTCCCAATGGTCACTAACATCCATCTGATAACTTTTGAAGGTCAAAATTAACCATATATGGCCTGGATCCTTGTGTTTCTGAAAACCAAGATGGCTGACACACATGGAAAACAATAGAATTTGGTAGTTGAGGTGTCCCTATGGCTACTAACATCCACCTGATAACTTTGAAAGATCAAAATTGACCATGTATGGCCTAGATCACTGTGTTTCTGAAATCTAAGACAGCCAACACACATGGAAAACAATAGAATAGGGTAGTTGAGGTGTCCCAATGGTCACTAACATTGATCTGATAACTTTTGAAGGTCAAAAGTGACCATATATGGACTGGATCCATGTATTTTTTGAAAATCAAGATGGCTGACCCACATGGGAAACAATAGAATCAGGTATCTAAATAACTTTTAAAGTTCAAAATCGGGTTGTTGTACCTATACCCATGACCTACAGCTAATTGGTATAAGCTGTAGGCCAGAGGACATAGGTTTTACACATTTTAAAAGCATGGAGGTGGTGGACTCATATAACCACCACATTCACCACTATAGAACCAGCTTTGTTCAGAGGTGGGGGGAGGGGGGTCAATGGCCAATGCAGAGGATTATGAGGGAGCAGTGCTTTGTTTTAGAACACAGGGCTATTCCTGTGGCCTCTGCCACCACTTCAGTCACCAGGATTCACCACCAGCACCACCATAGCTCAAGCAAGAGCACTAATTTGCATAAATCACTGGTATAGGTATACACCATACTGTACCTATGGGACTGGGATATACAGGGAGAGTGAGCAAGCACCACTTTGGACCTGCAATGGTCTTCAAGATAGGGGTGGTGCAGTGGTTCTGGGTGAGGAGACCCAGGTCAAACTATGAATAATAGTGCTAGGGGGCTAGGACTTGGGTCAAGTCTACTGGCATGTGTTTCAGAAGTCTCAATTCAAGTAATGAGCCGATCGTTCCTATGAGGAACGAACGGCAATAACTGCCAGATAAACCGAGAGCTGTAGTTCCCATGATAACCCAATTAGGAAATCATAGCTTAATTGCCCATGCATGTCACTGCAATTGTTCTAGAGAGGACAGGGACATAATTTAGTATGAATCACTGAAAATGGTTTGAACGCTCAGGCGAAAAGTAATCCTCCACCCAAACGGTGTTCCCATGATAACCCAATTAGGAAATCATAGCTTAATTGCCCATGCATGTCACTGAAATTGTTCTAGAGAGGACAGGGACATAATTTAGTATGAATCACTGAAAATGGTTTGAACGCTCAGGCGAAAAGTAATCCTCCACCCAAACGGTGTTCTTGCTTTGGAGTTAGGTTGATGATTATGACCTCTTCTTATGAAATGAGGGCTTCCCTAGCCCACTTAAAAGGGTCTATATCTCATCTTTCCTATCCCCTCAAATGTGTGTGGTGCATATATGCACGGGCACTGACACATTCCTCTGTGAAATTGTGTAATGTAGTTCTCGCCATGAATATGACCTTAGCTGTCGAAATGGCGTAAAACATCTATTACTCACTCACT
Source organism: Acholoe squamosa (assembly GCA_949317995.1). Classification (NCBI taxonomy): domain Eukaryota; kingdom Metazoa; phylum Annelida; class Polychaeta; order Phyllodocida; family Polynoidae; genus Acholoe; species Acholoe squamosa. Next base: position 54,935,683 of record OX439035.1, on the reverse strand, counting down.
CTTATGTAATGCCATAGGACTTGTTCTATACAAATAATGGTTTCTTTAGGTAAACAACATTTCACTCCACTTCAGATCATAAGGTTAGTGTGTAAATAAAAATTTTATTAACATTGTCACTATGTTAAACTCAATATGTGACACAACAGTGTCAGGCACGTATTTATACTTACAATAAGGAAAACTGCTCCAATACATGCCGCCTTTATCCTCACATCAAGATCATTTGGGACTGCAGAGAAACAATGGACATACAGGTAAATACCACAATCTGATCGCGTATAACATATGAATCAATTCAACACCAAAAAAGAACTCCCATTTTAAATATAACCAAGTTCTATTACACTTGCATGGCCATTTTATCAGGATTTGTACCACCGTTTGTATTTCGCAATATAGAAGAGACTCAAAGAGGATCCAAACTTCTACTAGACAAATTAGATAATCATAAGTTTTGAAACATTCTCGGAGATGATGGCATCGGCCTGGTGCTTAATAAAAGTCCATTACGTTAGTCTGGGTGCTTAAACGCCTACTTAGTATACTTACATTTAACTCCAAAATTGTCAGCGTCGGTGAACATCTCCTTGGCAAATCCAGACCATTGTTTGCTGATCTTGCCAACTTCCATTGCCATGTCAGGAGTGTAAAGCTGTGGTAAACGTCATTATAAACCCTGGATTATTACATGTTAACACTCTAGCCTATACACCTTTGGGTTGTGCGCATTGGGGTAGACACATTCAACTTAATTTGCTCAACAGATTATGAGGTAGATCTATGTGTGTATACATGTTTTTCGGGTTATCTGTTGTGTAATATTTATAAACGCACTTATGGTGAAGATGGTAACCATTATGAACCTCCATTAGTGACTACCCTTGCTAAGACAGTTCTAGTAAATCCTATGTGTTGAATAGATAAGAGTCTGTAATATCATTCCTGTGAAGGTGAGGGAGATATTTTGCATTGGAATCTGTGCCCTTGGTATACCAAGTGAAATAAGAACCTATCTAATGTGGAAATAAATTCCAAAAGTAACGGAAATAATGTATGAAGAAGTGAGAATCGGTGCTTACATTGAAGTTTTGGTCTGCTGTACAGCAGGGACCGGTACACACACAGACAGGTCCCTCTATGGTGAGCACTTTTTGTCTGTTTGCATCTAGGATGTCGTACTTAGGCGCAAGGCAGCTGAACCTGTAACATGAACCAGACGACTGCCTTAATACATCGCGTAGAAAGTGCACCGGCGTTAAGGGCCTGATATTGAGTACTTCAGTACTAATCTAATGTATTTTTGCTGCTCTATAAGGTGCACCATGCAGAAGTTCACAAGGTGTTACTGTATGACTTCTCATAGAGCACCAAGATGTTCTTGTCAAATAGGAAGTTTGCAGTAATAATTGAAACAAGTGCTGACTCAATTTGAATCTTCAGAAGTAAAAAAAGGTTCACTTACGCCTGTTTCACATATGCACACACTTGGCCTACAGGAGCTTCAATTTCTACCTCAAGGGCACAGCAGTCTATGGAAGCACAACATTGACATCCTGCACAACACTTGAAGTTACGATTCACTCTGATCACCTCCTGGAAATTGATAAGTGCTCTGTTTGATCATAATTTCTGGTACAAGCGCATTTGATATGCATCATTCACCACTAAATGGCACTTGGTTTGAAACCGTCAATCAATGTAAAAACCATTTTTAACGTAAAGCCAGGGCTCCACTTGCAAAACCCAGGTGGATGTGTCACAGGCAACATACCAAAACCCATTAGACAGGGCATAATTTCTATTCTACTAACCATGATAGGTGCCTTATGTTCAATTGGTGGTTCTTACTCAGTTTTTTTTTTCCAGATCATCCAAATCTGCTTGGGGACATTCTGGATTTTGCATATTAACGCCCCTAATTTGCTTTAATTAGATAGACAAAATTATCTCATTAGGCCTCAAAATGATATAAAACATGGCAACAATTATTTTAAATGGCTTGTTTTCAATGAAATATTTTCTAGTAATAAGATTATACTATTTTGAAATCTTTCAGTTCAGCCTAATTAGCATAATTTATGCAAAACATTAACATATGAAGTATTTTCACTTTTATTTTAGTAAATTATGGAAAAATATGAAATTATAAGAATAAATCAATGAAATTTGTTAGACACATGCTTGATAATAAGGAGAATCATGTCAAAGTTGGGGCCTTTCAGGGCAACAGCTGTATCCAACATGCCCAGGTAACAATTCAACGTCAATTTAACGTTGTTTTAATGTTGATAATGGGTTAAATAAACATTGGGAAACAACGTTAAATTGCAGTAAAAATCGTGGACTCAAATAAACGTTGATTTGATGCTCAAAACAACGTTCATTTGATGGTTCATTTGACGTTGTTTTGACGTTCATAGAACAACGTTAATTGGCTTAACAAAAGAACAACCTATTTTTGATGTTATTATCTACCTAATGAACGTTGATTTACTATTGATTTAGTGTTGATTTAACGTCAAAATAACGTTGAAATAATGTGTCATTAATTTCTCTGTTATTGTAATACTTTTTTATTCAATTCAGAATCATCACTTCATATATTCCTGTGCACATACCCATAAGCTTGCCATTGGGTATAATCATCAGGGCAGTCCATCATTTCATGTTGTATACATAGAAGTACACATGGGATAGGGGGTTATGTCTCTCTCTGATCTCTAACCATAAGGTGTGTGGCCAAATATGATATCTCTAGGTGGATATGGTATAAATTTTTTTATGTGTCATAAGTTGGAACAGATTCCATAATTGAATTCTGAAGTCATGGTTAATATAATCTAAATCATATTGTTATTATTTTGATATGTTTACTTGAATATGATATGGAATGACAATCATACTACAGTGTTTGGTTCTGAGGCCACCTGGTGAGATATACTGAAACCAGGAAAAACGTTAAATAAACGTTTTTTTAACGTTTTTCTCTCAACAGCACATGGTGCAAATATTCCCTATTATCGACCAGTACTATTATTATTTCTCTTGTTTACTGCAAATATACAGAATATCTATTACATAGGGGTATACCATGGGGTGCTCTAACACTGATTCTTTGCAAATTTTTAACAACCATGATATAATTGTGTCTTGATTCTTCATAAAATGTCCATGATCTCAAAACAGTGTTAATCCCCATAGACAAATGAAAATGGTAATTATCATATGAAATGATGTATATATTTGGATGATTTGTTGTTCCAAGGGTGCCTGCTTACCAATTGTTTGAGTTACAACAGAAAATTAGATAGAAAAGGATATTGATTAAGATAAGTCAAGTATTTCATTAATAGGGGCAGCAAACACTATGACAGAATAGCACATTTAATAGATCTTATACAGATTTCAAATGGTGATGTCATATATCAAGGTTATTCTTCACTCTCCTCATGTTTGAAAACCATTTTTATCTTTAGGTATACCTCCTTTTGGATTATCAGCCAAAATATATGATATCTATGTATATTTTAGTTTACATCAGTTATTCACTGAACGTTGAATTAATGTTATGTAAAATGACGTTTTTTTCCTGAACGTTAATTCAATGTTGAGCAGAAAAACCTCATTTTCATGAACGTCTATTCAATGTCAAATGAACATTTTCCATTTGAGGTTATTAGGATGAGGTAAATTAAACGTCATTTCAACGTTTTTCACATGACGTTAAGAAGATTGACCAATAAAAAAACGTTTATCCACGTTGGATTAACGTTCTTTGTTACCTGGGTGGCCACCATGTTTCAATATGGTCACTATTGAAATCTTCCAAAAGCTGTATTTTTGCTTCTAATTCACTTACAAACACAAATAAAAATCATACGAGTACTATTTTTGGATCATGGAGTTCATTGGAACTATTTCTGGGACTCTCTGTGGCACACATCTTGGATTTAGATTACATTTCTCCCAAAAACCTGAACAAATCCAGATTTCATCTCTGAAATCTACAAGAATATAGATGATTCTTCATAAATGCACTATTCTTGAAAGTATCCATTAGAAATATGGTGCAATCTGACAGTTTGGTGCAATATGGCATATTGGCAGGATGTGTCCATATGTATCACATATGTATCACACTTGTGTGATATCCTAGCATACAACCAATGAGGTGCCCGATATCTATACCTTACTTACTTTATTACATGATAAATCAATAAATAATCAATAGAATATCAATAAAAACAAATTCCTTCACCTGCACCTGGGGTTTGCAGTGCGACTCGCCAACCAATATACTACTAAGGCCGTGAAAAGGTGGACCAGGCCAAGACGTGAACACCTGTGCCAGAAGGTGGACCAGGCCGGGACGTGAACAACTGTGCCAGACCGTGAGCATACTCATGTGGCCACCTAGCAGTAGGATGCTTGGTGTTAGTGTGAACACGTCCAGCACCTTGATCCATAACCAGGCCAGTGCGCACAGTACTGCAAGCTGTCAGCACCTACCATATCGGACAGAGAGGTGGGGGGGGGGTCACAACCCAGACTGCAGGATATTTTCACCCATTGAATGTATACTAGTTATATGTAAGTGACCTCCCCATACCAGGTAAAATCTATGGCATTGTACAGGCAAACACACTCTTTATCATCAGTCCCTGTGGCGCAATGCATAAGGAGCTGGTCTTATGTCAACGTCATCCATGTTTGACCCCTGCCCTTGGCAATAGAATTCTTGTAGGTTTTAACATGTGACATATGACATGTAAGGTGTGTCTGATATCCATGGATAACAGGCACTGGGTACCTGATATCCATGGATATCAGCACACCTTACAATGGTCATGATGCATGCATCATGGTGTGCAATATCGACAGGTATCAGATTGGGAATATCCAAGAAAAGCACCCTGAGTCACAGAAATCGTGTAATAATTGAAAATATGATAACATCCATCAAGTTTGAATGATATCAGTTCTGCAGTTATTATTGCTCTATGTACTAGTCTGCTGGCCCGGTTGGCCAATGGTTTACAATGTTAGTGTCTATCCTTGATTGGTGTTTTGAGTTTTGATGGAATTTTATATTGTAATACAATGAAAGCATCTTCTAAGAGCTGAGCCCTGCTGCTGCCCTCAGGCAGCTTCCTAAATACCCTTGAAAAACACATGTGCCGGAAGTGAGATTCCAAGCACGTACTTGGTATTGTTCTCTAATAGTTATATCAGGGACTGTCACTCCAAAAGTCTCCCCTCTTCGCTGTGTAAAACAACCCATTAATCCACATGGCTACTTTGATATACATGATCCCTAGGTACTCAAACACACTGCACACATATTTCTAATGTCTCAGTCCTGAATTGCCCTATGATTGCCCCAGGTGGTTCATTGTGCTGTGTCAAGCCTTGAGTGCAATTGAATATTGCCTAGCTTGGTAAGTATTGCAAGGCCAGGTTGAATACCTAAGGATTATGTATCTTCAAATTTCCCATGTGCAGGGTTGTAGCATAAGGGGGGACCAGGGGGGCCTCGGCCCCCCAATCATGAAGGAGGTGAGGTGTGAATATGTCTGGGCCACCCCAAGATTTGCCAACAACTTATACACAAAATGGAGCAGAAGCTTAAACTTTGCATCTCAAATCAGATGAATATGGTGATGGGATAGGGAAAGTGGGGTCTGAGCCTCAAGTCAGATTCAATATTCACCAAAAATTACTTTCCTATACAAATTCTATATATACATATGTATATAGACGTCATCGTGCTTCAGCGAACAATTCAAGATGGTTGTGATGGGGCCCTCTTAGGCCCCCCAGTGAAGATTTGCTTCCTATGTCTCTGAATATGGATCCAGGTGGGTCTTGTTGATACAGGGGAGATGGTACCTTGGGAGTGGCCTGAGAGCAGCACCTCCCTGTGCTGGTATACGCTTATTACAAATACGTTATGTTTTTGGATCAACACAACATAGTTTTAAATGAAAACACATGTATACAATTCTGAGTTTATCATACTTCTTTGATTCCTTAGAATCTAATATCCCTTTAACTGCCGGCCCTCAAAAAGGTCATTTGACCCTTAACTGCCAGCCCTTTGCCCTAGGGCAGCAGAGTGGGCATCTTATGCTGCCCGAAGTGAGTAGCTTAACACTTTAAGGGCCGCTGCTGCCCTCAGGCAGCATCCAAAATGTCCCTTAACTGCCGATGCTGCCTCAGGGCAGCATCATTAGGCAGCCTAAGGGCAGCACTACCATTGGCAGACATCCCTATATCACAAAAGTCTTGCTATTGTTTACAAATATAACAGTGTACACATGTACCCTTGTCAGAAAGATTCAAAACCCCATACTAACTGATTTTTTTTTCAACCTCTTAAGAATAGGAATAATGGATATTGTTCTAAACAAGTACACTTTTTATACTGATAGATTCTCACTGACGTTTATGTAAGTTTTGAACTTCTCACTGAGTAATGCTAAAAAAAACAATGGGGAGTAGTAGGTGGGTGGGAGGGGGTGTTAGACATCCTGGGGGATTAAGGAAATGAAAATTTGCGAATTTAAATACACGCAAAATTGTGTTTTAAACAAATTCCCTAAAATTTATACACGAAAATATCTACATTAACAGTTCATTCCTTAATATGTAATACTGGTATTGATGCAACTCATGAATGACAGACTGATCAATTGGCATAAGAACTCAGTATTTTGTTTCTGTTGAAATGTACTGTACAAACATTTCTTGTATCACTCTCTTACTGTGATATTTTCAGATGTATATTGGTGATTCCATAACTACATGATTGTACATATTGATGGTTGATTTGAAAACAAAACTCATTTGTTAGTTTACAAATTGATTCCTCAGTGATGTGCCTACTTCATTCTCTATTATCTATCATATACTCATATGTTTGCTGGTGAAGATAAATATGGTATTTATTTTCATGACTTGTGGTGTTACTGGTACACAGGCTTAAATCCCTCTGTACCATGCCCTGTGGAGCAGGATGGTTTCACCCCCCACCCTTTGACATGAGGAAGATCATATGCATTAGATTAGTATTCACGCTGTACTTGAATTTGCAAATTTTTAGTACAGCACAAAATAAACTACAATTACAGTAAAGCAGCAAATTATGCAAATTCTGACATCCTAGGTCACATGACCAGGAGTTAAGGACCAAATGAGACCCAAGGTTGGTAATTAAAGGGTTAAAAGCTACAAAAGATTACCACCAATTTGATGACTGCCTTTTTGGTGGTGGCTTCTGAATGCCCTGTGTATCTCTATTTTGTACATACAGGACTCAGGATCTCAAGGCCAGTAACTAGAATTCAAATTCAGATCTGAAATAGTGCATTTTTATTCATCTTGGCCCAGCATATCAGTAGTGGAGTTAAGTTGCCAACCTCGGCCTTTCTTTACCTACAATAGGGGCACATCCCCTCCCTTGCCAAATGCAGGATCTAGTGCTCCATATAATAGGACTTAGATCAATTTCATCTGTACTATGTGCTAGGAAGTCTTTCAGTTGATTTCAGGAGGAGTTGTAGGCATCCACCACTCACTTGCATGCTAAATATAGCCATTTATAAGTTATGGCTTATACAGGACGAGTAAGTGAGTAATAGATGTTTAATGCCATTTCGACAGCTTAGGTCATATTCATGGGGAGAAAACTACATTATACAATTACAGCTTTTAGAAGATTTCAATAGTGGCCATATTGAAACATGGTGGCCATATCGGATACAGCTATTGCCCTGAACTTTCATATGATTCTCCTTATTATCAAGCATGTGTCTAACAAGTTTCATCTATTTATTCCTATAATTTCATATTTTTCCAGAATTTACTAAAATAAAAGTGAAAATACCTTATAAATTAACATTTTTCATAAAATATGCTAATTAGGTTGAACTGAAAAATTTCAAAATAGTATTTATATTTCATTGAAAAACTAGCCATTTTAGAATAATTGTAGTCATGTTTATATTATTTTGAGACCTGATGAGGTAATTTTGCCTATCTAGTTAAATATGCAAATTAGGGGCCTTAGTATGCAAAATCCAGAATTTCCCCAAGCAGGTTTGGATTTTCTGGGAAAAAACTGAGTAAGAACCACCCATTCATCATAAGGCATCTACAATGGTTAGTAGAATAGAGATCATGCCCTATCTACATTGTTCTAGGTGACATAGGTGCATCAATGGCGCGATATTGGCATAAACTTGCCGCAACATTTACATGAACCTGGTGCGTGATGTAAACACTGGTAAACCAAAAATAAATATAACAAAAGATTTGGAGTTTCGTCTATGACGCATATGCCCTTGTTTCGCTAGTAGAGTTTGGGCATAAGACTTCATTTAGGGGACTTCGAGCTGTGGACCCCTTTCTCTGCCATTCACATATTTTCTATCAGTCACTGTTTCGCTTAGATGTTCCAGGTTAAAACCTGATTGATAAAAACTAGGCTAGTGACATGTGCCTTTTGGTATATAGTGACATGCGCCTTTTGGTATATTCCATATTTTTAGGATTGCCAAAGTGCAAGCCACCAGCTCCCCACCGACCACTATACCCTGCCCTCACCTGTCCGTTATTGTCTGTTATGTGCATAACAAAACCACGCTGGGGGCCACAGCATTGTCGACTGCAGGCGTCTGACTCTGAAATACGCAATATGGAAGAGTCAAAATTATCATGAGTTCAATGAACCATGGGTGCATAATTACGATTTGAGAGAGCGGGTTCCTTGACAATTTGAAGAGTCACGCTTCTTATCTGTAGAATCAGGTAAAGGAGCTTGTGACAGATCTGTCTATGGTTTCAATATGTGACATACCTTCGGCTGCAAAGTACACCTGCTGTCCCATAGCGTTGTTAACAACGTACTTGTTACTTGTTTCCCATCCAGTGAATGCTGGCGACATAATGATAAAAGAATCAAAATGAACTTGACATGTATTTACGTTGGACATAATGGGGAGCCTTTTATCTGTGTTTTGCCCCCCCCCTCTCCAGCACATAGGGGTCTATATTATTACCGCCGTCCCTCCCCACACCAACCATAAAATTTACCATCCCATGGCATTAAAAGGTGGCCGCTCCTTAACAACATGGGAGGTGTGGTGTGGGGCACTATACAGACTGTTTACACAGTTTACCAAAAGGTATTTCAATTTTAATAAAATCGTCAAGGCAATGTGATCTAGGACTACATGGCTAATTGTATGTTCAAATTTAAACCATTTGTACGGTTATAAATATTTGAAAATACTGTGCTCAGAGTAATTTTGGGACCCTCCCCAATTCCTTATATGGGCTCCTCCAACCAAGGTGGTATCACATGATTATATGCTGATTAGAGAATAGACAACGATTTTCTTCACATGTTGTCTATGTTCTTTATAAAATGTTGAACATTCCCACAGTTAAGACAGTTAAGCACCCAATCAAGATATTTCTAGACCAATCAATGGCCTTTGATTTATATACAGCTACTGTGACAGTAGAGTGAGTGAGTGAGTAATGGTTGTTTAATGCCAAGCCGACAGCTAAGGTCATATTCATGGCGGAAAAAGTACATTAGACATCACGTCACAAAGGAATACATGTGCCTGTGCCCATGCATATGGACACCAGACACATGTAAGAAAGAGGGGACAGGAAAGAGGAGATTCAAGGAACGAATATGTGCCAGTGCCCGCGCATATGGACACCACCCACACTCAGAGAGGATAGAAAAGCAAGACATAGACCCCTTTTAAAGATGGCCTCGGGCTGGGGAGGCCCGACTGTGACAGTAGAGGTATACAGTAATCAAATTGACTACCAAGACCCATCATATTGATTACATTGCTTTCCCCATGATAAATGATCAATTTGAGTGCTTTGGGTCATCAATATGAGAACGTTCGGCCCTCAATTTGAGGACCTGGTAGTCCCCCAGGACCCATCAATTTGAGGACCTAATTGATGACCTATTAAAGGTCCAGCACACAGGACTTTTCAGTATTAGGTTTTCAGTGTAACTCATCATTAAAGTATGTTGTGAAAAGGGAAACACAATTCTGATAGGCCTATATTGGTATATGAGTAGTTACTTGTCCATTTTTATATATGTACACATGGAAAGAATATGTGTAAAGAGATTAATTACCCTCGAGCAGCTCTACCTTCTGCTGGACGAGCAGCTGGTCAATCTGACACAGGTATTCCAGGCCGGGCGGGACACCAGCCATACCCTCTGGTCTAGCCATCCACTGGGCTGCAAACATAGAACAAAATACCTGTAAAATATGAAATTTAATGTGGAATGCATTCAAATGAAAAAAAAAACTGATGCTTTCACATAGTTTTACAAAGAAAGTCATTCTCTTGATTACATACATTAAATGTGACTCACGTCCCTGTCCCGGCTGTGGCTGTGCTGGTTGTTGCATGCCATACTGGGGCTGAGCAGGGGCAGGGGCTGCCATTTGCCCAGCCATAGGCTGGCCTGTGTAGGCTTGGTTATCTGAAGTTTTACCATAATACAGTATATATGTATACATGAAGGCAGCCAGATTTAATCAGTCAGAGGGTTATGAGGCATTGCAACAACATGACCATTCCATGTCCTAAGATGGACCATTTCTATATAAAATAAATGGATTACCCAATTTATGAGACAGTTACATTTCTCATGTACATCAACAACAATAACACACATTATGATTTGATTGAGTGATAAAATTTTAAAACCCTGGCATATAGCCAGGATAGGCCCCAAACGTCCACAGGGGGACCGAGCCGGATTATAATTTCTATGAGTTTCAAATACCATTTATGTAACATAAAAAGCATAAGATTTTTATGTATATAAAAACTTCCGCCCTGCTCGTTTGTTTGGTCATTATTTGAATGCACCTCGCATTGAACAGATCCTGGCGCTGCTTCACATTGGTTTTTCAATGGAAATTCTCCATAATTTCTTTAATATCTGGATTGTGTACTACGAGTGTGTGTACTACATAACTAAACTCATGCCCAGATAATATCGTTTGATCATTTGAGTGAGTTATATGAGTTTCAAATACCATTTACACCACGATTCTGGGTGTTTCAGTGCCGATATGGCCATATTTGCCGTGCATTATTCAGAGCATACACACTAGTGCTTTTTTAGAATTTTTGGATATACCTTTTCGAGGTAAGTTGGACATAGAATGTTTTGAGAAACTGTTGGCGAATATGCAAAGTCAATTTCGCCATATTTTTCCATGCTAAAACCGTTCCGATGTTACAGGGAACCGAACCCGCGCTGGTGAAAGAACCTTAGCCATTAGACAACCAAGCTGGTAGTGGAATTCAATTAGTCCATGGGCCAGGTACCATAACCCTACACCCTAATAGGGATTTCCGGAGACCCTATCTTTATGAAAGACACACATATGAATTTTACTTTTTTTGGCAATTTGCACTTTGGTGAGGAAGTAGGTCAAGGGCTATCCAGTGAAGTGTATTATGTTGTGATTAGACACTTCATTTTGAGGCACTTTGGGCAAGCAGTGATTTGAATATAAGCATGGCAAAAGAGCTGAGTATTTACAAACTATTTAGACATGTTTCCACAAATTTTTAAATCTGTCTGTTTAGTGGATATGCCAACTTAAATGGAGTTGGGGTATGAATTAAAGTTGCAGCAAATAAATCTCTGTGATAAACATTGATTAAAGTTGCAGGATATTGCTGGCACTACTTTAATGGAGTTGGAGCAGTACATTGTATTTAAAGTTCCAGCATATATGGTAAAAGCTGCTTAAATCTGCAGGATCTTACTATCCTACTTTAAAAGACTTGTGTAATAAATTAAAGTAGCAGGAAGTATTGTTGCAATAAAAAAAGTTGCTCAAAGTTGTGGGAAAGTTGCTTTCCTAATTTAATGGAGTGGGAATGTGAATTAAAGTTGCAGATATGGAATGCGAATTAAAGTTGCAGATAATATTTCTGATAAAAGTTCCTTTATGTTGCAGAAAACTTACTAGTCCTACTGTAATGAACTTGTGGAAATAAGTAAAGTTGCAGGAAATACATTAGCGGTGAAAGTTGCTTAAACTTATAGGAAATATCCTAATTTAAGCACTTTTCTACCTTAAGCAATGATCAAAGTTGCATAAATCGGAAGACTCATGCAGTGTTAATATAATAGGGTCTGTACTGGTAGCACACAATTAGATAAGGCTATAACATGTTATCTAGGCAACATACCATATCCCTGGCTCATGTTGACGACTGGTGGACCTGAAAGTTATGGAATAGAACATTATCTATTTTCTGCATAAGTACTAATAAGTCCACTGAAGCCACTGTGAAAACACCATGTTCAACGATTATTCACCGCCTTAGTGCAAGAAGGTTGTGACTGCATCTTTCAAGTTTTACAGGAAAGGCAAAAAGGAGTGTTCCACTTGCTATAGCACCAAGTGTATACAGCAATATTGCCAAAGGGCCTTTAGGTACACACAGCATAGGTAGAGCTTCAACACTTTCATAGAAGCTGGGCAAGGGTCAATAGATGGTACCAAAACACACGAAAACTGATTTTCTCAAAAATGCACTAAGGCGATGAAATGATGTCCTCACTGCTGTCAGTGTAAATGATGATTTTAGGAAGGGTGTCACACTCAGAAATTAACCTAAGATGATGTGCTATATAAAATATTACAGATTCGAGAGGTAAATAGAAAATCGAATTCAATCACCCCTTTCCAGAACGATATAATATAATCTGTTCCTAATGCTTTAAACCCACACTTTCATTATACATGTGTGTCGTTAATCCCTGTTGAACACACATTGTTAGGTTCGTTCTCAGTAGATTTGGGCAGAGCACCAAGAGCAGGCAGGTACTCAACTCAAGCCAGGTGTTAATCTTATATTGGGCTGCCAGGTTTAGAGTGCCCAGGTATGAACTGCAACCCTACTGACACTGGTACAGACTTTCATGTCATGCACCGACCGAGGGTTACATAAGAACAGTATTAGAATAGAAATAATATTCCTCAATCCCCATGTAATCACATCTCCCAAGCAACACGCCTTCATATGTGACTTTCTTAGATGTGTACTTTATAAGCCCCATTTAGACAGGACTACTTTGATTTAGATGTGTATTGAGTAAATGATACGCAAGCCATTTCCCCATATTTTGCAGGGTTGCCAACTCTCACGCATTGGCACACACTCCAGTACAGGGCGGCGCTGTAAACAGTACGGCCAATCGCGTAAGAGTTGGCAACCCTGATATTTTGGGTATCCATTTGCAAGAAACCACTGCTTGTTGGGTACTTTGCCCCCCTGCAAGTACTTAAATATAATATATATATATATATATATATATATATATATATATATATATATATATATATATATATATACATACATTATTAACAGAGTAATGCCGGCAATATGAGTTACCCACTAGGAGAATAGACCTCAATCTCCGAAAGTGTGAAAGCCAACATACTCAGAGGACAATAAGGGTTTTGCTGAGTTCTATTTGGGCCGAGTGGTTTTAATTACCCCGCCTGATGAGTGGGGATCGATCAGGAGGGTATTTCAAAACCATAGCTATAGACATGGTTTTGAAATGCCATACAGACCTGGTCTGGGGTGGTCATTCCTACCAGTGCTCCTGCAGTCTCAGCTGTGTAGAGTTAGAAAACTTAACATTACCCATTTCTGCACACACTTGTGCTTACTACCAATAACAAAGCCATGGCTGATTATTGCCTACAGTATGCGTGATTGATAAGCCATTTTGACATGTAGCACCACTGCCAGCACAACTCATGCAATTTACGCCATTCGTGTGTGAAAACTTATCAGATTTACATGATAAAGATGCCATTTGGATGAGTAACAAGTACTCGCAGGGACTAACTTGTTCAAAGAGAAGTTAAAATTTATGTTTCATGGTTTAAGTGAAAAACCGAAAGTGTCCCATTGCAACCCATAGGGTCACTCAGTTAGTAGTCCAAACCTACTTGTTCTCTTAGTTCAGGGACCATCTGTGTGGGGCTAAGGCTTAACAGTTAGCAATCTGAATGTATGAACAATTTTGGAAAGTTTCCAAATCAGGTAGCAATACGTAATAAAGGAAATAAAATCGTATCGCATTTATTGAGCAATAACAAATATGCATTTACACGATGATTCCACTTCGGTGGTTCTTGGACCTGTTACCTATCTATTATAAATTCATTATTTATTAGCTACAATTACAAAGCTCGTACCCCCGTATCTCTCATTTTAAAAGGGTCTTAATCTCATCCTTTCTGCGTATAAGCCGCACCCTGACGTTGGGAGAATGCTATAACCCGCACCTTTAGGCCTGAAATGGTTTGCATTCCTTATAGTGAGTCCATATAATAGAAAACCGGACGCGTAAGCTACGCCCTGACCACCTGGATACCCTCTAAATTTCAGTAGACCCCTGATATAACTATATAAGTCGGGGCTTGTATGCGAGATTTGCGGAAAGTGCTTAAGTGATATATATATATATATATATATATATATATATATATATATATATATATATATATATATATATATATATATATATATACCCGACCTCGTACTTCTACAATATGGTATTGCTACTACTATAGACTGATAAAGTGAAAAGGGGAACTATTCAATAGATCAGACCTTTGCAGTCTCCTGGTGTTTGACTAGTCAGGATATAGATATAACAGAAAACTTACTCTCCTCTCTATAACATATTATAAATACATCTATTTCGTCAATATTATCCTTGTAATAAAACAATTATGGATATTACACAAGCAACATAGCCAGCAATCTGCTGACACCAACAAAATGTAGATTTATTATGTAAAAGCCATGGTTCACTGCCAAAGGAATCCATAGACATAATCTCTAAAGCAAATGAACATGAGAATGTGAAATAAATGGCTTAGAGCCTGGTGTCCTGGTGTATATCTACCCTATAGTCCCAGGACTGTAGGGAACCTTTGTCGTCAACCACCAGGTAACTATAGACTGAAGAAAGGCTAAATATTTGTAAGGTACATATCAGGACCTACTCGGTGTCACTTAAACCCATTGCTAGTTATGTAATGTTCACCCCTATAATGATCTAAAAGTCACTCTATGAGGGTCTCACTCAGGTTACTCTATGACAGATCTAGACTGAGTATTACCCCCAATCATATCAATAGCAGTGAATACAGAACATGTACCTGTGAGTCTATTTCCTTACCACTTAATTAATGCATCCCTGGCTTCAGGTCAATAGACTTCCACATGTGTCAGGAGTACTTGTTCATCCCGAGTTTGAGTTTTCTTGGCATAAAACATCATACATCTAAGCTTTTCAGGTAAGACAAAACGGGGCCTAGAACACTATTTCCCATGTGCTCTCATTGCACACTCTTTGATTCCTCAGCTCTGCAGTAGATCTCCAGAGTAAGGAATGATTATTATAATCGATTACATATCTGTAGTTTCTGGTATCTGGAGATTGCTTCAAAACAGGCTATGACTGGCCATAACATCCTTGTGATTTAGCAATTCATCGTTCATTAGCCGCCAATTAAGGGTTGATATAATTTGATGAAGGACCATGTAAGCTAAAGGCCAAATCCCACTACGTGAAAAATGGGTCTCAAATGTCTGGATATCAGCAACATTAGACTCTTGCCAATTTCCTAAATCACAAGGGTACTCACTTCTTACCACTCCGAATCCGACTATAGCTGATAGTAGCAGGGGAATCTCTGTGACTTTCATTACTGCACAGATGAGTTGCTGAATGATTCACAGAGATAGACTATTTGATATTAAAATCACAGTTGTCTCTGACTATTTTCTGTGGTTTGTAATGGTCTCCTGCATAGCATAAACAAACGTAGCTTGCATAAATCAAGCAGAACCCCATTATGACTGTAGTATGTGGAACTTGGCTCCTGATTTATCAAAGACACACCTCTTCTGATTTCCTAGAAACTGTTGTTTTCCTCTAAATCACAGGGATTTTGAGTCTATCACAGAGATTTCAAGCCCTTTGTGAAGAAAATATCAAAACTTTTGATGTACTATACTCCCTCAATGCCAGCACTTTGACAGGGATTCTTACCCTTTATAGGTCTTCCCTAGACGATATTCCCAGCCCAATATCGGCTCAGCACCCACATATCCTATTTCACAACGATTTCCCGACCATTTTCACATAGTGGAATTTGGCCTTAAGGACCTTTGCACAACTCTTGTAAATCGAGAGAAACCGTTGAGATTAATTTCTCCCTGAACTCTCAAATATTTCCTTGGCTAGAACAATTTTAAAATATCTTGAAATGTAGGGGTACTCCCAATTTCTTTTCATACTCTGATACAATGAAATAAACCTAATTGTGTATATGAATAAGGTAAGGGCCATTAAATTTAGCCATGGTGCTGTGAAGATAAATAGCTTTGCTAGATCTATATAGCCCTTATGGTTTTGCATTGAACCAGCTATACCGAACCACATTGTAAGGTATAACCTCCAAAATACAACCTCATTGCTTCTAAGTCACAAATACACCGCCCCTATACCCCTCAAATTAACAAAGGTTCTATCTGTAATATCGGCTAACTGTGAGATTTGGGTATGACTGGGATTTGCATTGCATGGCTGCTGAGATTCCATATCGCAATCATTTCTGCAGCATGTATTTGCGTAATAGGATAATCATTTTCACAGCTACAACCTGACTAGGCAGAAAATAAAATAAGATCACCGCGAATTGTGGTATAAACTCACAGATGGCGACGCAAAAATGGCCTAGTTTGTATAATTTCCAAACTAGCGAACTAACGGGTGAGCACTTTTTTGCAAGGGAGGGCTGGGTTGCCTGATATATACCTTTCCTCTATCTTTTCTTTTGCCATAACAACAATAACAACTGCATTCCTTGCATGGTAGTGAGACCAGAAATCCAAAGGAGTTTTCACAAGATGTTTTTCATGATACCTCTCACTGGTGATATGAAGGGTTATACTAAAGTAAACTGTATTTCGAATTAATGCCATGTAATACCCGGTTGTCCTTTACATTGCAAGTACATTTGCCAGTTCCAGACCGGACCGATTGTCACATTCAATATTCTGAATACAC
Source organism: Acholoe squamosa (assembly GCA_949317995.1). Taxonomy (NCBI): domain Eukaryota; kingdom Metazoa; phylum Annelida; class Polychaeta; order Phyllodocida; family Polynoidae; genus Acholoe; species Acholoe squamosa. Next base: position 54,918,501 of record OX439035.1, on the reverse strand, counting down.
CTCAATATTGCAATCGTTATATAGATGAATGTAGGGACTAATGTCACCGCTGTCTGCATGTTCACAAGTATCAACTGTGATCAATAACAAGTACTATCTATTTTGATCCTGAATTTCATCTTGTAATCTCGTAAAGAAAAAAAAAACACACACACAAAAAGAACGCCTATATATAATATAGTAATTTGCGATTTAATCATTCCAATAGAGACTCGGAAAGCGTTTGTATAGTGTTCTTATAGAATGATACTTTTAACATTTAATATCACCTACAGATATGAATGTAAGGCGAACCCCTGGCACCCACTGTTGCATCATGCTACACAGCATGCTATTTCTGACAGCTTATAACGCTGGATTAGACAGACTACCGTGGTTTATACGTACATGAACACAGGCATATATAGTATAACTCTATCTGTAGACCATATTCCCCATGATAGATCTACAAGTAAAACAAGTTTTTTGGATACTCAATAACCCCAATCTATAGTCAACATATTTTTGGCTTACCTTGGGTAGAGTGGACCTCAGGAGAATCCGGTAGTGAGTGAACGTAGTAATGTCCTCAAGTCAGTTGGTTAAAGTATACTGCCTGGAAATATTTGCTGTGTAGCTCAGGGCAACTACATGCCAAGACAGGTTATAGGCTGGTTCATGCTCCTTCAGTCTGCATTGTATGTATAGGTTGCGCGGCCGCCATTTACACGGGGTGTGCAGAGAATTATGTTGCTCTATGTGAGTAGCACCCTGTGTATTTTGGCACGGGTGTATTACATACTGATATTAATGATTAATGCTTAAATCATTGGTCATTCTAAACGGGTATACTAGACAAGTCGCTACCCTAGTATTTACCTCCTATTAAATGGAGCATGGGATTTACAAACCCCAGTGTGTGTGATCTCTGCAGGTATTAACAGGGGTGGGTGCGATCGTGCTACCTTAGGAAATGGCACCCTGGTGTCAGAACAGGTGTCTGAAGTATCTGGGGGCATCTGGGAACATTTTCACCCGATGACTTCCTTACACTAGGCCCGACATAGTGCCAGATGACCCAATGCAACTACGGTTTAGAAGGATAGAATGCCGAGTCAGCTATAGCACTGCTCAGCCTTGGGGGAGCTCTTGAAACCGTTTTCGTTCGGTACCCATTTGACCTGGAGCACATTTAAATTCAGTGCTGAATTAGCACTATTTTGAAATAATCTCCTGCTGGGCACATAAGGGCAAATCCCACTACGTGAAAAATGGGTCTGAAATGTCTGTGATTCTGGACATAGGCAGTCATGGACTCTTGTCAATTTCCTAAATCACAAGGGTTCTCACCCCACTACTCCCTACTCTAAGTCCCACTGCTAGCCAATATTGGGCAGTACATCTTTGTGATTTTGATTCTATTGCTGTTTTTGACCGCTGGATCTGTGTGGTTTTGGTTCAATTGCTGCTATTGTGCAGTAAAGCATTGTGAAATACATCTCTTTGCTGGTAAATCATGACCTCAGACAAATTCACAGAGATTTCTGACCATTCTGAAGAGAATATCAAAAATATTTGATATGTTCTACCCTATAAAAATCAAGACTTTGGCAAGGCTCCTCAGCCGTTATAGACCCTTCTTAGATTATATTACCCTCCAATATCGGCTAAGGAACACTGCATACATAAATAACAAGGATTCTATGGTCATTTTCGCGTTGTGGGATTTGGCCTATAGACAATGGATCATATAACTGGTCTGACTGAGGTTTAACGCACGAGCAGATGAGGCCAAGCTGAGTGAGATGGCGATGAAAAGGAGGGGGCACGCCCCTTCCCAGCAAATTGTCGTGAATCCTCGTCAACCTGTGTGAAGTGGCTCACACATGTCGCTAGATGGAACACGACGTCGCTTTAGCACAAGATCACCAGGAATAGCAATGGTGGTGATCACATGGCCTCACCTCAGATGGCGAGGATGGTGATCACTCAGACTCACCAGGGATGGCGACGCGGGTGATCACTCACCTCGCTAGATGAAACACGCACCTCGTCATAGCACATGTTCACAAGGGATGGCGAGGATCGTGATCACTCATCCTCACCAGGGATGGCGACATGAGTGATCACTCATCCTCACCAGGGATGGCGATATGAGTGATCACTCACTTCGCTAGATGAGACGCACACCACGTCATAATACACATTCACCATGGATGGCAAGGATTGTGATCAGTCACCTCGCTAGATAAAATGTGTACCTTGTGATAGCACAGGTTCACCACAGAGGGTGAGGATCTTGATCACCCACACTCACCAGGGATGGCGACACGAGTGATCACTCACCTCGCTAGATGAAACGCGCACCACATTATAGCGCAGGTTCACCATGGTTGGCGAGAGTGGTGATCAGCTCATGATCATCAACATTGGTAATCATGCAGCCTCACATCTGCCAGATCAAAGTATGTTTTGCCAGAGAAGGTATTGCCATATGTATCTTCCCTCTAACCACAGACAAGGTGTTCATGTTGATATTTCCCTATGTATTTTTCCTGTAACCAGAGAAAAGGTGTTTATGGATAGTTGCTTTCATTTTAGAGATACCTCTATCTAAATTCAATTGATATTCTCTCTATATAATCTTGTTTGATTCAACTCTGAAGTATTACATGGAAATCAGTGTGAAACAAAGCACATTTGATATGTATGGGACTTATACTTCATGCCCACACTTCCTAGATAGGCTACATGTTGAACAGTGGTGCTGTCTCAACAACTTTGGCAATGGTGGTGATAAGTTGCCACTGTGAGTGAGAGAGAGTGACGGATGATGCAATCCTCAGAGAGCATTGACTTGGAGTGACACAAATTCACGTATTGAGTGAGACCAATTTTGGCAATGGTGGGGATAAGTCGCCATTTTAAGAGAAGATTAACTAGGAGTGATACACACTCACGCAGTGAGTGAGAGCCATGTGGCAATGCAGGTGAAAAGTTGCCATTCTGACTGAGAGTTGACAGGCAGTGGCACATACTCACGCAGTGAGTTAGATCCATGTTGGCGATGGTGGTGATAAGTCACCATGCTTTGTGAGGGATGACAAGGGGTGGCACATACTCACGCAGTGATTGAGATCATGTTGGCGACTGTTGTGATAAATCGCCATGCCATGTGAGACTGACACACAGTGGCGAAAGATGACGCAGTGAGTTATCACTCAGAAAGGAGACACCATTGATGACCAATCATGGCGACAGATAACGACAATTTGCTGGGTTGTTGAGCCCCTATTTTTGACCAACTTTATGACCAAAAGAGGCAAATAATTCTTAACTACTGGCAAAAAAAAAATAAGTTCCAAATGTTAGTCAAATACGAGTCAGATTATCTAATTTTCTAGCAATACTTAGTCAAAACGCTGTGCCTAAACGTCCCTCAAATATGACTAACCATTAGACAAAGTGGCCAACTTGCCTTGGCTTGCCTGGTTTTGACTAGGATTCCTTGCTTGTTTTGACTAAGTACACTAACTGATATTTTTTAATTCACTTCAAATGGTGATTTTGTTAAGCTCTATGTAGGATTCAAAACCCACAGATCAGAGTCTCCTCATTTAGGAAGCTTTTGAAATGCCTCACATCATATTCATTTAGAACCCCTAGCCAAGTTACTCTGGGTTTGCCAAAGAAGCAAATTCAAATGTGGATATTATATTTATCTAGAATATCACATTAAATGTGTTTCTATCTAACTACCCATTTCATTTGACAAGGCCTCAACCTATTTGGTATATTTTGCCAAGTGTAATGTTAGATTGTAATTTAAAAGCCTCAAATATATGTTGTTCCTGAAAATCATCATAATTTTAACATCCATGGAACCATTTATGCTACACATCCACCAGAAAAATCCTGTTACAAACCACACTGCCATCTGGTGTGTAAAGGCAAAAGCATGCGTCTATCCCTTAGTCAAATTTACTGATGGATCTTGGTCAAAGTGACTAAGATCTCTTAGTGAAAGTGACCAAGATACGTTAGCTTGTCTGAAACTCCCAGCAGATACCCTGTTCAAGATTGTGCAACATAGAGTGAAACTGATTTGGGTAGTCAATGTGACTAAGAAAGGTTAGACCTCCTTGGTTATTTGTTAGTCATAAGTACTTACTAATAACAATAAGTCACTTTGACTAAGTTTTCTTAGGTACATTTTTTTTGTGTGCGATAGCCTAAAGGGAGAGGCGCGTGCCCCGTGCCCTCGTCTAAATCCGTCACTACAGTCAGACCAATTTAAGTGAACCATTGCATCTATCTCATGCTATTTTATTTGAGATGTTTAGAATTCCATTTAGATATAAATAAAATGGAATGATCATAGTTACGTGACAATTGAAGATGCTGCAACGGTGCAGGAGATATGGTGCAGCGCTATTGCATCGGGGTCTGTGACGTAGGGCTTCTTGAGATACATGGTAATATGCCCTGCTCAACCCAAAATTGATATGTCATGATCATTTGAACGCAAGTTTGCAATCTCCTGATTCTGCAGTGAAAAGTGCTTACAAAGAATGGTCAAGTGCCAATATGATATGTGTCTTTAACGTATATGACAATAGTATCTTTCTACTCGGGATTTATTTGATGTATCTATTGACTAGTTGATATCACGTAGGTGGTCGAGAATCAGAACAACTTCTATTGACGTCATACAATGAGTATAAGTATATGCTCTTCTGTGCTGGTTACATTATCAACACGGCGATGAAAGAACTCTATTCAAATGTACATGTAATTCTTAGATTTAGTTCTAGACTGTCACCCCTTGGTGGGTTCACATGGGCATAGGTGGGTGTAGGTAGAGGTTACGTGTCTTGCTTAAGGCCAAATCCCACTACGTGAAAAATGGGTCTAAAATGTTTGTGATTTTGGATATCGGCAGCCTTGTACTCTTGTCAATATCCTAAATCACAAGGTTTGTCCTACCACCCATACCTTTGCCAAATCCCATTGTTAGCCAATATTGGAAGGGAAATCTCTGACTAGTTGCTACTTTAATTCACAGAGAACGAGTGTTTGATATCAAAAACACTGTTGTATATCACTGAATTCTTATGTTTCCAATAGTCTAGATCTTTAGATTTATAAATAGACTGTACAATACATGTAATGGAGCACGCACAAACCACAAGAAGAATATTCTTATGACTATAGTGTGTGAAACTTGGGTCCTGATTTATCCAAAACAGACCTTTTGTGATGTACTAGAAATACTTGTTTTCCTCTAAGTCACAGGGGATTTCAGTACATCACAGAGATTTCTGGCCTCTTGTGGAGAAAATATCAAAAACTTTTGATGTGATCCACTCCTGAAATCACACCACTTTATCAAGGCCTCTTAGCCGTTATAGGTCTTCCACAGACGATATTACCCCTCCTATATCGGCTAAGGACCACTGCATTCCTAAATCACAAGGGTATATGGGCGTTTTTCGCGTTGTGGGATTTGGCCTTTACAAGGTAAATAACACGTATATACATCCATACATATATACTAGCCAACTGTTCATCTGTAACCTCAAAAGGAGTCGTTCATTAATAGAGGGGCCTTGTTGATTTTGGTACTGTTTCTATCAATGAGCTCAATGATCTTTTGTCTTTTTGTGGAGTATGGTTGGGCTCTTATTCTCGAATGAGACGCACTGTGGGGGGGGAGGGGGGGATTGTGGATATTTACTTAATAATCGAAGCTGAACACTCCAGAGTATCGCATTATATAATGTAGCTGTGGCTCTATTACCGCTGCTAGGGTTAGACGGTTCATTGCTCTATACATCGCTCAATACATTTCCCATCCAATCGGAGCTATTCTGACAGAGGTTTATGCAAACACCATCTCGCATATAAAGTCTGCCTCTAGAGCTTGTTTGAATCTGTGTTTGTTAGAATGGCTAAGTAATAGATGTGGAAACCACATCGTGAACTCCCGGCTTTAATAAAGTCTACACTGAGGGCTTGACTGTCACTATGCGTGCCATACTTAGTGTTCTTGATGAAATGAACTATGAGTGATAAAACTTGATAAACACTGAGTATGCTCAGGATGGATGAGTATAATCATTTAGCCTAGCTTTTTTTTCTTTTTTTTCATAACCTTTAGACAAACATTCCGTAACAAACATCAGAACTGCATTTCATGTGTCCCCCATGTTCGGGGTCGTTCGATTTATTAGTGAAGTTTCATTGCAATGAATAAAATTGTATTCACACTCTACGTTGCACCTTTACATAATATTTTGACCCTTTGTACCGCGATTTTGGATTATGCTTCTTCTATCAAGGCGACAGTCTCAAGCAAGGCCAGCGTCCATAGCCATGCTGTAGAACACAGAGGACCTGTCCTCCATCAGGTTATTCGGGGTGTCCAGCTCGATGATCTGACCCTCAGACAGTACCATAATCCTGTTTGAATGGTTAATGTGCAGTCATTGGTTAAAAATGCATTCGTATGTCAGTACACTGGGCCTCATCGGCCAGCTTAATTAAATGATGCAGGAACCGTATGCCCAGATGGGACTCAGTGGACAGTTGTTGTGATTCTTGTATGATAATTTATTGTATAGTAATTCTTGTTCAAATTAGCTGCTGTTTATATTGTGCTGATTGGATTTGTGTATGTATGTGTACTAAATAAAGACATTGCATTTGCATTTATAGATGGGTAAGGAGCTTACATGTGGTCGATTTTATATTTTCGATTTGTGTTGGCAATGTGCCTATAATGTATGGGGGATTAAGTGTGGAGCCCACCCAAATTCACTGAGACAGTCCCAGCAACCCGGTTGGTGTAAAAGTAATGTTATAGTGTATGGGGGAATTCTGGTTGCTGCTCAGTCATGCCACCAAGTGGCAACTAGTGGAAGCTTCTTACTAGATTATCATATCTATCGATTTAGAAAGAGAAGCATATTGGCAAAAGTATCTTGGTCAATTGTTAACATGACTTTTGTAAATAAGTATTATCATACTACATACAGTACATTTTAGGCCTTAAAGAGCCTAGCCTATTATATTATATGATGATTGCCTCACCTGTCATAATCCAGAACGGTGTTAAGTCGATGTGCCACTGTAAGAATGGTGCAGTGTTGGAACTTTTCTCTTATCGTGGTCTGAATGAGGGAGTCTGTCTCAAAGTCTACAGCGGCTGTAGCCTCATCAAGTACAAGGATCTTAGATTTACGCAGCAGGGCACGGGCCAGGCATAGCAACTGTCTCTGGCCCACACTGTTAATCAAATAGCAAGCAACATAACCCATTACCTATTCCAGACGATTACGGCAATCTTACAACACTGGAGCTGATTTATGAATGTTAAAGAAAACGTAACAGTTTTTGGGCTGCATGATGCATCACTGCCTCATCGCTGGGGAACACTTATAAGCTCTTGAGAACTTTCTGTTTCTAATCACTTAGTATTTACTCAGTGCACCATGGGTAGACACCTTAAGGTAGTGCCTTGAATTTGAATAGGTAATTGTACAGAGTAGGACCTACACACCTGGGTGTACATAATAGCATGAGGTACAGTTACTAATTGTTACCATTTATGGGCCATCTCTATGGGCAAACAATCCAATGTACTGACTTGAACTGGGGATGCATGTAGGGTGAAGTGATAATGTCTCACTTACTTATATATCTATATATGTAGGCCCTAATCAACAGGTGACGTTCCAAGGGCCTAACTATAACTCACACTATTAGGCAAGGGCATGAGGGCTGAATGTGGTTGGAGTGGCTATCCACAAGACAGGGCAGAGCTGACTGCCTGCTGGCTGGGTCTTTGTGGTAGATTGTTATGGTATTGTGACTAGGGGAAGGGGATTGCCCTAGAAATGATATACACACTGCTTAACAAACCAGTATGTAAGGTTAGTGTCTTGTAGAACACATACATCCTTATACAATAACTGTCAGTCTAAATGACAATATTACTTGTATACCCAGGCTTGCATCGTATGAAAAAGTTAATGTGCCATGTAGAACTACTTTCTTAACCTAACCACACACCTGTACTAGCTGGAACAGTGTGGCTCAATGATCCCTGTATCTAATTAACCACTACAGGTTAGCTACCCATGATGCACTGACTGAGTAAATATTAAGTGATTAGAAACAGAAAGAAACTTATAAGAGCTTATAAGTGTGATCGCTGGGGCTCATGCATGCTTATCCCATTGGTTTGACGCACTACCACCGTGCGTCAGCACCAATGCAGTGCTGGAGATTGGGCTCACCATTAACAGACTATTGTCTATCATCATGGCCAATATGCATTAACCTGGAGGCATCAAGCAACCCTTTAAGGGTTAAATAACAATAGGATACATGTAGATGCATTGTTCACTGAAATATGTGACCCATCCTAACAAAGTGGTACTGAAGTCGCACATTTAGAAGCCTAGATATGACCCTTTCAAGTGGTATAGTGTCAAAAATATCAGATTTTTCAAAATTGATATTTTAGCATTTTTCTTACATATGGGTAGATATTGTAACGAGTTTTATGATCAATAAAGACACAGTAACTTCCAGCCTTGCGGTTTACCAACGAGATCCTTTATTTACCAAGTGTACTTCAATTCTGACAATCGCTCGCCTTGAGCTCACATATATACCCCCCTTATCCGTCGGACGACCGGACCGGACGGTTCGTCCCCCCCTTGTGGGCGCGTCGTGCGCTTCATGCGTTGAAGTGCAGCGGGCGACGCAAGCGCCCCTCCCGCTACACTCTCCGGTCACTAATCTAACCCCCCTGACAAACATATGTCCCCTAACTTAACATGCCTACTTTACTTAATTTCACTTTTTGTCGTCGCCGGAGGGGACTGGCCGCTGCCCCCGGTCGACCCACGAGAACTAACTTGGCTTGATTCAACCGCGCCTTCCTTCTTGGTAATCGCCTCGTAAAACGTCCGATACAGCTTAACTAACCCCCAACGTGGGGAGAGGGTGTCGTACCCCCTTCTGGAGTCGTCCCGTAATCCCGGACGTACAGGTTGCCCTGCTCCACTCGTCATAGGCTAAGTCGCCCAACACAACGTCTTTAATGTCCTAGTGCCCTTAACCTAGCACCGTCTCTTTGCATAATCCGTGTCCTCCAGCCCCTAGGCCAACAAGTAACTTATGTACAAGTCTCTGGGTCGTGCACCGTACTCCATGGGAAGTGGACTGCCCGTCCCGCCGCCCTCCAACGTCCCGGTGCATCCGCCCTCAGAATGTAGTCCGATCCCCGGGTTATGCCTGCCCCGAGGTCCTCCCGACTCCCCGCACGCCGTAGCCGGCCGACGTTGGCTCCCCATCGCCCACCAGCTACCTCGGCCGCCCTCGTCTGCCCGACGAAGTTCCTTGTTCCTGTCCAAAGAGAAGAACATGAGTCATACAAAATTCCAAATTTTCCTTGGACCCCTTACTTCCCCCAGGCTGTCCCCGTCGTCCTCCATCCCTTTTCTTGTTAAAGGTCCATGGCATTAACTAGATCCTGTAGGGTAGGCTCTACCCCTCCCGTCTCCATCCTGACCTCACCACTGTCCTGAAAGGCGTACGGCTGTACGACGCCCACTTGGGACAATACAGTCCCTGCAGCAACCCCACCTATAAAAACATCGAAGGTGTTATTCACACTTACCGGTTCCGGGGGTTGACGTCGTAGCAGAGTAGACCTTGACTGGAACACTTGGTACACGCCAGGCTCCAACACGTCCACTATGGTGGCCTGTCGCCCCCCGGCGGTGTCGTACAGAGCGTCCGCGGGGACGGCCTCCCCTATAGACGCCAGGTAGGCGTGTAATATCTCCTTGGGGCCTTGACTTTCCTGGGACCAGGGCAGGGTGACACCCCCCCCGCAGTCAATTAGTCTCTCGGGTCGTCCGCACCTAGGACCCGCATCTCCACCCCCACTAGTAGGGCGGTGGTCCCCCTCTGCCGTCCTGTCCGTCGTCTGCTCCGTCCGCCCGCTAGCTGGTGCGGTGAACAGGGCGCCCCGTACCTGTGCCGAGCTTGCCTGGGGTGCACTAGGATTAAACTGGGCACCGCCCCAGACCTGACTCGTCGTTGTCATTTGGGAGGTTCCTCCCCCCTGTCCATAGATTCTGACCTCCGCAGGGCTAGGCACCACGGTATCATAACCTTGGCGGTCTCCCCCAGCCGTATACTCCACATCCTGACTTAGCACGATTTCCGCCTCGCCCGTCTGCAGGACGGCTTCTTTCCGTCCAGGCTTACTAGCACTCCATTGTTCCGTGCTCTGGACGAAGCTGATCGTCCCTGGTACTTCTGACAGGATTTCTCGTGCCCTGTCCGACTCCCCCCTTCTGATGGCGTCCTGTAGCCGCTCGCCCCACAACCGCCCCGGTCCGGCGTCCTTTCCGGGAGTCGTAACAGTGGCCAACAGAGGTGAGCCTTCACCCGGAGCAACAGACGGTTTAGTTGTTGTAGGCGTCCGCGACGCTGGTTCCCCCCTTGTTTTGGCCTCCGGCGTGCCCCGTGCCCCTTCCTGCCCTGTTGTGGCCTGATGGTCGGCGGAGCCTTGATCGGCCGACTCAGTCGCGGTCTCTTTGGAGCCCGGGCCAGCCCCGGACGACGACTGGTCGTCCCCCTGTCTATCCACGTCTGGTTCCCCCTCTCGGTCAGGTTTTTCCGTGTCGTCTTCGCCCTCCTCCGTGGACGACTCGTCTACCACCAGGGTGGTCTTCTTACGTGGCGAGTCCGACTTCCTAGGCTTGTGCTTCTTGCCTAGCTTTCCCACGACTTCCTGTGGGGACAGTCTCCGCTTCTGCTGTGTTCTGCTACCCCTGCTCGAGTGAGCCGAGCCGGGGCTCCGCGTAGAGCTGGGGCTCCGCCCTTCATCGTCAGACACCTCTGACAGGCGGCCATCGGGCGACTCGTCCTCCTGTCTCCGTCTCCTTATGTCCGTAGGAGGCGGCATCACCTTTGTTCCTCCTTTTGCCCACGGGTGCTTTTTGTGTTTGGCTCGGATGTGTTTGATCAGGTCCCCCTTGCGTTTCTTCTCCTTCTGAATCGGACATCCTGGTACGGGACAATCCCAACCTTCTATTGTGTCGTGATCGCGTGCGTGTTCTCTGAAGCTCTCCAAGTCCGGAAAGGTACAGTCCTTCGCCCCCGCAATGACACATTGGGCGCAAACTATTCCCCCAATCGATTGGCCGTCGTCCTTATGATCCGCCATGATGTCCGCTTGGTACGCCGGGTTGTCTGTTCTCCCCTCTGCCCCCGCGTCCTCCCCCTTTTTATGTTGGCGCCCAGTGTGCCTGTCTGGGTCCCACCGCCTGTCTATCGAACTCATGTCCAGCAGCTGCTGTATGCCGATTGGTTGCGACGACGGCTCCCGTCGTCCGCTATTGGTGGAGGCAGGTGGTGTGACAGATTCTGGCCCCGCCCCCCCCCGTGCGCCTAGATTTCCTCCACCCGCGGCTGGCCTGGCAACAGCGTCCTCGCACCCGATTGGCTGGCTCTGGCACCCCTCGTCGTTCTCAGGGCGCACTGATTCCAGGCACCTCGCTCCCACGTCGACCGTGGGACTCTCGCCGGCCGGCTCCGTCGGGGTCTCGTCCGTCCCCGCTGACGTTGGGATTTTCCCACGATTTGGTGGTTCTACGTTCACGAATTGAAATAGATCTTCTCCCCGCCCGGCCGCCCTGGCCCTGGCCCTTTCCTTTTCCTCCATACGCCGGAAGGCAACCTCCACCCTGTCGTCCACCTCTACGTCCACCCGTTGGTTCGCTCCCCTTCTCGACCCGACCCCTCTGGGTCTACCCCCCTCGTCCTCCTTAGTTGATGACGTCAAAATGACGATTCTTCCCCCCAGGGTAGGCTGTTCCCGGGGTCGGAGTGCCTGTCCACATCCTGGGTCGTCGTCGCCGTAGGACCGGCTGCGAGGCCTAGGTTCCCCGCAAGCTAAGGCCCGTAGAACGGCCTCCTGGCCTCCTTTCGGTCGAAGAGGCGGGGCGGGGACCGGGGGTGAATGGGTTTGTTCCGCCGCCCTGCCAGGTTCCGTGGACAGGGCCCTCATGACCGCATCCCTCCAGGATCGTTCCTCCCCTGCGGACGTCCTGCCCCCTTTACCTTCATGCTCGGTCCGGTGCCCTGTCTTGCAGCCGTTGTGATCAGATTCCAGGGCTTTCGTGGTCCCTTCCTCCCGGCGGTCAGTATGTCGTCCACCATTGTCGCCCGCCAACCTGTCGTGCGACCAGCTATGTAGTCCGTTCCTCCTCCATCGTCCCCCGCCCTCGTCCGACGATCGGTGGCTGACTGACCCTCCGGTGGAGCCGGACCGCCTACGGTCGTCCGACCGTCGCCGCTCTCGACTCCTGGAGGACGATCGTCGTACCGGGGACGACGCGTTCCTTCTGGCCGCTGCCGCCCTGATTTTCTGCCTCAGATCCCTGTCACGGTCCTCGTCCTCCCCACAGTGGAGGGAGATCTGTCTGACGGCCTCTGCTACCGCAGCTTCCTCCTTCTGGGACTCGTCCGCCTCCCTACGTAGGCGCCACCTCTCCCTGCTCCTCCTGTTCCTTTCCCTGACCCATTCCTCTCTTGTATGGATATGTGCGGGCCGTTGCTCTCTGCCCCTTGTCCGACCTCTGTCCAAAGACGCCAGGGCGGCCTCCCTCGCCCTTTCTTCCTCTTTGGCTTCCTCCTTCTCCATATAGGACTCCGTCCGTCCCTTCTTGGGGGAGGCTGTCACCCTGCAGTGGTCGGTGTCGGCTTCCCCCTCTTCCTCGCTGCTCCAGGTGCTGTTTTCAGGGAGCAAGAGGGGTCGGCCCTTCCTATCCCAGGAACGGGAGGATCTTGGCTCAGATTCCGGCGAGCTCATGGCTGCTGTGTTCCGCCCCGCCACCTGGCCCCCTGCTTTATAGTCGTCTTCGTCCGCCCAGATTTGGTTGCCAGGCGACGCAATCCCAGGTCCCAGACAGAGCGACGCCACGCGCCCCATTGGTTCCTCGTTTGCCGGGACGCTGCCGACCCCCCCGCCCTCTCTGGGCACGGGAAGAGATAACTGTGGGGCTGGCTTCAAAGCGTCGCAATGTACGACCCTTTTTTTCCTCCCCATACTTATTTCGTAAATGGGGCCACCCACATGGTTCTTTACTGTCCAGGGCCCCGTCCACAAACACTGGAGTTTGGGTGATATCCCCACCTTCCTCTCCGGTACGAAGTAAAGAACTTTGTCGCCCACCGCATAACTCACAGCCTCGGTCCTCCTATCATAGTTCCTTCGCTGCCGTGTCACAGCCCTCCCCAAGCGCTCCCGCGCCAGGCTGTGCGTCCTAGCCATCCTCCACTGGAGTTCGGCCACAAACCCGTCCCTTCCTCCCGCGTAATGTATGTCCTGAGACGGGTACAAGAGAGCCAGAGGGGAACCAGTCTCCCGCCCCAACATCATGGCATTGGGAGAGGCCCCCGTCGTGTCGTGCTCTGTCGCCCGATACGCGGCCATGACGTAGGGGAGGTGCCTGTCCCAGTCCCTCTGGTCGTCCCTTACCGTTGTCGCCAACAAACTCTCAATCGTCCGATTCGCCCTCTCGACCATGCCGTCGCTCTTGGGGTTATATGGGGCCGTACGGGTCTGGGCGGCCCCCACCAGACGGACGACTTCCTTAAACAGCACTGATTGGAAATTGCGTCCTTGATCCGAATGTAGGTTGGCCGGGGGTCCGAACCTGCACACGAACTCCGTCACTATACACTCGGCCACCGTCTCCGCCTTCTGGTCTGGGATAGGGTATGCCTCGGCCCATTTGGTGAAGTACTCCACTAGGACGATGATGAAGACGTTCCCCCTTTCCGTCCTAGGAAGCGGCCCCATTACGTCCACCGCCACACGTTCCATGGGCATGCCTATCGGCACATGGCCTAGGGGGTGGCGGTGGGGTGGGCGGGGCGCCTTCCTTCGCCCACACGGCATACAGTTCGTACACCATCTGGTCACGTCTCTTCTGTACTCCGGCCAGTAAAAATAATCCTGGCATCTTCTCATGGTGCGACGGCGCCCAAGGTGTCCTGCCATGCCTGCCCCGTGCAAGGTTTCCAACACCGCGTCTCTCTTACTGGCAGGGACCAGTATTTGTACTCGGGTATCCGCCATGGGAGATATCCAACGCCGGCCTAGAACACCATCGTCGTCCACCGTTAGGCGCCCAATCTGGGTGGCGTATGCCCTTAGGTCATACTCCCAACCTTCGGCCGCCTCCTCTCCCCCTGGCCGCCCTTCGTTCACCCACTGTCGGACGACGTGCAGTGTGGGGTCCGCCCGCTGCCATCTGACCCATTCCAATGGGGAACCTAGGAGATTCCCCGCTTCCGGGTTGGGGTCCACCTCTTCCCCTCCCCCAGACCGGGTGACGACCGCACACCCCCAGCTGGTCGTATCCGGGCGACCGCACTGGCGGCAGGGCGACCTGGAGAGCCCGTCCGCGTTCCCATGGTCCTTCCCAGGTCTATGCTGAATGGTGAAGTCATATGTCCCCAGTATCTGTAGCCAGCGGGCGATCTGGCCCTCCGGCTCTTTAAACTCAGTAACCCACTTTAGGGCCGCGTGGTCAGTCCTTATCAGTACCGGGCGACCGACTAAGTAATGGCGGTACTTTTTGAGCCCGAAGATGACGGCTAGAAGCTCCCGTCTGGTCACACAGTAATTTCTTTCCGGCCGGCTAAGCGTCCGACTGCCGTACGCCAAGACCCTTTCCAGCCCTCCTTGCTCTTGCGACAGGACGGCGCCCACCCCAAAGAGACTCGCGTCCGAGTCCAGTATCAATCGGCCGTCCGCCTGTGGGTACCCCAGGACCGGTGCCGAGATCAGTGCTTTCTTCAGGTCTGTGAACGCCGACTCGCAGTACTCTGTCCAGGTGAATCGTCGATCCTTCTCCCCTAGGGATGAAAGTGGTTTCGCCCTTGATGCGAAATCCTGTATGAAGGAACGGTAATACCCGGCCAAGCCTAAAAAACTCCGTACCTCACCCACCGTAGTAGGGCGGGGCCACTCCGCCACCGCCCTTATCTTTTCCGGATCGGTGGACACCCCCTCCGCCCGCACTACGTGACCCAGGAAGGAGACCTCCCTCCGTGCGAGCTGACATTTCTTGGGTTGTATTTTCAACCCCGCCTGCAAGAGTCTTCCTAACACCTCCTCTAGTCGCGCCATGTGAGTCTCAAAGTCCGGGGCGAAGACGATAATGTCGTCCAAGTACACCAGGCACGCCCGCCAATGTAACCCCTTGAGCACCACCTCCATCAACCTTTCAAACGTGGAAGGGGCGTTGCACAGCCCAAAAGGCATTACGTTATATTGGTAGAGGCCACCGTGCGTGACAAATGCTGTCTTCTCCTGGTCGCCCTCCCTGACCGCTACCTGCCAATACCCACTAGCCAGGTCGAGCGTAGAAAACCAGGAGGCACCATGGAGGGTGTCCAGCGAGTCGTCTATCCGTGGCAGGGGGTACGCATCCTTCCGTGTAAGGGCGTTCAACCGCCTGTAGTCCACGCAGAAGCGCCCCGTCCCGTCTTTCTTCTTGGCTATGACCACGGGCGATGCCCAGGGGCTCTTGGACTCCACAATAACCCCCTGGTCCAACATCCGCTGCACTTTGTCGTCCACCTCCGCCCGCCTATGTGGCGCCAGGCGGCGTGGCCGCTGCTTTATAGGGACGGCGTCCCCCGTCTCAATTTTATGTTGGGCGACGTCAGTCCGGCCGACCTCGCCGTCCCGGACGGCGAAGGCCTGTCTCTTCCCGTCCACCAAGGCAGCCACCCTATCCCGATAGGCAGCCTCTATCCCTTCTAATAGAGTATGTCTTGCCTCTTCCCACCGTTCCCCCTCAGGGCCGTCGCCCTCCTGCCCGTCACATGTTGGCCCTATCATGCCGCAGAAGCCGTTATCCTCCCCAACGGCGTGAACTATTCCCAAGGTGGTATCCCTCCTGATCCACACTTCATCAGGCCATACGTTACAGATAACCACCGGAGTCTCGCGGCGTCCGTTCGGGGAGATCACCCCTCGCCCCACTCTGACGCCCAACCTTTCTTCATTTCCCGGGTGTCCCTCTACTATGCCGTACAGGTTCCATCCCTCCGGAAATTGTCCCTCTACGCGGGCGGTGGCCATTGCCTGGCCGCCCCCCGGGACGAAACAGTCGTCCGCCAACACCGCCCGGCAACTGTCCTCTCTCCCCCTCTTAGGGGCGGGCGGTCCCCCAACGTTCTCCTCCGCCCATAGCAATCGGCCCTGTCTCAGGTCCACCATGATGTTGTTGTTCCTGAGCAGGTCAGCCCCCAATATTCCCTCGGGGGAGACGTCTGCCACCAGGAATTCGCCCCTCATGTATTCGCCCGCTATCTCCAGGGTCGCCGTTATCCGTCCTTTTATCGCCATCGGGCGCCCGTCTGCACATACGACCGCCTTCTCGTGCGGGCTCATCGCCCTAGAAATCCCGCCCCTGTCCCACCAGCGGACAGACAGGATGCTTATAGACGCCCCTGTGTCCACCAACAGCTTAATCCTCTGCCCACAAATCATGCCCTGGACGATTAATCCCGTCCCGGTCATATCGTTCCCGTGGACTGACGTTACATCCACATCAGGCCTGTTGTCAGGTAAAGCTACGGTCCCAGGCCGGCCTACTGCTGGGACCGGTTCTCGTTTTCCGACACCGGTTTGCTGCCGGCCTGTTTGGTGGTCGCCTTGTCGTCCGACCCCGTGTGCGCCTCATCCTTAAACGGGCATTCCCTTTTGAAATGTCCCTCCCGCCCGCACAGAAAACATCCTTTCTTGTCTCCTGTCGGCCTCTTAGGCGGACCTCCAATCGCGGCTGCCCCAGCCATGTCCTTTCTCAACAGTGTGAGCTCCCGCATGAAATCCGCCCGAAGGGGCGCTAGCTCATTCTTAAATTCCTTACGAAGGCTCTCTAGTTCCGCCGCCATGGTACCGTCCGCCAGGTGCACCTTGTGCATCCGACTACTCTCACGATCCTTCTTTATGTGTGCCTCCGCCCTGACGCCCACAGTCACGGCGTCCTCCAGCGATTTGGCCTGTGCATAGAGAATAAAATATTTCAGTTGATTGTCGTTCAAGCCATCCAGGAATCGGTCTTTTGCCAAGCTATCCAGCGTGGTCTTGTCGGCCTCAGGGTAAGCCAGCTTTACCAGCTGCTCCAGCTTCTCGGAATAGGATAACAGATCCTCGTCCGACTCACGGTCCCTGTTTTTAAACACCGCCTTGTGAGAATCGGCCTGGTTTTTCGGCTGGAACCGGCGTTCCAGCGCGGCCACCAGCTGCACATAACCCCCTTCTTTAAAAGGTTCCAGCCCAGCCAACAGCCTCCTCGCATTGCCCCTTAAACTGAGCCCCAGGAACATTCCTGCTGTAGCATCGTCCCATGCATTAGCCCTGATGCATAGTTTGAAGTGCGACATGAACTCTTCCAGGTCAGTCGTCCCATCAAACTGGGCAGGCATTACAATAGGCCTCCTGTCATCCTCCTCCTTAGGTGGGACCAAGGTGGGCCCATCTTCGTCGCCTGTAGGCTCCTCCTTCTTCCTGGGCTGGCTGGACAATCCCATAGCCTGGTCCCCTTTATCCGCCCTATCCACGACACTCCCTGCGGCCGCCGCCCATGCTAATGGCGGGGAATGCTGGGGCTGATCCCTGCCCCAATCTCCCGGAGTTCGCCGTGTCCACTCCGTCCGAGCGCCTGCCGACCAGCCCCGTTGGTCGTTTTGCCAATCCGTCCTTGGTTGCCCCTGTCTCCGTAAGAATATTCCCTCCTCACTACAGTCAACCATTGTTCCCCTTGACGACGAAGAAGTCCCTCCTCCAAAAGAGACCGTCCGTTGTCCATCACCAGGATGCTCCTCCCCTGTTCTTGACTCCTCTCCGAAGTCGTCTCCTGATAATAAAGGATGGTCCATATTGATCCGTACCTCGAATCTGCCTGAATCCGTTCCAGATCCCACCGCTGTCACCAATGTAACGAGTTTTATGATCAATAAAGACACAGTAACTTCCAGCCTTGCGGTTTACCAACGAGATCCTTTATTTACCAAGTGTACTTCAATTCTGACAATCGCTCGCCTTGAGCTCACATATATACCCCCCTTATCCGTCGGACGACCGGACCGGACGGTTCGTCCCCCCCTTGTGGGCGCGTCGTGCGCTTCATGCGTTGAAGTGCAGCGGGCGACGCAAGCGCCCCTCCCGCTACAATATCTTTCAGAATCCTTGCTTACTAAATTGAATTTAGGTCCCAAATGCCTAAAAGACATAGATCTAATTTTAATGGTTATATAGAATTACATAGGAATCATATAGGATTCATAGATTGTTAAATGTTTAATATGCCAATTATCTCAGTTTAATCATTTTTTAATCGATCCGGCTAAATTTTCCTACAGAACATCTGGAGAGGACCACCAAGTTCAAATATGCAAGTGTTATATACCAAATGAAAGCTCTTGATGAGCTGCAAATGGATATGCCAATAACTAAACATTTTGCATGTGCGACTTCCGAACCATTTTGTAAGGATGGGTCACATATGTGTTGTATAGAAAATAATTTCAGCACTGAAATATACCCATGACGGTATACCTATATTTGACCTTGTCTATCCAACTCAAACATGAAAGGGTTTGTTACACCAAGGTTATATGAGGAGGATATTACCTTAAGGCTTCCCCGTTCTCCCCACACTCGTACTCAAGGGCCTCTTCCGTCTCAGACACAAAGTCCTTCAAGTGTGCATGTTCCAGAGCCTGCCATACCTCGTGGTCGGTGTACAGGTCGAAGGGGTCAAGGTTACTGCGCAGAGTGCCAGAGAACACCACAGGGTCCTGTGTGACAAATATCTCACTATTAAAACACCCTGAAGTAAGCCATATTGGATTCAGATCCACCTAATGTATCACCGTAACATAAGCCGCACTCGCGTATTAGCCGCACCCCAAGTTTGAGGATAGCCTTGCAATATAAAAGAAATCATAGTTTTTTTTCCTAATCAATGTATTTTCAAAATTCATCCATCTAGTTCCGTCGGTTAAATCATCACGCTTTTTTAGATGGACGGACCAGTGGATGCCTATAAAACTGGCAGAAGTATTATGTTAATTTCCGTAAGTTTAATGCATTCAGTGGGTCGTCGGTCTGAAAATGTGTGATAATTTGACTAACGGAACCAGATGGACGGAATACCCGACGGCTGTGGGTCATACCCTTAAAGATTAAAGGGACAGTTAATTAAGGTATACGAATATGTATACCTATATTTACCCCAAAAAAAAAAAAAAAAAAAAAAAAATCCGTCTATTACCACGGTATTCGGTATTTTTCTTTTTCTTTTTCTTTTTTTAATTTATTTTCCTTTTCTTATTTTGTGAGACTGTCTTTGTGAGACAGTGGGGATTCGTACGATAGTGATAAAGCTCGGCTATAGTGGATGGTATGCTCTCTCATATTGTCTTTATAATTTGGGTTATGATCTCCCGAGTTTACCTGAGGTATAATGGATATCTGACTCCGGAGGCTGTGCAGACCCATGTCAGAGATGGACACACCATCAATACGTATACTGCCTGCTGCCGGCTCAATCAGCCGGAACAGGGCCAGCGACAGCGACGATTTGCCAGCACCCGTACGTCCTACTATGCCAATCTGCACACAAAAACAGCGCATCCAAATTATGAGGCTGAAACCCATTAGCCTATCTCTCTTACATCAGCCAGGGTATTGGCAGATTTCCCCGCCAATTGTGATAGAAATTGATCAATTAATGTAGGACGAGCACTTATTAATATGTATATATATATATATATATATATATATATATATATATATATATATATATATATATATATATATATATGGGTGGGGCTCCAGAAAATGTCCATTAAGCAAATTTGTCATATTTTCTTTAATAACTCTGTAATAAGATCATTTCAGGTGATATGAACAGCATGGTTACAAAGATCTCAATGACTACTTATGTAATAACTAAGGAATAAATTATATTTTTCCTGTTATTTTCTGAATTTACCCATATTTTGCTTGAAAAATACCAAAAAATCCATGTCCCCTGAGAAAAAATGATTTTCATTCAATTTTTTTCTCTATTCACATTGTATTAACCCATTTTGCAATTAATACAACATATTTTAGAGACCCTTCTGTACATCACCATGAATTTTCAAGAAAATTTTCAAATTTTTTCATTATCTGATGAAAATCTTTAAAAATAGAGTTTTTCTCATAAAATCATGTTTTTATTTAAAAAATGTGTTATCAATATGAATAGAATGCGTTTGAGGTAGTTTTTTGACAGTATGTAGAAGTCTGACACCCACATATTGGAGCAGATATGCAAAAATCTGAATATTTTACTGTTTTCTCTCCATAAATTAGGCCCAAAGAGGGGTAGAAAAATGACCCTTTTAAGGCTATTTTCTTTGGGGAATAATTTATTATATAAATATAAGGCATATAAAGATGAAATTCAGTTGACACTGTGTGTGGTGGGGGCCTGGAAAGGATCTTGCCATTTGATTCCGGAAATTCCACTTCAAAGTATGATAAAAGACAGAAAATTGAAAATGTTACGTTCATCAGATTTATGTTACGTTCATCGGATTCACATGGATGATTTACCTCTAATTTGCCTAATTCTTCAATAATAGTTAAAACAAATATCAATAGGGTACCCAAGTAGTGAACTGCACCAGCTAGTGTAAGAATTTTTTCAATGTAGATTATTGTTTTGCTGTAATAGGAATGCAATCATAAATGTTACGTTCATCAGATTTATGTTACGTTCATCGGATTTATGTTACGTTCATCAGATTTTTGGTGTTACGTTCATCAGACTGTTACGTTCATCGGATAAACTGATGATAGCATATGTATGGCATAAATCATCCATGAAGAAAATTTTAAACAACCAGTAAACCTGAGAAAATCAACCTAATCAGCATGGGATATGAATTTTCCAGATAGATATATTCTTTAAGGAGATATTTCATGATTTTCCCCAAAAATGTTACGTTCATCGGATTCAGGCTAATGACTTATCAAAGATAAAATCCTTTATAATGCATAAGTAGATCAAAGAAATATCTTTAGGTATAGCTAATAAAAGTGAATACAATCATTTCCAATTGTCAGTTAGTGGAACATTGTTCAATTTTATATTTTTTTACAAGAATTTTTAAATGAACTTAGAGCAAATCCATCATTTTCTCAATTTACCTGATATTTTAAGCATGACACAAGATATGTGGAAACGAAGGAAAAATTTATATATGATATTCTGTGCATAGAAGAGATACATCTCTACCAGGTTCCAGTGAATATATATCATGGTATATTGTTTGAAAATCATTTTTCCACAATTTTATCTCATTTAAT
This sequence comes from Acholoe squamosa, assembly GCA_949317995.1. Taxonomy (NCBI): domain Eukaryota; kingdom Metazoa; phylum Annelida; class Polychaeta; order Phyllodocida; family Polynoidae; genus Acholoe; species Acholoe squamosa. Next base: position 54,897,050 of record OX439035.1, on the reverse strand, counting down.
CAAATCTGATGAACGTAACACCCCTCTTAATGTATGCATTTTGAGCTAAAAAATAGAAAATGATGGAAAAATCCCAACTTCACAATATTTAGCATTCTCATGGCCTATCACCTCCTCCACAGACATGTAAAACTATAGAAGTCTAAGGGTAATTAAAAAATTTGATCATTTTTTCTCAAAATTGGACATTTTCTGGAGCCCCACCCATATATATATATGAAATCCTCTTCATGAACGCTGGATCTATACTGTTAGATGAAAGTATGTATACATGTATGTGCAATACCCTAGATCTGGAACTGTAAGAGCAGCTATAGGAGGCCCTGGTTAATGTAGCTACAAGAAAAATACATAATAGATATGATATTACTATCTTTATATTAAGACCTACCCTTTCGCCTGCTTTAAATAGACAGCTGAGATTCTTCAAAACGAGATCAAGTCCTTCTCTGTAACGGGTTGAATATTCCGATAACTCAATTGCACCTTCTTGTGGCCAGTCTTTGGGAGGGCTCTTGTCTTCAATGACCCATGGTGCCTGGGGAGAAATTGAATTAATAAAAAAATTGTTTTGGAATAAATATAAAGGCTTTCGGTCAGAAGTATGGCCAACATGACAAAGATTTGCTTTATGGTTTGAAAAGCAATCAGTGCAAATAATATCTCTAGTTCTTGAACCGCACTTCTAACCGTTGCTAATGCCTGACCATCTAAATTGAGTTAGAATTCCATTCTACGCTGATACCATTGCCTAGAGCAAGAACATCAAAACCGGATTACCTCGCCGTCTGTATGGATGTATTCTTGAATTCTCTCCACAGATATAGCAAAGGACTCCAGTTCTGTTGATGTTCTTATAACGCCATTCATGTGCGAGGTGACCTAGATAGAAAGGAAAACTTTACATACAACATACACTCGCTAATGCGTGACTGTCAGAATCAGTCTCGCCTGGTCGGGATTCTAGGGAATACCTCTCTCGTGTATGGGGATGATGGTCCCCATTTTCTGGGGAAGATTACTACGCGAGGTACCTGCCTACAAATAAGCACTACAGCAACCAGCAGAAAAAAAACTTCTTTTACCCACAAACGCTTGTTGCCAGAGACGACTCACACTAGGGGTCGAGCTGGGGCCAGATTGTGTCAAAATCATAGTATTTTGAGGGAGTGGATATACAGAGTAGAGATAGAGTGTCCCTCTGTAGGATTGCAAACACATAAACCTACCTGAAAGGCATCTATATGGGTTACGGATACACCTGCCATGCCAGCACTGATAGTGTCCCTCTGTAGGACAGCAAACACATAAACCTACCTGTAAGGCATAAGTAACTGATACGCCCACCATGCTGGCACTGATAGTGTCCCTCTGTCGGACAGCAAACGCATAAACCTGACTTTAAGACAAAAAAATGACTCCTACACCCACCATGCCGGCACTGATGGTGTCCCGCCGTAGGACAGCAAACACATAAAACTACCTGTAAGGCATAAGTAACTGATACGCCAGCCATGCCAGCACTGATAGCGTCCCTCTGTAGGACAGCAAACACATAAACCTACTTGTATGCCTACACTAATGGTGTCCCTCTGTAGGACAGCAAACACATAAACCTACTTGTATGCCTACACTAATGGTGTCCCTCTGTAGGACAGCAAACACATAAACCTACTTGTATGCCTACACTAATGGTGTCCCTCTGTAGGACGGCAAACACATAAACCTACTTGTATGCCTACACTAATGGTGTCCCTCTGTAGGACAGCAACCACATAAACCTACTTGTATGCCTACACTAATGGTGTCCCTCTGTAGGACGGCAACCACATAAACCTACTTGTATGCCTACACTAATGGTGTCCCTCTGTAGGACGGCAAACACATAAACCTACTTGTATGCCTACACTAATGGTGTCCCTCTGTAGGACAGCAAACACATAAACCTACCTGTAAGGCATAGGTGACTGATACACCTGCTATACCAGCACTATTGGTGTCCCTCTGTAGGACGGCAACCACATAAACCTACTTGTAAAGCATAGGTGACAGACCCCTGCCATGCCGGCACTAATGGTGTCCCTCTGTAGAACAGCAAACACATAAACCTATTTGTAAGGTATAAGTGACTGATACACTCACCATGCTGGCACTGATGGTGTCCGTCTGTGGTGTCAGGAAGTTTCCCCCCTGGAATTCTCCCGCCCAGAATCCCCCCCCCTAGAATCCCCCCCCCTTATCCATATAGGACATATACTTTATTTGTGTATACACAAATCAAGTATGCAGTTCTATATACCAAATGTAAGTTGAAAGTATGCAGGATGCTATAGGGTTAGAGTTAGGGTTAAGGATACAGTCAGGTTTAGGGTTATGGATTGGTATGAGGACATTGACAGGTTAGGATGAGGCTTACTGTCGTAAAACTTGATAGCGGGGAAGATTCCTAGGGGGGAGGATTTCCAAGGGGGAGGAGAATTCGGGGTGGAAGACTTCTGGGCGAAAGGGGGGGGGGGGTCCTAGCATCCCCTCTGTAGGACAGCAAACATATGAACCTACCTGTAAAGCATAGGTGACTGATACACCCGCCATGCCCGCACTAATAGTGTCCCTCTGTAGGACGGCAAACAGTGAGGCAAAGAACACGATCCATGCACCAACCATCTCCATGGACACACTACACCACCTGCAATACAACATGGACATGTATCCAGAAACCATACATTTATAGATCCATTGTTAATATACATTGTAATCCATTATATCGTCAACGTCAACCTAAGATAGCTAAGAATTATAACCAGGCTACAGTCATTGTGATGAATGCCATTGCCAGGACAAAATAAGGAGGGATATCTGTTTTGGAGACTGATATAGGGAGGCGTCCACAGTGCTTATTGCATGTATCATAAACCCTCGAGGTGTTAACGCATCATAGTTATAGGGCTCAGTATGGAGGCCTGGTAGGTCCACCATTGCTTGATCTGGCACCTGGAGAGATAAGCACTGATAAGAACCAGCATGATGGGTACCAGTTGTTACATAATGTACCTAAAAAAGTCTGCAGTGAATACAGGGAATTATCTGATTGGTCAATACTCCATCCCAGGTCAGCCCTATACCACTTACAAAGCCACCCTCAAGCCACCTACATGGCAACAATTCATATGCTAATCTACAAGCTGTGCTGTTACGATACGCTGTACTCTTCTTGCTTATAATTATTGTTAGCAAATCAATCAGTATTGGTCATAGTTTGAATGCGGCAACACTTGATTGTCAAGCTTCCAATCCCAAGTTCTCTCCTCCCTAGTGCACCACGCACTGGTTTATACCTATAGGCAGTGCCACTGAACTGCTGTACTCATAGCATCTTATCATGTTAACAAGTATTCACATGACAACAAGTGTGTTTTTTTTTGCCAACAAAGTGCTGGAAACATTTTCTTTTCACATCGATTTTCGTGAATTTAGCGTGGCTAATAATGACCAAATAGACTAAAAATGTTGTTAGCATACGCCCCAAGTGGAATTTTAAAAAGGTATATTTATATCCCTATTAAGTCATATACTAAATACGTGTTATGCAGAAAAACTCACCTGTACCCAGTGAGTACCATATACCAGGGACGCTGACTCTCATCTATCAGCCTGTCACAGGTCTTGACAAACTCCTCCCCACGTCCATACGCCCTGATTGAGGTGCAGCCCGAGGCGCTCTCATCCATGTGCACATAGATAGGAGATCTACGCACAGAGTCAATCCTCTTCCACTGCCTCATAGGTTTTACATACACACGCTGCAAACAAGGTCATATTCCTTGTATTTGAAACAATTCTTGTGAAATCGGGGAATAATCACCTCTGATTCAAATTTTCCGAATAGCTAGATTATGTCAAGAAAGGACCACCACACCAAGGAACTTTTAGTTCTTGAATCAATTGTTGGGAACACCCAGTCCGTTGCATTTAGAACCCATCAATAATTGTTGACATGCATTCACATGGGACATATGTATCGTTATTGTGGCATTTATCGTAGTGAGATGCACTAAGAGTAATACCTGGACAAGGACGTAAAGCACTGCTAATGGAATGAAGACGGCGGCAAAGATTGGTGTTGAGCAGCAGATGAGGGTTATTGTGATGAACACTGGGGCAACGGAAAACAGCCACAGGCGGATGAATATGGGCATGTTAGTGTCCACTATGTCCAAGTCCTGAAATGGCAAGGTGTGGGAGACAATTATCATATGTATGGAGGGTGTTAAATGATAAGGGAGATATATCATCATAATTTTTTATTTTGGCAGATATTATCAATATTAAACATAATTAAATCGTGCATACCACAATGGTTGACAGAAAATTAGGATGTTTGTGATCCCACCATTTTAAACACATCTTTTTGGACCAAGAAAAGATATCACAGTATACATACGTTCGACATTGTGGGCTGAAGGTCTCTTAATGTTTAAAAGTGACCCCAAGTCCCGAAGAGCTTCTATTTAACAAATGACTTGGGGCCTACCTGAAGTACGTAATATGCAAAATATCCCCATATCCTAATATTTGAAATATAGGGACCATATTTTAATCACTCATAGCTTTTACATGATTGTAAAAATAGGGCAAAATAATCAGGCCCTATGCCCCACCCTTATGCAAAGTCCCTATCTAGTAAAATTGTATTTAATTAAAAATCCCTCTGGTATACTACGGGGCTAACATATAAAGCACAATAATCTGTGGCATATGGACCACAGTGTTCCTCTCTGTAAAAATCTCTCACAGAGCCCTTAACACATGTGCATAAGGACTTGACATGGTCACCTAATCAAACAATGATGAATTTCTTATGAATAGGAGACATTCGTGGGATAGGGGCTGCTTATAAATAGTCAGCACGTTGGGATGGTTTTGATTGATTCTGTAAAGCTTACCTTTGAGAATCGATTGATAATCCTACCAAGTGGTGTAGTGTCAAAGAAGGACATGGGCGCCCTCATAATGCGGCACAGGAGGACCTGGTGCAACACCCGGGAGGCACTGTAACAACCAGACGCCACCGCAAACGCCGCAATCGTAGCCATGATCACTAACAGGGGTCACAGAATTATTATCAGACATTACGAATCGATCGTTATCAGTCATATCTATATTATTGAAAATTTTAAAAAGTGTGTTTTATAACTCATTGGGTGTGTTTTGTTTGCATCCATAATTTTGTAGGTTAATTATGGCCCGTGCCTAACTTGGAGTAAAACTCCTTGTATTGACAAATGGAAGCAGAGTGTGACCAGTGATTATCTTATCATTACCTGAAGTGTTTTCAGAACTTGACTCCTTTGTTCAAAGATATCAACATGGGTTAATTATTTGTAACTTACCTTGCCCTATCCCTAGGTATCCATACACTGATAGTCTGTATAAGGCTAGAGAACGGTCATAGGTGGCATTGACGGCGTTGTCAGCTGTGTCTGACGTCCAAACAGTCAGCCAGAGGTTTGTAAGAATCTGTATGGTGTGAATATTAGCATATTAACTCCTAATGACACAAGATTCTTGTCCCTACCCTTTACGAGATTTCTGTGCGTCACAATATGCATGGCGGCCCAGTTATTTCATTTTGATAACACACTCTTCAGTTTTGTTTGCATGGTATTACTCTTGAATTTGAATAGGGACCCACTCTGCTTTCCAAAAGGCGAAATTATTTTGTACCTATTGAAAGTTTGCTTTCACGGGAATATGCACATTGTGGAATTTCAAACATTGCTCTAGCAATTCCGGTATGGCAGGTGTAGTGTGAGGAAGGTATATAGATAGTGTACCTGAAATACCATGTACAGGAGGTGACACCACACCACAACGTTGGTCAGTAGATACCCACATGCCTTCAGGTAGGACTTAGCCACAGACAAGCTCACCTACAAAAAAAGGGCCAACATTACAACACCATTTTCACTGAATAGTATTATTTTACTTTTTTGTCATTAAACCTACTGAAAATAGATGGACATACAATTAAGCTGAGAGTAGGGTGTTACATGGGCCGCGGAAATCCGTGTCAGAACGGCCATTCTGCATATAGATTTCGGACTTGGTCTCACTTATTTGCCCCTCAAATATTTACTATAACTACCTCAATATTGGTTAAGGTATTGATTTAAAGCTGTTGATTGTGCACATGTGACAGACTTATTGGTTCTTTATTATTTTTATTGGTCTTATGATTGTGGAATTGCACAGGTACCTTTCACTTTTGCCACAGTGTGAGTATAGGTAGCATATGGCACCTATATTTGCAGTAGATGGAAAATACATGTCCTCGGATAATGCAAAGTATGCAGGAATCTATAGAATTCTGAGTGAAATGAAAGGTGCAGGAATTTACTACACAAAGTTGCGCACAATGGCTTAGGTGCAAAAAAATATTTTATGACTAATAGTCACAATTTTGTGCCATTTTTTATATTAAAAAAAAAACATGATAAGAGCAATGAAAAATAATGATCTAGAAATTGTGCGCACATGCTATTAAACTACACATGGTTAGTCAAAGAATGCACCTATACCCATTACCCATTACCCATTACGCCGAAAAAACGGAGACCAAACATACCAATTAGACCTAATTTGCGGCTGCTGAATCTGAAAATGAGGTTAAAAAATGCCTATTGGCTCTCAATATTGAGATATCCATAGGGTGCCATATATGCTGAAAATCACCTCTGGGGACAATGATTTCAATATGTTCACCTATATAGCATAGTCCAAACATGTACAAAAACTTTCTTATGTCATTCCTGGCATTTATCTGGGTAATATCAATAGCTTTGACACTTGTGCAAATCATTTTATGCCTAAAAGTGACTCCTAGGCCTCTATCATTCCGAGCATCGGAATCAGTTTTATGGAATATTATGTGTTCAGTGTTAGCACACTCCATATGCATGGTTGTAGCAGTTTTGGTAGTTCAGAAGCAAGAGCCCACCTTGGATAATGCCAAAAGGGGTCAAGATGTATATATATTCACACCAAATAGGTTCGATTTCATGTACATTGCTTTATAACCACATGTTTCTGGGATATATTGCTTCATTTTGGTACAATTGCAGTCATCTTAAAAAATCTTTGAAACATTGATTTCTGGATCATTTAGAGCATCCAACTATGATTTATGGTGAGTGGGGCTGCATCTTAACATCAGGATTATCCATAATCATGAGATTAAAGTGAGGGTAGTTTGATAAATTAACCAAAAATAGGCTACATAGTAAATGAAGTCATGGCTTGTCCTCAGTGCAGTCATGAGAGGATTTCTGGGAAACTAGAGGGCTAAGGACTTTGTAGAGTGTGTAGATACACTGCTGCCACATATCAGAAACTCAAATGCAAGATGTCCTTGAAGATCCATTTTTCTGCATCTGACCCCCACCCCCCCCCCCCATCCTTTAAAAAAAAACTGTGGCTCGGTAAGTGACATACATGGGAAGAGATTCGAATGGGTCCTCTCAGAGATGGAAAAATGCTACCAAAGATAGTGGTTACCTTTTCTTCTAGCAGGCTAGTAATGGGGTCTGATGTGGGATGAGCCCGGACATTGTGTACAAGAGACAAGGTCAAAAAAAAAGGGTTGTTTCCAGTTACCCGACTGACCCTAGCAAAACAGGGCAGATGGCAGATTTTTTCTGTCCATTTTCATCCTCGATAGCCAAATCCATATTAGTGCAAACTGTACAAACACCAGATTTCACCAGCCAGGGCAGATGGCAGATTTTCTTCTTTTTTTTTTTTTTTTTGATAGGACCATAGAAACAATACCAATAGAGGTACAAAAATGGCAGACCACTTTTTGGAAAAATCTCTATCCACTAATTAAGCCAATATGCCAGTGTGCATAATACAATTTTTTTATTTATTTGGCTTAGGCGATGTTACCATAAGAACTTGGATCACAGACTTTTTAAGCTCAGAATTTGGGTGGCCAGAGGCAAAAATGTTTTTATATATAATCTTATATAATGTCGGACTATTGTCCAACTATTGTGGCCACATATCCTCTCAGATTCACCTTTAAATCGTGTTTCCTTTGATATATAACATGTCTTTATTGGACATCCCCAATATAGGCATCCCCATCCCCCCCAAAAAAAAATTGAAAAAAGAATTCAACCTACCGACCCTAGCATTGCAGTTCATGTAACTGGAAACACACCTTTTTTTTACTCCAGGCAAGGTAGTCCCGAACAAGTGTCGTCTAGCAATTGTTTCCAGCATATTTACTACTTTTACTGCATATCACTGAGTCAAAGGATGAATAATTCATTAGATGTGGCTTTGTAAATGGTAATCAAAAATAAATAAACCAGATTTGATGTGAAATCTGGTGTTTGTACAGTTTGCATTAATATGGATTTGGCTACCGAGGATGAAAATGGGCAATTCTAGGTATTATGGGTATCTCAAAATTGAGAGCCGCCAGCAAAAAATGGATGTCATCTTTTTATTCCCCATGGCCAAATACATAGGAAAAAATGGGTCTCAGCTCCGTTTTTTTCTAAAAGTGAAATTTTGTTGTACAGTGTTATTATAGCTCTGTACAACTCTTGCATACTGGAGGTTGAAATGGGCCTATATTATCCTTTCTTCTCTAACATAGGCAAACTAGGATTAATTAACAAGGATAAATTGACAGATGCTCAAGGCATATCATACTAACAGAAGTACTATACATACATCACATTATCCATACCATCACTTTTCCCATATTAGATAACCCCTACAAGTCCCAAAATGAATGAGTTTCCTTTGTGTTGCCCTGTGGCTACAGGTAGTGTGATCACCCTGTGCTGCATGGTCTAGTGAGTACACTGCACTCACACAGGTGCTACTCACCACATAGTTTATATATAGAGCAGTGGGGACTAAATATCAGTCACTTTTTCGACTTTGAACAGCTCTCCTGCATTCCCTATTGAACATGTTACCATTCTGTTTTTTGACATAGTAGTATTACATGTCTAATTTATTGGATTCACATTTTGGATAATATGTGAGACTGTTGGTTAATTTTCGACGTAACACCCTACTGAGAAGTCACTGTCTATCTTGCTAGTATTTAGGGTGGGCTAATCTGAAGACATCCACATACCTTAAGACGTCCACCCAACGAAATTGCCTTATCTATGGGTATTGCTGCTGGACAAACATTATCAGCTGGTGGATTCAATGCTCATCAACAAATTAGCAATCTTGATTCAGATATTTTCGGTGGATATCACATAGACTGTTTTTGACATGATGAATGCGAATATCATATATATATCACTTGCATGAATAAGCTATTTTTATTTTAATAAATAATGAATCAGTATAACAAAAACAGGTAGGACCCCCCCCCAAAAAAAAGCCACTTAATCCACTAGAAAACTGTAAAATGCTTCACAGTCATCCCCACAGTGATGCATAGCAGTAATTAGTACGACACCTCTTCCTTCGTCTACCAGGTCTGTGCAATCCACTGCAGGCGATGATTGGTTCCACCTGAATGCTTCCCATAGTAGGTAGGCCAGGGAATCAGAGGAGGGAACTAGCAGGGAATTGGTTCTCAATTGGGAAGCATTCATCAATTCCCAACCACTCCTTAACCACTTCTATCACCAATTAACTTTTGTTAACCCAACAGGGAATTGATTAGCACCTCAGACAGAATCACACCCCAATCTTTTCGCAACAGCCTCAAGATCAATTATATATTTCCTGTCACAGATAACACAATGTATATCTTCACTGCTGCACTGCCCCTTATCCATCCTATGTTTCAAAAGTCGGATAACTTAAGATCAAATCCCAATATGCATTCACAGATATCGTGGAGAAATATCTGTGAATTAGGATGCTGACAGGGTAGGGTTGTTACCAATCGATATCGAAAATCACAAGGCTTCCCACCAGGTTTCTAGCCACTCCAAATTCCTCTTTGTTAGACGTTGGCCGGCATTCTCTTTAGATTGCCCGCATTTCGGGCTAGGTATAAAACGGATCTAGTATCAAACTAACGGAAGGGGAATAGTATACAGTATCAACGCCAATGGTATAGTATATTGACAAGTCTTCTTTCATCCGGCGACATAGGTCCATAAAAATTATCCTTGCGTAAGTAGTACAGGAAAGGTGTCTCTATGTCAGGTAAAGTGAGTGTCATTTAGTAGAATGTATATATGAGTAGTATATAGGAGTGTTGGAGTGCAGTGGGACACATCACATTGTCTTATAAAAATAGAATTGGAGTGAATGTCAGGAAGATTTCACTGCCTAAAATGTTCTTTGCCTGTAATATCTGCATTATGTAGTCTCTAAATAGCTTCAATATACGATAAGAGTGTAGGGTTAAAAGGCAACCACTATAATAAGGAATCAGCCTCGATTTCAAAGAGGCGACGTAAAGGGCGGCTGCTATACCAACTCAACGCTACGTATTCATAGAAATGAGACATCTCTTTTCTTACCCTTTTAAGGGTGCCTAAATATAAGAACCCATATTACATATATAAAGGAATAAGACTTCTATTCCCATCCTTTCTAGGGCGACCTAAAGGGTGACTATATATATACTCAATACTACATAATTATAGACATGTTGAAGAGTAAGATATCTATTCCCGTCCTGTTTAGGGCAACCTAAAAGGCTGCTATATTGTAGTCGTGGATTAGCCCCCCCCCCCATGTAATTTGCTGTCTCTATCATGGCTGATATCCTGCCCCTTTCCCCAGACGTTTCCTCCTTTAATTTACTAAATAACCCACATTAATCGAACTATTCTACCTGGAAATACGACTTTAAACCAAATATTTAAAACAGAATAGAGGTATTCCGTTTACTTCCTCCAAGTTCCAGTTTTACATAAACCTTGGCGGATCTTTTAAGTCGACATTGTATGTGCCAATTGACCAGTGTACCTCTGTGACTTATAACAATTAAAGGCTGTGGTGGGGAGAATTACGTTATGTCCGGATGTTGGTTGATTATTTCTACCAAGAATACCTCACAGATATCTGCTGTGGCCTCCTCTTGAAATCTCTATGTTTGTGACTGTTTCTATATGTTTTGATTTTTGCCTCCATCACAGAGTTTGGCAAGGATTCTTAGTTAATATAGGCTCTCCTTCGACGATATTATAACTCCAATATTGGCTAAGGTTCATGCGTTTCTAAATCACAAATATTTTTTTAAACGATTTTTGGGATTTGACCTTTAGCTACTTTATGTTCAAGAATGAATACTTACACTGCCTGTTTCCTCCTTCTCTTCTTGGACCAGTTGTACGCCCTTGTTAGCTTCCTCTGTATCATCTGTCTTTGAAACCGCCTTTGAAACATGACTTTTCTGACTCGTGTAGCTCTTCTGACTGGCGGATTAAGTGGACATACTTTAATATGGTTGGCAGAAACTGTCCTAGTTATGAAGAAATTTCGTTTCTTGTTATGAACATAATATAATATTCATGGATAAATCACCAGTGATCAAATTTACAATACAATTTATTTTGTCCCCCCCCCCCCCCATTATATGATGATAGAGCAAAAATCTTTATCGGAGTGACCGGTACACGTTGGCTTTTATACCAACAAAACCATTGTAATGACTGAATGGCGTGCTGATTCTTGTACCAGGGGCTGTCCCCTTCATTTTCCTTAACTCTTTTGAATTTCTCCGCAGTTCACCTATTCTATAATATTAGTCTGTAATATGTGTCAACAGGGAGCTCTTACCTTATTTGGCGGCTATATGATAGTGACCTGCTGGGAAATTCCACCTCGCTTGCAAGGGAAATGGATCCAGCAATGCTATGGGTGTCCGGATTGGATAAATAAGGCAACTTCTCGCTAATACCTGAAGGACAAAATGAAGAGATGATGAGGAGTCTGTGAATTTCATCGGGGCGTCATATACATGGGAGTTGCTGCGTTGTCCACAGATCATTGACTAATACGAGACAAAGATACTTGAAACAGAACAACAGCTTCATTATGCTTTGTTATACAAAGGTTATCATGGCAGAACGGTTTTGGTTGCCCAGACTGGATTATCGGAGTGCTTTTTCACAGGATAGAGGCACTGAGTTGACACTTGAATATTGATAGTGTTGTTTTTCTATACTATTCTTATACGTGACAGCAGCTAAGGTATATCATTGACAGTGATTCATAGGCTACTAAAAAAAGCTCACCATGTGTAGGAATAGAACTAGGGATCTTCTGATCCAAAGTGCTGCATGCTATCCATGAGGCCATGGGGCTGGGCAATGGTGTTGGGTTAGATGAGTCTTATGTCTCGGACCCTATGGATATCGCATATATATGTGTGTGTGTATATATATATATATATATATATATATATATATATATATATATATATATATATATATATATTTGTATGTCGGTGAATGCATAGTGCATTCTAATGCATTCTCATTCTCAAGATGCAGACCGCATTATAAACGTAATGTGTGATGATTATGGATACACAAGTTGACTTTAGGGCAACTTGTGTATCCACAATCATCATATATTACATCACTGAATGTTTTACAACTGAATCATCAAATCGTAGACACACCTCCTGTTTCTTTCTCATCTTCTTCCTCAAGTGTTTCATTTTCTAAGTAGGTTTTTATTACCTCAGCAAATGCACCATCAGTCTCTACAAGCTCGTCATACTTCCCCATTTCCTCTATCTTCCCATCCTTTAGAACTACAATGACATCGCAGAAAGGCAGGTACTTGATGCCATGTGTAACAAGAATACGTGTCTACAAAATCAAAAGTAATGAACGATTCCAGATTAGTTGAGAGCCTTGACGTTCTCGTGGATAGATAATCCAAGAACAATTTATGTTATTAGGGATTCTATGAAAAAGGATAAACAAGAAGAGCATTATCACAGAACGACGAAGGTATCAAATAAGTTTCTGTTGCTTGCAAGTTGCATGTGTAATCATAGTGCATGCCCAAACAGGTTGCTCTAATCATAGATTGTTAATTGAATGTCAGATATTCACCGATCGCCTGTTGAGGAATTAAGTCGTATACCTTTTGGTTCAGGACTCCTGTGGGGCCTATGACATGTTCAAAGATATGTTTGCCCACATGTGCGTCTACAGCAGAGAGGGGGTCATCCAGTAGGTAGATGTCCTCATCCTGGTACACGGCGCGGGCCAGGGACACCCTCTGCTTCTGTCCCCCTGACAGGTTGGTGCCCTGAAGGGGACAAGAAACAATTGTGCCTTTTTCAAAATGATCGAGCTCTTGTAAATGTCTTGGTTACATCTACAATTGTTTATTACACTTCTTAAGTCCTTTGCCGTCTTCTTACTAATCTTAGTAGGTGTAGGTGGTCCCAGGAAGGTAGTATTGTCTGAACTTTTGGTCTGTTCTCTTTAACTCTGTACTTTGGACTTAAAATTAAATGTCATTTGCAAACCTGAGTTCAACTATTTTCGATAGAACAACTTAAAGACGGTAGTACAAATGGCATCTTTCAATCCCACCATATATCATAAGGCCGCACTTACAGTATTCCCTAAGTTGATTTTGGGCTGAATTCAAGGTGACATATTTACCATTATGTGTGCTTGGTTGTCTTACCTTTTCACCTATTTCCGTTTCATCTCCACCAGGAAGCATGGCCAGGTCCCGTTCTAGTGCGCATGCCTTTACAACATCTTTATATTTCCGTTTGTCATCCGGCTTGCCAAACATGATATTCTCCTTCAAGGAATTGTGAACAATCCATGCCTGCTGTGGAACGTAAGCTAGGCTACCCTGTCAGAGAAAATATATAGCTAGGTCATAGACTGTCATGGGCATCGTCGGAGTATACTTAATCAATCTAACGAAATCGTTATTAATATTACTGACTTTATACAAAACAGCAATAACGAACTACTACTGTAGGTGTAGCATGGGTGTGTTGACTAGATGATATGCGGCTATGTCGGTCATATAGTTTGACATATCTTATCAGAATAAATGTATTTACTGAATCATGACTTACATTATAGCTTATCTTTCCCTTTTGTGCAAACATTTCTCCAAGGACAGCGTTGATAAGGGAAGACTTCCCACTGCCTACTGTGCCAACAACAGCAACGAGGCCCCCGGAGGGTACCTTAAGGTCGATGCTGTGTATGGAGAACAGAACTTCATTAGAATTAGAACAATACTAATGGTTTGTGAGGTAATTTTGCATCGGAATGCCTGTGTTCGTGACCTGTGTGTCACGACCACCGGCTATTAACCGATAATTTGCGAAACAATGGCACACGGCTAGAAACGCAGGGCGACGAGCTCCAGGGATTTCTACGAGTTACGAGCAACCTAAGATTGCTTCACCTATATTTATGAGGAAATCTGAGATTTAAACTTACCAAGTTCAAAGAAAAAGAGGTATATAGAGCCACAGGACTATAATTTCAACCGATATTTACACTTCAATCTTCGCCAAGAAACCGGGTCAGCGATCTTTCCAAGATGGCGGCGCCCATGGCCTGTTGACTCCACAACGCGACAACAACATCAACGGTACAAATCTTGAGCTTAATTAGGGCAATTACACCCCTCCAAACCTTAATACTACAATCTTCAAACTCAATCTACACATCCTACTCATATTGGAAAATATTTGTTTCAAATACCCTCTCGAACCAGAAGTACGAAACCACTTCCCCAAACGGACCGCCAACCTGTTAAATCCAATATGGCGGAAGGCACTTCCAGTCTAACAAAAACTTCTAAAATGACAATAGAAAATCCATCCTCTGATGAAGATGAGCCCAAATATCTGCCCAAACTTGACTATAAAGCAAGCACAAAAGTCCTTGTTGACAAAATAAATGAGCTGGAAGCACGTATTAAATCCCAAGAAGACATAAATAGAGGGACAGTGCGAATACTACATGGTATGGAACTACGCCTATTCGGGCCTGAGGGCTTCCCAACAGGTAAAACTCCCACACTGCAAGAAATTGATAAAAGATGTGACAATATTGACCAAGCCCTGAATACCTTCAGTGATAAAACAGTTAAAAACGAACAGGATGTGGCAAAAATGCAAACTGAAAATGACAAATATAGTGAACAATTCTCTAAAATTGAGCAGGAAAGGCGCAAAAAGGTTTTGATTATTGAAGGGATTATCGAAGATACTCCCACTAGCCTCCGAGACATTTTAGACCAGCTAATTAATGATGTGGGCCTAGACCTTACGAACACTGTGGCTGATGCTGTGTATCGAAGAGGGAAAAAACAAATCCCTACTCCAGCACAAAAAAGAAACCCACACTTCAAACCCAAAACCAGGCTGATTGTGGTAGTATTTTCCTCCGCACAATATAAGATGAAGATCTTTGGCAATGTGAGTAGGCTCAAGAACAACAACACCTGGAGAGGGGTACACCTCTCGGATGACATTACACAAGAAGAAAAAAAAATGCAAAGAAACCTTAGATCGATACAAGCCCTGGGCAAATCTAAAGGAGTAGACTGTACAGTTAGGGGAACCTCGATTGTAATCGCTGGCAAAACCTACCAATATAAGGACATAGACAAGCTGCCCCATGACCTTTCGTTAGCCAATGCTAAAACTGTTAATACCCCTGATGGGCTTGCCTTCCAGGGTGAATACTCCCCATTCTCCAACCTATACAACTGTGAGATCTTGTTTGAAGGCCATTCATATGACTCTATCGAGCGAGCTTACAGTGCTAAAATGTGCCTTGTCTCAAAAGAAATGCCAGTACTACGAAAGGTATTAGCAGCTCCAACTTCTCTGGATTGCCTATATGCAGCCAAGGCATGTACCAAAAGCAACGAATGGCTAGACATGGAACAGGAAGTAATGGAAAAGCTCCTAGTCATCAAATTCTCCATCCCAGCCCTCCGAGACTCACTCATCAACTCTAAAGGCAAATATTTGTATGAGGCCACTACCCACAAAACATACGGATGCGGGCACCACCTGGGACAGAAAGAGGAAATAAACATACAAAATGTCTCCAAATCTGACTGTGACAACAAACTAGGCGAGCTGCTAGTCAAAGTAAGGCGCTCACTCACTGGAGAAAGTCCCCTACCCACTCAAGAAGAAATAAGACTTCAAAATGACATGTAAGGTAGTAAATTACCCATTAATTCCTTAAGCTCGTGGACATGGGTAAACCATCGAAATTTAATGATCTTGTTACATTGAGATATACTATAACTTCTGCGTGCTGTTGTCGCACCACATTGTTTTATAATACATTATCAATCTGTAAACTTCTCAAAATTTACCTTTATACATTGTTTTTTTTATGAAGTAGAGATCCCCTAGCAACTCATAACTACATACAGCCCTGAAAATTTTGAATTTGTCAACATGGGTGGCATAAAGGCCGAAGCCTATGACCTGACTAGAAATAAATATTTTGACCTGAGGGATGGGGGAAACAGCATAAATCTCATGTATTGTCCCACATTATCAACTATTATATGTACCGGTAATATACTAAACCGCTATGCACTACAACTCAATTGATCAACTTAAAGGTACCAAAGGCCTACGTATTCTGCATTTAAATGCCAGAAGTATTAAAGCAAACTATGCCTCTATTTGTGCAGAATTATATTCAGCATTGCTTGACATATATACCTTCTCTGAAACTTGGTTTAGAGCAGAAGACGATGAATGTGATCACCAATTCAATGGATATACTAGATATAGGTTAGATAGACAAACACTAGATGATAGAGGTAATATAAAAACAGGGGGAGGAATAGCTATTTATATCAAACATACTATTCCCCACAGTTATAATGCTTTTGAACATCTCAATATGTCAAATGAACTCATTGAAATACAAACCATTTTAATTAATAAGCCCAACTTGAAACCACTTCTACTTGTAAACCTATATAGACCACCTGAGGGCTCGAAGTTAAACTTCACTGAAATAATGGTTGATTTATTAACCCAAATGGAATCTATAGATAATTATGATAATATGGAAGTTGTAATTATGGGTGACTTCAATTTTAATGTGATTGAAGATTCAGATGCTGTTAATAATTTACTAAACAAGATGAAGAGTTTTGGACTAAACCAAGAAATAACGGAGGCTACGCGTAAAAATGCCACATTAGACCTTATTTTCACAAATTTAAGACGGAACTTTGTAAATGCTGGTGTTGCCAATAATATAATTTCAGACCACTTGCCTGTTTTCCTTATTAGAAAAAAATGGAATATTATAGAGGAAAAGGTCTATATTGAAGGAAGATCATACAGCAAACTTCCAAATGATTTACTTCTCAGAGAAATAGACAATGCTGACTGGTCTACCTTCAACAACACTCAATCAGTTGAGACTGCATGGAACTGCATCGAAGAAATCATTAGAAAAATATTAGATAAGTATGCCCCCCTACACAAATTCCTAGTAAAAAAATATCGAGACCCTTGGATGACACAAAATATTTATGAAGTTATAAGAGACAAAAACAAAATACTTTGGAAAGCCAGACAAGGAAAAACAGATTTAAAATGGAAACAGGCAACCAATGCCAGAAACACAGCCAATAAAATTATTGACAAAGCCAGGAAAAATTTCTTTAAAGATCAACTTGTGGAATATAAAAATGACCATAGAAAATTCTGGCGTGTTATAAACAATCATATACCGGGCCACCCAAACTCAAAAAAAGACATACGTTTAGAAGACCATAATAATAATGACCTGTCCCTAAAGAAGATATCCCCAAACTCATAAACAATTATTTTGCAAACATTGGTCCAACCCTAGCCCGAGATCTTAACATTCCATGGCAACCTTATGATAAAAAAGTTACAGCACAAATGGACCCCATGGAAACCAATGTACAAGAAGTACTAAAGCTAGTGAATGATATTAACATTATTAAATCATCTGCTATTCATAACCTCTCCTCATCAATACTTAAAATCGTCTTTAAACATATTCCTGAGAAATTGGTCAAATTATACAATCTATCCTTTACCTCAAATAGTGTACCAAATTCATGGAAGATTTCAAAAATAACCCCAATACCCAAAGCTGGTAATTCTTTATATGTAAATAACTATAGACCTATATCGATTCTACCCTTACCTTGTAAACTTCTTGAGAAAATTGTACATAATAGAGTTTATGGTTTCTTGATGAAAGAAAATATATTGACTCACAACCAAGGTGGTTTCCGCTCTGGCTTTAGCACAATTGATACCCTAGCCAAATTTACGGATGATATTAAAAGGGAGCTAAATATAGCAAATTCTACGGTTGCAGCCTTTATAGACCTTAGGAAGGCTTTTGACACGGTAGACCATTCTGTCTTACTAATAAAAATACACCACTATGGAATAAGATCAGATAACTACCACTGGTTCAAAGATTATTTAAGTAATAGAAAACAAATGGTTTTTGCAAACGGAATTATTTCTGACAAAGAGGAGGTTGTCTGTGGAGTCCCACAAGGCTCAATATTGGGTCCTTTATTGTTTCTACTATATGTCAATGATGTAACAAATTGTATTAAATCATGTAAAGTTAAGCTTTACGCAGATGATACTGTAATTTACAATTCTAATCATGACTTCGATTTATCCAAAAGATTGTTAAAGGAAGATTTAGAAAATTACTCAACATGGTGTATTCAAAACAAATTGTCTATCAATGTGGCAAAAACAAAGGTCATGATTTTCTCAAGTTCAACCACAAAATTAAAGATGCTTCAAGCTAATATCTTATAAGATAACCACTTATCCCGAGCTACAAATACCTAGGTGTGATATTAGACCCTTTACTTTCATATGGGCTACACCTAAAAAATCAGGTAAAAACTATAGCTTATAAGACATATAAACTGTGTTTACTTAGACGATATGTAGATGTGAAAACAGCTATTAACATATATAAAGCGACGATTCTACCTTATATGGACTATGCTGATGTATGCTTCACAACCACGTATGGCAAATACCTGGAGCCTCTCCAATTTGCTCAGAATAGATGTTTAAAGATTTGCTTAAAGGTTCCTCATATCACCAATACCAATTTTATCCATAATGAAACAAATTGTAATAAACTGAAAGATAGAAGGTTTACCCATCTATTGAATTACATATACGATAGATCTAGGTCCAATGTTTATAAGGCTATTAACATATTACCTACTCGCCTACATGATGCCCCTACATGTAAGATTATTACCCCAAATTGTGTTTCATATGCTAAAAGCGTAGAGTTCTATGGTGCTCAACAATGGAACCTGCTTCCAGTGGGCAGAAGAAATGCTGAAACCAAAGGGAAATTTAAAAAAGATAGTTTACAATTTCTTAAATTACTGCTGCCCTATGGATAAAGGTTACCATCTAGCTAATCTCTTTGCTGGATAAGATGGTTTGCTGTTTCCCCCCACTTGTTAACCCTCATATATTATACTATATCTTACTGTGTCATGTTACTATACTTATATATATGTATATTTATACCTAGGTAGGACCAGAAGGATCAACCCAGACACTAACTAAGTGGGGATGAGGTCCATACCTTCTTATTTGCCTACATGTACTCCAAGCTATATTTCAGGTGCCCAATTAAACCTGAACACCTGTGAGGGTTCAGTGTTTTGTCGGACACTTATGATTATTACTATATCAATGTAAATTGGAAATAACTTTGTTAAGAAAAATTGAGAACAACGGACTAATGTTACAATTGAACACCATGTAAGACTTCATCGAAAATTATAAAGAGGCAAATAAAGTAAATTCAAACAAAAATAATTGTATAGTGAACATACATTTGTATATATATGGGTACCCAGACTCAATCATGAGGGCCATGGGATTTGTTTGAGAAACTGTCCCCATAAACTAATTGTTGCATTATTTAAATATTGTACATCTTCAAATACACCCGGCTGCCGACTTGAGGTATGTGGTCGACTCCAGGTGAATCTACCATAGAGTTGCACTATATACCCAAAACTAAACGATTAGCGATTTGGTACGTACTCGCTTAGAGTGGGCTCCTCTTCTCTACCCCAGGACAAGGTAGCGTTGTCAAACTCTACTTTCCCTTCCTCTGAAATGAAGAAAGTTGTATCGTGCACATTAGAAAATTATTTGGTGAGTGTCATTTCCTTGCATTCGATCAGCCATGGATTCTTTTAGATTATTTGACTCTTAAATTCAACTTATTAGAATTGTACAGAAGTAAATTGAGTTGGTCTGCAATACTTGTGGTGTGCCATACTGTAAGACAGGAATATGCAAAGTGTAGATCAGAGAAACTCACCTAGGGTCGAATCAGCATTTGGACCGTCTTCCTCAAGCTCATCCAAATCAAGAAACTCTTGAGTTCTTCGAATTGATACAATTCCCTTAGAGGAAGGATATTGATTATTATAAGCAGCATGAAGTAGTATCAAAATATTTAGCTATGTTCCGATCGAGCACCTTTAGGGATGGTGCATAAGGTCTTGACATCCATTTGTCATTTGACGCGCCAACACAACAACAATAATTAACTCACAGGTAGTGCATAAGCGCCTTATGCCGATAATGTAAATCCTTGTGAGTGTATGAACCTTTTACACACATGATTCATTTAATGTTTTATGAAAATAAAGGGGCGCAATGTATACACAGTGCTATGAGGCCCTTAAATGGAAAACAAACAAAAAAGAGTAATGTGTATTTCATTTCGAATCTGATCATAAGAGTTTGTTAACTATAAAGTGCCTTATGATCATAGCACTCATGTTTTGAGAAGAAAGGATATATATGGCAGCAGGCAGTGCAGTCTACATTGTAACGAGTTGGGGTTATATAATAGGATCGTTCTATGTAAATCAACAGGGGAAAGAGCAGTATTCTCAAATACACTGAGTGTCACTGTTTAATGACGAGCTTCTACCTGTAGACATATGTGTACAGTGAGTTGTCTTCTATAATTACTCTCGTACACCCTAGCCCAACCAGTCACTCTGTACCAGAGTGACCCACAAAGGCTTTACCAAAATAACCTTATCTGTAGGTTCTGCTACTGGGGGCAGCAGTATCCACCATTAAATTTTGTTAAGAATGTATATGCATATAGTGACACCTCAATCCAACAATGTCCCCAGAGCTTATCAATTAATTGTAATACAATAATAATTTCAATGGGTTTAATCTAACATTGTGCACAATAGATAATGTATAAGGTTATCTGAGAAGAAACTAGGAACAACCAGTAATATACACCAAAGACGCCACACCTGTGTCTAAGTTGTATATACAAGTGTCTGGACTTGAAGCTAACATAGTCCTACCTACCTTTAGGTTAATCCAGTGTTAAAACTGACTGACCATGAAATGGTTTGGGAGATATGGTTGTCTACTTCTCTCGCTCTCAGTGATGGCACTTCACTGGGATTGGAGACATTCTTGTCTTCAATGGGCATGCATGGTTTATAGTATCAATGCATGCACAGAGTGCACACATAAAATATATTATGGGGATGATATCATGGACTCACCTCACTGGTAGAGTATATAGCAGTGCCTTTACATACTATACAATACAGCACCTCTTGCTGTAATTCTACACTCCTAGTTTCTGTAAATTTACAGCAATAGTTGCTGGAACCTCAGTGGCCAGCACAAGTTCCTGTAAATTCACAGTATATTCTGCTGCTCATTTACTGCAAAACTTGCTGTTCATTTACAGAAAATATTGCTGTTATTTTACAAGACATAATTCTACAACATATTTTGCTGTTAATTTACAACATATGTTTCTGTAGATCTGAATGATCTTGCTGTATGGTTACAGTGGTTGTTACTGTATGATAACTGTGGATTGTGTTGTAGAATTACAGCAACTCACCTCCTGTAGATTTACAGCAAGATGTATTGGAACTAAAGTTCCCAGGAGCTTTTGTTGTAAAATAACCCTGGCTACTACTAACAGTGTAGTATTCCCTATGCTATAGCGCATCAATCGACAGGCCAATAAAAGTGTGCTGAGATTTAAGTCTAACCTGTGATGTATTAGCTACTGCTAAGGGCATAAAGTTGAGGGGCCAGTTGAGAATGTTAATCATTGATATTGTAACAAAGGCCTTATCTGCAGTCAGCACATTCGTTTCGTCTACCAGCACGTAGGTCGCAAAGATGGCAAGGGAAACCTGGATGGAGATGATCAAAAGAATTAATCGCCTATACATGACATTGTATATAGATGCCCATATGACCATATTTTGCAGCTCTGCACTCTAAGAGCCTATGCAAATCGAGTGTCAAAATTAATAGTTTTGTGCATGTAGTGCAAATCAAAAATTAGACTGAAAAGGGGTGCATTTCAGGTTAGCCGACCCTAGATAGCTCTTATTTGATCAAAGATTTCAAAGACATTGTCATTAGGCTATTTTCAAAGACATTGTCATTAGGCTATTTTCAAAGACATTGTCATTAGGCTATTTTCAAAGACATTGTCATTAGGCTATTTTCAAAGACATTGTCATTAGGCTATTTTCAAAGACATTGTCATTAGGCTATTTACCAAGTATGGCGTGATCAGTGATGACACAGCATTAAATGCATTGATACTGTTGATCCATTTAATGGTTTCAAGCTCTTTGTCACGGAAACCATTGATTTTGTTCTCAAAGGATGGTTCCCATGCATACAGTTTCAACACCTGTGGTATGATAGACAATACAATAGAGATGTCACAGGAAAGTTTCTCTACATCGTTAAGCAGGAACCTATTATACGGTTTTAAGAGAGACACTAAATAATCATGGACTATTTTAGTAGATTAATTAAATCGCATGTTATCGAGTACATGTATATCATGAAAGTATTGGCTATATTTAAGTAAAATTGAGCATATATACTCTAATTGTTGTATCAAGAAATATGTACATGAGTAAACAACGTCTCGAAATAATATCAATCAGATCTGACAGTGCCTACCAGATTTCTCTATCAATAGTAGGAAGTTTAGATATCTATGCCATTGTTAATTATTTCTGTGTTACTTTTCATGCGCCTTCCCAATATTTAACCGAGTTGGACACTGTCTGACCGTTTCTCGTCATGATACATCAATGTAGCCCTGGTAAGTGACTCGCCAGGGCTACATTAATGCATCGTGCCGACCCTACAGGTTTGAAACTATCCCGTAGGGTCACATGATACTCCAGTGAAGTGCTGGTGAGCAGTCTTGCCAGCATTTCATTGCCTCATAGCTGCATCGTGACGACCAATGGGCATGATTTACACCTACATCAGTGGCCCTTGAAGGGCTAACGATTTAGAACAATAACGTCAAAGAGACACTTGTGGATCAACACGGTTGAAGGTACGCCCACGAGGGGGTGCGTGGGCATACCTTTGACCGTGTTGATCCACACTTACCTTCATACCGGCCAGGATCTCATTCATCACCCTGAAGCGTTTGTCTTTATGA
Source organism: Acholoe squamosa (assembly GCA_949317995.1). NCBI lineage: Eukaryota > Metazoa > Annelida > Polychaeta > Phyllodocida > Polynoidae > Acholoe > Acholoe squamosa. The sequence goes on along the minus strand of OX439035.1, from coordinate 54,873,528 downwards.
TGCATTTGTATTTTCTGAATTGGAATTTGTATCAGGCATGAGTCAACATGTTAACAGGATGGTTAGAAACCCAAAATACAGGAATTCACAGAAAGCATGCCGCCGCCTACAACTCGTCAATACAGACGAGTTTAGGGTAGTCAATGTCAAATGACTACCTAAACTCGTCATACTGACAATAGAAAGTTGTCATACTGACGACTTAGGTGGTCAGGATGATGATATAAAGTCGCCACTTTGACAACCTAAAGCTGTAGTTTTAGGTATTGTCAACCTGAGGACTTAAAGTCGTCTACACTGACGAGTTTCGTGCCTCTCAGTTTCTCAGTGAAGGGTCACTTCTGCAATGGTGTTATTTCACTATGCTGTCTTTCACTATTAAAATCGACCTCTGGCTTCGATCGGTTTTGATACCGCAGGCTCAGACATTATTCATTCAACACATCTCTACTAGCATCTTAAAGGTCCTACAAGCATTTCTATAAGGTCACTCAATCTGTGAGTGAAATCACTTTTTCTAAGCTTGCTTTGTGTTTCATTTTCTGTATTTGGTCTGTTGCGGCCTTCAGGGGCGGGAGGGGGGTTGCTAAACCCATAGATCACAAGGGTTTTTGCAAATTAGATTATTATATACGATAATCGTTATATAGAGTAGAATTCATGTATATATATATATATATATATATATATATATATATATATATATATATATATATATATAGAGGAATTGATCAATTATGTTTTTCTCTTTGTCTAAGATGGGACCCTGCTAGACATGCTATGCCTTCTTTTACCTCGCCTTCACCGGTGAAATACAAAATGTATGAAGTGTAAATTGAAAATTTACCTGATATCCATAAGCTTTATCAGCCAGGTACGTGGTATTAAACAGTACAAGAATCAGAAGCACTGCAAAACCAGAAAGGCATGAGGGTCCAATCACTTGCCATAGGAAATATACAGTGACAGCCAGAGTGAGGGGTACTGTCAACATCAGCGTAACGTATAGGTACATGTCCTGTATCTTCTGAGAGTCTACTGTCATGAGATTCACTATCTGTCCTGTTGACGCTTGTTTTCTTGCTGTGCTAGACAGCCGAAGGGCCTGTCAAGAAAAGATATATGTAGATGTAGGGAGTGTTCAACATATGCCATTATATTTTGTCTACATCACGTAGACGCTTAACATCCCAATTTCTTTGTTGTACATGTAATAAGTTATGTGAAAGTTAGAGTAGGCTGCTCTCGGATAATTATGGCTCGTGGATATGCCATGAAGACCATATTTCCATAACTGTCTTTAGTTTGGCCATTGCTCAGTCTTAAACTCATTGATATATTGGCATGTATGTAATGTGGTTTAAGCAGCGTAGATGGTATCTTACCTTCCTATATACAATAGCATTGACAATAGACCTAGCCTTTGTCCCAGCTGCAAAGGCCAGATGTAGGAAATTGTTCAACAGTACGGAGTATGTAAAGTTAACCACCAACATGGTGCCCGCCAAAACAATCCCTTTCCACACATAAGGATCGTCACTACCCACGAAGTTAATTAGTAAGCTGAAAGATAATGGTATAAATAGATAAAACATAAAGAATCTAGGGTCCCCAAAGTGCCCAGCACAAAACAAACATGGCAAATCTTGTCAAAATGACGATCGGTTATAATCGTACAGGGATGACAGATTAGGTACATTTGCAAGTCTACTTTGTTTATTTTATGATAAGAGGTCTGTTCTTATTTTTCTGTGCAATATATTGTATACAAGGCAAACAACAGCACTTTGACAAGGCTTCTTATCCGATAGAGGGCTTTCTTAGATGATCTCACCCCTCAGATATCGTCTACCCTTTATCCCTCGCAAGAATTTTCAGGTCTTTTATTTCAGATTGTTCTACAGGAAGGATGTTTCATAATTTGTGAAGTTATTTTCCCATAGCATCATTGCCTGTAAAGCACGATGACCTATAGAACTCTAAGTTATTGGGTGATGTTCACGACTATGATATCATTATGCATTACTGCCATGAAATAGTTCGCACCCAGCAGGTACACTTTTTATGTTCTACAACATTTGCGTTTTAGTTCATCATCATCATATCATCACTTCACATCGAAATACAGTTAGGATGCATGTACTATCGCATGACCTTACCTCAAAAGCTGAGGGTTGATGAAGGCGAAAGGAATAGATAACGTCCGTATGATTACAGCAGGGACATAGTCATTAGCGACGCAACTCAGCAATGCAATCCAAAGGGGGCGGTGAGGTGGCTGTGCGGTCGACGTTTCAGCTGAGCTGAAATATTTGGCATATCTCATAGTTAGACAATGAAACAGTGTTTAAGTGGTTTAGAGAAGGGGGTGGGTAATTCACAAGGTATGTCTGGACTTTTATGATATCACAGAGATATTATATCAAGACAGGGTCAAATAAAAAAGTTTTGTTTCCAGCTACCCGACCGACCCTAGCTAATCAGGGCAAAAAAACTCTTTTTTTCATTTTGAAGAATTTTGTCTCATTTTTTTCATATTTTAAAGAAATTTTTCATTACTTTTTTATGACTTTTTCCTGTATCCTTTTTGTGGTCTTCCCCTCTCTCACAGCTGTCAGTTTCCCGTCCTTATTTAACAATGAAACCAAAGAATTTGATACATCCATTGATATGTGCCCTAACATTTCCTATATAAATGATAAAAAATTTTTAAAGAAAATTGACCTACCGACCCTAACTTTTCAAGTCATGTTACTGGAAACACACCTTTATTTTTCTTTGGCCCAGGCACAAAACCTTTAGTACATGTATAATAATAAACTATGTGTAGACTTCTATGCAGAACCCCATTTATGCCATGCATACAACCAATGTTACCTTTTCTAATACAACGTTTAGATATGCATCAAACTGAATCTCCATAAGTGGACTTACCTCTCTTTGACCTTGTCCTGCTTATAATAATTCCTCCTAAATTTCTCCACTAGGTAATCACATTTAAATTTTGGCCGCAGGTCATACAGTCCGCCAAATGTAATGGGATTTTTGTAGGCTCTGAATACATCACTGCTCATAGAAACACATAGAATAAAAAATCACTTTGATGTTTTGATAAGTAAGACAAAATGAGTCACGTTAGAAATGTCAGGATATACGATCAGATCCTTGAAAGAAAAACACTATTGAAATAAATCAACATAACTATCTTTCAGTTTATTTACTGTTGACACAGTAATTTACTTATGGCAGTCATTTCAGCAGATAATCGCTTTGTAATGAATTTAACCAACTGGGTAGGGGAGGTGGTATACCATCAGACCAGAAATAGATTTGTTTCAGTATATCATGAAATTTGTGACATCCTCAGTATAACACTGTAGGGCGTTCACCTGCACCTCTGAGTGCGGTGAAAACGGCCCCCATAGAGCCCTGGAGGGCATTTCAAAACCATAGCTATAAATATCGTTTTGAAATGGCCTGCTGTAGTGATCTAGTGGAGGCCTACCCGAGAATTGAGGCAGTTTGTCATGTTTCCCATGATGCTCTATCCGTTCCTTAAGGCATTTATATGAGTAAAACTGATGACCTAGGGGCATAGGTAACATAGTAAGCCACATTTGGGTCCTAGCCCCCCCCCCCTTTCATAATTAGAAGTGTATCTACACATCAAAATGTGAATTAAAAATCAACGAGCACCTGAGATTGGCGTGAAAAAAATCTTGCATGGGGGTTAGGGATGTTTAAAGGTCTACTCTTAGCTTTAGAAAATTACTTCATGTTAGTTTGTTAGTTAGGGGGCCAAATCTAAGACATAAACGGTGATTTATGGGATGTCTGGGCTAAGAAACTAAATATAATGGCTAAGAATGATGGAATGGACCTGCAGATCTATTGAATAATGTATAAGTCTTCATATAACTTTCGCATTTCAAAGATAGAATGGATATTAAAGGTTTGATGAACCATTAGAATACATCATCAAAAAATAAATGTTGTAGAGAGTCGGTTGCCTAAGTACTTGAGGTGAAACAATGAGATACATGAATACCGAGTTAGCAGGTTGTTCCATGGGCGCCGCCATTACTGAAGCTTGTTATCAGCGAGTTCTACTGATAACACCTATCAGATGGGTACCGGTTGGCCCCCGAGAGGACCGCAGTGAATAGTTGGTGCCATTTCAGTGGCTGATAATCAAACCAGCTAAGGCCGTATAGGGTTGACCCGGGTTGCATTATTGACCAATCAGATAAGTCCCTGTATTCACTGCAAAACTTTTTGGGTACATTATGTAATACCTGGTACCCATCATGCTGGCTGTTATCAGTGCTTATCTCGCCCAGTGCTGGATCAAGGAATGGCGGACCCACAAGGCCTCAGTACTGAGCCCTATATAGCATGTCCTGATTGATAAAACACCTATTGATGCAAATTTAGCCTTCGTGTTGTTATAGTAAATCTGTGAATGTGTGGTTCAAAGCAACCACGTCTCTCTGCCTGTGGTCTATACAGAAGTTTTCAGGAAAAATCTCTGACTTTGTGTTACATTTTGCTTGATAACATGGGAACTATAGAGCAGATATTAGCATGCTGTTTTTTTTTTGCATTGTATTATAGACATATGTTTCTGATTCTATGCATAGGTCTGCTATATACTTGTATACCTATTATTTCACTTTAGGGGTAACACCCTAAACACTGCCCAAGACTGTAAACCTCGTAGGAAAGTATCTTAACGTCCTCATTTTAATTTTAAGAGCGGTCAAGATGATCTCCATTTCAATAACTCGTCTCAGTCAAACATAAATTGTGATAGTACTAATCTTACCGAACGAGCCACTGAAAGGTCAGCTTTGCCCAGAAATTCACAAGGTCCTCTCGACATGCTTCCGGTTCCTAGGAGAGTATATCAAAACATTGAAGTGACTTGTTATGCTCATTTGTACAGGGAGAAAATGATGTTGTCGCATTCATACATTTTGAATGGATAATTGCAGAAACTCTGCCATCGGTGAATATTTGGCTCGTCGAATATTACCGTCGAAATACTGGGGGAGTTATTTAGGGAACATGGGCAATTTGACTGGCGAAATTGAAAAAATGTTTTGGGTTAAACTTAAAAAATCGTATAAATACATACAATGCTGTCCTCTTCCTTGTATTGTTGCTTTTCCTGCTTATCCTCGACAATATGAGGAGCGACCTTGGAGGCACTGGTTTTATATACACTGTCTGCTATAAAGGTGAGTAAGAACTGCAGGATGACACAGGCGAAGTAGATGTTGTAGGTGATGAAGTAAGACGTATCCTGCCCAATACCCTGTCATGGACATAACATTCTTAAGGCTGATCTGGTTATACTCACAAACGGGATAGTCAGCAATGGAAAGGGGACCTTCTTTGGGAGGGACCTCTCAGAGTTTCCTTTGAAGTGTTGACCGACTTATCATGTCATTGTGTATTCGAATACAAATGGGACATGTACTGCGAATAGGGACCTTAATGTATTCTGCACTAAGGGCCCTTTTCGCAGATCCACCATAGCCATAGAGAATACAACAACATTGGGAAAATGCAGCTCTGCCTCGATGCTCACCAGAGACGCACTCTTTATGACTCACGTAAGATTGTGATTTATCAATAGTACACTGTGTCACACCTAAGAAGGCTGACTGGGCCAGGTTAAGAGAATTGGAATATTATGATTACTCGAAAACCTTCTCTGTTCAATTGATTTTTGGAAATACCTCTACTCTCTTTTTCCTGAATGAACGTCTCAGAGGTTTTGGCCTGATTACCCTTGCACTTATATAAGACAGGGACAATGTATACCCCAGTTGCTATAATTTGCCAAATCTTAGTCAGGATTGCAACTTACCTCCACGCCATTACGCATGGCATTAGATCGGCACTGGAAGATCTCCAGTATGAGGTGTAGCAGCCAGAAACAGCAGAGGATACCAGAGGTACACACCCCCTTCATGAAGTCCCATCTCAGTAACAAAAACACTACTATCTGTGTGTGAATGGGAGAAAATGATTTAAAGTGTTAGTAGATTTGGTTATATGACGCGAAGTGCTAGCTCGTTCACCCTCTATAGCAAGGGATTGCCAGCTCATATATTTCATGTTTAATTCATAAATAGAAATTTAACCCTTTATATGAATGGATTGCCAGCTCGTGCATTTTATGTTTAAAACAGAAATAGAAATGTTCTTTTGAACCCTCCTCTGCCACCTTCACCAATAATATCCGCAGGATGTATTTTGAAAGTACCAACCCCAACCGTCAGGAAAATACTGTATGGCCCGCAGGTGGGATTAAACCCCATCTATATCCAACACCCCATATTTGTACCTAGGAATAAATGACTCACCAGGGTGATGAGACGAAGACTAGTAGCTACATAGTCTGCAGGGGTAGCATACGTGTCTCCTGTCGTAGTTGGTCTGGCTACCCAGACAATCATCAATATTGATGCCAAGATTTGTAAAAGACATATTATCTGGAAAATCAGGCAGTCCAATTATGAAACGAGCACATCTATTTTTTTCTCCATCTGCTAGTGTATCGATATCCCTTAGTCTATCATAATCATTCAGACTTTTTTAGCCACAGGCCACCCGGGCCAACAGCCTCAGAAATCTATTGGCCCACAGCTAAAGCTGTTGGCCCGGCATCTGAAGACCTGTGTAAAATCTGGTATAATGAAAAAAAAAAACAATTAGAAAATGTCCAGATTTTCTAACTCAATCCCAGTTTAATCCCCATATAGGCACCTGTTTTATATTCAGATATACAATTTTCTCTCCTTCCTACTGACATATCAGAAAAGTAAGGGTCCCCTGAGTCATTTGTGTTAGATATCAATGATAAATATTCATGTATAAACCTTCGTAGTTATGATGGGTTTTTTTTTTCTGTATAAGATGCAGTAGACTTTGTTGGGGTGAAAACCCACTGGCCACCGGGGCCGATAGAAGGGTCGTTTTTTGAAAAAATCACTGGCCAAAACTCAAAACTACTGGCCATTGGCCACCGGGCCAGTGTTAGTGCCTACCCCTGATCATGAAGTGCGAAGAATTCACTCAATTTACGAGTTGCATACACATTCTGATTGACGATGCCCCCTCCCCAAAAAAAAATGCAAGCATGCCTTCGTCATTCTTGATTATACACCTTGTTATTCGACTGTAATTAATGAAACTTCCATACGGTTTTTGTGAGATTGAGCCAGCTGAATTGTGAAAGTTTGTTTATTCTCCTTTTGTCATTAATTGACCACAGATGGAGAGGTCCAAATATTGCCAGTAGTACGGTGGGCGGCCATGATAACGCCGTCCGCTGGAAGCACACGGTTAAATCAGGATTGCTGGTTTCTAATGTCAAGGAGTTACTCTGTAAAATAAAAGATGAAGCATTGGGGAATTAATTGGAAATGCATGATGAAAAAGACGTTCAGTTATCAAAATATGCTACCTACTCTGAACAAATGATTCTCTTTATTTATTTCTTAATCACTGTTAATTTGAAGATCTGCTTCTTTGAGTTCAGCTTTTTTCAGGACCAGGCACTATAGTTTCTGGGAATGACCCGGCATATCCTTGACATGCAAAAGTCCTGGTAGAATAGGATCACCATTTGTGATTTTTTTTTATTGGGGGGGGGGGGTACGACAGCTTCACTATTTCTGTAATGTACATAATTATTCGAACCGTTCAGAAAAAAAATATCATGTAGAATAACATGAGTTTTGTGTCTAATGCAACCGTAGAATTTGCACTGTCATGCAGGTACATGACCCGAGTTGAGTGATAAGACCGGCGTAATGATTGACCCGGGCCCACTTGTGATTAACCACTTATCCAGGTGTCCACTTTTTTAGCTCAGTGGGAAACTTTATCATCGGCGACAAGGGCGGTAACAGAATTCATGGTTTATGGTGTAATAAATCTAATTGGTGTGTCGCTATAGTTCTCTAGCTGAATAGGGTTACACATGTTTTATAAACCTATGTTATAACAGATAATAAAACAAAGTCCAGAAGGGCCACTTGATTCAAAGAAAAATGTTTCTTTGGTATCAATGAAAAAGCTTCACTCAAATCTTTCATGTGTACACTTCTCAGCAGAGTTATGTGAAACGTTGAAAACTCATGAGCCAGTGAACAAACGGCGGGTATTAAAGCTACATTGAACATTGAAGAAGTAGAGATAGACGTTCCGAGTATACGTGGGACAATGGGGGGAAGCAATCAGTATGGAATCATAATAACAGATATTAAAAACAACTATATATAGATAAGGGGGTTTGGCAGATAAATCGATAATTACTACCTAGCATAGAATACCATCAAATAACTACATAAAGATAAGACCAATGAGTTCTCACTTCAAAAAGAAGGGAACAGGGCTGTGATATAGGCACTCCAGACATCTCAAAATAAGTAATTAATCGATTATAAGACAGGCTACACTTGGTGATAAGCTCATGAGTTTCAAGGTCAGATCAATATTTATATCAACGAAATGCCAGACTTTGAAATTTTGTGATTGAACATTGAAACATTTAATACAGTATCAATTATTGAAACTCAATAGCAAAGCTCTGAGATTCATTGATTCATGGGATTGTCACACACACCGATAACTATAGATCTTCTCACCAAGTATGGGCCTGAAAACTTAAAGTTCCCCTGACTTGTTTGGTGAGGTCATTGATAATTTCCCAACCACTCAATGTGCAATATTGATCTAGATTGATTGATTGATTGATTTGTGTTTTACAGCACTTTAGCGGCACTAAGTGGCTATCCCGTGCTTCACAGGTTGATAATTTAACAGAGGAATGTGTCAGTGCCTGCGCACATGTGCACCACACACATCCTGAGGGGATAGGAAAGAGGAGATATAGACCCTTTTAAGTGGGCTAGGGAAGCCCTATTGATCTAGATATCAGGTTATAGCTAAGATAAAGGGCTGCCTGAATGTAGGATAATTTCTTCAATATTTTGAAAATCATGTGACCGGTTGCTATGGAAACCATGGTAAAAGTTTTCTGAAATCTTTAATTTTTTCCTACCCCTCATCACCCTCACAGCCATTGAAGAGAAACATATTTTTCTGTGTACATGGGAAATCCACAGAAGTTGTAAAACAAAATTCTGTCTCATTTGAGACTATTTTGATAACTGTAGCACTTTTACTTTAAAAAAATATCAGTCACCAAACAGGCACTCACATTGCCCGAAATTGCCATTTTTCATCCAGACTGTGCACATTCTTCCCTTTCAAATACATCGAATCCTCACTCAATTGATTGCCCATACACTGAGAGATTTGTCAAAAGAGTGCAAATATGTTATATGACAATGATTGGACAGAAATGTTAAAATCTCTTAAGGGGGGTTACTCCTTCGGACCGTTGAGGAGGTGCAAAGATGAGCCAGTAGCAAGGGCTACAACCCCAATGGGAGATGCAATGGTAGGGGGATGGAGGTTCCTGAGGGGAAGGAATAAGCTTGTATTGGCAGCTGAAGGACCTTTTATGTTATCCCACTGAGTACAATCAGAAAACTTAATACAATCATAAGAAATCTGACTATAATGCATCTCAAAGAAGTTTCATTAAAACTACAAAATCTGTGTTTGATGCAAATGGTATAAACAACCTCTCTGTAACACATAATATGCTTCAAAAAGTTGAAAAGAAGGCAGCATATAGACCTGTTTAGGCCAAGTTACCCCCTACTATAGGATATTCCTCTCATCTAATTAGCTCTAAAAATGAAATATTGGCTTCATTTCTCATCAATTCCGCTTGGAAATGATGTGCAAGGCTTCTCCTGTATGATTAAAACAGAAATGCCTGGCAAAATTGCGTTTAAACTGAAAATTTCCTTCAGTAAAGACATATCTTAGATCAGTCCTATACTTGGTGGGAACATCTATAGTACTGCTTATTGTAGTTTCGTTATCAAATCTTCCCGAGACGGTGAAACAGTCTTACTGCAACGAGGCACACATCTACAATGTTTTCTAGTAAAACCGCACAAATATTATGAATGCTTTCGATAAGGCCTGTTTTTTTAAAGACATAAGTGAACGTCAGTTTTGTGAAGGGGAAAGTTTTGAGCATGTACATAGAATCAGTTTCACATTGGGGAACTAACGCCTATGAATTCCCGTCGGCGTCACACTACTCTAAAATGTATCATGGCCAATAGTAAATGTAAACGGGGTACAGCAAAAGAGTTTTTTTTTTCATTTAATAATGTTAAAAAAAGATACCTACCCAAAAGGCATCATACTCTGAGCGGTTGCCACAGAAATCCGGCCAGTAGACACTGCCCATGGTGATCCTGTTATCGGCCAAAGCCCCTGTACTACGTGCTGGTGGTGAGTGCCCTACACAGCATCAATGTCTTTTTGGGTACTGTTAAAATATTATATCAAATCGTGCTCATTTGTGCACCACCTCCGAGGACCTTCCTATATGTGTGTGGGTCAACACCTACCTGGTTTCTGTTTATATTGATTTACATGATGCCTTTAGTCAGAGGGATAAGCATGATCCTCAAAGGCCTCTCCAAAATTTGCATAATATGCTTCATATCAACCTTTGGTCAAGTGAGCAGTAAGGTACTATCCATGATTGTGCTCAACACTTATCCCTATGCACGTGTAACGGCATGAAGTTGTGTAATTATGTGCACGAGTATGCCTTAAATTCAACAACAAATTTATTGAATTATAGAAGAAGGGGTCCTATCGGTAACATGTATTATTTCTGTTACCTTTCACGAAAAAGGTTGTGATGGAAACACCCATGGTGAGCAGTATATCTAAAGCCTGGACCCGTACTCAGTGGGTCCACCATTTTGAATTTAGCTGGTTACGCCAAAGGTGGTAAAACACACTGATAAGGCATTGTCATGACGGGTACCTTGTCCCTGGCTAACACCCACTTCCAGGGACATGCTGGTCCCGATCTTATCAGACCAGCTTATCAGTGCAATTCGCCAGAACCAGCTCCACTCCCCCTTACAACCAATACAAAATGGTGCACATGTATGCACTCTGAATTATGTTAGCTAATCCAATTAAATGCTTTCAGGTGTCCCTCCCCAACATCCCCTTTCTTTGCTACTGCCATACCTAGCGTATAAGATGCGACTTTTACTAGAAACTAGCCTTTAATTTTTGCACCATTTAGAATGCCCTTGAACTCAGGGTAGGTCTACGCCTACGCCGCAGTGTCATATAAAAAAAACCACAGTACAAGTCCCACTTAAGTCCATTAGGAACTTACTACAGGATGAAAGTTTTCATGAGTGAAGGTTGGCCTCAAAATTGACACCTTTTGCTCATAGCTACTATAGCATTTTTTAAAGATGCTCCTACAGCAAAAACATTATTGATATAATGTCAGGAACATTGTACTCATAGTCTTTGATATGGGTACTAGAAGGAAGTAGATTTGAACTACATTCACATTCATACAAATTTGACCAGGAAACCTCCAAACCTGCAAAATGATTCAATAATTCCAAACTAACAACTTGTGTTGATAGCCATTCTGCCATTTTCAGGTCCATACAACTTAATAAATAGTTAGGTCATGTGTGAAGGATTTCATACATGATATCTCAAACATATGGAGGAATGCTCAAATTTTTTGACACATATTCACACAGCAGTTATCCAATATATGTGTGAAATTGACAAAAACACTTAAATTCACTGATTGATAGCCTTGGCTAAGAAGCATGTTAGACGAGTGCAACATGATAGGCTATAGAATTTTAACTACAAGTCTGATTGCTTTCAAATCTGAAATATGAATACTCTGTATAATACTCTCTTTGTACAATCACCAAAGGTATTCAATGATACAGACTGAGGGGCCACCTGGTGGCAAATAGGGGACGAAATGTGGAAGTTCCTGAAATCAACCATATGAAAGAAACTCATTTATGGTCTCATAGGCTGAAACCCATAAAATAGTTCTATAGTTCGGACAAGGGGACTCTGACCCTTTTCAAATTGGGTCTGCCATTTCTGTATCTTTATCCACTTGGTTTCCAAGGCCTTGAGAAGATGAGGCTCTTTTTGTAAAACATGGCACTCCTACACTGACTGGAGCAGCTAAGTAGCCTAGACTCTATGGAGGGACTGTGTAACACCCTTACTTTGGTGGACTGTCACATTTTTGCCATCCATTGGAATGCTCAGCTGTTTTAAAATATCATTTCTAGAACGTTAGGAGTTCTTTGTAAGTTGTGGCAGTTTTTATCATTTTCACAGATACTGTCTTTTCGGAGCTGTCTTAATATTGTCAATGACACCAAGGTAGGAAATCTTTAATGCTTTAAAAAGTGAACAATATGCTAATCAGATATATGCTAATGCTACAAATGAATGTGCCATGGCCTTTTTGCAAGGCCACCCACCATAAAGGATACATAAATAAATAGCTTTCAAGACAGCATGGGACAAAAACTGGAACTACCTGTAAATAGTCTCCTAGAAACCCTCCATTTGTGGTTATAAAGTATAATGCAATTGGTTGGTTAGAGTATCACGTTTTTCCGGCGAGTATCACACTTATGCGGCAATGCTACTTCAAAGTTGGTATACTAGTATCTGCTAAAAAGACAGATTTGAAAATTTGTGGAAACACATCTAAATATTTTGTAAATGCTCATCTCTTTTGCTGTGCATTTATTGTTTCAATCACTACTGGCCCCTAGTGCCTCAAAATGAAGTGTCTAATCACAACACAATACACTCCACTGGATGGCCCTTGACATTGCTGCTCACCACAGTACAGTATCTACATGTATATCCTGTGGAAACGACATAATAGATTTTATACCACGATTTGTGGGTTACACAGTGCTTTTTGGTGGATATTCCCATACACATATCTGTCGATATTGCACACCCTATAGGCTGTAACATCAATATTGCAAGGCGTGCTGTTATCCATCTAAGGCGTGCTGTTATCCATCTAAGGCATGCTGTTATCCTGGATAACAGCACGCCTTAGATGGAGCCTCTCATGTCATATGTTACATGTTAATTTTAATGCGCAAGGAACAAAAACAATGGCTTTGCTTTTACAAAATGCCTTCTCGTGGCTATATTCTGTGGATATCAGGTAAGAAATTAATACAAAATGGAGGAAAATGTGGTATAAATGCAATATGGCATAAATATGCCAGCACACGGGTGGTATATTGACGATATTCGTCAATATACCACCCTTGTACTGCCATATTTATGCTATATTCCATTATTACCTCACCATGTGTTTGCTATGATCAGCCTTTCCGTATGACAATAAGCTATGTTTTGTATGCAAAAATCTTACAGTACCTCAAGTATGATAGCTTAGTTATAATCTTTAAGCTGAAGGGAGATACCCTACCGATCAACTTTAAATGGGGTTTGAATGTTTTGCTACGATAAATGAGGAAGAAAGCACAATTCCAATATAAGTGAATGATATTTTATTTTCTCTAGACATGGATGTGATACAACCTTACGAAAGTGACGCGGTTGATGATAACAACACTAGCATGTACCAATGTATTGATTAACTCCGCTATTCATGAAAAGGTACCACTTTCTTAAACGATGAAGGACGGACATACTTCATTTCGATATAAACCTATAGAAGTGCTATGATTTACTATATAGTATCATAAATATGATTTAAATGCTAAAAAAAGTAACAGGCATTTTTAATGTTAGCTGAATACATTGCATTTCAGCTTCAATCTGTAAGACTGGCTTACAACATTAGCAATTAAAATGAATTAGTTTTTTTTGTCTACACCATTTTGACAGCAATAACATAGGTCTCCAAAAGAGGAAAACCATAATCGGTTTATTTTGCTACATAATTTTACAATTCAAACTAGCGATTCTAGATGTATCTATATAGTTACAAATGCGCAATAAATAAATGTTTGCAAACAGCTAGTAACATTTCTTTTCACTGTACATAACAAATCTGCGTATAAGAATTACAGGGGGATAAACTAATTTCCTCCGGAGGTGGACGCGTTAATTTCATCTATTTTAGATTTCATACATATAACAAAATTGATGATATTGTAATGTATTGCAATGAATTTCTAGCTTATCACATTTTCCCGAAATTACCGTAAACCTTCCCGTGCAAATTTTATAGGCCGCGCCTAGGTTTTGAAATAGGCACCAGGCCATGTGAGGGACAGTAAAATGCCACCTATTATGCATGTGCTAACACGCCAGGTTTTACAGTAGGTCGTATATCAATGAATTCCATTAAATGTTCATGACAATCAAACATGGGTACGTTCACTGACGACTGACATTTAAAGGCGAAACGTGACGAATGAATATACAAGACAGCCAATCACTCCTGCTTATATTAGTCATCGTAACAATGTCACGCATTTAGCTCATTTATACCACTATGGATTATGACTGGTGGCGTCAGCTCCAAGTTCCCCTACATTAATGAGACTGAGATAGTGCTAGACACATGACACAGTCCAGGTTCAGGCAGCGGACGTGGTGGGTCCCAACATTCCTATGTGCGGCTTTCAAATACACTCTGTAGCGGGACTCGGGGAAATGACTATTGAACCAAATGAAAAGAACAAATGTTAACGATTTTAATCAATATATACACAATCACCGGAAATTAGGTAGGCCTGCTAAGGAATATGACATTAACCTCCCCCCACCCAACTTTACCCGTCTTTTTATCTGAAAATCCGATTAAATTTAAACCAATTGTATCTATATCACTCCTGGAAACACTTTAGTTTATAGTAAAGAATTCATCGTGTAAGGTCCCCCTTTATATGGAGACAATAGATATATAAATGAATCTAAAATATTCTTAATATTAGTTAATCCAAAATTCTATAGGGTTATGAGGTGTAACCAGTGCCTCAAGTGGCCAATCCAAGGTGTGAAACCTCGGTTGCATGAAATAATCATCGCGTGTTTCCTCTGTTTTAAGGTGTATCTTCATGTCTCTGATATCAGCTATAGAACATGCTAGAACTTGTGATTATTCGATAGAAGTAATTTCTCTTTAGAGGATGTAACCGTCAGTATAGCAGTGTATTTAAATTGGTTATTAATAGTTAACAGGGCTATCAGACAAGAAGTTTTTTTTTTGTTTGTTTTTTTTTACAAGAGGGATGGCACTTACCCCAAGCAGGTTCCTTGGTATGTAACCCTCACGGTCACCGCTCCGTGCCCACCACCAGTCCTTCTCCTGCTCATCTCCCTTACGGAGCACTGTCAGACTGTTACCATCCTGGAAACTCAGCTCATCAGGGTTCTGTGCCTTGTAGTCAAACACTGCATACACCACTCCTTTATTCACTATCCCCAACTTCTCCTGGATACCTGCAAGATATCAAACCATACTTAGTTTAATCCTCTTGGTGTCGGGTCTAAAATGACTGGTTTCTGTGCCATGTGGTCTCCAGGTGCTTTGCAGTCACGGGTCCTTGTCCAGTGCATGATACTTACAAAAACACACAACAGTGTTGGGTTCTAGCAGAATAAAGATAAGTCAATGCGGGCTGGAATTTCTATTTCCACTAGTTTAATGTTTTTGATAAGTCTGTAAATGTGGTTTCAAGACTACAACTTGTAAATACTGTCACGTGTAAGGGTCACCTCAGAAATAAGACGCACCCTAAGCCGAAGGAAATAAAGGGGCACCCTGAGTTAAAAGAAATATTCTAATGTCGAGCTGAGGCTTGCGTTTGAGCTAGCATAACACACTCGCCTATAAAGGGCACCCTCACTTCAGGGGGAGCAGGGGGCAATCCTCGTGTAAAAGCATCTTACAATAGGCGAGAGAATTACTAGGGTGGTCAATATGTTCCTAATAACATAGTAGTTAATATGTTCCTAAATGGTGTGGTGGTCCCGCGTCGTCTTCGAGGTACCTTCGTGGTCCTCGTGGTCGACATCGAGAGCACCTCTATTGCCCGACGCCTGGGGGCGCTGGAGTCCAGCGCCACGTCACCACTTGGTCACGTGGCCCTTGACTCCGGTGTATATAAGGCCGTTGTACGGCCTTCCTCAGGGTCAGTCCAGCCCCGACTGACCATCGTGAGCGATGGTTGGTGGCTGCCCGGCTACCATATCCTAGTACTCCTCTGTGCTGCTGCACAGAGGAGGTGTATGTGGAATATCAACTGTAGACACTAGAAGGCCTAGTGTCGAACCTGTTATAGAGTTCAAACTCTGCCACCTGTAACTGTGATCGAGAACGGCTGATGCCTATGTGTTATTAGACAATAAAGTTTTAACTGGAACCTGAATAGTTGTTCTTCGTTGTTTATCGAAAGATTCAATATAACATCGAGGGGTAGAACGCTACAATACGAATACATAACGTCTCAAAGAGGTAGCTCCTAACCCATAAATAACCCACGGTGATAACATACCGCTAAGTAATACACAGCACCCAGAGATCCATGAACTAAGTGGTACTTACTATAGAGGTATTCAGAGCAGCCGTCATAGCCGTCTTCATCCTCCTCACACTTCTCTGCAGCCGTCTCTTGGTCTGAGATTGTTGTGGCGAAAATACAGGCACCATGCTCCACCAGCAACTTAACCATGGCCAGGTTATTGCACGATGCAGCACAGTGCAGCGGTGTCCTATAAAGAAATTGCACTTAATATTAATACATTTACATTATATACAATTTTACTATGTACTAGTATCATATACCGGGCACACGTACCAATACATGTATTACTTAGACAACAGGTGCTTTGAATTAACTGACATTTCTGCAGATTACTTGAAGCCGACATACTACAACCCATTATTCAACTTAGTAGCTATGGCTAGGCTTCACCACCTTAAAAGAAAAGATCATTAGTCAGGTCCTGCAGATTTTGATGCCACCAGGCTGACACACTACAACCCATTATTCAACTTAGTAGCTATGGCTAGGCTTCACCACCTTAGAAGGAAAGATCATTAGTCAGGTCCTGCAGATTTTGATGCCACCAGGCTGACACACTACAACCCATTATTCAACTTAGTAGCTATGGCTAGGCTTCACCACCTTAGAAGGAAAGACCATTAGTCAGGTCCTTGCAGATTTTGATGCCACCAGGTAGAATAGGTTAATGCTATCTTTTTGTACGTACCATCCATCACTGTCAGGTGCGTTGACGTTACAACCAAACTCAGTCAGGAACTTGACGATGTCATAGTGGCCGGCACAAATGGCATTGTGCAGGGCGGTTATACCTTCATCATTTGCCGCACTTGGATCAGAAACCTGAATAAATATTATAAATGCATATGTATAAGATACTAAATAGAGTAACGCTAGTAATCGTTCAATTGGTAGCTAGCAAGCAACATACTGCATTAGTTAGTCAGTATATATCATCAGTTATGTCAGAAATCATGCTCTCTCTGTCATGACTACTTGTGCAAGTGCGGCAATATAAGAGAACATGTCCAGAAACTAATACAAAATTTATCAGAAAAGGATATTATCAAACAGGTTCTGAAGTTACTCCATAATATGCAAGATCCATATAACTTACATTGCAATTGTAACTATTACGGGGAACTATTACTCATACTCCTTTCAAGATGAGATTAACAGCCAAATACAAATTCTTACCTCTGTTGCGGTTCGTTTCACCAGTTCCAGTTCTCCTTCCAAAGAAGCATCTAGTAAAAGGGCAAGTGGGTCAAAACTGACCCTTCGAGATGATGAGGTGGACCCTTTTGTCTTGAGGTTTGTCTTCTTCCTCCTGATGACTGCCGGTTTAGACTCCACAGTTGGTGGTGGACTGCTTACATTGGGTGTTAGTGTCTCTCCATCCCCATGGGGGGCGTTGTACGGGAAGGCAGGGGGTGCCATCTGGTGGTTACCCTTACCATCACCAGCAGCAGTAGTGGAGAAGGTAGCATTATTGTTGTAGCTATCCTGTATAGTATCCACACGTACCACATTATCCTGGGAGGGAGCTGAGTGTGTCTGACTGCTGGGTACTTCTCCATCCTTATCACCTTGATATCGGGCCTTGGGTGCCAGGTGCACCAAGTCATCACTCTCACCTGAGGACAGCCTCCTGCGCAGCGTCTTGGGTGCATTAGCCTTGTACCGTATGCGTTCTGCCTCCATTTCATGGTTGGGACCACGCTGGGATGGTGCTATACTAGCCTGTGAGGGACGAGCAAGATGTCTATTGTCTTCTGCACCAGAGAAATTATCAGGCACTTTGGTGGGGGATGTTGCCCTTGGATGAGGCCCTCCTGGTGGTGATCGTGGACCTGATGCTATATCTGGCTCCCCTGGGGATGTTTCTGCAGGTGAGCTGGTACCTCCACTACCTGACTGGCTGCTGGACACAGCCGGCGTGAAGTCCTTGTACAGTTGGTTCATAGTCTTCCTGTACTCATCCAATGTGTTACTTCCAAGTTTCCGCATATAGGTGTTTGCAATGACACTCTTTGGTGCATACCTGTAGGGCCGGGTTGCTGCTACAGAAGTGGTGGGTCCACTCATCAGCACAGACAGCGCTGAACTCACCGAGTTTGCCGTGATGTCCTTTTTACTGTCTGTTGGCGATGTTGGCTGTGGATATTCTAACACATCATCTGGATAATCTGGACTGTTGGAACCATGGCTGGCTTGGCTAGACGACCCTTGGTGACTGGGACTAGTATTGCTGTCTGCATAGTGCTCCGAAAGTGTTACCTTGGTTGACGATGAGATGCCTATTTGTCCAGGTGCGTTAGGGCAGCCTTCTCCTGCTGTGGGTGAGGTGATGTGACCTGATGATGTAGTTGTGCTACCCCTACTGCCTGAAGTTGGCTGTTTACTCATGTCCTGCTCTGGTAGGGCAGACTGAGAGGAGGGCAGGTTACCGACCCGCTGTGGGTACTTGGCTTGCTGTGGACGACTGGTGGCAATCTGGTAGTGCATGCTATCAGGTTTTGGCGACAGTTCTGAAGATGACACGGGGCTTGGCATGGCATGGCTGGTTGAGACGGTGACAGGAGGATAGTTGTATGGAACCTGACCTCGAGATGTAGTCGGAGGGAGACGTCCACTATTAAATGGTGTTGGGGATGAAGCTGGGGCACCAGTGATGAAGATCTCCCTCCCTTCGTCCTGGGGACTGGAATAGCCACCACCAGCTATAGGCGTGGACGTCTTGGGGAACATTGCCCCAGGAGAACTGACACTGTTAGTTAGGGTAGATGTGGAACTAGTGCCTTGTGTGCTGATGATGCTGGGCCTGTTAGACAGCATTGCAGTACTGTACGTTGAACCGAATGGCCGTGCAGTGAAATTACTAAGACTTGAGGGAGGTTTGTATGCAGAGGGCCCATACACCCCCCCTCTAGGTGGCACACTCATACCGCCATCACCCCTCTCTGACTTCTTAAGGACTTGTTCCATGACGGAGAAGGCCGTGGTATGGCCCTTGGACGGTTTATATTCAGGTACATTGTGCACAGTATCCTTGGACAGCAGGTCCTTGGTTGTTGTGCCGCCTTGTGACCCAATCCCTTGGTTGGTGTCCCCCTTCAGGTCCTGTCCACTTCTCTGCTGACTTTGCTGGTTATTGTTGTTCTTCTCAAACTGATCGTTGTCCACCTGCTGGTCTGAAGCCCCATTACCATTGGCCTCTGTATCCATCCACTTTCCATCCATGCCCAGCAGTTTAATGTTAGGTGGGAGGGTCTGATACTTAGGGTCCTGTTTACTGATGGTGTACCCCTGCTGCTGGTCAGAAACCATGTCTTTGGAGGAGCCATGTTTAATGTAAGGCTCCACTGCCGCGATGTTGGCACTCAGGGGTCGGTTCAGACCAATCTTAGCATTCAGACTGCCAGCCCTCTGTCCTCCAATCCCTCCCTGCAGGTCCTGATGCTGCTGCTGCTGCTGTTGTATATTGCGGTTCTTCCGTAGTCTCTGCTGCAACTCGGCAATACGCATATCCATGTTGGACATCTCCTCCTTCCGCTGCACCATGACCTCTCGATGTGCTGCAAGCTTCGAATTCTGGGCCTCGTTTAATTTGTTGCGCACCTAAAGACCAACAAGAATGTGTTTTGAAATGCACTGGCCATCTTCACAATCTCAGGCTTTCTCTTTTAGGAAATCTGTCAAAAATAGTTTCCCTTATTAAATAGATACTAACTTATGTTGAAACAGTCTTAAGGGCTCATATTGATTTTATACCGAAAATGAATCATCCTGACTAAAATGAGAAATATTTTATTCCTCGCCTAGGAGAATTTCTAGAAGCTCAAAGACAAATTTTACATTCAACGCACCACCAGACATTAGATTATTGTTTAGCAAAGGCTTGATTTCAATTTCCCCTTTTTTCAAAATGATAAAATCGCCTGCCTCTCCTGTATAGATTTGACAAAGCATGTAGTTATACCTTCCCACCCAACATTGATAATCAATGAGGTACACAATAGAAGCGAGTTAATGCCTTCCCATATTTTAATATAAAAGATTTAATTCCTACCATAAGTTCCTTGCGAAGTTTCTCCAGTTCTAGAAAGGCAGGTGAGTTATTCCTATTGTCACCTGGTTGCAGACCATTTATCCGCCCGTTGCGTAGCTCCTCCAGCTGCTTGGTTAGTTCTTCTACTTTGGTGACAGCCATTGACAGTTCTTTCTCCTTTTCATTGAAAAGGCTCTTGATCATTTCCAGCTCGGCGGCTGTCAAAAAAAATATGAATATATTTAGATACTGTTAATGAAATATTTATCAAACTCGTTTTGTACGCATAAATAGCACATGTATGCGAATTCTCCTCATGCATTTCAGGTAACTTGGACTGAAAACAGCGTCCCTCTCAAATTTCATTTTGAAATATTTCCATTTTTTTTTTTGTGCAACAGCTAATCTTTATTCTAACCTCCTCTATAGCCCTAACCATGTTTATCTTTATACAATTAGTGGCCTATTTCTGTATAACGTAATATCGGGGTACATATTTCGTGTACACGGACAGACTGACAGTATAATTCATGTTGCACCCGCTCCCCCAACCTGATTCTACCCTATCCCAATACCACTATGCTACCTACTCAGGTTATTATTGTTGCCCTTGTGCTCGCTGACTTGACCTCTTAGTGCCCGCAGCTTCTTCAGCTTCAGTTCCTGCGACTCTACCTTCTCACGTAGTTTCCTGAGTCGCTCATTCTCTGCAGCGATCTGCTCGTGTCTGAGCTCCTGTTGTTTGAGGAAGCGGAGACGCTGCTCCTTGGCCACGAGCTGCTGCTGCTGGGCCTCAATCTGCTGCTGCTGCCGCGCCGCCATCTCCTGCAGCTCTGACAGCGTCAGGTCCACCCCGTGCGGCAACTGTAACATACACATACATGGCAACTATCAAGGACAGCACTATTTACCTTCCATACAGTGTCATATTTGCCCAGATCCTTCATATTTCATCATATTAAGCCTTTGATTTTCTCCCCTGTATTCTTCCTTTGAGATCACAGAATATGCATGTACTACAGGCTGAGTATCGTCAAAATATTGGGAAATTTCAACAGGGATAACCAAATAGTAAAATTTGCAGTGAATACAGTGGAACTGCTGATATATGTATATCCCTTGACTGCCAATCTACCAGTTCTTTTGAAGTCAATAGGTGGCATATTTTTTCTGTGTGCCTTACACGGAAATCCAGTGTAGCCTCAATGATGTCAGCACGCCAGCTTTTGCCGACGTAGAATCTGAATGGCCACCGTACGGTAGGGCCTTGGGACTGTGATCTCTGCTTTCTAATGGCAAAAGAATTCTCCTATAAATTTCCCCCCATTTTTTTCAAAGCTTTTGTACATAAATCATTCAAAATCAGGGTTGTACTAGTTCCTTAAATGTTAATAGTCATTGGCCTGCATGAGAGGGAAATAACCAGCGTAAGATGCTAAGACGCAAGCCACATTGGCCTACAATGAGAACATGTTTTCGGCAACACTAAAACCATGAAAGAAGATTTTTTGTTTGATTGAATGATCTAATTTAGCCAAATTTCCCAGGTTTACCATGTCTCCCAGCCTAAAGCCACAGCTGTGGGTTTTATCCTCTCGAAAAGTTTGGAGTGCGGCTTATATTATTAGTATATAATATGTTTCAGTGCAGCTTATATGAAGGACTTTACTGTAGTGATGAAAGTGACCGCAAGACTCGACAAATACCTGTGCTCTGTGAGACGAGGAAATTCTGCAGGGCACAGAAATATTGGAGGGTACAAAATGTATATGTGTTAAGTGGGGACACTAACCATAATACCCCGCCCCCAGGCACCTTATTGAAGGTATGCGCCTTATGCCAGGATTTTACCCTATAGAGCAGCAGTAAGGGAGTGGTCATTATTTACCAACAGGGAGGGGTTGGTGGGTTTGAGGGGGGGGGCATAAAAAATTCAGACCCCTCCCTAGGGGGAGGGCTAAAAAAATTTACCCTCTTTTTAGCAAAAAAGCCTGCGCGCTACTATAGATCAAAGAGGGGTGCGAAAATTCTCTGCGCCTCCGGCGTGGGGGGATGCAAAAAAATTGACTGCCGCCGAGGAAGGCACCACCCCCCTGTTGATAAATAATGACCACCCCCTAAGGCAGCCAAAAATATGATACTAGATGCACCTTATAGGCTGATCTCAAACTCAGGGTGGGTCCGTCCTATAAAATTCATTTGTTTTTGAGACTCATAACTGTTTATTGCTATGATTTTCCTTTCCACATTTGAAACTGACTAGCATATGGGGAGGTAGCATTTATGGAAACTTTCAGTTGAAGATAATCATATCAATACTAAAATCGTAACTAAAATTACACAGAGGTACAATGGCTAATTCAGTTTTAGGACAGTAACAATTCAGTCTTCAATTTTTTCTGCCAGTAATTACAGATTGCCAACGACAAACATAATTCACAGATGAGGTGAGGGTAAGAAATTCAGAGGGTTTGGGGGTAAGGTGAAGTTGGCCTAGCAGGGGCGTAGGAAAAGGGGGGGCCAGGGGGGCCTGGGCCCCCCCAATCACAAAGGAGGTGGGGCCCAAGTATGTCTGGGCCCCCCCAAAATTTGCTTCAAACTCATAACAAAAAATGGAAAGAAGGTAAAACTTTGCATCTCAAATTAGATTGATATGGTGATAGGATAGGAAAAATGGGGGCCTGAGCCTAAAGTCAGATGCAAAATTGACTAGAAATTACCTTTCTAAACAAATTCCATGTACATATATGTATGAGGGGTGTCTCGCTTGAGCCAACAATTCTAAGTCGCTGCGATGGGGCCCTCACTGGGCCCCCCCCCAATGAAGATTTGATTCCTATGCCTCTGCCTAGCAACCAGTGCTTTTATGCTGGTTATCATGGTAACCATATTTCTGGCGGTTTTTAAAGTGCTGCTCATATTTCATTTTCTAATCCCTTGCTCGTGTGCAGTATACAAAAAAAAATCAAAAATCTTTAAATCCAATTAATGCAATATTCAGAAATTTCTGAGTAACATGACAGGGATTTTGGGGGATAGCTGACATTTATCTTTGTATTTGGTTTAATAGGCCGCTACTTGTACGAGGTGGGACACACATTTCTCTTTTTTCAACCCCTGTGCCCATCTTCTTTGATTTGATTTGTAGAACCAAGAAACCCTTACGCATAACCCGCTCCTAGCCGCTGGACCCCAGCTTTTGTCGGCAAAATCACTGCTGGGCCCACGTTGGTTTTTATGGCTTATAAATCAGACCATTATTAGGGTTTTTACAACCTAAATTAAATGAATTTTTGTTTGTTAAGATTTAAAGAGTTGAATGATTAAAATAATGAGTTTGATTTTTGTTTTCTTTCCTGATAATAATAATCTTGAGGTGTTCAGTCCTGCCAAGATCAATCCGGGTCTGCAGAATAATAAAAAAAAACTGACGCCAGGAAGACTCTTAAAGCTGCAGTAGCCCTCTAATATTCTGGCCTGTATGAATGTTTGTGAAGACTCTTAAAGCTGCAGTAGCCCTCTAATATCCTGGCCTGTATTAATGTTTGTGAAGACTCTTAAAGCTGCAGTAGCCCTCTAATATTCTGGCCTGTATGAATGTTTGTGAAGACTCTTAAAGCTGCAGTAGCCCTCTAATATTCTGGCCTGTATGAATGTTTGTGAAGACTCTTAAAGCTGCAGTAGCCCTCTAATATCCTGGCCTGTATGAATGTTTGTGAAGACTCTTAAAGATGCAGTAGCTCTCTAATATCCTGGCCTGTATGAATGTTTGTAGGTCTAGAATA
Source organism: Acholoe squamosa (assembly GCA_949317995.1). Classification (NCBI taxonomy): domain Eukaryota; kingdom Metazoa; phylum Annelida; class Polychaeta; order Phyllodocida; family Polynoidae; genus Acholoe; species Acholoe squamosa. The sequence continues at coordinate 54,849,214 of OX439035.1, read as the reverse complement.
AATGTCAACACTCCGAAGGGAGACAATAATTATTTTTTTAGCATAGGCGAAAATCCCACATCCCCCAAAATTACCACTCCCTTAGTCAAGTTAGTGATTTGTAAGGACTTAGGACAATAAAAGTTAGCGACGTACAGGCCCCCATCGAGATCCCTGCTCTAGACCCCCTCTTTCTTGAAATATCGGACCCAGGAAGGGGCCAGGGGGAGGCTGAAAATGGGCCTTCGTATGACTCTTAGCTACCAGGGATGTAAGTCAGGAATAGGCAAAAATCAGGAACCATAAATTTACTTTATATAAAAGCCTTCTATTTTTCACAAACAGCCCTCCTTACCCCTCATGTAAGGAAAATAAATGTCATTCAAAATTTCAGAAATCAGGAAATCCTGATAAATCCTGAAGACTTACATCCCTGAGCTACAGGAAAAGTGACATGAAACCATCCCTAGTTTATCCCTGGCTGTGGCCAATGTGGGTATCACTGGACTAGTTTTTACTGGCTGTGCACCAACTAGATGGTCTAGATGGGGGTCCCCATGTCACATGTCGATTTTAAGAAAATGTCATGTCATATGTCTAAGCTTAATGTCACATGTCGATTTTAAGGAGAGCCCATGTCTCATGTCACTAACTTTCTCCTCCTCCATGTCCTTGTCACTAAGCTCCAGGTCACATGTCGATTTTAAGAAATGACCATGTCAATATGTCGAATTTAGGGGTCTAGACCCATCAACTAGACTATCCGTCTGGATCCGCCCCTGAATATCCATGGTATGATTTTTTTAAAATCTTGTTTTAATCTTCACTAAATAGCAGAATCTTCTGCTCATAGACTTGAGATAATGGGTTTAAACTACGGAATGGTCATTTTTAGACAACGGGGAAGGGGGGGGGGGGGGCTGGTGGGACTGAAGAGGGGTCAAAATTTTTTCGACCCTTGACTGGGTGGGGGCAAAATCCTTTCAACCCCTCTGATGGGAGGGGGACAAAATGATTTTTACCTATTTTCAGCGGAAAATAAGTCCACGCTCATAGGCTAAAGGGCACATTTGCATGCAAAATTTCAGCTCCTTCAATGTCAAACATTTTTCGACCCTCATGAGGGTGGTGGGGGGCATTTTTTTTGTGGAGGACAACAGAGGTTTGCAGTGTTGTTAAAAAACTGATCACTCCCTTGTACCCTTTGGTCCCTTAAAACTAATATGTTATACAATGGCATGGCCTTTTCTAAAAAATCGACAGGTGACATATCGACCGGGCATGTGGATCCACCAAAATAGCATTATAGGCTAACACACACACACCCGGCACACACACACACACACACACACACACACACACACACACACATATATATATATATATATATATATATATATATATATATATATATATATATATATATATATATATATATGGGCCTACTAGTACTACATGTCTACATGTATATGTCTAGCCTGTACACAAATGGATACCTATCATTCTATGACCGTAGCCGTAGGCCTCCAACGCAACAGTGAGACTTGAATAGACGCATGTCACAAGAGGTCAGTACGTAATTTAGTTCATGGCTGCACGGATCTAGCCGCTAACAGAGCTTAACTTAGCCTTAAGTTTTGAATGGTCTACGTGGTAAGCCACGGTGATATTATATTTAGGGCTGTATTTTCATTTGAAAAGAGCAGTCCATGGATGTCATTGATTTAGACTAGATTGAAGCCTCTCCTCCAGTAACCTGTGAGTAGGTCAGCACCCTCACCGTGATAACAAGTGAACACATTCCTCCAATACACATCTCTATACATTTATTATACCTGTCTACACCACGCCCACGAGTCCAAACTTCACAGAGACCCATTATAACCATCGGTATGGTTCATGTGCGCTAGGAGGCTACTAAAATGCTGTCAACATGGTGACAGGGGAGGCTCTATACTCGTCTATATACTAGCTTTGCACCTAATCCATATACTAGTATGCCATATACATGTACATGGCGATATACCAGAGTGGACGCCAACCTTGGAAGTAGGCCGCCTACACTAGCACACCACAGGCTACAGTCGGGAAGTAGTTCACTTTGTCAACACGGCAAGTTTAGCACGGTTAGCTTAGCACATTACCATACTTCTACCAGGGCTGTTGTAATACAACTTGCACCTGCGCCACCCACACGCCTTTAGTGTCTTACTTACCATCATATTGGTGTTACCTCCGTTGTCGTACCTCATAGCGGGCAGCAAGACGAAAAACCATGGAGGAGGAGGCCGTGGAGGCAGCCACTCTAACGTATATCCTGAACTACACAGCTACTACTACACCGCACAACGCCTGGCTCACCTCAATAATGCCACAGGGCTACACCAGACGGCTCTCCCAACCGTGCTTGGAGCCTTACATGCCCCCCCCCCCCTCCACCACCTCTCCCACACACATCCACATACCTTTCGGTTGACATACTAACCCCCATGGGTGGTAGGAAGGCGGATGGAGGGGGGCACTCCATATAATTATTTTCTTTAGTAGCCACCGGTGCATGTATTGGCGTGCGAAATGGCGGGCACCTCCGGGGCCCGGGGGGGCCACTCCATATATATTCTATAGTAACCATGTGTGTACATCACTGTTGACTTGGTACCCCTTATAGCGGGGCAATTTTCGAGAAATATATACCCCTTTTGGCGGGATACACCAGTGAAATCTCCCTTATTTTCTCTAGTTTTTAAAATTGCACCCCTTTGATGGGAAACCCTTTAAAAAAAATGGCAAAAAAGTATACCCCAACTTACACCTCAGTCTAAAATTGTGAAAAATTGGGACCCTTTCAAAGGGAAAATTTTCCACAAAACTAACCCCTTTTACTGCAACTTTTAAGAATTTTCCAAGAGAATTCCTCCTTGAAATTGATACCCCTTTTAGCCCAAAATGTCCAAAAATAGGCCCCTTATAGAGGATCCTGCAGGATCCGTTCATAGTGCAAAAAAGCACCCCCTTTCCCTCTAGTTTTTGTACGCACATGGTTGCCATAATTCCAGGAGTGGCCCCCCCGGGCTCCGGGGGCACCTGCTACACGCACTTAAGCAGCTATGGTGGTAATATCAGGTAATAGCAAATGGATTCAACCAACGCTGGAAAATTAATATGCCTCGGAAGGGGTGATGGGGGTGGAAAGCACTCTCTAAAGTTTGGATACCAAGTTCGAACTTGGGGCCATAGGGGGTACTTTAATAGGGGTTGTTTTTAGGCAATTTCGAAGGGAAAGGGGTTCATTTTGTCCGAATGTAACTTTCTAATGTTGTTAGGGGGATGTTTTTTCTAGGCTTCACCCTTTAAAAGGGTTTGCAATTAAGCCTATTAATCCCCCGAAAGAGATACTAATTTTTCAATTTTTGCACCCTCGAAAATGGTACCGGGTCACCATAATTGGGGGTGTGGATGGGGGGTCCCCCATGTCACATGTCGATTTTAAGAAATGGTTATGTCACATGTCACTTAAATCCCCATGTCCCATGTCACCTCTAAGAACCTCTCATGTCACATGTCGATTTTAAAGAAATGGTTATGTCACATGTCACTTAAATCCCCATGTCCCATGTCACCTCTAAGAACCTCTCATGTCACATGTCGATTTTAAGAAATTGCCATGTCACCATGTCAGATTTAGTGGTCCACACCCATATAATTGGGGGTTCACACATAGAAACTACAGAATCTATAGGCGATATAGGAGTGCCTCCCCCGGGGGCCTTCATAGTACTTACTTCGTAGGTTGTGTGGAGTTTCAACTGCTGCCACAAAAAAAGGGACCATTGCTTTGACCCTTGCCAGGCACACACAGCCATGTGTCAGGGGCCTAGGAAAAGGGGGGGGGGCAGGGGGCCCAACCCCCCCCCAATCATAAAGGAGGTGGGGCCTGAGTATGTCAGCCCCCCCCCCCCCAAAAAAAAAAAAAAATGCCAAGAATTCATAATGAATTGAACAAGAAGCTAAAACTTTGCATCTCAAATTAGATTGATATGGCAATGGGATAGGGAAAATGGGGGCCTGGGCCTCAAATCAGATCTAAAATTCACCCAAAAGTACTTTTCTATACGAATTCTATATAGGTATGTATAGGCGCTATTACCCTTAAGCCGACAATTCAAGGTGGTCAAGGTGGGGCCCCTGCTTCACCCCCCAATGAAGATTTGCTTCCTACGCTTCTGTGTGTATGTCCAAGACATGAAGTGCCCCCGGGCGTATGCCTAAGATATTAAGTACCCCCCCCCCCCGTCTTCTTAAATACATCTGGCAATTAATCTTTACTTTTAATATCAGAAATCTGAATATGGTAACTTCCCATTCCAAATAGGCTCAGAAAAAAAGTAGCTCCTACCTCTTTCCGGGCAAGATAGATTTAGACTTGGCCAGCAGGGGAACTAAAATGATTGATACCAGTGCCCCTCTCCCATTCACTTTGTGTTTGCACGCTTTGTACTGATAATTATTCCAGAGTGCCCCCCCCCCCCCCACACACACACACACACACCAGGCCTGGCCGGAGACTTCGCCTAGTGAACGGACTTCCCTGGCCCAATTAAAAAGGTCTATATCTCCTCTTTCCTATCCTCTTGGATGTGTGTGGTGCACATATGCGCGGGCACCGACACATTCCTCTGTAAAATTGCATAATGTAGTTTTCTCACTATGAATATGACCTTAGCTGTCGAAATGGCGTTAAACATCTATTTCTCACTCACTCACTCACTCACTCACTCACTCACTCACCCAACGTTAACTAGTTAAAGAACGTGCATGAAAATCAAGCTGTAGCTAGAAAGTAATCAATTGGTTTTGGTGTTTTCAAAAATAAAGAAAAAGGTTTAGAAAACGCTTGTCAATATCCAGAATGTACCATCAGCACATATAGGTTTATGCTTAAATAGTTTGTAACATCAAATTAATAAAGCTTGAAAAAAGAGTGTTTGCCCATGATATGTTAGGATGTAAATGTTCGTGTGTAACCTTTTACGAATATACGGACTTAGCTGGTTTGATTATCATCCAATGAAAGGACACCAACTATTCACTGCGACCCTCTTGGGGCCAACTGGTACCCATCTGATAGGTGTTATCAGTAGAACTTGCTGGTAACAAGCTCCAGCAATGGCCACGCCCATGGGACAACCTGCTACCTCGGAATACAATGTATGACATAGAGACGCATTGAACAAGTATTTTGTAGATATCCCTTTAATTCATTCTCTAATGTTTTGAACATTTTCACGGGGGGGGGGCACTCAAATTATTTTGAAGGGATGTTACCCTCAAAAGCCCACCATTGTTTGGACATTTTCGGCCAAAAACTGGAAGAAAAATCTGATGAATAAAAACTCGTTTAGAAAACTGACTAAAAATAAATATATATATATATATATATATATATATATATATATATATATATACATATATATATATGACACTCAGTGAATGTAAATATGTATATATATATATATATATATATATATATATATATAATGTATATATATATATATATATAATATATATATATATATATATATATATATATATATATATATATATATATATATATGAATATCCAATAGACAGGTGTTTCTATTCTCCTTCCTTTCTCCTTCAATAAATTACCACTTTATTAGGTGTAATTTGGTAATCATTATTATCAGGTTGAATTTGTGAAATCCTCATAATGTAAATAGACATTGAAACCACCATTATTTTCATAACTATCAGCTTCTACATGAAATATAAATTGTAGAAAAATCCCCATGCAAACCACAATGCCACCTGGTATGAAGAAAACTACCATCCCTTAGACAAAACTACTACCCCTTAGACAAAGTGACCAATTTTCTCTCTTGGCTAAGTCAAGTCAGCTTGCCTAAATATGTTAGTCAAAACCACTTACATCTTAGTTAGATGTTCCCCTAATTTAACTTAGATTTTCTAACTTAGATTTTTTTCTGTGCACCAATACAAGGTCAGAGCGCCCTCTGTGCATAGGTTTTGACTGGATAAAGTCTTCTCCCGCCTACAAATAAGTACCTGGAAGTCATTTTGACAGCAAGCTTACATTCACTGAGTGTCAACATGCTTCTCAAACCAAGTCTTTATGCAATTTGACACGCTCATAAAGTGCAAAATGCAGCCATGTGAATCATGGCGGGCACCCCTCTCCGAACCAAACTTACCTAGCTTTACCTGTCTTCTGGAATACTGCACGCAAGCTGTCAGAGGTTTTGCCCGTGCAGTCCCCATTCCTAATTTGAACCATATCTAAATAACGTGGTCACCTCGATAATGTGTTCAAAGTTGCAATGACCACAAAAGAGAACTGACTGTACATTAAATTTGTATCAAACCCTTGCTGTAGGGCAATTTGACATAAATACTACATGTATAGATTCGACGGAAAGCATATGGTAAGTGTTTGTGGAAACCATTTTATAATTTTCTTCTTTTTTTTTCACGCTATGTTCATGAAATGTTCCCGTTTGTCATGAAGTATGTCAATTTGTTGGTGCAATGTAGACTAGGAATAAGGCTCATCACAAGCCCAAACTTTCTGACATTTTCGAGAGCATGACATGTACCGTTAGTTCCTTATCGAGCCTTTTAATAGACGAGGTTGCCACCTAGTGTGATATCCATGTATTATAGATAACGATGACTCAAGCCACTACTACAGCATAGGTGTGCCGGAGCATTGGTCAGTGAACATTCAGTGGTCAGCACTAGTGACTCCAAGTGAGAGTCAGAGGAACTAATTCGTATGGGGACCCATGGGTCTACAGTGAAATGGACTACATACACCACAATTCTAGTTGAATGTAACCATGATTTTCAAGCATAAGTATAATTAGGTCACAAATCATAGAAGGTTTGCATATGACAAATTTGGATGTATTCCAGCTCCTACACTTAGGGAGCGTTCATTATCTATGGCAGGGAGGGGGACGACAATCTGAATACATAAAATGACCCCCCCCCCCTCCCGCCTTAGGAATGGGTTGAAAAAAAAAATGACCCCCCCCCCTCAGAATAAATTGAAAGAAAATGACTCCCACCACATTTAACTACGTTCAACAGAGGCTACATCAGGTCCATTCATTATACAAGGTGATATTAGCAGCTTTTGAACCATTTCAGTTATGTGTCATCTTTTGAGCAGTCAAATTGTGAATACACTGCTATTGATTGATTTACCTCTAGGTAAAATATCAATTTGAAGGCTAGCATGGATAAGACGTACCTGCGTTAGCAGGTCACATGACTACCCCTTGACCAATCAGAGCGTCGCATTTTTTTAGCTGGTTTCTGTGAATTTGTGAACGATCTTTGAGCAGGTACCCATATTGTTTTTTCCCGTGCTAGCCCCCCTTTAACGGCCGGCCAGCATGGGCTACTACTGATGCAGCTAAAATAGGTATGTCTTAGTAAAATATTCCATGTGACCTACTCCTGACCAATGGAAAAATTGTTCTGATTGAGGGACTTGGTTCTGGTTTCTTTTTCAAAAATTTTGTATACGGTACAGAAATTGACTTTTGTAGCTTGTCTTTCTCTTTAGATTTCATTGTAATCTCAGTTTTTATATCAATTTGAATTCTTGTCAGGGTTGATTTCATCAATGGGTGAAAACATTTTGGACCTAAGATTGTCTTCCTAGAGGCAGTTGGTCTATATTTTTTGAGAAATTAACTTTTTGTAAAGTAGTTTGTCTGGGCGAAAATATTAGGGCATATGACCCCCCCTCCTCCTAAAATATCTATGATGTATAAAGGTTAATTTTCTGTGCTAACATTTGGAGTTAGCCCCATGCTAAAGTAATCTGGAAAAATAATTGGAATTGCTCCATTAACTTGGCTGTGAGCAGGCCATGAGTATTTTTTCAGCCAGACAGCCCTTTTTTGGGTGTCTTCCCGAAATAGCACATTCCTTCTTATCCTGGCTGGGGTTTACATAATTATTTAACTATATTAACTATGTCAGTTATTTACCCCCCACATATATCTAAGTGCCATAGTGTAAAACAGATAAATTATCCCTCATGGTTTGGAATAGCAGGGGGAAAAGTCTAAAAAATGTCTTGCCGAATGACATGTCTTGCCAAATGACATTTTAGTTACATGCTATGTTGAGTGGTTCATTTCCTAAAGATATTATATATACCTCCATGGAAATCTCTAGTCTGGACCATTCTGACCTGTAGATTATAAAAATTGAAGTAGCATTTATGTCAGATGCGTTCTTCTTATCATAGAATGCGTTCATCTTATCACAGAATGAACGTTCTTGTGATAAACCTTTATCGCGATTCTGTGAATCTGTCTTTCCGAATGACATTTGAGGTACAGCTATGGTGAGGGCTTGGTTTCCTAGAGAAATTATCGTCATAGTTCCATGGAAATATCTGGTCTGGACTGTTTTGACCGGTACATTATGGAAATTGTATCAGTATTTATGTCAGATGTGATCTTCCTATCCTAGAATGAACGTTTTGTGATAAACTTTTATCACAATTCGGGGAATCTGTCTTCCTGAATGACATTTGAGTTACATGCCATGTTGAGGACCTCAATTGTGAGGTGTTCACATATTTTTGGCCCATTAAACCTATATACCACCTGAAAGTACACAAGGTGGGTATTGTATTCCAGATGATTAAAAGTAACTACCTAAGACTGTGTCACTTTTATGTATACCAACACCTATACATTATCCACAAAAAATATATTTCAGATACTCCAAGGTTTAATCTCAGGCCCCCAAACTCCATGGGAGGCCCCATCTGCCAACTTTCTACGATTTTCGACCATTATAGTCTCCTCTGAGGTCTTCCCTTTTATTTATACACTGGAAATATAAGGCTATCCATTCCTGGGAAAACACTTGATAAACCTCCACTAAAAGAATCTACTTAAATCAAAGTTAACTAACAATTCAGAAAACCAAATGTCAAATGATTCAGTTGTATTGCTTCATTTTCCTGCATACCCATGCCTCGTGATTTTATCAGATAGATGGCTGAAACATTGTAACTGCAATAATGAATCAATGGACATATGAGGCTGTGATGGAGGTGGAATGCTGTGCCCAACCCCACCTTTTCCAATCCTACCAACAACTGGCGCATAACATTCTTACATTGCGTAGTGTTACCCGTCGCAGTCACACTTGACTGATCATGACGTGATTAAACAAATCTGGGCATCAGTGGGCATAGATAACCCTTTAAAGGTCACATCCATCAAGCCGTAAAATCCTTAGTTCCTTGGCCTTTGCACAATTGTACCAGCCCATGTGGTTTAGAATGTAACCCTGACGATTTACTCATTAGGCACATTTTATTATGACAATGCCATTGGTATGCTGTAGGCAATTCACAGCAGTCACTCACTGCAGTGACACTCGACTATCCCCCCTCCTTCCTAACCTGAACCCTGATTTACTATCACTTAGCCATCATAAAGGTATACTATGTGCACACCAATGTGAAGCTATATTTCTATTCTACACACAAATGAAGTGTTTGTTGTAATTTGTGAACTATAATTTGTGAACTATAAGTGGTACTTTTGTGTGAAGGAGTAAGGGGAAGTGGGTGAAAGTCGCTGTCTCTGGATCTATGAAGTGCTCCAATAACTTCTCTGTACAAATGTAGAAAACAGCGGAGATTATCAGGGCCATTGGTTTGGAGTTGATTGCTTGGATTGCTATGATATAGAGGTACATTTAGAGATATCCTACATTCTGATCAGACACCTATAAACCAGAGCGATAACAAAAACTGTAAAAAAATAGATTTGATCACCTTTAAGGGGAAAGAAAATAGGTATGTAGGACAGTTCATTAGAATTCCCCATATCTCTCTTATCTACTGTGATAAAATGGAAATGTTCTGGCAAGAATAGGTTGGCAGTTTAGAGACATCTTTAATCTAATAATCCAAATAAATTCCTTCAGGGTCTCCATCAGTTCCCTTTGGGAATTTGCACTGTAGTTTAGGGTTTACAATCCTTCCCCAATAATTTGCAGCCATTTCCTGGAGTCTAACATTCCTCTTCCAGGCACTTGGACACCTTCTCCGGGGTGTCCCCATTTCTCCTCCAGGGTGTTCAAAATCCTCCTGGAGGGTGTTCCATCCATACATCAGTATCTGGACACATAGTCTACTATTTCTAAACCATGTTATATTATGTAATGTCTCCCTATACAGTGTTTTTGACAGTGAAATACAATTCCCTTGTCTGAAGTGCACTAATTAGCCGCCATCTTGGATTTTCAGCTATCTTGTTATCAAAAGTATCGCAATTAATTAGAAAAATACATAAGCTTTCAGAATGTATATACATTCATGTATAACATGCTTAGATTCAAATAACTTCTCCTAAATTCACATAGGGGGGCATTCATTAATTATGTACGCACATTTTTTGCCAAAAATTGACCCCCCACCCCCCATGTTGCACCCTGTACACATTTGGACTACCCCCTCCCCCTATGCGTACATACTCAAGCCGTATGGACCCCCCTCCCCTTCCCTGTGTGCAGGGAGATTTCCTTTACACTCTGGTAAATGTAAAATGGTATGCATACTCTGTCAGTATAGATCTACCTCTAATTTTTGTAGCTTTATTGAATACTTCAGGGGGGGGGGTGTTTTCCCTACAGACACAATATTTTGTACAAAGAGACCTACCATCAACATCCACCCTACCCCCCAAAAATGCCTCCATTTTAACTAATTCATTAGGCCCTATGCAAACATACTCAAAGCCTCTGACCCCCCTCCCCCACCCTGTATGGATCTGTACGCATTTGGCCTAACCCCCCCCCCCCTGGATGCGTACTGCGTACATAATTGATGGATGCCCCCTAGGCCTAGATCTTGACTGGAAGCAGGTATCACTTACTATATAGCTCAAAGGGCCTCTTTTTGTCACCTCAAAACGCCTGACTTTTTGCAAAGAATATTCAATAAAAAAAAAACAACCAATGGCACAATTCTTGCAGCATGGTGTTACTCTAGTTCCCCTTTATCCATTCCACACAAAAAATAAAGGTTTCCTGCGTTTTCTAAACATAGCATGAACAGCCTACATTATGTTGTATTAATGCAAGAAGTCTCTAGATTTAACAGCATAGCCCATCAAAGGTGATGATTTTTATCTATTTATGTATTATTTTGGCGGTGGGGGGATACGAAATGCCTGTTGTTACCACGGTGCCTTAATTGTTAGGTGTATGTGTGGGTGTGTGTGTGTGTGTGCGTGTGTGTGTAGGGGGGTGTAGCTGGTTTGGGAAGATGAGGACATTCAACCTACACATGCAGCACCTCTCCATACTAATCCACCACGTCACTTAAATCGTCGAAGGAGCTCTTCAGTCAGTGAAAGCCAACAGAACTTTAATAGCTGAGTATTAGTCTGGAAATATCTAACCACTGCATACTAGATCTACTAATAGTATGAGTGTGAAAGTGACAATGCCTTCCTCATCATATTATTTACCTCGCACAGTTAGTGTGGCGATGTCCGGTCCCAAGTACTTAACACTACAAATAGGCTGCCTGTGGCCACCACTCTATGAGTACATGTGCACTCAGTGGGCTATTTTGAATTCATTTCCAGAAGAATTAAAGGCTGATCCCTCTGTCTATATCATATATGTCACCCGAACAATATTATGACCTGTGGACATTTTGCTTTGCACCAGATTATTATTATATTAGGTGATAAGATGCTAGGGCACAAAGAAAATTGGTGACCTCCACCTGCACAACATTATCATCAGTTTCACAATCCGGCTTGCGGGTTTCATAATTTTTGGCCCAACAGGGGAGAATGCTCCTCCGGGGGGGATTTTTCACCACCAGGGGGCAGTATTATGGGTAAAACACTGACAAATATGCTAAAAAAAAGCTTTAGACCAATTTTCGATAAGGAATCCAGTGGTATGCTGGAAATTATTCCATCCCCACTGAAAATGTTCCATTTTTGGAACATTGGTTGCCATGGAAACATAGAAAATTGGTAGATAAGGCAATTTCTGGTTGCCATGGAAACCACTCCCCCTTTTCCTATTGGGATTTTTTACCACAAACGTTTTTGAAATTCCTTCAACACCCCGGAACCGAAAACAGAGCTCAAAAGTTCCCTCTAGAACCAGTTTTATGATAAAAACATCACATTTCTTAGGTTATTTTTTCCACAAAACTGTATTTTTTTGCATTATTAATGTCAATAATAGGATATAATGCATTCAGAGCTTATTTCCAGTTTTCAGTCATACACACCAACCTAAATTTGATAAGCAATTACAGTAAAACTACCGGGGATATTTTAGCTCAAGATATCTCATTTTAAAGCCCATGACATAAACCTTAAAAAGCCATTTCCCCCCAGGTGGCACGTTTTCCCTCACCTGGCCACATTTACTTTGTGTAAGGTGCCATATAAATCCTTAAGATAATGGAATTATACTATAGTTTGCTGTGGGATCAAAATATTTAATTATACTCTACTGTAGGGTAGTTCATAAGAACCAAATTTGATTTGGTCTCTTTTGATGGGGGCATTTAATGAAAACATGCCCTTTTACATTGGGCATACTGCCTGTTTGTGGGCAGTGTAGCCTAACCCCATATCTATCCTGATGCTATCTTCTTTTTTTATAACATTTCTTGTTCAATGAACAAAAACAAAGCGAAAATGCCTAAGATAATATAGTATAGTATGTTTTAAAAAATAAATTTTCTGAATGAGGAATGTCAAAAACATGATAGTAGGAAGGTTATGCGGAAATTTGTTGCGTAACTGTATAGGCATGTCGTTGTCCAGATTCTAGTATGTAATAATGTACATGTAGTATGATCCGACGTCACCACTTCGCCCCTTATTGTAAACACACCTGACCATCCTTTATTACTATCTCCTTCTCTGTACTCCTGGTATCAGGTCGGGCACAGATTTGACATGACCGCAAGTTATCTCACAGAAACGTATTATCATCAGCTGGGGGTGTGCAACCACTATCTATGTAAACGACCGCTATGTGACATCCAACACATAGAGGCAGATCATGCGACAATTATGTGTGCAAAAAGGAACCGTTTCTGTAGTACCCATTCAACCACTATCTGTGTAAAATAACACAACCACTTAAAATGCTTCCATCAAGATGTTAAGGCCCATAAGCAATATTGATACACTTGATGTAATCTTGAGGGAACCTAAGGGAGTGATTATTTTTTAACAACAGGAGGGGGGTTGGTTGGTTTGCGCATGGATGCATGAAAAAATTCTGCCCCCCCCCTCTCGAGGGGTCAAAATTATTTTGATCCCCCCGCCCTGAAGGGCAAAAAATCACATGCCAACACACCCTTTTAACCTATAGTAACACACAGGCTTTTTTCATTGAAAAAAGGTCATTTTGACCCCCCATGGTCAAGAGGTCGAAAAAATTCTGACCTCCCCCTCAAACCCACCAGCCCACCCCCTGTTGTTAAAAAATTATCACTCCCTAATGTATCTTTGATACTGATAACAGCTTATTGACACACTGAAGTTGATGCAGATAGCGTTATTTTTACACACATCGTGGTCAGCCTCTAAGGCCCTCTAAGTGTAGTAGGCTACTACATATAGTGGCTTTTTACACAGATAGTGGTTGTACAGGGGGCTGGCACCTGCCTGACCAGAACATTCCTCATCAGGCGCAAACAATAGGCATACTGAGGTCCACAATGGCATTATACAGTCAGGTCTTATCTGGAGTTGAACTAGGGGATGTTATCAACTACTGAGGACATGGCTGATAATATTTTGGGTGATTACTGTAAACTGCCCCATCTATGGGGGTCAGGGGTGAACATGACAAACTCAGCATTACATTTTAAGACTTTATTTTATTGATAGCCCTTTATCTCGGCTTTATAAAAAGGTTCACTCAAGTCATTAACTCCCAGGGGGTCAGTTTTTATCGCCATAAAACAATATGCTTTCATTAACGGAACTGATGAGAATAATTTATAAGACATACTACTCTTTCACAAATCCCATCATTACTATATTGGATGTCCAAACTAGTACAGTAGTGTAGTATAAGTGTACCAAAAACAGGGGCACATAAAAGTGATTAGCATTTTTCTGAAATCTACATTTACTACATCTAACGCTGCGCTCCAAAAATAAAACTTAACTATTTCTTTTTGCAAATTTTCATCAACAACCGGACAAAAATGTGAAATAAATAACAATAGACTACATCACACAACTCACAGAAGCATTTAAACCTGTCCGATCATAATGCCAATGCATATACAGTAACTAGTGCACCTGGGCTACTGTTTAGGACCAGTAAATATACAACATAAATACTGGCAATAACTATATCTATTAAGCACTGTGTGTGGAAAGATACCCAGACTGTGTTTGTTTGAAGGTCTTTATAATGTGGACAATAAGTGTACAGTGTCTTTATCTGCACCACCTGTAGCTCGTCCACGCGAGGCACTTGGCCTCCTTCAACCATGATTGCACAATATGCTACATGATCGGTCTGATTATTGTGTTTGTACATCTGGAGGCTGATACCACATTTCCGCCACCTTTCCTTGTATGCAACCATGGGTTTCTACTAGGAAGTAGCCTATACACAGAACAAGTTTATCAATCATGACATGTACTATGAAAAGGGGCCTTAGGACCCCCTGCAATAAGCCCCATTTTGCAGATCGTGTCACAATTGTTTATCGTTTAACCCAGTTTCTTTCTTTCAAATAAGCACAAACGGTTTACTCTTTGGACTAATCTGGCGTCATAATTAAATGGATGAATAAATAAAAAAATAAATAAATAGATAAATAAATAGGCTTAGCCAAAAGCTCTCCATAAACCCTTGTAGTGTTTCTGTAATGTGGGCATGTTTGCAGTCATGGTAAGAGCAGGGAGACTGTTTGTCTCGTCTCCCTGATAAGAGACACAAATAATGCGAGTCACAGGCTAGTGAGATCAGTTGTACAGCGACAGGCCAGCCCTTAAATAAGAATATATTGATCAACATAACTTTATTTTGTCATTTTTAACCAGCCAACCAAGTCGACTAAGCAATACAAAACAGTTTAACACCATGCAAGATGATTCCTTAGACTGGTAAGCAATCTACTTTCAGAATCATTTTTCTTGTGACCCATGCTGACTGATCACCAGACTGATCACCATGGGTCATACCTCTGGAGTTGAAACTTACTTCCAAGAATGTTGTGGCATTGGGTTTATAGGTAGGGCCAACCGTTTTCTGCCAAGTAGTCCCTTTTAGGGACCCCATTAATGAACCTTATAGATGTCTATTAAGAAGATTTAAGGCAAAAAAAATCATGTGTTTTCAGTTACATGGCTCAAATACCTAGGGTCAGTAGGTCGGAAGTTTTTTGTTTTTTTTTGATTTTGTATAGAAATGTATAGGCAGATCTATCTGATTATTTGAAATCATGGAAAGAACATTAAAACATATGAGAAATGTGATAAAAAATATGCAAAAGCTATGCGTTATAAAGTTATCAACTGTACATCCAAAGAATGTTTCCATGAAAAATTGATGAAAATTCTTTAAAAAAAAACGAAAAAAAAAATTAAAAGTGAGGATGTTTTGCTAGGGTTGGTCAGGTAACTGGAAACAAACCTATTTTTATTTGACCTAAGCTAGTTTTACTGAACAAAATAGTAATCAATGGATAATTCATGACGAGTGTGTGTTAACAAAGGATAATTACACTCGGGCTACGCCCTCGTGTAATTATCCTTTGCTAACACACACTTGGTAGACAAGCCGCAGTCGTCGCCTCGCCTTTATGCAAGCAGTAACGTCAAAGCTGGGAATTTTCCAGCCTGCATTTTCCATAGGGAGTTGGATTTGGGATCTGAGACTGCAGGTTCGAGCCCTGCCCTGGCCATGAAATTTTGTGGGTTTTAACATGTAACATATGACATGTAAGGACATGTAAGGTGTGCAGGTTATCCATGGATAACTGCACCGGGTGCCTGTTATCCTTGGATAACCGCACACCTTACAAAAGTCATGATGCAGGCATCATGGTATGCAATATTGACAGGTATGTGCATGAGAATATCCAGGAAAAGCACTCAGAATCCCAGAAACCGTGGAATAATTCCCAATTTACTTAAAGGTGAGGCAAGTTTGGTAGACTACCTGTCTTTTCGTCATACAGGTACAAAGAGGTAGTCTGAAAAATTGAACTGTATCATGCTGAAACCACATGGAATTGTTAGCTAGGACCTCCAGTAAGAAATAATAGGTCATGACTTTGTAGCACTATAATACAATGAATTAGGCAATACAATCTCTCTCTCTCTCTCTCTCTCTCTCTCTCTCTCTCTCTCTCTCTCTCTCCCTCTCTCTTTAACTTTGGCTCCCAATATCTCACTGAATAATAGGCTGACATACACAAATTTGCAATTTTTTGTCCTAAAGTCCTAATTGTTTTCTGTCAGATATGAATAGAATACTCCATATTTCTTTCTGTAGCTCCCTGAGTCAAAAAGACCCAACAATAGGACCAAACCTGAAATAGACCATGTGGACCCTCTGGGCCTCTGTAGTATCTGTATTAACATAAATAAGTCTCACCATGGTCTCAAGGGGCTCATTTTACAGTGGGCATTGTATTACAAAATCCACGAATGTGTAGCTATTGTCCAGTAAGAGAGAAGTACCCGCGAGCTCATATATATATATATCGGTATAAAATCAATATGTGACCTCTAAGATGACCTTTCTGCCATTTAGTCTCTTGTTTTGCTAAAGATAACAGTGTCTCTTGTTGTTCTGTGCAGGTTAGGGTGAGGAGGGGACAGCACGTGGGGTGGGGTGGGTGGGGGGTGATTAGATGATATGTAATCCAGTGATAAGGGCCCATACCTGATAGCCAGACACATGTTAGGGGAGTGTCACCATTAGCATCATTCTGATTGGTCAGATCAGATGCCTTGCTTACCGCATCATCAATACCGGATTGGATATAAAACGCCGGATTTTAAAACGGCGCAGATATATATCTGCGACATCATACAACAAATCAAAAATCTATAAAGAGAGTTTTCCAACAATGGCAAGTAGGAGAATTTTACGGTGTATGAGGACTGCTCATTTGGGCCTCAGGCAAGCCCCAAAAAGATTCCAGAGCACCTCAACCAATAGTAATCAAATTGGTGTTCTGGGCGTCCCTCTACGGAAAGGACAAGTAAGAAGTTTACTTCCACATCCACATAGAATAAGTTTGATAAACACTATACCACAAAATACCACAGCTAGGAATGTTGAAATTTATAGTTTAAACTTGGAAACGATGTCACATACAAAGTAACACAGCAACAACTTGATCAAGGAAATGTTCTCCACCTGATGTGCTATAGCTCACATAGCCATTATCAGCTGGGGGCCGCCATTAGACCCCGACTCCACTATGACTAACACCTTCAGCCCCCGACTCCGCAGTTTATGCCAGGGATGCCTCCCATTGGTCAATAATACAATAGCCATGTGCCGTATACTATACTGCGTAGGCCTAAAAATGATCATAAAATCATCAATACCCAAATGATCATGGCAAACGATACCTAGTTTTTAACGATGAAAAAGGACATTCTTAGAATAATGGGAACTATTTTTCAAAAGATAAAGTTGCCAGGTGTCACTGTAATCATGTTGATATTGGATGGGAAATCCATAATTTACAATGATGTTAACTTCATCTTATTCTCCTCCTTTTTACACTGCTATTGTCATACTATCACAACATTGTTTGGTGAAGCGCATTCTGCATTGCCAATCTTCAACTGTCATTGCAGACAGGCATTTGGAGTTATCTAGGATTATTAGACACACAACTGTCAGAAACTAACACAGTTAGTGGTCAGTCGGGAGAGGTTTTGAGAAGATCGGAGATAAGAGATAAGATAAGGGTCCAATTGAGGCCTGTTAAAAATTTCCGTAGATTTTACAGAGAACCATTGTTAAATTTTACGGGTTTTCACCGTTATTTCTATTACAATGAAACACCCTCAGATTAAGTGATGCTAGAGTGAATCTGTTTAAAACACTACGGGAAAGTACTGTTATTTCATTTACGGTGAATCTTTGTCCTTTCAGAAGTTTCATATCTTCCCACTAGGTGGCCTCGGGGTTCACTTTGAGACTGTCTTCAATGCCCTAAACCCTAAACAACTCAAATTGTGACAAATTTAAAGTGTATCCATGTTGGTTTATGCACCATATTATCAAAATGCAAGTCTACATTGTAGTTTCATCGATTTCAGATATTCAAAAAATAATCCACCTTTGTGTGGCAAAGGAGAGTAGCAGGGATGTCATAAACACCCATTATGTGGTAATAGAAATAAATACATAGGCATACCCCTGCAGTTTTCAATTCATCACAGTTCTGAAGTAATCTATGTTTTTAGATTGTTACTCCAAAGTTATGAAGGGCACAATGTGCCTCTCAAGGACTAATTTATAATCATAATGATTACAATGTCCTCAAACTAGGATGTCCTAATGAACTGCATATACAACCAAACCATGTATAAAGATAACCTAGTCCATTGGGTATTTACAGTGTAATTTTTAAATTGTCTAGCCAGAGGCTGAATATTCATACGAAAAGTTAATGGGGCATAGCATTGAAACCAAAACAATGTGTAATTAATTACCCTTAGTCTTAGTTTAGAAATAACAGTGAAATTCTGTAGAAATTACGGTGACATTGAAAAAACGGTGACCGTTAAAAAAACGGTGAAAGATTGTCAGCCATTGTTGCCAATGATTCTTCGTTTTTTCTATGGAAAATTTTTAACAGTGCATAGTTTACAAATTTCTCTATTTTTCTTAAAGAGGTGATTTCTATTACTAAATAGGCTGAGTATTTTCTATATTTCCTTAAGTTTAAAAAATTATGATTTGTTTTAGATTTTCAGTAAATATTTCTTCTAACTTTTCAATGATATTGTTACTTTGAAAAATTTATTTCTCATTCTCTCTTACCCAGAGGTTTAGAGCCCCAATGCCTCTGCCTGCATTACCCTCCTGGCTGGGGAGCTTCAGATATGACTGACCTATGCCTGTAACAGTAATTCTCAAGGAGGGCATTTCTCAGTAATGTTAATTAGCATCATAAAGGATCATGTCCTCCTGACCTTTGAGCTCCATGGCAGAACATGGACAATTTCTGACGCAAGTATATGTATGTCCTGTGTACAGCTCCCTTATCTGATATGGAACAACGTGCTTGATGAATCATATAGAATAGAATGACATGTATTCTGCTAGGCTGACCCTTTATTTTTCAGAGGAGGAATGGTGTAGATAAAGGTCCTGACTCCCTTCGTAAGGCAGGACTTCTAGAAAAGCTTGAGTCGACAGGTAAGTCATGCACCACTTGCACTGTTGCGAATTCAAGGGCCTTTTTTAAATTTTAAAACCTTCAAATAAAGCTCGCGACAATATAGATAAACCGATACACGTCCTACACAATACCTAAAGGTCCTCCAATGTTTCAGGTTCATTTCTAGTTAGGGGCCTATCCAAGATACATTTATCATGTGGATAGCTGCATATCTTCTCCTTTCTGTAAGAGTGAAGGGGGGAGGGGGGCGAATCGACTAATCCACAGACATGAAGTCTTTATGAAACTTTATCGGGTTAATCTGCAATGCATCTATAGGAGGCTCGGACCGCCATCGCCTGCCACGTGCAACATTTATGGACGGCCCCTCATTAATATGATCATTTATATATCTCCCTCTCAAAAGAGTGTTTACATCTGCATCAATATGTGTTTATCGTTTTAAAGATTAGTACCCAGTGTTTCTTATTGATTCTTTGATATCAAGTCGTTGATGACAGTCATTGGCATAGAGGGGCTGTTACTAGAGATGGTTCCACAGTGGCCCGTATCTTTAGTCGTTCTTGAATCATTATGATAATAATGTAATTTACTTCGGTAACTGACACTGAGGAAACATTCACCAAGACATATACATATATAGCAGTCCATATTCTTGTTTTAGGTCATTCAGTGACGGACTACGGAGATCTCCAGTTTGAGCAGTTTGAAAATGACCAGAAAGTGTTCAACATGCATAACCCTGAAACAGTGGGCGCCGCAAACAAAAAGGTAGGCTATCATGTTTATTTTATGTGAATAACTTCTTCCCGTAGAGATAGCATTGCGGAGCCGATCGCCACACCCCCAGTGTGCCGATCCACCACAGCGGCTGATCCGGTACTGCAGCCTTGTCAGGTGCATGTAAACATTCAAAATGGTGGACCGCCGCTTGTACGGGGAACTTTTAATGATTTTCCCTTATTTAAAGCCTCTAAAAACATAAAATAAATAAAGAACTAAACTCCCCTGGTGTCCTTGTTGGCCAATCCACCCCTCGGGGGAGATGACCCCCTCATGGTGGATCGGCCACCTCATACACCACGGTCGTTTAGTTCTCTCTATGTACATCGACAGGGATCAGTCATGTATCGAGACATAAAAATGTTGTTTTCAAAATGTTACAAATTCGGCAGAAACTTCCGTTTGTTAGTTGATAACTGACAGAGGTGTTATCCCATGCCAAATTGGGTAAATGTTTTATCTTCATATCTACTTACAATACTCAGTGATATGCACTCGGGTGGAATTTGTATTTGGATCATTTCAGTAGCTTGGCAACCTACTCACAGTATCAGACTCAGTGGTCAAAATTCATAAAAAGAAAGGGGAATTTTAAAAAAAAAAGATACTGCAAATGGTCCAGTCCTATGTTTGCACTTCAGATGGTGTGATTCATGCACTTTCAATTCAATTTTCTCGCTTGCAGATTTCCAGCTGGGTACAAAAGATTGTTTCATCTGAGAAGACATGTTTGACGCTAGGTGGTGACCACAGCATGGCTATCGGTAGCATACATGGTCACGCCCAGGTGAACCCGGACCTTACCTTGGTGTGGGTAGACGCCCATGCCGATCTCAACCCACCCCTGGCATCAGCCAGTGGCAACCTACACGGTATGGTCTTGTCTTTCCTGCTACGTGACACTCAGGAGTACATCCCAAAGCTCGACTCTTTCAGTTGGATTAAACCATGGTCAGTGAGCATATTTGTTCCATCTAATGGTTGCATGTTTACTGTGGAATGTGAATGTAGCAAGAAATCATTTTCACCTTTTTTCCAATTAAATAGATTTTTCATCAAAACAGAATACATGTAATCCTCAGAGTTATTGATTGCAAACTACCTGTAATTGCCTGGAAGCCCTTTTTTTAATTATTATTCGCATGGCTAATCAACCTCGCATAGTGCAATTGTTGTGTTCATAGAGGCAGGTGAGTTACTGGTGGGTTATTCCCAATATTAACCCCAAAGTTTCATTTCCAATATAGTTTGTCAACAAGAGACATCGTATACATCGGCCTACGAGACATTGACTCGGCAGAGCGTTACATTATAGAGAAACTTGGCATACGGGCATACACAATGCATGATATAGACCGTCACGGTATGGACTACGTCATGGAGCATGCCATGGATGCCATCAACCCAGGCCTGAAGAGGCCAATCCACCTGAGCTATGACATCGATGCCATGGATCCCTCAGTTGCACCCAGCACTGGCACTAGAGGTACAGATGCACTGATTCTAATACACTCATGCTCCATAATGGGGAAATTACATCGAACCATGTACATTTTCTGCAGTTTGGTTTCCTGAGTAATCAGATATACTAAATGCATTATAGTCAGCCCTCACTTTCTGGAGCTTTCCAAGCATCGGGTTCCTCATATCATGGGGTTAAACCACAGATGGACATTATTGTAGCTGCCTCTATATTCCTAATTATATTTGGAGCATGATCTTGGATAACTGTTTCCTCCGATAGTTTCTTGGATATTATAAGTCTGAAGAAGAAAGGCTTGGGGTGGCATTTTTCAGTAATTCTAATTGATATTGGGAGAAGCACCCTCCTTCTACTTCAGCCTAAATGAATAAAGACTTTTTTCTCTCTATGTGTAATCCATTTCTACCGAAACATTACATGTCTGAACGAAAATGTATGTTATGGACAGAGGAATCTTTGAAGACAATACATTTGTGTCATGTTTATTCAATTTTGTTACTAATGTGTATTGGGATTTCTCCCTGATCCAGTTGCTGGAGGCCTAACAATTCGGGAGGGGATGTACATTGCGGAGGAAATATCATTAACAGGTAAGTTCATCCATGTTAACAGTCTATCAATCCTCTATCTCCAAGATTGCAGTGAACTATCAATGTTAGTTAACAAAAAAAAAGACTGAATTAATGAGGGCAATTCATTAAGAATTTAGTACAAATTTATTCCAATAGAGCACATGCCCTAGGTATCTAGGGCCCATTTCCAAAGAGCCATTATAATCATTATAATGCGATAACCATAAAGGCAGGTCACATGTAACCTGTAATTATTGTAAGGAGGTTCTATGATTGTGAAAAAACAAAAGTTCACTGATTCATTCAAATATCCTTTCTTATGAGGACCTCATTATACCCACCATTTTGAAATACAAGAAGAAAGCAACTGGATTAGGATTGTTTTGTTCACTACAAAGTTATGTACGTGCATGCAGCTATGTTATAGAAAGAGCTATATCTATAAAATATATTTAATTCTATTATCTTAAAGTATGTAATGCATTTTTAAAAAGGCAAAGGATATCATACGTGTACATGTATGGAGTTGGTTTCACATCATCCAATGTTCTACTTTGATTACCAGACAAACTAGCCTGTATGGACCTGGTAGAGGTGAATCCAGACCTAGGGTCAGAACAGGATCTTGAGAAAACGGTCTTTGCTGCCACGGAGCTGGCGTCAGCCTGCTTTGGTAAACGCCGACGTGGGGCGGTGCCAGAAGATTTCTGCCTGCAGCGTCCGACCATGGACAGCATCAGCAAGTAGATATAGCGAGTATGTACAGACGACAAGACCTCATCCTACCACCTATCGGTAATTAGGGAGTCAAGGTGGCAGCAGGGAGACAGCCTGATGTGGACAGTAACCCACTCTTTGACTATGGAGGTTGTGAATGTGATATGATTAACTGAGGCTGCGGTATAGCTAATCTTTCTACATCACTTTGTCTATGGCTCTTTGAATACGATGCAGGCTTTGGTAATCCATGAGCATCTTGATCAAATAGACTTTTTTAGGGAGGGGGAGGCGGTGGACGTCATAACAGTCCCCAAGATTATCTATTCATATCTTAGAGAACTCTATTGACACCTCCCATGTATTACATGGTGACTTTTTATGACAATGTAGATCTGCGATCAGGTGCTTAGGATATTCAATCCAATATTGTAAAATTATTTCCCCGATATTACATGCTGAAATGACAAAGTTGAGGATACGTTTGGGCTATGTTATCTTGTGAGAAAAGTTTAGCTAGTATTGTGTATTAACCAGAAACACCACAGTATGGGCATAAGAGTATCCATATGCACACTGTAGACCCACAGGTGGCTTAACGAGCCACAAGTGGGTCTACATTGTGCATATTGGTATAAGTATGCCCATGTAATGGTGTTTCTTTTTCATTCTAGTGTTTCTTTTTCATTCTACCTACAAGAACAACGGCAAAACTAGTTTATTCCCCAAGTGTAACTGAGTTAAGAAGAGTCTAAGTATATTGTACCATTTTTGCTCATTGGCGTAGAAATCGCTTTTTAGACCATAATAACATTATGATATCCATGTAATATTGTATTGATTGTCTTTGTTACAGTTCCGTGGTCATTTTGGCTTTTTGACTTATGAAAATTGGTCGACAAATAAACTTTTTACATGTAAGACCTGCAGGAATATCTGTCATAACAGGCTGCCCTGCTACCCTTTGAGCGTAGCATACGGGAGCATGGCATACTACATATTGTATGCCACGCCCAAGGGAATGCGAGGTGCAGTGCTTTAGATATATGAATTCCATAAAGGCTTTGTTCTTGTAGGTAGAATAAAAGTATAGACTCTATCCTGCCATGCCCCAGAAGATTACCAATACCTATCGACACGGCGAATGTCAACTACAACATACTTACGATATACTGAGTACACCAGTTCTGAACACACGTACATGATGGGATATATTGTAACGAACCAGTAAGTTATTGATTATTGACTGGCGATATATAAATATCATGTTATTTGAAACTAAATTTCTGTCCCTTACTTGATATCAGGTTGTAAAACCACGTTGCCAATAATGCACTATATATTGATATATACAATGTGGTGTACTGTGTACTCTACAGCGAAAAGACACACAAAATATCCACTAGACTTAAGGAGACCCTTGTTTTTGAAAAAAAAGCCTTATAATTATTATTTGTTTCTCGCCTGTAAATTACTGTATAGATAAGCTAAAAGGTAGTCCGCCTTAGTGCATTTGAATATGGTCTATAGTGTTTATTATTATGTTTTACCAAAATAAACTGATACACAATTTTGAATGTGCAAATCTTCAGAACATATTGGATGATAGAGAATGTGTTTATGCACAATGTCACCTCGAGTAAAAATTGCACTCTACATGATGGGCTAGAAAATAGATTTTTATAACAATGTATTTTATACCCGATTTTTAAACCAATGACCATCGCAAACCGGAACTCTAGTCTTGTCTCTAGAGACTAGTACACAACAGAAAAGCGAAATAGTGAACATAGTATAAGAAATGACTTAAAGTAGTGTTGTTTTTGTTTTGTTTTTGTTTTGTTTTGTTTTATTAAATATGAGGCATGAATGTAGTCCTTTTGCAAGATTGAATTCCCGATACGTGTGTTCCACTTTTCATATGTGAAAAAAGGAAGAAAATAATGAATCCCATGCAGATCATTATCCAGCACACAGAGGCATTATCCCGACAGGGTCGCCAAAGCACAGCAATACATAGATAGAACTAAACGACCGTGGTGTACGAGGTGGCCGATCCACCACGAGGGGGAGGTCTCCCCCGAGGGCGTTAGCTGTAACCTAATCAGGTTACAGCTAAGTCAGCTGAGGAGACTCAATGCCAGAACAGATATAAAAGAACAGCTTTGCTTTACCAGGTTGGTGAACTAGATGGCGCTCCAGTAGCCCTGCTGCTTACATACATGTGCATATCCAACATCCACTCACTGGGCTCCATAGGTTTACCCTTGGTGCACAGACACCCCTCACAAAAACGCCCTGTTGCAATCTAAATTAATGATCCAGGTCATAATCACTATCAATATTGGGAGAAAATAGTGAGCAAGAAATGAGGCAGACCATTGCAAACATATGGACCTGTACCAGTTACTGGAGTCCATACCAGCCATGCCCCTGTAGGGGGAGGAAAGTGACATAGTTGTCATTGTGCCATTAGCTGTATAATAGCTGATGAAATCAATAGTGGTCCGGTGTCTTCTAGACCAATGTGTCCAGTATCTTATCGAAGGGCTAAACAGAAGAAATAAACTGTGGGATGTCTTGAACAATTAGGTACAAAACGCACTAGACTATGAAAACTTTGGTTATAATGTGGACTCATTTAGCTAGAGTCTCAGAACAAAGAATTTGAGAGCTTTTGGCAGAACAGAGAAGCTCCAGATTGATTAAACTACCGTGATGCCCCACGTATAAGGCGCACCTCGCGTATAAGACGCACCTAGAATTTATGGATATGATAGAAAAATTTAAAATGAAATAACTTTTGTTCTACTCAATGGATTTTCGAAGTTCGAAGACCTATGGGAAGCTAAGGCACCCCCAATGGCCCTAAACAACTTTGGAATATATGGGGGGCATTGGGAAGATTCCTCATCTTCAGATGTTAAAATATCTGAAACTAGCACAATGAACTATCATGTTAAATTCAAATGCACAGTACCGGCAATATCACTGGCGGATCCAGGATTTTGAAAAGGAGGGGGGGGGGATAAAGTCCTAAGTAAAAAGTTTACATGTGAAATATGGATTGTCACTGCACAATGTGTCACAAACAATGTGCTGCGACTCTTCCATGGGTTGTGCTACATTTCCCCCCAAAAAATGAACATGCATGTCTCATTGTGCAATTTAAAGCATTATGGTGTACCATCAGCAGTGAATTCAGAACAGGGAAAGGTTTTTCTCCATGCAGGACATTCGGTCCTGCAGATTTCTAATTCTGCAGGCCCAGTTCAACTTTCTTTTTTTCCCAGCAAATGTCCATTTGTACTCATTATGCTTTGGTCCTGCAAAAATCGAACCGATTGTGATGTGTGTAGTAACCTTGATGGTTTCTGATACTTTATTTCACGTGTTTGTCTTTCTGTTACAAGATGTTTGATACCATTTCGACAGCTATGGTCATAATATGAATATTATTCATGGCAAGAAACCTGTATTATACAATTTCACAGATGGATGTGTCGGTCTCTGTGTATATCAGACCCGCTGAGGGTAAAGGGAAGAGGAGATTATAGCCCCCTCTTAGTTATAAATTGTGTTTTTATCATAACAAACAAAATATAATATCCAACCATACATCTTACTTTATCAAGTTAATCATTTCATATATATTTTGACATCAAATTATCATGCTGCACCTGAAATAGGACACCTCATATTTGAGGAAGTCCCCAACCATAGTCAAAAGTTAGACGGTCTGCCATCTCATTGGTGCATGACATTAGTGTTTACAGAAACCCACAGGTGGCAGTACTAAATTGTCCCAAAGCAATTTATGCTAATACAGTTCTCTACATTGCAATGTATGGAACAGAGTGTATGCCTACTGACTGTCTGACTTTAGTTATAATTACACTATATTGAAAAAGGCATTATTGGTTCGCTGGTTATAAAATCTAATATATTGACAGCTTGAGCATCGAGTACCATGGCCATGGTGGGGTACCGGATGAGGAAAATATTTCAGGCTGCGAATATTTTCAGGCTGTGAACCATTTAGGAAAGCCTGAGCTAACTCAATTTTTCTCTTTACTTCCATCAAAATTTATATTTTCAGGCTTTGATGATATCTTACCAGCTCTATTTACTCCACGAACTGGGGTCTTAGTTAAGAGAGATCGGCACCCTCCATGATGCTGTCCATGAAGAAATTCCCTCAAACTTTTACCTACAGGTGTTGTTCCTGGTATATCACCCATGTGTAGGGTGTTAACCTAATAAAAGAACACTATGTCAAATTAATCTCAAGTACACAAAATTACATTAAGATCCCTGCTAGCAGAACTCATCCAAATGATGTCTTTTTTACGTAAATCACATGAGTTTTCACGTAAGAATGGTGTAAATTGCACGAGTTGTGCTAGCTGGGATTATGTAAAATGAGGTCCATAATTTATCTCAATTGAACGTTAAGGTTTTACATTTATCAATGTAGATTAACGTAAAATTATGCCCATTCACATAAAAAGACTTACATTTGTTCGTTCAAGGAACGTTCTCAAATTATGTATTGTGACTTGAATATTATGTTGCATAAACATTTATGTATGTAACTGTGTTTACTGGGTACCGGTGGGCCCATAACTAATCTGACCATGATTTTCTCTGATTTTCATAGTGACATGTCTATAACTATTTGCCAGAAAGATTGCGTACCAATTCATTGGCTCAGGAGAAACACGAATATGATCAGCCCAAGATTACTCCTACCCCATCTCAAAGGGCTCATATAGATAATAATTTTATAAGATGGTAAATTGTGACATCTTGGCATTTTGATCCTTGTAGGACAAAGGACTTCCTTTCAGTGATTTTGGACTACGCCATCAGGGGCCCCTGACTATGAGTCATTATATCTATCTATATGAATTGGCTGGAGATATTATTGTACTATAATTCTACATTTCAAATTTCAAAGCAATTGGATTCCTGGTACATTCTCACGAAATGTTACCCCTACAGTGCTTAAGGTAAAGGGTGTTGATATTCCTAAATTGAGATTCAAAATTGTTAACCATATTAGATTTCAGTGGTCCCCCCCCCCACCTTGCATGCCAAATCTATTACCTAACCTGCACCTACATAGACTCATGGGGGTTCAGTATATAAACATCAACACAGCAAGATGTAAATAATAACACAGCAGTCTCACAACTCACACAGGTTGCAGGGTTTTATACTGTAAAAATCAGACCTATCTGACATTGAATTGCAGAGAGTCATCGGTGTGAAAGTTTGCAATATTTACATTTATGTCAACTTGATTTAGTAAACAAAACCATCATTTGACAACATTGATGTGCCTCAGAGCATACACAAACCTTCCCCTGCATAAGTAAATAGCTCTCTTCGCGTTCTAGGCTGTGTTTGAGCCAGCTTTTGTGAGAATAGCTGCCAGTCTGATCAAAAGTTGTGTAGTGGAGTCTCCACTATAGACTGAGAAGCCTCTAACGCAAAGCTACCGATTTCACTCATCTGTGTTTCAATAGATACGGTGTAAAATTGGTGTAAAAAGAATTAAGCAACTCTATGTATGTTATTTAAAGTGAGCATGTCTGCTATCACAGTATAAAATGTGGGGTTTCTCATCAATCACCATCTAGACAACATTCTAAGCCATGTGTACTTCTGCTCTAAAACAAAGAAAAACTATGTCCTGTATTCATTTTCCTGCCCAGGTATTAAACCATGTTTGTCTGATTTTCTGTAGAGGGAGCCTATATGCTGTGGGTGAATAGCCAATCCAAATTGTCAATGTGTACGAATACTACTTGAAGCCTGTCAGACTAGCCAACAGGTGGCACTGAGGTGAGCACACAGCTAAAAATATTTTTCTTGATTCAAGAAAATGACAAAACTACCAGTTTTAAGAAAATAAAAATATTAAAACTGGTAGTTTTGTCCATCAGGTAAGATTATTCAAGATTCCAAGAAAATTATTTTCTGGCTGTGCAGGAATGCCAAGGGCCACCCAGTGAAGTGTATTGTGTAGTGATTAGACCGTCTCATTTTGAGGCATTTTGGACAAGCAGTGATTGGAACAATATATGCATAACACAAGGGATGAGCATTTGCAAACTATTTAAACATTGATTCCACATTTTTTTTAATTTGTTTTCAGCAGATATGCCAACTTTAATTCATACTGAAAACTTGACCTGATTTTGCGAATTCAATGCATTTGAGGAGCTGGGGTTCCAAAATCATCTGAAGTTTTCTATTAGTAAAACTACAACTTTAGGTGGTCAAAATGACGACTTCAGGATGACGACCTAACGTCTTCATTTTGACCACCTATAGTTTAGTTTGAGGTATTGTCAACCTGAGGACGTAAATCTTGAAGTTGCACCACACTGTTACACTGAGGAAACTTGCCTGAAAATTCACTCACTTCATCTAAATACAAGAATGTTCACCAATTTTCTGAATTAGCTTCCAGGTGCATATGTAATCATATGGCCAGAAATAATTGTGTTTTTTAAGGGTTACATTTACTTATTTGTAAACATATGCTTTATCATGTATGACACCTGAATCCATTAGAAAAAGCTATCGGAAAATACATGTATATAATCGGTGAATAACAAGGTTGTCCTGGAAATCAGTCACCTCCACTCAGGGGACTTTCCCTCAGTCATAGCAGGTCAGGCTACAGCCAAGGTGAAGGGTGTCTGAATGTGATGTTCAGACTGGTAGAGAAGAAAAAAGAGCCTAGTATCTTATTGACAGAGGCATACCCAGAAAATATATATTTGAAAAAAGTGATCAATAGTGATCACTTTAGGGTGATCAAAATGACGGGGACTGGGGGGAGCATCCTTGTCATCTTTGGGTGATCATATGTGATCACTTTAGGTCATCAAATTGATTAGTTGTTTTTTTTTCCAGATTTTTGAGCAAAACACAGATTCATCAAAATGATGACATGGGTGATCATTTTGATTATTTTTCCTTTTATTTTACTACTAGTTGGCTTAAAAAATAAAATTTAAGATTTATTCTTGAATCCCCCCCCCCCATTCATGCAGGAATGTCATTGGAGTATTTCCCCTTTTGGAATTGACCCCATGTGGTATAGGTTTGTATTTTACTGATTGGTGGTTAAATTATTCTAATATTTCTGATTGAAACTTTTGAAACAGAAAAGATGTCTAAGCTCTTAATGCATCTGTCCCACATTCATGGTCTTTTAACAACATAAAAAATGTTTGTAAAATAAATCCTTCATGTTCACATGTTCAATGTTATCCGTTCATTCAATTATCAATACTACAGTATAGCTTTAAATCAATACATGTCCTTGGGCATTAATTATATAATTATAACATAATTGGATAGTAGGGGCCCCTAGTGGCAGAAATAAGGTGATCAAAGTGATGACCTTTGGTCATCTATCATGAAAGATCACCTAAACTCATCTGCACTGACCACTTTTCTACTAGTCTATATTTTCAGTGTAGGAAGCAAATCTTCATTGGGGGGGCAGGGGGCCCCACCCCAGCCGCTGTGAGTTATCGACTTGAGCGCATTGGCGTTGATGCATACATGTATGTTTGTATGGGATTTATATAAAATATTATTTCTTGATGGCTTTTCTTAATCCAATGCTGTCTTTCTTCCTATCTTGATGACATATTTATCCAATTGAAGTGTGGAACTGTAGGAATCTTGTACATTAAAAGTACAAGATGTACATTATGGAATTTTTATAACAAGGTTTGACATATTTTGGGGGGCCAGACATATTCAGGCCCCACCTCCTCTGTGATTGGGGAGCCCCCCCCCCTTTTTTTTTCCTACGCCCCTACAGACAGTATGCGGGAGCAGTGGCCGTTACACATGTTGTCGCAAAAATGTTGTAAATGCATTCGGGTCAACATGGTAAAGCGTACCTCCATGGGAGCCTCATTGTTTACATTTTACCTTGGTGACCCAGGTGCAGCTACAATCTTATTACACCAAGGCGATTATGAAAAAATATTAAGCTGCTTGGACCATTTACACGGAAATGGAGCTGTTATGACTCTGCAGTATGGTGACACAATATCCTATAGAGCACCAAAATAGACTTGGAACCCCGGTTTGGAACTCTTAAGGAGAGTACCATAAATACATCACCCCTTAAAATATTAACTCTATTTCAAGCTAACCCTTTAATTCATAACTTGTGTATTGCAATTTACTGAATGAGAGAGCATCAACAGTAAAGAAAACACTATTTCAATGATTCCATGGAAACCATAATTTTGTTCTTTTTGAATAAAAAGTTACTCATCTTATTAAACTGTCTTTAAGGTTTTCATAACTGAAAACAGAACTGAATTATCTCATTAAGATCCAGAATTATGGATGGTTATATTTAAAAATTGTTATTTTTTTCCAATAATGGCATTTTTTTTTTATGTGTTAGGCCGCTATTTCAATATGCAATTGAGTTAAGGGCTATCCTGAGTTTTAAAATAACTTAAGAAAATCAAGAATCATAGTGCTGCAAACTATGCCATATGGACTAAACATACTGGTTCCAACTTTTCCATGCAACTATAATTCATATGGCTTAGATAAAGGGAGAAACTTATGGCTTTGCGTATGGTTTTAATGCAATTTTTTTTATGAGCCCCCCACAAGTGATGCAACCATGCCTGGGCAACTGTTGCCATGTAGCCAAAAAGTGGAGACAAGGGACTTGATTTGGGCGACAAGTACGTGTACATTGCTATTTACCTCCAGATCCTGGGCTTTCCAACAGGTAAATAGTTTAAATTTTTCTACCAGAACCAAAGCTACAAAGTTATTCCCAGAACTCACCAGAATGCATTTTTATATATTGACATTTTCATATTTTTTTTCAGAAGTTGGCCAATCAACCCATCCCCCAAGTCCTGTATCCCCAACATGGTACAGAAGATGCTATTGGGTAGATTGGGTGTGTCTTGTGCCGCCCTGTACAGTGAATCTGGATAAACTAAAAAGTTGGGGGAGTGCCCCCCCTCCCCCCGGTCCATTACAGGGCGCCATGTGTATTGTGACCAGTATACGAACTCGTATGTGTCACGTGACTATAGGGTTTTGTCGAGGCGTTCGGGCAGCGGTTTTCGATCAATATGCAGTGCATGCTGGGATGGGCTAACTACACTACCTTAGCTTGTTCCCTCCACCCCCTTCCACCCCAGCCAGGTCTGGCTAGGTACCAGTCCCTAACTATGCTTGGAAGTGTAGTAAGTTGACTCAGGGATCAACATTGACCCACATGGGGCAGACCAATAGGGGGTGGCCTTACAAACCAGCATTGATCCCTCGGCCGTACTCCGAACGCACCGAGTATGGACGCCTGGTGCGTCCGCCATGGCCTGATCTGGCACCTGGTAAGATAAACATTGATAACAACCAGCATGATGGGTACCAGGTGTTACATAATGTACCCACAAAATTCTGCAGTAAATGAAGGGAGTTATCTCATTGGTTGATAATGTATCCCAGGTCAGCCCTTTACCTTAACTTCTAGTTCAAGTGTTCAAACCCCGGGGGGGGGGCACTCTCTATGTAATGTATACACATATGTGTGGCTGGCAAGGGTACTTTTTCAAGGAAAAGTCCCTAGCAAGCCTCCTATTTCAGCCACAAATGTCCCTAGCAAGGGTCTACTTTTGAGCAAAATGTCCCTAGCAAGGGTAAACTTTCGGCGAAATACCCCGATTCACGTGGAAAATTTAGAAATTTTCACAAATATTTTCCAAGTTTTCATGAAAATAGCATGAACAAAATACAAAATTCACCCAAACAAGTTCATTTTAAGATATTTTGAGCAAAATCTAAGACTATTATGTACAAAGTTCCCTAGCAAGGGTAGGGTTTGGAAGAAAAACCCCGCGAACAAGTGCCCTAGCAAGGGTAAGGGTAGTCGGGGGTTCAGCCACACACCCGTATCAAAAAAAATTGAAGTGCCCCCCCGGGGTTCAAACGCTTGTACATTTAAATGCCTGAATACCCAGGCCCTCTAGCAGGCAAATGTTTATTTTAATGGGGTGGTGCTTTGAGTTTACTTCACGTCCCACTACCCAGACGTTCATACACGACCGGCGCTTATATAACACTTGGCGCTTAACCGTAGCAGTACGGCAGCTCGGACATTAGCCACTGCAGGTTGTACATTTGGTGATAGGGGAAGTAACGGATACCTCTGCATTAGTGGGCTTCTACAATAATGCATCCTTGTCATGACAGACATCATATATGCTGAAATAGTGCCTGAATTAATCGATGGATACAAATATTCCAATACCGCAAATGCAATGTAGAATTGCCAAGTAGGGGGTTTATCGTGTTTTTGTACACCTAGTAGGTTTGTTGCACACCTAGCGTCCCACTCCCGCACCATCTCCCAATCAAATCGTACCTAGGTAGTGCGTGACCTACTTTGTCCGTGTTTGGACTTATTACACCTGAACGGCCCGGCCCTCTATGTCTAGTCACAACGATAAAGGGGGGAATTCCCAGGTAAACGTCATAGTAGGATTATAGGTAGACACCAACGGATCCGTTTGGATGGACTTTACCCTTACTTTAATGTTGGTTCATTTTCGGATCTGCAGGTAGGAGGTCATTCCAGGTGTGACATACTTTGTCAGCTTGTTTCCTGTCACACACAGGTAAAAGTTTACTATACCTCCACCCTATAAACATGTCTACCTGGAGCACAGTGACCGACACTATACTGGACTAAGGCTTCTACACTAGTAGTAGTACTGTGGTACTGTACCTCGTCAACATGGCGAGGTCAGGTGTAGGAGGGACAGGTGAGGCCAGCCTGGAGGCCACACGGACGTTTACAATGTTGTACATTAGTTTGTTATTATTAATGAGTATTGTGTGTACACCTGTGTCAGGTACAGGTGACCTGAGTGAGGGAGGGGAGATTGTCGATGATATAGTGGTAGAATCATGGCAGTCACCCCTCACCATAAAGAACGACGTGATCATTAAGGAGACTGCCACTGTCACCATCCGTCCTGGAGTGGAGCTACGTTTTAATCCTGGTGTAATGATGGCTGTTAACGGGACCTTATTAGCTGTGGTAAGTATAGTCTATATCCACATCCTATATTTATATACTATATGATATATTGTCCGGGAATATCATGATATAGTTAAGGGGGCATCCATTAATTATGTACGCATCTATATCTTTTTATGGGGGGGGGGGGGTATGTGTGATGGAGTTGATATCCTATAACGGGTCAAGATTCAAGAAGGCTTTATTGACTAATGTAAGGATACATTCATGTCAGCACCAGATCAACATTGATTGAGTTATACAGTGTTTTTATATATAACAAAATACAATTAATTGCAGCAGGCTTACTTGATGATTTGCAGTAGGGGTCTACCGATAAAACCTGAGAGAGTTTTCTGTTATCATTATGGTTTTTGTAGTAGTCCACAAACTTAAGGTATTCATTTTCAAAGCTTTCCCTGACATTTTGTATTGATGGTACAAAACAAAATAATACATTTTGTGTTGCATTACAATATGAACAGATAGAATCCATTGGTTTCTTCCCTCTATAGTTTCTTGACAAGCTATCAAGGGTACAGTTGGTATCAATGTGTAGTTTGGTGATATAGCTTCTAATAGTTGGTGAGTGTATGTCACTCAGATATTCACATTCACCATATGGGTCATTTAGACAATCCTGGCATGTTTTGAGAACATTGCACCTTCCAACATGCTTTTTTATCATTGATGTATTGGTTGTAC
This sequence comes from Acholoe squamosa, assembly GCA_949317995.1. Lineage (NCBI taxonomy): Eukaryota > Metazoa > Annelida > Polychaeta > Phyllodocida > Polynoidae > Acholoe > Acholoe squamosa. Next base: position 54,814,412 of record OX439035.1, on the reverse strand, counting down.
TTTTGGATATGTAAATCATTTAGCCTCCTTTTTATAAAGGACTTCAGTGTGTGTTTAAACCATGCATAGGGGTAAAGCCAGACATTTCTACAACCAATCTCGCATAATAGGTATTGTATATCATTCGGCCATTGGTGATTATCACTCTTCATTGAGGAAACCCCCTCATTTAGGATAGGGTTTGTTAAACCCTGTTCCAGTCTTAACCAATATAGAATATTGAGTAAAATTATTTTGGATTCGATAGGGAACTTTCCTAGCTCCCCGAGTGCAAGGGTGGCAATTGCATACTTGGAGACTCCAAGTGCAAATTTGTGATTTGTAAATCTGCCTGTAGAATTATGGAACGAGTGATAGTGTGACATAGGAGTCGATGATAGGTCACTAGTGAATCTAAGATTTTTTTTATTGGATTTTCATTAAATATGAAATGAATACCAATGACAAGGTGTCAACATGGAATCGATTTTAGCATCTCTCCAAGATTGGTATGGTTGGAGGTACTATAACTTTTGTTGGCATTTCTTTTTTCTTTTGTTCCTTTTAGGGGTAGGGGAGACGGGGTAACATTGGTCCATTGGAGTACCTTGTATAATTTTATGGTTTCGTGATTGTAGGATACTGTAATGGGGGTAGGTCTAAATATTTATTGTAGGTACCATTTCCACTGTCAGTGGTATCATTGCTGGCTGTCATCCGGTACCACCCTGTCGATGGCATTAGTGGAATCATTTACATCATCAGCCTCCTACAACCATACAATTTTCGGACTAGTTGCTGACTTAACAATACTCTCGACTTTGAAATGTGTTCATCCTCCACATCCAACATGGCTTCATCGCCACTAGAGATGACCTGTTTTTTTGTTGTTGTTTTGTTTATTTACAAATACAATATGAAGTGAATTCAGAAGAAGAAAAATGGCTAAAGTTGGAAAATCACGCAAAACCAGACCCCAGTCATTTTAAATTAAATGGCTTTTTATTTCTATGATAGTAATATTGTGGTGGTCATAGAAAAAAAAGCACGAGGAACCTCCCCCCCCCCCCCCACCATATATCCCTTGTCAGGGGATCAGATTTTCATTCAGCAAATACCTGCATATAAAGTACCACCCATGTGAATGTCCAAAAATGACCCTCCCCTAAGCAAATACCCAAAAATGAAGCCCCCCCCCCGGTCAGGATTCTGGAATATTCTAAGATGAAGCCCCACCCACTCTGAGAATAGCTTAAAAGTGATCTCCCCAGTTCATAATTAATAACATGAAAAGAATCATTCCTCTGTCTTAAAAGTACAATCAAATTTACAGCACAATGTCATCTTGATGGAGGAAAAACGGTTGCCAAATTTCAAGTGTAATCTTTCTGTGTCACAGGTACATGGTGATTTGCATTTTCTCTCCTTCAAACAATTAGTTAAGGCCATCTTTGACTGTTACATTTTAATCTGCAATAAAGTCTGCAGAATGCCTAAAGCCAAGCAAACCATATATATCTTGACGTAATCAGTAATATCAATCATGTTTGATGTTGACGGGGTTGATCGGATGTGTTACTGAACGAGTATAAGTGTCAATTAATGCACAAAAGACATCTTGTTCAGAATGAGTTGGTTGATTGGTTTGGAGCATTTTCGATTAGCTTTATACATTTTGTACATTAAAAAGGCCACACAGTGATATTTCAGACATTGTAATCATTTGCAGAGTTTGAACACAGAGTCGGAAATTTCATTCCGCTCAAGGTATTATTAGTAGATCTCTTTCAAAGAATCATACCTGGTTGCTGAAAGTCAAAGCTGACAAAGAAAATAAAGTATTCCAGTGAAGTTACTTGTTTAATTGTGTAAAGAGAGACGTGGCATGAACTGTATGAGAGTTTGAATCATCACCAATACCCTATAGCTAGAAAATATCCCCACCCTCTTTTCGCTTACTTCATTGATGTCCAGGAGCTTTAGGAATAATTCAAAAGGACAAGCCATCCTCGCAAATACCCAAAAAAAATACCGCCCTCCCCACCAAAAAAACAACAACAAAAAAAACATCCCCTCTGCAAGACATAAAGGATGCTCCTTAATGACAAACATTACAAGATACACAGAAGCCACCTGGTGGCAGAAAACAAAACTTTCAATGATACTATTTTTGCATATTTTTACATCCTAAATGGACCATTTTACCTGTGCATATTTTTTCAGCACCTTTCTGTCCTTTCTGATAATTATTACCGGTATAAGCTATTTGTATTCCTATAGGACGTTATAGTTAAAGGGAAATTGATATTTTCAAAAATCCATAACGAATTAATATCTTTGAAAAATTCATAACTTTTTCATTTTCAACCGTGACCCCCCTCAAAATGTTTGTATAGATGTCCTCTTTCTATTCAGAGAGTCTTATGGGAAAATAAGTAGAGGGGCAATACATATGAGATATGATATAGAAAAATAGTTTTCCCATTCGATTCTACAGTAACAGCATTTTACACTTGATTTGTAATGCTATAAAAGTAAGCACCATGACATAGGGATTTCTTTTGCGTTTTCTTATTGTAGCTTTGTCTTTAATGTGTGAGATGTCCGTTCTCACACCCCCTTACACCGTAGTCTCCAATGGCTCTCATGCCTTCTCCATCTCCAGTGTTAGCCTATTGGCCAGCCTCTACTTTGCCATTATTTGGCTCGATGGAATGTTGATACCACATTTCCTGGTCTATGTTGAACCAAATTTAAGATCGCCGGGTCTCAAATATGCGCCATACATATAGTTGAACCGACCAGAAATAATAGTGTTCGTGAGATCCACCAGATGGCTGTCGTAACCTTTTTAAGGTTGGCCGACCTAGTCTAGGCAGTCTAAGATGAGGTTAGATTCCACCCTACTTCTCCCCAACAAAGTGAGACTGGAAGCAGTGGCCTATGGGTGATCCGTACCTCCACTTCACAGTGGAGGTACGAAACACCCATAGGCCTTCAGTGTACTCGTTACCCTGTTACCTATAGTCTGCATGTATGCGGCGGAAAAGGGCTGTGAAGTAGGAACCGGCACAACTGCGATTTTTTTCTAACCATTTCCTATTGTACTTTCCCCCCCTCACTATAAGCACAAGTAAAATTATCAGTAATCAAAAGGAAAATATCTATATTTGTTTTTATAAACTGGATGCTATACCTGTACACTGAATCCGTCATTACATATATATCCTTGTGACACCGGGGTGATACTATTTTGCTATATGGTATCTTTTGTTTCAGGGCAAACCGTTTGAGCGCATTGTCTTCACGCGTGCCCCTGTAGCCGGATACGGAGACGCGGGCCCCGATCCGCCAAGATGGGCAGATGATGCGCGTCTGGTGGACGAGAGGTCCGTCCTGGAAGGACGCCTCCAACTCTTCTACAAGGGCAAGTGGAGAGGGGTCTGTGCCAACCAGGTCAAGTAAGTCTGCTTACACCTTGTAGAATCTCCCCAAGCGTCTCTGACCTCTTTGTGCTCCTATATACTAGTAATTTCATTACAGGCAGGTTTCCAGCCTGGGCCAGTGGCGGGGGCGTACCCCCTATTTTTTTGGGCAAATTTTTGGGTCTAAAATATGTACAGTCAGGTATCGATAATCCAGTGGCTGATATCACCCCCAAATTGCCACCGGAAGCTGGAACACTGGATTATTAAATATGGGTCAAGGTTATGAGGGAAAGTGCAAAATAATAAACATGTCACCAATTAAGGGATGTATACATGTTGTTTTTTTTTGTTTTTTTTTTTGGGGGGGGGGTATTCTTCAAAGCATTTAGCACCCTTTAGCTGTTAACCCTGCTGGCTATGAAATTTGATGAGGCAGAAGTCTAGATAAAACAATCGTATTCAACTATTGCAAATACATTCTTGGCACACACACACACACACACACACAATCGGTACACACACAGGATGCTGCCAAAACAGTAATGGCCAGTGGAACTTGAGAGGCAAACATTACATAAACAAACTGATTATAATTTCAATGCAGTATGTGTTATTGTATACCCCTCCCATGGGTCCAAGTGTCACCCTCTAATGTTCCAAAGAAGTGCTCCATCCTGCTTGGCCAACTGGATTATCAAGTTAATTTTAATGCTAAATATATATACTGTCTCTCATATTCCTCCACTGGAACTGGAATCCAAATAACTGGAGTATCAAAAGCAGATACAGTGCTGTAAGATTGGTCCCATAGGAATCATCACTGGAAGGTGGATCACCGGATTGTTACACACTGGATTATCGCGACCTGACTGTAGTTAAACTCTTAAGTACTGGGAAAAGGGGGGCGCGCGCCCCCGCGCACCCCCCCCCTCTAAATCCGCCACTGCCTGGGGTTTCCAGCCAAAGGGTCCCTCATCATGATTATGCAGAATCTCTGTGTTTTGATATAGCAAGTATTACAGGGAAGATCTAATGTCGGGTTGGATTGCAGGTAGTGGAGGGGATGGGATTGTACAAACCTTCGACACCCACCCACGCATTGCCCCTTCACGTTCCCAGACTTGTGCTAACTGAAAATTTCTATATTGTACATAACATAATATGTAAATATCCAATATATAACGTTGTACATGTATAACCTTTACCATTTTAGTTGGACCAAGACGGACGCCAACGTAACGTGTCGCCAGCTTGGCTTTGGTCATGGAATCTTCTACTTCCGGTCATGGGCTACAAACGACTCCATGTACATGTTATACACGAGGCCATCTTGTTTTGGGCAGGAAAACTCGGTGTTGGACTGTCCGCGTGCAACCACCATTAAACTAGGATCTAGGATATGTGGTGAGTGATAGGGGTGCAGTAGATTTTCTTGACTATACCCCCAGTATTTCTACAATACATGTTACTACATGTATGTTATGGCTCTGTGGACAAACTAAACTATAATAATACTGCATTGATGTCTGGTTGTGCATATGTTCATCACCAACTGTACTATGATTTAATCACATGATGCGACAAAACCTTCAGACATGATAGTCCAACCCTTCCACCCTTACTTACTTAGGGTTGAAAAAGCTCCTCCATGAGCGATTTCAGAAGGGCATGTCTCCTAACCACAAAGTGAGTGTGGTTACATTGGGGGTGACAGCCCCAGGTCATAAAGCTGTCAAATATACTAGTAGAACATGACCAGCAGCTGTTGTATCTCAGAATATTCTATGCCTTGAAAGCAAAAGTTATTAAATCCTTCAATAAGTTGCTAATATCATTGGATGAGTGTATCAAGCATGGGTTGTGCTCCATTTGGTTGTTTCAATTAAGTCGGTAACCCCTTTTAGAATTAATATCATGCAAAGGTCTTAATGTACAGAGATTGATAACAATATCCTGAACATAAATCTGTATTATTACTTCTAGTAGGATTACAACTATGATCAAAATGTCTATATGGAGCTCTGTTCATGCTTAATTTCCCTGTTTGGGGATAATAACTGCCTGATGAAGACTTTTGTCACATTTTGTTATCAGGCAGATACTCTGCAGTTTGGTGTTATCTACATACCCTGGATCAGGTTACACTATGCAGTGTCTAGAGGAGAGACTGTGACCACAGTTTAACATTTATTGCTTTTTTATCTGCCTGCATGACCAAGGTCAATCCTGGCAGAATTTCGGGCTCCTTAAAACTCTGGACTGCCTTCGTTAATCCGTGGGTACACCTTTAACACCTTCAACACGATAAAGCAGGATTTGCACGCAAATCCCATAGAGTAACGGAAATCCAGGGGTGTCGTTATTTCGCATGCATGACTAGCTTGGGACTATCAGTTATTAAACCCACGTTTATTATATACGATTATAACCTACATCCAGTGGTTCACATGGTCAATCCATGGCTGTACACAGGGACGAGTTGTCTCTGAGAAGTGGGCCCTATTCATGAATTTATTAGCCCCAACTTTTGTGCATACATACCAAAATACGTGCATTTTCCGTGTTATTCTTACATTAGAAAACAATCCTTACGTTAAAAGTGAGAAGAATACCTGGTTCAACCCCTCCATCATTAGCAGACAATCTGTAAGGACCCCACATTATCTGTTTTACTTGGTGATGTCTTAGTGCGTGCTAACCTTCACATCGTCGCCTCAGTGCAACAAGGTTGTAACTGACATTTTGGCAAAATTGAGTTTTCTTCAGTTTTAACATCTATCGACCCTTATCTAACTTCTATCAAAGTATTGAAGCTCTATCTATTATAAATGTCTCTGCAGGCGGTGTCCACTGTGTGCTATAGTAACAGTAACTCTTCTTTTGCCCCTCCTGCAAAACTTGAAATATGCAGATACAACCTTGTTGCACTGAGGCGATGACATATTTAAAGTATGATCGAACTTTTCTATATTGACAGCCAACCAGCAGACCATCCACTTGAAGTGTTTCGGGGTGGCCCCGGGTGTGGCGGAGGGCTACTGGGCGGGGCTGGAGTTCTACAACTCCAGTCTACGCACGGACACAGAAGGTCAGATCAAGACTAACGAGTCTGCCTCCCGCCTCACGTTCGTGGACATACTGTACGCAGGGGTGGACCCTGATGGGGAGCCGGTACCGGCAGTACGTGCACAACCACTGGCACCCCATCTCGTCGACGTCAGGATCAAGTACGCCGCCCTGGACGCTACCAACTTCACCAACGTCAAGTCATCCACCATCGTGCACAGGTCGGAGCTGTCCCACAACAGAGGTAATCAGCTTTCTTTGCATGCCAATCAATCCATTTGTACACAACGACCTGACATCAAATAGCCTCAGCTGTATATCAACTCTAATTAGGCCTAAAAAAAGTTGTGTTTTCAGTTACCCCACCGACCCTAGCAAATCAGGGCCAAACTAATTTTTTGTTTGTTTTTGAAGAATTTTGTCTGATTTTGTCATATTTTAAAGAAATTTTCATTTCTTTTTGAGATGTTTTACTTTTTTCCCCATCCATTTCCTGTATCCTTTTTATTTTATTGGCTCGGCCAATAAAATAGTCATATAAGGGGAGTAGATGCAATGGAATGTGGCAAAATTGGTAGACTTGACCACATAAAAGTCCTTAGCATGCACACAGCATTAGACTGAGACCAATAGCTTGGGCAAGTCTAAAGTACCTGGATCTAGGGTTTGAGGTTGCTTCGTTAAAAGTTTAAAGGAGAAAACCCAGTTTCATATTTCAAATGAAACCTTTATATTTCTCATGTTACAAGAGTTTTTTAAATGCCAGGGTGTGTTACAAGCATTATTCAGTATAATGAGACAACTCCCATTTGTCAGGTGGAAGCTGTACATGTATTTGGGTGTAAAGGTAAAATACACAGATTGTCTCAAGGTGAGTTTTGCCTTAAGCTAATTAGACATGTGCATGCACAAACACCTGGATGGACCAGGTATAATCCTCTTAATTAGGTAGTAATTGTGTACAGTGAGCCAGAACGTTCAGTGCAATTGAACACTAAACCTAACTTGTGTAGTTTAATATGAATTATTCCTAAGAACAATGGCATTAAGTGATAGGGGTAGCTATGATATATTAGGATCTTGCTTGCATATTATCATTCTTACAGCAACCGCCATGGAGGTAGGAGCTACCTCTTAACACCCATTGAACACTTAACCTAAATTGTCTAGTTTAATAGGAATTATTCCTAAGAGCAATTGCATTAGGCCATAGGGGTAGCTATGCTATATTAGGTCCTTTCCTGCATGTAATCATTCTTACAGCGAACGCTGTGGAAACTGTATTAGAACTGTAACTATAGAACTGTAACTATCGAATGATAACGGACAAGTCAAGGAGTTACTCCCTCCCCCTACAATTAGTCCCTGGGGATTCTATTGGTGCCGTTGAAGTTTCTGTCCGACGTCTGTGTTGCTTTCTGTTGGACGTCTACATTGCCTAGCAACAGGTTTAGGAGGTATTTGACCATGCCTACCCACCCCCTAATTAGACACTGGGGATTCCATTGGTGCCATTGACATTTCTGTCCGACGTCTACATTGCCTAGCAACAGGTATAGGAGGTATTTGACCATGCATTCCCCTCTAATTAGACCCTGGGGATTCCATTGGTGTCATTGACATTTTGTGTTTGACGTCTACATTGCCTAGCAACAGGTCTAGGAGGTATTTGACCATGTCTACCCCCCTAATTAGACCCTGGGGATTCCATTTGTGTCATTGACATTTCTGTCTGACGTCTACATTGCCTAGCAACAGGCATAGGAGGCATTTGACCATGCCTACCCCCCCCCCCCGTAATTAGACCCTAAGGTTTCCATTGGTGCCGCTGACATTTCTGTCTGACGTCTACAATGTTCAAATAAAACATAATCTTAGGTTTAAACCATCAACACCAACTGACATCACAGCTGTCCCTTGCCTTCTTAGATATCAGTAGTCAATATATTTTGTCACTATAGCATCACTTAGTATGATCATTTTGTAAAGACTACAGCTCTTTGAACAAAGAAGCCAATAAAACTTCGGGCTGTGCCCTAGCCTTAAACATTTTCATATTCTTCCCCTCTCTCTGTTGTAATTTTTTCATCATTATTTTACAATGAAATCAAAGAATTTGATACATCCATTTATTATTTGCCCTAACATTTCCTATATAAATGAAAAAAAAAATATCCAACCTACCGACCCTTCATTTTCAAGTCATGTAACTGGAAACAAACCTTTATTTTTTTTTGCCTTACGTGTGTGCCGAGCACATGGATGTAATGTGGAGATAGTAATTGCAAATCTTAGTACGACATTAAGTGTTTAAAAACGGTTTTGGCTTTTGCAAGAAATCTCAAGGCACATGCTTAAGTATGTATCTAATACTCCTAGGCTAAGTCTGGTATTATCGATCTTGTTATGAAAAGATAATGCCGAAACGCGTTCTGCACTATGGCTTCATACTTCAGATGAATCGCGATGCTAATACATACGATTTCCTATTTCCGACAGGTCATGGCTTGGCGGTGGAGACCAATTACGGCCGTGTGTCAGTGACAGACACCAATATCCATAACAACGCTGGTAACGGCATCAAGGCCAAGTTCTTGGACGGTCGCTGGCCCTTCTTCAGTAAACGCTCCACGTTCTGCCGGACACCCAACCTGGGCACAGCACAATCCTACCCGATCATTATCGTCGGTATCCCCACCGACATCAGCAACTACTGTGACAGGGTAATGTTCTTGTATTACTGCCCTTTATACAGATGGATACATTTAGTGTCTCACTATGATGGGATCGCGATATGATTCCAGAAAACGGTAGTTATGAATTAGATAACCCCAAGCTCAGTAGTCTTTCACACTTTGGACACACCATCTCACCAATCGGATGCTGCCTCCCATCTCTCTATATTATCCCGTGTCTACCATTTATGTGGGAAGCTTCAAAACTAAATAATAACCCAATGTGCTGTTGTAGACACCATGGAACCAGTGTCGAATGCCATGCACTTATTTTGGGGCACCGATCAAGACCCAAACGACCTTTCATCATTAGTTTTTGTAGCCATTGTAATTTTTCAAGTCCGATACATTTGTCATCAATCGAATTGCTCTACCCTGCATTTAGACCTTGTAATAACAGCGATTATAGTATCAAACATGTTTTCTGTTTATCTTATAGGTGTTCCGGACAGCCGCTGACCAAAAGTTGACCCTTGTGGTGCTGGAGATGGACATTGTGGATGAGGCAGAAGGCATGCTGGAGGTGTGGGACGGCAAGGACAGCTGGAACGAAAAGGTCGCCACATACCCCATCATCAATGGAACCTTACCACAAGGTAAGAGTGATATATGAATGTTAGACAAGAAAAATGAATGTTGCATTTCCCTGAATTCTAGAAACCGTTTTGGAAAGGCATGTGTATAGACATAGTTATAGAAGTATTCATTTAAAAGTTAAAGTGTTTATTCTGTTGTGGAATATTGGTGTAAAGACTAGGCATATAACCCTCTCCCAAATGCATTTCTATAAGTGCTCGGTCCACAGATTACAGAAGAGTATTTTAGAGAGATAAAGCGCCAAAATCGACATTAGTGATAAATATCAATGTATCACTTTTTCTTTACAAGCACCTGTCGTGTTGGTGGGCAGGTTCCCTGTACACATGTATATGCAATTACACAGCTGCGCTCAAAGATGGTAGTCTAATACCCATATGCAATCATTTAATCAATTCTGCATTTTATCAACCTAACCTCCAGGTATCACCACTACATTATCAAGTCTGCGGGTCAGGTTTACGTGGACAAGACCAAAGGCTTGGCCCAACTGTCATCTACTAAGGGATTGTGTCAAGTTCACTATCATGATAGACACGGGCCCAGGTGAGTAGGCCTATAAATGAATGGATCTAATACAATTTTGTCAACTCTCTCTCCCTCTCTATATCATATAAATGCCATTGGAGTAGTATGCGGAATTGCATTTATCTCAAGTTGGATACGAGAGCCCCATAGGTTTAACCAAGAACCTCTGTATCACACCCCCAGTGTGCCTCGTGTGATAACCCTCAGTGCAGACCAATTCCCGTGCACCTTTGTCTATTTATTAATCCTTAATAGGTGGACTTTGATGACACAAATGATGATGATGTAAATTTACTTGACCCTTTTGCAGCTACCGTACCTGAAATCCGCATGAACAACACTGAAGTATCCAACAATACCCAACACGGAGTGTATCTGGAAAATGTCCGCAACTACGCATTTGTTAGCCACAGCAGACTTAAGTAAGTGATAGCATGCACAATACACAATACTCTAGTCGTACTGTGATATACCTCGCCGTCCCTCCACTCCAGATACACCACGGTCACCTTCAAAGTGTTCACCGAAACAGAAGTAGTATATAGACATGCTGGTATGTATATGGCACAAAGATGAAGTAGTATACGAAAATGACGGTATAGTGACATTATATGGGGGAAAGTCACATTTCCTTACTGTATATTGTTCAGATAGACCGTATGTTTTATATAGCAATATAATACACATATCCCTCACTTATTACTAACTTTTCTTGTCTTTGTACAGCCACAACCAGTATGGCGCAGGGCTACGTGTGTACGGTGGGGCCGGAGACATTCACGTCAACTACACACAGGTTAACTTCAACCAGGATAACGGCGTCAACATCACCTATGACGGCGGCTACCGCATCTTTAACCTCTCCTCCTTCAGGTTAGACTTTATTATGTTAACACTGGGGGATCATTATAAAATTTCCATACATTTTCTCCTCATAGTGTGGTGAGTGGCAATAAGTGTACCCTTGTGTAATTGGTGCATAGTTGTAATAAATTATTAGGGCAATAGGTGACAGGCAATACATTTGTATATCAATGAAATTTATGGCATATATGAGTCCATACAAAAACATAATACCATTGCCTGCCTACACAAAACTAGTTCCGTCCGCAAGATTGTTATTAGTTCTTTATTAATTTGAATAACTGATGCAATACAGCAATTGCATCGTTGTCTAAAATACATCTGTTAAAATAGCCACATAATAAGTTACTCTTTGTTTCGGCAGTAACAATTACGGGAACGGTATCAATGTGACCTTCAATGAGACCAAGGTGGATAACAAGTCTCGTATCGCCAAACACCAGCGTACAGAAGTGTTCCGGTCCGAGGTGCTTTCTAACGACGGCTGGGGGGTCCGTGTAGGAAACTACTGCCAACATGGCTCTGCTGTCATCAATAACACGGAGTTTGCCTTTAATAGAAAGGATGCAATAGAGTTTGAGTCATGTTACTTGGTGATCTCAAACCACAATAGGACTAACTTTACTGCCGGCTATAACACGTTTAAGGAAAATTTTGGGCACGGCATCAAGATAAAGCCGCTGATTAATGCGGTGGGTAGGATCGGTAATAACACATTTAGTGGTCACCCCCGGCACGCCCTGCTGATAGATAATGGAGAGGACTTCTTAGAGAACCGCTACTACTCCAACCTGCCTGTGGACTATCTGGTCACAGCCAACACTTTCAGTGGTAACCAGGGCTACTATGTAGCTAATCTCAGGCTGTCTCAGGGCAGCAACAAACAGAAGATGCTCGTCAGGTATAACACCTTCCAAGACAATATGATCCAAGGATCCTTGGCGTCCCTCAACGAACGCTCCAGGGCCTATGCTGTGGTCATAATTTCCTCCAGTAACATCGACTTCGCTCGTAACCGGTTGCTGAACTCCGCCTCCCGGTACGAGCTGGCCACCTACCTCGCTGACCGTATTGTTATAAATGCCACCCGCCAATGGTGGGGCACCATAGAATACACAGAGATCATAGAGCGCATATTTGACCGCTTTAACCGCTACAACCTGGCCGAAATTTTGTACCACCCCGTCCTCAAGTCTCAAAGAATCTACGGCGATGTGGTCGTGACGGATGATCAAGACCAGGTGGAGGTGGCCTTTAACCGTGGAGATAAACTCGGAGGTCGGCTCGCCACTGTCTTCAAAACCAATCCCTATACTACGTACACGGTAGACCGTGACATCACCATCCTACCAGAGGGCCGCCTGGAGGTGTCCAGAGGGAGTACCCTCCTGTTTGAGAACTGCCTGGGTATGTTGGTGGAGGGTTCCCTTGATGCACAACCCCGCCCCAGGGACAGCGACCCGCCGGTAAACGTGGACACTGACCTGCTCACCTTCACCATGGCCAACATGACGATTGTGGTCAACCATACCAGTGTCCGCCTGGTGGACGGACCTGACGACATGTCGGGCCGCCTGGAGGTGATGCCTCCAGGGGAAGAGGAGTGGGGCACCGTCTGCAGCCAGGTAAGCAGCTATGTACAATGGACAGAAATATCCCGAAATATGTAAAGTTAATATACCAGTGGAGGAATTAGAGGGGGGGGCGCACCCCCCTATTTCCCAGTACTTAAGAGTTTGATTACATATTTTGGACCCCAAAATTTACCCAAAAAGAGGGGGTGCGCCCCCTTCGTTTGGGCCGCGCCCCCTCTTTTTCCAGATTCTGGATCCGCCACTGCTTCAGGCTGAATGCAAGTAGATGGTAACCATGGTAGTTTCAAGACGATAGTGATATCATATCTATAAGTTGGCAAATGTTATGAAATGGCACAGAGCTTTTCAAAGGTTTTCAATGCTATTGGTCTCTACTTTTTTATATCAAAATATATATTGGGTATACCTCAAAGACGACTTCAGTCTATTGTAAAGAACTTTCTAAGTTACTATGAGATAAGTATTTTAAACCCGGCAACCGCCGATAGACTGGTGCCAGCCTCTATCTTAAACTCAGTAGTGGGTCTCATCGGTTTGGTGCTTACATTGATTTCTGAGCCCGGTCTGTAAGACTTAATAATTCTGTCGCCTGCAGGGTTGGTCCATCACCGATGCGTCTGTAGTGTGCCAGATGCTGGGTTATGTGGTGCACCCCGACCACTGGCGGCTCTCAGTGGTGCCATCTGGGCCATCTTCTGCGCCCATCTGGAGGTCGGAGGTAAAATGTACGGACCTGGACATGGATATCAGCATGTGTGAGGCTGACGGACCTCAAGACCACACGTGTAACCACACCATGGATGTAGGCGTCATCTGTAAACCCGCCACCTGGGCAGGTCAGTCACTACTGCATCCCCTTTTACATGTGCATAGACTACATAGACTTAGATACTAACATGAGTAATGACTGGTACAGGGTCTTCCCTGGAATATGTGAAAAAGAAAACAAAATAGAAAATGCTTCCCTCTCTTTCTGGGTGAGTTAATTCTGGCCTGATTGCTCATATTACCATTATGTATTATCGCACTTTTGGTGAGTTAATTGTGAGCTCATCATTGCTATTGCATATTACATAGGGATCCATTTCCGTGCTACGGCCAAGTCGTCAGTACTCCGCCATGTGACGGTGTCATCAGCAGGCTTGATGGATCCCACCACTGTGCAGTACGAGTCGGCCATTAAGATAGACTACAATGTGCACACATTGGATCACTTGGTGGTCACAGACTGTATGGCTAGTGGCATAGATATCCTCCACAATGATGTCTACGCCAACGCCAAGCTGTCCAACTCCAACATCACCAACAACCTCGGTAAATATTATACATTTTGATCCACAGACATCAATTGTAACCAAGGGTGTTTTCTCGGGTTGCACCTCGGACTCAGGAGTTTATTTCACAAGGCAGTACACATGTGTGAGGTACTTTCCAAGGTTCAGTTAGAGAATAATCCGCACATAGAACAATTTGGAACTTTCTTCTTAATAACTTCATGAAAAAAAAATTCATAAGATTTTGGAAGTCATTGTTGTTAATGGGAATAATATGCATTCTTTTGAAACCCCATACAGGTCATACTTCGTCCCACATGTCCGTTTTATATATGTACTTTGTGGCATTGTATGTAAAATAATTCGACTTAACGGATTATATCTGAATGCAATGCACAACTGTCGTCAGCATTCCTTATGGCAAAGAACACTAGATATCAAGTTTTACTGGACTTGCTACCTGACACTAATATGTCCTTCTGACACCCTTGTCCTCTAGGTTCAGGTGTGACAACCCGGGGGCCGTTCTTTGAGGTGCAGTTCAGCACCATCTCTGATAACCGAAACATGGGCTTCTCCTACAACCCCCACTACACGGCGTTGCAGGCACAGCAGATGCGGCAAGGTATTCACGACCCCAAGTACCTGAGCCCCATCATGGGGAGCCTGTATGTCCCCAATGAGGGCTATCTGTTTGTGATCACTAAGCAGGACACCAGCCCCGTGCTACAGACCTATGACACCGAGGTCCATGTGGACTTCAATCACCATGTCGTCGTAGACATCTTAGATTATAACCCCGACACTTCTGAAGAAAAGGTAACACTGTTACACGTATTATGATTCTAGTTCACTCTCCTATGAAATCAGACCTAAATATGTTGCCGTCACTAGTAGATGAATCGATGATAAAGTTACTTGTATATACTTAATATTGGCCCTCACATTTTTATCATTCGGCCACTCTGGATATATGCAAATTTCCCTTGTCAACATCGGCATTTTGATGACGACTATATAGATACATGCCCCGTCTGGCCTGTGGGTATTTAAATTGATTATAAACCCTCGCAAAGCAATACAGAAATATATCTATGCAGATCAAATGTTTCAGTCCGAATTACAATATACTTGCAGGTTGAGATCTTCGACGGTAGCAAATCTAATATCCTACCCACGACGTCCAAGTGGCAGATAGAGGAGGATCTTGTGGACTTTCCCGTTGTCTCAGCGTCCAACAAACTCACTATCAGGATCCACGTCAAGGGGCCTGTGTCAGGACGGCTCGCCTTCTCTATCAGATCTAGTATGTCATCTTTCATGGGGAATGGCTCTGGTTTACGATTATCACTCTGACTTAACTTTGATACTTTTAATTTCAGTTTGATAATAATGTCATATTTTTGTTTAGGCTCGAGGGAAAAAACGTTTAAAAACCATAAATAGTGAATTGTGGTGCATGACCAGAAGCGACATACTTATCAGTCATGACATTGACATCATGGCTCCAATTATAATGCAAGGAATCTGATATTAGGTATGTTACCTTTTCAATTGATATAATGTTATTGCTATTCTCCGTCAGGGCCGTATACATGGGCGTGGCCATGGCCTGATGTCAAACTGAAGAACTCGACCATCATGAGAAACCGGATAGGCGTAGAGACCCGCCATTACAACCAGCCGTCTAACGAGTACCTAGATCTGTTCTTCCGCTACCGATGGCAGACTATCCAGCTCTATGGGGTCGAACTGAGGGATAATATTCAGGAGGCCCTTAACGTGCCCAGCATCACCAAGTACCATGAGCTCTACATGCCCACCTTTGAGGAACTGGAGCAGATGCCATTCCGTGTGGCTGAGATCACGTACAACATAGACTCGTGCCTGTTGGTCGGGAATGGTATCGGTGTGACGGGCGAACACAACCATGTAGAGTTCTCCAACAACATCTGGATCTGGGAGGTGACCAATAACCGGCTAGAGGCTAACAAGGCGGGCGGCTTTAACATCCTGCTGCCCAAGGTGAACCTCATGTACCAGGACCTGTACAACCACAGTGTGGACGTCAACGACACCATCTTTGACAACAATGACATGTTTGAGTTTAGGGTAGATGGCTTTTACTGCAATTCAAGTATATCGAGAAACACCTTCATCAACAACCGGTGCCGCATGGGCTGCATCACCTTCTCTGGTACGGAGAAGGACCTTGATGTGTTCGATAACGAGGTGGTGGAGAACACAGGTGTCTACATGGTGGAGTTTAACATGAACAGTCACACGCCCTACACCCGCTGGGTCGATGCTCACATGAGTGATAACAACTTTAAACGCAACAAGCGGCCCACAGTGAGCAACTCCCATCCCAGTAGTAGCCCTTCGTCCTACACTCTGGGTATCAAAGGGGTGCAGAATGTAACCGTCAACAGAAACCTGTTTGCTAATGACCTAGACTATGAGCTGGTGGGTGGGCAGTCGTCATCCTTACTACAAAACTATCTAGACGTCACAGAGAACTGGTGGGGCACTAAAGAACAGGTAAAGATCCAGGAGAAAATCTTTGACTTTGATGACTGGAATAACTATGCCATAGCGGAATATTTCCCGTTCCTGACGTTTGATAGGTATGATGCCCCTGTATCTCAGGGGGAGAAGCTGGAGCAGGGGATGGACATCACAGGGATGCTGGGTGGGCGTATTGAGGGCTCCATGTCACTCAAGAAGAGGGCCACACCCTACATCATTAAACGGGACCTGACTGTCATGCCACTAGGCTCCCTGTTCATAGACAGTGGTGTGGAGCTGCAGTTCTTCCCTAACGTGGGTATCCTGGTGTTAGGGTCCCTCACTGCCAGAGGTTATGAGAATGAGCGTATCAAAATGGGCCCTGTTCCACTTAAGGACATTGGCCGCTGGAGGCGAGAGGCCCCACCCACCCATGGCAGTGTCCGACTCACAGGTGGCAACTCACCAGACGAGGGCTTTGTGGAGATTTATAACTCCACAGAGCGGCGCTGGGCCATCATGTGTGACAGTAACTTTAATGACAAGACAGGAGAAGTAGCTTGCCGCACAATGGGCAAAGAGAGCAGCAACGTTGTAGTGCGCCGCAGTCGCTACTATGACCACTTTGTTCTTGGCTACCCGTTGATGCACGAGCAGAGGATTGAGTGGTTCTGGAGACGAACGCAGATCTGTGATGGTCGTGAGCCTGATATTGAGCACTGTCGATATAAGATCAACACCAACCTCTTGCGTTGTATGGACGCGCGGGAGTACGTTTTCTTACGCTGCGGTGAGCGCAAGTTAGCAAAAGACTTTGAATACTGGGGCAATCTGCGCTTTTCTACCCCTGAGTTTGAACAGGGGAACATCAAACCTGGCTTTTCTGTGCTGGACTATGTGGACATCTATGGGGCAGGCATCCTACATGAAGAGCGCAGCGCTGCTATTGAATCTGTATATCGTGTGCCGTCCACCAATAACGTACGCATCACCAACTGTGCATGGAATGGCTATGACTTCATTGCCCCTAAAGATCAGTTTAAAGTAGCTTTCAACCAGATAGAAAACAATAACGGGTATGGTATAGGAGGTATTGTGCTGAACGGCGAGTCCCGCTATGACGACTCCAAATCAGCCTTTATCCCACTAACACGTAGTCATATTCCATATAACGTGTTTGGTCTAGTACGTATGTGTACATCTGAGAAGGTGATCCTCGTCAGAGACCGCCTCCTCCTCTACCACAAGTACAACTTTGATACCGTTGACTGTGTCAAAATCATCCGGTCACGGGAACCACAGAAGCGGATAGCGCTGAGGTTCCTCCAAATCAACATGTACAATGACACATTTTATAAGAATGCTGTGGAGATGTACAATGGCGAGTTCTTTGACCCTGAATCCAAGCTCGGGGAGGTGACATTTAACAGTACTGAGTATGAAAAGAGAACTAAGTATGAGACCAGACAGTACATAGACATCATGGGTATCCGCATCACTGCTTCACCTGCCCATGGAGAGTATGGCTTTATTGCTGAAGTTGTCACCCTGCCCCTGTCTCCTGATTGGCGGCCAGACTTGGGTAAGTCATATTCACTCTATGACTAGTAAGACTTAATCATTTGGAAACGTTCAACAATTATGTCACTGGTATTTAGGCATTTTTCAGGACCCACCCCTTTGTCACTGTTTTTGTATGGAACATATATATAGAGGAACCCAAAGACCCCCCCCCCCCGCACCCCCTAATTATTGAACGTTCCTTTTCTTGTATTTTCCAAAACTGAAAAGTTAGGTCTGGTCAGGAACATAAAGAAATACTTACCGTCTCTGCAAAATGTCATCTTTTTTATATGTAGGTAGTATATAGAAATTGTCATGATAGTATTATTTGGAAAATGTGCCACTATGACATGATAGTAGTATATGGAAATTGTGCCACTATGACATGATAGTATTTAAGTAATGTATAGATATCGGGCACCGAATTGGTTGTATCATAGGATATCAAATGAAGCGCCGTAGGCCCCGAGTTTGATATCCTATGATACATCGAATGCAGCAGAGTGCATCAAAATGCATCGTGCATTCATTTACAAGAGAATGTACATATACTGCGAGTGGAAGTGAACAAAGCCAGCATTCTCTTCTATATAGTCACCTGTTAGGCATTGAATACTTATTTCATTACACGATTGATCCATCAGGATGCATCAAA
Source organism: Acholoe squamosa (assembly GCA_949317995.1). Lineage (NCBI taxonomy): Eukaryota > Metazoa > Annelida > Polychaeta > Phyllodocida > Polynoidae > Acholoe > Acholoe squamosa. The sequence continues at coordinate 54,795,620 of OX439035.1, read as the reverse complement.
ATTCATCATGCATTGATTGAAATAAAATGTACGCCATGAACAGGAATAGTTCCACTACCTTGTGGAAGCTTCTGGCCTGAGTGCAATGTGCTAATCACTATACTATCGTTAGACACACCTCACCTACCATAACAATAGAATGCTTGTAAAACCAGACCAGTCGTGCACAGTACTGCAAGCTGTCAGACCTACCATAGCGAACACAGAGGGAGGGAGGGGGGGGTCACAAGCCAGACTTCAGGATATTTTTACACTTTGAATGTATACTACAGAGGCGTAGGAAGCAAATCTTCATTAGGGGGGCCCAGCGAGGGCAACATCGCGACCACCTTGAATTGTCGGCTGATGCGTGATGGCGTCTATATAATGCGTATATAGAATTCATATAGAAAAGTAACTTTTGGTAAATTTTGGATCTGACTTTAGGCTCAGACCCCCATTTTCCCTATGACATCACCATAATAATCTAATTTGAGATGTAAAGTTTTAGCTTCTTTTCCTTTGTGTTTATGAGTTCTTGGAAAATATTGGGGGGGGGGCCCAGACATACTCAGGCCCCACCTCCTTCATGATTGGGGGGGGGGCCCAGGCCCCCCTGGCCCCCCCTTTTCCTACGCCCCTGTACTAGTTATATGTGAGTGACCTCCCCGGGCTTTGTATCATATCATTGACTTGTACAGACCTGGTTCTAACCAACCATTTCTCGTCAGTCCCTGTGGCGCAATCCATAGCATTTGGACCAGTAGGGTTTGGCAATGAAAATTTCGTAGGAGGAATGATTTTAAATATGTTCCTCCACATGTAAAGGGTGCCTGATATCCATGGATAATGGGCACGCCATACAAAGTCATGATGCATGCAACATGGTGTGCAATATCAACAGGTATCAGAACGGGATTATCCAGAAAAAAACACCCAAAATCACAGAGATCGTGTAATAATAGTATATGGAAATTGTGCCACTATGACATGATAGTAATATATATGGAAATTGTGCCACTATGACATGGTAGTAGTATATGGAAATTGTGCCACTATGACATGATAGTAATATATATGGAAATTGTGCCACTATGACATGATAGTAGTATATGGAAATTGTGCCACTATGACATGATAGTAGTATATGGAAATTGTGCCACTATGACATGATAGTAGTATATATGGAAATTGTGCCACTATGACATGATAGTAGTATATGGAAATGGTGCAACTATGACATGATAGTACAGTCAACCCTCACTTCCCTTGAACCTTTGATTCCTCAGATCCCTCATTACCTCAGACAGAAAATCTGGAACTACCTCTATATTTTCTATTATATTTGGGCCTATGTCCTCAGATAATTTGCTTCCTCAGACAATTTTCCTTGCATTTTCCATATTTGAGGAAGCAAGGGCTGACTGTAGTATATGGAAATGGTGCCACTATGACATGATAGTAGTATATATGGAAATTGTGGCACTATGAAATGATAGTAGTATATGGAAATGGTGAAACTATGACATGATAGTAGTATATATGGAAATGGTGCCACTATGACTTGATAAAGGTATATGGAAATTTTGCCACTGTGACATGAAAAGAGTATTTGAAAATGGTGCCACTATAACAAGAAAATAGTAAATGGTGCCAGTAATATATGGAAATGGTGCAACAATGGCATGCCAGTAGTATATGGAAATGGCGTCACTATGGCATGCCAGTAGTGCATGGAAATGGTGCCACTATGGCATGCCAGTAGTATATGAAAATTGTGCCACTATGGTATGCCAGTAGTATAGGGCATTAGCACATTAGGCTATGGAGGCCGCCATTAGACCCCGACTGCACTATGACTAACACCTTCAGCCCCCGTCTCTGCAGTAAATGCCAGGGATGCTTCCCATTGGTCAATAATACAATAGCTATGACAGTAGTAAATGTATATGGAAAGGTTGCCACTATGACATGATAGTGGTATATGAAAATGGCGCAGATAAGACATGGAAATAGTATATGGAAATATTAGCACTATGACAGGACAGTAGTATATGGGAATGGTGCCACCGAATAATGACAGTCAATTTGTGAAAATATGGATTTTTGGCCAGCTAAATCTCTGTAGATTTCTCTGAATTGGTCCGAGTGCCTTCCTTCGCCCATCAATTAATTAAACAACCATATACATGTACTTTGACATCAACAGGTGCAGGACTTCGTCAGCAGATCTACCAGACCACAATGTCAGGAAACCAACGGGGTGGCTTCCAGTTCTCCAACGTGGGTGTTCTGAACCCGGCAGTGCAGATAGAGAAGTGCAACCTCCAGAACTGTGGTTATAAACTACTCAACCTCACCTCACCACCCGTCATAAACCTCTATGTGCAGAACTCCAAACTCGTCACTGTCGCCAACAACTACATAGGTATGACACCATAGTGTTATTGATTAGTCACAGCTCACTGCCTTGCGCTAGTCATAGTTCTCGCCGTGTTCACCAAAATCTGTAGCTACCTCTTGTAACCAGAAAAGTAAATTGGATCCTTGCATTTTTCCCTGTCTATATTTGATTAGGAACAAAGAGTAAGTGAATTAAACCTGTTACCGGCGTCAGATCAAGGTAGAATCACTACCATTATGCTTCTGAATTTTTAAGCCCCCCCCCCCGCTCAATTAGAACAGAATTTCCTCTTCTATTGATCATTCATATCATTCAAGAAAGTATTACCTTAATGCGTTTGATCTGTCAGTCCACTGACTGATATTTAAGTGATTCCTCAGTCTGAGTAGAACCCGATCATTTAATCCTTGGTGTATGGATCCATATAACACTTAATTTTCTCATCTCCAGCCCAGAATGGTGGCGGCATTACCGTGGAGACAAATGGCGTAGCCACCAATCTGTACGGCAACATCTCCAACAACGTGATCGTGCACAACACACACGGCCCCAACATCCACCTCCAAGGTCAGACCAACCACGGCTTTGACATCAGGAACAACTTCATCGCCAACAATGACGTGGAGTACCACAACAACTTGGCCATGTTTGGGGTGCGCCTCAACTTTACAGACAACGTAGTACAAAGGAACTACGGTCAGACAACACTGAACGCCACCGTCAACCAGCAGGTGTCTATTAGCCAGCGCTACCACTCTAACGCCTTTTACGACAACAAGGCCATAGGGGCCAACAAAACCACCGTCTTCCTGGGCAGTGCCAAGCACTCCTTTAAGAACAACTACTTCAACAATTGGTGGAACATCTTTGAAATGGTCACCTACAACAGAACCAAGAGGGAGCTCAACGTTGGCAACCAGTGGTCGTAAGTAGTTACCCATCTGTTTGCTGTGCTCTGTGGTAAAATTGTTGTAGATGTATTTCCCCTTAACTAATGACTAAGTATTGATAGAATTCTTTTGGTCTATAGATAACTGAGCTATGCTACCTCACTTATTATTTCATAAATGAATATAGAGTTGGACTTGTACAATGATTAGCATGATGCGATTCATCACGCTGTGATAATTTAATAAGACATGTGCTTCTAATGTGCACTTTATGTTGTGGTAGGTACCCTGACCAGGAGGAGCCAGAGGTGGAAGCCCTTAACAATTGGTGGGGTCAAGGGAATGCTTACTACGTGCGGGGCCGTATCTGGGACCGGTACGATGACGATAACCTTATCAGGGTCAAATACGAGCCCTTCTACCTCACCAACACCTCCGTCATGCAAGGTACGTCACCATTCTAATCACAGAACAACTGGTTTTAAACTAGATGAACTCAGCCCCATAGCTTATGCCATCTCTTAACCAGTACAAGCTCGGTAAACACTCTATTTCAATTGTAATGTTTAACTTAAACATTATCAGAAGGCACACTGTCCTTGCTTACACCTAAAAAATGTTGTTTTCAGGTAACGCTACCTACCCTATTTTTTTGGCCCTACCCTAACATTTTTGGGGGCAATTCAGGGGAAAATTCAATATTTTGGCACTTATTGAGACATGGAAGTTTTTTCACACGATCTCGTGCCTCAAACTTGCCTCGCATAGGCGCGGAAATTTCACCCTTAAAAAGAAATTATAAAAAAAAAATTACCCTGTTACCTGAACACAACAATCTTTTTAGGCCTTACTTGATGCCCAATCAAAATTGGAAGTGGGGTTATGCCTTTAGAAGAGGCTCTGTATATACACATGTATACATTTGTGTAATGAACGTGTCGTCCATTGCAGGTCGTTGTGACCCGGGCTGGAGACTGTACGATAAACGCTGCTACCTTTACATGGGAGGGGTCCTCCCATACCAACAGGCGTTCACACAATGTAGGGTAAGTACAACTTGCTATATCTCCCCGGGTGGGGGGGGGTGTATCTCACTCTATCTCTTCTATTTACTACTACAATGAAGCAGAATCTGACATTCACCCAAGCTTTCTATGATTTTAAAATCTATCTGGAAGGGATCATGGATCATTTCTCAAGCTTTCAACTTTTTCAATCTAGCCCATAGTCCTGTAACAGGCAGGTTACATGTAGACTTGTGCTATAGAAGGAGACACAGAACACAAGTTGCAGGTTGACTAGATGACTGACTCAGACCTACTGCCTCTGGTCACCTCAGAGCTTTTATTATATCGAATGTATACATGCAATAATGCAGGTTCACCACTGATAAGACAGTTATTAGCAATAAGGTATAACCCTGTTAACAGCTTGACAAACATGAGATACTGTACAGGTACACATACACATCGGGCTATCTGGCTTGTTTTTAGGACCTACCATATAGTCCATTTCATCCCAATGCTCTCGCATGCATAGGCGAGATTGACCCCGATAGATGGTCCAACGCTACTACAATAGACATATCACCGTCGCACTGAGGATTTTACTTCCTGTATATACGCAGCTAGATCCTAACCTAGATCCTTATTGAAAGTACAAGATTGTTTGGCTCCTAAGGCTAAGAAGTCGCCTTGTACTTTTGCTCACTTGACCTACATCTGAGTGCAACATATTGTGTGGTTGTAGTTGGCGGCTGGACGCCTTGCGTGGAAACGTGACCGTGAGAGTGAGCGGTTCCTGGGTGAGATGGTAGCGTCCCGTCAGGAGAACTACGACCGGTACTGGGCCGCCTGGGTCTACGACGACTGGCAGCAACAAGACACCTGCTCAGTAGTCATCAACTATGAGGTCACTCATGTATCATGTAATCAACTCCATCCATATGTATGTGAAAAAGGTAGGTACACTCATTATCATATCTACCATATTTAATTCACTAGAAGATTATGAACACCAACATTGGCAGTACAAGTCTGTTTACACGCAGGCTCTCAAAACATAATCAAAACTTTTCTGAAACTTTACAGGTGTTTCTAATATTAGACTTAAAAGGAAATATTGCTTCAAACACACACTTTTTACGCTATAGTGAGGGTCTATTAGTTTGGTCTTTCGTACCAACATGATGTTTCATGTAGATTGGTTTGTATTATAAGCCGTATTAACATGATTTGTGAAATTCGCACTATAGTACTCAACCCGATAATCCTCTCTCTCCCCAGATCCCTATGTAGAGCCTAAACGGAACTGGTGGCCCATCGGCATCGCCCTGGCTGTGGTGGGGATCCTGCTTATTGTTGTGGTCATCTTGTGTGGCCTGGCCTACCTAAAATCACGAAAACGGACAGACCAGCGCCTGGACCGCCGCAACTCACTGCGCCGGTCTCTGCGCGCCAGTAAGCGTTCTATCTACGCCAACCAGCACGCCATCCAGCGGGTGGACACTACCGGAACCTTGGTGAGCGGCTCCACAGAGCGCATGTCTGATAGCCGCATGTCCGGTAAGCGGCGGCGCCCTCCACTGGCCAGCACTCGGGTGGCGCAGGACGGGGTGGTGAACCTGTCAGGGGTCACTCTGCATGATACAGACACCGACTCCATAGATAAGGAGAAGATGTACGCCGCACGTCCCACCACACCTGGCTCCATGGTCTACCACCATGGGGAATACACCTCCTCCTCCTCCAAGCCGGACGTGTCCTCCTCCTCCTACCTGGATAGTGACCTCCACGACTTCTACCCTAACCGCATGGAGAACGAGATCTCACACATCCCCGCCAGGCCTCACTTTGACACGGTGGTGCGCAATGACGGCTATGACGACGACAGGAGTATGGACAGGAGCAGGTTTGCCTCTGCCTCGTCATCTGCAGCCATGACAGCCCAGCAGCGCTACAACCCCCGTCCTAATTATAGTCAAAGCTCAGACTACAACCTCGGCACTAACTATAGTCAGAACTTAGACTATGACCCACGCACAAACTATAGTCAGAGCTCAGAGTATAGCCACGATGGCCGACCACGACCTAAACCCAAAGAGACAGCCATGTGAGGTGTTGTATAGACAGGAACATGTACAAATTGTATATAGGTAGCTATTATATGTACAGGCGTGATTAGAGATGGAGGGAGACGGTTCAACCCCCTTCAACAAACAGTGTCACTCATGGATTATCCTTACCCGAATTGATGCTTTTACGACTTGATAGTAAAGGAGGGCTTCAGCGGATCTACAGTGGAAAAGGACAGTTTCAGGGATTAACCATTTAATAATTGGGGGGGGGGTGGAAATTGTGGACCCAGAATTTTGAAAAGGAGGGGGCGCGCCCCTTGTTGAAGACCGAAGATTTGGGTAGATTTGGGGGCAAAGGGGCAAATAAACTCTTAACTACTGGCAAAAAGGAGGGGGCGCACAACCCCGCCCCCGCGCCCCCCGTCTTAATCCGCCACTGCTGTAACAATCTTTACTTTTTTTATATTTATATACAGAGCCTGTTTCCAGGCCATTTTACAACCATGCCACGCTAACGTATATATAAGATGGTGTTGTTAACATGTTTTGTCTCGTAATGTGCGCTGGTTGCATGTTACACCTGTACAAAATAGATATTAGTACGTAAAGCGTGGTCAAGCAGAAAAATACCCGTACATCTCGTCTTCCAGTCAACCCAGAGAACTGCTAATAAATAGCAAAGTACATTCCACGGCTCATCGTGTTGTCGAAACCCAACTGTTATCTAAAAACGGGTAAATCTTGATGTAAGTGTCATACTACCATAATCCTAGCCTCATTATCCTCTTAAAGTGCACTTAGGGACGTCCTACATCCTATTATGATTACCTGTTATTACTTCACATATGCTAACTTAACCTCGTTCATATAACCTCGATCTGATGACTGGTTATCTGTCAAGTCAATCACAGCCTTGAATTCTATACACGTTTTTACCATATTAGCTTAAACATTAGATGGTTCATTAAACAGCAATGACCCTGATTTGAGACCACTTATTTTTCAGGCCAAACTCAGTGGTGTCCAAGCCGTGGGGTCGGACTGTAGATTACAGTGGAATCTATTAGAATTTAAACAGCTCATATCCCACACATTTTCAGCTGCTCCGCCCTCATTGGACCACCCCTCCCAGTGTTGAAACCCTTTGAAAAAAAAGAGCCTTATTCGTGATTTTATTGTACCTATAATTATGTGCAGCATATATGCTGGTGATGCCAGTACAGTCTTCAAGTGTACCTGTACATAAGTATACGTGTATAGTGGTATCAGCCATTGCCAATATCTGTGATGGATAGACAAATGAATGTCACTCAGACATATTGAAACCTTGGACTATACACACAAGGTTTTTCTTGCCTTTTTTGAGTATGAGGCAGTGGTCGTTTATCATAAGGCGCGGGTGTTCGAAATTGCCCCTTTTTTGCCCTGGGGGAGAGGTATGAAAAACAGAATAATTATTCTCGTAATAATTAAAGTCAGTTCATGCATTCCCGCATTGTAGGAGTACACGTTACTTACTGAAGTCCACATCCTCTATATCGCACATCTATCAGAGGTTCACTGCCTACCAGTAATTGTAAATACCTGTTCATACATATTACCCATACTTTAACATATAGAGCTCTATGATAATCTCTACAATTCCTCTAATTTTTATATTTTAGTACTGTATTTTTACAGTAAAGCTGACGAAAGAATGTGAATCAGGTAATGAATGTGCAATATAAAAGAAATGGATGTAGTATTTGATGATTATGTTTGAAAGTATGATTAAGCTGGATAATGACACAATAAAAAAACATCAAAACACTTTAATACGTGTGTACCTGTGTATGTCTTATCCCATAAACATGTAGCCCTACTGTCCTACATGTATAGGACACCTGCTGAGTGACATTATAAGAAAAGCTCTCTATCCTCAAGTAAATTTTAACACATATGGAAGGACAATGTTGCATCCCATTGTTCTAGGTCCAATGCTTCTAAAAATGCTACATAAAGGTCTATTACATCACACACATGTCCCAAAACACCTTCTACCGGTTTCCTACCGGTATACATTTTTACCTTCACAGAGAAGACAGATGCCTAAAAATATCCTACTGTCCTATATGCATGTTTCATAAAGGTCTTCTTACATAATTCTATTACATCACATACAGGTCCCAAAACACCTTCTACTCAGGAGATTTCCTACCGGTATACATTTTTACCTTCACAGAGAAGACAGATGCATAAAGTCTATACTGTCCCATATGTAGAATGGTGCTTATTTCTGGACCCACTATAGATAAAGCTCAGAAATCTTGTATGGCATAAATGGCCATATATCGACCTTTTTTCAAGTTTCTTGCACTCTTCCCCAGGAATTGCCGTTTCCATGGCAACCAAAAGAAGACAAATTTCATAGGACAGTAGTCCTAAGTCCTACATGTAGGACGGTAAGCAAACTCTCTTATCTATAGACCTGATGCAGGTATAAATTTATTTTAAAGCCCCGAAATTTTGTACAGGGCATATTTAGTCAGATATTAGTCGATTTATTGAATCTTAGCACTCTAAGACAAGAATTGCAACCTAAAGGGTTAACTGGTTTATATTGCCACTTTTTTTCTGTTTGTTATTGTTATCGTTTGTGGAGGGACATTAAGTTTGGGTGTTTTTCTTTTTTGTTTATTCTTATGTTCAAAGCTAGGGTTGCATATAATTATTTATGAACCTTTAGCTTTACAGACAGTGCCCACTCCCCCTGACACCATTGTTTGAGAGGGGGTGTATTTATGCATTGATATTTTAGGTGACAGGACAATCTCCTCGAACTATATGCACCAATGCTTCGTACCCTGACTGGTGACCGATTGACTTTCCATGGGGGCAACGTCCTCTCAAGGACTGTGGTCTATTTTCATCAGGTTCAACACGTGGTGGACACCGTGAGGTCAGGCGAGGGAAATGGAGCCCAAGTCATTGACCCGGGTCTTTTCTAATATTAGTTTGCATACGATGAAATAGCCCGTATCCCTCCACTCATATGCTTCAAATTTCAACCTTCAAAAGCATAAGCGTATACAATCAGGAGGAGAATCACATTTTATGTTGATTTTTTATGTAAATTTGAATGGAAACCGACTGGTGCCACATAGAACAACGTGGCTATAAGACAAAAAAAAAGGTTTCCGGTCGCTCGACCGACCTCAGCTAAAAGGGGCCGAACTTTTTGAAAATGTTTTCAATCCCCCCCCCCACTTTTTTGAAGATTCTTTTTTCAAAATTCAAAATTTACTCTCTAGAAACCTGAACACGTATCAAATTTACAAACTGCAAAAACTGACATGCACTTTCACGATGGCTAGAGTGGAACTAGAGTCGGACCGTGACTATGCAGTTACGAGCCTGCACTGTGCAGAAGAGTGGAGATATGCTTGATTTGCCAAAACAAATGTGCAAAGAATGTTGCTGAACGTGGTCGCTGCATGATCTTTATATCAGATGGCATGCATGTAACTGATTTTTGGAAGTTGTTGGTGATGATGGAAGGCTATTTACTATTCAGCGGCTCTAAATGACTACATCTGCAGACTATCATATTGTTTCGCCATATATGTTTGGCTGTAATTGGTAAATGTACATGCATTGCACACACTGTCTCTCTCTTTCTCTCTCAAACCGCACAACCGGTTTCATCGGTTGGTATGTGATGCTCCCTTAAATTATAGCTAAAAGGTTTCCTGGTTCGAGTCGCTTGATATCAAGCGTGTAGTGTGCCTGGATACCCCCCCCCCCCAGCATACCGAGAAAATGGCCCAGAAAAATACCAGCCATGACATACAGTAAATGTCGAGGTTGGGCCAAACTTGGCTTTCGTGTAAAAGTCCCAAAGCCATCGTGGGTTCATAGAAGCATGACGGTCCCGTTGTGGTGTAAATCGAGGACACTGGGGGGGGGGGGTTAAGGGAGTGATCATTTTTTAACAACAGGGGGGGCTGGTGGGTTTGAGGGGGGTTAGAATCTTTTCAACCCCTTGACCGGGGGGGGGGGGTCAGAATTTTGTCAACACCTCTGATGGGGGGGTCAAAATAATTTCATCTGTTTTCAGTGGAAAACCCTGCGTGTTACTATAGGCTAAAAGGGGACGTTTGCGCACGATTTTTGTCCCTTATGGGGGGTTGAAAAAATTTTACCCCCTCGCGAGGGGGGGTCGAAATTTTTTTCACGCATCTGCATGCAAACCCACCAGCCCCCCCCCCTGTTGTTAAAAAATGATCACTCCCTAACCAGGTTCGTTATATATAATGGTTTGCTGCTGCCTCTACACCACAGTCCAACTGGAGCTGCTGACTACGACACACACACAGGTAAGTGGGATACTACCAAGATCCAGCACTTTATACATTCTAGTTTAGATCACGTGGAAATTACTACTAGACAAATGGTAGTTATAGCCCATAACATCTAGGAGGACGCATTTGATTGCCAGATGAAATGAGAGGACAGAAAGGACACAGTCCATAGTAGATGAATATCACTACAGTACAGGTACTAAATGTTGCAATGTTTGGTGGTGATAGGCAGCTCGCCAGCCAAATATAATCCAAGAAATTTGGTGTATGTGTTTTATAACCCAAGGACATGGATGACTGCCTGATGCGTAAGCGAAAGGCACTCATCCATGTCCCTGGGTTATAAAACACATAAACCAATTTCCACAGATTGTAGGTATATCTCACTTAAGCCACACTGTTAAAAATCTTCTGTAGAAAACATCGGCAACATTGGATCCCCATCGTTCTTTGCTAAATACATGGTCACCATTTTTTAGAAGTCACTGCAATTTCTACGGACTTTCACTCGTAGAGTCTACGTAGAGTCTACGTAGGTGAGGGGATTGACATATCAAACGATACATGCATACATGTATGTACCACATAGTAGTACCAGGGGCCCAGGGGCGTAGGAAAAGAAGGGGGGGCAAGGGGGCCTGTCCCCCCCCCCAATCACAGAGGAGGTGGGGCCTGAATATGTCTGGGCCCCCCAAAATGTGTCAAGCCTCATAATAAAATGTACAAGATTCCCATAGCTCACTACTCAAATTGAACAGTTATGTCATTAAGTAGAGAAAATGGCAGCATTGGATAAAGATATGCCATCAAGGAATAATCTTTTATATAAATCCCATACAACCATATGCATTTACATTAGCACGCTCAAGCCGATAATTCACGGCGGCTAGGGTGGGGGCCCCCTGGGCCCCCCAATGAAGATTTGCTTCCTACGCCTCTAAGTACTATTACCAAAGATACTACATCTTCTTGCTACTACCCCTCTGCCCTTGCCATAACATCTGAGTATTTTAGAGCCACCAGACTACTACACCAGGCCACCTAGATGGGGAGTATGATATATCTATAAGTATCAAACTATTGCCAAGTTTCCAAGTAGAACCGTAATCAGTATCTCATACGTGATATCTTCCTGTAGAGTACATGCACTCAATATCCGGACAGTCATTCACTCACTGAATGTTTGATTGGTCTAGCCCCCATAGATAAGAAGGGTACCTATTGGTATGGTATTTCCTAAAAAGAACATCAGACTGTTACGTAAATATATCCCAAAGGCCCCCTCCTTGTCCGACATTTCTGATGATCATATGATGGTCAATTGCAACTTTATCATAGACGATATGATGTTTGTGGTGTATAATCATGCATTTGGTTTTTCTTTAATTCAATTACCACAGACAACAGAAATATGGAGGAACAGGCGGGATGGACGTTGCGGTTGGCTACAGACGCCGACAGAGACGCAGTGCTGCTTCTTCCAGCAGAACGGTGGCACGAGTCGGACACACTTAGTGAGGAGTTCTCCCACCTCACCACAGACCACGACAAACGATGCTACATATGTGCAATCAACAATGTTATGGTAAGGTCATAAATGTATACAACCCAGACTTTTATTGGAATAGAAATGTGAATAAATAGGTAAATGAATAAAGACATTATTGACACCCCTGTATGTAGCTGTTGGCTCTTTGTATCATGTGGTTGAAAAGTGGTTAACTCGGGGCGCTTATGACGAGGATCATATATCTTTTTCTTATCAGTGCCATGGGATACATAGAAATGAGATTTGAAAGGTCTACATTGACATGAATATGGCCGTTTATGAAGATGAGCATTGCGACATTGTATATGAAATTTTGTCGTGAAAAGTGCACTATTGACTGGTATATCAAAGTCTTCTGGATAAATTTCACATGAAAAAGACACCACCATGCATGTTTTTTGTTCACTACAGACAGGTTTTATAGCTGTATATATGAGCAGCAGAGGGCGGGACCTCGTCCTCCTACATAAACGTATAGATGCTAGAGGTTTCCGTGGTTATGAGATGTTACGGCGCCTGCTGCAGTTTGCTGTACACGACTTATCCCACCTTGTCCCCCTGGACAGACTCGTACTCACCCTACCTGAGGACTCATATGCTCTCCTGAAGAACACCTTCCTGGGTTCCTGCATGCCTCTCTTTAAAAGGGTAAGCCACTTCGTCATGTTTTCAAGTATGCCCTGTGTCAGATAAAGTAAAAAATCAAGTAATCAAAGCTATGAATCATTGCCATGTAGGTTTGATCACTGGGATTATGGAACTCTAACTGTAGCTTTTGGGTGACCATATACATAAAAGAATGTAATGAACAACTCTGTGATATTGTGATCAACATTTTGGTAAGCGATGTAGATATGCTTATGCTTATTCTTAGTGGGCACAGGATATTAAATCAACGTTGGCAACTGGATGATATGTGCTGATAGTGTTGATCAACCTGTCTTCAACACTTTTTCAATGATTCGATTTCAGTCTTTGATCAACTATCATCATTACAACATCAGATCAACAACTGTTGTTCTCAATTCAATGTTGATTAAACACTGATTTTGTTACCATTGAATCAACTATGTCAATTTCAATGTTGATTCAGTGTTGACATGTCAACCCAGAATTACGTCACAACTATCAATGTTGAAACAACATTGAATCAACATAGATATACATACATTAAATCAGCAATGATGGTTAGATGTTGAATCACAGTTGATTTGATTACATTGTGCAAACTTTCAAATCCAAACATATTTCAACTCTGAATCAACTGTTACTCTGCAAACATTGCAAACGTTGATTCAACGCCGAATCAACGCCAGTGTACATGCCGACTGGGTTGTGTATCAGCTGCTCACCGTGTCCCTTATCATGACGGGACCTACATATGTTCCCCAGTCACGTGCAGGTCAATGGAATAAGCCAATATCAGACCTTTATACATGTATTAGAGATCGTCACGCTCCCGTAAGTACTAATCTAGGTTTTAACCGGGTTCAGACTGTACACAACCTGAATACAGGTAGAAGGAGGACAAAATAAGGGTTTGTGAGATTTCTGTGAGGACATTTCAGGTTAATTCGACTAGAACCCGTATTATTGTATTATTTACCAGATATTTTGGTGGAGCTATGTCTTTAAACTGTTGTAAATTCACACATGTAGGACGCATCCTGGGGACGCACCTAGTGTTCAAGACGCATCCTTAGTTTAGAAAGATAAGGACGCATCCTGGGCACGCACCTAGTGTTCAAGACGCATCCTTAGTTTAGAAAGATAACATAAGGCACAGCTTGAGTCATATTTTAGGCACTAAAGTACCGTTATACGGGTAATTGAAATAAAATAACTCATTCATAAGGTGCCGCGCACCCCATGTTCAGCATTACGTTTTAGCTATCCATGTGAATAAGAAGGTGGATCTTTAGAGCAGAGCTAATTTCTTAGGTCGATAAAGTTTGATGTTGCCTACCTCAGCAAAAAGAGGCCGACCTCATATTAAAAAAAAAACAAACATTTAAGAATATTTTAACATTAATAATTTATCATACTTCGAATATTTCAAGAATTTGCTAGTGTTGAAATGCAGAATCCTACATTTCTGCCCCGAGAATTCTAAGTTTTGGTTGGTATGATAGATAAAATCGATTATCCATGTCTCAATTGTCAATAACAACTACTAAATATGTAGGCCAAATAGGCTTCAGTTAAAAGAAATCCGACCTACTTGAAAGTGTTTCAGGCCAAACCCAGCATTCCTTGAGGCAGAAAGCTTGAGGTGGAATTAAAGGTATTTGACACTACATCTTAAGCTGAAGTCACTCATCCTTACTGGAAGTGTCTTAAGTATCATTATGATATGTTGTATTACCACACTACTCCAACACTGACACAAAGGGAACATCACCCAAACAGGCCTGCAACTGCAGCACGCAGCCGGACCCTCAGAAATTGCCTTAGCCTTGAACATGAATTGATTTATGGTTCAGCCACCCTATTAGTATTAAAGGACACCATGCACGTTCCTTTTCAAGGGAAGATTCCATTATAACAACCTTCTGTATGCCTTATATAACAAAATGGAATTTGAAATAGATTGATTAAGGGTCTATGTGAGCTAATTATGTTGGTATGATGAGAATCTATTCAAAGGCCTAAACTATAAGCCTGAGTGGTGCCCTCTTATGGATAATGTGTGCATAAGGGTACTGATGACGTCATGAGTACCCTTATCAGTGTAGGCAACCATGGTCACTCAGGGGGGCTTAGGTCCCCCCTTGAGAGAGGGTGTGGAAACACTCATTGGGAGATAAGACGAGCTGCATCTGTCAGACCACTCAACAAAAATGGGAATATTTCTGAAAAGAAACAAATTTTGTCACAATATTTTTCTTTACATTGATATAACAAGTTAAAAGTATACAAATATTGATTTATCCCGAGATTGAGCCATTCATGCATGGTGACCTTTAAATGTGGGTAGACGAATTTGTGCCTTTAGTGCCTTCAGGGTAGACTTTTCTAGTTCATTATATTTCCACTTTTAAAGAGAGGCATGCATTTCTTTTGTCAGTTTAAAGGGAAGGGAAATTTAATTAAGCTGCCTCTTTTCTGCCTGGTTGCTGGTTTATGTGTACCTGCTTTACTGCATCTGCCATTAATGTGGACAGTCACTTTTTTGGTGATTTAATCTCTAAGGGTCAATACATCGGACACTATGTTTTGGGAGACATTTTTATGTTTCCGTAGCAATCTTATAAATTTTGCTTGCAAAGGTGTAAAAGGGGTAGAGAGTATGACAATCAGAGAAGCTTTTGTATTGGGGTCTGTGTATGGTCTCCTGTCATACACATACCCCTGGAACCAGTCTGTACCATGGTAAATGCAAATTCACCCTCACATTGTGTGAAATTTAGCACATTCTCTTCCAAAAATAATAAAGATTATCTAAAATGGCTGTACCTCCCCAATTTAATTTTTATATAAATCTCCTATTTTCATAAGGCTACATATACAGTTCTGAATGACACATTACTTTCATCCTAATAAGAAAATTGATATTCCTAATGATTATCTCATTGCATATTCTGCCATCTACCTTATCTAGAATGATTGTATTTGAGTCCCCTGACCTCATAAATAATTAATGGATGGCTCAGATAGAATTCATAACCTCACGAATTCAAGAAATCAAGAAATAATCAGGAGATTTTGTTGATATAGCTATAATCTTATTACAAATTCAAAATGGCTGCCACCTACCTTCCCAATGGTAACAAATGTGGATTCCTTGACCTAAAAAATGTACATTTTGAACTTGAAACTATGTTTCTATGTTAATTAGAAGCAGAGATAGATGGCTTTAATAAAAAACTGACATATTGGTGGCCATCTTGAATAACTCGAATTGCCCAAGGGTGACATGTTCACACCCACCTGGGAATGATTATAGATATCCTGTAGATGAGTAATCAAGAGAGAAAAATACTATAACCAACAAGTCCGGGTTAGGCTAAAAATCCAAAGAATTCTGCCAAACTAACCTACCTCATTTGTTGGACCATCTTACCGGAAACTTACAATTTTAGGCCTTATCCTAGTATTGCACAATGGAACTGATCTAAAAAGCTTTGTCGATTAAGTTCTGAACGGAATCTCTCTTTCATTTACAGAAATCTTTGTTGTTGCGAGGAAGTATGCCGTTTGTGTTAAAGCGATTACGGTCCATGCCCGAGTCCAACCTGGTGTTTCTGGATGGAGAAAGAACAATGCTTCCCTTACTGCCCCAAACTATGCTGTCTGAGAAGCTAGCAGTCAGAGGCGACCCTGTACGTCTGGTGGATCTCTTGGAGGGACGTTTGCCCTTCCATAGAGTGCGCTGCCTCCTGAGCCTATCCCGGCGGGCGGGACAGCTTGGTGGGCTAAGTGTTGGGACGGTGAAAATGGACAGTGAGACAGACAGTAATGTGTTACACATTGACGTACATACACGTCATTGGGACACTCTCCAGGCACATATTGTACAACACCTCACATTATGGACTGAGAACTGGAGACGCGCCTCCAGCTTCTACTTGGAGATTAACCACAGTGATGACATAGACCTGACTAAACTCCTTTTCATGGCAGCCAAACTTGGCATGCTACCCAGAGATGAATGTGCAGTTAAAACTCTGGTCTCATTGGACGGAGCTATATCAGATCTCCAACTAGGTCATTGATAGATAGGCATTCGTGAAAATGATAAATGGATAATGTCAAATAGATCGAATGCACTTTCCTCGAAATGTGCAGCATACTTTGAATGACTGTAAATGCTTCAATCAGCCATCAATCGGCATTCCGATAGCGCTAGGCATAACTTCCTGGGGCATGTTCTGATCAAAACATAATTTTGAAAATCTATGAGTCGCCCGGAGATCCCCATACCTTTTTCTACCCCCTTTAATGTGTCATAGGAGCGATACATGTGGGAAAACATCCCCGACAGCTTGGCGGGATCTGAGAAACTATATGCAAACTATAAACTATAATAACGGTTTCAAAGGAAAAGGATATTTGCATATATGGTCCTAGATTTTGATTTTTTTTCCCCCAGTGATTGCCTCCCAATCCAAAGTAGAACTTACTTCTCAATTCACCGTTTCCTCTGTCACTAGCCGGGTGAATTTAGACTAATTTGACGACTCTCTTATTTCAGATATGATATTATCTACTCATGGTGCCCAGTAGTCATGCTGTATAGTGTTTGTTTAGTTTTTTTTTCTCTTTTATATATGTGTGCCTTGTTAAAAAAATGATTTTTGAGCTACCCTGAGCTATTTTCATTAACCATACGGTAGGTGCGCTCTGCAAGAAATGATGTAAAAGAAAGTAAATTCTGATTTTCAAATGAATGGTACAAGTCCTAGATAGGCCCTGTGTTTATATTAATGTCTCTTAAATTTATAAACAACATGTTAGGTTCATTGTATTAGTTGTTTATATACAATATGAGAGTGTAGACTGTTGGACTCCCTGGAGACATGGGTTGGGTAAACCTCACATGAGTTTTTTTCTTTTTCTTTTTTTTTGTGTGTGATATGTCATAGTATTATGCACATGGTACCCAATCTGGAACTGTAAGGTTCTGAAATGTTTTCTCTTCACTAGAAGACGTATGTGCCTTGTCTAACAATAAATGTTTGAGTTACCTTGAGCTATTTAGTTGCCACATAGTATGCATGCTCCGTGAGAAATGAGGCAAGGTAGTGGAATTTCACTTTCCAATGGGCCTAATATGTGTTTAAAATGTTGTATGATAATGAATGTACTTTTGTCATTCTTTGTTATCTTTTTATCAGAAAAGAATAGCATTTGAGAAGATTGGACAAAAACTGTTATTGTTCATGTTTCTAAGATCGCATGATCAAGAGAGGTCTTCGATCCTGTTTTCGCACTTTTGACACGCATAGTCTAAGTGGCTTGGAAATATGATTAGATGTAGATATGACAATTCGTTAAGGTACCTATTATGTTACATCTACGTATAATGTGTATGACTTGTTTTTTTCACATGGGTGGTTTATTGGCAAGCACAATAAAATTTATCTGTTTGTAATTGAAAAATTATATACATAAAATAGATTGTTACTTCATTTAAAACTTGCATCAGGTTAATATCGATTCTTTCCAAGCGCAGACATTATGTACATGGATATCATAATTAGTAGGCACTTACATAAAAATTGCAGAACAGGTAAATTAGGAAGGTATTACTTCAGACATATAGATATGTTTGTGATCTTTTCAGATCTTTGTGAATCATCTTGCTATCTTATCTAGTTCTGGAGATATTGTGATCAACAAATGAAAAACTGATCTCCATTCAACCAATGGTTAACATGGATCAGAAATTGTGATCACAAAGTACCAAGAGCCAGGTTACTTCTTCACAACTAAACTGTTTATCTTTATTTTTCTGTGAAAGTTTTTGTGTGTGTGATGTACACTATAATTCAGATTAATTTACTTTATTTTCTTACTAACAGATGACCTTTAACCTACTAATTGACCTTTGGCCTTATTAACTCAATGAATCTATAAATTCTGCATCTGAATATGCTAGAAATACTAACAATGAGCAAATTGATTCTACTAAAAGATTTACTTTTACCTTTTGACTTTCTGCAGATGACCTTTGATGGGAGGGGGTATTTAGCATGGCAGGGGCAGGGGGTGTGGCAGGGGGCATGGGGGACATTTAGCATGGCAGTGGCAGGGGGCACAGGAGGGGGGAATTTAGCATGGCAGTGGTCTATAGGATCACTGGGCATGGGAGGGGACATTTAGCATGGTGATGGCAGGGGCACAGGAGGAGGCATTTAAGATGACGGGCTGTAGCAGGGGGCACGGGAGGGGGCATCTAGCATGGTAGGGACAGGGGGTGTGGCAGGGGGCATGGGAGAGGGCATTATTATGCAGTGGGATGAGAAGGGGATGCAGCAGGAGGCAAAGGAAGGGTTAAGGAGCATGGCAGGGGCAGGGGATGCAGCAGGGGGCATAGGAAGGGGTAAGGGGCATGGTATGGGGCAGCGTGTATAGTAAGGACAGAGGGCATGTGCAGGGGGTGCAGGGGGTGTAGGAGAGGAGGACTGTGAGGTAGCCAGAGCATTCACTGGATGTCCTACCACAGGCCTACTCATACTGACCCAACATAATTACATTTGGGCAATGGTCCTACAGGAAAGCTATTAATAGGGTTTATCAACAACCAGAGGCGTAGGAAGCAAATCTTCATTGGGGGGCCCAGTGGGGCCCCCACCTCAACCACCTTGAATTGTAGGCTCAAGGGCAATAGCGCCTAGTGCCTATACATACCTATATAAAATTTGTAGAGAAAAGTAATTTTTGATGAATTTTAGATCTGATTTGAGGTTAAGGCTCCCATTTTCCCTATCCCATTACTACATGAATCTAATTTGAGATGGAAAGTTTTAGCTCTTTTTAAATTTATTATGAATTCTTGGCAAATTCTTTTTTTTTGGGGGGGGCAGACATACTCAGGCCCCACCTCCCTCATGATTATGGGGGGCAGCCCCCCCTCTGAACAACACAATAAACAATTACTATACTTGTCAAATGTTTCCAAATCACACTCCTTCATACTATTTCAATCACATTTAGGCAAAAAAAATTTCATGCCAATAGTATGGGAAGATTTCTTAGCTTCCTCTATGCATAGGTCCATCCATCTTGACCATCATTCTCTTGTGGTTAAAATGAGCCCCCCCCCCCCAACCAGACTTCTATGTTGAGAAATAAGTTCAGGAGAGGCCAGTAAGTGAGGGCTCCTCTAACAGGCCCTCTGCCTAGAGGGGATGTGGATGGGGGGGGGGGGGGTCCCCAATGTCACATGTCGATTTTAAGAAATGGCCATGTCACATGTCACTTAAGGCCCTATGTTCCATGTCACCTCTAAGAACCCATCATGTCCCATGTCGAATTTTAGAAAGCACCCATGTCATCTCACTAATTTTTTGCCTCATGTCACTAAGTCTCATGTCACATGTCATTTTTAAGAAATGGCCATGTCACCATGTCGAATTTAGTGGTCCACACCCATCCTAGAGCCTTGTATTGCATAAAGAACAGGATCTTCGCATGACCACCGCAGTGCAGCCAGTCACTGGTTTATCTAAGTGCCTATAATTAGCGCCTGGCAACAGAGGTTGATTTCAGGCAGCAATCAGCCTCGATCCTCCAGTTCCCAATACCTGGCTACAGTGTTAGTGCTTCCAAGTGATTGTCAAGCATGAGTAGGGAGGTTGACAGGCCCTACACTAACCCAATCAGCAATGCAGCATTGGACCATGCTTGTCCATGCCTGGCAATCACAACAACAAGGAATCAAAGTATATACAATATTCCTTTAGAGACACCAAGTGTTCGAAACTAGGATACAAGAATGCCATATTTGCCTGTATATGTACCGAAGATCTCGTTTCTTTATCAAGGTATACCTCAGCCCTCATTCAAGACAGAGATGTGTTTTACATTTTAATACCCCTGTGACTATAGCGCTTATTCAAAGTCCCGGTGATTATACAGGTCATATAGCACTGAGGATACAGGATAACCAGCCGAGACAATACGATGAGAACGAGATGTCACCAGGGTAACTCCTTGGCGCCGCGGGGTGGGTTGTTATGGAACTACACCAGCGTACAGAGGCGACATAGAGATGTACTTAGGGGTGCTGTATTACCAGTAGAGTCGTGGATAGACCCGGGAGGGCACTCCATATGTTTGACATACACATGTGTGCGACTGGCGAGGGCACTTCTTCAATCCTATATCTCCCTAACCAAGGGTCTACTTTGGGGAAATTTCCCTAGGCAAGGGTCACTTTGAGGAAAATCTAACTAAGCAAGTGTCAATTTTGAGTAAAAAGTGCCGCGAGCGCAGATATATTTTTTTAAAGAAAATGCTTAAAGTAGGGGTTAGTTTTCAATTTCCCCCTATATTGTTCCCTTTCCTTCAAGGATTCCCTAAGCAAGGGTCTTTTTTTCAAAATCTCTCTAAGGAAGGGTAAGGGTTGCCCAACCTCCAGCCGCACAGCCATGTCCATGTAAAACGTCTAAATCATGATTGCAGTAAAGGGGCTACCTGAATTCATAAACTATTAACCTTTACTGTTATAATTAGTCAATTGTTGGTAACAGCAGCGTTGCATAGTAACAGCCCATGTCATTAACTACATTATTAATAGAAAACCTTCCAATTCCATTCATCACCAAGACCATTAGGTTTGCTAAACTCACATATTAGCATGTTAAGTCATGTATAATAATAGCTTTAGTATTATAGACGGTACACTGGAAGAAGTATTTCAGTAGAGTAAGGGTTATACAATTATGGAGGTTATTCTGAGTTATCAAGGTGCTGGCAAAGGCTATTACATCATTGTAAACCGTTGTTTGCTGCCTTACAGCAGCACTGCATAGCAACAGAACCTGTCATTGACTGTTAATTAAAAGAGACTGATAAATTCAATTCACTGTTATTACAGAGAGGTAAATATTTCTCTAAACTGTACAGATCTATTTAGCATTATGCCATTAGGCTATTGGTTAATGAATATCCTTTGTAGTTGAATATGAGTTATGTGTATAACCAAAACATGTGTATAAAAACAAGGGATAAAACATGCAATAACTGAAAGGTTTACAATCTGCTAAATATTGTGATCTATTTAGACTAGAGATAACAAACAGGACATTGAATGCTAAGTAATGTGAGATATAATAGTCTGGTTGACCCAGGAATATGTTGCCCATGGTCCTGTTTAATGTTTAGCCCCCCAGTATAGGTAGAGATGTCCATCCGGAGAAATGATTCCCAGGTAAGGTATGATAGCAGACAAAGCTAGAGTACAGGTGAGTGCGGCTTTTGGTGAGAGCGGATGGCGTTCTTAGTGTCTGGTTCTAGACGTGAATCCTATTAGAATGTGACTCAACCAGCCTCCAGTCTAGTTCCACCTGAGCCCGTTAGGGGGCAGTGTGGAAGGGGCGCGGCATGTAGTGCGTGTAGAGTTCGTGCCTCGTGCAGTCGTGAGGAGGGTGCAGAGGCAGACGGACCTGTACCATCATATTACCACAAGTCCCTTTCACACGACAACTACTCCACATCAAAACAGGGATGACTGTAAAAGGCACCGTCTATACCTCACAGGCCTTTTGACAAACCACCAGTTGGCTGCCACAGGAGGCGCGGTCACGTCTTCATCTCCAGGTAGCAACTGAAGTTGGATTTCCTCTCGAGATTTTCTCTACCAGGAGGTCTAGGAGCAGACCAGTTTGTGCTGAGCCTGCAGCAGAGTTGTCTTGCTAGGCCTAGGATAACTCGCCCGATGGGTAAATTGTTGCCAGGAGTCATAGAAAAGATCCCATTGTGCAAAATGATTCTTGGACTAGCAGGATGAGAGCTACTGGTATTACCTCTAAATAGGAGTGTAGCAGTACCAGTAGCACCAACTCGATAGTAAAGCCTGTAGGATCAGTAGGGAGACAGTCATACAGGTGAGCCTCCTACCAATACAGTGGTCAGCAGACTGTACGCTGTAGATTGGCACACACGCTGGGAACTAGGCAGCAGAAGCAGCTGCTGCTGCCACAGGCGTCTGTTATATCTGCTACATAACAGGGTGGTTGAGTGTGAGCAAACATTGCCTGCAAACGTAGTGCCGGACTTGTACCATGCCATCCCTATATTAGGAACAAGAATCCAACAGTAACCTGGACCCTATTTTTAGTGGGTCTTCAGGTACTAAAGATTATGTACAGCTGACTCATTAATAGTCCAATCACCAGGCATAGGTCAGAGAGTGAAGAAGTTTTGTATAACGGATTTGTTGATCCACAGAGGCCGGTGTACATAGACCCAATCCAAAAGGTGTAACCCGTGGGGTTGGGGTACATGAACCAGGGAGATTTGACCTTTCGATCCAACCATTACGACCACCCGGTAGGTGGAAGTCCCCTGACCCTTGTCCGGCGGGCGCTGACTCTTACCTAACGGGAGAGTCAGGCTTCCTGCATAGGGCTAATTTGTCAGGTGGCTGGAATTGTAGGACATAATTTTTTTATGTCAATTTCCTCTTAAGGATGGCTTCCTAAGACATGTTTGTTGCCATTTTGTGAGAAACCTTTCATATGGGGGCCCAGATTATTTGGTTCTTGCAAATCTGTTAGCCTTCACATCAAGTTTAGCTGCCACGGTCGGCCATGATGGAAGTGGTTTCAGGTCTCACAGCAGAGGTGTTATTCATGAAATAATGTTATCCATGAGAATCTGCTTGGTGAGTGGAGATTGACTTCCTGTCTGGCAGAAAATGCACCTGCTTATGGCTACCTGTTGCAGCCCACACAGCATGTGCCAAACCTTGGAAAAAGGTGCGATCTAAAGGTTTCCAACAAAAGACGCTCTTCCCACTCACAGACAGCAAAACTAAGGTGGTACTCTTGTCAATATTATAAGCTGATTGTTGGGGATTTGTTTCTGTCAAATGTTATTCTTAGAAACTTGCTGTTTCTAGAGCACCTGCAAGTTTTAGCTAGGGCAGTCCCAGCGACTCAGTCCTTAACTGAGTCGCGCACAGTGACTACCTGACCCGGCCTTGTGATAACTCCAGGATCACATCAGCTTGTGTAGTATCTTAAGGAGACTAACGCATTAGTTCCTTGTCACCACAGACCACCTTCACAAAACGATACATTCAATCTATTGCTATCGCTAACCCACTCAGGCAGTCCTCCAGTGTGGACGTATAGCAGTTCATGGTGGTTTCTCTGTGTGTGGCTGGCTGCCTCCAGGAGACAGGACATCAGATTGGTAAAACACAAACCGGTACTACCGATAGAAGCGGCGCCTGGAAGAGCCTGAAACATTCTCCTCTTGTCTCCTCCAGTGTGGCTCACGGCGGGAGACGAGGAAGGTATCTGAGATCCAGTTGGTGCTCCCGTGGTTTGGGGCTCTCAGGTAGTCGTCGTTCAGGAACACAGGAGGTGCTTAGTTTATCGCATCGAGACACGCCTTATCTTGAATGACGCCACCATCTTAAGGATTTGTATCATCGTATCCAAACAACGACCACCCAAAGCGACTCATAACGTCATTTTGTGCATGTAAGTATGGTATTGTATAACCTATTTCTCAATGTCATGGTAATGTATTTACAGACTTAATGTCATAATATTGATCAGTAATGGTACCGGGGTAATAAGGAGGACAAATATACAATGTGACAGTCTCTATGATGGATTTTGGCTAGTGCGTGAGAGGGAGAGTGGGTGTGGGGGGGAGGCAGCCCACCATCGGTGTCGGGGATATCTTACTCTCCAGTGGGAATTTTAAAAATGGCATGATAATTGGTAGTGGTACCAGTAACACTATGGTATGTGGTAGATCCTAGTTGTGCTAACAAAAGTACGAGCTGACCATGTCAGTCCATTTTGATGTGTTTTAGATGCGAAATGTTTGGACCTGATCATTCAATGACCACGCCAATACACGCGAGCTATTGGTTCAGACGTGATACATCAATAATCTGCATTGCGGTAGACAACGGGGTGTGTAACCCTACCCAACAAAACAGGAATGAGACCACTCTAGATTCCTTTTGTATTTCAGCTCTCAAATTCAAATACACCTGTATTTTAGACTACACACATTTACGACCGGTTTCCAGGCACATTTGACCATTGGTCGAGGAAGTTCTCCTTTGTGCTCCCTAGCTAATTTGCCCTACTGTATACCTGGTCCATATCTGCAGGGGAGGGGGCAGTATGGTGATGGGTGACGAAGATCACAGTCGAGTTCACGTTTGGTACTCCCTCAAATATACAATACTTTGCTCCAATATGCTCTTATGATATACCCCAGCAAAATATTGTAAGAAACACCTTAGACAAACCCCAGAAGGTGCAATCTATACACGGATACATGTACACGTAGACTAGACTCTTCCATTCCATGGTAGTGTTATACGATAAGTCAGTGCTGGAATCAGTTAGCTCATTTATTGCTGTTATGTTCAGAACGTGTTTGAAGAAACCTGCCTATCCTCCTCCAGTAGGTGCAGTGTATAGGATGTCTATTGGACGCCGTCAGACCCTGTTTCACGCCACAAGTCCTGCACAGCAGGGTATCCCCACCACGCACAGTTCTTGATATCATTCCTGCTCGTAGTCAAACGAGCAGAAAACCGCTACCAGCCTTCACCCGACTCCTCACCCAGTCCCTGTCGATTTGTTGTGAAATCTCCCGGTTTAGTTTACCCTCAGAAATTTTTGATTGACAGGAGGCATTCGCAACGAATAACACGACATGCTCCTGTGACTGAAGCCGGGGTTTTCGTTGGGAAAAATCGACGGGAGGGGCGATGGATGTCCATGTATACATTATAATAGAGCAGGCTATAGCTTTTAATTCTTTAAATACTATGTTGGGGGGTTACTGCAGCCTCCCATTAGGGTGATGTGTCGGAATTAAGAGATGCTTCACTGTAAACCACTTTTCCAACGCTAGAAAGGTGTGACGCCATAGCTTTAGCATATCTATAAGTCTTGCATCAGGAAATCCACAAACTGGACAGATTAAGGCCAAATCCTACAACGCGAAAGTGGTCGGTAAATCCTTGTGATTTAGGAATGCATAGTTCCTTAGCCGATATTGGAGGGGTAATTATCATCTAAGGCGCCATATATTGGCTAAAAGTCTTACCAATCTCTTGTGAAATGGATAGAGGCAATCATCAAAACTTTCAAATATTTTCTGTTGGAAACATTGATTATCTCTGTGATTTACATTATTGCAAACATGTGGATTTTAAAGGGAGGCCATTGCAGATATCTTTGGGATATTCTTGAAAAAAAAAATCATAATTGGAAGTAACTCCCTCAAACGACTGTCTTGATTTGCCAAAGGTCACAAAGATACACTGCCTAAAACCAGCTCTATTGGCGGGATGGAGATCCATGTTATGTGCCTATTGGTAATATTCCCACCGAGTTACTGGTCAGCATTAAGAATCACGGACATTACTACATCATCTTTCAGAAAGTGCACTGAAAACATGGAAGATCCGAAACTAGTCAGCGGTGACCACTTTAGGTCCTCAAGTTGACGATACCTAAAACTACAGCTTTAGGTAGTCAAAATGACGACTTTAGGTTGTCATCCTGACGACCTGAGTCATCAGGATGACAATACTCACAGTACAGAGTCGTCATATTGATGACTCAGGTCGTCAGGATGATGACTTAAAGTCGTCATTTTGACTACCTAAAGCTGTAGTTTTAGGTATCGTCAACTTGAGGACCTAAAGTGGTCACCGCTGACTAGTTTCAGAACTTCTAGGTTTTCAGTGTGAGATTTGACCTTTATATATGACTTGGCACATCGCCCATTAAGTTCCCGGCTCATTTCAATCATCTGGTTACCGTTATGTGCTGCAGTTTGCCAACAAATACCGTTTGGTGATACAAGAGTAAACGGCTAATTTAAATTGATAATTGGCACTGTCATGTCAAGTAGCATGGTTTATAAATCAATTGAGGTACACAAGATAATCACACATAATAACCTCGAAATGTTAAGATGATATATAATGATGCAAACTGCTATAAATACCACTGGTACCTGACATATACGACGGGAACATCCACTTTCTACCTGCTGTAGTAGAATGCATAGGGCCCACTTTAACAATTTGTCCTCATGGAAGGGACTGGTAGCCCCCGGTTTGTATGCTTTGTGCGTGGATGCGGTTGTTGAGAAGTCTGTCTGCTGACGAGCTCCTTGTGTGTTTAGCTCTCCATCCCCGACCTGCAGACATCCCACTCAACACAGCCTTCTGGGCACAGACAGGGGGATGAGTACCTACAGTAAATCACAACATGATGGTGTCATTTACATTGTTTGTCAATGACAGACTCACACGACCCATACATCATATACAGCATGTCAACTTACTACATGACATTCATACCTCACTCCAATGATGTTATACTTACACATTTGAGTACACTTTGTATAATCCTGGATATAAACACATTCAATGCACCAGATAATGCACACATGTAGCGCCATCTGGAGCTCTCAGGGTGCTATCTCTACAGGAGGGTCTTGCCAAAAAGAAAACGTGAACCCAAAAAGGGAACGTGTACGTTTTTGTATTTCTAAAAGAATGTTTGGATAATCATTTAGATGAAACGTGCAGTTTTTTTCACTTCTCAAAAAGAGTTTACCATGCATTTTGCTGTATCTTTTTGTCAACACTATGAAAACGTGTTAGGCCATAGATGATTTCCTTAGTGCTCTCTGAAAAGATTCACAGAAGTTCTTCCTCGTCTTCTTCTGGCAAGAGCCTCCTGGTGATGGGCGCCTATTCACGTAGACGGCAACTAAGACAGTCAAAAGACTGTAGGTCTCATTCATACTCATATTAATGATAATGGAGCGATCGTTTTTCGACACCTTATCAGTATGGGAGGGGATTTTTTGTCCCTCTGAGGGCTTGATTCCAGTGTAAAGTCCCGCATGTGACTTTTTGGCTCCTTGAAAGAGAGGGGGGGGCAAAGCAAATGCAAGGGTCTCACTTGTTGAAAATGGTTATTTCATATAAAGAAACAAATTTCCAATTTGTCGATAGACTGACCTTTATTTTGTGGTCTCAGCCTGCCTACTACGTCGGATTTCCCCCACTTTCCTATACTATCATTTTCTATGGCATTATTTCAAACTTTCCGCTACAGGTGAGTTCCCTATACCTGTACAAGTTATACCTGCAGACTGCCGTGTTATTTGATGTAATTTGTGGACAGCACTGGCCATACCCGGCCTGTAAATTTGTATGGATTCCCAAAAGATACAAACCCCCCCCCCAATTGTTTAGGCAAATCCATCAGTAAAAGAAGAGACTCTTTTATGAAGACTTTTATCACCTGCATTGGATAAAAGTGACATATTAAATGAAATGTGTCATGTTATTTGTTGGTATAATCTACTGTCTAATCTACTATCTAATTATCTGCACGGTCGATACATGTAGCCTATTCTAGAGCCGAAGAAGTAGTCAATGCCCCTCTCTTCAACATGAGGCAAATCGATTTACTGTGTTTAAAAATGAATGGCAACACGCGCGGCGCTTCATCAGGTAGCGCTCAACTTGGATGGACTACAATTCTTTTTAGGCCGTTAGCACTGTAGTGTTGTGCCCCAATAGCTGCCAGATGAAGCCTCTGTTCAGCCTCTCATCTTTAACCTTCAACCCTACAGCGACACTTCAGTCTGCCCCACCTGCAGGAGATGGCCCCCGGCTGTGCACCTCACCTCTAGCTAATAGCGAGCAGATAGTGAGTACATCAGTGCCCCGGGCTGAGTACCTCAGGTCATGGGGTGATGCGTAATAGCAGCGCAGTGAAAGGCTTCCAGATGTCCATCTCTGGCCGCAGAACATTTTTTGCCGTCATGTAGTGTGTGCTTGCGGCTTGTATGCCCGATATGAGCAGCTCGCCATTCGGCATAGGCACCTTGAGCTGCTCTCATCTGCTTGTCGTGAAGCCAACGACGGCGCCACCATCTCTCCTCTGTCGACCTTGCAGAGTAGGAGTACCCCTACGCATGGCAGGGTCGGGGAGGAGGGGGAGGGGGGTCCTCACCTATATGAGGGGCTCTGTAGGATTGCCCATATCAAGGTGGGTCACTGGGCGGCTGCAGACTGGTGTTTGGTGTTGATCCCGGACGGTCCTGATGTGTGCCTGGAAACTGAGGGTAGCCAACACCATCCGTCCCTGGTCTCATTACCCCCAGAGCCCCCCATGATTACCACATGGTCGTGTGATGGAGACGGCCCTGCCCAGCCACACCGGGATCACAACTAGCAGGGGAACCAGACCCCTCCCATGAGCAGCTCTGTTCTGCTCAGAAGGACGCTGAGCAGCTCCCCATCCTCAAACCCATAACTCAGAGACAACGTTACAGTTCAATAGGCTTTCACGGCCACTTAGAGAAAGTCTGTTATGCAACGCACCGCTATCTCTCATAAAACATAATGTCCATCGAAAGACATGAACTAATGGAGTTCTCATTATTTATAACCAGGGGTGGTGAGACTTTGTGCCGACACGCGAACATAATATAATATTATTTCATACCTGCTAGCCTTTTCGCAAAAAAAAAGGCAGAATCCCTTACGCCCCCAGGCCCCCGTCCACAATAGATGACCGATCCTTCAATGTGAAGTCTCTTTACAGAAACAACAAATAGATCACAGGATTATTGCAAAATCCAATCATAAATCAATCTGTGCATGTGCCTGCTGAGTGAAAGATCCCATTTTTCAGGGGCATGTTTTTGATGGCATCAATTCCTAAATAACAAATTGTATCTGGCTGCCGCTGTTCACTCATTCGGTACTCCGTGTGCCCTTGGGCAGATACACCATAGACTGTATAGACACTCAT
Organism: Acholoe squamosa; assembly: GCA_949317995.1. Taxonomy (NCBI): domain Eukaryota; kingdom Metazoa; phylum Annelida; class Polychaeta; order Phyllodocida; family Polynoidae; genus Acholoe; species Acholoe squamosa. Next base: position 54,765,884 of record OX439035.1, on the reverse strand, counting down.
GAATCTCTATAATTTGACTCAGTTACCTACACCCAGACATACAACAATCTTCTTTTGTGACAGCAGCAACATTGGCCATGCAGCTCTGCCATCCACCATTTCATATACCCAGATTAATGTCCTCAAATTATGTCCTTAATACAATGTATGTCCTTACCAGACTTGAATTTACCGGTACTTCATCTGCCGGGTAACGGTTGCGAAATATTTATAAAAGGATGATTTTTTTTCAATTTCATCTCTTTTCCTCTACTCGCCAAACTGATGTGGCCAAATTGTAGATATTGAAATGTTTGATCTGGTTGAAGTCATTGAAGTACATTTTTACACCTAAACCATACTTCAGACTTCCAACAGTTATCGGATATGATCAGATACTCTCCATGTATGACATTTGAAAAGGCCTAACATTTAGGTGTTTCCATGTACCCAACCGACCCTGGCCAAACAGGGCCGATCCTATTCCTAGATTTAATAGAGACAGGGTCTGCCACCAGGGTGGCTCTGAAGGCTATAACTACTAACTTTTGCCGATCAGGGAGGTTCACAGGTACATGATAGGGCCTTTAGATATGTCCTGTCTGTGAATTTCAGTCAGCAAATCAGGTGGGATCAGTAGACTGATACAACTCAGATGAGAATGTTAAACAATAGGAAGCCATCTATGGTCAAATGAAGATTGGTTATCATGTCATTCTTACCTCATTTTTGCATTATCATATTTCATGTTTAGATACTGAATTAAATAGTGATGATCTCATATGGGCCAGTGTGCTGATAAACGTGGGAAAGGATAATAGATATTGGTGTTTGTTTGACAAGGCATAATGCTTTAGACATAGATGGACCAACAAGGGGAAAGGTACCTCCACGAAAGTCTGCATGGGGGTCCTTGTTTCCTTGTTAATCCATTAGGTCTTGCTAGGTGCAGACCCCAGTGTGAGAATGTAACTCTTGATTGGCAGACTGACCTTTCATAATTGGATCTATTTACAGACCTTTGTGGGCCAACAACCCTGCCTATTATATAGCCTCAGCTACAGTTACTACCAGTAATTGTTACTATTTGTGGGTCTCTGTGGCCAAACAAACCAATGCACTAAACTGATCTCTGGGAGTGTATCAGGTAACATGACCTTGTCTCACTTATTTGTAATTTATACACACAGGGTAAAACCACCTGTAGGACCTATTCTGCATGGTAAGTTATGCATCTATCTCACTAAGAAGATACATAGAATGTAAATGTGTCTCCTATATGTTTATTGAACATTGTGTTATTTGATACAATTCAATTTATTGAGGGTTCCTACTCAAGGTGCATCTACCTGACCACGTGTAGGCAATGTTTGCCCGCAGCTAACCACCCTGTGACGTAGCAGAGGCCTAATTGTAACTCATGCTATAACCTGTAGTGTGCAGGCCTTGTAAGGCTTGTTGTTATTGCACACCCTTCAATGGGCCGGTCAGACTGCTGGCAGATACCCAAGTCCCAGATCACAGTTTCAGAGACCATTCGCACTATTAACTAGTGTTCCCAGAACACCTATATCCAATATCTTACATTGAATCTTCTCAGCTTCTGAGTGACCTGTTCCAAACTTAAGGAAAAGTGATTTAGAATATAGATTACATTTACAAACAGACTCCCTGACATGCGAATTATTAGATGGATTTTGCAATGCCACCTCCTGTCTCTACCATAAATAAATTCCCAGAATCGGCATTCACTATATACACGTAAAAAGTAGATAAAAATCCGCCCTACCGGCCCTAGGTTTTCAAACCATGTTACTGGCCATGTTTTATACATCTAGTAACAATGGTATCTATCTATACATTAAATGTTGCTTCTACTTTCTAAGTTTTATTTTAGTAACATATAGCTTAAATAAGATGTGCATGCAGTAATATCAGCAGGTGATCTGCCACAATGAAATGTAGTGCTAGCTGGTAAATCTAGCTAGAAAAGTAGCATACGTGAACAGGGCTGTAAAATTGAATGTAAATGTCCTGATTTACACACCATCAGTTTACTACCTTAATCAAAGTCCCCATCTAAGGTCAGGGAAGCAATAACCTTCTACAGCAGGTCAACACTTGAATACCACTTCAGCCAACACCAACAAAGGCCACGGCACACCATGTACTTACACACTACCCATTACCAGACAGGATTTGTCAAAGAAATTCCGCCAATTCTTATATCTAGGTAGTGGTCTTGTGAAGCATAGCTCAGGCCGTTTGATTCGGGAATAATGAGTAAATGGTAGCTTGGCATTCCTATAGGGAATGACGTCGTAAAGTCCCCCATATCATTATAGTAAGCCGTAAAGAGGTCATCAGTGGCCAAGTCGCCTTTTCATCCGGCTGTTTTACAACATCAGCCAAAACCCGCAGCTTCCTCACCCACCCGCACTTGATGGTATTGAAGTCCACGTCCGTGCTGCTCCAGGGCATGGTTGGACCTATCTGAGCCTTAGTTATGAGAAAACTGGAAGCGGAATAGGGTGAAAGGAGAAAAAGTGACTGACTGAGGCTGCTGCATGCGAAGGTTCCGGCTGCCAAAGATGATTGGTGTTATTTGTGTACGGGTGGTGTTAACCTTTTAAGGGTACCATAGTGTGTTAAAGAACCGTGTTCATCGGTCAATATGAAGCATGAATGTAAACCTGTCAGTGCTGCATTCAAATGCATTGTTATGTCTGATTAAAGACTCTAAAGCGTTTGGAATGATGATACGCCCATGTAGTGCTGATTAGTAGACTCCTCAATGATGCATTGGAAAGAAACATTACATGGGGGCATTGTGTGGCCCTTTAGGGGGTTCAGAATGGGAGGCTGTCTGCTGCTTACTGGTCTTGGCTAGTTTAGGAGACAGCTAGAGACTCGTGCAGTGTTCAGAGACCATGGTCTGTGGTGCAATCTACAATGTAATGATCTTGCTAAACACAGATTATCCAAGAGACCATCTTTTCGTGCTGCTGTGAGATGTATGCTATATATAATGACTTTGTATGCCACCATGAGACTACTGACAGGGTACGATGCAGTCTCGTCCGGTCGGGATTCAGGGAACTCCCTCTCTTCTGTTTGGGGATTGTGGGTCCCCATATTCTGGGGAATATTACTACAACTGTATCTGCCTACATTCAACCACTACAGCAACCAGCAGCCAGAACTACTTTTACCCATGAACTCTGGTCACCAGAGACGACTCACGCTAGTGGTCGAGCTGGGGCCAGATTGGGGCCCCACAAAGCGCCTTCATTACACTGTACACAAAGAACTTATATGATATCAGTGCTTACTTGAGATGATATTTTGGTGCTTGTAAACATATATTTTTTACCCTACATCCACAACACTCCATGTACTTGTATGGCATGTATAAGGAAGAGGTCTACAATATTTTTGCCACTCGAAGTAGTGAGTCAATAGAGTACTATCATGCCTTGCCTACTACTGGTCAATACACGTACTAATAAATCCTGCAGGGGTTTTTGGCAAAATAGACAGGTGCTGGTACAATGCTAGATATTATTGTGTACAAGAGGGAGCTGGTAACACCTAAGATTGCGTCTCCTGACGCGTCCTATTAGCCTGGAGTACCCCTCTCCCTATACCTCCATCTCACCATCAAATATTCAGTAAAGAAGATCGCTTGTGGGTCACGTGCCGCTAAGCCCCTCCTCTCCCCCCTAGTCAAACGAGCGTCAAGGAGCTGGGAGTCTCAGTCCAACTATTATAAAAATAGAAGTTGTCTTCAGTACACGTATACTCCTATTTGATGGACATCATCAAGAGCAAACAGGGGTAGCAAGTGGCAAAGAATAGGGGTTGCCATTTTTGTTCAAACTATGCAGAGGCAATGAACAAGGCTGTGGCAAAGAATACTTGAAGGGAGAAAAAACAAACAAGCTGTCCACTCTCTACTTTTGATCGTCCTAATAGCAATCCAATTGGTGGTAAACACCTCTTGCACACTCAGTCCTTGACTCACCCAATCTGCTGTGATCATTTTGTTGTGCAAAATTGATGAAATCAACCGTAATACCATTTCCAGACATATAAAAAGTGTTGTCATTACTCTGCGTATTGGTCCATAAAGCCCAGTTTTGATAGATCTGAATTAATCAGTATGGCTGCTCACTGCTTCAATGGTTCCCACTGCCCAGAGAAGGTCATACAAACACAGCACCTAGTTAGTACAGGGGTCTATTTCAAAACAACTTACGATCACCAAATAGCTCTACGATCACCAAATTACCATTACGATCATAGAATCTGACCAAATTGTACAATCTATATATATATATATATATATATATATATATATATATATATATATATATATATATATATATAATACAGCATTGTACAGGGCTTATATGATCCAAATGGGGGGGGATCGTTGTCTGTTTTGAAATAGACCCCACGGATAGCAGTCACTACACCACTATGTTCTGATATGATATGTCCATCAGTGTGCTTATTTTGCACCACAGTGCTCTTGATACGTGCATTGCATTCTGCACCCTTTTCTAGCCACTGAATGGCACATGGTCCTACTGTTATTGCATCTGTTGGCTAGAGATATGATAGACCGACATTCAGTGAACCACGTCTAAAACAATCGTAAAGGAAATGGGGTATTTTGCAAGGCGATGACCTTCGATATGCAAAGGAGTTCATTTGAACTCGATTTTACATCGTAAATGATTGAATCAACACTATCTGTCGCCCCAGGTAACTAATCCATGATTTTAGCTATTGCAACAAAAGTGACGTGCAATAAACCCTTTTCCCCCTAGAATTCCATTAGCTGTTTAAAAGAATATACCTGAGATTTAAAATGTATATGCAGACTCTGGAGTACATTGCCTAAAGCCCCTTTCTCCAAAACAGAATATATTGAAGTGGTAACAACGTTAGCCTTCCTCCATCAGACTAAAGATGTAGGACAAAAGACACAGAGAGGTTCTAAAAGCTCAGTGCGTCTAGAGGCGGGAGGCTGAGGCAGGACCTGGCAGGACAATAGAGGCTGGTATGGAACAACAGAGCACGGCATGGGGTTCACAGGGTGAGTGAAGGGTTGCGGGTAGTTATGCTGGGGGCAAGGGGTGTAAAGGTAGGGGATGTGAGGTGGTGAAAGCAGTGCTCCCCGTGGGCTCATCACCTCCTTCACAATACCCATCATAACCTGATTGTCGAGCCCTGCACACCCTGACTCATCCAGCCCCTGCTAAAGCACTGCGCGAGCTGTTATAAAGGCCACCGGTACACACTTCTTGCCCATGGAACAACTCTCAACTTTCTAACACACACTGTTAGCGTCTCAGGTATATATTTAGAGAGTCCAAATCCCTTTCATTTCATTTTACTTTCTTAAAGCTGTTGAACATAGATTCTCACAAGTCAACATTAACGTACCTGTATGTTAACAAGTGACACTGTACATTTTAAGGCTAGCTCCACCGGTCTATAAAGTGAAACCACGTTTTCATATATCAAGTATTCAACATAGAGAGATTAGTTATATTTCTAAGAAATAGATGAGGAACACTAGTACATTCCCTTGACGGTGTACAACCACCACAACTGCACAGAATCTGGATCCAGCCTGTAATTACATGCTAATGATTAATGGATATCATATTTATGACTGTTGTGGGGAACCCGTGTCTTAAAAATGTAATAAAACATAGGGGATTGATAGTCGAGAAGCTTTTTAACCAGTTATGCAGACAATATTCTCATCGTGTGCCTAGTCTGTAATAAATCTTATGGCTGTGTTTCGAGTATCCGAGATTACATTAACGATTGAGGCTACATTCTATGTTTTATAGGGGTATTGGGATGCCAGCTCTTATCAGGTTATATTCATTCACATTGAACAGATGAGAAACTCGTTTTCTTCCCTTTCTTGGACATGTCTTTTTCATACCCTTTGTGATCGTGGATGTGTGCAATTTATCATGGCTTTAATTCATACTACCATCTCTATAAAGCTCGGGGCATCCATTCTGGCGCCACTCCTTACCAAATCATATTGGAATACACAATAGACCTTTGGAAAGCGCTTGTTTCAAAACATATAACCGATAGGCTTTGTGTTCTGGCACAACCGCTTTCCAGTAGCATATATTATGCTCGGAGTGGGAATATCAAAATGTACGGTTTTTGTTAATATCAAAGTCAAATGTCAGGGTCAAATCCATCAGAATATGGATTGTTGGCTTTCAAGTCCCAGGTCAATCGGTCCAGCTGTTTTTCTAGGGGGGTAAAATATTCCTACATAGCCATGGGATACAGCCTAACCCTGCTGGATATTTCCCCTCTCAACTTCTAATCACACATCTGCAAAATCCACTCTTTCAAGCTACTTTCACCATAGCCACACTCATTGAACTTGCCTACAGTGATGCCAAAATTCAGCAAAGTAGCCCTTTTTTTATCTTGACCTTTCTAAAAAAAAAAAACACTCAAATTCATGGTGTACAAATTTAAGTACTATATATTTTGATGATGTGTGGTCGCCTACTGTTGTCATCTATGAACCATTATATGTGACATATACTGGGAAAAGGGACCTTAATGCACCCTGCACTAAGGGCCCTTTTCGCAGATCCTGTCACATATAGTCTTTATGTATAAACCCCACTTATAACCAGCACCATGAGGTCAGGATGGTCCTATGGGCTGCACAATGGTTCTAGAATAGCCTATAAGCCATGGCAAATAAGGGGGTTTTAGGGTACTGAAGGTTATGCCTAGAGACTATCATTAGGATTACCACTCTCCCTACCTATGTCATTAGGGCTTCCCTAGCCCACTTAAAAGGGTCTATAATTATCTCCTCTTTCCTATCCCCTCAGGATGTGTGTGGTGCACATATGCGCGGGCACTGACACATTCCTCTGTGAAATTGTGTAATGTAGTTCTCGCCATGAATATGACCTGAGCTGTCAAAATGGCGTTAAACATCTATTACTCACTCACTCACCTATGTCATTACAAAGAGAACTATACCCCTTTATCAACACATTCACAGGGATTATGTTTACCCTTATTGAAGCACAAACGACACAAACGAGCTATATTGACTACAGAAGTGGACAAAGTGGGGGAGATTGTGTCATGAAGTAGTATTAAGGACATAAATCACACAGAAGTATATCACAGACAGTAATCCTGAGGCTTGTCACCACAACACAGCAACCTGATATTTGTCATATCGTATACGACAGACAAATCCCGCCATCTCATAATCCATCTCATTTCTGTATGCTGCCTCTATAAAGCCAATACCAACAAGGTCATAAAACCTGACTATGTCCAACAGGACTGGACGACAGGTACAGATGTAGGCGGCCCGGGGTAGGCGGACAGTCGGATTGTCCACAGACAATAGCCAGAATCTAATATCCACTCTCGCCTTCTCTTCTCATTCATTCTTTTTGTTTGATCATCCAAAGCAATTACCTCTATCTACCGGGACAGGATATGGGCAAGATGTAGCTGATCATGTAAACGACCAATCAATCTTCACCCTATCCTTTGTGCAGACCGTATCTAAACATTGGTGGGCTTCTAGTTAGACTTGCCGCAGACATAGTTCTGTATGTTGTGACTGTTACAGACACTATTCGCCTTTAAAGGAATTCACATTCAACAGTTAGTATTTGAGTGGGGTCATGTATGCAGATCTAGTCTTCAGAGGATCAGGATGATGGAGGTCAGCAGTATTTTGGTCTAAACAAGGCCTACCTGACACAAGCTCCAATCATCCAGGAGGCTATGGCAAATGAATATGGGGGGGGGGCTCCTCTCAGAAGGAGCAGGTCTTGCCGGTTGCTTTCAGGTATAGAAAAGACTACAGCTTCTCTCAGAACAAAGAAATGCAGTTATTGCAATAACACAATTGAGAAATAACAAGAGATGATGTAAATTGAAAGATGTTTACTGGACGATCCATGATTCGTTGATTTTATAATTCAATTTATACTCCACCTGGCTCTGCACCCCATTGTTCCAACTGTAGGTTTATTTCCACATTCTACAGTTGTGAGGGCCAGCAGGAGGTTTTATGAATTAGGCCAGTTCTGGCAGGAGGTTTTGTGAATTGGGTCAGGTGTGGTAGGAGGTTTTGTGAAACAGGTCAGGTCTTGAGAAAATACTGTTCCCTATGGGATTCATATCCACGCACCAGACAGTGCTGGGATCCTGAGTCTCATGTGCTAATGATTACACCATGAGTCCTCAGCTGGTACTGTAGGTGTTAGAACATCTACTGAATGGTGATATGCTACCACTATGACTGAGTATTAGATTATAGATAAACAGGATACTTTCACTCTGATCAGGCAATGTAGTATAGGCCTGGGACTAGAAGTCTAGACCACACAGATTGAAACCCATGGTGTGATTTTATTTTCATTCTCAGTTGGTCACTTTTGCAACAAATTCTAAAAATAATGTATTATAATGAATATCCCCTGAATGTCAACAGGATAAAAGGGGCTTCAGGGAGGCTTTTTACAGATACCCCTTTTACTTTGTATGTGTGTTAAAAACATTGTCTTCATGCAGTCTTGAACCCACATTCTGTGATTCAAAGTCAAACTTGCTAACTACTATACTATTGAGATTGCAGGTGGTTGTAACCTTGAAGACCATATATTTATCATAGCTTTGAATCACAGCCAGTATAGAAGATTCAAATCCTCTTCTAGGCCTCTACAGTTTATATCAAAATATGCTTATATTCATGGTTTTACTGTTGTATAAACTTCTGTTGATGGAGTATAAGTAAGAAAACCTCCTTGGAGCTGGATGATTTCCCACAAAACCGCCTCGGCTTCGCCTCGGAGGTTTTGTGGCAAATCCTCCAGCTACACAGAGGTTTTCCATTACTTATCCATAAGGAGTCTGCCACTATAGTTTAAATGACGACCCATTACCTTTTGTGGGAATATTGCAGGGTGTCTCTGGCCAGAAAAAACACCTTCATAGGGTAAAACATCTTTGGCTTGGGTGGCCGCCTGTGGAAGTGACAAGACACAGGACTGTCTTGCCGGTGACCGGCAGGCGGGTGCCGACAAGGCGCAATGATGGAAAGGGTACCTCCTGGAGGAATAGCGCATGGTGTGAGTCATCCCTCTCCCACAGTATTGTACTCCCGGTATGGCTTCTACTTGGCTTCTGTCTCCTTCGGCTTCACGCTCCTTTACCGCCACAGCCAAGAAGACAAACAAAGCCAACCACTCAGTCGACCCTAGAATCTCTGTGAAACGACTAGAGAGAGAGGAGAAAAAATACGATGATGGATCTTCTATCTAAGCAGTAAAGCCAAAACTCCTTTAACAGAGATTACACAGGGAAGGCTATCAATTACAAGGGCCTTCACTGATGGGATTAAGGCCCAGGTGATGGGGGCTTACAGGCGGTCTGTCTAATCCGATAATCCAACGCAGGACCTGTCTTATCTCTGTCAGACTGAGTCACAGCCCACTCAGCCCCCACTCAATGTGATTATCGGCTATGAAGATGGTGCCAATGAAGGGGCGAGTATTAAACATGCCTGCAATCATTTGACGAGTAACTCATTACAAGGCCATTCTTGATCCATGAGCTGCTCTTGAAGTGCAGACCACGGCTGTGTTAATCTGCAGGACCCTCGCTTTTTAGTCCCTCAAAAACACATCAGATATGCCACCACAGTCCTTACCACTAAAAAGATATTTTTGTGCATATCCATGGAACTGCCCACATGCAGACCAGGTATGGAGAGTGGTTGCCCATCCCCATAGTCATTTTCTCCGTGTTTTGCCAGGCCATGAATTTGATTGCTGCCTACTTTCATAAGAACCTCGTGCGCAATCCACTGCATTCCTCCCTTGTATAGTTACCATGTACATAAGGCCATTAGAAATTGATATGACCTCCACCCTTGTAAAGTGCATTTTGATAACATCTATAGCAGGAATGAATACTGCCCTCAATAAAGGGGTAGGATGAACTACCTGCTATCAGGCGACTATCCATCATGTTGGAGTTGTAGAACAAGTTATGGGGACAGATAAGGTGAGATGCGCACATAACGGTACCTTGAGATAAGCTGATGGCACTGATGGCAGTGCGGAGATACCACAGGGCAGAGCATCATCACTGGTATCCTGTATAGTCACCGACCCTGGAGGAATTAGATCAGGGAGCTCATAAATCCACGGCTAGGGTACCATCTGGTTGTATGTTATGGCGGAGGGCCATGAGAGCTGATGGCTGCAGTGTGGCATTAGGTTTGAGCAGTTTAGAGTAGTTCATGAAGGTGGGCAGGAATTTCAGAGTTCATGATAGATAATTGATACCCAGAGCCTCATGTGAAGATCTCAATCAGAGTTATGGGTATGGTATTGGATGTGAAATTAAACGATATGGGGATGTTCCTCTCCAGTTTTCTTGTTCATGAGTGTTTTGCCACTCATTGAATATCCCTGCGTTGTATAACTGATAGGGTGATTAAATAGCACTTACAGTCTCATAAAAGCAATAATGTATTATAAGTAAAACCGGGACAAAAATAGTGGCGGTTGGTGATTGAGAGCTTGCAGGGTTGGTTACGTGTGGCGGGCATTCCATGTAGCCGTGATTAGCCGCCATGAATAATGTTAACGACCTGAGTGCGTGAGGCAGCAGGACCCACCTGGTGCTTTTAGCACTGAACCTGCCCCCAACCAGACCCCTCTGTACCTCATGTCTATGAGGGTGAGGGGCCGTAAACGTCTTAATACTAAACCCAATAGTGAAATGGGAAATGAGTGTAGTCCCCGACATAGGCCAGGAAATGTATGATGCTGTTTTAAGTTGTCCTACCCAAATATCAAATCTTTAAATATATTGAGTTTTGAAAATGGCAAAGGTTATCACAAAGGGATCGACTATTCTATGAACCTTGTGACCTTCGATAAAATATTAATGTCAATAAAGTAGTGGAGTTAATGTTCACGTTGGGAAATCTCGAGGTACGCTTGACATGGGTAGTTGAATAGCAAACTGGCCGTGGGGGGATTGACATGCTATTGTGAGGTATAAATACTGGGTGGATATGGCAGGTGAACATGCATGTTCCATATTACATGTAGATAGATGTATGTACTGTATATAGGCATGACCGCACCCAACCCCTTTTGTAGCACTCACTCGCTGACAGTCATTGTACTGAGCGAGAACATTTTATAAATTTCCATCTAGATTTTCATGGTTTGCCAGGCATATTATATAGGATAATATCTACATGCAAAGTGACAAACACCTAATATATACATAAGACATCGGTGGCCGGTATAACTGAAATTACCGGTACTCTAGTGAGGGCAACAAGGTGGTAGGGAATTGAATTGAAATGTCACAATCTGTCCCCAGTGAATAGCTTTGCCTGCCCTGTCCAACACATTGATGGATTACCATTCTGCCCCAGATAGATTCTATCCCAATTAGTCCCATTCTGAAGTCAAACTCACTGCAAATGATTAGCCTGGTATTCACTCTCTGTATGTTTGTTCAACTTTTATTCTAATTCGATGACAATGGGGAATCGTGGTCGCAACTATAGATAATGGAGGTAATCAAAATTATGGACATTAATGCGAGAGGTCTACTACTAGTATTTGGAATTCAGTTAGTGCTGTGTTCCACAGCATTCACTTTTAAGGTGATTTCCTGCTCATCAAACTCCATTTCATTACAAGTAGGACATCAAAATGTCGACACTTCAATTAGCCGTTGGCTATACGCTGTGTATCATTAAAAGTTGCTAATGCACGTCTTTATTGCTTCAGGTAGGATGGATAACGGCCATTCTCCTCGTCTTGATGTCACCGTGCACGATCCTTCTGCATTCTTTATCTCCATCCTCATAAGGACGCCTTAACTCGTGAGTTTAAATTTTGATGGGTGTTAACCACTTAAAAACAACATGGTGTTGTGGTTGAAAAGGTTCTCGGAAACAAAGGATCAACCAAAGACCTAATGTCGGCCACCCCTCCAAGGAGCACAAAAATAAGTATGATGTTAAATGAATTATGGTGTTGTACTGTACAATACATCGCATTTATTTTTTAATTCAGTTCCATTCTCATACATCTATCCTCCCTGGAGGGGTGGCCAACTTTTGGCATGTGGCTGATTTGATATGAACCTACCATAGGGAATCCATGTCAAAATGATTTGATCTCCTCTTTTCTGTCCTCTCATTGTGACTGGCCCACATGTGGGAGGGCGTGGGCATGTCGTAATCTAATGTAGTGTGTCTTGTACTAACCAATATCGTCCTTGGTTGTGTAGAGTAAAACGGTTCACTGATCCTTGGGTGATACTCAGGCAGATCCTGAGGCTGATCATTGGGGGATACTCTAGCTTTGCCTGATTATCATCCAAGGATAAGGTGAGTCTCAAACCATACTTATTTTGGCGACATTGCCTGGGTCTAGATCTAGACTCAAGTGAGTAAGAATATTTTCTCAGTGTTGGCTGTAGAAAATGGTGTGAGCCGATTGTGTGAGATTTACGGCCAGCGATATACGAACGAGCTCCTCGTGCATAGAGTGCCACTGTATGCACGAGGAAAAGGTGGTCACAGGACAACAGGGGGGGGGGTTACAGGACACAAAAGTAGGGATGGTTACTGGACACACACGGGGGTAGTTACAGGACACACAAGGAGGGGGTGGTTATAGGACACATTTAAGTAAGGGTAGTTACAGGACACAAAAGTAGGGGTGGTTCCTGGACACACACTGGGGTGGTTACAGGACACAAAAAGAGAGATGGTTACAGGACACACAGTGAGGGGTGGTTACAGGACACAACAGGAGGGATGGTCACAGGACATAGACACAGGGGTGGTCACAGCCCAGTAAACACCATACCAAAATGCTATGTAGCAATTTGGTCCTGTGACCACTCCTCTCTTGTGTTGTCCTGTGACCACCCTTTTCTCATGTTGTCCTGTGACCACCCCTAACTCAGGTTGTCCTGTGACCACCCATTTTTCATGCAGTCCTGTGACACCTTTTCCATGTGTTGTCCTGTGACCAACCATTCCATGTGTTGTCCTGTGACCACACTTTCTTTGTGCTGTCCTGTAACCACCCCATAAGGATGCAGTCCTGTGACTACCCCATAAGGATGTTGTTCTGTGACCACCCATTCCTCATATTGTCCTATGACTACCCTTTCCTCGTGCAGTCCTGTGACTACCCCATAAGAATGCAGTCCTGTGACTACCCCATAAGAATGCAGTCCTGTGACTACCCCATAAGGATGCAGTCCTGTGACTACCCCATAAGGATGCAGTCCTGTGACTACCCTTTCCTTATGCAGTCCTGTGACTACCCCATAAGCATGTAGTCCTGTGACCACCCTTTCCTCATGCAGTCCTGTGACTTCCCCATAAGGATGTAGTCCTGTGACTACCCTTTCCTCGTGCAGTCCTGTGACTACCTCATCCCACTTTGTCCTGTTACCTACTATGCTCGTGTTGTCCTGTGACCACCCCATAAGGTAGTCCTGTGACCACCTTTTCCTCGTGCATATAGTGGTGATATACGCACGAGCCCCTCGTGCGTATATCATCGGCCGAGATTTACTGATAATTGAGGGTTATCAATACATGCAATGATGGAAATTCAGTACTATGAATTGAATCGCTGCTTGATAATGAATTGGACATATCTCTATTATACAAGCCAAATCCGACAAGGTTTGGGCAGAAATGTTGGGTTCTAAACTTGGACACCAAGTCCAATGAATATGCTAAAAGTAAGAAATTGATAAGCGGGGAAATGGTAAAAACGACTAGTCTTCTTTTATAAAACTGTGTTCGGCCCTTTATTGCTGGGTAGGTCGAGTAAACGGAAACAAGACTTCCGTTTGCCCAACCGCCTAACTCACATACACGGGTCAATGATGAAAAACGGTCTCCCTGTCATCGGCTGTCAGTTAATGTCACACCACCCTCTGAACCCCCCGCCCCCTTCATCCAAGCCAAATCGCCTTTTCACCCCACTAGCAGCTGAGAACTAGATCATGGAACAAGTTGGAATTCAATCTGAAAAAAGCGCGGCATATAGGTGTATCTGTTAATCACTTAAACAGTCTAAGTCTAGATAAAACGTGTGTGTATGTATGTAAAAGAATGGTGGTATCTAGGTAGGATGGCTGCATAGAGTAGAGCCTACATGTTGGCTGTTGGTACAAGGAGTAGCTCGACGAGAGACAGGCAGGCGTCCTGATGGGTGCATGTACCTGTGATAGACTGGCTGGCACAAGGCTGACACAGAGCGTCTTGGGAGCAGCTCATATTGAGCAGCTCACACAGAGTTTAAGAGCACACCTGTCTCCTCCTCACCACCACACCCAATAAACTCGTACACCGCAACACCATACATATACATGTACCTTCAATGTGTACATCAGCTATGGTGTCTTGAATAGTTATTAGTACTTTAAATATCGAGTTTCAAATATATAATATGAGGTATTGAGCTGTGATCTGGTGAGCAGGGTGTGAGTGGTATTTCTATGGGGCATTCATGCTACATGCTGTGATGTGGTGAGCAGGGTTTGAGTGGTACATCTATGGGGTATTCATGCTACATGCTGTGATGTGGTGAGTAGGGTTTGAGTGGTACATCTATGGGGTATTCATGCTACATGCTGTGATGTGGTGAGTAGGGTTTGAGTGGTACATCTATGGGGTATTCATGCTACATGCTGTGATGTGGTGAGCAGGGTTTGAGTGGTACTTCTATGAGGTATCAATGCTACATGCTGTGATGTGGTGAGCAGGGTGTGAGTGGTGCCTCTATGAGGGACCCGGTATCGATGCTTTATTTTATGTGAATAACTTCTTCCCATAGAGATAGCATTGCGGAGCTGATCGCCACACCCCCAGTGGCGTAACGTGTTCCAATCCACCACAGCGGCTGATCCGGTACCATAGCCTCGTTCCGGGCGCATGTAAACATTCAAAATGGCGGACCGCCGCTCGTATGGTGAACTACGGTAACGGATTTTGCTAATTTTCAGTTAATTAAAGACTCTAAAAACATAAAATAAATATAGAACCAAACTCCCCTGGTGTCCTCGGTGGCTGATCCACCCCTTGGAGGGTCTCCCCCTCGTGGTGGATCGGCCACCTCGTACACCACGGTCGCTTAGTTCTATCTATATATGCTGTGATCTGGTGAGCAGGGTGTGAGTGGTGCTTCTGTGAGATATCCATGCTACATGCTGTGATGTTGTAAGCAGGTGCCTCTATGAGGTATCCACATTACACTAAGTGGGATTGGAGTGATACAATGTGATGTGGTAAGTAGGAGTTACCTCTATGAGGTATCCACCTTACATCGGAGTGATAACCTGTGATGTGGTAAGCAGGAGCTACATCTGTGAGGTATCCACATTACACTAAGTGGGATGGGAGTGAAACAATGTGATGTGGTAAGCAGGAGCTACCTCTGTGAGGTATCCATATTACACTAAGTAGGATGGGAGTGAAACAATGTGATGTGGTAAGCAGGAGCTACCTCTGTGAGGTATCCACATTACACTAAGTAGGATGGGAGTGAAACAATGTGATGTGGTAAGCAGGCTGTAAGTGGTACCTTATCCACATTACAATAAGTAGGATGGGGGGTGATATACTGTGATGTGGTAAGCACGATGTATGTGTACCAGTGTCGTACCATGCATGATGTGGAGTGGGATGAGTGGATGTCGGTACCTTTGATGTCCAACCTCTTACCTCAGCAGGTGTACATTAACGCCATAAGTAGGTGCGCTATGGAGGAGGGGTGGTGGACTTCCTACACGCCAGGCTGTGAGCAGTTACCAGCTCCTGCCTACCCTACTCTAATTAAAGCACTGCGAGTTATGGCTTACATTACTGGTATCTAGAAAGGTGGTTTATGCTGATGATGGTGGGCTTTTTGTAGATCAATATCCCTTTCACGAGCCATTCCTTACTTTTAGTGTGTGATACAGTGGGAGCAGAACAGGGTCGTTAAAATTCTAGTTTAGAATAATTGGCAATTCATATTTGTGATATCCCTCGTATCTCAAAATAAAGCGGCTTCAAGTATTCTATTCCCAATAGGGATTATGATATATGCCCCGGATGAAGGAATGGGACTCGCCAACAAATAGATCGATAAGTGCTATCAACAGCCACTGTGTTCTACACATACACACGGTGCTCCCTAATAAAGGTGTTCTATAAATGCCGACTGGATGATGAGCAATATGTATACCTGAGTGGCACTCTGGTTAGGTCTATATAGACATGGCACAACCTGCACCAACCCTCTATATACTTTGGCATAGACCCAACATTGATCCAACCGCAGGCAGGGATCTGCTCGCTTTGATCTTCTCTTTCAAATACATCAAGAGGGTCTTGCACAAAAAAAAGAAATGTGAACACAAAAAGAAAACGTGCACGTTTTTCTGTTGCTAAATAGTGGTTATCGTTTAGGTGAAACGTGCACGATTCTTTACATCCCAAAAAGAGTTTTTCATGCATTCTGCTGTTAGATTATTTGTCAATACTATGAGAACGATTTAGGCCATGCACGTTTTCATCAGCACTCTCCGAAAAGATTTACAGAGGTTCTTCCTCGTCATGTTTTGGCAAGACCCTCCAGGAATCTGTTGGGCCTAACCCACAGGGCCCCGTCATTGCTAAATTAGACCATCACGCGTCTATCGTCACTCTTTCCACCCCCGCTTCTCGTTGTTATGTCTCCACATTATATTTATGTATCTTTCATTGTGGATCCAAACTATTTAGGTTCAGTAATGAAGGCCTACGATGTCATATAATGTAGGTCAGGGCGATTATATTGATCACATCAGTATCGAGGGACACCGACACTTACACTCACCTCAGTGACACATCAATTATTTACACGGCATTGATGGAAACGTATATTTTTATCTTCACGATTTGCGGGTGATATTCCTATAGATAATTACGTTTTATGATGAAAACATGTGTTGGGATTATTGTCCACTCTCTCACAAGACTGACATGGATGTTCGACACCTGTATAGATATTGGTTAAAACAGAGGAAAGTTTCTACATGGGGGGAAGGGGTACCGGTACAGCTTCTTCTTTTTTTTTTTTTTTTGGGGGGGGGGTATTACTTTTACGTAGGCTTCTATAGTGAACCTTCTTATCATTAGGGGGGCAGTTATTGGGGCGGGCAGCCCCCTGACCCTCTTTCCTACGCCGCTGAAGAAGACAATTTACCGTAATATTGGTAAAGAAGGCAATGTATACATCCTGGCCCTACTGATAGTAGTTCATCTGATGATATAAGACTGTCCTATACTGTATAACCTGTATTTATAAGACTGTATGGATCGTGTCACTAGTGGCTGCATGGAGGGTCTGCCTCCAGGCAGGGAGCAGCTCGTGGCACTGTGTACTGATACCATGGTGTCATGTCTGTAATGCTTCATTGATCCCGACCACACACGTCCCGATGGAGATTAGAGTTCCCGATACGTGCAGGTTGTCATAACATAGTTCAATGTGCGATGGCGTCCAAACCACGCCCACTCCGCCCACTGTGCTATACGTGCTCCGACCTCAGCGTCCGTTACGACCCTGACTTCATCAGCACATTCTGATTGGGGCCCTTTTTCTGCTAGCTGTTAGCTCAGTGTTCGATAACGTGTAACGACTACCACTATTGGGGTGATTCGGCGGCGGAAATTGGCTACTTGGCGTTATATTTAATCAGGAGCACGGGAGAGGTTATTATGTTGCCGGGCATCTCGGAGGCGATCAGTCTTGTATCAATCTGGCGTTTTGCGATTAGGACCAGCGACTATCACAGAAAACTTACCCACACACAAGCCATTCATCCTGACCACGGCAAAGTAGCGAGAGATCTCTAGAGGTAGATTGCAAATCCCAGCCAGGTTTTTAGAATGTAATTAGGAATTTTAATTGTTAGCAGAGAGAGCCAAGATAAGACGGCCATACTTCTATAGCAGACCAGAAGCGTTTGTTAAGCGGCCGAGGGAAGCCATTTAGCGGTGGTTCCGTGAGGACTACCTGATATGCAGTATCAGCAGAGGTGATACATCATTTCTGATTGTGTGTCATGGCTAGATCAACACTGGACTCCTGCACTGCTCCCACTGCCAACAAAAGGGGCACAACCTACTCAAAGTACCCCCTCTACCCACGTTAACCTTAATGTTACATTTCCTTTCCTGACCAACCAGGCTGATGAACCATTCATATCAGGAGTGAAATGCTATATGTACATGAATGTATGAAATGCATGTGCATTGTTCATAAAGTGTGATTTGATTTGTACATATTGTCGACCTTGGTACTGACAGCAAGGTCACTCAGGTCTCACAGAGGTCAACACAGCTGCTGTCCACATGAGCTAAGGTCACGTGACCTCCAGGGTCAGTCGGTCAGTGGAACCTGAGGCAGTTAAATATAAAACTATAGAGGGGCTGTGGACTCAGTCATGCCACAAGTAAAATATGGACGTGCCTTATTGGGAACTGATCCTTGATTGAGGCCTGCCATGTGGTCTATGGGTCTGTGTAGGAGGGATGTTGGAGTTGTATAATGATATTCTACTCGGGGGTGCAGGGTGATTCACCTTGTTAGCGTCCAGGTGTATCCTTTCACGGCCATGGGGGGAGGGGGGAGGGACTAGAGGAGGCAGGTCTCTTTGTCTGTGGTCATCCAAATAGTGGATGTCGGTCTAATGAAGCGTACACAGCCGGGTGTAAAGTCCTACCTCAATAAAAGATAGGAGCTCGGTCAACACGGAGACCACATGCAGCCTCTCAGTACAGTGTACGGAGGGGCGGCAGGCGTCTGTTTAGTGTGCTATATAGTGCCTACAGTAGGGTCAGGTGCAGCTGTTAACAGGTAAGCATCTCACCCACGACTGGAACAGGCAACAACTGAACAAGCTTTACTTGTATTCACCTATAGCTCTCAGGTATACAAAGGGCCCCAATGTGGAGTTGATTCTTTAGTTTTACCATTCCTAACTCAACCTCTTCTTCTTTTAAAGAAGGGGTGTACAACACAGGTGTAACAGATGGAGTTGCACTCCCCTAATCCTGTTCCCATAACACACTTTGTCTGGTGTTTGTGTCCATTATTACGGGTGGTACCTGTGAAATAAGTATTAATAACGGTGGCTGTGATGGTTACCGTTACCCTAAAGAACCCAGGGAATTATATAAATTATTGGCCAATAACTGCTACTGGTATATGGAATAAGTCATCAACAGGTTATAACCTAGTCGGTTTCTATCATTAGACACCTACCAGGTATGTTACCAGTCACGCATTGGGTGGGTCTGTTACCAGTCACATGCCACATTGTTACCAGTCACCCATCAATTCTGTTACCAGTCACCTACCAGGTCTGTTTCTATTACCAGTCACATACTGGATCTCTTACCAGTCACATTTCACGTCTGTTACCAGAGCCACATGGGTTATGGACTGGTACACATATGAATGGGTGAATGAGTCAATGACCTAGCAAAGAAGAGATGCCAGTGACGTGTAAAATCAATATTTAATGAAACCTAGAAAAGGAAATTCAGGATGAAACACATAGACTTTTTCAGAATCGGTAAAGACAATGAACAATAGATGAGAGGATAGAGCATAAGAGGAAGGGGGCAGAAGAAGGCAAATGTGGACTATTAAAAGTGAAGTCCTTTAGACGAAGGACCCGAACCGAAGAATCAACCACCTCTAAACACATTTCCATTCGGAAATGTTGCTGCTTACAGATGTGCGTGTATTAAGCTATTAATGTATTGATATTCAAGGACAAGGTGAGGTTTGCTGGAAATAATCGCCCGACCGCGCAGCGGGAGGGCGATTATTTCCAGCTAACCTCACCGAGTCTTTGAATATCAATGCATTAATGCGTTTATCGCACTTATTCATCCATTATGTATTAATTTCTTACCTTATAACCCAAGAATTAATCCAGGAGAAGACATTTTGTAAAGGCTTACGATCCGCTCGGTTTGCCAAGCCGTCGTGGCCATGTTGTCGTTCTGACCGACATACCTCCACCTTTACACTCATTTTTCGGGTATAATCCAATAATGTCAAGTCCTGTACTTCTAACACCGCCAAATATACGATCTCTACTTGGTGTTCGCATACATTTTGTCTCCATTTTCTTCGAAATAAATAAGAATCCATTGATTTTCCATAACGATCCAACGCACACGGCCCGGTACACGGCCATTGCTTCTTGTTGACAGAGCGGGTAGGTGCCCGGATGTAAAAACTAGGTCAGCCATGCGTCGAGCAAGGAATGGCCGGACGGGGCGGGTCCCGACTCGTATCGATGTGGAAAATCAATGGATTCTTATTTATTTCGAAGAAAATGGAGAATTTAGGCATGGCATGTTCATCTAGGATATCTAAGGATGGTTCTCTGTTAATAACTCCACCAGGCCCCATTGAAATCTATGCTAACGAGGTCTGCAAACATCAGGTATGTGGGAAAAATTTTTCATATCTTCCATGTGTATTTGGTTCTACCACCGGTCGGCTTGGTATAGTGGACAGCGAGCTCGCCTCCTGCCCCAGCGGCCGGGGATCGATTCCCCGTTGAACCTTAACGGTTTTAACTGGAAAACTATGGCGAGGGTGGCTTCATATCCTTCTCCAATTTATTAACCTGCTCAGGTTCTAACCAAGATCGTCTTAGAAAAAAAAATGGACTCTGAGAGTGCGGTTATACCCCGATAACGGCACAGGGTTATGACCAAAAAAGCACTGTAGAGGCCAGAATCGTGAGATAAAACTGTATAATTATCGGTGTGTCAGATGGTAAGCCATTGCCTCAGCAATGCTGGCTCCGTTATTGAAGGGGTAGTTGCATGGTACGAATTGATTACAATTTCCCCACAGTAAATCTGCACTTGCATTCCCCTTACCACCAACCAATCGCCGCCACAGCAAACATCGGCCCGACCTCCTTATCCGCACTCGGCCTTTTCCGGGCACAGCATCGATTGAGGACACGGTAAAGTTGGTTCCATCAAAACATGGATTGAAATCAAATGGAGTGGAAGTCGGGAATGGAACCGGAATTGAGTTCCTACAAGTAGTATTTCAGATGTCCGGTACTGGCCTTTTGCTATATACAACTCACCGTTTGACGTGCATTAGATGACATATATACTGCACCAATAACCTCGTCTTGATGGAAAGTGCATACATGTATAGTAAGTTTCCAAAATTACTAATCTCGGATGACTTTCAGTCCTGATATCTCCATTGCTAAAGATACAAGATAGTGAACACATAAGTTAATGTTTTGTCCCTGTCCTTTTCTATTTAGGAATTCTGAATGAAAGACATGCAACAATATGAATTTTGATAAGTTTATGTTGATATTTTGTTTCGAGAATAACGTTAGGTGTTATTTTCCCAAGTTCAAAAATTGTATGTATATTAATTTTTCACCTCTATACATCAGTATAGTAGTAATGGATTAGGCCTACCGACCATTGGCTAGCATGTACGGACGGTTTTCTTAGCACATATAAGAGTAGTAGGGTATACGTCATATTAATCAAAATACATTGGTGTACAACCCCATACTAGCAGCTGCTAGCGGCCAAGGGCCTTTGTCGATGGCATATTACAGGGTATGTATGCTCCATGATCTCTGTCAGCATGTTGCCGCAGACAAAGACTAGGAGGTGTGTGTTGGGCAGGACTTGTGTTTACTGCACATGTTAGGTGGTGCACACCATAGTGAACTACTTAAAGACCTAATTATTGATTATAATTATTGGCACGTCTCCCACCTACACGTGTGCGGTAAATTACGTTAATTACCATTAGTTTCACGTCAGATAGCAGCCTCTAATTAACCTAGTCTAAGAACGGCCCAGGTTTCCCCTGTGTGACACTTTGTTACACTCAAATTCTAAAAAGGATACAGCCATGTACATACACTCTCAGCCCCAATTGTAAATAGGATATGAAGACCACTCTACTAGATACAGGGCAATCCATATCGGGGCAGAGGATTTGTACTAACAGCAACTCCTAGTGTTTTCAAAAAATAGAAGCAATCTACTGCAAAACCCTTGCCCCAGTCTAACAGTGTAGTGGCGATGTGGTCAAGGAGGGTAGACTCCTTGATGTACTCGCGAAACAATACAACTCCATGGCATTTAGCTTGGGCTTACTTACGCCTATAGTTGCTTTTAATGTGGTAATTCATATTTTGTTCAGAGCAGATGCGACCCAGTGCCTTGGATCCAGCTGCGAATGGGATGTTCATTTTCTCTGGTGCACTGGACATGTGCACGCTCACGAGAGTAACATCCTATGGATAACACTGCAGCTCCTATCTGTGCCACCTGGACGCTTGATTATGTCCGTGTCACAATCTCCATAACCACGCTCAAGCTGTGGTTTTGATAAGTGAGTAGGCTCTCACTTAGTTACTTATTTGGATCGTGTGTATAATCTGTAACTAGGCTGCATGAACTACCGCCGTAATTAGTCATTTAAAACCCGCGTATTCCTTAGAGGGACAAGTCTAATATGGGCGGAGTGCAGATGATGCTGTTGCAATAAGTGATTTATATTACACTTGCAGGTAGAACAATAGGTCTCACACCTTTTATATACATGTAATACATGGCATACAGCAATATGTTGCATAAAGTGATCAACTCGGTCTTTGTCATGTGCAAATGATATCAATTAAAGATGCAATTTCAGCTAAAATGTGGAAAATGATTGATTAATGACACCTTAGTTTAAGTAACCTGTTTCCCTGTTACATGCCATATAATATTTTGATGTGAAGGCACCCTTTGTGTGTAAATAGAGGACATCTGGATATAGGATAGATTTTCTCTAGGGCGGGAAATCCAAGTGCTTGTACTGATATAGTATAACATAAGGGGGCTCCAACAGCTTACCCCCTGCCATAATAGCCCCATTCAGACCATGGGTAAGCAGTACATTCCTTAGCCACAAGATGCCACTAATGAGCCATGAAGGGACCTATGTATTACAGAGTTGACCACTCATCCATAACCAACAAAAACACTCACTGAGTGATATGTTATCCGGTTGTTTTAGTGTCGACCTACAGTAAGAATTATCACCCTAAATGTGTATGTTACATGCTGAAATACAATAAGATTGCCTTAAGAGTTGGAGGGTAGCTTTAGCGAGATATAATTATACCTTATATATATATATATATATATATATATATATATATATATATATATATATATATATATATATATATATATATATATATGATGTGACCGAAAAATAAGTAAAATTTTAGCTGGGATACGATCTTTAAGCAATTTCATATCTCAGATACATGTAATCGGGGGAGATGGGCCAAACAGCTGATTCTAATTAATGGGCGCCTATGTGTTTAAACGTGTGATTGTGGTAGTTGTGCTAAGGGAATACTGTAGAAACTGGTGGTGGGACCCTGTGGACATTTTGAGAACTTTTATATGCACACTAACACCACCTGGTGCATAGTCCCTTGCACACCAGCTCCACCTGGTGTCTGACACCTTTGAGAACAGTTTTTTAGTTGAAAGTTCCAAGAGAGGCTTGAACTCATGATCCTTGGATTTGGAGTCAGCCACTCAACCAACTGAGCTAACCAGGCAGGTTCTAGAAGGGCACACTGCTATAGCAGTCAATGATGCATGACTGCAGTACATGGTTCCTCAAGGGAAGGTGGAAACCTTTTTTATTTTTTTAAAGAAACCATATGGCAAACAATTCTGTTTCTGAGATATGTTTTACAAGAGATATTCTCCTAAATTGTGAGCAGGTTTGGTGTATGTTCTATAGAACATTCATTAGAAAATATCATGTCATGTGATAGAACACTACCATTTCCTACATAAAGATCCCCATTATTTGAATGGCTGTAATTTCAGTATTGCATGGTCAATCATATTCATTTGTGGTTTGAGGACTGGACATGGACTGCAGATGACATGTGATAAGGCTAGTGGGGTTTCCATGCCATTTTTAGATAGTATAGAATGTCCTTAACTGTACTGTAAGAATGCACATTTGAGACAGTTTGATTCTATTTAGCTTTTAATTCATGTTATTTTAAAGCACGAGTGGGTTTATGGGTTAATATTAATCCACGACCGCATTAATTAAGGCGTCTATCTCATAGATTCCTCCATTTGGTATTAATTTCTTACCTTATAACCCTAAAACAAAGGTAGGAGAAGACATTTTCTACAGCGTATCAATAGAAATTGGTTCCTCGCTTTGCCATGTTGTTGTCAGCGGAAGTCGTCCTGTGCTTTCTTGTCCATATTCCCGGGCATGGTTGCCACAGGGCCCCGGAATGTGGATAATCAAGTTGTTATGTTATGATTTAGTATGTAAAAGCTACAACTATTCTCACCATGTTTCATTGCCATTCTGGTCTATATAGAGCCGAAATACCAACAAATTCTTTATAAATCCATGTGAGTATCCATGCCGGGGCTTGTTGACACTGTAGAACTAGACCGGAAGTTGCCACGTGACACACTTACGGGGTCAAAGGTCAGCACGCCACAATGGCGGGTGCTGAGACGTATCGCTATGGAAGATGATTGGATTCTTATTTATTATGAATGTTATGGAGAAATTAGGCATGGCGTATTCATCTAGGAGACCTTATGATGTTTCCCTGTTAATAACTCGACATGGCGCCATTGGACTCTATGCTAACAAGGTGTGCAAACATCAGGTATGTCAGACAACTTATTCAAATCCTTCATATACATTGGCTTCTAGTACCATTCAGCTTGGTGTAGTGGACAGCGAGTCTGTCTCTTGCCATAGCAGCCAGGGAACAAAGCCCATAGAACCCTGAATGGTTTTAACTGGAAATGTATGGCGAGGATGACTTTCTATACTTCTCCAATTTATTAACAAGTCCAGATTTTAACCAAAGGCTTCCTAAAGAAGTACAAAAGGTGTCAGAATAGGGTTATGGCCTGATAATGCACCGGGGTTATGACCAAAAAAGCACTGTCCAAGCCTATATCGTGAGATAAAGTAAAATAACTCCGCCTATAGAGCGTCGCAACCAATTACATGAAAAAGCATGTTATCAATTTGTTATCTGTCCCTAATCTACATGGAAATATAGATTGGGGAGCATATTTATTATATCACCTGTGCAAACAATGCAAATAACAACATGTATTCATCACAATCAAGACATTCTAAAGTGCATTTCTAAGAACGAATCTGGCCTTTCGCCAGTAAACGTTTGGTTCTGAACTAATTCTTATAGCATATGTACTTGCCTATACGCATTATCAGTGGCGGATTTAGAGGGGGGGCTGTTACCTAACTCTTTTTACCCTAGAATGTAGCCAAAATTAGGGGCTAAATGAGGGGCGCCCCCCCCCCCTTCAAAATCCTGGATCCGACCCTGGTGGGCCACATTGGTATTCTGAGTGAAAATATTAATCATTTTGACTGGAGAAACGGTAGTTGAGCCCTGCTCTGTGTCAGTGCAGAGAGTGCTGAGCGCGTGTGTGGCGCTGTGTGCCTCCTGGTATGGGGCGTATGGGAGGTGAGTAGTATATACAAATGACACATAGTCTCTGGCATTCCCTGTGCCCATTGTATGCCTCCTCCCTCGGGGCGCATACTTACTGGGATAGCCCTAAATGAAATAGCGTTGTGAAGGTGGGTGCTGACGTATATGGAGCTGGGGAATCATATCAGGACTCGTGCTGAATAAGTCACCCCATAGTTATAAACCGCCAACTCCCCTGGTACCAGGCCGCCATGGTGGGGACTGTATCTGCAAAACAGCTTTACCCTACAGGAGGCATTATACCCCAGGAGGCATTATACCAGCCCCAGTCACTGTACACATACACAGCCTGCTACAAATGACCTATGAATAAGATCTCTATACTTCAAGTGAAGGCTCTTCTGTATGAGGGAGCTGGTTCTCTGGTGACTCATTCAGATCAGCTAGATACCGACCTCACCAGTCTCTGGTGCCAGGGACGATATGGACTACTGATTTATTCCTGTACCACGTTAAACTAGTTCTCACTGACTGAAACTCAGTAATTACCTCACCATAGAGTAGATGCGCTGGTCAGATGGCTCCAGAGACTTTGGAATCACTACTCATCATGTGTTTAACTATATCAACCAGGGGCTGTAGAGATTTAGACAAGCCGGCTAGGGCCGGGACTAGATATAAACCAGTTTGCACATAGGTTATATGCACTTAAGAGTGGGAACATGTATCAATATCCATATAAAAACATAATAAGGACATCAATTGTTGTTATATTCAAGTGACTTTTAAAGGCTTCTTATTGTGTATAACAGTTACATTTGTTGTCATACCTCTAGCTACAATGTCAATAGCATTCACATTCCCAATAGATTGATAGCATGGGGATGATGGACCCACATTGACTATTGAGGGCACAGACTCATCTAGGACACTTGGATGGCGATGCTAATGTTTGGTGCCGACTGATGTAGTTATTAGGTGGGATGCTGCTTCATTCTCCGGGCGGCCATCTGTCGGAGATCACAGGAACCAGCTCAGGCCCCCGTCGTCTGCCCTGTTTCCCGCCTAAATGCCTTGGCGCGGCGCCAACGTTGCGCCCCCTGGTGAGTGAGCGGCGCGATATGGTGCCGTGTACGGAATCAAAGGGGTGCAATGGTTAGACTGTCTAATGGGGCAGAACGACTTTAACCTGTGTTTTTGGGAACGTCTGGACCCAGTCACCAATGCGCGCACCCTGTGTTTGTCTTTGGATGAAATAGGTTAGTGGTGGACTGTTTTATCGCCACTGCCTGGCACGGCGTGGGTTTTTACACAGCGAGCTGTGACTCGTGTTTAAAGCCTACAGCTGAAAAAAGGTAGAGCTTTTTAACTTTACCCCCTCCCCCAAACTCCACCCCCCTTCCCCAATTATGTCTACCACGACAGGGTGACTGGGTGCGCGTTATCATGGGTAGTAGAGTGGAAAGACATGTTCGGGGCTGACCTACTGCGTGGCTAGATTAGTGGACACTGGAAATTATTGATACTAAAGAGGGCACGATGGGGGATGTATCATCTCAAGGGCAGCCTCACCTATTCTTCTGCGACTAAAATAATTGTGCGTCTTTATATGGTTTGGCTAGCAGTGGCTGCCTTGTTGGCCCGGCTAGTTGGCCAAGGCTCTTGGTCTCAAGAAGGGTTGGGACGTGCACTATTATCAATATTTTGTCAACGCTGCCTGTCAATCTGTTTCGATTTTGGAATATGCACGTATACTGAGTTTGCGGGATGTCCAAGGGAACAGCCATGACGGAAACGGGTTATCACTGATAAGAGCCATCAGGTCGGTGCGAGTTGCAACCTAAGAATTCCGTAGAGAATAGGGAGAATTATTTCATTGGTTAGTAACTGATCCCCCGGGGGGGGCACTGGGCCTCGGTTTGGTACCAACTGTGGTCCTGACCCTGCAGAGCGGTGGCTGTTGATGCGCAGCGAAGGGAAAAAAGGGGGGCTGTTGATTGAATTGCATTTAATATAAGGGGGCTGTTCATAACTGGTATAACTTGCATGGAAAGGAAGAAACTTGAATATTCCTTGTATTCACTCAAGGGCTGTTAAATTCCTTGAGTCGGATATATATATATATATATATATATATATATATATATATATATATATATATATATAAGTTAATTATGTTCGTTGGGAATATAATAATAATAAATATTATAATAAATATTATATTAATACCACAAGTGGAATAAAGAAGGAGACAGTGGGTTTGGTGAGAATTGACTTAGTCAATATCAATTCTGTACATGCCTTTATTAATAAGACAATAATTAACAATACAATACAGTAATACAATATAACAATATAAATACAATATATACCATAATAGATACAATATAACAATATAAATACAATATATACAAAGATAAAGATTAAAAGTTAAAATTTCCAGCACCACCCAGCGTGGTGTGTGCCGCTCGGAGGATATACGCCAACTGGCGGTTAATTTGGATCCCGCAGCTTTTATAGGTGCTAACTGTTTACTATGACGTCATACATACCAATGCGCGCCCTGGAGGAAAAGTAGATCCAGCCACTGCACATATTAATTATATATATATACACGGGTGTATATAGTCCCATAAGTTAATTATGTTCATTGGGAATATAATAATAATAAATATTATAATAAATATTATATTAATACCACAAGTGGAATAAAGAAGGAGACAGTGGGTTTGGTGAGAATTGACTTAGTCAATATCAATTCTGTACATGCCAAAAAACCGCCAAACACAATGGATACACCATTCCACACTATAACATCACATCCAGAGCTAGTAGGTCTTGCTTAGAATCATGTAAATAACTATATACCACATTAGATTTCCAATTTGCTCTCTTTTTAATATCATCGACCCTTAAACCAGAGTTCTTTAGAAGTGTTGCTCCACCATGTCGGAGTGAATGAGTTGAAACTCTGTGGGGAATATCACATTTTAGAGACATAGCCTTCAACCCGGTATTAATATAATTATAAGTCAACGGTTTGTTACATATATTGAACAATAATCTACCTTTAGAATTCTTACAAATTTCCAAGTATCTAGCTGGACAAAGACCAGAATCATCATTTCTCTTCAAATACACCACGTAAGGTTTCCTACCATACTGGTTAGTTTTAGAAGATCTAACATCAATGCGAATGCAGTCAACAGATATAGAAATATTTTTAGATCCAAAGTTATGAGGGGAATCGACTACATGACGCACCCTGAACACACCTCGGTAACACAATAAGATAGCAGACCAGAAAACTACATCATCATACACAGACAAATCCAGATTAGATTTGATATTTAACGTATCACTGGGAGTTAAAGGATATGTTTTAATAGAAGAACATTTATAATTTCGTTCAATACCATCTAAAGTCTTCTTTACAATAAAGTTACTACTATAATCAGAATAACCTTCCAATTTCTGATAATACCACACTGCAGACAATAGTTCCTAACAGAAATAGGTTTCATTTTATCCGATAAATATACACTATACAAAGAGGCCTGAGAAGGAGAACAATGTAGGGGATCGAGATTAAACTTCTTACAAAATTTTTTGTACCTGCTAAATTGCTGTTTGCGAACCTTACGTGTGGACTCAGCCACGCCCCTGTACAAAAACCTTCTCCTTCTCCGCTCTAGCTCCCTCAGGCCTGGAATCATAACAGCACATGTTATATTCAGTTAAAACATTTTTACATTTCTGTGGGACACCTCTATAATTTAGCCTAGACAAATGGTCAGCTAAAACATTTTCCTCTGACCTAATATACGTTGCATATATTTCAATATTATGTATAAAACATAGCCAAAAAATTTCTCTCAACCAGGACATACACAACTTATTCCTGGACCTACCGGTATTCAACATGGCCAATACTTGCATGTTGTCCGTAACGCAATGAACTCTGGTATTAGAAAACTTTTTAATCCAGCGTTTAAGGCCTACCACCACTGGATAAAGCTCGTAAACATTTATATTTCTATGGTGAAGTTTGAGATTATCTAGCCTAGGAGCCTGAGCAAAATGACCTGTACAATCCACCATAGGATTAGAATCATTCCAAGTACCATAAAAATAGTCTTTATCAAACCAGGCCCCAAAGCCCTGTACAGAGGAATCGGAATACATAGGCGTACATTCATTATCATTTAGAATGATATTCCTACAATTGAAAATTCTACAAAAATCCCTCCACCACAGTAGGTCATTTTGGGTTTCCTCATTAAGTTTAATAACACCCCTAGTCCTGGCCTTTGCACAAAGATCAAACAATCTCCTGCTGAAAGTTCTACCACCACGTACTACTTGGGAACAAAAAGACATCAAACCACCAATTTTTTGCAATGTCTTCTTAGATACAAATTTTTTACCTAAGCATTCATCTATTGCCCGGCTCATTTTATCTAGCTTACTCTGTGGTAGGGACAGCTCCATACACCTGGAGTCAATTGTTATACCCAGAAAAACACACACCTGGTTGGGCTCAGTCACCTTCTCCTTCGACACAACAAAACCTAAATACTCCATACACTCAATGAGGATATTTCTTTTTCGTAAACACTCCTCTCTAGACTGAGCTATGATAATAAAATCGTCTAGGTAATTTACTACCGTATCCACACCATAGAATTTAGCTACAGCCGTCAAAAAATCAGATATTCTACTAAATATATACGGAGCACACCTTAGACTAAATGTCAAACGGTTACTTACAAAATACTCGTCTCCATTACCAAAATTCCACCTGAAACCTTGATAGCCCACGTGTGGGCCATAGACATTAACACTTCTATACGCAGATTTTAAATCTACTACACACATAAAGTCGTCCCTGTCTAACTGAGCTGTAACAGTATTAATAGAGTTGTATGAAAATGGACTAGAAGTGGTACTCATGTAATTATTTATAGATATCTTATCAGGCATACTGCAGTCAGTGATAGGACGGAGTTTACCATTTGATTTTTCCACACCGCCTAAAGCATGGACACACCTGGGTTTGACATTCGACTTTGTAACCAAACCCTGGGCTAACTCCTCCTCAATAATACCACACATCTCGTTATAAAATCTACCTTCTAAAATAGACTTATAATTTTTACAATCATACGTTGTATCACACCCTGGGTCAATAACTTTGAAACCCTCGGTAAAACCACACCATAGAAAATCAGATTCAATCTGATTGATATTAATAAGGTCTGACTGCCTGAGAAAACTGGCCAGCCGACACGGGAGTATCTGAGCCTTCCTACCATAAATGAAATGCTCACACATACATACCCCATTTACACAACTGTCATAGACCCTGATGCTTGGTCTATTTAAACATTCCACCGTAAAAAGTGGATCAACCTCACCCTGTACTGGGTAACTATAAGAATTAAATAAATTCTTTGACAATTCACAAGAGTTATACATATTTACACTATCATTATTAATTTTATCACCCGGAATGATAGAAACGGGGGGCTTAGGCGGGTCAACCGTACATACTACATTAAAACCAGGCATCAAATTTTCAGATTTCAAAGTAGGACCCTGCCTAAGGGCGACACACTAGTCCTTTTTGCCCTTCTGGCATTTATCCTTGCCATGGCTTTGGGAACCACATACATCACAAACATGACGGTATTTACAGGGCTCCTCCCTACAGCCTTCAGCTCTATTAAAAGCAAAGCAAGTACGAGCTGACCTAGATTTGAAAGATTTGGGTTTTGCCACCTGCCCCTTCTGGGCCTGAACGGTCCCGACGTAAGACAAATATCTAAGGATATCAGAGTTGTCTACCCTCTCGAATGCCTTCAACCCGTTCCTGTTTGCCCTATCCTTTACAGACTTGTCATATTTAGATAAAGCTGACACTGTATAGATTCTTGTACTCGATTTTTCGACTAACATTTCAAGGTGGCCAAGCAAATGGAAAATATCCTCGCCCTCCTCATACTTGTCTTTCGCAAGACGTACATTTACCAGCATTAACCGTTCAATACAATCAATTTTGGAATTTTTCTCTAGATAATTCTTCTGATCGAACTCACCCCGATGTCTTTTACATGTAGAATGGGTAGTATCAGTAGAGGAACTCCTTGAGAAAGATGAATCTTTATCCGAATCCGACGAAGGAGAACGGTCCCGTCGCCATCTTGGATTCCTGTTGTCATGGCTTCCCCGGTCACTAGGTGAGCGCTGCCTACATCTCCCCCGTTGCTTGGCTACAGCGCCTTTCGAATCCTGCGTCAAAACACCACCACGTGAGTCCGCTCGACACGCCCCTTCTACCGGATTGCTCTGTTTAGCCGCTATGGTCTCAAGAAGATCTTTGATATCAGCAAGCTGGTCTTCCATTACCGTAGTCCTCTCCTCCAGATTGATGAACGTCTGGTCAGCAGCTAAACCCAAACTTACTCCTGAAGCTTTTGGAACAGGTGACACCGGGTCAACCATATTTGGATCAGAGCTGCTCGAAGTCCTAGAGTTGGCCTTATTCCTCGTATTCTTTGTAATTTTCTTAGTACCAGGCTTGGCAATAGCCCCACCTGTCGATTTCCTACCCATATTGCAGGGTATTGTACCGTAGAATTCGAAAAAACAAAGAATAAAGTTAAAATTTCCGGCACCACCCGGCGTGGTGTGTGCCGCTCGGAGGATATACGCCAACTGACGGTTAATTTGGATCCCGCAGCTTTTATAGGCGCTAACTGTTTACTATGACGTCATACATACCAATGCGCGCCCTGGAGGAAAAGTAGATCCAGCCACTGCACATATTAATTATATATATATACACGGGTGTATATAGTCCCATATATATGCGCATCATATGTATCAAAATGTGCAGTTAACGAAATACATGTACCTGAATTCTCATTTTCTGCTTGGGTTTGGTTTGGTTGATTTCACCTGCACTACACTGACTGACGGTAGGCAGATAGGGCCTACTGGTTTCAGGGTAGGTTCTGTATGGATTCGTATATTTACACACTGCAGATGAATACAGATGTTGGCTCAATCTTCAATAACATTTCCAGTATCCCTTTCTCTGAGAAGAAAACTTAGCCCCTTATTGTGTGTGACTATATGGCGCATTGCACCCGGGATATTATTATTCCATGCACGGGTCTGGTGAGTTCAGACGTAGGAACCCGACACGAGCCCAAACAACCATCAAGGGTCGCCGATACCAGCTGACGTCCGCTAGTACCTCATCCACCGCGCTCATCCATCATGCACGCTGTCAACCAGCGAAAGGGAGACGCCCTGGTGGATGAGGTAGGAATTAGCCGGCGTTAGGAAAGAGTTAACCTTTTAGGGGCCGCTGATGCATTAATGCATCATGACCATTGGACGTCATGATGTACCAATGAAGTGCCGGCGAGACTGCTCGCCAGCACTTCATTGGAGCATCATGCTGACCCTACGTATCAATCCTGTTATAGATCCCATAGGGTCGGCATGATGTGTGAATGCAGCCCTGGCGAGTTACTCGCCAGGGCTGCATTAATGCATCATGACGACCAGTGGGCATGATGCATTAATGCATCAACAGCCCTTAAAGAGTTAGCCTAAGCATCTCTTGGAAAGTTGAGAGGCGTAATCTGCGGCTGAATGTGAATCTCATCTGTTTAAGTGGTCCCTACATTCGGATTGCAGATGGTCTTGAGTTATATACATTGTATTTAAAAGAAGGTATGGTTTAAAAACCAGGATTATTATTGAAGGGGTGCCATCCATCAGTGTCGTCATTGGTAGAACTGCTCACCAACCACCTCACCAGTACATTTTTAAAGGAATTGCTTAACCGAGAGCGTCGTTACCACAAATCGCCCATGACAAGTGACTAGGAATGCTATTTCGCACTACAGCTGATGATGATGAACCTTTCTAGCCACCAATAGGAGGCAGGTGCCAGATGTCCCTAAGATACGGAGCCAGAAATATTATGAGGATCATTAATGAGTGCAGGGATTAGACAGAAAACCGGTGGAATGGATGATGGAGACATTGTTGCCGAGGTACTGGTGCATGCAGAATTGCCAGCTATGAAGTGCATGATGCCCCGGGATGGATTCCTAAGCCATACACACAAAATAGGGGGGGGCGCATAATCATTAGGGTACCGTCATACCCGCGTGGGGGGGGGGGATCCCAAGCTAGCAGCATACAACTAGAAGTTTTGGACGTGTAGAGGGTGTTCTACAAGTACATGTACCTACTTGTTGGCATGATAGAGCTACATAATCTACAAAGAGAACCATATTATTTTGTATCTTAACCACATCACCTTAACGTGTACCGGACCATGTACTGGTAGCTGTTCCCGTTCCCGTAGAGGTACACGTTGGTGGATCTTAACCTCTCCATTGCCCCATCAGTCTTGCAGATTTTTTTGTCTTCTACAACTGACAAAAACTGCAGTAGTTTTGGTAGTCGGGTATTGGTACTGACATAGAGATAAAATCTCTAATCCCCTGAGGCGGAGTACCAGAGAAGTATGTCTGACTAAACCTGTTATATTCTATATGGATGTCTTTTTTATTGTTTCTAGTGTAGATTTATTTTCATATTCTATTAACTGACATCTTGGTGGAGGTTATAGGGATCACAGCCAGTATATTTCATTAAATGAGGCAAAAAGAAGAGGCATAAGTGAGAAATCCCCCCCTAGCAGATAGTGTTGAGGAGGAGGACAGAATCCTCTCTTTTCTGCCTTCATTGCCCCTTAGACATGTGCATGACCGTGGTCCTTATC
Organism: Acholoe squamosa; assembly: GCA_949317995.1. Lineage (NCBI taxonomy): Eukaryota > Metazoa > Annelida > Polychaeta > Phyllodocida > Polynoidae > Acholoe > Acholoe squamosa. Next base: position 54,731,422 of record OX439035.1, on the reverse strand, counting down.
TGCTCCAGAATTGAATTAATAGATAGTGGGGACACTGAGGTCTCACTCTGTGTTCTGGGTGGTCAGAAGATCAGTAAACACTCTATACCCAGGGGCTTGTTATAAATCCCCTGAGAGTGATCCAGTCAAGTGCCAAAACCTAGGGTCAAGAGGTACTCAGCTACAAACTATAAACATCAAGGTGGCCATCACCTACATGTATTTAGTAGTGGACGTGTTCACCTCGAGTAGGTGGTGTGTTTAGCTGGCGGTCGTCTTTAGACTGGGACGCCGCCTAGTGTCGGCTAACTGAGATTTGCCAGCTGCAGCGGCGCAACGCCACCTTATGGCTCAGGAGGGTGATTCATAAAATCTAATGATAAAGAACTGTTCTTTTCGTTATAGATCGCAGAGGTCATCTAGAAAGTTATTATTCTCTTGATGTAAGATATTTCTGCACTGTTTTAAGTTCGAGTTAGTCAGATGTAGTATTGGAAATACAAAACTCTTTCAATCTGTAATTATCTTAGCTTATAAAATACTAGTTCAGAAATGTATTACATCAATTTCGACCAGAGAAAAGTCGTCAGATTTTATTAATTGCTCTCTATCCTTTCAAATCGACAGAACGACATGGGCAATTTTGGGTTGACATGGGGCGTGGTCAATTGTTTTTAATTGATAAGGAGAAAGCTTTAATCGATAAAGGTGATCTAGGGTAACGCAATGCTGAAAGAAATGTAATTCTACTGTCATCGGTTATACATGAATTCTATTGGATGTTATTCGCAAGAGGTCAGGGGTTTTTAGATCTCAAGTGGCCCATTTGAATGTAGGAGAAGAGGCTGTACATGAGTTGAATCTAAGCGTGGTATACATGCATGAAACTGTATGAACGTAGATTCTGAAAGCTTATGGATCAATCTCATTAATTGGGATACTTTTGCTAACAAAATTGTTGAAAGTCCAAAATGGCGGCTCATTGCATTTGAGCCAAGGATATTATATTTCACTAGTGGAAATGGTAGAAAATGTGTCCAGATAAATGCATGGATGGGATAGCCTGCAGGGGGGGGGGTGAACATCTTGGAGGATGAATGAAAACAGTCTGGAGGAGGTCTTGAAGTCTCTAGAAAAGGGATGTAATACTCAAGGAAATGGTTGCAAACCATTGGGGAAGGGTTTCCCGATCTGTAATAGAGAGGGAGGCCAGAGGCGAATGTATGCAGACCCTAGAGGATGAGTGTATGCCAACTTTTCAGAATTTATTGGGTAAAACCAGTCGATAAAGTGCTGGTTCCACAGGTGTACAATCAGTTGGAATAGCCCTAATCTAACTATTTATGATGTATCAAAAGAATAGAAAGAAATGGTCGGAATAGTGCTAATCTGACTGATTTATGCCCCTGGAACCAGCGCTTAAACCAGCAACTTATTTTTGCCAAAATATTTTTATTTTACTACAGTAGATAGTTAAAAAATATGAAATGTCAATACACTGTCCCACACCCCAAATTTCTTCCCCCCTGAAGGTGATCTAATCTATTTTCTGACAGTTTTTGCAATAGCTCTGGATTTAGGTGGAGTATGTGGAGTATGGTCTCTAAATGTAGCCATATATCATAGGAGTCCAAAGCAATCAATTTTGAATCAATTGACCTGATGACCACAGCCTGTTTCTAAATTTGTACAAAGTAGTTATTGAGGCACTTCGTAGATTAAGTATCATAAATGGGTGCCTCCTCAGGCAGCATAATGTTGGTGTGCTATAGTCCATATTTATTGTGGCTAGGTGATAGTAAATAATGCTTTAGGTGGAGAAGAGGGGAAAATTCCTGAGTGTCACTGAACTGTCTCATCTGTGTCTGCACTAGCCTCTCTATTAGTGACTGTCTAGCCTACTCTAGGGGAGTCTATGGATAGCCACTGGACACTCCATTGGGAAAGATGGAGTAAAGTGTGTGCGCATCCAGCTCCATGAGTTAGGGACTAAATGTTTTGTGTGGCACACCTGAAATGAACCTAAGGATCTGAATTCACAGTTAAAAGACAGTTCACTAACAGGGATGTACATAAATACAGTTCCTAAAATATATCATCTGTCTAGTTATTCAATAGGCGCAAAAAAGGCAGAATATAGATATTGGCGTCTGTTTAGCAAGTATAATCTTTTAGACATAGATTGACCAACAAGGGTAAAAGGACCTCTGTGAGGGGCCTTAGGCCACTTAAAAAAATTATCAGCTTTGGCCACTTAAGAAAATTATCAGCCTTGCAGATACTTTTCTGATAAAAGCGGTGAGGGAGGGAGTCTTTTTAATTTTTGTTTTATTTGATTTTTTTTACTCAATACTATTTTTTGAAAACATTTCTAAAATTATGAATCTAATACATCCACATTGTACATGATAAAATGTGAAATTCATATGCTGTTTAAATCTTGTTTTTATAACATTAGCTGAGGTATGAACATTGTTTTGGTAGGAATTCTTTTCAGACAGTACAGAAAATTTATATATTTTTTGGAGGTTTTTAAGAATAAAAAGCAAATGCGGCACTTTTTAACTGGTGTGGGTTGTGTATGTGAAGCTGAAAATCTTTTTTAAGTGGCCGTATGGAGGTCCCTCTTTCCTTGCTGGTCTTGTTAGGTGCAAGGCCCAGTGTGTGAGTACACAACTCGATTGCCAGTGGTCTTTCATAATTGGACCTATTTACAGACCTTTGTTGGCAAACAACCCTGCCTGCTATTACCTGTTGTGGGCAGGTATAGTTGGTGTTACCCACCTTCAGTGGGATAGACTGACTGTAGGCAGACACCAACTCCAAGATCACAGTTTCAAAGCCTATGCACACTATAAACTAGTGTTCCCAAATCACCTCCATGGATATCCAATATTTTACATTCAATTTTCTCAGCTTCTGCGTAACCTAGAACTTTAAGGAAAGGCGATTTGGAATATGGACTCCACAGGGTAGGATCCAGGATTTTGAAAGAGGATCCAGGATTTTGAAAGGCGGGACCTCTAAATCCGCCACTGCAATGGATTACATACATAGACAAACAGATATTCTAACATGGGAATTATTAGTTGGATTTTGAAATACAGCTTCTGGTGCTATCATAAGCTGTCCAGTACCACGAACTTAGTACCTTAGGCCTGAACTCGGACATTAACCAGGTGTGCACCCAACAGGTGATCAGAATGGGCAGGGGCACATGGAAACCAGCTTCAGCACGGGATATGCCCATTGGAGTGAGAAAGAATGGTTGTTTCAAGAATGGTTGTTTCAACCATTTCGACAGCTAAGGCCATACTTACAGCGAGAACGTATCCACACATCAATTGATGGAAGAATGTACCATTGCCTGTGCAGACATAGAATATCAGTCTCAAGGGATCGAGACTGAGGTCATTCTATTGTAAAAGCGTGAGTGAATTAAGGAAAAGGGCCTCTATGTTTCTTTCTTTACCTTTCAGTATAACCTTTACACATTAGTAAAACTTCACGTTCCTCAATAGTTACTTCAGAATCTGGAACTGGAAATACGGCGATGAAGTAATTAGGTTAGAATGACATGATTATCAATTTTACTTGGTCAAATGTGGCTTCCTATCAAATAACACATTATGGGGCACAATTTAGGACCACTCTAATCATATGAGTTTCACCCCCAAAATCTGTTCTTTTATTGGGCTGTCATTTAATATTGAATGCCCAGGCTTACCTGGATTTAGAGGTTGGAGGATTTACAAAATGCACCAACAATACTTTTCTCTTTTCCCCACCATAATATCCTCTTGTTGAAAGTTTCCCAACATCTCCAAACATTTCTCCAAGCACAGGGCCTTGGCACTGCCCCATATATTCAAGTTGAAAGTGCCCACAGATAACACATTAAATTTGGAATGTACAACAACAACATGCACCATGTTAAAACCAAACAAGATATTGATAGAGAATGATATTCTAGGATGCCAGCTTGTGAACATTGTATTTTATTATTCAATTTAATCTGAATTTAAAGAAGAACCCCTTCGATGCTACAGAGAGCTATATACCTCAAAACACACCACTGCTATGAAGAAAAAAAAACATCTTATTCACCCTGATGTCCTTTCCTTCCCATAGGATTGACGGAACAAACTAGACAACTGGTACTCCGTATACGTTAGGACGTAGAAGGGAAGAAGCTTACCTACAGCATTTAGGTACATATCAGGTAAGTTAAATTTATGCCGTACAACGATTCAGTTAAGTAAAAACGCTGTGCTAAAAATCCTAAACCGTACACTGAAATACTGTTACAGCCTCTCCAGGTGCCGGGTCATTAGATAGCCACACGTCTCGGAAAATCGCCGGGGATAGAGGCGAATTAAAAATTCTTCAGCACACATGAAAATGGGTCTCAAAAGAACGCCAGTTTTTTTTAAGTGCCTTGGGAAAGGTCCCGGTGTGAGGTCCTGGGAATATGCCTCACGCCAGGTTAGTTTCGCTATCCGAATGCAGGTGGCGTAAGCAGCGTCGTAGCTGTGCTCTGCACATACATGTATTTGGTTCAACTGGCACTCACGAGAGGGCGGGTCGTGCAAGTTTGCTCTCCCACCGCTCTATCTTGAATGTTTTTATCAGTGTGAATTAGTTCTACCATTAGATAGATACAATTACACTTTTCTAAATGTCAAGAAAATTTCCCTACAGTTTTGATATACTATCAAATAGAGAAATGGCAATCTAAATTTTGGTCACAAAATTCCTGGACGGGAAATGTCGACTTATGGACAATCTATAGGGGTGATTCCATGTCAGGCAAAGTTTCAGTCAGGCAAGCCCATCAGGCACCTAACTTTTGCCTGATAAAGTCAAATCTGATTTCACTAGGGTAAGTTGACTTTTTCAGTCAAATGTTAACTTTTTCTGTCAAAAGTAAACTTTTTCAATCAAATATCCTGACTTTCTCTGTCAAAAGTGAACTTTCTCAATCACTTATCTTGACCTTTGCATTCACTTTTCAAGTGTAGGTGTCCTTGCATAAAAGTGTCTCCCTATAACAGGGGTCAGAAGTGTTGACCTTTTGTCATATCATCTTCCATTCATCCCTATGTAAGAGAGTGATAATTTTTAACAACAGCGGTTGGTGGGTTTGCGCACGGAAACAAGAAAAAGATTTGGCAAAGATGGCATGCAAATGTGCCCTTTTCACCTATAGTGACCCGCTGGCTTTTTTCACTGAAAACAGTTGAAATTATTTTGACCCCCCTCAGAGGACTGGAAAAAATTCTGAATCCTAAACCCCCCTGCCTAAATTTGATCACCTGACACCCCCACAGTTTCAGAGATATTCTGAAGTTTTAAAGAGGACCATCCAACTATACACACTAAGATGGCAGGTTGCAAGTAGATGCACCATACAATGTAGGCTTAGTAACAAAACTACCCTGCTGGTAGGTCTAAAGGAGAGTACAGATCATATAAAAAATGATGGCCATAGCTTTGACAAATTCTGAGATGCATCATTTTGTAGTTTTGATATGGGATTGTCCAACTATGTGCAAAGTTTGAATGTCTCACATACCCAAAAAACAAAATGCCATGATCAGCCTGAAGTTTGGTGTGCAGACACCTATCATGGCAAATAGAGTGCGTGCAACATTTTGCGATGTTAGCTGCAGCAGTTTCTGAGAGACAGTGCTTTCAAGTTTTGAAGTGCAGAAATTGTCTTAGTGCTAAAGGTATTCCCCCATAGTTCTTAACTGAAAAAGTTGACTTTTCAAAATATCAAAAAATGTTGATATTAGTTAGGAAAACCTGATTCCACTATCAGTAGGGCACCCAAAAGTCAACTTTTCCAGTCAGATTTTGCTGACTTGCCTGTAGTGGAATTGGGGTTTCTCCTTCAGTCAAAAGTTAGCTGATAATGCTGACAGAGAAAGTCAACTTTTGGCTGAAAAAGTTAACTTTCCATGGAAAAAGTTAACTTTTTCAGTCAAAAGTCAAAGGTAAAGGAGAATTATCTGACTTTTTTGTTGACTTTTGGTGCCTGACTGAAACTTTGCCTGACGTGGAATAGGCCTTTATCCTATAAGATATGATCTATGTGGGCTGTTTATGTGTTGCTTGTTACCGAGTGATAACCAGGCCAAGGAAAATAAAAGGTGTGTTTCCAGTAACATAGCTCAAAGAGCTAGGGTCGGTAGGTCAGATTTTTATTTAAAATTTTTCTTTACATTTATATAGGCACATATCAATGGTTGTATCAAATTCTTTGATTTCATTGTAAAATAATGATGGGAAAATGAGAACCGTGAGAGAGGGGAAGAACACGAAAAGGATACAGGAAAAGTCATCAAAAAGTAATGGAAATTTTCTTTAAAATATGAAAAAATGAGAGAAAATTCTTCAAAATAAAAAAAAGAGGTTTTTTTTGCCCCTGTTTTGCTAGGGTCGGTAGGGTTACTGGAAACAAACCTTTTTTTATTTGGCCCCATTACGTTCACATAACATTGTGCAGTATTATTGATAATACTGTTGTTCGGGGTCATCGATAGATCTCCGACGTCAGTAGTATATAGAAATAGTATAGTAAGGAATATAGTAAGGTGTGTACATAAATACATTGCTACCAGGTGTGCAGTACATGATCATACATGTATACCACGGGTGTACACTGTACTGGCCTGTTTCAGCGTCGGAGTCTGAAACAAGCGCTGGGGTCTCAGATAAGCGCCGGTCTTGAATAAAAGGGGGAGGCAATGGGGTATTGAAGAGTCACCTTAAGTACTGAAAAGAGTATTTAGTTAAGCGCCGGTCTCATATAAAGGCCAGGGGTAGAGGTACATTGTACATAGAGTTACAGTGTTGTGTAATGGGTCAAATAACGATATGGTCATCAGAACCCCCTTTATGAAACTGGTCATTATATACTCGTCGCTTTATTTTCCTATTTTTACAGGAGAGGAACTATCTGACAATGGCCGGGATTCAACCAAAGGATTAGACGCAAAGTAAATTTCAGTATTTCAAGGTGAGTGTCGAAGTTCTGTGTGCGAATAGCACATATATGACCACATATTCATACCTAAGGCAAAGAAAGCTTGGTTTCCGGTCACCTATGTATACCTCAGCAAAACAGGGCTAACCTCAGAATTCTTCAAGAAATTGTGGGTAATTTTTTGGAAACCTTTAGTACTATTTCTTTAGGTTAGCTTTTGATTACCTTTGAACATCTTTAGCAGTCAGATAAACCGAAGATATGTGCCATATTATAAATGTACTGTTTTTGTGATATGCCCAAAGGAATCCTTTATTTACCTTGATAATAAGTGAACAGACTGGTGAAAATGTCTATAATATCATTAATTAAATGCAAATGCATGCCCAAATAAGGTCTGAGATTAGATCTACCTCAACCTTTTGGCCATGTTTCTGGAAACATACATTTTTCTTTTGCCTAAATGACGACTTCATACATCTGGACCCCTCCACCCAATCCTCGTCTGCCTATTTCAGAGATATAAGAACATGTACATAAAACCTCTCCATGGAAATCAAAAAGGCAATTCAATCCCTGTTCACTTTGAGCTACATGTATTAGAAAGGAGTAAGTAGTATATGAAACGGTAACCCGTGGCTGGTTCATTAACCACCGAAGGTATAATGTAAGTAGTATATAGAAATCAAACTTAGTTGTTGGCTTCTCACAGTTGTTTCAATTACCGGGGTACTAAGCTATGAGTACAAACCGTAGTATATTAATCAATATTATTCAATGGGCTCCCTATCTATCGTAAAACTCCGAATATAAGGCATATCTCGTATATTATATTACACCATGAGTCTTAGTGCGGGTGCACCCAGGGCGTCACAGTTGCAGATTTAGATGGGGGCGCGAGGCTGAAGTTCAGAGTTTATTTTCACATTTTAAGCCCCAAATCTAACCAGAAATAGCTAAATAAATGGCACACTCCCTCCTTTTCATCATCCTTGGTCCGCCACTGCCGTCATTTTTACCAAATGTTTACCAATACAGTACTGATCTGATGTAAAACATCCTTGCGTATAAAGGCACACCGCTAATTTTGGCTATAGGGCAGAGTAGGGGTCTACCCTCGCGTACAAACCGCTCCTTGCACCCACGGTATTAGGCTCATGCATTGAGGTGGAAGTAGTATATATATAAAAAAAAAACACGAAATAACTTAACGGCATCCCATTAACGGCTGGTTCATTAATTTCCGGTATTGTACTACTGCGGCCTGTATTTATAAGCGCGGGGTCTTTGAATGAGCGCCGAGGTTAGAGTATCAGTTCACGTGAAGATTACACTATAAACTTAATCTTGAATAAGGGTCGAGCAGAGCCCAGCTGGAATCTATGAGCGCATGGGCACTCATTCATGTCACTATAGTATATAGAAATGGAAATCATTTAATGGATCAATTGATAAAGTCGTAAGTAGTATACAAAGATTACGATCATAAGATGGCATCTGATATTGTCAAAAGGGGAAGGCGTCTGTGCTTTATAAACAGAAAGGCACGAGGGTTTCAGTTGAATCTTCCCTACCACAAGACCCATTTTACTTAAGTGTGGATAAGACTTTACTGTTACGGCAGAGGGTAGAGAATCAGCACTTGAAATCAATCTAACAATGCTCCGTGTATTCTTGCGGCAGCTAATATAACCATGCACGTACAATGTCAGATTGATGTTGTATTCCTAGCCCTAATAATTATGGATGCATGGCCATCCCAAACCATATCTTTAATGTTGAAAGACCAATAATTCGATATTTAACACAACACTCCCTACTAAGCCTGTATAAATAAAGGAAATGCAACCAAACAACCACTGGATGACAAATTTCCACATAATTCATCAGACTGCTGTCGCTTTAGTACTGTTTTACCAGCTTCTAAATCTTCGTATTTTCAGGAATTTTCTCTGATATCGAAAGAGGACACTCACAAGGAGGGAGGATCTATATTTACTATTTTCACCATGTAAGTACAATGTATTATCCAAAGGGTGCATACCTTCATAATTATACAAAGTTTTACCGGTAGTACAATTTTAAGCAGCTATTATTGTGATATGTGCCCTTAGTATCCATCTAAGGACAAAAAACGTTTTGTTTCCGGTCACCCGACCTACCTCAGCCAAAAGGGGCCACCTCAGAATTTTACATGGAAATGTTCATATTTATTTCAATATTTTTCATATTTTTCACAATTTTCTCACATGAATTACATATCTTTAATATTTTGCTTGTGCTCAAGTAAAGAATCCAAGAGTTCTCACCAATCTTTCTACGTTTTGGCTGGTATAATAGGTCAAATGGATTGTCTGTGATTGTTAATGATAATTACAAATCAAAATATAGCCCAAAATATGGCCCAGTAAAAAAAGATTTAAAAAAAAAATCCGACCTACCTACCTCAACCTTTTGGACCATGTTACCGGAAACTTACAATTTTAGGAACATTTAGTATCAAGTTCCAAATGATTAACACTCACTTTGTACTGCTATGCATGACCCCCCTCCTTTTTTCTTTTTTTTTTCTTGCCCATCCCATGTCAGGCTAGTGATAGAAACTGACTGTAGAGGGCAGCAGTGCCTCTTAGTAGTACATGTAAATGGTACTGGGAGGCGTTTGTGTCGCTCCAATCCTCGCCAGCCGCAGAGTGAGTGAGTATGCAGGGCAGACCTCGCCTACCACACAGCCCGCCTCTATCAGAACTCACTTGAACAGTTACCAAACCAACTGTACTGCCCTGGCACCGTCACCAATCCTAAATGACCTTAGATCAATTACAGTACCACTGACCACTACAGGGGTACAGCTGGGAGTGAAGGGTGGCTGTCTGGTACCTGGAGCACGTGGTTGTGGTGGGCGGGGTTGTTGTGACAGGGACTGAGGGAGCGGCAGGAGGAGGAGGGAGCAGGAGGAGGGATGGTTAACGGTGTCTGCTGTTGCTGCTTTGTAGCTACAGTCAGTAGGAGAACACACGGCGGTATCAGTAGGTCCCTCCTTCTGGTTACTGCCACACGGCCTTCCTGTCTGCTCCTGTCTCTACACGGTGCTATACGTATGTGACCAGCAAATCACTGCCGTCCACTCTGCTCCCACACCAGCAGCATGTGAGGGCCCAAGATCCACCCCTATCTTCCACCCCTAGATCCCGGCCATACTGTCCTACCTGGCCGCTGCCCGCGCCCGGCCGGCTCCAGGTCCACATGTGATTGGCTATTGTCGAAGTAATTGACAGGTGCCCGCATGAATACATTACGCCGCTCGGCGCGCTGTATGTCGGTGGCGGCCGAGCCTCAGTCCGAGTGTAGCCGACAGGGTAGTCGGTGGTATAGTAGCAGCATGGATGTAGCAGGGACGTCCACTACTACTACCACTGTAGCACTGTATGGATGATGATCAGGGATTTAACTGTGTCTTACAGATCACTAAGGAGCAGCAGGACGAGGAGGCTCACCAGGACGGATTACGTGCTTGCTGCCAGTAGAGCCATCTTACGATCCCACAGTGGACGTATCAGCACAAGTAGGGGATTGACACCTACTGAGTTGTCGTGATGGGTTTGTAACACCTTGGTGTTGAGAAATAAAGCTCACTACCCGAGCTTTTTTTATATGGATTATTATTGTTGTACCAGGCCAACTTCAGCCATGGAGGTGCTACCTTTTACAATAAGACGATGTGGATTACTTACGGGTTTGGTAGTATTCTTCACAATAGGTAAGTGCATGTGTTTATTTACTTCCTATCTATTCCACTGTTTAATGTTTGCTAATTAAGGGATCCAATATTACATCGGCAGGCAGTGTTCACGTGTATCCAAGGGCCATGACGTCCTGGGAAGGACTTCCAACCACAATTTCCTCCAACTAATAAAAATTCACCTTAGATCAAATCTCCCTAAACTGCTATACTTGTGGGAATGCTTATGGGCTTTAACTCAGTGGTTTAACTTCAAGGGTCAGGGTGCCAACAAACATGTGTTATTACCCTGCCTAGCCACCGTAGAAAATATATTTAAATATACACAATCAGCCCACAAACTATGGGCCAAATCACTAGATTGGTGGCACCTTGGGTAATGGACTGTATGCCAACATAACCATAACCCCGTAGGTTGCCAACTCAGATGACCCGAAAACTGAACAGAGCGCGGAAACGATTCAAATAATATGACGGGTTTCAGTAGACACCACTTAAAGTTTAAACCAAAGGGATAATACCTTTGGTTCCCACTGCTATCATCTTCAGTCACCCACAGCTGACAAATGTACTTATTTTCCGGCCATCAAGAGGAGGGAGCTTTTTTCCTTGGGGTACTTCTACCTTCTGACAACAGGGAGATAGGGTCGGTGACATCCACGCAACCCCAATGTTTCCATTCAGACAGAGAGCCTTTTTGTACTCTACCTCCCCAGCTGAATGAGCTAGGAAAAGCCGACAGAGATATCCACCTATCTGATCTTACTGGGTGATTTCGCCTTGGGGGAAAGCTTGGAGAATTTCACCGGGTAGGTTAGATGTGTATGAGTGGGAAGCGTCAAGCTCGTTAGATGTCTACGTGAAGCGTGTAGTGTGTAGAATAATACACGCCCACAGTACCACATAGATCATCATACACTTTACAACAAGGTGCTCACATACATATTGCCCATTATGACTGCAGGCAAAGTGGACTTGTCTACCTGTGGCCAGACACATGATGTGTGGATGACACCTAGATGGGAAAATTGGATGATTTAAATGGAAGATTTTATCATTTTCCTGTCGAGAATCACAGGAATTGCAATGGCAATAAAGAGAAGTCCTTTGACTTAGAGATGGTTTAAACATAAATATATATACTTTTACCAACTAGATATTTAGAAATATAGCATCGTATAGTTCTTTTATCAAGTTCTGTCAAGTTCTATCATTTAGTATGAAGTGATTATATTCGGTATACTCTATCCAAGGCAATGACCTAAAGGGGCGCACTGGGATAAGACCCTACAAGTGGAGAGCCCCTCTACAGTAGTGCTCTAGCGCAGCCTCAATATCAAGTTACTTGTCTTGAGATGCCCAGCCACACAGCAATGTTCCCCTCTGTGCCCCCAAGTCTATGCCACACCCCTGGCAGCTATCTTTCCACGGTGTGACTTGGGTAGGCTGCTCTCTCCTTATGACCGTTGATTGAATTGTGCGTCCCTAGGCAGGGTGGGTGGTGGCGCCAGTACGGCCATGTGTCGGCCGGCCGGGGTCGAGGCCTGCTCCGGCACCGCTCATTGAAGCCCCCTATCCATCCGGATCCCGCTGCTCCCCAAATGGATCCTGTCAGGGCCCCCGGGAGGAAGCCTCTCTGTGCCCGGCGATCAGGGTGTGTGGCGCTGATGAGCCGTGCATGCCCACTACATGTATAGTATTGTATACATGTAACTGCAACACTTATTCTTCATCGGGGTACATTATTATCTGTAATAGGAACAGACAGGGATCATCTTAAACGCATGCAACCAGGTACTCAGTAGACCTCCGAGGGTCCTGACCCTCAAAGACCAAAGGTGTCTGTTGGTAGTTTATCTAGTTAGCCAATCTGGCAGAGCGACCAATTCTCATAGAAGTACTTACTGTTAGGACTAATGCTTCCATCAACACTTCCCTCATTGTATATCCAAAGATTCACAATACACAAAGCACTTGAGATGCATGTAATAATTGATAATCCAGGTGATTTTCAAATCCCCCTCCCTTACTCCAGTGGGCTGAAATGGAAGCCATTGAAGGAGTGATAGTGTAGGCCAATCATAAACATGTCAGATTTATTGGATATATCTTGTGCTTTGCTCGTTACATGTTGCTGTACATGAAAACTTATATGTTTGTGAGTATGAGGGACAATTTCTAGAAACTGACAGTGAGTACGTTTTTTCCAGAATAGCCAGGTGTTTGAGCCACTATAGCCAGGAATACATGTTGCTCTCTGCATGTAAGCAGGCAGATCTCTCGGCCTAGCAACCAAGGATCGCAACGACGCAAGTCATGTCGCACGGGGCTTTTTAAATGAAGGCATCTCCATCACCTCCGCCAATCCAGATCACAAAAAATCCACTTGATAACAGTCAATTGGTATTCCTACACTTGATGGGTTTGAGGTAAACAACACCAGAATGTACACCTTATCATCTTCTGTAACCCCTCAGGGTGCCCAAGAGTCCATAGCCGGTATTACGATTAGACATATTACAACAAAGCTGTCATTTGGGTATACAGTGTGGTACGTTTTATTGACGCGATAAGAGTTGGGATTGGGAGCGATATGGGGTAAGTGTGCTTGTGATGCTGATGGCTTTACCAGCCTATGGACTGGCTGACGGCTGGCCCGCATACCTGTACCTACCTGATAGATGGCATTGCCCCCTGATATGAAGCCAATTCGGCACGCGGCATTCCAACTCCCCATCACATCATGCCCACCACACACCGAGCCCACAGGAGTTAGGGTGTAAGGGGTGGGGGTGTGTGCACTCTTCTGGTCCCATGGGGATCCACACAAGTAATGTACAGGATGGCCGATTCCAGGGGTTTATTCAGCATTGGAGAAACGCCATTAGTAGTAGCTTACATGTACAGCCTGTCCCACTCTATATACACAGATACAATGTAGTAAGTAGCTATAGTGTACTTGAGGCCTAGTCCGTCAGCCATGTCCTCCACATGGAGAGGATACGGGTTGCAGGCCCTTGTTGAGAACGTGTTGAGAGTGGAGGAAGGAGCGGCAGATGCCTGTCTCCCCACTCCACAGTGACAGTGATTCTTCAGCACTGTACCCCATATCCCATTAACCCCTTAAGAACAGCATACCCCCCCCCCCCCACCTTTTGTTGCCACAATGCATGGACGTAGCCCGTGCTAGTAATCGTGCCAGCATTTATGCAATATCCTGACCCTACTTGGTAGATACATTCTCCTCTTGTTAGCATAAAGAACCGATGTATTTCTAGCAACTTATTCAGTTGGTTGCTTCGGTATTGAGGTATATGATATCATAATGGAAAATAAACACTGCTCAGTATGTCACCCTAAGAGGATTAAAGAGCGTCTCCAGCCCTCGTCTGCTTGCTGGGGGTTCCATATTTACCCTTCTTGGTGTCTCTATATGCTCTAGGGCCCGCCAACATGGAGGTGTCTGTGACTATTCTGAACACTTAAATAGATAGACCGGAGTATTTGCTATCCCATCGTGCTGGCCTGTAGCTCCTTCAAGTGTTAGCAGTCTCCCCCAGTACTATTTAGTGTATAAGTATAGACTAATATCACAAATTGCCTTGTTGATATGTATCATAAAGGTCACCTCCACATTATGCCCCTCTCCCTAAAATTTGGCCTTGATGTGACTCTTGCACATAAGAAATGTGGTACCGAACCCTGGCTGTACCCTGCCCCCCCCCGGACAAAATTCTCCAGGCCGTGCCCCCTCCCCTAGAACATTCCTTCTGGGTCCGCCCCTGAGGATCTCCTTAGTCACTATCTTACTTCACCTAGACTACCAGCAATTTTCCAGTATTTAACCCTTGCATTAATAAGTTGTTGGTGATATTTTATACCTGAAATTGGCGTCACCTTCATATATTTGAGCAGGCATACAATGCAAATGGTCTTTTCTGCTTGTCAGCGCACTTGTTGTTAGCCCTATTGCCCCAGATGGCAGTTGACAATGATGTATGTGTTCAATAAGTGTGTATGCATAGCACTTTAATTTGAAGATACACATGTGCAGCCAAAACTAACACCCCATTGTAGAGTGTCAGTCGGCGCTGGAGGAATGCCAACTGTAGTGGCTGCTCTCGTCCAACATGTGTGAAACACTGCTGCCTCAACAAGTAGACATGAGGTTTGTGCATTTCAAACTGGGGTGAAGGGTCAGGGCGCCTTCTGTTGTATGGAGATGTGGTGGTGGCATTGTCAGTGGGGGGGGGGCAGAATGTGCTGGAGCTGTTATGGATGTTATAGTCATATAGCCCCCAGCCACCCCCCCACACACACACACACAGCTTATATAGGGAACAGAGCCATTCCTGTATGGAGGTGGCCATCTTGAAATCAGTTATATAACTGCCCCCCGACGGCCATCTTGGATCTGGCAGAGCATTGTGGGTAATTTCTTATCTTCCCCTCCACCCACAGAAAACAATGGGAATAGATAAGACTGATAAGCTTTTAAAGTTTAATTTCTCTTGTATTTGAAGTACTAAGTCTATATAAAGCTTATATTTTTTAAGTTTAAAGTATTTGCTACCTAAAGGTATAGACTTTTAGAATATAGCTTCATATAGACTATTAGTAAGGGCCAACCAAAGTAAACTGTACAAAGAGGCCAACTGCTGATCTAGCCCCCGACTACATGAGCCACCTAGCTAATTTGTTTGGTACTAGCAATGGTTCTGCTCCCTATACGTACATGGTGAGTTGTGAGACAGTCGACTTTTAAAAATAAAACTTATAGTACATAGGGCTGACAATACAACATCTTTCAAATAAATGTACTTGTCCCAAACCATCTCTCCGATACGTGCTCCTTATATTGTCCCAATTATTTAGCGACATGTCACATTGGCTGGATGTGCTTGCAAGGGGGTGGATACTCAGTCTAGGGTTGGGTACCGACCATGCCATGGTACCAACTCCAGAGGGCTATAGCTGTCGACAAGTTAAAGAAAGAAAAAGATGGGAGCTGTCAATGACCTGAAAGTTGAGTAACAGAGGTTGTCAACACCTGCAAAAAATTGCAAGGGGGATACGGAATGTCGTACATTCATCCCACTATTATCAAATCTCTTAACCCTTTAACTCCATGTATTGCAAATATGCTGTACTACATGTATAACACTGTATTTGAGAAACAGAGGGAGGGAAAGGGTTAATATTATTGCAAGATTCTACTGGTTTTAGCCAACGAGGGGGCCAAGACAAGGGGCTACCCCTTTGAAAAGTGGGGGGTTGGAGTGAAAACAGTGTAGCATTTTAATGAGACCGCCTGAGACTGCCCAATGGCATAAAAAGGGGAGGGTGGGTTGTACTGCATAGTTTCACATTTGGTACGCACAATCAAAGAGCCAGGAACACCCATACCCCATAAGCAGATCAGTATTTTAGGTCTGATGGGTATCAATATTGATACTCTGCATGTGGGTGGGACGAGACAGGGACGAGACCAGCGTCTGGATTCAAAGAAACCAACTATAACTCAAAAAAAGCACAGTTTTCCTGCATGGACTGGTATAGTTATCTACAAAACACAGTGCCTTGGTCCGGTCGTTGTCACGGGGATACACGACCATAAATAGCGGTCCCTACTGGATATCCCATGGCATGGGGGAGTAGGGGGGCATACACGTATTGTGCACCTATTTTGTAAGTACGCGTGTTGTGTTTTTTAAGGAGAGGATATACGTTTATCTTTTCCTGAACAATATTTCCTCACTACAGTTTCCAAGTGTCGGAATAATCAGGATCTGACTCTAAAGGGGACGTTCAACAACAACGTCAATACCCAGTTATGCTCCATACAAAAACAGTGACAATGGGGGTGGGTGGGTCCCGAAAAATGCCCCTCCACCCTCCAAAATAAAGAAGAAACCAGTGACATAATTGTTGAACCTTCCCTAGATTTTTCCATTTCGCCCACTTGGCTTTGAATAAAAAGACATGAATTCAGCGTGCCGGATGTAACATACGACGTATGCGTGAGGTGGTTGTATATATGGCCACAGCATGTTCTGTGCTGTATATTTATATCAGATTTATTCAACATTGTGGGTTTGCACTGCCAGTGAACCCAGCCATAGCCATATATACAAAAGCATCCCTGAATAATACATGATGGGACACTTTGTGTGAAATTACGTTCAATAACGTATAAATGTACATGTCTTTATGCAAAGTGGTGTATACCACGAACAATGGACCACATTCCATGGCCTTTACAATGCTTTACACCTGAATGCTATTATGGACTGCAAGCACAAGTAGAGAAACCTCTTTCGGCTCACATTAAGTCAAGCAGAATCTTTGTTGGCCCTTTTGTTTCTGTGTAAAAGAGATTTCCACTGTGTATTGGAGGGTTTTGGTTTTGAGTACCGGGTATTTGTCAACGGTGAAGCCTGGATCTCATTGTGAGCTTAAAACTCTACAGATAAATGTTTCCCTGTGGCATTCACGGGAAAACAGCAGCGCAGAACGCAACTAATCGGGAATAAATTGGACCCTGGTCAGTTTTCTTTAAAGAGGGACACCTGGATGAAGGGCCACACGGGACAGTGGTTTGGTACACCTCGGGTGCCTATGGGGATGGAACAATCTCTTCAAAGAGTCAATCTCTGGTCGAGCTGGATCCAGCTTGGGTTTGGGGGTGAATACTGCCTGGGTTGTCTCATTACCCAACTGCAGCCTGCTGCATTATTCAGACGGGCAGCAGACCATGGAGGGCTGATCTGTGACCTGGTATGGAGCACCCACCCCTTCCAGATAACCCCCACTGCCTCCCCATCCCACAACTCCCCTTCCAATTAACACCAGCCCACAGATTAATTACCCACCCTGACCCTGGAGCTTTGTTTTCACTATCATCTACCCAGTTGTCTGAAAAAGAGCAATATGTGGGAAAGACTCACTTTCTAATGAATCTATATGTATAACCAATATAATATATCAACGACAGAAGGCTGAAGACTTTTAAGATAGATAGACTTATAAAAGAACAAGGATGAAAAGCATATTGAGTTGTTTTGGTAGAGAAATTGCAAAGTTGTTCACCTGTAATGCAAAAGTTATATGCCAGGCACTCACGTGTTTTCATTCACAAGGTGTTAAGATTAGGATTGCATAAACATGTGTAATGAGTGTCAAATTCAACACGTACGTAACCAGGGTTGATGAAGGATGATGCCCTCTCTTTTCCCAGAGGTGAAATGAGAGAAGTTATTTACCTGGACCACTCTGACTCATCCCCGGACTCATCCTTTGCTCTGAGGCTTGAGTGGCTTGATAAGTTGGTTGTCTGTGATTGTTGGGTCTCCCTTTCATATTTTCATCAGCTTTCTGTAAATTCAATAACACTGCCCTTTGCATTCAGTGGACTGTAAACGCAGACATTGTCTGACAGTATGGGCCATTTTGGAATCAACCTGTCACTGTTTCGTAGACTAGAGTCCCTCTGTCGGTGGTTAACTGAACCAGATTGGCTAAAAGCTAATGAATCGGACGCTGTCCAACGGGTGTTTAGGACCTTGTGAGTTTTTCTCATACCCGAAAAGGGTCCTTAGTGCAGGGTGTATAAAGACCCCTATTCCAAGTACATGCCACATATGCTCTTTTATATATGGTCAAATCTTTCTTGGTGATGTGGGAGACCTGTGGTGTGTTCTCAGCCCGGGGTCTCAGCCCGTGATGGCGTGAGGAGGGTATCACGTGCATACAACCATTAGATATTCTTAACTACTGCTGCCTGCCTTTGTATGTCGGTCCCACAGATCTCTATAACAATACTAGCAAGAGTACTTACCTATATGTTTCTAGCTGTAATACTTAAATGCTTACTGAGATGTTTGCATTTTTGACTTAAGAAAAAAAATGTGAATTGCTCTACTCTAACTGTGATATTGTTACGTGTTTAATATGGATTAACTTAGTCTAAGATATTGATTGATTCACTTAGATGTGTCTTCTATTTACTATATGTGTTCCCTTACAGAATCTAACGTGAGTATCCATGCTGTCATTACATTCGGCCTGTGTGCCTCAATTACTTTTTCAGCATTTCAGCTAACATCAGTTTTTTGTCAGGATGAAGCAACAGGATCTCGACTTCTCACAACCACAACAGGTACCAGTCGTGGTTGATGCTGGTGTAGTAGTGCCAGACTCACCACTGTCCTCAACCACAAATCATAGTTTAGTCCTACAGGATAAACTTATGTAATATATTTGGTTAGATAAAAAAAAACGTGTAGGGTAGATTAACTTTGAATCGTCTTTGAACCATCATGAGACGTCCACTCCACTCTTTTGGCCAAAGAAATCAGTCTGGTGCTGTATCAACGCTGGATGACCAGTTTACAATGTTGATACAATTCTCAGCTGATCGTGGAGGTCAGTAAGTTGGGTGGACGGCTCAAGGTTAATCTACCCATATGGCATTCTGTGAGCAGTGAGGCATTGACTAAGACGTGGACTGAATAATGGACTGACTGTAGCCAGATACCAACCATCACACAGATTTCTAGAGCGGCATAGACTCTTATATGTACCTGGTAGGCGTATCAATACCGGGATCAATACCCAAGGTAAGAAGGTATAGTCACAGGTGGGCTTTTGACTGATGACTGTGTTGCCGTGTGGAGACGTCCGGCCGCACTCCAGTGCGCCTCAGTAGGCGCCCAGTGTGTTAAGGGTGAGCAGCTTTGGTCCTTGACGAGCAGCTCCTGGCCGGACCCTCCTCCAGGCGGTGTTTGATGAGCTGCTCGTCCCGCTCTGACAGCGAGGTGTGCGGTCAGGGCACCGTCTCACCGGCCAGGTCGGTACACATGGATGGCACACACGCCGACCGCCAGAGCTGCACACTCCATCCTGAATCAACTCACAACACCTCAATCTCTATCTGATCTCCATTTACCATGAGTAAAGAAGAGGGGGTGCCAGCTTGTGAGCAGCCCAAGGGAGATCCAGGTGTGGAACTGGCCTTAGTAACAGGTTTTGCGTACACTTTAACCCCAAACGCTGCAGGGGGTCACGGGAGGCCCCATTTGTCTTTTAAATAGTGAGGTTTATTTGTATATCCCAAATTGAAAGAGGCCGGAGGTCAGGGAACACCCACAGGGCAAACAGACCTGTGGCTTGTTATTTCCCTGGTATATGTTCTTTCATACAATAATATACTTGTAGCAAACGTTGAAGAGCCGGGGTTGAGACAAGGTAATTAAGATATGCATGGGAAGGGGACGACAAAGAAAGATTCTGTTTAAGCTGGCCCAAAATACATGTCAATACTTGTCTGAGGGGGATTGATGTTTCTCCGTTTAAATAGTTGGCATAACGCTGTTTATCATATTTCATCTTTGTCACACGCTGTATAGTAGCTCGATCATCTTTGTATTTCAAAACCGAGAGTAGACCCCTGGGATTTCAAAATTGCACACATCCTATCAGAGGTACATTGTACGTCGAAATCACGTATATCCATACAGGAAGTGGGGTTATGACGTTGCTTTTAAATTCTGCTAGCGATCTCGACCTTTTTAGTCTATTCAGTACAAAATCTGCCCATGGCCTGCACAGAGGAAAGAACACTGATCGCTTTGACACATACTGCACAGGTCACAATTTGTCTCCCAGATGACATGTATGAAGGCATGTCAAATGAGGTTGACCCTCTCATATTTGGTTTGTCAACTCCATTTGACATGCGTAATAAAGACACGTCACATATTTCTGATCCATTCACCTGAGTGCTAGGTAATACTGTGAGACAATTATGTAAGGGTCAAGAGCAGTCAATAACTATGTACCAATGGTTCAATCAAGGGAGGCCTATAATAGAAGGCAGGGGATATCATAGTCCCACAGGCCTGCAACACTAAGGCACTTTTTCCTATCTACAGAACTCCTACTTGACTGAGGACCTCTATGCAGTCCATAAGACAAGGGCATGGAGGTGCATGGCAATGCCATATGTCTCCCTGTACTGTAGATACTGAGATTATAGATTGTGGGTTAGAATACAGTCCTTTGGTATTTTCACTGACCCACACATAAGGTGTCTAACCACTCCAGTTGGAGTATTCAGGATGGTGGGTGTCTATTTTGATATTCAATAACAAATGCAGATTTAACAACGAAATAAAATTCACTACCATTTATTGATAGTATTTACAGACCTTAGTGATCTATTCTTCATGAAAACAAAATGACACAGATACATCAAATGTCTCAAGTGTTGGTAGTACTTCTTGGTAGTGATTAGTCCTGGTACCAAAATGGTTGTTTGCTCCATCTAGTGGAATATCCTAGAACAATTATGTATGTCAAACCATCACATGTCAAGTGCCTTCGACATGGCCGTGACCCTGGTCAACTCACAGATGACATGGCATTTTAAGGCATGTCAAATCATATGAGGATTACTGTGTGCTACAGTTGTCATGGTGACATATGTGCACATGTCCCAATGACCTGTGCTCTCTGTGTCAAATCAAGTTGACATGGGTATACATGTCACTTTGTCAGGAAGAATTTTCTCAGTGTGTACTTCAGTGTAAAAGGGCCTCTGAATGACTGTTGGTATATGTCAAACATCTGACAAAGCCTTATCAACAATCCTTTTGTCGACTGTAATCTGTCAGCAAGCCTGCGCATGACATACGGATATAGGGGTCCCCTGAAAACTGCCCCGCTAAAACACTGCAAACATACATCAGAAGGAGTAAGACGGAGGAGTATGTGGGAGTAAGTGCCATGAATGAAAACACCAATTGGCTATAGACGGAGTAGAGTCTAGCTGGGAAGCCTAGATCTATCTGCCCGGAGCATTGTCAGAGTGTGAAAAGATGCAGCCTCCATTGTAAGCGTCCAGATTTGTTCTGCAGTGGTGGGTGTACAACCACTATATGTAGATCCTCCACCGAGAAATCTAGCCACAATCTAACCAGATAGCGGTATAGTCGTGGTGACTCCAGTATCACTGAGGATGTGATACTTCTTTTAGAGGTTTGGATACAGATAGTGTTTTTTTTATACTACACAGATAGTATTTGGGTGATAAGCCCCTATATGTACATGTAGTACTACAGAGAGCGGTCATTTATGCAGATGGTGGTTTTACTTGCATACTGCCGTCGGGAGTAGATTCCTCCTCTCCTATAAAGATGTAAAATCTCTATAGAGTCTGAGCAGATGGTTTGGTGCTGCCCCAACACACCCGACGGGAGGTGCGGATTATCTCAATTATAAACCCAGGGCTGTCAGTTTTTATTGAGAATTACATTTGGCCTCACTACTTCTCCACCCCACGCCTTCTGCCTGCAGGTGGGATCATCCAGGGGAGGTTTTATCTTGGCGGTTGTCGTAACCAGCCCTCATGCTGCCACCTCCAGGGTGAGATACCATCCCGCTGCTACTACTGATGTTGGGTGATATCTCTGTTTTACCTCGACAATGTCAGTCTAAGCACGTACAGACAGACTACAGTCCTCTGGCCTTAATAGATACGAGATAGTAGAAACAGGCCTACTGGTTCATGTACATGTACATACATGCATGTATCTAAATCTACATACAAATCAAAATGCTGGTCACTTATAGTCATGCAGTAGTTGTAAAAGTAATGCTATAGAGTGTAATCGATATACAGGTGTTTGTGGAAATCGTGGACGGTTGTAGTGTGAACCCTTTGTCCTTTGCCCTATACTGTTGTCAAATGTAGCAGTCAACCTGCCCTGCTGACATGTAAACAGTGGGCAGTGAGTGGAGGGACAAACCTGAGCATGGCTGCTTCATATTTATATGGGAGTTTTTGCCGGCGCTTACTGATATCCAGCTCTTTTTTCTGTAGTTGTGATCACGACCCAGCCTCCAGGACATGTCTAGGCTGTCATTTAGCCAGGCCCCCATGCCCTGGAGGGACAGGTGGTGATAGGTACAGGTGGAAAGGGGCCATCCAGATGGTGTAAGTCTCAGTAGGCTTCCTACACGACGTCTAGGTGAGGTGCTCTGGCAATATGTGGAGGCAATGAGATGGAGTGGGGAACCCGAGGGGGGCACTGAGCCTCGGTTTGGGTACCAACTGTGGTACTGACCCCACGGAGCAGGGGCTGTCAACACGTCAGCGAGGGGGGGAAAGGGGGGCTGTCAACTGAATTGTATCTTGAGATTAAGGGGCTGTTAATACCCGTTATAACTTGGATGGGAAGGAAGCAGCTTGAATATTCCTTCTAATCACTCAGGGCTGTGAAATTCCTGAATATCTTTGTCTGAGAACCATAGTTTATATGGAAGAGTCCGGTGAAAAGAGGGGCTGTTATCAGACTTCTTGAAAAAGGGGGGCTGTAAAAATTATGCTACATTTTAAGGGGCTGTGAAATGACCAAATATGGGGGGGCTGTAGTTTCACAGTTGGTACTACACATCAAAGACTCAGTGCCCCCCCCCCCGGGGTGGGGAAATAGGGAAATGGCTGTATCGCCTTCAAGAAAGACAGCTGCTTTTGGCAGAATGCACTGATACTATCTGAGACGGGGACCAGCTTGTCTCTGAAAATGGCTGTTATATAGGGATCAGTGTGATTTACCCTAGGGGGTCGTTCGCACATAGAAACTATAGGAAAGGTAGGGAGTGCCCCCCTGGGGGTTTACCACTTTTGGCAGACCCAGCGAAATTCAAAATGGAGGAGCCTTGTGTGTGGTCCTAGGCTCCTATTCGGACTTAGCAGGTTGTTGCATGGGCGCGGCCATTGCTGGAGCTTGTTACCAGCGTGTTCTACTGATAAGAGCTATCACATGGGTACCAGTTGGCCCCCGAGAGGTCCGCAGTGAATAGTTGGGATCATCTCATTGGTTAATAATTAATCCTGCTAAGTCCGTATAGGGCTGACCCAGGATACATTTTCAACCAATGAGATAATTCCATAAGTTCACTGCTGAATTTTTGGGTACATTATATTACACCTGGTACCCATCATGAGGTCGTTATCAGTGTTTATCTCTCCTGGTCCCAGATCAACCAATGGCGGACCCACAGGACCTCAATACTGAGCCCTAAAGAGCTGGAAGAGTGGAGTCCTTTTTTTCCAACTGCTGATATCAAAGCACAACCACAAGTTATGCGACTCTGTCATATCAACTTTGTGCGGAATATGAAATTAATCAATTATTTAATACAGCCATATGTGCCTGTATTGAATAATAGATTAGAAGTAAAACGATGGTTTGCGTTATCTTACCTTCCTCTACCCATGGCCCCATTGCACTGAAGTATTGCAGCCCCAAACCAACGGATGCCGCCCCTATGACGACACACCTGTGGTGTCACCCGCTGTGACTGATGGCTGCCTTCATACTTACCTGGGTGTAATCTCTACCTGGAGGGCCCCGCGGTGACCGGCTCCGAGCCGCGCCCCTGATCACAGAAGCGGCACCTTTGATCCTCTCACCTGGCCTCTCATTACAGTAGGTGAGCACACCTGGGGAGTGCTGATATTACATCAGGGGGTAGCACAGAAGGTGTTGCACCAAATAGGCTGCCAAGTGGCCCAGAGATCCCAGAGGGTCTATTGCCCTTCAGGAAGGATGCACCTTGTATTATAAAACATTCCTTGTCTATTTTACAAGTGTACTATTCTTTTGAGCATTGAACAAATGTGAAATTATTTCAACTATACATTCTCCACATCCAAGCCTCTATTGCCGTGAGTTTACCGAGTGTCAAAAGTGTACCAGAGGTATTTCTAGGGGTATTACGATGCAGTGTCTGTGTACTGGGCTCTTGTCACATGTGTGTGAAGTGGCCACTGGTGGGGCAGCCATTAACAGATAGCATATCACCTACAACCAGCAGTCTGACCACCTCTCTACCTGTCACCAGGTGATCTAACCCTGACATACCCAGCCATGCTCAACTGAGGCTCTATGATCCAACCCCTGCCTACCCAACCCTACCCGATCACAGAGCCGTCCTCCCACGTCCCATATCTCTGCACGCTGAATGTCCCACAGGTATTTAGATAAGCTCTACCTGTTACCTGTACGTAACAGCAGCAATCTCAGCCAACCCCTTCATCTGGCCGCCTGGCGTAAGGAGTGCTATAGTGGGACCGTATCCATTGTTGACATGACGTGAGGATGGTGACGTATACTGCTACGTCGTAGCTTCCGAGCCGCCATCTGGTGACTGGCGATAACCCAGGGGGGCCACTCCTGGGATTATGGCAACTATGTGCGTACAAAAACTAGAGGGAAAGGGGGTGCTTTTTTACACTATGAAAGGATCCGGCAGGATCCTCTATAAGGGGCCTATTTTTGGACATTTTGGGCTAAAAGGGGTATCAATTTCAAGGTGGAATTCTCTTGGAAAATTTTTAAAAATTGCAGTAAAAGGGGTTGGTTTTGTGGAAAATGTTCCCGCTGAAAGGGTCCCAATTTTAGAGTGTGGTGTAAGTTGGGGGTTTGCTTTTTTTCAACTTTTTTAAAGGGTTTCCCATCAAAGGGGTGCAATTTTAAAAACTAGAAAAAATTAGGGAGATTTCACAGGTGTATCCCGCCAAAAGGGGTATATATTTCTAGGAAATTGCCCCGCTATAAGGGGTACCAAGTGAACAGTGATGTACGCACATGGTTACTATAGAACATATATGGAGTGGCCCCCCCGGGGGCGATAAGCAGCCACCCACTTCCGGTGTTATCACAGGTCCCATGGTAAAGCCATGGCATACATGTACGTCTTTCTGATTCCGGAGTCTGTGGACGGCTTGCATATCCCGGTAGACGCTTCAGGCTTCTTCGGGGGACTAGATTAATTTGGCAACTGACAAAAATGACACCAAGCCTTCGCTAACTTAAGATATAATAGACATTTTAGGAGTAGATGAATTAGGATATGCTTTGAAATGCACACTCAGACACATACCGGTAGGCGTCTTACAATGGATCTTAACTAGCTCACCTGAGCACACTGTATTTTAAGACGACAAGACCTTTGGTGTATCTATATAC
This sequence comes from Acholoe squamosa, assembly GCA_949317995.1. NCBI lineage: Eukaryota > Metazoa > Annelida > Polychaeta > Phyllodocida > Polynoidae > Acholoe > Acholoe squamosa. The sequence goes on along the minus strand of OX439035.1, from coordinate 54,705,675 downwards.
TTCTTTTTGCTACTTTTTTTTACTTCTCAGAGACACGGTTTGTGCACCCGTAAAGAAGTTTCTTATCGCAGTTCACACCGTCATCTCGATGAAGACATCTCCATAAGTGAGATATAGACTAAGCTGACATGTGACAGTCTCTAATTCACGCCCCGTTAGGGAGTGATCATTTTTTAACAACAGGGGGGGCTGGTGGGTTTGCGTGCGGATGCGCGAAAAAAATTTCGACCCCCCCCCCTCTCGAGGGGGTAAAATTTCTTTCGACCTAAGGGACAAAAATCGCGCGCGAACATCCCCTTTTAGCCTATAGTAATGCGTGGGGTTTTCCACTGAAAACAGATGAAATATTTTTGACCCCCCCATCAGAGGTGTTGAAAAAATTCTGACCCCCCCCGGTCAAGGGGTTGAAAAAATTCTGACCCCCGCCCTCAAACCCACCAGCCCCCCCCCCGTTGTTAAAAAATAATCACTCCCTTAGTGTGCTCCATAAACCCGCATGCTGCTGGCCACACCCTCTCCATATCCAACCCCCTAGGTGGTAAAAGGATGCTCAATAGCACTCCAGACTCCATCTTAGACCTTTTTCTATTTCATCTTATTTTATCTTCGTTTCTATTTTTTTTTTTTTTTGCGAGATGGTGCTAACTACACCACCCCTTTTTTTATTGAATTCCAAGACATATGTTAACATAGGTATGTCCATGAACATATTGTACATTTTTCCTCATTGATTTCCAACGAGGCCAACCTTTAAGTTTGAGTTGCATGAGTTTAGACATTTAGACATTCAGAGGAATCCCTCCTCAAAACTTCAATCGAATAAACCCATTGAATTATGAATAAAAGTGTGCGTGTGTGTGTGTGTGTGTGTGTGTGTGTGTGAGAGAGAGAGAGAGAGAGAGAGAGAGAGAGAGAGAGAGAGAGAGAGAGAGAGAGGGGGGGGGAGGAAGAGAGAAGATTAATATGCAGACCATGCTGATGCCATACATCTTCTCGGTCTGCCTTCCCGTATAGATCCGAAAAGTGGGCAGGCAGGCCCTCCAGTACCCTACCTGTGCTGGCATTCCCCCTTGCACATTAACCTCCAGATCTGGTTCAGGGACAGGCAACTGTGTTTCCACCCCAACCATACACTAAAAATACAGTTCCCAATCGACTTACTAGCCCCAACCCCGCCCCTCCATGGCCTCTTCTTTTTTCTTCTTGATTCCCACGAGCTGTGTGGTTCGGGAAATGGCCGCTTTACATGTATCATAAATTTTGTCATAAACTCGTTTACAGTCCAGGTCATGCAGGCAGGTGAGTAGTGGGTAGTAGGTGAGGCAGGAGGAAGTGTGTGTGTACTTGTGTGTGTGTGTGGGGGGGGGAACTGTTTTATAGGGACGTTATGAAGTCGACAACTGCATTCATATGAAGACGTAAAACGGAGCGATAAACACATGACGTCAGCAACAACATACATCATATCCAACCACCCTGCTTCTGCCATGGCAACTAAAACAAAGTATTAAAAAGATGGATTAATTCAGCACTACCATCGGTGCGATGTGTTCCACTGACAGGTCCGTTTGAAATGTCGATTTAAAATTGGACAACTGTTATCATTATTGCTAAATTCACAGTTTCTATCCACAAATGGGGAGTCCAGAGCCGGGGTCCAGAGTACATGAGTGTGACGTACAGTACCATGCATGTTGGAGCCTCGTGGCGGATGCCCACGACCACAGGTACTCGTGCGACACCTGTATCATCATACCATCATAAACACAGCTCACACGGCTCCAACCTACAACAATGCCGTGTCAATAATATGAATAACACCCGCGTGGTGAAACCATTTTGTAGCCTTTACCTGACAGCCATTTGGCAAACACCCCTCCAGTGATAATTGACTCATCATTGGCAGACAAAGTGGCCAATCATCTCACCTGTCTAGACACGCACACCTGTCCCCCTGCTCCTCATCTGTTTGAGTGTAGAACAGGGTAAAAACAAGTAAGGGACAGTTAGGATGTAAAAAGGCACAGGTTGTGCACAAAAATAATTATAGCACATGTCATCACACCTGGGATGTATGTACCATCTGTGAACCTTAGATAGAATAATTGTTCAAAAAATGTTCCCTGCTGTAATCAGTATGATCAAGTTATGCCACCTACTTGTCACGCTTAATAGTATGAAACTACCGTAATGGCGATACGCCTTAAAAACTGACTTGGGAAAAACAAGATAACGAGAGAGGCCTTCTAACCACTCCCCCAGCTTTTGTCATGGAATAAAATACTTCCTTCACCTATAATGTATTGGCATGGTTTGGGACGGTATACTTGTACATGTACAGGTAGTTTGGGTTAATTCGCCTTTTCTGAGTATCACTTCGGGGTCAAAGGTGATCTGGGGCAGACTCTGACAGGAACTCAGAGGAGCAGGCAGTACAGGAGACACTAACATCACGCCACGATCAATTTACCGTGCAACAACCCAGGTAGTATGCCCCCCACCTCACCCCCTCCCTTCCACTCCCAGGTTTTTATGTGAGTTGCAGGGCGTGGGTCCTCCATCCTTCTCCGGCAGCTGGGACATAGATCTAGCCGTCATACCTGTCTGTTGGGGCTAACTGGTAGAAATGCCGCATATTAAACCCTGGGAACCCTGACGGTGATTTCTTACTACCACAGGTGTGAGCTGCTCGGTGGGTGGTGGGGACGTGGCGGGAGCGGCAACATAGAAAGCAGGGGTTGTCGGGGAGGGGAGTAGGGTATGGGCACAGTGGGCATATCGGTATGATGATTTCTTTTGATTTTTTTTTTTTTTTTTTTTTGAGTGGGGTATGCAGAGAAAGCGTGCACCCGGTCTTACGAGGTATTTATTTTAATGCTGAAAGGAATAGTGATAAAGATAAAATTATAAGACGTTGTTCATTATCAGAGAAATACCCTGGAAGAAATAACCCTCTGAAAGATGCCTGTAGCCGGGCCTGCAGATCTCCTTGTGTGATGTACCGTTAGTAGGAGGGGTGGTAATGGCAGAACGATGGGAGGTGTAGTACAAATGTAGTATAATATAACTAGGTATATATATACTGGTACAGGTCATCTGCCCCTTCTCCCGGCCCCTTCTCCAGATGGTAGAAGGCTACAAGGGGCGTGTGGCTACTATACCACGTATCGGTGTAATGGTCTCTGACATACCAAAACTCCTTATCTAAAAGCCACTGGTACACGTGTATTAGAGATATACTCACTGAAAAGATAACTGATACGTGTATGTATACATGTTGTTTCATGTATATACATTTAGTCCGGGACATGTAGGTATACCGCGCCGATAGCATAACTCCATATTCCCATCTCTCCGCCCATCACAACCCCCACATAGAATCAGCCACACCCTGAAATAAATACCATAAGATCCCGCTTATAAACCATTTCATGCCCTTGGCGCGGCTTATATGAGAGTTTTTTTTTTAAGTGAATACTATCAAACTAAATCAATTTATAATACTACTAAAAATAAACCAGGTGTGAGAATTGAGAATATGACATTACCTTTTCTCTATTTTAACCCAAAACAAAGGATGCCCTTTAACTACAAATTCATGATATGGCTTATACGCAAGTGTGGCTGATCCGCGCGGTTTTACGGTAGTGATATTGATAAGCCGCTGCACCACTCCATTTCTCCCTGTATCTGATTTGTGATGTTTGGATCTATGTGCTCTGGTGTGAGAGGGGTGGGATGGAGTGAGAGTGTCCAAGGGGTCTGGGGTGCGGTGGGGGTGCTCGGTAATCGGAGGGCATTAATGACCTCTGCCGAATCCTGAACGCGATACTAATTGTGGTTATTTGCATTTTATGGCCGCTCAGATTAGATGCTATTCATAAAATGGCAAATACTGTAGAGGACTAGTTATTACAGCTACAGATACTGTAGTCCCAAGTGAACGACAGATGTGAAATCTCTACACCATAATGCTGCCGTGGTGACACATCTCTAGCATAATGACCTTCACTGTGACTGTGACTCTGACTGTGAGATCGAGGTCTGACCTATGTGGCTGCAATGTGTCGGGTAACACACCGACATGAATGGGACAGGGGCAACTTGACATGGTTTCTCAGTGTTGGATGGATCCCATCACTTTGCCTGCTGTGTACTGTTAGACATGCAGTAAATCATGTTAGTAGATAACCCCGACAGTAACCACTAATCCGCCTTACAAGATAACACCAGCCTCCCCTACTTCTAACACTGAACGCCGCCTGCAAACAAGGATCAAACAAAGCAGCGGCACTAGCCACTGAAAGATGCAATTAGAACACGTCGAAATTAAACCAATTTATCAGAATATGATCGGGTACAGAGCCTTAAATCCTGGCCTCCATGTTGGGTCGTCACTGATGTTCCCCTTTGTACCAGACCAGGTCCTTTAGGGTGAAGTGCTCCAGGGCTGTAAATCTTCACCTGTGAGTGTGTAATCAGGTGTGACTCACCAGCACTGGGTCAGGTACACCAGGGGGAGGGTACTCAGGTACATGTACTGCATGGACAGTTCTGTAGCATACCAGTAGTTTATTGTTGTAACAATACCCGTATATTGTTTACGAAAGTACACTGTAGTATGTACTAAAATGGTTCTTGGATGTAGCAGTGATTAATAAAGGTATGTTCATGAACTATAACCTAAACTAAAGAGTTTAAAACGGAGAAAGGGTTTTAGAAAAGCAACCATATCCATACATTGAGGGCCTGTGGGTGTTCCGTCCCTCCACAATACATGTACTTGGCATTGTGGAGGGACGGAACACCGACAGGCCTTCAGTACCATATTCGCGTCATGTGTCGGAACCACTTGCCACGCCCCCATGGCTTCTGCTAGTCATGTTCTGCTTCAAGCCATAAGAAAAATCTTTAAATGCCTGACCTGAGTTTAAGTCTTGTCATGAACTCATATATTTACAAACAAAACAAAAATAAATAAATAAACATATCGCATCGAGGGATAGAATACCATCGTGATATAATCACATACTTTGTATATGCATAGACGTAGAATGTGCCGTAACGGAAATCCCGATTAATATGCTCTGCTGTCATTAGCTTATCAATTCTCCGTGACCACATCCGGTTAAGCCTCAGGCTATAACTGCTCTAATTATAAACTTTTGTTTCACTCCTATCAACCCACCAGACAAGGTCCTCCACGCACAGCACATGTCGGGACTGGACCACTTTTTGAGTAATATGTGTTTAATTAAGGGTACCAATGCCTCAACACTGCCCTCCTTTTACCGATATTGTAATTTCTGGTGGACGTTGTGAATACAATAGGTTCCTGGTGGGGTCAGAAATAATTAATTGATGTTCTACCCCATGCTGAGGCCTTCTGGTAGGGTGGAAGCTCCCTCCACATCCCCTCCCCGGCACGGAGCTCAGCCTGATTGGGAGAGATTTATTGTCGGTGGGACGATCCACGAGCCTTTTTTACTAGACACTCCTCGAGCTCACCTTTTGACTCAATTGTTTAGACGAACCACTCATATACCAAATGAAGGGGTAGGGGTAGTTGCCGGGGTAAAGTTGGTATTGCAGATACTCTAGGTGAACTTACTGACGGGAAAGAAATGGATGCTTATGTATGTGATTGGCGAGGGAAGGTTAATGACTGATAAAGGGCAGTCTGGTGGAGGGAAAAAGTAACTCGGGTAAACGAAGGGGGCGTTCTCTCCCCTCTCTGTGGGGGTGAATACGGTGAGGGTTTGTTAAATCCCTGTGTGATGCAGTAAGCCTCCCCCTGGCCACCTCAAGCCCTCAGGGCTTTTTCTCAAAAGAGGAAGGGGAAGGGTGTTCAATGAGGACAGGGGAAGGCTGGAAGGGGAGGTGAGGGAGACTGAAAGGAAGGGACGTCTCCTCAAACTCGTCAACCCCTCAAGCTCACTGGTTTTGGCTTTAATAATGTTGCTTAGAAAATGGCACTTTCGACATCAACCACCCGGCCCCCATCAACCCGCATCTACCGGTACCGTAGTGACTTGTCCAAGCGTTCGACGATTTTCAATTTCAATACCATTACGCCCTGCAGCTCAATGAAGAGTGTGGCTTTTTCAAAACATTGCTTCAGTATATGATATTTGGATACCGCACCAAACCTGGCGCTTATAAATTCAAGACCAGCGTTTTGCTTCCAAGATCCCGGGGGTAAAACGAGTCATTACATTACTCCCAGGCTGCACATCAACCCCCTCCCACCCCCACCCGACCCTCCCACCCTCTCCACGCGTACAATCCTTCTACGTGATGGCTATAGTGAGATGGGAGGGGGTCGGGTCCGAATTTAATGAGAAGCAGACACTTGATTGTGACATCGTGCATTAGGGTGGGGCATTAGCATTCATCAAGGTGCGCCCCAAGTATGCGGCCACTATCGGGCTAATATAAGCAGTGGATTGAGGCTGTACCAACCAGGGAGGAGTCAGGGTTAGGGCAGTCAGGGGGAGGACACAGAAGGATGTACTGCTTATACAGGAGGGAGGAGCAGGAGTACTAGTGTTCATACCAGAAACACTCTGACTGCTCTGTAGTTATTAGTAAGGGACATGCCTGCTGTCTAGATGACAAGTATGGATCCTGAGACTGGAAGTAGGAAAAAGTGGTGTGTTCGTCAGACTGACTGAATCACAATCCGCCCCCTGCCGACTGAGTGCAGCAGCAGCAGGCAGTGTGCGTGTTGTGTGAGGTGTGTGTGAGTAGTAGGGTGCAGGAGTAGTAGAGGGGTGCACAGAGGCAGGCGGCCAGCTGCCCCTCTGTCTTCAAACACTCGCTGACAGCCGCACGTTTACCCAGGCAACCGATACCGGCGCGGCAGTAGTGAGCACACAGAGCACCGCGCGTGCAGCAGGGGACATACCTAGCTCCACAGGGACACGACAGGACTGACCAGACAGACTGACCTCTCACTGACCATAGACATACCTGTCACCACTCCTCCAGGGGGATCTAACACGCTGCTCCAGGCCTGTAGACATTACCTGCAGCACGCGTTAATACCGCATCGCGCCATAGAGAAAAAGGTGGACGCTGTGCCGCTCTGCGCCTAGTGCTACTCGTACTAGACCAGGGAGGCGCGCCACAGCACCTCTTGGAACTTTAGGTGACCTCTTTGTGCCACCATGGAGGTGTACGTCCTGCCCCGCCCTGTTATCACTGCCCCTTTACTGACCGCTGTCTTTTTGCTCGTCACCTTTCCAGCCATCACCAAAACGCGCCAACAGGACAGTTACTACTTCGACCCGGCGCCCATCGACCAGGACGTGGTGGAGGGCCAGCCGGCCTACCTGAGGTGCGACGTATCCAACCGGCGCTACATTAAGTTCTATTGGAGTCTGAACATGAAGACTGTGATGAATACGAGCAGGAGGCATCAGGAGGACAGCAACCTGAGGATTTTACGTGTGAGCCGCGAGCAGGACTCGGGCTCCTTCAGGTGTATAGCAACCAATGACAGTACCGGCGTCTCCATCAGCTCCACAGAGGCACGCCTCAACATATTGTGTAAGTACTCTTTTACTTATAGACTGTAATAATGTAAGAGGTTGTGGTACATGTTTCTTTTGCAGGACATGGCTTTATCATGTAAATGCAGAAGAAATCTTCATTTCATCTTGTCGCCGGAAGGGGAGGTGAAAAATGGATCATAACCTCATATTTTCTATTTATATTGATAGGAAATTGCGATTGGTATACCGTTATACATGTATTACACATTGTCCCCACACACCTAACACTCGGACCTAACAGCTATAACAAAATAATGAAAGGTAAAGGGCTTGTATATGTATAGTCATTTCCTGTTGGCGAGTGTCCAAAATGGTGTACCTGTATAAATAGAAGGAAAAGAGTTAGAATACCATGTCAATTTAGAGTCCCACTGACTTAGATCTTTAGATTATGCCAAGGATGTTTAAGATGTGATGGCACTATGGCTTTTGGTGTAGTGGCGTAGGGGTGGTTTAGGGGCCAAGACACCTCTAGGCGAAATTGCAAGGAATGTTCACGGGGAGAAGAGATCGGTGTTGGTGGCGGACTTCTGGTCCAGAGCTCTAGGGGTTAAGTTAGCTCATAATACCAGACATTGCAGAGGCATCCCCTTCCATACCCTCCTTTAACCCTACTCTCTAAGTTTCTCCGTCCAGATCCCTCAGGTACTATACATGCACATTAAGCGAAGGTCTGCATCTCCATGCAACCATAATCTGACCATCTCTGTTTCATGTCAATTCCCTTCATCCAGAAATATTTGAATTTCAAACACGAATAGCCAAGTGGGACTCTACACTCAATGAACTTCTAACTCCCTCTCCATTCCCTCTCGTCATCACCCCCATCCTCCATCCCTCCCGCCCTTTTGACCTCCTCCCTTGTACAAAATATAGACACCACATGTCTTGTTCTTTCCCAGATTCCACTGGAGCACAACAACCAGAAAACGGGGCAAAGCAAAGTCTGTGAATGTTGGTGAGGGTGGGGGGGGGGGTGCTACTCCCACAAGTCAAGAGATTGAGGGCTGTACTTAAACTATAACTACTACTACTACTACAAAAGGACAGGACCACTGACCAGTCTGACCAGGAGGGCATTAAACCGGCCTCCTGCCCATAAATCAGGCCAAAGGGGGCCAATACAGTCCTGATCTGGGCTTGGCGCAGGTTGGCCATAAACAAAGGTCAGACTTTGGGTGACTCTGAGGGTCGGGGGCAGATGAAAGGACGCCCCGATCAGCCCAATTTTTGGTTACCTTGGTGATGGGTGTAGCAAGGCAGACTTACAGGGTCAAGGTCAAGGTCGACAGCCGTGATTGGCACCATCGGCCAGTCTGTCACCAATTCCGTAGGTCCAGAGATATTGGAAGTGATGGGTAGAATTACCGAACAGATGATCCACTGAAACCTACTTCATGAGATCTAGAGACCTTCGCCACTTTATCACCTTTCAACTTTGTAATGTATACCCTTGCAGCAATTTGGATTAGGTTTGGAAAGGTTTAAAAGTCTCCCCAATTGTAAAACGATCTGTGTGCTGGATCTACGTGATCTAAAGTAATGGTCGTGGCCTCTTCTAGATTACTACTACTCCGGTAGCAATACCCCTTAACGTGACAGTTATATATTGCCAAGCTGTAGAAAACTGTCTTCCATTTATTTCCCAGTTAACCCCAAGCTTGTAATGTATGTACATAGTACATGGATGTACCTCCCACCCTTGCCCTTTTGAGGCAGACCCTAAACCTTGTAATTGTCAGAGAATGAAGGAATTAACAGTCTCAATAAGGGCAGTAAAAGACTGCATCCCAAGCCCGGATCCCAAGGTAACTTTATGGGAGGGTTTGAGAGTAAGGGGGGGGGGGCTGTGTGGGAGATCTTTTCCCACTTCTGTGTTGGTCCGGAGATTGCACATGGCAGAGAGGGACGGACAGTCCTTAGCATCTAAATGGGATTCGGCTGCGACATTTACTCAGACAGAGAGAGAGCATGTCTCTGGTTTCACAGCAGGATCAGGGAAGGGCGGATCTCACCCAGTACTCTGCAGTAAAATCAAATTTGATTCAGAGTGAACCTTGTGTTCTCAGTTGTATCAATAGCTTTACATTTTTCTTATTCCCGTACCTTTTAGAGTAGCAATTGAATATTGTTTGAAAGTGAAATTGAAAAAGAGGGCCTGTGAATGTATATTCTTGAATTACTTCCCATATCATTCTAAGCATATTTCCAGTTTACAGCTTTTTTATTCTGAACACATACGCAAGACACCAAATTCCTCAGAAGGTGAGCCCCCGTCCCCGCTACCCCCCTTACTACTGTCCGCAGGCAGGTAAGGATTGGGCGAGGATTGAGCTAATTATTACTACTGAGCAGCTCCTAGAGCAGCTCACCTCTCCCAAACCTTGCAGCCAGCCATGGAGCTCCTCCCCCTCTGTACGCAGCCTCTGGCGGCCCATTCCCAGCCTGCATCCTCAAATTAGCACTGGGAAGGTGAGGCTTGGCCCTGCAGCCATCCTTTTAGCAGAAACTGGTTGGGTATTTGGGGGTATTTCTCCAACCCCGTCCAGACTCCTACACGCAGCCTGGTTCCATACTGTGGTGCTGAGTTTAGCAAACTGTGACCAGATGTATTTACACATACTGACCGGGTCCACGTGCACGTCTACTCCCTTCACATTCACACAGAGAAGACCCACCACCCAACTGTCTGTGTACCAACTATGTACCACTGCTCCTGTGTGTAGGAGCCACATTATGGGAATTGGGTAATTCAATGTGGGTTGGTAAACAGAAATAAGCACTCGTAAACAATTTAAACCCACAGGGATTTCCCTTCTCACGTAGTGCTAGATAATAGGTTTATTTTAACATCAACGTGTGTATATGTGTGACCTGGGCTAAGGCACCAAGCTACACCCAAAGAGACCAAATAATATAAATGGGGAAAACATAAAGAGGGGAAATGTTTAAAAGTTGTTGGTATTGTTAGCTGTCAGATGCACGCCTTATAATGCAGGTCGTCTGAGGATAAACATGTAACTTCACCAGAAGTCGTATTTACCGTTGTACCCAAAGACCAAGCTTACCAAAAGGCCTCAATCGACGAGGTTCCATGGTGCAAACAAGAACTTAGGTCTCTGCCCCCAGAATATTATATTAGAGCCAAATATTAATACACGGCTTGGGAGCAAACAAAATATCATTGATGGCGGATTTGTCGAGGATAGGGTTTCTGGTCGCTGTCGTTTGCTCACGGATCGACACAGGTAGATACTCGGGTGACTCAGGATGGGTCGTTGTTGAACTAGGCCTAGGTCGGTCTTAGATGTATTTATATATCGTCCTTGTCTATCCAGTATTATTAAATAGAGTAACCATAAAAATCCATATGTACATCTAAAGTGTTTCAGCACACATTGCAATAATCAATTAGCACCAAAGAATGGGGTGTTAATATTTGGCTGAGAAGAATTATAACCTTCTGCCATTTCAAGTTTTCCACTCTTTGTCAGTTGTCATCTTTGACAGTTATTGGCTACTTTGAGTAGCCAGGTATACATGTATATTGCATGATAGTTTAGCTTCGTGGTAAGATGCATTGTGGCGGGGGGGGGGGGTGTAAACGGTACCCCTCATCCAGGTGCGCCTTAGCCCTCCCTCCCACCCACCCCATCATACACACTTAACATTCAAATCACAGCCTCTCAAATGGAAGTTCCATGTGAATGCCGCCTCTAATTGAAGCAGGTGGGTAGATGGTGTACATCATGACAGTCGTGACACTATACGCTCTGTAAACGCACACACATAACGCACCTAGCAAGTTACACACATAATGCACCTAGCAAGTTACACACATAATGCACATACAGTAAGTTACACATACACATAACGCACAAAGTAAGTTACACACACATAACGCACCTAATAAGTTACACACACATAACACACCTAGAAAGTTACACACACATAGCATACCTAGTAAATAACACACAATGCATATAACGCACCTATTAAGTAAGTTACATACACATAACACACATAGAAAATTACACACATATAACACACCTAGTAAGGTACGCACACATAACACACCTAGTATGTTACACACACATAACGCACCTATTAAGTTGCAAACAAATGACACACCCAGTGGGGTACACACACTTAACGCACCTAGTATGTTACACACACATATTAACGCACCTAGTAAGTTGCACATAAATAACGCACCTAGTGAGTTACACAGACATATACACACACAGACTCTAAATGCAATAAAAGAAAAGAGTTCAGGCAGAAAAAGCGGAGAGTCTGTCCATAACAGCCCTAACATTGCCTCCCCTTGTAATTCCTTGATAATGCTCGCCTCTTTTTCCCCACGATAACGGTGGGGAGTTGGGGATTTTAATACTGCCATCCCTCTCGCCACTAATGCACACGAGATGGGATCAGGAAAGCCCCCCCCCCTCCCCTAGGACAGGTGCCGTTAAAATTACTGGATGCCTGAATATCTTCTCACTAAGCTCACGATACAGTATGGATTGTAGCATGAGCTCGTATGTAAACTGCATTATTGCTAGTTTTGTGCAGTTATTAGAGAATGTTGTCCCCATCATTGTATGTACATGCTTATAACGTGGTACCATTGTGGAGGCGCGGAAATGCATATTGGGTGTAACATAGTGCATTTTCGACACTATTTTGGTGGCACATCCGTATTGTGTTGGTAGAGATTCCCATTATTGTACGTGTGTTATTGAGCCCTTTGTAAAAGGGTGATGCTGGGTTCTTAGGTCGGGTCAGAGAGGGTCAAGTGACTGGAGGAGTGCAGAATAGTATACTACGGTCGTAAGACCTGGATGTACAAGGGTGAGGAGGAGGGGTGAAATGTTAGGGGTTACAATGATGCTCGATAGTCAACATTTTCAATTACATGTATCTATTCTCTGTCAGTCAGTACCAGGTACGAGCAGCACCCTTCCTGTTGATGTTCGATGCAAACCGGTGAATCGCTTATTTACCGTATTCCTCAGGGTAAATGAACTGGAATTTATAGATACCCTATAGTAAGCAGTATCATGAAATTCATTCAGAATATGTATCTTCCGATAAATGTTGTTGATTACTTTTTTTCAGAGACTCATCGTGTTCCTAATATAACGTCCACCTGGTGTATCACGGTATGGTGGTGTGTACTTCATATAATTTACCTGCCATGTATCTTTAAAATACTTGTAGAAGTGTCAACCTGATGACACTACGTGCAGCAGGTAGTCATAAGGGGCTTTGTATGAATGTATCCTATTATTATGACTATAAGTGTCACATTGTGATTTGATAAACCGTCCTCTCCTGTGAATAAGGCGAACCCCGCATACATAGCACGCAGACAGACTTTGTGAAATTGATAAAAAAAATTTAAATGACACAACTTTGGTTCTAATTGATTTCAAAATTTAGATAACAACATGGGCAGGTCCCTGCGCTACTTCACAATTTAGGGGATGCGTTGGTGAGATTTCAGAGCACGCTGTATTCCCAAAGAGGTCACAGAAAGACAGAAACATTTCCTTCCTCAAATGTGTGCGATAGATCTAATAAGAGATGGCAAAGTGGATTAATTATCTCGAAGACTTTCCGGAGCAAATATATATAACCATAGACCCCTCATACTGGAACTTTCTCTATAATAACATGTCGGGTGGTCGCTGTCTCATTTGTTCAGAGATGGGAACTTTGTCTTCTGTCCAATTTAGTCTCGTTACAAGTAAATTATCGTACTTGTCTCACCTTGGAGGTAAAAAGTGAAAACAGTATATCGGTGTTGAATGTGTTCCTGGTGCAGAGCCCTCTTCTCCACCCTGAATACTGCTCTACCTGTCTCTAACCTGATATAACATGAAAGGGACGTACAGGGCAGGGTGTGGGGAGAGGTTGACATCCAGCCTGGTCCATGGTCGTCCAATAGAGTTATCCTGACCGGACTTGATGTTGTTTACAAAACAACAAGTGCCGCTGTGTCAGGGTGAGGTGAGCATTCTGATGTCACTTCACCCATCAGTCTGCTCCTACCTCATACCATTCAGCAGCTGCAGCCTCTCCTGCTACTGTTGCTGCTGCAGGTATTGCTGCAGCTACACATGGTGCCTCACGCTGTACAAACCAAGTACAATGTACAATGTAAGGGGCTTTTCATAAATACACTTTGGTGATCATGTCTTATACATGTAGAAGGATTGCAGTAGGAAGTTCTACCTATAATTTCCAGAAGCTTATTTTCATTCCTGCACTACAGAGGTCGAGCATGAGATAATTATAAGTCTTTATTTAGATATGCTGGGTGTCAACCGTACCAGGGAGTATAGCCCCCTCCCTATCTCTAGTTACAATGGGGTTTTCTTATTGAGTACCGATATAGCTATGGATCTACTATTTGTCGAGGTGAGGAGAAGTTAATTTTGATAGAATTGAGGCCTCGACGATATTCTGTGCCTAAATTATTCTTTATACACATTTAGGTACTAGACCTACTGATCCGTTAGTCTCCCACAGCCTGCGGCCATGTCCTACATAGGCAGAAGCAGTGAGAGCTGTCAGGTCAGGGATGTGGAAGAGATTGGAGGTTAAAGTATATTCCATGTTAACTGGCAGATACTATGCTAATTTTCAACTGAAAATGAAATACCTAGATCTAGGTTAAATGTGGGATGACTAACTGACATCCAGTATTCACACCATATTTGATATTTCAAGTGGATCAGTAGTCTAGGGCCTACTTTGTACTGGGATTTTCTCACCCTGTCTTACTCTCATGTTATTTGTATGATAACTACCGATGTGTCAAACACAACAAACCTTTCAGTCGCCCTCTTCCAAATACCTAAGGAGGGAAATGCCTGTAGAGTACCACCACCTCTGAACAGACCTACCGGTAGTGTAGCTGTAGAATACGGCATTCTCCATTACCTGTGTTTGTACCCACTGCGGGGTGACGAGCTCTGCCTCTGACAGGCCACGTAACAAGGTGTGCTGCCTTGTGATGCACATCTCAACCACAGGTGGAAGCCATACTTTCACTACAGCAAGAGGCTCCTGGGCTTCACCTGGATACACCATCCATAGACTGGCATAGTAGTGTCTTGGTATTATAGCCTGGGTTAGGTATTGCTAGAGTGTTAGCGAGGGTAAACCCTCATTTGTGCTGACAGCTGGTCGGGCAAGAACAGATGTGACCCCAGAAACCACATTTTCAGGCACGGCTCTATTAAGTGATGGCCTCGGATAAGATACCCCATAATTACCTTATCTGTTTCTTATGGCCCTCTTGTTATGATTATACACCCTCAGCAAGATATATTTGTGTTTAATACACAAATGAATACCACAGATGTTAAATTATGTGCAGTACTGTGGTGTTTCTATTGTATCGCTGACTCCAATTGTGTTGCAATGAAGAATAATTGATATGCTGTAGATGATAGTAGAAAAAGCCACTGACTGTTAATGGATATGCACTGGGTCAATAGGACCAAAAAAATAAAAAGGTTTGTTTCCGGTAACCCGACCGACCTCAGCTAAATAGGGCCGACCTCAGACTTTTTTGAAGATTATTTTCAAATTTTTCCTGATTTTCTAAAGATTTTTTGAAGATTTTTGAAGATTTTTTCAACATTTTCCAAAATGGTTATTTTCCAATGGTTTTCTAATATCCCAGGCAGGCAATGAACATTTCTAACACCCAACAGTGAAAAATCCGGCAAAGAATGACTATATGAGACCTTAGACTAAAAAAAGAATTAAAAAAAGAAAAATCCGACCTACCGACCTCAACTTTCTACACCATGTTTCCGGAAACAAACCTTTTTTTGGCCTAGGCATAGGTTATGGCAGTTATGATGTCGAAGATGCAGCTTGCCACAAGATGTATATATAGTGTGAAAAAATGTGAAATATACCTCCTATGTGACCAAAATAATGGCTTAACTTCAATAACTATGTAGTAGCTGTATGAGGTCCAACTACCAGCCCTGGGGGTAGGGGTGTGGCGGGTGGTACACACAGCAGCACCTTGTCCACACATGTCTGATAAAAACAGTCTTCTACCCCATATTTCACTCTACACTGATTGTAGGGTGAGTATCTACCAATGGGAACTCTAAGTATGGGGTGAGGGATGAAGGGGGTGATATGAAAACAGAAGGCACTCATAAAGTGATATCTATTCTGCTATGTGTCATACATTCTCAGGGCGTCTCCTCGGTAGGTTATAAGACTACAGGAGCAGGTCTCAGATCTTCACGCACGGTCCACTTCACCTGTCACACCGGAGCTGCTCGTGTGCGCCAGTTCTGCACGTGGTCTTCTCCTGTGTGCCTGCTTTCTCAGAATTGGCTGCAGTCCACCAAGGTCCCTTTATCCCTGGCCAGGTGCCAATCGTTATTAGGTCAAATCCCCAAGCAGCCTTTTACCTTGCAGTTCCTGCAGTGCCCTCTCCCTATGGGAAGAGACTTTTGAGAGATATCCGAATGTAGTTTACCACTGTTTACCACTCCTTAAAATGCATCGGCCTACTTCCCCATCCAGTACCCACTACGAACATAATATTAGTGTGCCCTTCACATCTGTAAGGATGGCAGTTAACACTTACAATCTGTCTGCGTGTTATACATGAATTGCTTCTTTTTGGTCCGTTGTTTTTGTGTGATATAGAAACATAACAAACCAGACTGGCGAGGGATCGTTTTGAGGCGGCCATGACGCGGCCCAACCTCTTTGACACATATTATTTGTTGAAGGCAGCTGTGGGGTGAAGGCAAAGAGAGAGGGGGTTGTGAAAATTGATGTTGGCACGTTGAATTTCCGTCACACTTTCTGTTTTACCGATTCAGTTCAGCAAAATAACCGCTAATGAGGCACAGAGCGCACAGCCATCTTTAAAAACTCACGTGAAGCTGCATTACCTTTTTTTAGGACAATTTCCGTATTATTCTTTCGTTTGACCTGCTTCAGTGGCACTGACTACTGGAACTGTGACGTTTTCATAGGGACTGCTACTCACAGAAGAAACACTACCGATAAGAAAAAAAAAACTACATTAAAGCGAATCAGTGGAGTGGTGCAATAGCAGTTTGAAATTTTAATGTTCACGGATGGTGAGCCCAGAAAACGGCAAATATTGCATGAATTATTCTGATGTGGACTGTTATCAATGTGGCGGAGTTGTGGGGAGGCGGGGGTGAGGTGGAATACTTTGGGTTGATGTGGGGCACACAGGAGACGCCTGGCTGGATGTTCATTTGCAGATCGCTGCTGGGGGTAGCGGCTTGTTTGCTGCCTTCACTGCGGGGCCCTCCGCCCCTGACACTTGCTACAATGCAGTGGAGGCCAGGCAGTGTTCGTTTAGCCCCCACCTGGGCAGACAGGAATACACCCTCTCCTCCGTCTCCTCACCCCTCCTGTCCAACCCCAGTCATCATAATCACCAGCCCCAACCACGGTCTGCCTCCTTACGCCGTCCTCACAAAAACACACTGGCCTCACAAAGCACACAGAAGCGACCGTTTACGTGCGCCTTTGTCCAATTCACCTACCAAATTCCGTGTTTGCCGACCCGACCCAGCACCCCCTGGTCAATGTAGGTGATATTGGAAACCGAGCCGATTGTGTGCAAATTACCACTGTACCACCCCAACTCTCGCTAATGTGTCACTACCTGGGAGCAGGATGAGAGAGGTAGACACATAGTATAATAGTAACGATGATACCAGGTTATTGGCCTAATGAAACCCCAACCGCCACCCGACATTCCACCTAGACTAGCGTACCTCCCCTGTACAAGTTACAACTTTTTTTTTATCATTCCATCCACCAATTTCCCATGTCCAGAAATAAACGTCAGCACCATTGTAACACATGTATGTTTAAGCATGAAGTAGCACCGTGCCAACCTAAATTTGACACCCGACACTCTGAAGTCATCCATAATCAAATACCACGAATCCAATGGAAGTGACGGACGCTGTTTGGTCCAGGGTTCATGGTAGAAATGTGCCCTTGGACTCTGGAGTTGGTGACTTTGTGAGGGGGGGGGTGACTGGGTGCAGGGGAAGTGGAGAGGTCCCATGATGAGTTAGCACCAGCCGCAGCACCCTCCTGTAGCCTCCATGCCTACCTCAAACACCTCCTGTGGTAAGGTATACCTCATTAATCTGACTAAGTTCTAATGAGTTATTCTACAAACTGGGGTCAAGTCTATTCTCATGATCAGTACAAATAACTTGATTCACACCTTCCATGATAAACACCATGCTGCGTGTACACACTACACATGATGTCCAGCTGGTTAAGCAGCCTTAGCGTGCACTCTCATTCTCTTGGTTTGGAAGTATGAGTGGCACTGTGATGGGCTGCCGGATATGACCTTGGTGTTGACCTGGTGTCAAGGTCGAAGGTAATGACGACGTGATGGACAGGTGCACACTGACCCCTAGCGGTGGGTGTACGAAACTACAGCGGAAGTCATTACAGATAGCATCATGGCAGCTCTACCAGCCCCCGTGTTCTCTCCCTCCACTTTAACCTTTAATTCAAACATTAATTTTACCACTATTCTCACTATGTTATACACCACATACTTGAGATGGCCATGTGTTCCTTATACATCCATCACATTATTCTTACTTAAGGACGAGAGCGGCACTGCATTTTTCTAAATAAGAGGAATCTGTCAGTTTTTGAAGCAAGTTTCTATCATTATTAGTTCAAAAGTTATGTCTAGTAATTCAAATGTGCAATTTTATCAGGTTTGAAGAAATTTTGCCAAAAGACTACCAAACCCTCTCTACCCCCCTCTGGCTTTGGTCCATAGGCTTATGCATTAGGGTTCCCACCCCCTTGCATACACACTATTCTTGTGCAAAAAGTAGCATTGAAACATATGATTTTACATTTCTATATTGATAAACACATGTCAATGGACATATTTGTAGTTTTTGAAAAAAATGTTTGTCCAGTTTGGCAATTCCTCCAAAATCCTAAATGTCTAGCTGTCAGCCCATTGGACTCAATGCTAAAGCATCCTACGAAAGATGGCTAGTACCGAAAAAAAGTAGCATTGCTACCCCAACTTTTTATTTCATATTTCAATTGCACATTATCAATTATGTAAGGAACAAATATTTCAAGTTACAAGGAAATCCTTTGTCAATTAATTTTTGGGTCACCCGGAGCCTTTGTCCTTAACATTACTATGGAGGTTCCCAATAAAACATCCACTTGTTAGTGTCAGTGCAGAACATCCAAAATAGAAGTTACCTCGGTAGTGACATCTTGAAGTAAGGGAGCATTAGTAGTATAAGAGCACTTCAATCAACTCACGCCCCACCTACTCGTTTTGTCAGGTGACTCATGGTGTCAAGCCGGTAGCCTCCCCTTTAAAGCACAGGGAGCTTGTTTTGGGGTGAGCTGACGAATTAATTGAGCACATAAAACTGTGTGAGGGATATGCCAGGTCACGGTGTGATGTAGGCCTGTGTTTGTCTTGGTGAGACCATAATGGCAGTTTGACTATCATCTAGCACCCATTGTTCTCAAGCACCATTTGGGAGGATGAGGCTACCATACCAGGAGGAGGAGCCTCGTCCCAGACCCTGGTAGTTTGCCGCCTCTGCTTACCATTATTCTGGAGCCAAATGGTCGTCCATTATGGGCATCCACACCCTGCAACCCACCCTGGGCATTGGTGGGCGATAAAATGTGCATTTGATGTCACACCTGGTTAACCCCCTGCCTAGCACACCTCATCCCTACACGTACAGGTGTGAAGGGGTGATACACATACCTTTGAACACTTATCTACATTTGTACTCGTAGGGAGACTACTAGAAATAGATTGTCCAATTTTACAGGTACTACTAATTCTTGTGCAAATCCCTGCAGATGTAAACAGAAATAGCCAAATACCTTGCGTGTCAACACTCAACAGAGCCAAATGTGATAGAAAATGACCACTAAATACTAATAGGGACTACATGTATTAGATGGGTATAGCACTGGTGATATCGACCTACAGATTTAAACATGGTGACCTGTGTAGAGACTACGTGGTGGGGAAGTGTGAGGACCTGATGACTTCAGCCTCACACCTGGATGGCCAACAGGGACTTACAGGCGGTGAGCAGAGAAAAGGGATACATCGAGTTGATACTCCGTGAAAGGGAATGTATCCACTGGGGAGTCTGGGTTGGGTAAGAGTGTATAAGGACGGCTGGACGCAGGGCCCGCTCAATTTAGTTTGCAGATAAACGGGCGGTGCGTGCTCAGTGCGGCTGTCTTCAGTTTCTAATGACTTGTTGGTGTTTGGGGTGGTGGGACTGCAGGGACAGCCCCCGCATCAATCACTGTCAGAGTGTGATTAAGTCGGACCTTCCCTCTCCCACATATAATCTGTGTTGATAACTTTAACCGTTATCTAATACCATCCCCGATACCTGCACTTTCCCATGTACAAAGTACTGAGGCACCACAGTTCAATCCCAGCTCTTTACCCATCCTTGGCAAATCTGTCCCTCCACACGAAGGACATCTGTACCCCACCCTCAGGTGTTTTAGGGTAACGTTGACACTTTGATCTAACGAGGGTATCCCAGGACTTCATAGGTGGGATGTTCCCACGGTGACGTTGGTGCCCACAGGCTGGTACAACAGAGATAACGACTAAGGGGTGGCTCTGTCATGTCGTGCTGGGGTCACCCTCTCACTCACTCCTCCATATGCAATATTAATAAGAGTGGACAATGAATCACACCAGGTTCGGTTTGCCGCCCGACTTAGCGCCATGTTCTGTGCCCGTTGTAATAATTTGTCGGCAGGACGCTGTGGCACTGAGCCTCACGTCTTCTGCTCGGCTGGTTGTGCCTGGTCCGTGCTGGTCAGTGGGTGTCTGAGGTGACGAACGTCTGAGCAGCTCACGCCACTTACCGCCAGAACTGCCGAGCACTCACCCACAGGGACAGGGCGGGGGTTTTGTCTTTATTACACTGGGGTGCTGACGGCTTCGTCCCGCATTGTGTGAGCCGACATTAGTCGGGGTCAGAGGGCACAAC
Organism: Acholoe squamosa; assembly: GCA_949317995.1. Classification (NCBI taxonomy): domain Eukaryota; kingdom Metazoa; phylum Annelida; class Polychaeta; order Phyllodocida; family Polynoidae; genus Acholoe; species Acholoe squamosa. Next base: position 54,685,031 of record OX439035.1, on the reverse strand, counting down.
GCACGCGCACTGAGACGGACATGACCCATGCCGCTACCCTGCGGCCACTTAGGTCATCTATGTGTCAGCACGAATTAATTAGACTCAATATATTTTAGGAATGTAACTTGGAAGTGCACACGGTCTTACTCATTTCTCTCTGTGCAGTTAGTTCGTCAAGACTTGACAAAGCAGGTACTACTTGGGTTTGGACTGCGAATGAGATCAGTCTTCTAAATTAAAACGATCCTCTAACTGAGTATCATCAGTCTGCCTGCGTTGTTTTGTACGGTAGGGTACATCAAAGGGTATCAAAGAGGTGTGGTTGTCGTGTCGTGGACTTTCTCAGTGGCAGAACAAAAGGGCCGCGTCCATTGAGTAAAGATCCAGACGGCAGATGTGGACCAAGTATTGATGATGTCGCACATGGTTGGGCACTAATTACACCCGGCACAGGCAAGGGATAGGCCTGACTGGCTGCTAAATGGTATGATAGGAATTGCAGAATAAATAGTTTGAAGTCAGCTTCGCACTATTTATCACAAAACAACTGCCACAAGTCTAAACACAAGATGTCCAGGTGTGGAGGAAGAGGATTGGGAGAGGACCATTTTGACTATACACAACAGCACGCGAATCGCTAACTTTACTCCACGTTTCGATCCTCCTAATCTTGGAGAAAACATTACACATAAAGAGTTCATAATTGATTGCATCTATAGTGCACATCAGGTTCCCAATGGGGGTGTGGGGGGAAGGGGTATGTCCCAGGGTAGGTAAACTCCTACAGGTGGAGGTGCGAACTGTGATGCAGGGGCCGGGTACAGGGAGGGGGGGGCTCTACTGAGCCCGTGGGGGGGGGGCACTTGCCCATGAAATGGATAACGACTGCAGCCCGACTTCCGAGAGCGGTGGCGGTGGATTCCCACGCAATCCCGAAAAAGGGGGGCAGTGGATTCCCATCAGATCTCTAATAGCAGGGCGATGGAATTCCATTAGATCTCAAAAATAGTGTAGTATGTATACACCATACATGTCAGGGCATGAAAGTGATAAAAAACACAGTGCTGGACAATGAAAAATTCTGATCCATACAAATACATGAGTACAATAGGCAGCTTGATGGCTTGAATGGGGGTGCAGTTCAGTCAATATTTGGGATTATGGAAAAAGAGGGGCGGTCTATGCCCAAACCTGCAAGGGAAACAATTAGGAGCCAAACACTCATCAGAGTTCATCTTTACATTTATGTCAAGGTGTGTGGGTGGATAATTAATCGATATTTCATCAATATAATCCATAATTAACTCTTATTTACCCATCGTCATCGCGAAATGCTGACCGCCGCCATTTTGAATGTTTACGTTTCAAAAAGGCTGCGCATGTGCGGTGGACCTATGATGTCATCGTGCGGATTTCCAGCGGGTTATTTAACGCAGGGGTGCAATACGGGGGTTCAGTGCTTTGTCAATGGGGCATCGATATTCACCTTGACATAAAGAGTCAGTGGCCCCCTCCCGGGCTACTGAGTCACCTGTGTGTGACTAGATAGGGATCCATTTCCTCCCCAGGTGTCTCCTTGACCTAACCTCAAACACGTGCATATATAAAAGGTTCAGACCTAGCCTATTTGCCTATATGTTATTAGAACATTCCCCGGGCAAGTTAGGTTTAGACTATTAAGGTTACCGAACTATCTTATTTGTGTCACTCCTAAACACTTGCTTTCATCACATTTCACGACAAACACTATGTATCATTTTAAGAAAAGAAACTTGGTCACCTTTATAGATATAGTGACCGTTCCATTGATACGAACCCTATCCTCTTCAAATCGAGTTGTAAATGATAAGTTTACTACTCCTGTATTTCGTTTAAAGGTAGTAACCCAATGCCGTGAGGATGTCACCATAGAGCCTCAGTGAATAGATGTGAGGTTTATACAGGTGAGGGCATGTTGCCCAGCATGGAGGGGGTAGGGCAGCCTGGGGTAAACCAGTAAAGCTGGTGCTTTTGAGAAGGAAGGTTTGTGGACCCCGCAGTGAGTGCGTCTGGGTATGGGAGACAATAGTACATGAACGGTCCCATTTGGAGATGGAGGACTGTAAGAAGACAGCCTCGCTCGGCGCGATACCTCAGTGTGTCATAGATCCCCAACAATGGGACATTCCCTGCTGGGGCCGCCATGACACCAGACACCCCCTTCTTCTTCTCAAGTGGCTCCAGGCCCATTGACACCGACACCTACTCTATAGGCCTCCAGCCATTACAGTCGTTTTATTTCCTCTCCTTTCTCCGGTTCCCCAGCCTCCTGTGTTGAACCTAAGGGTGTATATCCGGACGAAAGGAGGTGTTTCCCTTTGAAACCAGTAGAACGCATACAATTTATCGATAATTGAGAAGAATGCTGCTCCCTGGCAACACTGGATGAATAATAATTTATGAGGAAGTGGTTTTACTCTCCCATTTCCCTCCTGGGTAAACATTTGTACGGTACAATGTTTGCCTTAGTGCGAATTTGGCTATTCGTTGATCTGGTATTATTTTCAAATGCCTTGCAACAGAGCCCCTGGAACAAAGTACATGTATACGGACTTAGTAGGTTTAATTATTAGCCAATGAGAGAACCCCAATCTATTCACTGCGGTCCTTCGGGGGCCAACTGGTACCCATCTGATAGGTCTTATCAGTAGAAGTCGCTGGTAACAAGCTCCAGCAATGGCGGCGCCCATGTGACAACCTGCTACCTCGGTATACGGTCATAATATCAGGCACTCTATCGAAAGGAGCACCAATTAGACATACTGGTACATACATGTATCTCTACATGAAGGGAAGTCCATCGCCCTTGCACCATTCTCCCTCCTGGGTTTACATGTATTGCGTTAGGATATATTCCATTAGATTGTATGTCCTTTGCTGTAGTAGGCTGGAAACCTACCCCTGAATTCCACTCCCGCTTCTCTCCCACTACATAAGGGTGGGGGTAGTTATACAGACCGCATATGCCCGGCGTATTGCTGTAGGTGACAAGTATCACCCCACTACACTCCACAGGTGGCAGCACTGTATACTCTAGGGAATAGCAGGGGTCGTGGGTTGTGGGTGGATGGGTTAGATAGCAAAACGATTGCTGCTTCTACACCAGTATGAATGAAAATATTAAGAGTCCCCTGGCCCGGGTCAGAGGTGATGGCTTCAGCCTTATTCACCCCACCATCTTCATTGTCAGTCAAATTATGACCGTCCTACACAAAAAAGAGCTCGACCGTCCCACCACCTGCCTGGTGTATTTGACTATGTAGACACCTCCTAACCCCAGGGGTCATACATCGTTAGTCACCACCACTTAGTGCCCACGCGTCTCTAACCTGCTGTAGATTCCCTTTGCGTTTTTATGCAATATTGTCATGATGATCGTTTAGTACCATATTTATACGTCAGTCACGTTCTGTGCCCATGTTGTTGTATAGTGATATCATGGAGCAATGTTAGATTGACGCAGTATGTACAATGAGTCCCCTGTGTGATGTCTATGTGTGTTGTCTATCAATGTGATATGCTGACTGAGTCATGTCGTTTAGTGAGCTGACCACTGCATGCTGGTGCACGTGTCTGTCTGTGTGCATGGCCTCTCTATGAGGTGACAGCTGAGGCCAGACGAGTTGACACTCACCTCTAACCTCTACAATCCCTGATACTATAGTGCGTTTATACTAATATATATATATATATATATATATATATATATATATATATATATATATATATATATATATATATATATTACCTTATATACAGTGTGTTTTCTTTTGTCTATTTTTCTTTATTTCTCTCACAATGCTCCACACAAATGTATCATATCCAAGGAATGTCTTCAGCACCCTGGATCCATATAATATAGCACCTAGCTGTTAACCTGTCTAAGTACTAAGAACTTTTTATAGCGCTCGTGCGTCACACATTGTCCAGTCCTGGCACTCAGCCAACTCGCCCACGGTTATTACTAAACAGGAGCTGTCATAGTTTATGGCAAATAGAAGTTGTTGATAATTGGCAATTCATCACGTTTTTTTTTTTGTTTTTTTTTCCCCAATTTGGACAGATTTTGAAGACCTGCTGCGTGATACCATTAGTAATTTACGGACTGAGTAGGCTGAATGTAAGAATGTCACCTGTGGCTGGTCCTCTGTGGTATTGTGCTAGCTGTGATGCTAAAGGGACACACGCTATATAGCAATTAGGGACACGGCCTGCTTAGTCCAACTGTAATTACGTTATATGTAGTAGCAATGGAGGTTCAGTAAGTGCTGCCAGGGACACCCTACACTGGCGAGTCGCTCTGATCTACTGATGGAAAAGCTTCTATCTGCTCATCACTGGTAGCGTTACCCCTGTTGCACAGCCATGTAACTGCAAGGTACCGGGACAAGGTACCCCCACAGTATGCTGCACCAATTGATGCTGTATTTACATGTATATAAAGCCTGTGTGTGAGAGATGTACTCCACAGCATGCTGCATCAGTTGCTGCTCTACATGCATACATATTATACATGTATAGAGCCTGTATATGTGCTGTATGCCGATAGCATGCTGCACCACATCAGCTGGCGTATTACATGTACATATAATATAGAGCCTAAAGTGTCCTTAATGAAGCAGTCCCCAAGAGGTCGCCACCATCTATCTCACACAGACACATCAACGGTAGAGTCCATCCTACACACTTCATGGCTTAATGCATTGGGCTAAAGCTCCGTGGTTATGTATAGAGCTGGGTGGCTGAAGTATAGGCCGCTTCCACCCAATCTGGCCACCTCTCTGGTCACTGCGGTCATCTATCAGCTGGGGTCAATGTGAAATATTGAGTAGGGCCAGTGCCTTCCTGAAAGGCTGCTGCGGCATTGGTCAGGGGTGGTATCATGGTGAGGCAGCTCCAGCACCCAGCCCGCACCCAGCCCCCAGGGTGTACTTCTTATACTACTTACATACCTCTTGTCACATACCTAAACCTCAGTCCTACTTTGGGTAATTTGCTAATCACTATAGTATACCCAAGCTTACAGGCATTACTAAATTATTATGTAACACATAAGGTCTCACAGTTCTGCTGATCACGTACGGTGCCTTGTCAGAGGGAGAAAAACAAACAATTAGATGGTTCTTCGTCTTTGAATTAGGCAAAAAAAAATGTATGTTTCCGGTAACATAGCCAAAAAAGTTGAGGTAGGTAGGTCGGATTTTTTTTTCTTTTCTTTCTTTTTTTTTTTTTTTTACCTCAGAACTTATAAAGGTAAACATTTGCATTGAAATGAGGATATCATAAGTAATTTTTTCCCTGTTATCATAGTAAATAAAGGATTTCTTCGGAAATACCATAACAAACAGTAAACAAGGGCATGTATCTTTGATCACTTATTAAACTGGTAAAAAAATTCAAAATTAATAAAAAAAAAAGAAGAAAAATATGCTAAAAATTTAACAAAAATTGACCAAAAAAATCTGAGGTCGGCCCTGTTTGGCTGAGGTAGGTCGGGTGACCGGAAACAAACCTTTTTTTTGGCCTTAGTTACTATTGGTGATTCACACATTTGTTAGACCATTGGTTATCCCAAGCATTCCTACTGAATTGTGATTTAATTGATTTGATCCGCGGATACTTGCAAAAGATTGTTTCTTTTACTGAAGTGTCACCGTGGGTTTAATGTTAGGCACAGTGTAGTAAAGGTTGGCACCCAAATTATCTGGGTTAAATTTCATTGTAGGAAGGTTTCCTTTAGTCGATACTGGAAATAGATCTCGATATGGCAAATGCATCATAATGATATTAACTCTGTGGCACGGTCGGGCGTATGGTGTCGATTCTGCGGACAGTGAAGGAGTCCAGACCTAAATCAGCTTGTGTGCATAGGGTGATGGCACCACAGATACATATTCCATTGCACGGCTCGGTCTAAGAGCTACGCCGTAATATGCGCTAATCTAATAGATATTCGTCGCCTGGTGTATGTTGGATCCACAGTAGGGGCGTAGGAAGCAAATTATTATTGGGGGGGGCCTGCTATATTTTGATATAGGCTTATAAAGGGAACCTCCTCATTATTGGGGGGGGGGGCCCAGGCCCCCCTGCCCCTCCCCCCTTTTCCTACGCCCCTGCACAGGGTGAAATAACCAACACGTTTGGGTGGCACATGTAGTATATTACTAGTTTAATAGACGGCCATTGGGATGTATACATGTACCAGGAGAGGTACAGCACCAGGATACTGCTAAATAGGCCTACCGGGGCTATACATGTACAGACAGCTGGTTGGAAGAATGGGGAATATTGCCAAAACACACAGCGTGTCAATATATAAGATTGTTTCCTGCATTCATGAATCAAAATGTACTGTGATTAGCATAATGATCTACTGGTAAAATAGGGCAAAGGACCCTCTCTCTTGCCAGCTGCCTATCATTTCCTGCCTTCCCATAAATTCAGTGTAAACATTCCATTTATATATTGAAATATTTAGGGGAAAGACTTCAACATGTTCTGAGCTAAGTTGAGAAACGATGAATATGCATGCCATAAGGGGTGAGGAAGAAGCAGTTGAAGCTCACTGCTCTGGACCCAGGGCTCTGGAATGTTTAGTAAGCTAATAGATCATGGATATCGGTGCCCTAGGGTCCTACATTCTGTATATACCCAAGCCGCACAGCGGCGAGGGTATATACAGAAAGTAGGGCCCGTGGGCACCGATATCCATGACCTATTAGGTTTATACCACTAATTTCTCCATTTTGTATTAATTTCTTACATGATAACCACAGAATATAGCCACGAGAAGACATTTTGTAAGTGCAAGCGATACGGCCCAGGTCGCTCTGTGCAAAGCCATTGTTATTGTTATACTGCGGCGTATTGACCTATATCTACATCCGGGCCACTGACACACTTTCGTTAGACAAGGAGGCGGGTGGGAATGGCCGGACCGCGACCCGCTTATGATGGAAAAATCATTGGATTCTTATTTATATTGATCAAAATGGGGAAAATTAGCACGCATTCCTCATCTATGGATCGAATACTTCTTGGGATTTTGATATTATAACATGACAAGGTTGGAATCAAGATGAAAACTGAGTGCAAACATAGGACTAGGACCCCAGGTTAGAACTTATTTACTTTCGCATTGGATTTCATCACCGTACAGTGTAGCTTTGGCTAAGGCTTCACCCTACCTCCGCTGCAGCCGGGGTTCAATTCTCCTACGAGTTGGCATGATTTTTCACATTGAAATGATGGCCAGATTGACTTTGTATGTCTGCCACACATTTCCCAAAATATTCTAAGTCCAACTTGACCTCGAAAAAGTATATTCCAAAAATTCAAAAAATGCACATTGGTGGTATATACCTATATAATGCACGGCTGATATGCACATATCAGCACAGGAAATGCCAGAATCGTGGTATAACCAGGAATGTACCTCAATTTTCCTGTGACCGACTTTATGGGTCATAATTCGACTTAATTAGTAAATATAGACGATGGAAATAGAATGAAAAGGTACCAGAATGGTGATGTACTGAGATCTATGCCCTACATAGATAGTGACATTTACTGCTACTAAGTAGATGATGGTAGACTAGGTGTCCCTGAGTTACTGTTTTGATGATCTTTTTGTGTAGTATTTGCTATAACTGCCCAGATAATACTTGGTGCACCTGCACGGTCGTCTTGTTTGAAGGAAGCCCACTGCTTGCACGGAGATATGTCAACAGTTTAACTGCCATGACAATTCCTCTATATTCAATGATGTTCTGACTACACACTGTGGGCTTAGATCCAGAATATGTTGACAGTTGTGCACAGCAGCTGCTCGGTAGTATAGTATACAAAGATAAGCCCTATTCCATGTATACATGCAGACTCGCCGTACATTAGTGGTATAATTTGACGGATGAAGAACGAGCAGGTCCAGCTGAGATTGGGTCGTTTTGTGGCTTGGTGAATGGGTTCTATTGATGAGAGCGGGTGGCCCTCTGACTGAGGTGAGGGTGGGGGTAGGAACATAGAGGGAGGTTTACATAGCCTTTCCCTGCTCTCCCTGACATGCTGTAGACAGAGCATGTTGTGTGGTGTGATGGAGCAGCAGCAGATAGCCCAGTGTGTGCCTGGTGAAGGTACACACAGCAGACATTGCCCCCCCCCAGAGGTCGTGTCTGTCGTGTCACCTCCACGGTTCTGGGTTGTGTCATGACCTGTGAGTATGAAGTCTGCAATATGTTCTCCACTCCCATATGGGAAGTGGACTGGTAGGGGGCATGTCACCGACATGGAGCCCACCTCTCTCGGCACGCCTGGCCTGGATCCTGGAGAAAATAAAGACCCATTTACAGGTTCTGCAGTGGTAAGCATTTAAGTAATAGACCAGGCTATCGTGTTCAATCCCTAAATGAGATCGAACCTTGTTTCAGGGATTTACCACCCCTATGCTACACACTGGCCCCCAGAGCACCTGCTCTTCCTGAACTACATAGCCCTGTCAGTTCCAGCACTTTGTATGATGTTCTCTATGAGTCAGACCTGACTTATATATCTTAAAAGTAATCAACAACTTAAAAATGAGATCTTGTGATTTTTATGTAGTTCACGGGAAGGGATGTCCTGTAGATAATTGACATTTTCTACACAAAACACCATTGTGTGTTTTTAGGTGGAGATCTGATCTGCTGATTTGGCGGTGGCCTGGGTTAGGTTCAGGTTGCCGATTGGATTGGGAAGCCATTGTTCGCCCACATTGGCAAATGCATTTCGTTATCGTCTTGTTCTTGTCACATTCATCACATTGAATTAGTCCGATTATGTTGTCTGTCATCGACCAATGGCCGCCACTCCCTATGTGTGTTTTAGTCCGCAGTTCGCGAGTGTTTTACATCTTTTGTTGGGCACTTATTATGACAAGATCTGACGTCACATGGCACGCCCACCGTTTTTATTCGCCTAATATAAGCTATAAATATGATGTTGCCCTAATCACAGTTTGGGGATTTGATGTTTTGGGTGGAATATTCTTGCCTGAATTAGACATCATGTCCTCAGAAGAAGAAAAAAACGCCGAAAATGAAGTTCAAAGGCGTTGCCTGTTCTAATCTAGAAATGTCCCAGTTTTTCACATTTCGATATTTCCTGTCTCGGTAAAATGCTCATGGAAGGAGGAGGAGTCCACATGACCTTTCGGCCGCGCCGAACTTTACTTTTTTACAAACGCGCCGTCAAGGGGGAAAAACGCGGGTCTTGTGCCACGGCGTGTTTTCCGAGGTTCCACAGCGATGCAATAGTGGGGGCGGAAAGGGCAGGCGTAGCCATCATGAGCGTAATTTGGGAGAGGAGTTAGTGGTGGTTAGGAATAGGGAGGGGGGGGGGCCTCCACCCTCCCCTCCACCCTCCCCTCCTCCCTCCCCTCCTCCCTCCAACACTGTCAGCACCGCTACTAGGGGTGCCGGAAAGTCCCAGCCTGAGCTGTGCAATTTTCGGCAATTTTATCCCACTTTTCAAGTTCGCTGAAGCACAATTAATCATGGCCCCAAACGAGAGGGTCCAGGGCCATGCAGGGTAGGGGTGGGGGTGGGGGACAGCCGGCGGCCACAATGGTCCAGAGACGGTATTTAATGCCGGGGATGGAGGTGAACTATGACAGACAACAATGGGGAGGAGTCTCCATGGGAGAAATAGGAGTCATCTGAATTCCTGTCTGCATGGAGACTGCACAGAATGTGTACCACATTGTGCAATGCTGCCCTCAGGGTGTGCAGGCAGTGGGGGTGGTGAGGCACGCCCTCTCACCGCAGGATACCGATGACAGCGGTTTAGCTAGTCCTCAGGGCTACAGCGCCTGCCACATCCGCGCGGACTCTACGCGGATCCTCCCGCGGTGAGCGTAGGTGCGCGGGCGTAGTGGTAGTCCTCAGGACTATAGCTAATTATGCGTTGCTTAAGTCTAATGCTACTAGTAGCTAGTAAGGCCATCCTTAGTCCTGGGGACTAGGTGATCGTTTAGCCCACAACTAAACTATACCGGTCAAGTCCCGGGGATAAAAGCATAGTCCTAAGGACTAAAGCCTAGTCCCCAGGACTAAGAATATGAGGATATTGTCCTAGGGACTAATTGTAAATTCCCATGAATTACCTTGCAGACCCCATGACTTTGTATAAGACTGTGCTTTTAGTCTCCAGGACTAAGCTTTAGACCTGGGGACTAATTCATAGACTCAGGGACTACTTGTTTAGTCCTGAGGACTACAAAAACATCTGCCTAGTCCTCAGGACTAAGGGAGTGGTCATTATTTATCAACAGGGGGGGGGGTGGTGGGTTTGAGGGGGGGGCGTAAAATTTTCAGACCCCTCCCGAGGGGGGGGCTAAAAAAATTTTGACCCCTCTTGAGGGGGGGGCTAAAAAAATTCACCCTCTTTTTAGCAAAAAAGCCCGCGCGCTACTATAGATCAAAGAGGGGGCGCGAAAACTCTCCGCGCCTCCGGCGGGGGGGGGGCGCAAAAAATTTTGACTGCCGTCGAGGGGGAGGCGTAAAAAATTTTCGCGCGTCCGCGCGAAAACCCACCACCCCCCCCTGTTGATAAATAATGACCACTCCCTAATGCATGTGGTTCTGAGGACTAATTCATTGATTGATGTCTAATGTAGTTGTGACTAGGGATGTAGTCCCCAGGACTTCAAATTTAGTCCTGAGGACTACTTCTAAGTCCCCAGGACTGCTCTGTGTAGTCCCAGGGACTAAAGATACAGTCCTGGGGACTAGAACATTGTCCTTGGGACTAGAGACACAGTCCTTGGGACCAATGCCCTAGGCCCCAGGGGTGCCTGTTAACATGTTTGTACAGTCAAATAGGTATAGCCCTGGGCGCAAAAAAGCAGCCATCGTTCCATAGTCCCTGGGATAGAACATTAGGCCTGAGGACTGTATAGTGGTCCTCAGGACTAGTCAGTCCAGGACTAGACCATTATATCTGTAGTCCCCAAGAAGCGAGAAACAGTCATGGTCCCCTGGGGACTAGATTCATAGTCCCAGGGCTACCTCTGTTTGGTCCTGAGGACTAAATATATACTTACCTAGTCCTCAGAACTAAAGTAAAGTCCCCAGGACTATTATCTGTAGTCCCTAGGACTTTCAGTGTCTTTTTTTCAGCCTGGAATGGTAGTCCTGGGGATTTATAAACAGTCCTTAGGACTAAATCTTTAGTCCTCAGGTCTAAATCCTATGTCCTTTGGACTAGATCTTTAGTCCTAGAGACGAAAGATGTAGTCCTGAGGACTAGACTTTAGTCCTCGGGAGGTCCACTACACATTCATGATGATTAGATGTTAGTCCTGACCTGTAGTCCTAGGGACTAAAAGTGTAGGCCTTGGGCTGGAGAAATGGTGCTGAGGGCTAGAAATCAATCAAGGCCTCCTCAGGACTAGACTGTAGTCCTCGGGACTACATCCATAGTCCTGAGGACCACACATTAGTGTTGACGACTTGAAAATTACATTTTCAGTCCTGCAGGACTAAAAGGGTAGTCCCTAGGACAGGCTCTAGTCCCCAAGACTAGAAACCTGGAAGGCATTGGCTATTGGAATTTCAGAAATGAGTGTGTGTCTTCTTCTAGCGGTAGTCCTCAGGACTATGCCCCCATCCGCACCGCGTCTGTCTGCGCGTAGCCTGCGCGTATCTACGTCAGCGCGGACGCGGCAGGCGCTCTAGCCCTGAGGACTAGCTAAACCGCTGTCATCGGTATCCTGCCCTCTCACCCATGCACCCCTCTACATTACGCAACCCAAGCATGTAACTGCAGGCAGCCTAATGTCGTGCTGGGTTCTGCAGCTATACAAAGCTGTTATTCACCTCTTACCTGCCTGTCCTCTCACCTGGACTTCCGGTCTGCACTGGAGGAGGCCTTGTAGCCCGTTGTAGCAGGCTGCTATATATATATATATATATATATATATATATATATATATATATATATATATATATATATAGTAGGACCTCTAGGGATTCCAGGGTCTGATAACAGCAACATGATTACCTTACACATGTAACGCGAGGCAACTGCCCTTCAAAGCATCTAGTAACCACACAAATCAGTAGCGTTGAATAGATTTTGACATTTGATTGGTCAACCAGTTATCAATTATAAATAATGTAGAAGTTTGAAGTTCATGGACGTTCTGGTCTAGGGAAGGACACGGTCGGATCTTACTCAAGATTACACCTTCTTGTTCGTGAATTTACAAATTGAAGTCGGTATTTTATAGTGCAATGTAGATCAGACGTATATCTGCATATACATGAACATATGCATGAATTACCTTGTTTGGCCTGCAGTCATTTTACGTGCAGCCAATCCAGCTACACTTTATTGAACAAAAGTTTTCCATATTTGATGAGATTGGATTTGATTGGTGTCTGACATTTTGAGTGTTACATACATGAGTAGCCACACTACTGGTGCTGCCAGGTGCTGGGGTGTACTGCAGAGCAGCATCACTTGGTGAAACATATCAATGATGCAGAGACCTTAATGCCAGGTCCTACCACTGATACTCCCACGGTGGGATAACTGAATTACCCTATTGTGCCGCCTTCATATCATGCACAGTATTAGCGTCAGTCTGTGACACCTTTCTGGCTGCAGGCTTTAGCCTCTCCTTCCCTGTAACACCAAAGGCAGTCTCCAGAGCCACTCCATGGGCTGGTTTGATCTGAAGCTGCACCAAGAAAGAGGATCAGCAGGCAATATGCCAGATAAACCCTTCTTGTGGCCGCCACCTCTATTACATTAACATTTCGGTGTCTATATCGACACTGGCATGGCCACATCTATTGTGACAGTTCAAGCTCTGGCAAATGGCGTGGCATTAGAATAAAGGCCATGTGTCAGCCCAAGCAAGACCTGGCAAATAATGAAGGCCATAGTCAAAAGGCATACTTCCCAGGTTTAGCCGCTGAAAATTGTGTAATTGTTGAAGTTGAGACCAGAGTAGCTGCTGGAGACGTGTAGGCTTTCCATACATCTCCATAGTAAACGTGATCATTATATAGGTACACTCATAGGTATTCCAATCTGACCCCCTCCTCCTAAAGCGGAGGAGGGAACCCCTCTTAATAACCCCCCCCCCCCTCCTCATTCACACGCGGTCCCCTCTCAATATACTTCAATACTCTACACAAAATATATATGATTACAAGTCCCACCATCGTGTAATCTCTCTGTAAATGACAACATTGATTGCATCACGGTGCTCTTAAACATTTCGCTTTGGTAAACTTCAATGGGTAAAGTTGAAGTACTATGATTTCACGAGGAAGTATGGTAGAACCTGTCTGTTCCTTTAGGTGATAACAGAGAACTGCTCTGTCCTTCGGGGGTGCACTGTGATGCGTGTTTTTTTGTTGTTGTTTTTTTTTTTGTTATTTCCGACACGACAGCTACAATCACGTCACTTAAAACCTCGCAATTTACCTGGCGATAATGATAACCATGCAGAAAAAAAGAGAATACTTGGACTCCCATTCGGTGGTGTAACACCCTATCATGTATAATAACCACTTTCAACCCCTCAATCTACGATCAAGTGAAATAAAAAAAGGAAAGGCATTATCTTGTATGTCGGCTTTTGGTTGTTGTTTGTTTATTCTTAATGTTCTTATCAGGAATGGAAAAGTGGAAGTCGGCCCTAGGAATACAGGAGATGTTTGACACATCCGTATAATTAGTCCCAGGTACTTTGCCCAGAAAGTGTAAAAATGTTAGCCTGACATTTTAATGGTGTGGCTATAGTGTACCAACGATTTGAGAACAAAAACAACTGCATGTATCACTGGCGGATCCATGGAAAGTGGGGGGGGGCACAAATTTGGTCGGAGGGGGCGCACTCAGGGTTTTGTGCATACCATAGAGTGTAAAAGACCTCTGGTCTCCTTGTACATACCAAAGGCCCCATAAGGGGCACGTCTTCCCCGGACGTCTCCCTAGCCCATCTCCCCTGGATCCACCCCAGTGTATCGAGTCATATTGACCTGCAGAGGGGCTACCACACCCCATAGCAGAACAGACCTACTGACCAACAATGGTCACATACATCACAGTACTTCAAAGGATAAGGCCCCTGGAGATGTATACATTACAGTCAGAGGTCGGAGCAAAATTCCCCGCTCTAGCGTCGGAAGAGGGCGCCACTGGCCAGAGGTCACGTGCTCGCCGCCAACCAATCATTTGTCGAGTTAAAAGTTACTCGACCCATGGTGCTCCTGAAGGCCGTGATTTACTGTCAAGGCGCATCCTCCTCTCGTAAATCCTCATTTCACTTCTTGCTGCTGTTTGTAAACGTCCCTGCTTCCATGAAAACACTCAGCTGGGGGCTCTTAGCGTCTACGTCAGACAATACCACTGGCTATTCATGGAGTTTTACCAAACCAAACAAAAAACAAGATACATGTACTACTACAAACATGTGTACATTGGCTTGGTTTACATTCACAGAACAAATACGAAAAGTGATTGTATTGTTTGCTCACAAGTGTGTATTGTGCTATGGTTAGTCTTTGTGTTAGTATCTGTTAGTGAGTGTCTGCAATGTCACCTTACATGTCTCAGGGTGTGCTAACAGCCTCTGGCAGGGTACCCTGCCATGCTGTCAATGTCTGGTGACCTTTACTTGACACCAGTACACTGGTCTCACACTGGAATTTCTTTGATCCTACTAGCTCATAACCAGTGAACTGTGACTCGATCTAACCATGACATTTATCGGGTCCTTCTGACATTCTCCCATAACTCCTTGACACAAAAGCAAGATAGGAAAAAAGCTCTAGGAATGCAGGAAGAAATGAATAATGGAACAAGCACAGTCTACAATTGCTGACGATGTTCATACAATAGCCATGCTATTTCTGCCAACTGCCCCTCGTGTATGATTCATGTGTAGCAGTGGTTTTGCTCAAGGGACCGACCATGGTTGTATATAAGAAGGAGGCAATTCTATGAGAAGAAAAGAATTAGCACCATTTGTATTCCCCGAGATGGCCCCCGGCAGTCCTGGAGGGCCATGTTAAGGTGCTGAATACCTGCCTGTGTGGGCTGTGTGGGTGGTGTACAAGACCTCAGGGTCACCATTCAACGTAACACCAACTCAATGGCGCCTTGACAGAAGTCTGTCCAGCCAAGAATGTGGAAACACGTAACGACGCCATGTTAACCATGTGGATATTGTATACACTTGTATGTAGGTCCATAAATCATAAATATATGTATGATGCACTGCAATACAGAATTGTTGATTCAAGTCTGCAGTATGAACCAAAATAAGAAATTATCTATGTATACATACATAGTTATGAAATTGGGGATGTATTCCTGATCTGATTGAAGAGATGGGCGTGGCATATAGTTGATGTATGTTATTGTTTTACATATTTTATCTCATTCAGGCAACTCAGCCCATCAATTCTGTTACCATGCATATCACTGCACAGGTGCTCAATACGACCCTTCTAATTATATCATTGTTGTATTTGTATTGCAACAACTGCAGCGAGCACTTGTTGTGTTCTGAGGTGCAGCTCGAGGCACAGACTGCAGTGCTTTTGTATTCAGCCATCGTGCTGCAGCCTCTGGCAGTAGACCGATGAACAGCTGTGGTCACTGAGGGCCAGGGGTGGGGGGAGGGTGGATAGCCTGGATCAAAGCTACAGGACACTAACGTCCAGCCGGACGACGACCATGGGGACGTCCTCACACCGCCGATGGCCACCAGGGGACACAAGCAGTGCCCTGTAATGGTCCCCAGCGCCGCCTCTGATTGTCATCAGTGCGCATGTCTGCGGGCAGCGCATGCGCACTGCGGTCGGTCAGGGCGACATCTTCCTGGCATATCTTCGTCCTCCATGCCGATCACGGCTCAATCCCTGGCCCTATCACCCCAATAGAGGTGATATTTCAGTGGGTTAGCTAGGTTGGGGTCAGTTTTAGGGGATGTCCCTGCACCATGTCACTTACATCTATATTGATCAGACTCTAATTAGAACCCTTTGATGGACTCCACCCCGGTCCCCGCGGTGCATATCAGCATTAAATACGCATATAGGTGCCACCCTGGAGGGCCTACAACGATCCCTTAGGTGAGGTTACACCTGGATATCCTCTACGTGGTGCACACCATCCTGCTGTCAGAGAGTGATTATCCCGCCATGTCCCCATTCTCAATCACACACCACTACTTACAGATAGTCCCTGTGGGAGGATTACACCTGTATTATTCATACCTGTAATGAGCAGTTTAATCTAACCTAATAGCATGTGCACCCTTCATGTATTCACCATCGTCATCATTGCCCTTTACCCGTGTCCTTTATTCAAAATTTATATCCATGGTAGATTTGGTCTCGGTGCATGCAGTTATGTTATACTCTGGATATCACGTGCATGATTAAGTTCCTGGATCATCGGGAATATGGGCATTGCCTCTTAATGGTCGGCATAAAGATGTCTCTCCATTGTACAGGACATGTCCATTAAGACACAATGCCTTGTCATAACAGCAGAACCTAGAAACGATTTACGTCCAAAGTCGCCATCCCATGGACTATAACAAAAGGGTAACTTGATATAGCCCATGTATAGCTCACCCTACATGCATATATGGCATACACATCTTATCTTCTATGCCCTGGAGGCGATTAATATATCCCCGCCTCACCCTGGATGTAGGTGGGATGATGAATCACCATAGAAACGGATGACGCTCTGGTACCGGAAGCAGAGGTAGATAAGAGGTGGCATCACGTGACTACGTTGACGCCTTCTGATTGGCAGAGCGTGGCCTTTCTCGCACACCTCATCCCGGGGGATGTAGTTAATGAGGCGTTATTGTAGACCTCAGCTTAATGACACCCTTAATGGATATGTATCACACAGCTTGACTGCTGATGTGGTAATCATACCAAATATAGCACCATAAACTGACGAGCATCTCATTCTGCAATGATGATTTGCACTGACCTCATGTTTATAACATGATAGCCTATGTTCTATGCAAGCCATGACACACCAAAGTGAATGACCACAGTCCTTTTTACACCGACTTAACGGGATGAATTATCAGCGAATGAAATACAGTCGGCCCTTGCTTCCTCAGATATGGAAAATGCAAGGAAAAATGTCCGAGGAAGCAAATTATCTGAGGAGTTAAGTCCAAATATAATAGAAAACGTCTAGTTCCAGATTTTCTGTTTGAGGTAATGAGGGATCTGATGAATCAAAAGGTCGAGGAAGTGAAGGTTGACTGCAATCCTATTCACTGCTTCTTATGTGTGATAACCACTGGTAACCAGCTTCAGCAATGGCTGTACCTTGGGAGCTGCGCACATTAGACATGCCGCAATTTCGGCATAAAACACCCCAGGTTCGTGTTAAATAATGTTAAAGGGACACGGGCCACTGCCCATCTACAGTAATGGATGAGACTAACAGCACCCGCTGACACCAGGTAGGTATCACCTGAATACTTAGTGATGGACAAAGTGGATGTGGGAGGACAGTCGCAGGCTTTTCGCCAGGTATTGAGATGGCCTGCCTGTGGTAGATAGGTGTCACCTGTTGTTGTTTTCCCGCCCCATGGCTCACCTGAGGCATGCTCCTGTTCCATTACGCTGGTCCCCGCAGGTATTTGAGGGCTAGATACCCGCTTACCATGTCTGATGACATTCTCCCCAGATCATGGGGAAAAGTAATCTTGGTCTCCACTAGAGGGAGTATTTCTATTCTCCAATCACATACTATATCCAAACATCTGTATAGGAGAGACAGGTTGACTATTGGGGTGTTATGGTGCCCTCTTGTGAGTAAGGGTTAAAACAGGGGATGATTGACTGGTAACTTCTTAGACATGGCCTGCCTCTATGATCATGATGTCCCCAACATAGAGGCAGTCACCACTCAATTGAGTCTGACCACCGGTATATATTAGCTTGTGAATAGGACAATTAGTGAGAATTATACGATCACAAATAACAACAGAACCTAGAAACATATATTCATTAGCCCGGGAGATTAGCTCATAAATTCTCAAGAATGCATTATTTGGCTTCTAAGTACTTCTAAGGTGCCAACATGTTGCTGGACGTGGCGTTTCTGAATGATCGCGATGCCTCATTTGCAAGTCATGTCACACATGCAGTCAGTAAACTCCACGCAGGATTTTGAGACAGTTTCTGAGTATCTCACTCGGATCTCACTCATTCTCTTTATAACCCTGATATAAGCATATATACAAAGTACATGTGTACATGTTCTGGTACATGTGCCCACAAAAGGTGCCCTAGTCATCTGGCGGTATTGTTAAGGATAACAAGTGGGGACTATGGCCTGTTGGTGGGATCCCCTGTTGGTGAGGCTGGAGTTTGTATCCCCTGGAGTGATGGATCTGACAGAGATGGGCATGCCACAACCGCCAGTTGATCCCATCAGGGTGGGTGTTCCTGGCCGGGCCCAGCCATGAGATCCAGGTGATAAGATGGCCATGGGACAGTGATAAGGGGGGGGGGTTGTTGTTACCCCTTGGGGGTGTGGGAGGTCCCCAAGCCCCAATATGTACGATGTCCTCCAATAGGATTTGTGAATCATAATCACCCGCTCTACAAAGTATATCCGCTTACCATGATTATAGATAGGCTTTTACTCTGTACAACCACGGTTTGTGTACATGTATTAACATCAAGGGAAGAGTTTGACCATGTCTAGAGACAAATCATTGCAGGTCTTGTTAGAAAGCATATGTCATCAGATCAACGTGTTGCTAAATTTCAATTCTAACTGGGTAAATTCCTGAATGATAAACATTGTAACAGTATACATGTAAGTGCACCGAATGGGAGTACAGACTGTACACTCATAGATTCCTCAGCACTGGGGCTCTGCACAATAAGGATACATGCCATTTCTTTACATGATAACCATCTATCTCCAGTCATCCCCCTGTGGCCCTATAGATGTATATCTGCTTATCTGCACATCGAGTGCCAGCAGACCTCAGGAGAAGGTAGGGACCCAGGAGGAGGCATAAAGGCGGATGGAGGGATGATTCATCCCCCACCAGAGACTGCTCCTCCATGGCATGAACTGGAGGGAAGGGAGAGGCACGGGGAGACACCGCACCACAGGAGCAATGAGTAGCACCAAGGCCGACTAATGTCTGTTTGAGTGAGGGATAGGACCACTACACAGGCATTCCTAGTATGCTGCAGGCTGTTTTACTACCCCTGAAGTCATTCCACCACAGCGTTCATTTAGCTACTACCCACAGAGTTGAATTATACCGGTATGTTATTGGTGACCACCCCCAAGAAACAACTGCTGTACAGAGCTGAATGATACCGGTGTGTTATTGGTGACCACCCCCAAGAAACAACTGCTGTACATTGTAACCTGTTCGGCTATAAACAAAAGGGGGTTTGTCAATGGGGGCGGCAATGGGGTCCACTAGAGGGGCTACTGTGTCTTGTTTAGGGTTGATCATTTAGGTCAAAGGCTGGTGAGTGATAGGAGAGAGTCTTAGAGGACATGTTAGCAGATGGCTGTGTAAATGACCTTGTGTTGTGATATAGCCTGGGGACATATCGGGTAGGTTAGAGATAGGGGTAGGGGGACACGGGACTGATCAAGGTGCCTGGTCCTTACAGGATAAGCCGCACAGCCTGCAGGCACCGCCCATCACCAGCTATCCTACACAGCTGTCTTTGTCTACTGCCTACATGCTTCACTAAATGACTTCACAGTTTCAATTACAATCTTCTTCACACGCTCATTCTACATTTCCTGAAACCCCTCCTCATAGGTTTATTCTATATTTGATCACGGAGTGTAGAGGACCTTTGGTTTAATAGAGTAAATGTCCCGTAACATTCTGCCTAAACAAGCTATGGGAAGTGGTCATGTGTAATGGATGGATAAGGATGACCTACTTGTTGGAACCCAAACCTACACCTTCTATACCACTTCTGAAATACCAGGCTAGACGAGGGTTGGAGGGGAAGGTCATGTCCACTTGCCCTACACTGATAGACCCTGATAAATAGTGAAGGTTCAGGCTCTGGTCATGTTGCACTGCTACTACCAGTATGTGTTACGTGTACAAAATATACAGTGCAGGTTATAATGGTACACAATTGTACTTCCCTGCTTGTCATGTACAGTTGTACATTCATTATGATATGCATGTACACATGTAATATAACTGATGGCAATCCGACCGTTAGCAGAGTTTCTTGGGGTCAACATCGAATTTGCTGACTGAGAAGTACTAATGCAAAGCTGTGCTTGCTCACTTCTGCTCTATTTCGTAACTATAACCTCATGTCACTGTATGGCAGCTTTATGAGGTTCCCAAAGCGAAACTAGGTTGACATAGCAGCTCACTTCACTAGGGAAGACGACATATACAGGGTTCTGGTGCTTCTGAGACATCAGGACCACAAGGCAGACAGGCTTTGATTTTAGATGGAGACAAAAAGGAAAGAACAATAAAAATGGTGATGACAGCCATACAGCAGAACATAGGGGACGTTTTTCCTTTCCCAGTCTGGACGCCAGCCAAAGGCTGCTACCACTTTAGGAGTGTTGACGTTTACAGAATGTTGATGTAGTATGGTGTCAGACCGTTTGAACCTGTGGTATACTCTGTAAGATGATTAAGTGCACAATGGATCGAAGCTGGTCATAAAGCACTGCAGTGTGCAGCTGTTAGTATTAATGTGTGCCTGTTGGAGCAGGCTACCACAGTCTAGGATGGATGTCTACAAGTATACAGTGTGAGAGGCAGGCTTCGTCCTTATAGAACCATTACAGCTGATGCCTGTTGTGAGTCGAGATTGATATGTGGCTTCCCCCCTTCCCACCTCTAAGAAGCACACTCCCTGCCACAGACCCCTATAAACAGGGGTCACGTGGTGCCCCCAGATAAGGCAGCGTCTTATCATCGCCATGATAAGATAAAATTGCTACTGCTACCAAGTCATGATGGAGACCGTGAGTAGACGAGAGTAGCTCTCGTCCGTCTAAAATTAGCGCAGGTGGAAGAAGGCTGTGCATTGGGTATTAGCAGTATCTTTTGGTATATACTCAGGCCGCTGCCCGTCTCACTGACTCTAGTTTATGAGGCGGAGGAACCAAGGTCGGGCATTCCTTATTGGAAAGGGTAAAAACGATAGCTTCTTGACCTGGGCCTGACCTCTCAGTCGGCCCTTGACCCGGCTGCTGGTGGCCAAGGGCTATTGGGAACACCCCGTGTTTAGTCAGAGCTTCTTCAAAATATCCTCGATGTATTCCCTGGCAGGTTGTGCAGGGCCTGACCACTCCTCCCTGGGCTACGGAACAGGTCCTTTGAGCCAATCGATATGTTCAGCATCTAAGGCAAAGTGGCGAGCTCCTTAATCTGTCCCATCATCTATTAGGATGACCAGCGGTCTGAAAGAAAGAAATAGACAAAGAATAAAACTTATGTAGACGTCTTTCCGATCTTCGCGGCCGAAGCATTTTACCATAAAGCTTTGGCCAGCCAGAAGGATTCAGTCAGAATGTAGGAAACTCAATACCCCTACGCCATCAGCTACAACCAGTATTACCTGAATATGTGTCTTTTTTGCGTGAACTTGTTTTTTTTTTCAGCCATATCAAATAAGATCAAGAATAAAACACTATGGTAGCTTCTTTGGGTGGATGACAGACTCTAGGACGGAGTGGTGGTCAGGTTTCCCTTTCTGCACCTGTTGGTGAAACCTCATGGTCCTGAGGTAAAGGCACTGAGAAAGGATGGAGAGAGCCACACTTGTCCAAGCAGAACACCGTCCCCAGTGCAGCCATACCAGACATCACAAGTTCTGATGTGGATTTGATTAAAGTTAATTGATATAATTCGGTGCTGAGGGAGATGGTATGAGTCGGTGTTGGTGAGCCCCAGCTGCCCCGTTCATCACCACATGAGCTGCTCTGAGGCGCTCAAGGCCCGAGTCGGTCTGCTTTGGTCATCATGTGGTGATGAGCAGTCTGTGGAATCCATCGCACTCATGCAGGGCCCACCACGAGAGGCGCCAGTGTCTAGCAGGAGTGGAGTCAGGGGGTCGTGGTGTTGCTCCTTGTGTGACCTATGTTGACAGGGTTCCTCCTATGACCTATGTTGACAGGGCAGGGTATCAGGAGGAGACAGGGGATTAATCAACACCTGACAGCATGTCAACAGTACAGTATGAGTCTATGACAGCAGGATATATACTCATATCTCATTCCGGGAAATCAGGAAATCAGGTCGCCGCTACTGCAACCTACACGGGAAATATGGCACGTATAACACAAGCAGCCACCAGGAAACAGACTCACATCAGTAGCCGGAAGCCTGGCGTCAGCCTGGATGGGATAAAACATCCCATGGTGATTAGAATACCCGTCCCCGTGATAAACACAGCGAGTCTTACTTTTCTGTTCATTGTCATGTTTTTAACATGTCTCTGGTTTCAGAGTTTACTGATATAAGGCATTGAGATCTGTAAACAGTGTCCTGTGGCGGAAATTTGAAAACACGGGAGCTGCTGTGTTACTAGCTAGGGGTGGTGAGTGATAGAGCTGCTCAGTGAGTTGCTCAGTTTTTATGCAGCATGCTTGTAGTTCCACAAGTGCTGGGTACACAGGGCACACAGCAGATAGACGGCGTGTGATGGATTGCTGCCTAATGGATCGGACGAGGTACTGACAGCCGTCCACATTTACCGTCAAACCCAGCGAAAACTTGAACCTCTTCCAGCCCACTGGTGTAAAACAAACAGCACATCCCCATGTCGGCAAAGTATGTCGGAGGCGGCAGCCGCGAATAATGACATCCCATATCCTGTCATTTTCGAGTTACTTATTGCTCAATAAAATTCGGTTTGATGTTTAATGGTTTATACGTAATAACCTCCATGAAAGGCATTTAGCAAGAGCACTTATTTATGGAAAACGTTCATAAGTAGTTGTTTTTATAACCATGTGGTTATCCTGGTTTGGTCCCTATATGGATGCAGCCCTGTTAACGACCCTGTCCTGAATCCTGCAGCTCTCGGGTCATTTACTCAACTAAAAGCCACCGATTACCACCAGCTTTGTGAGATTATCATGGCATGATAGCCCTTTGTCCACCCACTGTATGTCTTTGTGCCGTGGTTTCATGGGAACCCCGCCGGCTCTTGTCCTCCCGTAGGGGGAACATTCTATTCTGGCGGACATCAATAAGTTGATTGTGGACGCGTCCCTGGGTGGGATGTAGCTGTGATGGATGGTGGTTTGGTGAGCTGCTCGCTGCAGGGTTGGAGCAGGTAGGAGCAGCTCTCCCACGACCTTCAGCTCATTCAGAGGCTGCCACAGGGTTGTAGCAAATATATGATCTACAGCTCAGAGCTACACCATTATGTACCTGTACTGATAGCATCACCTGTCTATTGATTAGGTTATGCCGTACTGATAGAATTAATCACATGAACAACACTGTTTGGTTAGCACTAATATCATGATGCAGACAGAGCTTTTGTGCAGGGACTATACTAACAAGTGTAAGTGACACCATAAGGCTATGCTAGTAACTACGTCGCAGTGTACTGTAGTGGGGCTGTAGTGCACTTCTATATGTATACACTGTATATTAAGTGTCCCTGATAATGCAGTTAACATCCTGTATGGTAACCAAGGCGTGCATTATTCACGCCCCTCCCTGTATGCGGCGTTCCATTATGCTTTGATCTCAATACCAGCGCTGGGTGTTCTGCAACACATTTCCCATCCTTTCCCACAGTGTTTTGATCACTAGTCGGCCACGGGCCTCATTCTATTATGGATAACCAATTCCCATGGCCCAGCACGGTGGTAGGTGAAGGGCCGATTGATGGTTATCCCTATGGTATTCTCCAGCAGGTGTTGGTCCATAATACACGGTTTGACGGCCCTAATATAAGCTGACTCAGCCTCTAAACTCCCTCCCTATATACGGTCATACACGTGTATACGCCTCTTGGACGGCGCGTTCGACATGGGCCAGGCCTCTATAGGGTTAAGAGACAACCTATAAATGATTTATGGTTTCATGAAACTGGTACCGACACTTAACTGAGGTGGCCAGTCTACAATGGGGATGAAGTATTCATGGCCGCTTTGGCCCTTCACACCTTGGTTACAATAAGGACGTTAACATTTGATGCAGATCTCCATGTCTGAGAGGGATAAGAGCTGATGAGCTGCCCCACTTACCACAATTATTGTCCCCCACTTAACGCACAGAGAGGAACAAATAAAAAAACATCTTTCCTGTGTTAACACGGACGTATGGAACAATTATTCGTTTGAGAGACACATTTTGGGACAAATTCTAGATCTACACTACCGGGTATGCTTACCGTGTTGACCTGTATACGCACCGGGTCTCGAATTAGCGCCGGGTTGCAGGGGTATTGGAATTTAGAAATACAAAATAAATCTAAGTTTTTAAATGAAGAGGTCTTGAATGAACGACGGGGTCTAGACTGCTTCAGTAGTACAAGAACATACGGTAGGTACAATGCATGCACGTTAAAATGCATTGTTAAAATGCATGCATCTATATGACGTGGAAGGTGATCTAACATGAATGTAATATATAATGCTTAGACTTGAACGAATGCCTTTCAGGGCATGATATATGCACGACGCGGAGCGGAGTGCATATATATGCCCTGGAAGGCATGAGTTCAAGTCTAAGCATTACATATTACATTTATAACACGGTTTCCACCATTAATTCTAAGTATTTACCTTAAAAAATTATTTAATCCATTCAATTCTTATGCGAGTGGACAAGACGGCCCTCCGCCATCTTGGTTTCATGTTGTCGTATGGTTAGACTGGCGAGCTCCTCAAACTCCCACTCTCATAGACCTACTACTGCGAACACGTCGAGACAGGGCTGCACCAGTCTAAAATCTAATCCATTCTGTACACACCAGGCGGTGGCACCTGTAGTATTGACAGAATGGCGAAGACGCACGGCAAGTCGCTCGATTCGAAAGTTTAATAATTTTTTATATCAAATACAGCCATAATATCAAGGAATCTAGTCGACAGATAGGTAGAATATGGTTTCAACTATGTTATGTCTAAAGGATTTCGCTATATTTGGTCTATAAGCTTCAAAAATGGAGAATTTACTTTCGTCTTGCAGTAGGTTTCAACATGTCCGCCCCGCTGTCCACTCGCCGTGAATTTTGGGTGCTCTATCGCCAGATATAGGAATCGATATTATCCATTTTCGGCACTGAAAACTCTCTAACCGTGTTATAACAATGGCTAGAAGGAAGAAATCTTCCGCTATTTAGCTGTGTTGTTGGATCTTACTTTAGGACCTTCGCCTGAGTGGTAACGATGGGTAACGATGAGAGGGCCGAAGCAGAGACTGGTGGTATAGTTGGTAAGGGGCATGCAGAGATGAGTGAATGAGGAGTCGCGTGCTGCGTCAAACAAAGGGGCGGCATACGTCCCACCTGATTCCCTCCGACAGGAACAGTAAGGAGACGGGCGAGGATGGAGCGGGTTGCGTGCTGTCCTCCTCCACCACTACCACACACCGGAGGCGTGCAGTCAGTCCCATCTCGCCCCCTCCCACTCAGACCTGACATATGCAGTACCCTCCCACACCTCCTTCTGCCTCTTCTCCTCCAGGGTGGTATATCACTGCACGTTGGTCGATACCCATTAAATATTGACACCTGGAGGCCATCCAGGAGGGAGCGGCCAGTAGCAGACGGTTGTCTGTGTGATGTGTGTGTGGGGGGGGGGCTGAGTGGTGAGAGAAGATGCACTTCTAGGTGGGCTATCAGCGCCAGTTGGTGGAACTTTGCCAGAATATAGACCACAGAGGCGTGATTCGCCGCCAACACAACTCCACTTTACGACCGGTAAATTAACGCGATTGTCTCGCCGACAAGTCTCCCATTGTTTTATCTGTCTTATAAAAGTCTTGTGGCATCCTTTATTACAATTATACCACACATGAAGAATGGCATCCATGCAGTGCTTACTCTATATCCATCCCTCACTGCTAAATGACTTTCTCCATAAAAACTCCGGTACATATCTATGTTTAGTTGAATTAACTCAGCTGTATGTCTAGCATTAGCTGTGACAAGGAAATAGATCATATTGTAACACAGAATTGTAGCTCGTGAGTGACGCCACAGCCATCGCGACGTACAGAGCCACAATCATTCTACACCCGCTCCAACGCGCCACTTCCATATACTACTTACGCGTTTGAAGCCATGTGGTTCAGGCCGTGCCCGCGCAGTGTAAGATTTTGTTTGTGTGAAACCATCTGTTCTCACTCAGCAGGCGTTCAGAATTAATCACAGAGAAAACATACAACTCTCAAGCGTAAAATCATGGCGGCTAAGGAGTTTTAGGTTGCATCAGACGACGTACTGGAGTGTCTCTCCTACCTCACAGACCGCTTCACCGAGCCCGAGCCACACGTGGCTTCCACTTCCAATTGATTTCATCGCCCTGCACGGCCCGCTCATCGGAAAGACGTTGTCGTGTTGTCTCAGCTGAAAATTGATTCTCCCTCCGCACCAGGCCGTGTCCACGTGATTTCTCCTCCCCATCCGGGATCTTCCACGTGGCCCGCCCCGCCTGGTTATGATAGATGACCCATAATGCAACACTGATTGGGGCGCCGTCTGGTGGTGACCTGACGCCGGATCAAAGTGGTGGGAGCGCGCCGGCCGTAATTAGCAGCGCCATGCCAGTCTAATGGATGACTTATTTGCATGGGGAGCTCGGAGCGGCCACTTGGCTCATGATGAGGCTCACAACCATTCTCCTAGACACCCTAAAACAGCAGAAATCCCCCCCATCTCCCAATTTGTTCAGAAAATATTGCCTCTGCCATTTAGCGCCACCCTTGTGGACCGCCAACGGTCTGTGTTTGCATGGCATTGGTTGTTGAGCAAGTTACTGAGGAATGTCAATATTGTTAGCATTCAGAAAAAAAACAATATGTGACGAAGGGGACAACGAGACTACAACATACCTTACTTTACTTGGAATGGCTTTGGGGTGGGGGGGGGGCTAGGTTGTTCGTGTGAGCGCTGAAAGGAACTTTGGTGATGATGTCGGTGAAAAAAAGACTAGGGCGAAAATACTTCTTGATGTGTGTAAGCTTGAACTAATCTCGTCACAAAGTGCTTTATATGTAATTAACAGAACAGCTCGTACACCAAGGGCTGTGAGTGCTTCAAATACCCTCATTACCAGTAGTATAGGGCTTATACCGGGGACTCCTAGCTTTGTGCATTGTGTTGAGTTATTTATATAACGGCTGAATCCCATGTTCCTTATTACTTTACGTCTGGTGGCTTCCCCTAGTTGGTTTTTGTCACGCCGGAAGCCCCTGGTGTATATTAGTACACGGGTTTGTCACGCACTATTCTAGTCGGCCCACTCAGGCTCTGAGCTCATGGTGGCTTTGCTGGACTGATAAGACTAGGACAGCTAAAGCTACATATATCTTGTATATGTTATTTCTGACTGCCTATCTACAGTGGAAGCCTCGACTCCTGTGGGTAAACACATGTAGTGGATCAGTCCATGACGAGATCCGTGTATATCAATTTCCGCTATTGGGACTGGGGCCCCATTAAGGGTTTTAAGGAGACCCATCACCCAGAGATGTATATTTTCAAAAATTTAGGACACTTAGAAATATCGGATCTCATTTACACCATAGCATAAACCATGGATGTGAGTCAAGCTTGAAAAAAAGGCAAACACGATACCGTTCATGTAGAGAACATACGTACCCATCTGCCGACATGAAAGTCCTCTGCTATGTTTTCTTAAGACCAATTAGAAGCTGTGCCGATGACGTAGGTAGGTAGAGCGGTACTAGATGACGGTCATATCCCAATTCTATACAACTGCGAAAAGAATTAACAACGGCATGTGCTTTTGGTTTGAATATCAGGTCATGTGATTTCAGGACAAATCAGCATGTGAACATGTCATCAATATTCTGTCATCTTCAGACGGGTATATGTCATTGTCAGGGGTAAAGTAGTCATGCTGAGATTTGTGAACCCTGGGGTGGCCTTGGTTGTCTGACAGAATAGGACAAGGTCTGACAAGTCCACGTCTGGACATTTCTCATCCTTGTACCATTGCAGCATCTCACCCTCAGCCCCTGGCCTTTGAACAGAAGGCCCACCCATCCCCTCTCTCCATGCGGCTCCTGTAATTTCTACTGATCTGTCGTTGATTACGATTTTCTCAGGCTTGTTTGTTTTGCTGCAAGACGGTTGATGGGAAGATGGTGTGAGGCTGAAGCCATCATCCATCAGGGTAGAGTTAAGGGTAGGTGACTCACTCCCCCACTAGGTGGCCGCTATGAGCCGTGCGTGCTCCTACCCCAGTATGTACCACCCCCACACACTGTTGTCCTGACATGATTATTATCCACCTATTTATGTAGAACGCAACCCCTTATCTCTGCTATCTACATTGCATCCATAAATCTCTCCTGTCCTTATCGGAAAACATGGTAGGATGAAAGAGCTTACAGGATAGCATGGCGAAACTCATTGAGAACGGTATGCCATAACGACCAGCTCCATGCTGTGAAGAGCGATTGTTTTACCTCCCAACAATTTTCACACTATGTTCATGTGATGTATGCCCACCTGCATCCAACCATATACGTCAGATCACGGCTTATCAGTCATAGGCCGCTTAGTGCCAGGCCAATCACTGTAGCCATTTCTCAAACGCAGTACTATCAGCCATGGCGTTTCACCATCTAATGGTTACACGAAGGTACAGAGGCAACATTATTCATAGACGGCATTTTAGGTTTGCATCTCTCCCAATCGCTCTACATTTAATATAGATATGTTTACTTTTACAACCGCGTTTGATTTGTGATACGTAACCGGGAAGAGATATTAGTATTTGAGGATTATGACTGGTATGTAATGTTTAAGGAGAAACTCTGGAGTTTGTATACCTGAGTTTTCTATCATTGGGTCCCTGAAATAATGGGTGTACGGACGTTGACGTCGTGATAACCCATGAATGTGGGTATGAGCTGGACGTTACCCTCAATAACTCCTGTGAGACTCAGCCCCCCTGCCGTCCCTACACCCAACCTTTCCCCCTTCTGTCATCAGCCTCCAGACAAGTAGAGTTCATGTCGTCAAGTGTAGCATGATTCATAGCTCTAAACTCTGTCTATAATGTGGGTTCCAGTCAGTTAGTGCACCAATACACCATGAAACACATAATGTCGTTGGGGTCAAGTCGCTAGTGATATCATAAGGTGTGTTTATGATTAAATAATAGAAAGGTTCTGACAGGAGTATCAGACGAACTGTCTGCCATAGCCTGGGGGTCCTCCAGTGTTGGCCCATACGGGGGCGGGGATGCCATCTGGGTATGTGTCATATCTGTGGAATCTGTCGGCTTGGCTTTTATCTGTCAATGATGTTGTCACCATTGGTGGTAGTTTGTGCTTATCTCTGCTTCCCGGCGATCCATCACCCAGCATGGTCTGTACTGTTGAGGGGAGGGGGAGGAGACTAGGACTATGTTCGCACAAGTCGTAATGTTGAATGGGTGTGTCTGTCTTAGAGACATACTGAGGGGAGTCTAGTGCCTGGAGGATGAACAATAGAGAGGAGGGAACAAGGAAATCTCTCCACACTCTCACTGAAAGTATAACCCGTCCGATACTAAAGATCAGCAATGAATCATAGTTACATCATTACCTTATTAGATATTGTTTGGATCCTTCGCGTCATTTTCTTTTTCCCTCCCCCCTCTTTTTTTGTTTTGTTTTTCTGTACGGCTTTCTATATCAAAGCCAAGTGAGTATGAACACTCGGGGATAAACCTCTCAGAAACCTCACTCTTCTATGGACTAGATGCAATACATTCTATAGTAGAAAATAAGAAGAAATCGCACCGATTTACCATGGACATGATTGATGAGTGTTTGGCTGAAGTTAGGTGCTACTTGGTGTGGTCTGGAGGCAGGAACGTACACCTTCATTTCATACCTATTACCAACGCCAAAGTAAACAGAGCTGCTCCATTTGTCATAGACCTTGCTCACCTACAGCTCACCTATAGCCTATATAAACCCTCAGTACTGTAACACGGGCGTGCCTGCAGGAGGAGGCCCTACCCACCTGCACCTGGGGAAGTGCATAGAATATGGAGAGAGACATATTCTATACTCTCTCTCTGGGTAGTGTTAGGGTGTAAGAGGGATGGAGAGGGTCGTGTCAGGGGTATGATAGGGGAGGCAATTGCTGATAAGCACAAACTGTGCACTTTTCCACCTGGATGGGCAGGGGGCTGCGGTCTAATCCCACCGACGTGCCAACCAGATGGGTGCCTGTACAGAGTGAGTGACTGCTCAGAGGGGAGCCAGGTGAAGCAGCTTTATACTGGAGGAGGTTAACATGAGGATGGAGGGGTTGAGGGTAGGGGAGGAGCAGGAGGAGGTGCATTAGTATATAGCCGACTGTTACCTGATTAGAGAATGCTGTCTCCGTCAGCCACTAGGAGGCAGTACGGTATAAATTGCATGCTCATCAGCAGTCCACACATTCCCCGGACGTCCTCAGGTTTCTCGGCAGGCTAGAGTTTCACCTGCACTTCTTTGCCGCCGCGTGCTTGATGGGTGAGGCCCCCACCTGGAGGAGGCTGGAAAGGAGGGGATGGGGCTCCAGGGGATGGTTCCAATAACTGGTCCCGGAACAGGACGAACGAGGGGGAGGAGAGTGCGAACAGTCTCACGTCAACACCTAGAAAATTGAATCTGGAAGCTCAGTCGGTTAGCAGAGTTTAGGGTTAAAACTACAGTGAATCGGTGCAAAATTCGGCATTTCTATTACTGTGCATGATTCCAATCGCATGAATACTGGTTTTAATTTTCAGAGATGAAAGCCTGGGAGATAGAATCCACATCCTCAATGTTTTGGCATTATGATTACCAACACTATATAATATACTAGATTGGTATGGAGAGGCTGGGGTCGGAGTTGATTGGTGGCCGGCTGTGTCTGAGATAGAGCCGCAGTAGCAGCAGCAGGTACGGCGAGGTACGACCTCTAACCAATGGTGCTGATGACGGATATATCAGAAGCAGCAATCACGCCGCCAACCCGGCACGAGTGCTGAGTAAAGACCACAGACAGATCGAATTGCCGACCAGCCCTATACGCAGAGTGCTGAGCCGGCAGGCCGGTGGTGGCGCTGCAGTCGGAAGCCTGAATCTGTCAGCGGAAACGGGGCTCTCACGGCAGAGAAACGTCCTTACGAACCGGAACTGAGCCAAATGACACAAAAACACATCCTCCCTGAGAGAGCGCACTCCGATAGTCCCTTCTGTAAAGAGGCTCTAAATAACGGTTGTTTTCCCCCAGTCTCCTTTTCAGCAGCAAACCCACTCTCACCTTCCTAAGCTGTATATAGAAAGCACTGTGTACAGAAAAGAGGACAAAAGGGGGCTCCAGAACCTAGAATGGGGATGCATCTATATTCCCAACAGACTGAACGGTAAAGCCATTTAGAGGTCTTCCATAAAAGATGAGAGGTACAAGTAGTTGGTCGTTATTGCCCCAGTGCTCAGTTCACCCAGTTCCAGGTGTATGTGGATATAATAAGTGCATCTATGTGGAGACTGAAGAGGTTGTTTCCTACGTAGGTTAATAGAGGTGAGAGTGTGGTGTGCCGGCACTAGCACGGGGCTATTTTCGCAGTTCCATTTTATCTCTATGTAGAGCCAGAGGCTTAGACCTACGCACTCTGTAGATAAGGCTGGATCCGCCATTATCAATAAGGTCTTCTAGATTGTCCTTAAAAGAAGCAGGTCATTGATAGAGACGCAGATATAGTATCTGTAGGTAGGTGTGCTCAAAGAACCCTTTGCCGGCAGGCTGATTGAATGGGAGCGTATGGTAATACGGAGAATGGCATTCATTAGTTGATGAACCCATTACCAGGGGAGGACGGCGGTGGGTGCATACATTGATTAACCTACATTCCACGGGGACATGGAGGAGGGGGACATGTAGGGTAAGGTGAGTCTATATGGGGCTGTGGTAATGTAGCGATGGATGTCACCATGTACCAAAGGTGTATAGCATCTCTCGCCTATATTCCACAACATATGAGGGAGAGGGGGGGGGGGACCTGAGATGGTGATGCATGTAGTTTACGTAGGTCGTTGCAATATCCACTACACGACATGAATATAAATACACCACCACTATGTGTGCTGTGTTGAGTCCTTAATTACAGTCTACATGATAAATGAAACACACCGCAATATGCTCACCATCAGCCTCACCAGTTCACGTCGTATGAATGGACCTCCGGGAGTGAGATAAAACAGTTACCAATTAGTCAGTAGATATGGGCCCAAATGTAGCAGAACCAAATTGAAATGCGCTTTTTGCCATCGCCCCATTTTCCAGTTCCGGTAGTGTAATCGATTAGGCTACACGTTGTATATACTCTGTGAGGTATCCTCATACATGTAATTAGATGTGTTGTCTCATCCTTTAGCCTGATCAGAAACGTTTGTTGGTAGAAATGGAATGTTAGCAAGGATTAGGGTCTATAATCAGTATCATACTGCATATACGGACCTACGACTGTCCTACACCCTTGGGGTGGGGATGCAGGATCGATGAACGTTTGATCATAGGTATATCGACAATGAACCTATCATGAAGCGACAGCACCCCAATTTTTTATGGCCATTTGTCAGTGTCTTTTTTTTGGCTATTTTATAGTATCGCCAGTTTTCAAAACGCCAGCCTCCTGTTTCACACACCTGAGATTTACACTAAGGATCTGAGAGTGAAACTTAAAAGTATAGAACATTTAGTTTTCTTATTCCCATTAGAAAATAATTGTTAATTGTGACAAATATTCAAAGCTTCTGTGTCATTGGAAAATCCGCCACTTTTAGCTTTCACGAGACAACAGCCATATCTCTTGGCAGTTGACACACAATCCTATGTAGTATACTAAGTGCCCCCCCTCCCCCAACGCAACAGTGCTCAAAATAGTGGTGAGTAGCTGGTGCGTAGAACCGAGTCGTTGTGCACAATGTATTACTCGAGATACAACAAACAGCTCAGTAACCTTTGTTAGCAGGCCTTTGCCAAAAGTGTACAACTTATGGCAACTTGAAATTAAAAGCATTGTTTTGTGATAAGGTTTGTCCTGTTTATAGATGATAGAAGGAACTGGCAGCAGAATAGGACAAGGCAGGTGGGATATGAATGAAGGTCTGGGGGGGGGGGGTCTTGTTAGCTTTGTTTTGACCTGTACATAGGGCTTGTTAGTCCCACCTGGACACTGATAGATACCTCCTTACAATAAAACACTCTCCTGAACCATCGGTTACATGACTACAGCTACACCCACCACAAGGCAGGTTTGATCATGATGTATTCTCTGTTTATAAGCACAAGCTGACACTTCTCTCCGTCTCCATTTGTATAAAGCCTCATTTGAGGGAATCACTACAGGGATTACTGAGACCTTTACAGCGGTGGTACTAAGTAATTTAAGTGAGTTTCCCTTGTTCACTGTGGGTATTAGTAGATTCTCCACCTGCAGACAGTAATCACAGAGAGGAGTTTACTGTGGTTAAAAAGCACAACGTCCTTTGCAGAGAGTAGGATGCTTTCCACATGGCCCACCCAGCTACCTATCTCCATCTGTGATTCAGGCTCATACATTATTTAATACTACAGCCAAGACTAAGCTCTTTTTGGGAGCCCATGCTTCTGTTACTGTTACTAGGAGCAGCATCACTTCAGTGGAGGAGACAATAATCCACGTCAGTAGAAAATCTGTGTCACGTTAAATTCTACTTATGCTGGACTAATGGCATTGCAAAAGGTCGTATATTAATATGTATGTAATTTGAAAGGCATAAGCTAGTCCCTTTGAAAACTAGAACCAGTAAGTTGTTTTTGCTTGGTTTTGTGTGTGTGTGTGTGTTTTTTTGTGTGCTGAATTGGTCTATCTGCAGCCACGTTGGACCCCTAGGCCGTTTAGTCCTCTTTGGAAATACACTGTTGGCTTCTGGTTAGGTACAGAAAGCTGTCTGTCACTCAGATGTAACCAACACTTGAAGGTTTAGCACCTGAATGTTCAGTATCAGAAGGTTTAGAGTAGACTAAATGAAGCTGTTCGTGGATTTATTGGAGGCATGTTATCATTATTGGATTACCGGCACCGTGATGTGAGGCCGCCAGGAGGTAACAAATCCAACCTGAGGAGAGGTCCTGTAGAAAAGGCAAAGTTCGCTACAGAGAGGTGTTCCTCGCCGACTGACAGATCTGGGTAGGGGTTTGGAGGGGACGGGGGGTGGCTGCAGATCTTCCCACACCTGGAGAAGGCTTTGCGCCTCCTGACGCTAACTAGAGCGGACCCCCAGCACACTGCTGGTGCCTTTATGACGGGGGTGGTGGTGGGCGATAATACGAGTAACTGACGAGAAGACTGAGCGATATATCAGGGAGTCTGTGCCCCAAGCTACTCATATGGCACGACCTTGAGGTCTGAGCACATGGTGGCATGGTGGCCACAGAGCGATAACTAGATCCACCTGAAACTGGCGGCTCAGAAAATCGGGCCTATTTTGATTCACGCCAATCCACCATGGGGGTACTGTGAGGAAAAAAAGAAGTAAAAGAAAAGATATTGCCGCCTAAGCTGGGATATATTTGGTAAGGCCAAAAAAAAAAAAAAAAAAAAAGGTTCCGGTCCCGACCGACCTCAGCTCAAAGGGGCCGACCTCAGAATTTTTTCAGATTTTTTTTTCAGATTTTTCCGAAAATTTTCAAGATTTTTTCAAGATTTTCAAGATCTTTTCAAATCTTGATGTCAGGGTCCTCATTCGAAACATATGCACATAATTTACCATAATTCATCCTCATTTCATACAGGAAACGATCATTTGTTATAATAACCAGTGAAAACCTAGCAAAGTTTGACGATATGAGGCCTCAGATGCTAAAAAAAAA
Source organism: Acholoe squamosa (assembly GCA_949317995.1). Taxonomy (NCBI): domain Eukaryota; kingdom Metazoa; phylum Annelida; class Polychaeta; order Phyllodocida; family Polynoidae; genus Acholoe; species Acholoe squamosa. The sequence goes on along the minus strand of OX439035.1, from coordinate 54,649,905 downwards.
CAACAACAAAAAAACAATCCGACCTACCGACCTCAACATTTTGGAGCATGTTACAGGAAATCCAGCTTTTTCTTTTTGGCCTAACTATTTTGACTTATTCACCGCCAAATGCTTGCAACATGCAGGACAGAATCAGGTTCTTGGCCCATAAAGAAAGATCTACTTGTGTAGGGTGGGTGGTATAGGCAATGTGGCATAGTGATTTTACCTTGGTGTGGGGATATGGGCGGGGCGGTGCAGGATAATAGTCTCCGTGATGGTTGTACTATCTGCAGACACTTAAACTAGTCTATAGCCTCACTGTCAGCGTAAGTCATTTTACGTGCTGTGCTTCCCTAAGTAGCCGAACTCTGGACCGGGGACAGTTTCATGACTGGAATGGCCGCTGCAGGGTCGGCTAGTACCCCACCTACTGACCCCTGGCAGACCCTGGAGAGAGGTAATAGATCGGGGTATGGCAGGTGTGGGACATGGGTCTGTCCCAGCACTCCTAACGGATGCCGACCTGAGTCCCTCAGCAGGACCACGTCCTCTCATAGTGAGCAGCTCAATGTCAACAAACTGGGTCCTCCTGCTCATTCCTAAGCAGCTATATGCTCTGCATAAAGTCCTTCTCCTCTAACCCCAACCCTCCAACACAGCCACTCTTACACAGCGGACAGTGATGAATACAGCAGCCGTGACCCTAGCTCCTCCAGGGTTCCCCCAAGACCCATAAGTAGACGTTCATTCAGGAGCCGGCCTGGGTTGGCAACTTGGGATACCGTGCAACATACTGAGAGGCCTGGTTGGTGGGTGGCCCCTACCCCCCTTCCCCGGAGTCCCTTACTATATCGTCCAGTCCTTGCTGCCACTCTCAGGTAATGGCTCCGATTCCCCTCCCTGTACCTGATAGTGTATATATGCATGGCCATGTGAGCTCCATCATCTACTCCCTCTCCCTCCTGCACCCAGCGTCGACCCCACTGACCTGCTCCCAGTCAGCTCAGGTCGCACTCGGTCCATTCCAGAGGCCTTTTCAGGTTGTCAGCTCATATCGTAAGACTTCCACCCGAAAGTCATTGTCCGGCACTGACTTATATCTAGAGCAGGTCAGTGCCATTCATCGCCATCCAGCTCCTTACAGTGGGCTGTATGGAGCAGCTCTGAGCGCCTCTCCAGGGTGCCTTCCTGCAGGACAAGGCCTGCAGGGAGTGAGTTATTGGTGAGGGGTATAAAGCGGCCAGGCAGCATTGTGTAGGCAGCCGGCACCTAGAGGTGCTTAATGATGAGGAGAAGCTCAGGCAATAAATAACATACACTTATAAACGTATGATGCAGCATATTGTAGCCATCAATAAGGTGAACAATGAAGGTCCTTAGCAAGGTCCTACTGAAGCAGCAGCCTCAAGAACCCTCTCATGGCATAATGTAGGATTACTTACCAACTTTTCAAAATATGCACATACGGATACGTGTACCTGCGTCAAAATATGAATATACATATAGACTGGCAATGGGATCGTGATATATCAATTGCACTCCCATTTCCCCTTGCCAAAATAAACACATTTCAGCATCATTGTTTTCTACCATGCCCCATGGCTACCCCATGTAATGAGGGGATTAACCATGTATAATATTGGTCTGTTGGTAATGCAGAACTGGCACGATTGTGACATATTGTAATTGCTCTGTCCTAGTAGAAAGGGGGGGTGGTGGTTGTGTCGGGTGTAACGGACCTTAGCCGCCAGTATAAGGTACGTGTATTATGATAACGTAGATCATGCCATGCACCCATAACACCAACCCGTTTGTTCAATAAACGTCACCTGGCAAAAGCAGTACTTAAATTAGTAGTCCCTGGTTGATAGAGCCCGGGTATAACGACCCCACTGATGGTCTGGACTGGTCAGTGTTCTGGTCAGTCCTGGACATTAGGCCACACCTTTATGGGGTTGGTAATAGGTAGGGTGGGAGGTAAGCCCTGTCGTTATAGCTCCACAGTATGATTAGTGGATGTAGAGGTGGGGCAGGTTTAAAAGGGGTGGGAGGGGCTCTAACCTGTGACCAGGGCAGGCCCTGGTGGTCGTACTGACATGGGAGGCGACATCGATGTTATAGCATGGGAACGGGATGATTAGACGAACCGTACCAGTGCCATTACCCTTTCACAGGCATAATATCAACTGACATGTAGGCCACCTTGTAATTGGATCGACCCTTCTAGGGGAGGGAATGTTATAAAGGGAGTCTCTAATCTGCCCAATGGACCCGGTTCCCTGTCAGTGTTAATTCCACATTTTCTACATCTCAAAGCATAGCCTCCGTGGCCGAAGTAAGAGCACTTTTCATTAAACATGGAACGGATAGGTAAATTTTATCACATTGCAACTTGTTGACTGCTATTTTTATTTTATTATATACACGCAATGTATTAAACGACCTTTTCACTCCTATTTTTCAGGGTTGGCTTCAGAGGCTGAGGTACATCTAAAACATCCCAAGTTAGAGTCGCATGTAGCAGAGGGCGTCACGTTATCCCTTAAATGCCACGCAGAGGGCAACCCTGAGCCCACCGTCCAGTGGTTCAAAAATAAGAACAGGTAAGTCTGTATCCTATTGTACCAGGGTATACAAGATGTATGGAGGGACTCTTTGTACGTGAATGTTTCTTTTTCTAAAGGAACTGATATATCATACCAGTTATCATGGATATTGAGTAAAGGAGAATAGGGATATAGGCCTATAAAGCTAAGAGGTCATGCACTATACACGCTGACGTGTGGGAATAGAGATAACGAAGGCTTCAATTACAGACTTCAATGCCCTTAAATGTGAATGGTGAATGGGGTTTGGCTTCACTGTGACTAGACTCTTAGGATGGGTTTTATGTTGTGCATGTAGGGAGAGTTAAATAAGGAAGTTCAAGATGTAAAAGCCGCATGGTGAAGCCTTCATCAGACGATTGCTGCACCAGTAGCTGACGTGCAGCGCGTGACGCGGGCCTCCTAACGTGACAGACGGCGGTTATGTAAAACCCCCTCCATGTGCTGAAGCACGGAACCCTGTGACATTCTCCCTTCAAGCTCCCAAAGAGCCACAAGTTGCCATGGTGAGCGTTTCCACAACAACCAGGTCCAGCCGCCTAATTAGCTGGGTGCATGATATTTGACCATTTGTCATATTTCTCCATGGTCGTTCTCCCCCTTTTGCATGAATATTTCATGACCAACTTCAGGGGAAATTCCATTACATTCGTTAGAAGGCCCGTCGCCGCCGCCTTCTTTACCTTTTTGGCCATTGTGCGCTTGGTAGACAGAGAGTAGTGGTTTGAGTAGAAAGCGGCCGTTTCCTGAGCTCTACATCAGTTTAAATCAGTATGTTTTAGTGCATCCCCAGTGAGTACCAATTACCCACTTGACGACTCGGCAATCACGTCATAAACAAGGAGCGTCTACCAGTGCCCTCCCTGTGACGTACCTTGTGTTGCTGACGTATTGAGGTCAGCGTCTTGTATCCATGGTGACCAGCTCCCCATGGTAACCGGCAGGTCATGATTAGAGCAGCGAGCACGGCGAGCAGCAGCGGATTGGGTGGGCGGCGGATGGTAACCCGATAACAGCCGTGTCGTCGTTTGAAACAGTAGCCGCCCAATCTCGGTGCCGTCTAGGGCTGGGAGGAGCTGCTCACAATGCAATCTGCTTGCCATGCTCTTATTGAGGAGCAACTCAATAAAGGCGCCTCCTTCTCCCCCCGTGTCGTCGGCAGCAGCCTCTTCACACTGTGCCCGTACATATAGAGACCAAGAAGGTGCTTGTGGTCGTCCGCCAACTACAAGTCTCCCTGTCTCACTCTTAAGGATAAGGCAAGGGCTGATGTTATATGAGGGGGGTTCGGGCTTATCTTGTAGCCTTAGTTATATTAGACTGAGGTCGCGCTGCATAGAGCAGTTGGTGAGCAATTCCTGATTTGGCCTTCACTAGCACCAGACGCCTGCTGCAGCTACCTGTTTACATGTACTACTCACGGACTGTGACCTCTTCTCGCGGCCACATCAACACTGCCACATGGTCAATACACCCATCAGTAGGGTGTCTTCTTTTTTAAGCAGCCTGGTATATTTTATCAGCTATTAATGCCAACACGATCGGAGAAGGTGATAAAACATTGGTTTTTCTTCTGTGTCGCGCATCTTGTGGCCGCTGAGGCAGCGAGTCGGTGCTGGTGGAGGGCCAAAACACACTCTTGTCACATTTCTGGCTAACGGGAAAAACAGTCTCTGTTTTGCTGGGGGAAACATGAGGTAGAAAAAGCCTTCGGTGACATCGATTTTCATGTTCTGCTTAACGGTTACATTGACCCTTGGGTAGTCGATAACACGTAAATGCGTGACTGTAAATACGTACCGCAAACTCGGGTGGACAGAAACCAATGTTATCCCTTAGAAACATAGCCGCTATAACACCTCCAGGCGGTATGGAAACCACCTCCACACCATTGATTTAATTCACCCCCTGCCCCGCTAGTCATTCCCCACAGCCTGTTATAACCTCCCAGGGTTTGCTATTGCCTCGTACGTCAGGTAAGGCGTGTCGCGAGCAGCTCATAGAACCGCCACTTGATGTGATTCTAGGGGAGCAGGTCCGTGAGCTGTTATGAGCAGTTCGTGACGGATTCACCCCACCCCACCAGCAGCCCGATGACAACCCTACAAAGGACGACCCCAACTGCTGCCTTCTCCTGCACCACAGGCCGCAACCCCGACTAAGGTGTGCCGAGCTGCTGCTCAATGGATAAAGAGCAGCTCCTCCTTATATCTAGGTCACAGCAAGGGAGGGGAGAAAAAATATTTCAAAAAGGTTACATTACCAACCTGACACCACGGGCTGAATGCACGGCAGAGGTTCACTATTGTACCTCGGGCTCGCACTTCAAAAAACCAAACTACGACTCAATTTCCATGATCGGGGTTATTGTCTTACTATCCGTTCTAGAGATTAGTATGAACAATCGCTAAAACAGTGGACTTAATTATATCCGGTAACATAGAGCTTCGTTGTTGTTACTGCCTTACTGTCATTATAAAAGAATTTACTCTATTTGTTTACTTTTTTCGGTAAGAATAAAGAAGTGTACATTTTTTGTGTCCTCGTGAGTCGATATAGGAATCGATACCAGTATCTTTTATTAGTGCTGGGACTCTGGGTGGGCAGTGGTGTCGAGAGTTAATGGGATCGTTGTATACGATATGGCACCGACTATATGCCCTTGTACATGTGCATGTATGTCAGAGAGGACTGACCTACTACACAGCCTCCCTACCTGTGTCATGTCGTGATACTCATACCTGAGCTGCTCACCTGGGCACGAGCAGCAGCCATGACCTGCTCACACCCCTATAGATTCCACCAGACTAGATGAGTCACTCCCCAATAACCCCCTTCGGTAGCAAGGTGTAACCAACCACTGGCTGCTCCCATCCATCAATCCCTGCCTGAAAAGACCCTTCGGATGTGATTCTTGGGTTTCACTTTCAACGCCAGTCCACATTTTGGGCGTCGAGCAGGTTTTTACACGCCGTGTCATCTGAGACATCAATATTCGTCACTAAAAGCAAATGACAGACAGCTATAAAGAAGCAAATTAATAACCATCAAAAAGAATAAAAATTGGAGGCTTGAGAGGTTGCTGGAGGAGGGTTATAATGGAGCATGATGCTGTGGCCCACCTGCAGCAGTAGGCTGAGTGGCTGTGTGCGTGTATGGGATCAGCTCAGAGTAGCTCCAAAAATGACTCACAACTCGGCATGTAAGTTTCTTTACGCTGTAACCATAGATACTACTCGTTATTATCTCGGTTTCTGCCAGAGGAGATCTGCTTAAAGCATCTGAACACTACACCACCTGAGTACCAGCAGGTTAGAGGGGTTGTTGTGGGTCGATACAAATTAGGGTATTTGTATGTGAGACTGCTTATGTTTGGTATTATGAGAGGCAGCGTGCTTGTGACCTAGTGAATGTGCCCCCTCCATACTCGTGACTAATCCACCTGCCACCCGACACCAAACACGTGAGTGGTGAAATACCTGCACAGGTAGCTATATTGAGCATAATGCTCATAGAACAATGAAATGCTTCAGACATGGACAAAATCACAGTCTTTGTTCTGGGGCGAAAGTTCAAAATATGATAAATGTCATTTGGATAAAGACTCTCTAATTGGCTGTCACCACTGACTCCTTGACCCCTGCCCTTCTTATGAGGATACATCACTCTGAATCCCTGTATAGTAGTGATGGCGGTCTGACATCAAAGCCACACAGACCCTCTCCCACCCCACCATTCATCCAGGTGTAGGTCAAGGAGGTCACCAACCACTTCTGAATAACAACCATGAACATTGTTGACAGGTGGTGGAATGGGCAAGTTGGTGTTTCAGGCTATCAATCTCTTCATAATCTACATCCACATTAGTTGTCATGTGTTCGAATTGATATACATGTAGGTATTTCTGACACATCACCCGTCGTCCTTACCCAATGAGGAAACAGGTCCATTTGGACCTTTCTGGTGGAGCAGGTCTGTCCAGGTGGGCCATACAGCTATGTAGGGGCTACATCTGTAGGCCTAGCGTACACATGTAGGCAATGTATATAGGATAGCGATGTTGATAATTGTAAACTGGCTATGACCAATTTCAGCACGTGCGGCGACCGATGGTAAAGGTCGGTCGGCCACGTCCTCTCTACTTTATGATCTTTATGATCTGAGGCCTGTCTCATTGGACCTGTGATAAACAGCCCCCGTAAATAATCGATATGAGTGGTTATATAAAGAATAGGCATTAAGCCTGCTATAACCCCCTCCCCTCTGCACCCCCTAGTCACAAACACTCACATGCTATCGATACTCCACTTCAATATGACCGGACAACCTGGAGTGTCCTCCTCATGGTTGTATTTACACATACCGGTATATTGCTGTTCATTATATAAGAGCCATTTGCACCTTGTACATGTACATGGTTGGATAGGACATGTCAACTGCACCCAGAGATATACCGATACAATATCAAATACAAAATAGATTTTCAGACCACACTTATGAGTGTGGTCCGAAAGCTCAAAATTTCCATTTCCACGGCCCCATATATGTCTCTATCCAACCCACACTACTCTATCCTCACATGTCTCATCAAAAGCCGCACTCTGATAAGAAGCCTGGTGCGCTGATAGAGATGGGAAAAGGTAAAGCTTGGACTACTAATGACCGTGTAATAACCTGCATCTCTACACCACAGCTTGGGCCTACTTAGAATTCTGGGGGTGAGTAATAAAAAAGGGTTATTAGCATACTCTATGGTGATGAGTTTACTCTTTGTGGCATGCCTGGCGGGGCTGGGAGCAGCTCACTTTGATGGGTTCTAGAGGTGCATGGTGTAGGTTCTCAGGTGACCAGTGAAGGTGTACCTGAGGTGTGGTCGGCCACCTGACCGGTGCTAGCCTCCTCACCTGGCGGCACCCATCACCTCTCTATTTCCCCATTACACGTGGGACTGGACCTGTCACAATGTGGTAGGTCTTCTCTGTAAGTTAAGTCTTTCAGGGCTGTGTCTACACCATGGGGTGTCCCTGTAGAAAAAAAAGAAAGAAAAAATGAGATTGTCTCGAGAATGTCAACGACCATACTTAGAGGTTTACAATGTGTGAAATGTACTGGTAAAGGGGCCCTTATTCCCCTCTGCACTAAGGGCCCTTTTCGCAGATCATGTCACATGTATTATATCCCATTACCATAGAGTAACGGTATACTAATATCGGGACATCGATGCTCTATACAGTGGTGCCATTTTTTTTATACAGCAAATGTATTAACATTATATAGAATTATAGAACCCTTCTTGAATCCACCCAGGCTACATTCTTCAATCCATCTAGAGGGTGGTACATGTATATGTATACCCAGAAGGTTCCTTTGTGCATAATGGTGGCGGTCACTATGCCTCCTTTCCCACATCACTTTGGACGTTTTAATTAACCCATGAGTCTGGGGCCACCACCTATATCACCACCAGGGAGGACTATAAAAGCCGGCATGCTAACGAGCTATCCCCCTCTCTCCTCCCCACACCTGTTTCTCTACCCATACTCTGACAATGTTTGTTGGTGGGTGGTGTATGGGGAGGCGTTGTGGGTGACTAAATCGTGTCAGTGCACACTAAATAACCATACACCATGCCTTAGGGGATGGGGGCGGACATCCATGGTGCAGCTTTTGTGTTAGTCTGATCGAATTTTAAAATGTCATCTCACACATTATTTCAATCTAGACTCTGTGTCAACAGGTTACAGAGCAGATGGTACCACATTCATTACCTACATGCTGATATGATGTATCATGGTACCAGACAGGTAATCAACAAGCATGCAGCCATTTCATTATTATTGCATGCAGCTAGTGCTTATAAAATGAAACAGAGTAACTGCATTGTCTCAAATGTTGACCTCACACAGTAGAAAATATCTAGACCTAGGAATTTGTTTGAATATGATTCCATATGGTGTTACTGTGGCATTGTCTATGATGCTCCTTCATTTGAGAGCCGGTTTTCAGAGTATATACGTCCGCCTGCAATTACTTTTTTTTCACTGAACGACGAAGGCCTTGTAAACACCTACCGTGGGAAAGTGGTGATTGCTGTCTCCCTTTTTATTAGAAATCTCATCATCCTCAGGCCAAAGAAAACACTCTAAACTGGAAGCATCCCACCATGAGTGTGATACCTGAGACATGTGGGCCCTGGAGGATGATAGGACTGACATAACACACAGTAGCAGCTACTGCTGACGGAGGGCAGTGATCACAGGGCGGCTATGTGAGGGGCGCGCGATCACAATAGGTTCTCACCTGACGGCGTTATGCTGATCAAAGTAGCACAACGAGGCTCACAGACAGTGTAGGGGATGTGGGAGCTGGGTTTGAAGTAGGCTCAGGTGAGCAGGGTGTGACGATAGGACCGTGTGACAGGGGGTCACCATAACGCCCCATGTTTACTCACCTGGACATCCCTCCTCCCCAGCAGCACCCAGCTAACCCCGGGCCGCCCTGGAGGAGTAGGGAGAGGCAGAGAAGGGCATTGATGGGGTATTCACAGAATTACTGCCACCAATGGGGGCCAGCTGTGTGATCAGGAGGATGTTTTCTCAAGTCGGGCCCCCAGAGAAGCGCCCAGCCCGGACTCGCCTGCCCCTACACGCGGCCCTATAGGATCCAGATGTGTGCGAACACGGAGTGATCTATGCACCTCCAGGGTGTAATTGGTCTGGGTAGTTCAGTGTGCTGACACCCACCTCCAGCCCCTGTATGATGGCCAACAGACCTAGATTCCAGTCTACAGTTCTCCTGATTCCATAAGCCCTCAACACCCACTCCTTTATACATGTAATCCCTACCGAATCCTACATTCTGGTCTACAACATGAAAAAATAGTTATATACATACACCCATTGGAGATATTTATACACAGAAACCCCAGGGAAAGTTTTCATTTCCAGCCTCCTGTCACATAGCTTTTATTTCTGGTTTGTCTATGGTTATCTCTAGGGCATGATCTGTTTGGTGTATGAATCCCCAGTTTCTAGAATGTGGCAATTGTCTGTATTTTACGACGTGACCGAGCCACCAACATATGGACAGAGTAGAGCACTGCACTCAGGAGGTGTTTGGAGAATGGGGAGTAGTGTTTGGTTAGGACCTCGTGCTCTGTACTGCCGTCCAATGCCAAATATTGACCTACACATGTAGTCCATACTCAAGCCATATTCACCACAACGGCCTCTGTAATCACTATTGCCCAGCTAAAACCCATCCCTTGTCAGTATTGAGGAACTGCAGTTAGATTAAACCCATCCCGCTGTCACTTGTGTTGGGGCTAGGAGGCAGCAATTAAAATTGCCATCACATTATAATGACAACTATCATGCAAACACCGTGACAGCTCACTACATGATTATACAGTAGGGATCGCTGAGGAATAAGTAATTTTCCAACAACTGTTATCTTTGAATTATTACAGCTAACATGTGCACGCCACCTCCCTGGATATATGCCCTGGAGCATTTTGAGTTGAAGCCATGGCAGGTCAACATATCCAGTCCAATATATCTCAGTAAGTCTTGAGTAGGTTGGATATGCCATATGGTCTAGTTTATGTACAGGAAACAGTCAGTAACAAGTTGACATCTTCATAAAGGTCAACAGACTGATGTCACGAGATAAGACGACATGATACTGATATGCGTACCCCTGGTTGGTATCAGTTTGACATGTTTCATTTCAGGCCTTGTCTGATGTAGTAATTTGGACGTTATCATTTCGCTAAGCACGTAGGACTTTGAAAATCTGAAGATTATTAGTAGGGCCATACATGAATAGGTGAATACATATGTGGCTCTTATAGATATCAGCACATCTGGCTCATTTCTGCGGGATAGGCAGAGGTCCCTAGGCAGATGTGCCATATCATATTACATTTCACAGATATCTTATTTCATTCACAAACACTCTTTCATATTACAACTCTGCTAGACGATATTGTGTTCTTCTTTTCACACATGACCTACCGTAATCTCGCGCGTATAAGGCACAGCCTGCGTATAAGGTGCACCTAGAGTTCTCAAAAAAATGAAAAAATCATAACTTTGGTTCTACTGAATGATTTTCAAAATTCAAAGACCTATGTGTAACTTGGGCCCCATGAACCCCCCTGGGCCCCCATATATCCTATTATGGCTAAGGGGGCATGTAACATATCAAAAGAAAGGTCTTGGAGTCCCCCTTGTGGATGCAATGAGAACTAAACACCCCGTATAAGACGCGCCTTATATGCAGGAGATTACGGTAGATGGCTATGGATATATCATCCTGCCTTCCTCTGTCTTCTTGTGAAGTCAATTTTCTTTTATCTATGATGGAAGTCATAAAGTATCCTTGCAGTACAAGTTTTTAAAATCCAACCAGCTCTGGGGATTTGATGGATATAGACTGTTAGTGCCAACCGTCTTGCTGCCGACAACAAAGTAGTCCCTACCCGAGAGTCCCTAATGCGTTTGGCCATGGGTGTAATGTTTGTGCTTTTAAAAGCATTCGCCGTCTCAGGCCATTTACTAGCAGACAAAGTAAAATGCTATTAAGCTGAAGCGATTTCAGATTTATTCCAGAGTCATTCGTTATGTAAGTTTTTAACTGACCTACCGCTTGTGGAAATGCCTCTGCAATAAGCAGACAATATGGAGGACCTTTTGGAAGAAGCCAATTGTGTTTTTTTTTAGAATGCAACAATCATTTATAATATCAATGTCCACATTAGGCACCAGTCTTGCTCCACTTCATTGTTGGTCCCTGGGAAGATAGCAGCATTGTAGTCCCTAGTGTTTGTAACTGTGCTAAATGCTTCATTTTTATCCCCTGAATGGCAATATTCATTAGAAACTGACAAACGTCAATGATGCACAGTGGGGTCTCCGTTGGCAGCTCCACTTTCACCATTGTACACGCACTAATGCCAATTTAGGTCCCATTCATTGCAATGGGACTAAAATTTCTTCCGTTTCTTTTTCCCCTCCCCATTTGGTCACTCGAGGAAACAGGCAACATTGGGTGTCGTTCACCCGTGGAAGCATGCCAAGGAACCTGTAGGGTTTTATGATCGATCTGCTCCCCCAACGAGGTGCCTTTTTATTTCAATCCTTCATTTTTGTTTGCCATTTCTGCTTCCGTCTGTTCCATACGGACATTACGGTTGTTTCCAAATGAGGATTCTTTGCCTGGTGTCGTTTAGCTACTACCGGTAGTTACTAAACGTCTCCAACAGAAGGTCAGTAGGAATTATTTGACATGTACAAATTAAACCAACACATTGCACTCTAAAAGATGCATGCCGTGCTCCCTGGGTGCTCCTTTTATACTTTACAAGACACAAATCTTCTGCTCGCCATGACTACAGGAAATTCTGAGTCATGCTAGTGGCCAATGGGGCGAGCAAATTACAAGGGTAGAGAAGTGTGGAGGCTGACCATTCCCTTGTTCACGTTGGACAATGGGGTGCAGCAGGGAGCGGGTTGGCCTAATGTGTGAGCAGGTCACAGGGTGTTGTTGGGGATTGTAGTGATTGTCTTGGTCAGCTCACACGTGATTGGCCGTAATCGGGTGTATGATGACCGATCTGCGTGCGCCGATACGCGCTAGTCCTCAAACCTCACCCATGCCATGCTACAGCCCTCGGCGGGTCGTCTTGCATTAAATCAGCCCACCATTACAGGAAGGTGCCCTAATCAGGCTAATGTAGGCATAATGGAACATGACTAACAACGCTCAATACCCCCCTCTACCCGCTAATATCAGTAGATGTGGGTGACCTATCCAAGTAAAAGGTCCACCTGGAAAGGGAGTCGAGATCGGGAGAAGGAGGACATTTTAAGAATTTAAACTTTGGCGACCCAAGGCACTCAGCCAATATTTTCATTTGCAGGGACGTTCCCGTAGAAGGTGCTCCTCCTAAGAGAATGTGTGGGGTTGGCACACAGTGCTAAATGCATTTGTCAAGGTTATAACCCGGGTTATAGCAGGATACTCGGTCTGAAAGCACACTGATAAGTTCACTGTAAAAATATTCCGTTGAATAGACGGAGATTCACCGTTTAATTTTGCAATGAATCTCTGTAATTTCAAATCCAGTGTAACTCTGTAGATATTGACCATATAACAAGGAAATCCTGTAAACCAGTACAGAAAAACCCCTTTTTCCTGAGTACGATGAAACCAAGTAAATATCAGAGCATTTATGGTGATGCACATTATGGCATACTTACAATGAATCTCCATAATATAAATTCAGGTGAAACTCTGTAAAATTTACCATATGACAAGGAAATCCTATAAACCAGTAAAGAGAAACACGTTTTTCCTACACATTTATGCTGAATCACAGTGTGACTTACAATTATTTCTGGTGAAACTCAGTATAGTAGATATTGAGCATATAATATATAACAAGGAAATGCAGAAAATCTGTTCTGAAAAATACCCTTTTCCCTAAATGCTGTGAAAGTTGGTATGTATGAAAACACTTACAGTAATGCAGAGTATCCATCAGTTTCTCAAATTGAAAGTAGGTGGTGTCATAGAAAACAATATCCTATACATATAAAAAGCTTATTGTGTTGATTTAAAGTGTGTGTGTGTGTGTTTCTAACACATTTATTGAAGATCACCGTAAAATTTTCTGGTGAATTATCGTAGTGATTAATTACAGTTAACTACCGTAATATCCATCAACTATTTATCTATTATCCGTAATTCACCACAGTGAAATCACTGTTTATCAATTTACGGGAAAGCACCGTTTCATCTCTTGTTTAGTTTGATCACACCAGGTGGCACCCTCATTCAAGATGAGGTTTTCTTATAGGGATTCTACACTATAGACACTTATGCATGTACTTAAATGATACTACTTTATAGCTATTCGATTAAATGCAGTGAGAATATGGTTAATGGTGAGGTAATCTACGTTTGTGTGATATTTTGATGAGACAAACACCTATTTTGTGATGATAGGCAATATCATATTTATGTCCACACTCTTATGCATGTTGATTTGTAGCAATCCTAGAGTGCTTTATGCCCCTAGGTTTAATTACAAATTGTGATGAATTATTCTATGATGCTTTCATGGAGCCATGGATTGGATCCCAAGTGAAATGAATCATAGAAATATAATAATTCATTCTTTTGATGTCATATCAAAATGACAGCGATTTCAAGTATTCCACTGAAATAATGATGATTCACAGTCATACCTGGGTGCTGGTCATTTTCCGTTATAATAATGGTGATTTCAAAATAACGATAACCATTGTTATTACAGAGAGGTGCCAGTGAATCACCGTTGTTTGGGTAACTGAGAATTACTGTAAATTCAAAAATGGAGAAACAACGTTTTTAGATAATGGAGAACTACCATTTAAAAAATGATGACTTTGGAGAAAATGGTGACCGTTAAAAATATGGAGATTTGCTGGCACCTCGGGGTGTTAGAGAATCTCTGTTTTTTCAACAGATTTTTTTACAGTGTTTTTTACACCTTGATGGAATGCAGGTGGACACTATGTATCACCTGTACGGGTTTGCCGATAGGCGGCGCATCCGTCTAGCTGAAGGCTTCCTGAGCTGCTCGGGCCGTCATCAGGTCTGTGTGAGCTGCTCCTGTGTTTGTTTGTCTCTGTCTGGATGAGCGTCTGTACGCATGGACAGCGGACCATGGGGTGATATGGGGTCAGGCACAGAGAGTAGTGTTGGATTGGATCACATTGCTACAGGTAGCGGATTGTCCAATAGGCGCGGCCATTGCTCAAGCTAGTTCCCAGCTCTTATCACTGACAGCAGTTATCTGATGGGTACCACTGCCCCACAAGAAGATCGCACTGAATTGCTGGGATTATTTTATTGGCTGATCATTAATCCCGCTAAGTCCCTTTTTTTTCGTGGGGGGCACTTATCAGTTCGTATCTCACCAGTACATGTTTCATCATGTCGATTTTAAGAAATTGCCATGTCCCCATGTCGATTTTAAGAAAAGTCCATGTCCCCATGTCGATTTTAAGAAAGGTTCATGTCACCATGTCGATTTTAAAGAAAGGTTCATGTCCCATGTCATTAAGCCAAAAAAAGGCCCATGTCGCCATGTCGATTCTAGGGGTCTAGAGCCATATAGAATGCAACCAGAATGAAGACCAGGAGATACGATAATACAAAAGGTAGCTTAATGCACCACACATGTGCCAGGGTTTGCCACAGTGCATGGTGCACCCTAAGGCCACCATATGAATACCTGTACTTTGAATGGAAAAGGGTGAAATAGCACTCCTGACCTGGTCCATACCTCACCTGCACAAGGGTATTCCCAGGTTACATACAATAGGGCATTCTTCACGTGTTCCCATGCCCACTCGGGGGTCTATAGTGTCCCCGGGAGACGTTATGCTATCGCATACAACAAGTACATGATGCATAGTGGTTGAACTGGAGACGATAAAGACACCCTGTGTTTGACTACATGGGTCGTAGGGAATGTTCCCAGGCAGATAGGACAGGTCCAACTATTTACCTGTTCAGGTTATAGTAGTGTTAGAACATGCCTCTCTGGAGAATATAAAGGGGTCTGAGGAGAGTGCAGGGATATGTTGTTTTTTTTTCTACTTATCACCATAGGTTAACTTCGCCCTACCAGAGGGCACACCAATCATGATGGGGCACGGCCGACAAGGGCTTATTTCCTGTGTAAGGTGTGCTTACACGCGGCTCTGGTGATGCTGACAGGCTAATGTAGCTAAGATGTGTTTTTGTAACCTCGGTCTGAGGGCTGAAGGGCCCCATTGTCTGCTCAAGTACCTGTTCGGGCGGTTTTTCCAACCCAATCATTGGCGTAATATCATGGGGGTTGTATATGTTTACACAACCGCGACGTTTTCTACACCCCAGAAGGCTGACGAGTTTCCTCCTTACCTGTAAGATGCAGGTCAACAAAGCGCTGCAACCAACTGTATCACCTGGAGAACACCGCATGTTTTAGTTTCTGATATAGAACATTAAACATGTCATGCTCTGTACTCACACGAAGCTTCTATAGCATTTCTCTGTTAATGAAGGCATAGAAAAGCAGGAAGTGTAGGAAGCACAGTCAGATCAGTACCGCTCTCACAACTCTATCCTTGTCAGGGATCTGTAGACTGGCTACAGTCCCTAAGCCCCTCCCCTCTTAGCCGCTTCACGAGAGGTCTTCTTGATTTTTTCTGTTAAAGACTTTAATCAATTTCGATTCTCTTTTATCAAAATCAAGAGACTTGAGAAAGGAGCTAGTGTGACAAGAACTCAATGTCTGGCGTCCATGGGTTGTAACATGACTGAAGATGATGTTTGTTATCAATTGTTGTGGTACTTTGCAGTGACTAACAATGGGCGTATTCAGAAGCTGGTGGACAAATGGCGATCAGCAGTGTTTGATGAATACACATCAGATGTTACCCTGGAGACACCTGTGTACTTTTTGTAACTGCATGCACGCATCATTAAACTGTACATTGATTTTCATATTCATATTACCGGTACGCAACATTCAGACCCCTTGCTGCCATAAATGTATGCATAGATTTCTTCTTTTTTTTTATGTGTGTACAAAAGTTACCAGTGTGCACAACTGCATATATTTACTGAAAGAAACAGGATTACATCATACCGTTACTCGTATACATGTACTAGCAATAACTTGCTCTGCATGTGTCCCTGTATAGTCTGACTGTGCCTGGCCTCCCACATTATTTACAAGGTGTCTGTCCAGCCCTTGTTTTATTTATTCTTTTTTTTATGCTTGTCCCATGTACTTCAGTCTCGCTGACTGTCCCTCAACACGTTGAAGACATTACTTCATACATGTACAAGTGTGCATTAGAGTAAAGAGTCGGTGGTTTGTCTCTCACAGACTCCAGCCCCAGATGCACTGTTAGCCTCTAATACACAACAGGTTCCTACTGTCAGAAGCCACATCGAGGCCAGGTGAGACAGAAGCCACAGGTGTACAAACACCCCATATACCACTCATGGGGGTGAGGCACTATACCCGCAGTACTAACCTCAGGTAGTGTTTTTTTGTGGACAGCCCAAATTGGACGCTGATTAATGGTCGCCTTCTCCCACCAGGTGGAGAGGTCACCTGACGAGCACACCCAGGCCCCTATCCCTGCATACATCTGGCCGTTGCCAGACGCGGCCGCCAGGTGCCCCTAGGGGTCAGGGGTCAGACGTGTAGAGGATGGGGCCAACCACTGGGTCTGATGTTAGCTTGGTATGGTCAGCTTTCTGATCTCTTTACCATGCAGCACGCTATCCACAAGGTGTATGTGCCACCAGAGGTTAAACTGTTTCCCCTCAGCCCCCAGATATATGAGGTAATCATTACAATGAAGAACGTTCATACCAAACTGAGGAGATGATTGCTCACTGCTGACAATTCAAGTGGGCGTATCATCGTTGAAGTCAATTGCGCCATTTTCGTATCAGAGTGTCAAATCACTGCATTCTGCTCACATCAAAGCATGGTTTCCTCTCAACACCTGTTATCATATTTCTACACATACAATTTTGAGCAGATAATGGTACAAGTTATGTGGTGACGTCCCCTGTGACGTGCTACATAGTGTTAGGCCACCCACAGACCTGGTACAGAGTTGACCAATAGTCACTCAGTCCGGCTGCCTCAAGGGCCGCAATAGCCACAGGCAAACCGTTAGTCATTAACTTTAGCATATAAAGTCATCACACAAATAAATCTCACTTTTCCATTTGCTGTGGCTTCATTCCACCTGACATTTGCATCGTGACAATTAGCTCACTAGCAATGCTCCAAAACGAATTTTCTCTTCGACCTGTAAACATATGTTTACTTGCTAGAATAAACAAAGTTTTCTTGTTGGGTTGTTGTTTCTGAAGAAGTAAATGTGTACCTGATACCAAAATTCAGGGTCGAAATTCAAATGTCTTTGCACTTGGTCTGTCGTCGCCCCCTCCCCCGTAAAATCCCAATGACCTGATTCATGAATCGTAAACTTCAGTTTGGAGGTATAATATCATGTATATTGTTGAACTACCAAAATGAAGACTAGAACTTTGGACTGAAAGAGGTTCCAACACACCCGAACACACACATGTCCACTTTATCTGTATACATATATAACATGCTCCTCACTTATGTATACAGATATATGTTGTCCACTCATACCCGGGCTTCCCTAGCCCACTTGAAAGGGTCTATTTCTCCTCTTTCCTATCCCCTCAGGATGTGTGTGGTGCACATATGCGTGGGCACTGACACATTCCTCTGTGAAATTGTGTAATGTAGTTCTCGCCATGAATATGACCTTAGCTGTCGAAATGGCGTTAAACATCTATTACTCACTCACTCTCCACACATACCTGGCATGTCCACACAAACACGGTATGTCAACTATGGGTCCGTGTATTAGTACATTAGTCTAATTGTATCCTCCATTATTGTCACCCATACTCATACAGAGGTGTTTGTACTGACCTGTCGGCCAGGTACACTCACGAGTACTGGGATGACCACAGGTCAGATTCACGACCTCCACACCTTTCCACCACCCGGTCACCAACTCACAAATCAGCCCCAACACCAGGTGACCCCGCAGGCTAGCCACACCACCGACGATACAGGAATGCAATTGACCCCAAGATTAAAAGAGATACCCAGAAATAGGTCGGTTTGGTGCACAGGCAACCTGGCACATGCAAACACATCGTCCCTTTGTGTGGAATACTTATTATAAAGGTCATAACCTTTTAGGTCAGAGGTCAGCCCATAAATATAAATTAATCACCCCACGTCATGATTAGCAGTTGCCAGCGGCCGGCGGCCATTGAAGTTGTGTTGTTTGATCACTTCATAGTTACACAGGCTCAAATAAGTCTACATTGTATGTATATTATACTAGTGAGCATTCCTCTCACTCTCCTTTTATTCATTGTTACTTTATAACTTTGTAGTTAAACTGACACATCCCACGTGCAGTGAATCTTTAGACTTAAATAAAGCACAGTAAGTATAGCATGACGACGTTTTGATGAGATCAGCCCCTGTAGTTATAGGACGGTTAAAGCTCAGTAGGAGCAGGACATGGTTATTCATGATGTATTCAGAGTTACTGGACTCTGTTATGTGAAATGACGATACCCTGTATTCTACACCTACACAAAAGGCTTTAGTCTGGATCTAACACCGAGACCCATAATTTTACTTCTAAAGAGGTCATTGTGTGAACTGTCAAAGTAGAGATCAGTGGAGTGTGTCCATACCACGGGATATGCTGAATGGATACACAAATATCATGTGCATAGATCCATCCTTCTGCAATGCATTATCAAAGTTATAACCAACAATCTACCTCCATTTGGGCATGCATTGAGCGAGATATCCATTTAATACATTTATATACCGTGTTCAAAATCATGCATAGTATGTAATTGGACCCATGGTCTAATAAAGAGACGAGCAACAGTCTTATTTTTTTTTGTGTAGGGAGCTGTATATAGCTTTGACAGTGACGCTCCACCGTCCCATACTATATCAACTTAAGGGTAATTCCATTGTTAGTGACTTCACAGTTTTATCTTTAAATTGATATATTACCATTACGTGGCAAGCACTATGATCACTTGAACACAACGATCCCCAACCCCTCTTCTTCTTTTAATATCCTGTGAGACCCTTATGATATTAAATGGGCACTTAACCTAGGGTTTTTAGGGCCATCGACCATCACCAGTGCCCATTGGACAATCCAAAGTATTTCACACCTGGGATTGAATCCAATGTGTTTCCCACATATGAGGCACTGATTATAGCCCATAGGCGACACCCTCTAGAACTGTTCATTATCTAATACTTATTCAATGTTGTGTGTGACTATTCAAAAACAAAAATAAGAACCATATCATGATTCAAAACACAGAATTAAAGTTACAATTAGTTGGAAAAAACGTTTGATAGTCCAACATTGTTGTTAAATGTCTTCTGTGAATGAGGGTTAAACTACAAAGACTTTCCCTGCATGCAACTACCACCGTTATAACTTAACATTATGGACTTTTCCCACCATGGCCATATCCCCTGAGGTAATGCCCATGTCAGACGTCAGACAAGTGACAGCACTCTGTCACAATTACAGAATTAGCCACCCTCGTGTTTCGTGGTGTGTGGCGGGGCGAGTTGTGTGCAAATTGTAATAGCAGTAAGAAGTCTGCCAGACAATCACTGTAATTGCAGGTGAAAATTGTAAAGACGTTAAGCCCTATTTGTGTACGTTTTAAAAGGTTGTATCAATGACTTCACCCTAATGACGAGCTCCTGCTTGAGGGTGGTGTAAAATGTCTGTGAGTAGATCCTCCTGTTTGCTCGGAGCTACTCGCGTTATACCTGTGTAAAAAAGGGATAGAAATTATCTCAAGATCATCAACCTTCTCTGCATAGAAGATACCTCATTCACTTATTCAGTATGAAATGAAATATGTTTATGGAACTATATCCAAGGTATACGGGAAAAATAATAATGGAGGAAGCCTATTGCACTATGAGATTTCTCAGGTGTCTGCACGCTTAAGTTAAAGACAGAAACACTGGACTGTCGTCAGAAGAGAAAGGTCTCAAAGCTGGGTTTAGTCGTGAAGGGGTGCCTCGTCACCGTCAGGGGACAGCCGTGGTAGCAGGAGAACAAAGAGTTGGACCTACATCCTCTACCTCACCCAATTATGATTCTTTTGTCCGGTGTTGATTGCTGCAAATGAGCTGGGTACCCACGGTAATGGGGCAGGCCCTGGGAGGTCTCTAACATTTCAGCGTTTGGTGCCGATGGCCAGAAATCCCCCGCCTTCAATCCTCTAGTGTAATACGACTGGGGATATCCTATAACTGTCGAAGAAAGGTCTTCCCTTTTACTGTTGATTCAGCGCGGCGGGAGATCCACATGGGACGCAGTAGGGGGATGTAGGGAAGGCGCCGACAGTTTGATCACCCATACGGGGTTCGGACTGATCAGAAACTACCAAAACCACACGGCTGCCAGATTTGCCTTTGCCGGAAAGGGTTTACACCAATAAGCCATGATTTGTGCAGGTTTTCGTCCCACCATACTGTCGTTTTTTTTTTCAAACAGCCGCCTGTTTGAGACAAAAATAAAAGTGGCGTTGCTCTGAGTTCTTGATGACATTGCCAGGACGCATTGTTTCGCCCTTGAGGCCGATAGAAACGCATTGGTCATGATATGATGTATTCAGTTTAAATCTACTAAATCAATTCGAAGTACACATCCACACTATCCGACGCTTGACCTGTGTAATATTGTTTGACCATAGCTAATCCCAGCATGTGATACACGCCGTAACATCGATAGTCCACTAGGCCTCTGTCGCAGGAATTTATATAGGAAATATATGGCTCAAATGCGAGACAGAGGCCAAGTGGACTATGGGTATAATGTTGATAGTCCACTAGGCCTCTGTCGCAAATTTATATAGGAAATGTATGACTCAATTGAACGACAGAGGCCAAGTGGACTATTGACATAAAGTCCATAGTCCACTTGGCCTCTGTCATGCGAATAGACCATAAGTTTCCTATATGAATTTCTGCGACAGAGGCCTAGTGGACTATGGGTGTTTGTGATCAAACAGTAAATGGTATAGGTTTAATGCAGGTCACAATTGTAGTGTATGTTCTCTTTTTTCGTCTAAGGTGTATTCATTGGTCATGCCTATCGCGGTTTTCTTTGTCCCTTTAACCATGGCAGCTTCACCTGCGTCTGACTGCAAAATTCACACCCACGAACATGGGTTGGAGGAGCAAATACAAGGGGAGGGTGGAGACGTGGTTATCTGAGTATGGGGCTTTGGGAGTTGGATAGCAGTAGTTAGGGAAAGGGTAATTTCCCCCAGCGTATCGCTTCATACCGCTGTCCAATCCGATTTCTTGGCCAATTTCCTTTCGAGAACAGACGAAACCGATGAATTAATTGGAATGGATATCGAAAGTTGAATATCAAGTTGATCATATTTAAAGAAAATGATATTTTCTGCAGCTTAAGTATGGGAACATAATTCGCTAATATAATCCACAAATTTCCGTGACATTACGAATGTAAAATCGCACCTAGGCCATCTATCGTGCTGACACTGGAACGAGAGGCCATGGAAATCTCATTTTTAGTGGGGTAATAATACAGGGAGGGATCGTTTCTCTGCTAGTGGAAGTCGCACAAATGGTGGAGAGTGTCAGGTTACGACTAAAGTTGATTATTTCTAATGACGTCGATAATCAAGCAGGTGCAGCCGACACCTCGGTCACAAAGGGGCAGGTTGCCGGACCGTCCCTGTCCGCCAATTGTCATCTAGTCAGAGGTTGGCTCCACACTACACTGTTAAAAACTTTCCGTAGAAAAAACGAAGAATCATTGGCAACAATGGCTGCCAATCTTTCACCGTTTTTTTAACGGTCACCGTTTTTTCAATGTCACCGTAATTTTTACGGAATTTCACCGTTATTTCCAAACAATGATTAAAGGTAATTAATTACACATTGTTTTGGTTTCAATGCCATACACCATTAACTTTTCATAGAAATATTCAGCCTCTGGCTTGACATTTCAGAAATTCCACTGTAAATTCACAATGGACTAGGTTATCTTTATACATGGTTTGGTTGCATGGACAGTTCATCTGGACATCCTACTGTAAGGACATTCTAATCATTATAATTATTAGTCCTTGAGAGGCACATCATGTCCTTCATAACTTTGGAGGAATAATCTAAGTACATAGATTACTTCAGAATTGTGTTGAATTAAAAACTGCAGTAATATGCCTATGTATTTTTTTCTATTACCACATAATGGGTGTTTATGACATCCCTGCTACTCCGCTTTGCCACAGAAAGTTGGATTATTTTTTGAATATCTGAAATCTACAAAACTACAATGTAGACTTGCATTTTGATGACATGGTGCATAAACCAAAGTGGATATGCTTTGAATTTTGTGACAATTTGAGCTGTTTAGGGTGTAGGGCATTGAAGAAAGTCTCAAAGTGAGCCCCGAGGCCACCTAGTGGGAAGATATGAAACTTCCGAAAGGACAAAGATTCACCGTAAATAGAATAGCGGTAGTTTTGCGTAGTGTTTTACACAGATTCACTGTAACATCACCTAATCTAAGGGTGTTTCATTGTAATAAAAATAACGGTGAAAACCCGTAAAATTTAACAATGATTCTCTGTCAAATCTACGGAAATTTTTAACAGTGTACGCCTAATCCGGTTAAAAAGGGCCAGCTATAATACAGTTAATACGCTGATCGATTCAACGGGTCCTATTCCCCATGGGAACCGAGGTAATAAAGTAACGAGAAAGGCACAAAAATGAGCTGACGTCCTCTTCACAACAGTGAGCCCCATGACAACTGTTTGTGTTTATCCACACCGCCACACAGACATCGACAGAAGGTGTGATCGTCAACTGCAGGTTCAATTTCCCAATGGCGTGAATCGAATACAATAGAACTCTTGGCTTCTCACTTTAAATGACTTCTGTATCAAATTACTACCGGACATTCACAAGTCCTTGATATAGCAGAACTTGCAGCCTCTATGGCATTTCTTTCTGACGAAGCCAACACAAAAAGAAACGGTACCACTTTTTGAAGGCAATGTGTGTCCACGTCGTTCAACTAAATACATGTACAATTGAGATATGCCACCCTCAGACTATTGGTATATTAGTGAATTCAGTAGTTGATAGCGTTATAAACTGATAATAAGGGGTGGGGCACCTAATATCTCAGGGCAATTCTGTGTTGACAGCAAAGGGTCTTCAGAGAGGAGCTCTAGAGTGATGGACGTACCAATAGTGTACACAGTCCCTTCTCCCACCTATAACGTGTACCCCTCAAGCACCTATAGAAGTCCTTATACCTGTATTCTCAAGTGTAGCGTTACCGTACGGCGAATACTAACAGATGCCGGCCCGATAACATTCACAGATGTAATTTATTATGTGCCTTTCGCCCCTCAGTAATAGACCTATCATTTCTAGCAGCCTTCTGACACTGACAGCTATAGCCTCACCACTGACGCCCCTACCTATAAACAATTGCTGTTCCTCAATGGGAACTAGGGTCACAACTGACAACCTCAAGGGACATGCCACCAGTCTCACCAGAGTCTATTTGCTCGGTGTTCTGGGGCCAACTAAACATGCATCTATCACCTGCTCAAATAAAGCTCATGGGGCTTTCTCTGGTCTCCGAAGGACACGTTTAATTTTAGTCGGAGAATGGCGGTACTTGACAATTATAAGCACAGTGGGGCTTGTTTGGGGCGGTTTCCGACTTAGGAGGAGAAGGTAATGAGGGCAAAAATATTCACCCCTTTGAGAGAACTACGGGCTGACGGCACTTAGAACTGACAAAACCTCCTCTGGAGACTTAATAATGTAAGTTTAACACCCCAAACAGTATTAATCGCCTCCTTGTTTCTGTCTGAACCCGGCACATTGATGAGAGGGGAATAGAATGTAACAGCTGTGATTGCTGACATATTCTTTCATGGTTAAAACCCATAGTCCACTTGGCCTCTGTCGCACGATTGAGCTATACATTTCCTATATAAATTTCTGCGACAGAGTGGACTATCGACGTTATTTGGTGATACATTTCAGTGATACTGTCCTGTCCTCGTTTGCATGACGCCTAGTATGTGCCACATTGCTTGAACTAAATACACAGAGAAAATAATCCAAATCACAAAGGATGTCAGGGGCATATCATAAAGGCAGTTAATGATCTCCCTGACTCCTTTTGACTAAGTCCTTTTTATTTAGAGTCAAGAAGCCTCGACTCCCTCTTGACAAAAATTAAGGGAGTCAATTGTCTGTAAAGATAACCACGTGTGATCTGTACCCCACATTGAAGAGAGTCAGTGTAAGTAAAGGCATGTGACTACCTTTAAGTTCAATCAGAACGGGGAATCATTTTCTCTTAGTACCGAAGGCCTAGGGAAAGATGTTGCGTTAAGATAAAGCTATCCACCCTATAAAAAGGTACGGAAATTTATTGTCAGCCTGCCAAAACCTTTAAATGAAAAAGAAATGTTTTTCCTACCTACTTACCTATCCTTATTTTTTGTGCCCCAGCACGTGAACGCAACGATATTTGATCATGATGGGTACCAGTAACAGTTGCACCCCAAGAATTCAACAGTGAATGGAGCGAATTATATCATAGGTTATTCATAGATCCCAGTAGTCAGTCATTCATGCCGATCTGCAAGAGTAATATCAAAGGTCTGGGTATACCTCCTGGACACCTGTGGTGTGGGGAGATAATTGTTGAGAGAATTGCTTTGATTCTAGTCCCATCCCTCATCCTTATTGTGCCTACAACTGTAACTAGAGCAGCTGGTGGTGTGAACTTTGTTGGCAGATTCAAGGAAGGAGGACACAGAAATCACAGGTGTGCCCCAACGTAATAGGCAATTTACATTTCAATTATGTAGCTGATTACTACCCACAAGGGGGCGCCGCTGAGGTCTAGGTGGGCCTCCAGTGTCTGGTCTGGAGGGTGTTGCTCTTATAATAAATAGAGCTGTCAGTATGTGCCCTATTTTCAAAACAAGTCATGCTCTGCTTCACCATTCAACTTGTACTCACCACATTAGTCTGAAAAGTCACCTGCCTCATTTAAAATAGAGAGAGCTGCACTATCAGGTATCTACTCATATCACACACTCTATAGTTTATTATACTGACTGACTTCTCCCAACTAGGTACCTACTCAAATCTACCTTTTTTAGCACCGTACTTGAATGACCAGTTGTGAGCAACACAAGAGACAAGTCATAACTACATGAAAAGAAAGTACTGGAAATGAGGCCCATTTTAGCCATACTACCTTTTACGATAGGAGCAACACTCTCCTGGTGGGCGGGCTTGGACTGAGACTTGCTGCTAAATCAGAGTCACCAGCAAGCTAGTTAGATCAGGGCCCTGATAGGTGAAGTTTACTCTGAATTATTAACGATCTGATAGCATCTGGAGAAGCTGCCTCTCATACGTTTTTTTTTTTTGTGTCTAGCCCATTTGAGATTTTCGTGATGCACTTTGTAGACTCAAGGTTCATGTCATGTCTTTCTGAAACCAGTCGACCTTGCTTATAAGGGGCTATGGAGACAGGTCAACAACTTATTATGATTGGTGATCCCAAACCGTAAGCCTTGTAAGATAATCGTTGGGCAATTTGCAACCAGTTAAAATCGTTAAGATTTCTGATTTTTTATACAACTGAAAAGAATTTATAGACCTAATATACGTTCTCACAGTACTGTAGATCAATACGGGTCATAATTCCCTATCAGATCAGGTGTCCTTTCTGCGTGTTAGTATTCCGCTCAGTGTGAGAGAGGCCCTAAATAAGGCCATTAGGTGTCCTGCAGTTTGATTGGGGATTAGAATGGCTTTACCCTGGACCTGATCTCGGGGGTGACTCTTAGCAGGTGTCATCGGCATTTAAGTCCAGTCCCGCATAACCACTGATTGCCGGCACCACACATCTTTTGATCTGATCACTATCTGATCTAAATTGGGATAATTTTTAGGACAGTGATCGATAGTTGGTCCTGCATAATGAGGGTGCCGCCATGCAGTTAGCACCTGCCTCCACAGGGGGAGCCACCGTCAGTCCCAGCTCTGACTGACTCGAAATGACACAAATGACAGAGGAATCTGAGACGCCATCAGAACAAGCCCATATCTGTTACAAAATGGCCGACAATTTCAATAGGTCGACATGATGAGCTTTATTCCTGACGTAATTCACCAGTAGGAGACGACCTTTGTCTCTTCCCTGGCTTTGTTATCAGGGGCCGGTCTGCAGGAAGCTACTTGGGTGAGGGGGTATTGGGGAAAAGATCTGGGTTGATCAACATTGATGGTTTGGGTGAAAGAGGGACAGGTGAAGGATGTAATGAGAGATGCTCGGTATCTAACGTTTTGGCTAAGAGGAAGTATATAAGACGTAAAACAATACTTTAAAACTCCTCGCACATATCATCATTATTTCAAAACTGTCACTGCAAATTCCCAGTCACAAAGAAAAATAATTCAAACGCGATTTTACAAATACATGTATGTTTTTGGGATGACGAAGACCCCCCCCCAGTACAGTCCCCCCCCCCTTCCCAAATAATGGCAGCAGTGGCGGTGCCCCCCTCCCCATTTTTTTTTCAGCTACTCCGCCCCCATTGCTATAGTTAAAGGTGTCGTGGAAGACAGGAATATATACAGTACCCGGGTACAGTACATATAAATGTACATGTTACCAGTAAGGACTTTTCCCACATAGGAAAACATTTTCACTTCTCAACTTACCCAAGTATCGATCCGTGATGTGAAATAATGCAGACTCCTTATTTTTTGTGTTTGTTGTATCAAGTTACACGGGATGCCATGTTTGCAGAATTCTGATCCACCTCTTCTTTTTTTTCTCTCCCCTTTTACAGATTATTTATGACCGACCAAATAAAGTTCCACAAAAATCGGATAAAAATCACTAACATCACGGCGCAGGATAACGGGGTTTATTCGTGTGTTGCTGAGAACACGGCGGGCAGCATAGAGAGCCTAGACAACTACCTGCTCAACATAGAAGGTGAGTACCCATCATCATTATTTATCTATTTATCATCTTACACCCACAGTCCACTAGGCCTATGTCACAGAAATGTATATAGGAAATGTATGGCTCAATCGCGCAACAGATGTTACATCGATAGTCCACTTGGCCTCTGTCGTACGATTGAACCATACATTTCCTATATTGATAGTCCACTAAGGCCTCTATCATAGCAATTTACATAGGAAATGTATAGCTCATTCGCCACTGAAAAGCCAAGTGGACTATGGGTCTTATATACCCATTAGGCCTCTGTCGCAGAAATTCATATAGGAAATGTATAGCTCAATCGCGCGACAGAGGCCAAGTGGACTATCAACATTATACCCATAGTCCGGTAGGCCTCTATCGCCAGATTTTATATAGGCTTTGTATGGCTCATTCGCGCGATAGAGGCCAAGAGGACCATGGGTATTAGTTATAGAAAGTCGGCTACTATTCCTCTAGAGATACATGTACTTATCTCAAGGGTGTATGTCCCTACCAGTGCCAAATAAAACAGAATACTTGGATACCATGTTGCACCTTCCCCCCACCCCAACACACACCCAACAATAAAAGGTCTCAATGTGAAAACCCTCCTACCTTAGACGGCCTAACTCCTACGCCCTCATGCTAAACCCCTCCCAACCGAAGCCCTTACCAACAGAAAATTACGTCCTCGATCTTGCACTGTACATATACGTTTGGGTGATAGAGTGTTGATGTGGGTTGGGTTGAACTTGAGGGTCTTAGGGAGTGTTAATTTTTTAACAACAGGGGGGGGGGCTGGTGGGTTTGCACGCAGACGCACGAAAAAAATATCGCCCCCCCCTCTTGATGTGACCCCCCCCCCCCATCAGGGGCCGAAAATCGTGCATGAACGCGCCCTTTTAACCTATAGTTACGCGCTGGCTTTTTCACTGAAAACAGGTAAAATTATTTTGACCCCCCTGGTCAAGGGGGTGAAAAAATTCTGACCCCCCCCTCTCAAAACCACCAGCCCCCCCCCCCCTCCCCGTTGTTAAAAAAATGATCACTCCCTTATGCTGCGAGAGAAAATCTCCATCCCGAAAACACACAGGCCCACACGTCTCGCGAGGTATTTTCCACCCCGAAAACACATCCCCGACCCCCACAATCACCCAGCAGGATGGTATTGGTGCGTTTCCCGTCATTCGTTATTCTGCATGTTATGGGCCCCAAGCACGTTCAAGATGGTTGGATTTATGCGAATTGCGCGTGAAAATGCAAACAGACTGTGCAGCAGTAGCCGGTGCCTGTCGCCGTGCGCCGCAAACGGTGCCGATTTATGTGTGATTCTCACGCCTCCTGGTGGCTGGGGTGCGCAGTGTGTCCACACACGTATGTGGGAGTCCGTCAGGTGGGCACAGATTGGACTCCTCGTGTACAGTCTACATGGGGTATGACAAGTTGGGGCTGAGGTGGCCAGCTCGTGTACAATTTGTCATTGTGCACATGGGGTGTCCGAATCGGCTGTTTTTGATGTAGACGCCGCATGTCGGAATGGCATTCTTGTCCATTACCCAGAATGCCGAGCTCAGCAGCCCGGCACGTGCGCACTTGCTTACTTCCTGTGGGTGCCGGACGCGGTGATGACTCAGCGACTCTTAGTCGTCGCCATTGCCGACCGCTACATCCCTCGATCCATCAGCGTCCGAATATCTCTTAATTTCATGTTTCAATTTGTTGGAACCCTATCCTCCAGGTCCTGCCTCACCGGTGCATGTACTGCTCATAATGGAAAATTAAGCTTCCCGGCTTAGGTTCCATTATCTACCCTTTCAGGGCAAGCCTCTTAGACCCCTCCAAATCCCCCCGAGCGACGGAGCTGCCTTTTCTATCATTGACCTGTCGGCGTGATCGTTTTAAGATAGATATGGAAAGCCCCATTTTCTATTTTATGCTCCAATATTTCTTGGAGGAAATCGGACTCTTCTTACAGAGTTAACCAATCAATCGGAGAAGCTGAAATTCTATCCGGTCTCTTTTTCTCGCATTCATCACGACCAATGGAGACTTTTCAAGCACCGTCAGTAATCTACTTGTTAGTTATGAGAAACTAAAGTGAGTGTCATTGTTTGCCTCGGCCCCTGCTCACCTTACCGTGTTCGATAGGATTTGAACCATTGCCTAGGGCTTATTGTCCTACTTAGGCACATCCCGAAACTGGGCAAGTAGACCTATGAATGGACACTTTTCCGGGGCACTGCGCAATGATTAATGTAAGTAATTCAACCAAGCATATGCCAATCTCCGTAGATCTTGATTTGATTAATCCAAATGAAAACTATTATCTCCCAGTTGCAGCAGCACATTTAGCCATGCAGATATCCAGTAAAGTGTCTTTATGACCAAAGTAATGCTGGAATAAGATTAATTATACAATGCATGTCCCTTATTACACAGCATAAATGACATTTCCTTCACAAGGCTATATGCACAATATACTTAAAGGGTTTTCCTTTGTCGGCTCGTGGCAATTCATACCAATGTTGTAAGATGGCCCGAGTGAGTGAGTGAGTAATGGATGTTTAACGCTATTTCAACAACTAAGGTCATATTCACGGCAAGAACTACATTACACAATTTCACAGGGGAATGTGTCGTGCCCACGCATATGTGCACCACACATCCTGAGGGGATAGGAAAGAGGAGAAATAGACCCTTTTAAGTGGGCTAGGGAAGCCCAAGATGGCCCGCAACATACCGTTAGACCATTATAAATGACTGTCGGCCCATGAGCTAGAGAGTCATATGTGACAAATGATGCTATTGCATGACTGTAGTGGGTCCTCTTGCAGCACGTCCGTCCTCTTAACATGAATATTTATGGTAACCATGGAAATAGGGGAAAACCGCCGCGGGACATTTTTAATTTTCTAACGACGGCGAAGTGCTAATTGCCACGCTTTTCGTCGTACTGTAGGGGTGCAGTTTCTCATTTTGCACGACCCATGTTTCCGACTTGCGTTACCACATGCTGAGATAATAAAGCTGCACCATTCATGATTCGCGCCCATTAGATGCCCGTGATTCCCATGATTAATTTCACCTAATTACATCCTGGCGATTTACTCCCGATGCAGCCTTTGAATTCCCATCTGAAAATATGGGGCACTTGAAATTGGATCCATATTTTGGACATCTACCCGGCATGGACTCTACATCATAAAGTAGCCCTAATGACTAGGTCTATACAACTACCAGGCTTTGTGCTAGCACCATGTCGGTACTGTCTATTATTTCAGAGCAAAAGAAAAATGTATTAATGAGTGTAATCATTGACACAATACGGCAACACCCCGCCCAGCTCCTCTGAGATAATATCCCAGACACGTTGCGGAGAGGAAAGTACTTTTGTTTGGGAACGCCTTGTGTGCCAAACCTCCACACGCTCCTTGTTTTAGGTATGACTATGAGGAAGAAGCACGATTCCTCGCTGTCGTGTACAGACTCATTACCGGCCACCATAGACTCAAAAATAATCAGTTCTCCTCCTCTTGGGCCTCCCTAGATGGGTTTGATTACAATAGAAAGTGGCGTCGGAGGGGTGTTCTTGACAAACAGCGAACACGGAGCATAGCGGCACAGCACGGCTGGAGCCTGACGCCCACAAAGACAGCGCCTTGTTGTGAGGCAGTGCACGTTGTCAATCATAGCACACTGAGATGTCCCCCTGTTACACACAATGGGGTGTTTTAGTGAGGATGGGGCTAGGGTACAAATGTGCCCTTGGCATGAGCCATGTCTGGTAGTGCGACATGTTTGGTACTATAGGATTTAATCCCACTGCACCCGTGTATATAGTTCTGAGCAATAAATCTATCAATACTCTTAGATCCTTAGTGTCAAGCACCTGGATAAAGTGGAAGGGTATTTTTATTAATTCATTCTTCAGACTTTCACAAACATCAGGTGGTGGAGGTTTCCCGAGAGGTTTTGAGCGGAACCCGCTTGGCACACCCATGTTTCCAACAAAATTACTAATCATCACGAAGCCATCCATTGTGAAGCAAAAGTTGGTCCTCAATCAAATGCAATTGTACTTGACGTAGACGAGAAGCCATGTTGAAGCATTGAAAATTCAATAAGTAAGGTATATGTAAGGTCAATCCCTTTGATACAGTCAGTCCCCAGGTCAGCCCTTGCTTTCTGGAATCTTAAAATTGAAAAGAAAATTGTCTGAGGGAGCAAAATTTAATTATCTGAGGAATTAAGTCCAAAATTTAATACATTTAAAATAATACATGTATAGGTATAGTTGCCAATTTCATGTCTGAGGGAGTGAGTGATTCAAGTTTTTAAGTATTTAAGGAAGTGAGGGTCGACTGTATACATGTACTTTTTTAGCTGTTGTTCCTAGAAGAAGCCACCGAAATACAAATAGATACAGAACTAACGTGATAACATGTTCAAACAACATAAATATCATTAATTCAACAAGGCCTTTCCAGACCCAACGTGAAGCCAAGCGCGAAGCCACTTTCATCCGTTTAGTCTTCTTACCGTAATGAGAGAGGCTCCCCTTAGGATCCGCAACCTCCTCAGTGTTTGGTGGTTGGTACATGGATCATTATAACGTGCACAGCAACCCACTTACATTCAAGACATACCATGTTGCATGTCAAAATATTCATCAGATCCAATCTCTGTTTTCTCTCGTCTATATGCTTAGAGAGATGCACTGATACTGAACCCAATATACGGGTGGAATTACCATGGAAATTGTTTTCTACGAATCTCGATACAAACTTGTTTTCTATTACTCTACCCATCACGGCGAGTTTGCATGCTATTGGCTAGACAGCAAAGTCTTGCCAGACCAGCATTAGAGAACTCATTATGTGGGAGTGAGTGAGTAATAGATGTTTAACGCCATTTCGACAGCTAAGGTCATATTCATGGCGAGAACTACATTACATAATTTCACAGGGAATGTGTCAGTGCCCGCGCATATGTGCACCACACACATCCAGAGGGGATAGGAAAGAGAAGAAATAGACCCTTTTAAGTGGGCTAGGGATGCCCGTCATTATGTGGGAAGAAGTATTGTGCGGTACATACGGTACATACAACCCGACCCTCGAAACACATAGTGTAACATATTTTCCAAAACGAAGTTTTGAGGGGGGGGCTTAATCTGGTACCTGGAAAGATAAGCACTGCATATTGAGGAGCAGTTGTTATGTGATGTACCCCAAAAAACCTCTGTAATGAATAAAGGGCATTACATGATTGGTTGATAATGCATCCCACCTCTGCCCTATATTTTCCTGTGCCACTATTACCCCCATAGCTTGTAGCAGCCGGATCGTTCATCAACCAGAGTTGCAGCCTTACAAGGCGGCCATCCTGGATTAGTGCGGTATCCTCACAAAGGTCAGCGCTATATGGACTAATGCTATCGATCCGCCACCACCAGAAAAAGATCTGTCCTCCCAAGACTGTCAGGAATGGGAGCCAAGGGAGCAGGGTATCCATGCAGAGCTTACGTATGGCCTGACAAAGAGCCGTCTGCCACCTTAAAATCCGTCTCCAGTGGGTTGGCGCAACCGCACACTAAGGTGTCAAATGCAAGGGCTTCCAGTATGCTACACAATATAGACGAGTGGGGAGATGTCCATTGGTGGGACCGCGATAACCATAAGTATCATGGTACAGAACATAACAGATATCCCATGCAAATGACCTAATATGCATATTATCGTCTTCTACATCCCTATTCATTCCTCAATGGACAACATTCTTTGTCTTTTAAAACCATGAGGAACACCGAACCGAAGTAAATGTTTATGAGCTTTAACTCCTAGGTACTGAGCCCTATAGAGGCAAATACAACATGGCCTAGAGTTCATCTCTACCATATGATCCAGTCAGTAATTCTAAGTATCTTCAGATGCATAGCATCACAAACTTCAAAGCCCCTTATGTATTTGAGAATCTGACCTATCTGGTAGAGAGTTTATTTATGCATTTTGGAGTGTTTGCCTCTCGGGCTATTGCACCTTGGCACAGTACATCTGACCCTAGCCAAGACATGCAGAGAATAGAAATAGAAATACATGT
This sequence comes from Acholoe squamosa, assembly GCA_949317995.1. NCBI lineage: Eukaryota > Metazoa > Annelida > Polychaeta > Phyllodocida > Polynoidae > Acholoe > Acholoe squamosa. Next base: position 54,616,511 of record OX439035.1, on the reverse strand, counting down.
ACTGTATCAGCGGCCTGGCACAATGTCCACAGCATGGGGACGTGGCAGCAGGCACATCATGCCATCTCTACCATTGCACATGAGGCATTTCTCACCAACAGCTAGGCAGCGCTGTTTTTCACAGTCTTGTATTGTCCATAAAGTATATGTAAGAACTTTGCTCTAAACGGTGAAAACTGGATGAAAGAAGATTTTACCTCCTCCTCCCTTCAATGAACAGGATCAGTAAGGTCAGATTCGGATAGGTAGATGTTTAGTTGTATTTATAAATACATGATGGCCTTCTTGCAGGGGCGTAGGAAAAGGGGGGGCCCAATAATGAAGAGGTTCCCTATATAAGCCTATATAAAAATATAGCGCCCCCCCCAACCGAGACCCCTGCCCCCCCCAATAAAAATTTGCTTCCTACGCCCCTGTCTTTTAGTTCTCTGAGTGTATCAAATATGTAGTTATTCAAATGATACAGGAAATACATTTGTCGCATGTCAGTTGGTTTGTTGATTACACTCAATGTTGATAAACATGTGTACATAACCCTGTCAGGAGGCACGTGAAGAGGTCATCTTGCTAAATTATTGTGCTGCATCTGACAGTGGCAGGGCGAGATTTGACAAACTGGTGCATGGCCTTCATGGATCTTGTGATCAGTAGGGCTGGTGGTGCAGGGTTTGGGATTAATCCTACATGCATATGGATGTAAGTTAAAGATGGTGTAGCGCTGTCCTGTGCTGTTGGTGATGGTGTGGCGATACATCATGTTGGCTAGCCGTGCCTGCCCCAGTCCATGTTGATATGTCCATCACACATATCAGACGCCTCCTCCCTTTGATGGATCACGTGTCGCCCCTATTCATGAGCTGCTCACAGAGGTGACGCCAACTAAACTCTAATGCGGCTTCTGCTCACTAGCCATAGTCATGCCACAACAGGTATCTCCCCTATTACCGCTCATCCCATGTCGACCTGCATGTGGTCTGACAGTGGTGCGGCCTGTAGGTGTGCAGTGTGGAATACACCAGCTCTATGATCAGCACTGCTCATGTCATTGAATCTGTCTCCCTCAAGTGGACAGCCGAGCAGGGCAGAGTTATGGAGTTGAGCTCTAGGTCACATTGGATGGGACAACTTATGAACGTCAACGCCAACGCCAACGCCATAGATGTTTGAATAATTCCCAACATGCCTCGACAAATATGCCGTCGGGCTAGCGGCGCAAACTGGAGAAGTGAGATTCAATTTCAGACAAATGTTTGAGGAGCAGGGGCAAACACCTCGCTGGTTGAATTAGTTGTGCCGATTTGCATTGACCTCCCCTCCCCTCCACCATCCCCTCGTGCAGCAGCCCTCTACCCTACTCCCCTCTCCTGCAGCTCTCCACTTGCCTGTTATCAGGCACAGAGAGCCTGCTGCATGACAATTGGTATGCATGTGCCTTGTCATGATTCTTTGGTCTGTAATTGTATGACGGCCGGCCGTCGTAACCACCACTGTCCCTTCTCATCCTTTTGTCTCAAGTAATTACTGCCCCCTCCGCCAGCTCGGCGCCAGCCCATAGGGGGTGTGCTAGTCACTGTTCGCTAGACCCCTACCCATATTGAAGGTCTGCCCGGCCAGGTACAAGTGGTACGAGGAGAGGGCGTGCGGTGTCTCATGTCTCTGCAAATAAGCCAAAAAGCTGTGTGCGGAAATTGAATGGCAGGAGACAGAGCAAACCGGAATTTGAATATCTGAGCGGCACAACAAATACTCACAAGAAGCATAAAGTTTGCGCGGTCCCTGATTCTGGCCGATATGTGGCGGTGTTGAGGAGGAAAGTGCTTTGTGTGACTAAGGGAGGGGAGCTGCGGGAAGGGAAGCCACCACCAAGAAATGGTGTATAGGACATCTTAGTCCACACCATATATCTCAGCTCGCCTTCTATCTCGCACCAGATTGTCACAGACTATTATTTGCAACAAACAAGTATAGTAGAATGAGGTGAAGGACAAGCTTTGGTAAGATGTGCCTGAGCCAACATGCACAAGGGGTGAACGAACTACTAGTTGACACTAGTTGAGCTGTATGGGGCGAGTAGGCACATAGGTATAATATAATTATACGAATGTAGGCCCCTATATGAAAGTAGAGCTGAGAAGGTACTCAATATTGCCCCAAGATTAAATGGTTCAAAATGCCTTACCCGGCGTATCTAATTGTGCTGGAAATGATTCATGTTTCATGTAGTTATAGCGCTCTGATTTATTCGAATTAAAACACTCGTGTGCAAATGATCACTAGGCAGTCAAGAGGCATCATATATAATTAACCCGTCCTACTTTTGTATTTTATTAGGTAGCTCATTTCAGTTAATTAGGACACCTGTATCGTAGACACTGTATGTGTAGCATAGTATAGTAGTGGTGTAGATTGGGGTCTCTTTAATCTGTCCATATAGCTCCTTTAATAGGCGAATAATTAAGTAGGTCCACTGCAGTATGATCAGTGTAAACTTACTGCACAATTACTCCAGTGAACGATCCGGTCATTACAGAAGCCAATCACAACAGGGCTATAGCAATTTCCCCTCACAGCAATTTCACTTTATCTGGGGCACCATCTCGTCAAGTATATTAGGCTCGATGGACAGTGTTTGCTTATATAACTGGGGGCATTGTGGGAATCGATTCGCCTTTGGCAGCCAATATTTGGTGAGCTGCTCTTCAGCAGGCCGCTCAATTAACACCAGCACATACTGGGTTAAGTGGTAGATTGCTCTCTTGGCTAACTTAAACTGTTGCGCTCAGTCTCCATTGTGCAATCACCTCCGGCTCTAATGAAAATAAGATTGTTGAGTAGATAATGAAGATGGAGGGCCTGGGGCTGACACACGTAGGGGAGGTTGGTAGAACAGGGTATAGCACTCCTGTCCTGTTTTGCAGTGGTTACTTTTTTTCTATATACATACTTTACAACATGCACTAGAGATATGTTGTTTAGAGTGGGAGAACAATGATAGAGCAGATTTCAGGAAACCTCTACAATTTGTTGTATTGCTGTGAGATATAACGTGGTCCAGGATATAATAGACACCTACATAATATGCATTCTTTTAACCATACATGGCTGTACTCGGTGCCAGTAGTCCATGATGTGGGCGGGCTAGAAGACTAGAGGTCTAGTTGATGATGATAGCTTAAGATGTATGTATGCAGGCGTCAACTGCCCCTGTCTCCATGTGGCAAGCACAGTGGCTAATGCTGGTGCTGTATGGTATGGCATGGTGTGACCCTGGAGTAGCGCACAGCGACCTAGGAGGGCGTTTAACATGATGTTAACCACCATCCATCACCCACCTCCAGGGCATCAGGCCACGCCGCCCGAGCAGCTTCCGAGCAGCTCCTGCATACTCAACGACTCGCCACACCTAAATGTAATCCACGGAGGGTGTTAGCTAGAGCCCACCATTTTGACGACCAGCCTATCTCTTTGGATCAATAGATATTTTGGGTTCAGATTGAGGCTTGATGCGGCTCCACCACCCCCTCAATCTCAGTGGGTACCTTTCGACGATTTGTCTCATGCAATGGTAGGGAATGCCTCCTCTCACATGCATATGTGTTGAGCAGGGGATATCCCTCTTTGCACCCAAAGCAAATCCCTTGTCAAGCTGCTGAGGCATATTTGTGCATCCAATGGTGCCAGACTCTTTGGGGATTTAATTGCGATTAACAGGGCTCTGGTATCGATTAAGTTCACAGCTATCATTCAGTTTTTGTCGAAGGTGTTATGGATATAAGGCCATAATTATGGCAGGCAAATCCAGCCTTTAACAAGGATGAGAAACCTTTATCCAACTACATTTTATATACAGCTCTCCTCCCATACCCATTCAGCATCTCTCCAGCTTCCTTCCCACATCACCTACTCACCTCGTCATAGCAGTCAGTTGGGAGCAGCCTTTCCACCAGGAGGGGCCAGCCTCACGACCCCAGGGGACCTATCATGCGCAATGTAATTTTCTGAGTGAGTGGCACCGAGTAAGGCAGGCTGCTTCTCTGGTGACTACAATATTTGTTGATGGGATATGTCCATATTGGATTCAGTCCGCCTGTGGTAGGCGCTAAAGGGTGGAGTGTGGATTTGATGGGGGTTAGGTCGTAGGTTGTTAGAGAAAGTCACGTTTTAATCAAAACGATGAGAGCTTGGTCAACCCTTTGGGTAAGAATACACCGCTGCCACTCACCAATATGTTTCTTGTCATGCCATTCCATAGGTGTTTATCTGTATGGTGGCGACAGCTAAGTAAAAATGCGTGCTGTCAGATACATTAAATTGTGTTTGTTAAACGGTCTTTAATCAACACAAGTGGTTACCCCTCACACAGGTTTAGATGGGGTTTGGTTTAGAATGGCAGTGACAGGGAACAGCTTAAACCAGGTGCTGTAGGTTCTGTGCTGAGTGCTGCTGGAGGCACATGCAGTGTTTGGTGCAAGTCACTGGTGGCGCTGATGACAGCGGGATGTGTGGGACGAGCAGCTCCCTAAGGCCTGCCTCACAGTAGCACAGATGGACCTGCACTCATAGAGCACTCCTGAGCTGCTCCTTACATGCCACAACTCACAGTGCATTAACACAAACTCTTGTAAAGTGTTGGGTGTCCTTGAACAGACTGACTATAGGTGGTGTCCATTGATGGACTTCAATATTAGGTATTTTTCTGACCCAGGTCCCTGCGAAAGATATACTCAGTGATGCGTGCCGTAGGTGCATTACAGGTGTATAACTATAGGGCGTGCCGGGAGTTGTTCTTTTAATGGTGCAGGTTGATGGTGTGGGGTTTGGCAGCAGGTCCTGCCACCTGCCCATGAGCAGTCCAGGCACCAGCTCATCACGAGCTGCTCACAGCCAGTTAGTCCAAAGTAAGCTGGCACAGTGAGAAGGCGCCCAGACAACGAGGAGCCGTCTCGGATCTATACCCGACCCTAAATAGATTTACCGGTACTTACAATAAGCAGCTAATCTTGCAGGGCTAAAGCAATAGGCGTGGTCGGGGCTAATACCAAAGGCGCAACTAAGACGCAATTAAGATGGTTTCCTCGGACATGGAATCAGGGAGAATCAAATACGTTTCACATTAAATGGAATTCAATAAATTATTTAACCATACTTAAATCACGTACGCCGTTTGCGCGGACAGTAGATTATTATACGTGATTTTTTTTGTTTTTTTTTTGTTGTTGTTGTTTTTTGGTTTGCCCAGATACCCGAATCATGTGAGGAACTAAACCTGCAAAATGAGAGAAGTGGAAGGGGTAGTAGTATAGGCCTTTGGAGGTAAATAAATCAAATTCACTCCCTTGAGTCTAGGTGTGTTTCGGGTAATGTGAATATCGTTCACTAATTTTGCAATTAAATAATCCTTTATTATGATTTCATTATAACAGTGGTAACAGGGTACACAGTTAGAATATCCATGGGTGTTTTGTTACTACTTAACAGTGTATAATTCAATATGGACATTATATTAAGACTTAAGAGGTATTTTCAGAATGCCCCCCCCCCAATTTTCTACACATGGTGCAGTTACCTGGCCACATGGATGTAATCTTTGCCCCAGACCAACACGCTTAGACGTAGGAGTTTGACTTGTGCTATATAAGTATGCCATTAGCTGTAGTAGATTGGCTGCACAGTCCATCAGTCCAATCACTACATTATGATCCTGGGCCAGGCCTGGCAGACGGGCTATGAGGTCCCTCATGTCTGTGTCAATAGGGTCCAGACACATCGGCTACGACCACAGCACTGAAGTACCACACTGCACTCTCAATGGAACACAAGTACAGTACATGTACTTCACAATCATAATTCCCCTTATTTTAACAGTGGGGATTTAGAGAGGGCGCCTTCTGCTAGTACCTGAGAGTTTATTTGCTTGTTTAGAACCCTAAAATTGCTCAGAAATAGGGGATGCACCCCCTCTTTTTGGACTGCGCCCCTTCCTCAATCTGACTCAATCTGACGGGCCCTCGAACGTCCGATGCAGTCCTTGTTCCAAGAAAGCCGACGCAAGGGAGATTGGGACGGGCTCTTTAAGAAAAGAAAGGGGGGGGGATGGTATTGTCGTTTCGCAGTTGGTACACTGAAAACCTCCGAGGTCCAAAACTCGTCAACAGTGACGACTTTAGGTGCTCAGGTTGACAATACCTAAAACTACAACCTTAGGTCATCATGGGGTCGTCATAGGTGACGACTTTAGGTAGTCACTGACCACCTAAAGTCATCACTTTGGCCACTCATTCTCACTGTATGCAATATACTGTAGGTGCCCTTTGTAAATCTAATGTATGTATATTTTTTTCATCCATTGCAACTTTGCTGGATATCCCCCCCCCCTCAAACATCCCATTTTATCAGGGTATTTTAACCCTGCATTATTACATAAGGGTGACCGTTGCACTCTCCTCAGTACATGTATTTATGCAACTGTATTGAATCAATAGGGAATTATATTAAAATCCCCAAACACAAAAGAGGTGCCTGAATTGGAAATGTCAGTATGCTACTGCAAATTTTCTCCCATCTATTTTTAAGGAAAGTTTTTTTTATGGCAGATGATGTTTGCACCAATTATTTTCTAATTCACAATGTAATGAGCCCCTTTGCAGATATTTGTCAATGCATACCCTGGAGTATATCTCATACTTTGTGAGATGTGATAGTGGGGCCCTCTTATGGGATGTCTGTATACTAAAGGAGTATAGAGGGTGGTCAGAATAACGACTTTAGGTCATCACATGACGACCTTAAACTCGTCAGCTATGACGACCCTCCAATAGCGGTGGGTTTTCAGTGTACCTATACCATCAAAGATTCAATAGCCCGTCCTTACCCCTTTGGTTATAGGTTCTTAAGGCTCTTGATGGCAGGGGGGGGGCAGTATTTTAGGAGTGTGAGATGAGGGAGCTACGATCGGACACTGTACATGTACGTGTCCGGACTATGGTTTAAATGGGACTGTGGCTATCGACAGTCACGGTCACCAGAATGTGTGCAGGATCAGTCTCCTGCCATCCCGTCCCCATCCATTCTGCACCGTGTGGACGAGGGAGGGCGGACAGGACTCCCTCGTCATGCTGCTGTGGCGAGGGTTAGGAGGCCCGCGGCGGCACATCCAACGACGACGTACATCATACTTTAAAGACACCCACTCCAAGTATTTTGTTATTGATGTTTCAGGCTCCACTTCATTTTATGGCGACTGTTTGCGCCGAACGCCATACAAATTGCATTTGCGACCATACCCTTTGGCTTTATGTCGTCTTAAAAGGGGCGGGGTCCCTTAGAACACTACACCTTAACACCTATAGGTATTTGTCATTTGATCCTGCGGGGATTCAACTTTGAAAAGAAGTAGTGGTGGATTATGTGTTTTGTCAGAGATTATGAAATGTTAATGGCTGTTTGTCGCAGCAGAGCACAGCGTTTATCTTCTGAGACTGGGTTATAAACGAGTTCAGCACTGAACTGCTCTGAGTTGCTCGTTACATCAGCTCCCCCTCTGCAGGTGAGATACATACACCAAATCACACAATGAGTCGCTTATCAAACTTTAACAGTGGTGGCTAAGACCTAAGGGACATAACATCGTCTAGGGGCCCCCTCAATGGTATCAATGCACGCGGGGAGACCGTAACTCAGTCCTACCACAAGGATCACCTTGCCACCAGCTAAAAAGCTTTTCAAGCGTAGCCTCCCCATTTCTTTGGTCGTGTTCATGCAGCTATAAATCTCCCATAACGACTTTGATTTGGCGCTGGCCTTTCGCGTAGTCGGCAGGTAGTTAAGGATGTACTGATATGGAACAGGATATTGGCAGTAGAGGCACAATAAGTCTCGCCTATACAGCTCTAAATTGTGCTCTGTTTTAGATGTGCCATGTGTGCTCCAAATATCATGGTTTACCAAATGGCCACACATATTTACCATATGGGAGGTGTAGAAGTTCAAATTGGGGTCACACATGTGCTAAACCCACCAACCCTTGTGGCTCCTCCATCCCTAACAAATCAGAAGTAAAATCACAGAGGTTAATAAAGATTTCCATTTATCCTGGATACTTCCTACCGTGTGTATATTCTAGTGTTGGGTAATAAACTATCAGCGTGATATACTTTTAATAACACTTATCAGTGACCGACTTGATATGCCGCCGATGAACCAGTTGGCCTATAGGATCACACCCTACGGCTCAGGTAGGAAGTGGATAATTGTTTCTGTGGATGGGACACCAAGAGCCCATAGGTCTCAAGTCCTAAATCCAATCTTGACAAACCAGACGTTGTAGCAATGACTATTCAGGGGCTCATTTTCGCCTCGATTATGTTATGGACCTTACGGAGATCCATTACAGCTTTAACCTCATCACAGTCCTCGTGTGTGTATCCTTACATGCACCATAGAGTGTAAAAGACCTCTTGTTTCCATGCATGCACCGTCCTCTAATATACCATCTCAGCTTTCTAGGGGTTGGCTGTATAGTACACGTACACTATATGCCTGCACTACACATCTATTGGCTGTCCACATGGTACAGAAGTTCTGTATGAGACAAGCTTTATTTCCAGCAAACACCTCTGCACACCTTTATATTAACACAATGTGGATGATTTGTTAGGTCAGATTTCACATGAGGCAGTACCGGGTTACTTGTTGTGGTGTAGTGCAATGTGATTATCAGCTCCCGCCCTAGCCACATAAGGACATACTTGATACTAATATACATGCAAAGTCTCTGATGTGGTGCAGTGCAATATGTCAGCTCCCTCCCAGTCATAAGGCAATACTTGATATGGTGCAGTGTAATATGTCAGCTCCCTCCCAGCCATAAGGCAATACTTGATATGGTGCAGTGTAATATGTCAGCTCCCTCCCCAGCCATAAGGCAATACTTGATATGGTGCAGTGATATGTCAGCTCCATCCCCAGCCATAAGGCAATACTTGATATGGTGCAGTGGTATGTCAGCACCCTCCCAGTCATAAGGCAATATGTGATATGGTGCAGTGATATGTCAGCTCCCTCCCTAGCCATAAGGCAATACTTGATATGGTGCAGTGATATGTCAGCTCCCTCCCCAGCCATAAGGCAATACTTGATATGGTGCAGTGATATGTCAGCTCCCTCCCCAGCCATAAGGCAATACTTGATATGGTGCAGTGATATGTCAGCTCCCTCCCAGCCATAAGGCAATACTTGATATGGTGCAGTGATATGTCAGCTCCCTCCCCAGCCATAAGGCAATACTTGATATGGTGCAGTGATATGTCAGCTCCCTCCCAGCCATAAGGCAATACGCGATATGGTGCAGTGGTATGTCAGCTCCCTCCCCAGCCATAAGGCAATACGTGATATGGTGCAGTGATATGTCAGCTCCATCCCCAGCCATAAGGCAATACTTGATATGGTGAAGGACGATATGTCAGTCCTCTACACCTCCCATGGCTAGGTCCCGGTTTATTGATCCACATGTGAGCAGCTCGGTGAGCAGGTAGGAGGGAGCATGGGAGCTCAGTTCCTTATTTAGGTCAGCCGAGCAGCTGGAACTCCCAACAGATAACAGCCATTGATCGGCCCAGTAGAACGATGAAACTCCTTTATGGTAAGGCCTTTAGAATCTCAGTCAGGCCCGCCGAGACTACCCGGCTCACTGTGTTAAGATGGCCTACTGGTTAAAAACGCGGCCAATATGTGCTCTTTGATGTTAGAGAAGAGAAGTCCCAAAGGAGCTGACATCACTTATGGCGATAACTACACGCGATCCCATATGCACAGTGCCTGTCCGCCACCGAGTGGTGGGAAAAAGGGACCAGGCGATGGCAATATTAAAACGGGATTTAATCATGGTCCTCGCCATTTATTGTGTAGTTTTACATTACTTTTTGGTATATCATCTATCAGGCAGATATTAATCTGCTGTGTTGCCACAGCTAATATTTGTTTTACAACACTTGCCTTTCTCATAAAATACTGTATCGTGCATACATTATTTTCTTCCTCCACTTAAGAGGCCTGGACGAATTCAATATATTCCATCTTGTGTACACTGTTTCCTTAATGCTTAAAGCGTGGGTGTGACTTCTGATGTTATTTGAAACTGGCCGTGTCGTCATTACTTATGAATGACCCATATATTACACGGCTCTCTCCAAAGTGTCTGATAGGCTTCAATTAAGGGATGGATTAATGCACTTGTGTCATCACTGATCTGTCTCCAGGGGGCGGCTCTGACAGTTCTAACAGTGAATTGGGACACCGATTGTTATTGATAATCTCACACATCAATATATTCATTCTAATTATGACGGAGTCTTGTTGAAACATCTGTAAAAGATGATTTGTCCTGTACATGTACTTAAATGAGTTTGAGCGCCATAAGGTACCAGTTTTCACCTTGGAATGTTGCTAATGTATAGCAGGATTCCGTTTTGAGTTAACGTATAACAATAAGTTAATCATCAACTACATTAATTCATTTTTGTTGACTTAGTAAAATAACAAGTTGATTATCAGCGACATTCTTAATTCATTTGTGTTTAGATACACGACAGGGAATAATAGGAGGGTACATACATCCTTGGCTAATGTGGCATAAACGTCTGATATGCATGATGCCGGCATCGCCCGCCAAGGCTTTGTTCTTTTATTTCTCAGAAAAAAATTGTTATGGGGAGCGATCAAAGCTTGCCGGAAGTGGATTGGGAGTTCTTGGTGTGTGCGTGTATGGCATTGGTTGTGCTAAGGGGAGTGGGTGAGGGTATGGGTGGGGTGGGGGGGGGGGTAGAGGCCGGGGTGAAGATACCCTCAGAGGGCGGCTACCGGACGTGCCGACACGACCATCTCCGCACCGCCCAGATCCACATTGATCAATGCCACCTACAGACCTCCCCGACGGCCTCCTGGGCCTCCACCGCCTTTGTCGTGCCTTGATATCCGAGTAAAGAGGGACGCAATGGGACCAACAGCATGCAGAGACAGTATAAGGGCTGTTCATCTCTCTTGAGTAGCTTTTCCGATATGAAAACCACATAGCTGCATGCATACTGCTCATGTATCAATACCTGAAGGCATCTCTGTTATCTTCATACCAACAACAACGTGGCGGTTATTTTCCTCACGGCAAGGATGGTACAGTACCTAAGCTTCTTGCTCACAGGCCATTCGTTTATGTTGTGGGTGATGACTCTAACGTTTCTCTCTTTCGGTCATTCTAATTAACCGGCATACCCATTCCTCGCACCAGTGGAATGTGGCATCCCATCCGTCCTTTCTTTCTGTGAGAATTCTTTGTGGGGGGTTTTCGTTTTGTAAGATAAGGAGAAACGAGGAAAGATACATTGGTGCACTACGGACCTGTTCGTCATAAAACGTAACCATCCCCACGTCTCTTGAGTTCCTTCTAGCTGCCTAATGGTGCGGCGTCTAAAGGTTTTTGAAGATCAAATGTGGAGCGTTGACCGGGAAAAGAAAGCACGGAGTCACATCCGGTACAAGGTCACTCCGACACCTTCCTGTGGGCGCCCGACCGGAAGTGCAGGGCGCGCTAGGACGTCATAGGGTCAGAGAACGAGCACATGAGGACGGAGTTGGGCGATATGAGAGACCTAACGAGCCAAATGGTCTTTGTGTGAGAGCTCCCATCTCCCTCCCAGGAAGGAGAGGGGAATGTCTGCAGGAGACAGAGAGAAGCACTTTCCGGGGGTTAGGGTGAGGATGTGGGAGGGGGTAGTGTCGATGATGTGTTGAGCGGACAATGGTGGTCCGTTATGAATCACGGACGGGTGTCGTCGCCTAGCGCCATGCATCACACGTAGCCCGACATGAAGCGCCATTACGCACCCCGCCATATTGGAAGGCAAAATGGCCCTGGTGCCATTTTCTTGATCTGACTTTTAAATCGGGGAGAATAAAGTGTCTCAAGGTTAACCCCCTTGTCCTTTGACACCGCCTCTAACCCCCATGACCACACGTGCTCACCGGACCGTGCCGCCACCCCCTGGCCACGCGCCCAATGATCCCTTTCTATCTTTGCATTCTCTTCACCCTCCTGCCAGTGCCTCTACATGTAATTCCCATCTACATTTATATTTAAACATAGACATACGCCAATCTATTTTTCTATATTCCTCATGTCTGGGAAGGAATGCTATACTCGGTCAAATCACGTCACCTACGCGTGCTAACCGTGGCTCGACCTATTCCCTGTCAAACTGGCAGTCACTTTCTCACACTCTCTCTACCCCTCCCCTTACTACCACATGTACCTCCAGTCAATACCCTTCGCTGGTGCCCCTATTAAGGCGGCAAGGTTCCCAGACCCCATTATGGACCTGGGAGCCATGGTCACCTCCCCTTATTGATTCCAACCTGCTAGGTCTGCTATAAGGTGACCCCATGTCGTCTCAGACTTACTGGAGCAAGGAGAGACGAGATACTCACTGATGAAATCTTATAAGGGAGTGATCATTTTTTAACAACAGGGGGGGCGGTGGGTTTGAGGGGGGGGGTCAGAATTTTTTCAACCCCTTGACCGGGGGGGGTCAGAATTTTTTCAATACCTCTGATGGGGGGGGGTCAAAATAATTTCACCTGTTTTCAGTGGAAAACCCCGCGCGTTACTATAGGCTAAAAGGGGACGTTCGCGCGCGATTTTTGTCCCTTATGGGGGGGTCAAAAAAATTTTACCCCCTCGAGAGGGGGGGTCGAAATTTTTTTCGCACGTCCGCGCGCAAACCCACCAGCCCCCCCCCCCCCCGTTGTTAAAAAATGATCACTCCCTAAGCAGCACAAAAGCCTGTCGTGCAGGAGCAGGCTAATGGTCGGCATGATGAGAGCATGGTGACATGGTTACGTGATAGTTGCAACAACTCACTAACCCCGGGGGACTGACACGTGGGGACATTCTGACGTTCCAGGAAAACCAGACTTATTTTAGACACTAAATCCGAAAGCAAGTATCCGAAATCGAGGTACAGTAAAGTAGAAGTCTCTCAGAAAATCATTGAAGCCATATTGGCCACTAGCTGGTCTGGAGCTGGTTCCAGCGACACACACTGATAACAACTGATAAGATGGGACCAGCATGTCCCTGGAAGTGGGTGTTAACCAGGGACAAGGTACCCATCATGGTATGTCTTATCAGTGGGGTTTACCTCAACCAGCGAAATTCAAAATGGCGGCTCCACTAGGCCTCCATACTGAGTCCTATACAATGTACTGAAGTAAGGTATGATTCGTGAATGGAGTATCGCCTGAATTAAATCCCCATTTCAGCGAGACTATACTACTCACAGGCGACACTACACAGTGTAGCCCCGGAGTGTAGCCTTGTTACTCACTTACTACTAGTAGTCCGTCCCCAAGCTACACCATCTACACCACACACCCCACCACTCAGATTCACTAGAAGTCTAATATATAATTATATAAATATTCTCTTCCTCTTGCATTGGGCAAGTCTACTCACTCACCTTGTCCAGGCCAAATAAAAAAAGGTTTGTTTCCAGTAACCCGACCGACCCTAGCAAAACAGGGGCAAAAAGAACTTCTTTTTTTTTTAATGATTTTGAAGAGTTTTGTCTCATTTTTTTCACATTTTAAAGAATTTTTTCATTACTTTTTGAGGATTTTTCCTGTACCCTTTTCGTGTTTTCCCCTCTCCCACAGTTATAATTTTCCCATCATTATTTTACAATGAAATCAAAGAATTTGATACATCCATTGATATGTGCCCTAACATTTTCTATGTAATTGTAAAAAAAAAAAAAAAAAATCCGACCTACCGACCCTACCATTTCAAGTCATGTTACTGAAAACACAACTTTATTTTTTCTTGGCCCCAGCACTGTACGTTTATATTTTAGTTAGTAGATTCCGGAGTTCTAAAGTACGTATGACGCAGATAAATCTAAAGAATAGGGAAGTTAACCGGGACTCCTTGTGACGTTGGTCGCCACTAACCCGGTACTAACGTCACCATCAGTCTCACATCCGCTGTCGGATTCCCCCCACCCCCACCCCCACCCCCACCCCCACCCCACAGTCAATGCGTTACCAGTCCGCGCACATCGTCCGTCGGCGGCAATGAAGGCAAGGAATCCGCACTGATATAGCTCACATAGCCTTTATCAGCTGGGGGCCGCCATCAGCCCCCGATGGCACTATGACTAACACCTTCAGCCCCCGACTCCGCAGTATATGCCAGGGATGCCTCCCATTGGTCAATAATACAATAGCCATGTGCCGTATACCAAATGTCCAGCACTGATGTCTTCATTGATTACATTCTACCCTCCTCCCTACTCGTGCTCTCCCTGCTAGCACTTTTCATCTTGTTCACTCCCCACTCCCCAATACTTGTAACTATCACATACTGAACTGTCATGCCCCCCCCCCTCCAAGTCTTATTAGCCACACCAACAGACCCCACCCTCCATCAGCCTGTCCTATACTGGGGCTAAATTGTCACACTTGGCGGTTTCCTCTGTCCAAAATGCCGCAACCACGTATCCCACTCGCGATTTCCTCTGAAACACTTTCTACTGCCTCAGACGCTACTACTAACAAATCCAATCTACGGCCCTCTTTACTGTGATTGTCATGGATTTCTAGACCAATGAAACTAGTCATGAGAATTTGTTGCTGCTGGTCTTGCTGCTACTCACGGTGTGACTGCTGGGATTGACCTCAGGTTTCGACCGGCATTTCCGGTTCCGGTTTGTGGTCACGTGGCCTGAGATGAGGTTGAGACGCCCTCTAGTGGGAATGGCAGTTGTTAAGGTGATTATCGGCCCGTGTCGCCTAATATCGTCCAGATTCCCGCCAAATGAAATGTCGTGTGCTTATTGACCTCGCCCTTTGGGAAATCACGCGCCCCTGGCGGACTAAGTTGAGAGTTTTAGCGAAGCGTGATGGCTGCGTTAACCTCAAATAATCGGTTCTAAATGTTAATGACATTTTATATCTAGATTGCGTTTGATGTGTTTACTATGTGATCTAGATATTATTATAAAACTATATTTTACCTGTAGCTACATGCACTTAAGAACACCACATTCCATATCGGAATAATGGCTCAGTTTAGTGAGCCTATTCGTTCATTGTCCATATGAACGCATATCTGTGAGACTCAAATTGATTTTAGACTTTAAAGTATATATGCCCCTTAGCTTTATACACTGTAATACCGCGCCAGGTTTTTTACAGCACATTGCTTTTATTTTTAGAAAACAGTAAGAAGTGCTGTAAGTGCAAACCCAATGACTCTACAGTGGATTGCCCCGTACCCAGTACGCGCCAATGTGCTGCATATTTACAATTCGGGCTGAGAGTGTAGTTCAATCAAATGAGGAGTTGTGATATACACAATAGTGTAAAGCTCTGATTTAATGATTCTGTGTATACTTGGTGTTCCAGGTGAGGGTGCCGCTAAGCTGGACATATCCACCTTTACTAAAACGCTGCTGGTAAAACGAGGAGGGGAGGCCAAGTTTGACTGTCACTACAAGAACAGCATCATCACTGAGTGGTACTTCGACGACAAACTGCTCACCAACACCACTTCGGGCACAAAGTGAGTACTGATCTTATATATCAAACAACTAAATGTATCTATGTAGCTGTGGTAGTTTATCTGGCGCTAGGCATATTGACCAGTTAATAATCCAAATATGTTAAGGCAAAAACTCCATACAGACCGGTTCCCATTTTGTCAACTGGTTTTGAATAAACTCTTTGTCATGACCATGGCTTCTAGTTACAAACTCCCGGTGGTTATACAGTCAAACCTGTCTTGATACAGTCAAACCTGTCTTGCATGATCAGGCGTTTGTTTGGCTTGGCTTGGCTACTGTTTGGCTGGGTGATTCTGATAAATTCGTATGTCAAAACTCATGTAGATAATCATAGGGATATATTTAAGAATACGGATAATTTAGTCAAGGATGAGACTGCAGACACATGACAATGATTGCGACACAAATACATGGTCTTTATTGCCTCACCGAATGTACATTCACAACTGCATTCCACAACAAGAAAGATAAACAGTTGATTCGGTGGAAACATAAGGAATTAGGGTTCTTCCCCAAATCCTGGTCGCCTGTACCTTTGCCATTTACAGAATGAACGTGGGAAATCGGACCGTGAGGAGGTTGCTTTTGCAATTCACTTCTCCTACTTTATAAAGTGAACTGACCCAGTTTCTCTGTAAAAGATAAACGGAAAGAATAAGTAGGGAGGCAGCTGGGTAGCGTTTGGCTCAGCATGTCGTTATTTGGGTAGTCACTGGACTGGTAGATCCGTGTGCAGGTTTCATGTAGACCGTAAACTCTGGTAGGGGCATGCTCTGAGGTCAGCCAACGTGAGACGAACAGGCTGACAGCCTGCCTGCCTCGTGTTACTCTGAGACATATTGGTCAATAAGGAATCGTGAACCTGTAGATGTTATCTAAACAGACCCGTACATCGGTCGTTAACTATACAGACTAGATACCGTCAGCTACGTCCTACTCATACTGTGCCATTCCCTGTACTTTTATGTGAATATTGATTATAAAGTCTGTACAAAGAAGTGCTTTGAGACCAATGAATAAGATGTGTTTCAGAATGCACTTCCTAGCCTAATAAAAAGACGGGGTGTGTATGATTGAATAAAATTAAAAAAAAAATAGGATCACTAGGATCATTTGAAAAAGAATTGTGTGCACCTTTGGCTGCTTTTTGTCATCTATTCATTCACGTATTCATTCATTTCTTCTATTTTTTTTGCTCTAAAGGGAGAATTTTATTCATGTTTTTTTTGTGTGTTATTTTGGGGTTATTTTTTCACCGCGTGGGTTCACCATTGTCCTCTATCCCCACGTTCGTCGAGGGGGTGAGGAACCCTCAAAGTTTTGCCCCCATTTAGAGCACTGTGTAGACTGTGGTAGGTGTTGACTGTGATAGACCAGACCTAGCCACCCACATGTTACCACACACATACGCAGATGTCATGTCCCGTCTCTGTCTCTAGACAGACGGCAGGATTTTGGGATTTACATTTAAAAACACCCAGCCAACACATCACACTCTCGCCAAAATACATAAAATTTCCCCAAGGTGAAATACCAATTACACCTTTGACACACCTTGTTGAGTATAGATATAGATGTGTGCACAGCCGGTGTCACTTTGCGCACACAACTATTTCCGTTGGAATGATATAATTGAATAGTCACTGCCGAGCCGACTTCACGTGTTACACTGAACAGAAACCTCTCAGCCATTCTTTGTGTAAACAGTCAATGGAAGCTGTGGAAGTAAAGGAAACAATCGCATTGTGTGGCAATATATCAGTGCAATTATACAAAAAGTGGGCTGAGACGTGACAATCTGGTTGTCTACTAGACTACTGGAAGGTGACACTAAATCAGCCTTGGTCAACAGAGAACGACACCTTTAATTAGTGTTACCAATGTCGTACAGTTCGCTAGAATTCCAAAATATTAATTTCAGTGCTAAGTTTGTCTTTGTAATAATACTTTAACTCCACCACATAAACCTATCATTGAACCACCAATCCACATACTATCCTGTCATAGCCAGTCCTGCATGCTAGGTGCATATAATGTGAATAAGGAGAATCTAGCCATGGTGATGAGTGGGAAGGGTGGGAGATGACTGTCTGGCTGACTGGCTGAAATGTCACCTGGCCTGGTGGGAATAATTCTGTTTGTCTGCACAGTCACCATGGTGATGTAGTGTGCAGAGACCAAGCAGTTGGAGGGTAAAGCAGATTAACAGTAATCAGATTAACGTGCCTTCTTTCTGTAGCTCACCTTTCAGCCACTTCTTTCAGCACTGCCAAAGGCCCTTTGCGGTTCTTGTATGGCCTATAGATGTGTAACTGTAAAATACATGGCATTAAGGAAGAAGGATGTCTCTGTCACCCTACAGTGGAGATCCCCTTTCTCAGTTGTGAGAAAGTTCCTTCTAGGCCGAGTTATACCGTCATCTATGTGCTGAGACACACTACATTGTACCAGATATTGGCAAACTTATACCCTTAGAAACCCGGACATTGAATGTACCTGGTACGTACATAAAATTGTGGATGTAAGCATGCTTTACCGTAAACCCTCGCGTATAAGCATATATGAAACAGACCATTTTAGAGTGCAGGTGCGGCTTGTAGGATTGACTGAAACGAGGGGTGCGGCTTATATTATAGGCGGGGTCTAGACAACATTATAGTAATAAAGGCACAATTTTCAAGCCCAAGTGTGGCTTCTAGCCTTCTCCTGAACTCAAGGTGTGGCATATAAGGGGAATTTTGCGGTAGTAAAGAAAGGGTGATTTTATGCACAAGTCCATCGACAACGAATCATGTCAGAGGGCATATTTACGCGGTTGGCGCAGAACAATGTAGGGGTCGCCGTCCACTCCTTTAACTGTCATAAAAACGATGGATTCTGGTGACAAACGAGCAGCAAGCGAAACAACAGCCGGGAGCTGCGTTGAAAGCCAATAGATTTCCAATAGAGATAGGCGCCGACAGGGCAAGGGTCGGGCTGTTATCAGGGCACGGAATAGGGTCCATCTGGGGCGTGACGAAGACGTGCGTGGTGCGGCCACTACGCAGTCACCCACGTACCGTACACTACATGTATCCAGCAGCTGGGGTTACTGATTGTCAACACTGCTTATATCCCGACTTGTATGGCTGTAGATACAGCGTGCTCTATAGCCTAGGTATATGCCCTGGAGACCAACAGTGACTATCCTTCATAATATATCCTTGGATACCGTGACTCTATGGATTGTTATTTGAGCAACTTGGGGTTATACCCCCAGTTATACCCCAGCCCCTGTACCCGACTGAGTAGAAGCCACTCGGTGCTCAGTATTTCCCACGTGGCTTCTCTCCTACCAAGGCGCACGTAGTTGTTTCTAAACTACTGCATATCGTCACGAGAATTCAACAAAATAACATATGTGTTGGAAAGTGGTTGTGGCATCTACTTAGAAATGAAAGTTAATGCCATATTATCAGAAAAAAAATGTACTGTTAATTGGGTGTATACACAGAACACACATGTTCCAATCCCAACGTTGGTGTTTTTCCTCCAGCATAGTTTTTACTAAAAAAGGGAACGAAATACATTTGCACGTGTGGCTTCATACGTAAGATGACCACAAAAGATGCATTTTGTCATTGAAGCCACCAAAATCGCCTGTCAGACATACATCAGAGGACGATATAATAAAAAAGGGACTTAACCGCAGGTCGGGAAATGAAACGAAGGGCCCAGATTTCTCGTGGGAAGGCGTGCACCTGGAATGCGCCCTACCACGGTTAATGCACACCTCCCGTCCCAGCCCGGGCTTCCCTAGCCCACTTAAAAGGGTCTATATCTCCTCTTTCCTATCCCCTCGGATGTGTGTGGTACACATATGCGCGGGCACCGACACATTCCTTTGTGAAATTGTGTAATGTCGTTCTCGCCAAGAATATGACCTTAGCTGTCGAAATGGCGTTAAACATCTATTACTCACTCACTCCCGTCCCAGCCCGCCGCCAAATCCGACCTACTGCTGCCCCCACATGCCATAATGAAGTGGTATAAAAAATGACACTTTGATGCGCTACTTGTGGAGTCACCTTTACCCGTTGCTGCTACCGGCCTCGTGCTACAGCACACGCAGGGAGAAGCGAGTGATAAAAGAGGTAAATCTGGAATTACTGAGTCTCCGTCTCAAGCACACGGGGTGTCGGAAGGGGTGTGAGGGTGGAGGGGGTACTCCGCCATTGTAAAGGCGCATGGAGGGGGCTGGTTAGCGTGTGATTTATTGTCCTTTGCCGCTGTCAGTGATCCCCGTCACTGCTCATTGAAATGCAGATGCGACCCCGGATGGGCTTCCTAAATATCAGAAAATACATTTTCAACGCAGCGTGTAAGTGTTTTAGGTTTGGCGTCTTGGCTTCGGTTGATACCTCAGAATGATGACGACCCCCCCCCCCCCGCCCACCCCCCATTACACCAACACCACGATACGGGGGGATTCATCGTTTCTAACCCACATCTCCCCTCCTACTCACCCTGTTTGTCCACACTTGGATTAGGGCCCCATAGAAGGCCACGTGTTGTCTAATTAGAAGTGTTTGTTATCTCGCCTTATCGCCGCCCCTGTCCCCCATTGACAGTCTGGACACAGGCCCTCGTCCACCCACAAAGAGTGACCCAGGTCCAGATGGCCAGGAGCAGGTCCCTCAGCCTGAGCTACTCCCATAGACATGACCTTAACGGCACTGACGAGGTGCTCAGTTAATGGGAGCTCAATCAGAAGGGGAATTACCTGCATTGTCCATCTAGCGAGTTAATCCCTCCCCATAAAGGTCGTGAAACCAGAGATCAATGACCATCTCGATAGAATGATGAAATCTGATCCATTTTGATCATACTAGTGACGTTGCAAAGGGTATTTAAAGGCAATTGCTCTTTCCCTCTGGTAGCACAATAGGAACACGTGTGTCGGCTATGGTTATTTTTCAAAGTAATTTGATTAAAAACAGGGTACTACACATGTAGTCCTAGGTGAACCAGCGATTTAATAATCTAAATCCCCATTCTAGCTATCAAATCTAGTTAATGCAATGACATTTCCAATAGACTATGATCATGCAATATTAGAGAGGTTAAGATGCACTGGAAACGCGGGAAGTCCAAAACTTGTCAGTGCAGACAACTTTAGGTCCTTAGATTGACACTACCTAAATCTACAGCCTTATTTGGTCAAAATTTAGGTCATCATATTAACGACCTAGGTTGTCAATATGACGACTTTGTGTTGTCAGCATGACACTACTTTGCTTGTCAGTATGACGAGTTTAGGTTTTCATGGGACATTGACCATCCTAAACTCTTCTTATTGACGAGTTTCATGCGGCCTCAGGTTTTCTGTGATAATTTTAGCGTACCATATATTATGTGTGTTTGCAGGCACAGAAAGAAGCGGTTGCGGCATCCTCCGACAGGGTATCTATGTTACAGTTCATATTGTACCTTATTGACTAACATTATACTTGTCTACTCCGTCATTCTGAAGTCAAGGTGTGCTCGTAGTGAAAAGTTTCAGTGGAATTTCGATATAACAGTGGTATGATGGTGTGTTGTCACCTCACAGTGATGTTGAATGTGTGGATCGGACGTATAGTCCATTGTATTTTTCGTTACGACCAGAAAACATTGTACATGTACAAGTACAAATATAACCTACACATGTCTTTGATATTTGAATGCTGACATCTCACACAAAACGTAGTTATTTAACCTAGTACAATTACCTAACATGAGATCTTTCATAACAACAAAATGACATAGAAAATGAATGGATGCAATTAAAAAATAAAACGACAGTCAATGTGGAATGCAATTGATTGTGGACCATGACATTGCACCCTATATGATATGTGTTGTAATGAATGACTGCGGTTTCGTGAACTTTACTTACCGGGATATGCATTCTAGAATCTAATATTGCACAACACACCATTTGGTGCTAAACCTTCCCTAACAGTAATACTAGAGACTTTCCCTGTATATGAAGCATCAGTGCTCAGATTTGTACCAGGCTGGCAGTATATTATCATCTGTCACCTGTTACTTCTCGTCATGTATTTGTCTCGTATTTTTTCTCACCCTTGTTGGTACCTTGCAATGCTAGTTTACAACATTACAAGTGTGTCATTGCCTACCCTGTAGCAGCGCCCCTGTAGATCCTGGTGGCAGCCCCATGCACTAGCTGTGTGGTGTATCCTGTGTCTGTTAGTGATCCTTCCCTCGGGGGTTGGGAGTGTTTACATGGGGCCCTTATTGGGGGCTTGACACCAACTCAGCTTCATCTTCTGCTGAAATGTGTGGCACAGGTGCACAGTTTACATGACGTCCCACGGAAACATCAGTTTGTGCCTATCGCTTGCTGTAGTCCTCAGGGACCTAATGAAATCCTCTAGCTCACAGCACCCGAATGCCTAGAAACCTCCACCCTAGAACACCTCCAAAGTGCATAAATATATATATATATATAGTACTGTATGTGATATAACAACCATGACCTTGTCCA
The DNA here is from genome assembly GCA_949317995.1 of Acholoe squamosa. NCBI lineage: Eukaryota > Metazoa > Annelida > Polychaeta > Phyllodocida > Polynoidae > Acholoe > Acholoe squamosa. The sequence goes on along the minus strand of OX439035.1, from coordinate 54,594,371 downwards.
TCAATATATACAAGTAGGGAACCATAGGTATAGGTAAGGGCAAAAATGACACGTGAACAAATGATATCAGTATGCTACAAATTATGATGCATGTACATAAAAACAACAGCAGCAATGGCAGCAAATATTATAGTATCACTGATTATCCACCTAAATATTGCTTTCCCTTTTTAAAGTTTTTAATTAGCACTCTGCAATGTGTGTCTTCCCACAGGACGACCATCCTTGACGATGGCAGTTTGGTACTGCAGAACGTACGGCAGAAGGATGAGGGCGTCTACCGCTGTGTGGGCATCAGTGAGAATGGCCCTGTACAGACCTTCATCTCCACCCTCCACCTGGCACGTGAGTACACCATTCATGTTTGATATATATACACCACGGCCACCTGCATCGTGTATGTGATTGTGTCAAGTTTGTGCACATTTTATATTTCAAATGGAAGTATACATCCAACATTTTTGAGTTGGTCTATAAAGTTTGCTTGCTCGGATACACTGATGGAGAAGGGTTACGTAAATTAACGAATGACTGAAGTTGGACCAAGTTCTGAATATGTGACACATATAGTTTTCAGGTAGAAGCGAAATTGCTAGTAATTTCATTGATGCACACGAGTACGACACAACAGTATGCCTCCGTCGTCTCATATTGGTCCCTTTCACATAGATCACTCCGAGTGAATGGTCCACCGTGAAAGCACCTTATTTCTATCGCCAAATAAGGCAATGGACCTCTACCCTCATCCTCAAAAGGGCATCAGTGACAAATGAGAACGCCTTTTAAATGGACAAAAAGCATCTGCGAGAGGGATCCTATTGGCTTGTTAACCTTGTTTTTGTTGGCAGTTTGAAAAAGACCAGTAGGGAAGGAGATTGGAATCTTTTCAGTCGTTTGGCCTTTTGAAACAAGCTGTGTAAGATGAGGTTGGTCAGCATTTCTCTTTTGCTAAGCTATTTGGGGTACTCCCAATGAGATTACCTCTCTTTGTGCTGCACAGAACTTCAGCACAATGCTGCCGCCCCCACTCCCACCCACCCCTGCTCAAAGCCTGCCAAAGCCGATTAATATTTGAATTTCAAATTAAACTGTTAATGACCCTTCGGATGCGTTACCTTTCCACATGCCATTTGTGCAGTACTCTGGTGTCCTGAGGTAGAAACCCTCATGGAACTACCGTATAGGAAACCTAGAGCATGCTGATTAAATTCGTATATGCATTTACATGTAATGTATGTAGTGGTCATAGATCTTCCACTATGCACCTCTTTTAGTCAGCAGGAATAGGAAATACTCTTTGGCATAGTTTCTATTTTGTTGTAAGAAACATATGCTTGCAGAATGACAAGTCTAGGGCCATGCTGTAACTTACTAGTGCCATAATATGGCGCTAGGTACGAGTCTATGATGTTGAAGTTTAAGTCCCCCCTCCCCCGGGCCTCTCCCCACTGTAGCCTAGTGTAGCCAATGTTTCATCGGGACGATATTCTACCTAGAACGATAGTAAGTTCAATTATTAGAGTGTGGTTTTGCTGTTAGAATTTGTAAGCTCTTATGTAACCACACTCTTATGGGTGTTGGGGTCTGTGTCTGGATTTTATAGAGGTATGGCATTTCCCAGGTCTAATTTCATGTAAATGAGGAATAGAAGAGCCAAAACATGTGTGGTATTGTTCTCTATGATAGATAAGCTTTCTCTAAACATGCAATTTTCTTTGTTTTCTATCATTTCTTTGGTATAGATTCTGCTTAGGAAAAGAAAAATGCCATACAGATCTTCCTTCTCATAGACCTCAGTGTTAAATCTTGAATATGTAACACCAGACAAATACCCTTTTCACTGGGTTTTCTTTAAATCTATTCTTATCATGTGCTAGTTAACAACAAAAAAAACAAATCCTATGCTATTTGCTTTTCCTCAAACCATCAATATTAAAGTATAAAACAGGCAGGTTAATCAGGAGATAATTTTCTCTCAGTTTGGAAGTGACCATGGGGAAGTGAACATGGGAATTGATTTAATGACCATGATGAAATGGGGAAGTGACCATGGGGAATTGAGAAAGTGATCATAGGGAAGAGACCATGGGAAATGGAGCAGGTCGCCAAGGGGAATTGAGGAAGTGACCATGAGAAATTGAAAAAGTGACCATGGGGAAGAGACCATGGGAATGGAGGAAGTGGCCATGGGGAAGTGACCATAGGAAGTGACCATGGGGAATTGAGGAAGTGACCTTGGGGAATTGAAGAAGTGACCTTGGGAGGGACCTGCTGTCTGTCACAAGTGTTAGTTCTCTTATGATACATAATGCACCTATGTTCCAAAACATGTTTTTCTTTGATGGAATTTGAGGGGAATCATAGATTCTATAACATTAAAGCACAAAACCACACTCTATTAGTATACAATATGTAACTATGGGCCTGCTGTAAATTTAAAGTGTTGGATTTTTAAGGGTCTAAAATCAATCCACTAAAAGCTCAAATCCGATTATAGATGACTGGGGGAGGAGCCCGATTTAGAAGAACATGAGCGAAGAGTCATGAGGAACCTCACATGTAGAAGTGATTCAATTGGAATGAAACCAATCAGCAAGTGCCATGGACCCACACCTTGCTTGTCTCACTCACAAACTGGTCTAAAGTCTAACATGGTTTTGTGCGGTCATAACCCCGGTCCCTGCACTCTCGTGCAAAAGTGACACACACGCCCGTTCCCTCCCTTCAAAAACACGGATTCAATTCCATGGATTTCTAGACAGAAGAATACATGGACATTTCAGGGTAAATAAACACCCTTTTTTGCAAATCATGAACATCTTTTCGTAAACACCATCTATCATTCTATGATGATGGAAAAAACAACTGATTACATGCACACACCATGTATATAACCTGTTCTAAAGAGCCCATTTGGAGAAAATATAATGTGTACCTACAGTCTGAAGCGGTGGGTTCTATTTTAAATTCGTATCAAGTGTTAAACTACATCTAACACAAACCTTTGATGAAAATGTCCTTCAAAAACGCCCCCTTTTTCTTAAATTAAAGGAATTCTTTTTGGCAAAAAGACCCCTTTTTTTGTTTTCAGGGACATTGGGAGAGAATGACAAATGGCCCTTTTTTCATGTTTTTGGAAACGAGCGTGTGTGTCACTTCTGGATGGGAGTGCAGGGACCAGGGTCATAACTCACTACGTCAACATGAGACTTGACAAGTGGTATACAGAGCAAAGACTATTGTTTCTTGCTCGTAAGGCTTATATACTGAAGTTCTGTGACATATTGGAGGCAATGACAGGGGTGTGCACAGACGGCGGGGCCTTTACACAGTCTGCCGGCTTTTAAATGATTGATGACTTAAGTTTTATTGGTGAAAGAATTTCTCTCCTATAGGGAGCTTTGCTACAGAGCTTATTCTTAAAACATAAGTGCTTCCCATTGTCTAGGGGATCAAAATTGAATGTTTGTTCACACACACACACACACACACACACACACAGAGTGAAGATAACTATTGTTTTTGAAACAATCTCTCAAGGTATTACCTGCCTGGATAAATATAATACGATGTTTGTTTATCTACTGCGATATGCCTTCTGTTGGCTCCTGGCTCAATTCATTGCACTTTATGATTGATATATACATATGGAATGACATATAGATATGACACAAGACATATCTGTGCATCTGTCAAAACGCACTCTGATTGTGAAGATTGATGGCAATGAGATTCACGTGCCTTGTTATGGTGTTATGGTGGCAGGCTTCCCTTTGTGTCCGACATCGATTTAAATGAGGTCTAATTTACGGTGCTACGTACATTTCAATAGCTTCTCAGAAATTAGCATATATGGTAACAACAGCCTGTCACTTATTTAGCCGTTTTCCCACTTGTCAGAATGCAGGTATAGGAGGCGTGAATAGTGCGGCACTGGGTGTTTGTGTTTACCACTTAGCCCCTGTAACGTGGCTATAAAGAGGATCCAGAGCAGGACCAGACTGGGATAATGACTACACACACATTTATAATGCATGTGTCTGCCTATCCACACTGACAGGTGACATCCCCTCTTTCACCGACCAGGCCTAGCCTCTCACTAAGCGGGTCAATCCATGTATCACATGACTAGCATTACTGTAATCACAGTTTAAGCCATAACTTAATGTCCTTTGTACACAGCCTCGCAGGTATCCACCTGTAATTACGTTAGGTCATCTCCCTCTCCCACCTATACTTAAAGGTTCACCACAATGATGATAAAGACCCCACTCCCACGAATTCTTCAGGTAGTCAGGGCCTGCATGAGGATATCATGTTAAGACACTCTGGAGTTCTCCCTGTCTATCACAGAGGTCAAACTATCAGAGATCCCCTCTCGTGTCCAGCCCTCCCCCCGTGGTCAGCAGGGACCTGTCTTCAGCGACCCTCCTAATGGTCATCTGATGTGAACCTCATTAAAACTGACCACCTCCCTCTGGGACATGACCAGCGGTCAGGGATCCCAGCAGCTGCTGTCTGATCCACCTCCTGGACCTGTCTGTCCATCTCCGCCTCCGCCTCCTCACATGGCGTGTACTGTACATGAGACGGCCAGGGTGGGCAGGGGACAGGGGAGGGGATAAGGTGGGGGTTGGGGCCCAGTGGAAAAAATATCAGCACAGAATAAACCCAGGAGCTGTGGAAACCTCACGAAGGGTCCACGTTTAGCTTTATGAGCTGGAGCGAAGCCGCCTTTGTTGTTAAGGCGCTGAGCAAATAGGTCCAGCAGCTGGGAGGACAAACAGTTTAATTTCCTGGTGAATGCCTGTGTATTGCTCCGCGCGGCGCACGGCCCGCCCGCCGTGTTTGAAGATGGATTTTGTGTCATCGATCAGCCATTGTGGCGGGTGTGAAGTGACAGGCTAAAGGCGCTAACGTGACGGACCGCCGCAACGCCCGACACCATTGGCGAATATTCATGGCGACATAGGCGAGCATATGGACCTGCGCGAGCAGATTCCCATCAATACAACTGCTCATAATGCCCAGCCACTCGCCGCAGACTCGATGGCGCCGCCAAAGTTTGTCTGTCCTCACAGTCCTTTTTGGCTTCTCGTACGAAGCCAAACACGAGCGTTGGATGTGAAAAATGTACACGCCTGCGTATTGCAATTGAAGACTATAACTGCTAATGGGAAAAGGAAAAATCTTTATCTATCAATTGGCGTTTTGGGAGAAATGTACGGAGCCCCCAATAGGACATCCCAAAAACAATTTTTTCACCAGGAAAAATATTCTTGCAGATACTGAACAATTCCTGCGGATACTGAACAATTCTTGCGGGTACTGAACAATTCTTGTGGGCACATGATTCATTCACGTATGCAAGCATTCTTGCAAGTACACAAATAATTTCTGCAGGTACACAAACAGTTGTTGCGGGTACAGAAACATTTCTTGTGAGTGCAAAAACAAATCTTGTAGGTAGACAAAAGTTATTGTCGGTGCACAAATATTCTTACAGGTGCTAAAACGATTCTTGCATGTGCAAAAGAATAAAAAAGTACAAGAGTTAAAAACACAAGACTGCACATTTCTTCTGAAGAATTGTTTCTGTACCTGCCAGAATAATTTCTGTACCCGCAAGAATCGTTTCTGTACCCGCAAGAATAGTGTCTGTACCTGCAGGAATGATTTCTGTATCATCAGAAATGGTTTTTGTTTCTGCAGGAATCCTCCTGTACCTGCAAGAATACTCCTGTATCCACAGGAATACCCCTGTATCCATAGGAATACTTCTGAACCCACAGGAATCCTTCTGTACCTACAAAAATGTTTCTGTTTACATGGGAATTTTCCTGTACCCACAGGAATACTCCTGTACCCACAGGAATGCTCCTGTACCCGCAGGAATTCTCCTGTACCCGCAGGAATCTTCCTGTATCCACAGGAATAATTTTTACATGAAAAAAATCTTTTTGGTATGTCCTATTAGGGGCTCCGTAGTACGGCCAAGTAAGCAATATTGGGTCCGATAATCGAAATGAAGAAAAATGGTCTGAAAACGATTGAGCCATCTGTCACCACCTGTGTGTATTGCGTTAGTTCTATGCTGGACTCTATGAAGCCTTACCTCAGGTGGCGTCTGTCTACGCAGTGTCGCTGAAGTACATATACCTATTTTATGCACAAGCCTATCATTTTGCATGTAGACCTGTATGTACTAGTGGCCTTTGTGAGCACCGGGTCTTTGAATAAGTGTCGGGCATGTAGGAGTATCAAAGTTGAAAATTTCACTATGATATAACGTATTGAATAAGCACCGGTCTTCTATAAGCGCCGGGGTTAGTACCTGTTTAAAATTGACGCCCTGCATGGCATTGTGGGGAATTGGGATTCAATTTGTGGCCATCACGCATGTAATACATTATTGTACACCGTGTATCAAATCATTTTATAACCCTGTACATGGATAAGAGTCGAGTACACCTTTTATACACCTACATAGACTGACATCATCTTGGTGTATGGGTGGACTGAGTTAGACCCCAGAGTTAGACACAGACTGACGTCATGTCGGTGCATGGGTGCACCTAATTGGACACAATGATATTATATTGATGTTGGACACTGACTGATGCCATGTAGGTGTCCATGAACACTTAGCTAGACACAGACTGCATGATGTCATGTTAGTGTATGGGTGTACCTAGTTATACACAGACTGATGTAATGTTAGTGTATGGGTGAACCTAGTTAGTAATACACTGACATCATGTTAGTGTACAGGTGCACCTAGTTAGACACAGACTGATGTCATGTTGGTGTATGGGTGCACCTAGTTAGTAATACACTGACATCATGTTAGTGTACAGGTGCACCTAGTTATACACAGACTGATGTAATGTTAGTGTATGGGTGCACCTAGTTAGTAATACACTGACGTCATGTTAGTGTACGGGTGTACCTAGATATACACAGACTGATGTCATGTTGGTGTATGGGTGCACCTAGTTAGACACAAATTAATGTCATGTTAGTGTATGGGTGCACCTAGTTAGACACACATCGACATCATTTTGGTTGGTGTAAGGACGCACCTAGTTATCTGCACAGAGCAGGGGTAACAGGACACTCTTGTCTGTTCCCGTCGCCCCAAGCCCACCCGCCATGGCTCATAGCCCTCACCTTTCCTTCATGGCCAAGTGACCTCAGTCCTAGATATAGTTCAACCATCATTTCCCACACTGTAATAGCGCCGTGAAAGCCGTCCTCAAGGGCCGCTTCACTCTTTAATTGACCACTACAGCAAGCCATTGAGGCAGGCACTGAACAGCAGCCTGGTCGATAAATTGTGTTGTCACTGAGTAGTAAGCAGGTATAGAGTATCACCAACAGGCTTTGGGTGGCGTGAAAAGGCTCTCTTGTGCCTGAACTATGCCGTGCCACTGAAAAAGGATAGGCAGTTGAATGCAAACTTGGTAACCTGATCTTTACCGGTGACCGATCTATCATAGAGAAGTGGTGAGAATAAAGGTGTGCCTTTACTAGTCATGACATGTAACCACTGCTATACCTGCCGCTACCTGCTGCTATTGTGTATTTGTATACATCTATCGACCTGAATTCTCTTTTTGTGCTTTTGGTACCCCACCCCCACCTCTCTCTCTCTCTCTCTCTCTCTCTCTCTCTCTCTCTCTCTCTCTCTGACAGAAGAAGTCTGCTGTCGATGTCAACTCATATCACCCCTATAGCTTTAGGTCTGGTTACTGATTAAAAGCAGGTCAGTTTTATTCATGTGAAAACATCAGTGTAGGCGGTTCTAAGAGGCAATCATTGTTTGACAAGTGGCCTAAGTGTCAGGTACCTACAGTTCCTCCAGCCCGTCATTGTATGCTAGGATATCCGCTAACATCGATAGTCCACTAGGCCTCTGTCGCAGAAATTTATATTGGAAATGTATGGCTCAATCGTGCGACAGAGGCCATGTGGACGATGGACTTAAGAGAGCAATATGGATTGTAGTTAAAGAGTAGGGGAGGAAGCGAAGCAGTGGGAAGATGTAGCATGTATAGGTGTATGATTGATCGGCCTGGTTATATAGGGTATATTGATTGAGCAGCTCGCTGAGTTGCTCCCCATTGGATACTCAATGTTAACATCAAGAGGAAACCAATCAACCTTCCAATACACTGAGCAGGAACAACTTTACATATTGTATTGACCGTATCAAAGCAGGCCTATATAATAGAAGATTAATTCTGTTACGACCATACATATATTGTACACCTTCCCTGTGTATCAGGCCTTTCATTTCAAATCTCAACCAAAAGTCTGTAAAAGAGGATATTCTAGTCTAGTCCAACCCCCCCCCCCCTACTCCATAAGGGAAACGCTTGATTCTGCTCTTGTATTCAGCCGATTTCGTTCTGCTATTCGTGAACACATCTCGTTAAAACGCTTGACTGACAGCCGCCATTTAAAGCTGTCAGCTGTGCGCCGCGCACCGCGCCACACACCTACAAAAAGCCGCCTCCTGACAGCCACGCTTGTCCGTGTTTATCAAAGGTTATTTGGTGAGCAGGCAGCGTCTATGGGTTTCAGAATGATGGGTAGAGGCGCCGACTGAAAGGGCCTGTCTCCTTCTCTGATGGTCTACATGGCAGCAGGAGGAGTGGAACCACTCACCTCCATGTATGGCTGCCACCCCCACCCATAGACTAGTCATAGACCCAGTTATCCTCCTATACTTTAAACTACTTACATCTGTATTTTCAAACTGGTGCAAGGTTATAGCCTATGGAGGGAGACAGATCTGGAGTATTTAGTAAGGGGGTTGTGGGACATAACAATGCGCCCCCTCCTTTTCTAAATATTGGATCCGCAATTGATTTGTCTATCAAGCTTTTTCATAATCACAACATTTGCAAAGTATATTCACGCCTTGCATAGTGTTTCACCTGCCCCCCTCCCCCGTCACCACCACTGAGCCATTGAAATGAAATGTTTAATTCACTGATGTGCATGTGCTAGAAGCCGTAGTTTACCCAGACTGTTGTCTCCCAGGTATCCACTGGCTTCGTGACAGAGAGGGTGTCCTACTCAGTTTAACTGCTGTAAATCATCTCCCTAAACAGGCAGTGACAACGTTTTGTCACCTACTAGGCTTGAAGCAGTGAATCCCTTTGTTTGGGCGGATTAGCAGACTTTAGAGGGGCTCTCAAGAGAGTTGAGCCTTAAGTACAGGATAGGACCAAATCGTGTCTATAGTTGATAAAGAGAAGGGTATAGGCTAACGGGTCGCCCATACGTCACGAGCTCCTTTACAATCGCTATTTATAATATGGCTTTAGATTACATTTGAGATACAACCTGCTTTGAAATCACTAGCAGCAAAACTGTATTCCATATTCAATCATAAACATGGAAGATGATATCTCTTATGCAAAATGAAAATACATTTATTCGAGAATTATCGGTGGCATTTCTTAGGGAATTGTTTCCAATTTGACAGGCAAACTGGCATATCCATCCCTGCTTGCCCATTCTTTGTGTCTTTAAGCCTTTTTATTACCACTGTACCACACCTGTACGTGTGATGTGTAATTAACATGTGGTTTTATGTCAAGATGTAAAGATACTATGTGTGGTTTTGTGAAGCATAGACACGACCGACGATTAAACCAAGTTACCTGAAACTCTGGGAATGACTTATGGAAGGCACTTTCTTTTTTTCATGCGACCAGTAAAATATCCACCTAAGAAATTCAATCTATAGCTATGCCCTTTTCGCAAATGACAGAGATGACCTCCTTGGCAATAAAGCTTTCATAGAACACACGTTAACAACGTGACAATATATACATGTGTTTCTTGATCTAATTTATGCAATTGCCACTATATACAGCTTTATGAGGTATCAATTTCAGACGGCAGGTGCAGGGCTGTTTAATGCCTCAGTAGTCATTGATGAGGAGATAAGAATGGGTAAAGCTGGGGGTGATTAATATTTGGCTAGGTAGCGGTCATAAATTGAACAAAGCTTGGAGCAAGATTACGAGTAAGATTTTTGAAAACAGTGAAGCAGCCACAAGTATTTTTTTCCTACCCTGACGTTCCAGTCCGTCACACTATGACGCATACGTTACGCACCGAGTGGCACAGATCTAACCACAGAACAATTGTGATGAATGGATAAGGGTCAAGTCAGAGGAAAGTAGATTTTGTTGGATGAAGAAAACATTAAGTTGGTGGGCAGTAGGTCATTCAAAGGGCTTAACCCGAACCCAGCCCATTGTCCTTTGTGGCTGCGGGGGATGGGTCCCTGGCGGCATGCTCTCATTGTTTTTTGCTGCTAATTAATCTCAGAACTCTGTAATTTGTGCTAATGATCAACCCGGGGCCACCGCACCAAGCTGCTAGTGAGCCACCTTAATCCTATTAATCTCGTTAATTTGCATATTCAAATGAGGCATATTGCCTCTCTCAGCGTGCAATTCTCGCCGGCTGGGCGTGCGCAGCTGGGCGATCGGAAAAACGAAATTACAGGTCTCTTGCTACTCAGTTACCCAGCAGTAGTTCTCCTCTCCCTCACCGCTAAACAGTGATATATAGACCTTGGCAGGTGATTTTAAACGTTGGCTAATAGAGTCGAAAGTGCCTCTGGTACTTTCCCTTTCTATCGAATATACGCGTGTGGGTACCGCATTAGCCCTTTTAAGCGCCGAGTCACAAAACACAAAACACTGGTCTCGAATAAGGCCCATAAAAAAAAGCTGTGTTTCCGGTAACGTGGTCCAAAAAGTTGAGGTAGGTAGGTCGGATTTTTTTTTTATTATTATTATTATTATTATTATTATTATTATTATTATTATTATTATTATTATTATTATTATTATTATTATTATTATTATTATTATTATTATTATTATTATTATTATTATTATTATTATTATTATTATTATTATTATTATTATTATTATTATTATTATTATTATTATTATTATTATTATTATTATTATTATTATTATTATTATTATTATTATTATTATTATTATTATTATTATTATTATTATTATTCATTCCAAGATCTCATATACTAAGTAGTCATTCTTTCCTGAGTTTTCAATGGTGGATGTTAGAAAAGTTCATTTCCTGCATGGAATATTAGAAAAACCATTGGGAAATATATCCCTACATGTCGAATAACAATTTTGAAATAGAATGTTCGAAAATTTTGAAAAAATCTTCAAAAAATCTTTCAAAAATTGAAAAAATCTTCAAAAAATTCTTAGGTCGGCCCTATTTAGCTGAGGACGGTCGGGTGACAGGAAACAAACCTTTTTTTGCCTAAGCGCCAGGAGTAGGAGGCTGCTCAAAACATCCTTAAGCATTAAAACTGCATCACAAATAAGCGCAGGTCTCATATAAGCGTCGGGGCTTTCAAACGGGCCATTACTATATGCTCATTGTTTCTCCAGTACCTGGCGTTCATCGCAGGCACTGGCCGGCTGATGGACACACCTTACGAACAGATGTTTCCATCCAATGCACATGGACAAGACGCGCTCCCGCATATGGTCATGTGCCCACTGGACACAACGACCCCTGGATGTGTGTGTGTGGGGGGGGGGGCGGTCTGTCGGTCATCAAGGCTGATCAGCGTTAACAAGAGTGGACAGGAGACGAGTGGAAGGCGCCTGTCGTGTCCCTGACGTCCCATGCCTCCTGCTGTCAGGCGTTACTCTCACCCTGGAGGACAATAAAACAGCAGTGTGCCTGCCCCAAACACCTTGCTGTCCCTGATGGTGCGCCGCTCCCCCCTAGCTGACAGAGCCCAGAGAAACCTTCAATATTCAGTCCTATCAGAAATACAAAAGGTCGAAGGGACACTGGTTTAGGCGAGTGATGGTCAGCTGGAGTAGCTCATGGGCAACTCATGCATGGTAGTAGTATATTGGAAGTCGAATGTGCGTATGGGTATGGTTATACCATACATGGCTGAAGGGGGCACCTTCTATATAATAAGGCAGTATGGACGCTCAGTGGGCACTTCGGTCATTTGCTTGATCTGAAAACTCGATAGATAAGAACCAACATGGCGGGTACCAGTTGTTATATAATGACTACAAAAAAAATCTGCAGTGAACACAGGGAATTATCTGATTGTTTGAGATTGCACCCCAGGTCAACCCTGTTGTCTGACACCCCAGGCTGATTCTAGCAGATTAATGTAAGGGATTAGTCTACAAGTTTAAGATATATGGGATTTGTTACACTTAGAAGCAGTAAGAGCACGAACACAGTGTATGCCACCCTTCTGCTGTAAATGGCGGAACTGGGTATATTGGAAGCACTTCCCCTGGGAATGGGATCAATAAAGGTTGGTCTGTAACTAATTCCGGGAACTATAAGACTGACGGTGGATGGTGAATGGCGCTGATGGCCGGTCTCGTGCACAGATAATGGACGCCCTGGAGGAAGGGTCCCCTTAGGCCGCCCCGTGCACCTGGCTGAATGCGGGCGGCGCTACATCACGGGCGGCCAATCAGTGCTATACAGGGCGGTCAGTCAGTGGCCAGCTCCTGGTCAGCTGGTCATTAAGACCCACTGCAGACTCCAGACGTGCCCTGCACGCCTGATGTTGGGTGACCACTGGCCACCGCACTGATCTACAGTGTAGACACCGCGGAGAGAGGAGAGAAAGGCACCCATCACTGTGGTGATATGCCATTCATAACAAAATGTATAAACTTTTCACGGTGATAGATAATACTGGGTATGACTCCTATTTAGGACTCTCGGCGCTTATACATGTAGCTTCATCAAGTTCATGCACTGAGCCAAAATACTGCTGCAACAGTGATGGGTTCTTCAATTATATATGGAAGGCGGTCGATGTTGACCAGTGTAAAGAGAATTTGGCTTAATATGAAGTCTGCGCCGAGAGTCCTAAATAGGAGTCATACCCAGTCGGTTGTCACAGGGGTGTGTGTACTAGTGAAACATCCTAATACTCTTTTATCTAGTCCATTCTTGCCACTTAATTTCACCCCATCAACCCATCACCAATTGATGAGATAGAAGTATATAAAAGTACGATAAAGGATATGTCTTTCTTTTTTTCTATGTGTTGTTCCACATCCAGACACCATTAGTTGAACTATCAGAATCTATGGACCCCCATTTGGGGCTGACCGTGGGATGTGACAGGCGACTGGGTTTGGGGCTTAGGGCAGGGTCAAAGAGGGGTGGGTTAAAAGGATTTCTGGGGTATAGCGTTATTTTCAGGGTCACTGGCCTCATGATTGAAGGCAACAGGGGCCTGTGTCCAATTATCTGAACCCCCAGCCCAGGAGGCTCTCCCTTTGTCGGCCTACCAGTGTCACTAGGTCGGACTAGATTGAAACCAACCCAATTGGAGAGTGCTTACCTGTCTGTGAATACGCCTGGGGATGCATTCTTCTCTGCACATTGTACATTTAAATTACCTCTGGGTTTCACACCTGCAGCAATTCCAACTGACTTAGATTACCAGAGAAACTAATCTTTAATGACTTGATTGGAAAATGGAGATTCTTTATTCGGTGCATTCCCCTATACTTCCCGGTTCGGCCTTTTATCGTAGACACATGCAAGCCTTCTATTCACTTGTGAATATTTTACACTGCTGTCACATTGTACATGTTTCTCTTTCGTACAGAAAGAGGCACATAATACCTGTAATATTTGATTGACAAACCATCTCTACATCGCCTACACTTTTCCCTCTTTCTGTCTTTCTTTTCGTACCGAAAGGAAGTATGCACTCTAATATTATGTCTAATGTTATCATGTCTTAGATCCTACTGATATGCCATCTGTCAAACTCAAACAGACGCGTAGCTGGGACGGTATCTGTTTGCGATACACCTGTCACGATGAAAGGACAACTGTACGACCAGATTAAGCTCGCGAGATGAAGCCTGCCATGGGACGAGCTTAAAAGACATGGGGATAGCATTACTTCTATATCATTATATTGGCAGGGTGTCGCCTTCCAAAACTATCTAGTCGCTACTCTTGACAGATTTCTTATCATGTAGTTTTTACATGCAGACCATGCTAGGTCTGTCCAAATGCAGACAGGGAACCTCGTGATTTGATTGTGCAGCTGTGGCGATGTCGAATACGGAAGTGCTGCCATGTTGAGTAGCAGCAGCGGCTGGGGCCTGTCTCCTAAATCTCCATGTCCCGCAGCCGGCATAATGAAGCTTCAGCATTTAGGGGAGGCGAGTAGGACAGTTCATTCTTCACTCAGCCTTCTGTGTACGGTCCGCTGTGAATGCAGACACTGATTGGTTTGTCCTGTGTTAGACACTGGAGGACCCCCACAGGACCACCTGGTGCCATGTTGGATCCTCTGTAACTGCCCCCTATCCCACACAATTGGCATTTGATCCCTTTCACGTGTTACTTGGTCTATGGTGTTCTGTACCGAGCCCCCCCCCCCCGGTATTCCTTGTCCAATTTAGTTGCAGCAGAGGTGCCCATCTTCCGCCCCATTTTTAACTGACAGCGACAACGCTTGTGTGCGGTTGTGTTTTTCTTTTCAGTTCGCAAAAAGCAACATCTTTGGGAATGTAAGATAACACATATGGATGTATACATTAAAGACATGCTCTTTGGGAACTTGGGGATCTTACCCATAGATATCATAGACGTCTTTACTTTCATGATGTACTGGGGTCTCTCAGATTGCTTCAATTAGCTCATTAGCTCATTAGCTCATTAGCTCGTCAGTCATAGCTCTTGTGTGTCAATTGAGAGCTGTTAAACCTAACTGACCACCACCTGCGGGCCGAGGGCAGTTGTCCCACAGCTGAGCCCCGAAACTTACCGGTACAAATTCTGAAGATGATGGTGAAGTTCGGGTCCAAGATTAATTTTGTGAATGGTCATTTTAATATGGTAACAATGTGAAAGGGGAGGGGGGGGGTATTTGGTTACTTACATTGATAGTCCACTAGGACTCTGTCGCAGAAATTTATATAGGAAATGTAAGGCTCGATCGCGCTACAGAGGCCAAGTGGACTCTGGGTCTTAGGCTTGACTATAGGGCAGGAGGTGAGGGGACTAAGAACCACCATTGAGCACCGACACACTTTACTAGTAACCACGTCCGGTTTCTCAGATACCCGGATGTGTATGGCGATCCTGGATTTAGAGTATACTGTATGGCACACAGGTAGGACGAAGCCTACAGACAGTGAGTTAGAAGGGGGAGGATGGGGGCAGCCCATTTAGACGTCACAATAGCAGGTAGACATCAATCACTACAGGTAGAATGTAACTGTCAGTGCTACCACTTAGTGCCTGGCTTCTCCCACAGCTGACACTGGGTGTCAGGATCGGGCAGGTGTAAGAAACCCCACTCACCTCCATACAGGGGAGATAACAGACCTGATTGCCTGTTTGTATGTGTGTAAGCCATCCATCTAATAGATACTGTCCTCCTAATACAAACCAAAATCTGCCCAGCTATAGGCCTGTCTAAAATTGGCTTCAGTCCCCGTGTTCTGTACCGGCATCCCTGTCCTGCCCTGACAGCCAAACGGAAACGGCTACGATCGATTGATGGGCTTAACGACAAGGCTGTTCAAAGCAGGAATAGATTTGACGTCTGCAGTATGGAGTTTAACTTCTTTGTCACTGTTATCTTGGCCTGAATAGGCCCATCTTGTCTGTGGAATAATTCTAGTTTTAGTGTGTGTCTCGTTAACAATACCTTTTCTCGAATCCCTTTTATCCAATAACAGTATTGCTATTTGGATCACTCACAGTGGACATGGCATAGAATCAGTGGTTTTCCACATGTAATCCATGTACAAGAATAATCATGTTGATAACTGTCGATGGTAAATGATACGGTAGACTGGTACCATGAGTAACGACACAGATCATTCCCCAACATGTCTTCGTGAGCTGCTCGGCTCTCATCATGACGTCAGTGAGCACCTCCTGGGGAGGGATGAGCTGGTGGTGATGAGTGTGGCTATTTACATAGGGGATCGTTGGTAGACTTCCTGCATGGGCCCCAGGGGAGCCCTTAGTCTAATCTATGTGGTGAGTGAGGGTGGGAGGGGCTGAGTGAAGGACCGTCTGTCACCTCTTCACCCCCATCCCCCATATCCCATCTCTCTAGGAGCTCAAGATATATCCCTTTACATTATTACAGAGCATTAATCCCTTGGATTAAACCCTGTACAAGCCTCACTACCAATCTCAACTCAGCCAAGATTTAGGCAGGCTCTCACAACACAACTAGAATACCGTAGCTCAGTGGTCAAGGTACTTTACTTTTCCCAGTTGTGACGGAGCAGAGGGCATGTTATGCAATGCCCACTTTATAAATAGTAAATGATTGCATTCCTCCCAGCTGTGGTCAGTCGAAGCCACCCATGGGGCCCAGACAGGGCGGGGCCGCCATTAGCAGTGTCTGAGACGATACCTACCGGGCCCTGCAGCAGCGGCAGGAGGGGGTGGGTGTGAGGGCAATGGTGCGTGAAGGCCGGTAAAGCACAGTACCGGTCATTAACGACTTCACTGGATGAGGATGTACCCTGCACCAGGAGGGTCGAGGAGTCTAAAGGTTATTTGGTGCAATCGGTTGATGTATCTTTAGGATGTGGGTGCCTTTAGCCTTGGGCTGATTAGATAGAGATGTTCGATGCACTAGCATGGTGAATTTGTTACCTCTAAGATGTTCCTCTTCTCGGCTATAGGAAAATAGCACTATATATTTTACCATCAAATTCCCATGTTTGTGTACGAAAAATGCTGTCTACCCATGGGAGGAGATTGGGGATGTCGGAGATGGGATGAGGCTTAGGGCGCAGAGGGGTTATTAGAGATGTGGAGAAGTAGTAGTCATTAGGTTTGAGTTGTGCCTTCTATGGCGTGGTCTGGTCTGTATAGAAATGGCCACAGTACCTGGAATGTTGGTGTGGAGGGACGGCCACAGGTGGTGTTGTACACTGTACTATATACTGGTACATGCACATGTAGGTGCAGACCACTCAAGGACAAGACCTTGAAAGCGCCTAGCACGAGGTGTGAGCTCCCTGCTCTAGGTGACAGAGTGATATGACAGCTGCCCACTGCAAATATTTGGTTACCCAAGCTGTCTGCCGGCCAGACAGCAGTCCCCGCCATCCCCACTCTGTATTTGTCTATGTAAATCACAGTCCATATACAGGGACGAGACCACCATAAATCACTACATTCTGCCTACTGGAAAAAATGGATCCTCTTCATGTGGCCACATATTGTTCAAGAGCCTATTTGTTGGCCGTCTTTTTGTATGCAAAGGTTTATTTGATCAGTAGAGAATGTAGGTTGATATTAGAAGCAGATTTTAAGTAGAGCCTATCAGGGTTGTCGGGGGAGGGTGAAAAACCCTATAGAATCCAGACATACCTGGTATCAGGCTAATGTCTAATAATCTGTTCTGGAGAGTTTGGTGTGCATCCACTTGTGAAAAACTTAAATGAATGCCAAGGATTGAATGTAGGGATAGTGGACCTGACACCCTGGTGGCCTACACACAGTCGTCGCTTCCTGCTGCCAGTCTCCTTCATCCGTGAACAGCGATTTGTGCCAGTGGCAGGCAGGCATGCCGACTGGAGACAAATAAACACCTCCATGTGCCGCCACCTCCAACCTCCATACCATTAACCCCAGGGTCTCTTCTACGTCTTCTACACTCCGCCATAGTGTTGCATCCCACACACGTGTCAGCTGAGGCAACTGGGAGAAATAAATACCAGCCAGTGCTGCTTACACAGTCTCCATAGGGACAGTGGGGTTAGGGATGGGGATGTATTTCTAGAATCATTGTGGGCAGTGTCGTGGGGTTTATTTTCATTTTGAATGTGTATAGTTGGAGTATAAATGGACAGCTAATAGACAACACATGTGTAAAGGTGGATGGATCTGTGCTTTATGGGGTCAGTGGTGGCTAGGGGGTAGGACCCTACCGTTTGAGACCTGGCCCTTGTCATTGGTCTTTCGCCGCCACAGCTGTGCCACATTTCTAGCTGTTCTAAATATTTTGAGGAAGCCTTGGAGGGAGGTAGCGATCTGAGGGCGGCATGTGAGTTTGGTTAGGACTGCGCGATGGGGCGTCCTGCGTGGCGTGCTGAGGTGGGGGGAGGGGTAAATGCCCTGCAGGGTGGCGTGCAGGGTGCTCTATGCCTCACTTGTGCCCAACAGTCTGGGGCATTGATTCCTTACATTGTGTGCTACCACCTACCAATCGCCCCCTCAAGGGCCCCCTCCGCCCGTCCCAGACCTATCTGTATGCATGCAAGGCCGCCATGGCTTTGCATATTAACAGGATTTCCTTGTTCTGCCTGGCTTGACTTTGAAAAGATCGATAAAAACGAATTTTGTTCATGTGTTTCCTGCACAACATAGGTATTCAGAACGAGGACTATTCCATAGGTGTTAGAAAGCAATGTTATAATTAACTTGTCATTGCTAATATTAGATCTCATAGAAGAAATGGCAAATATTAACCAACGCGAAACCCTTTACCCATGCACCAGATTCACAAGGAGGGAAAATAATTAATGTTATTCAACAGTATTTTACAATAGCGACGATAGTCAGTCCAATTTGAATATATAAACAGAATGTGTACAATATATCATGTAGACTCCTGTCTTCAGTCAACAGGATGTTAGAAAAAATGATAATGTTGAAGCTCTCCAAATTTAACTTCCCACTGCAATTAGCTGGGAGGAGGCATTGCCAGAATTACCTCTCTGGTATGCATTTACATGAGACCAACAGAATCGAATCCTCTTCAGATGTTGATAGGGCCAAATAAAAAATAAAAGGTTTGTTTCCAGTAACCCGACCGACCCTAGCAAAACAGGGGCAAAAAAAAAATGTATCCCTTTTGTGTTCTTCTCCTCTCTCACAGTTGTCATTTTCCCATCATTATCTTAATATGTGACCCATCAAGGGAGAACACCCCTCCGCAGGGGACTTTTAATTCCCCATTTGGCCACCAGGGGGCATTGGAGGGCAAAATTACTCTAAAATCATTATGAAAATACATTAAGCTAATTTTTGATGCAGAATTCAATGGTTTCATTAAAAATGCACCATTTTACATATTTGGATGGTAAAATGAACATTTCTCATGAGAAATCAACCTATATGCCTGTTCCTGGTTGCCATGGCAACCACTCCAATAAACAAAATTTGCAGATTTTATGCCAATTTTTGGGGATACCCACCAAAAACCCAAAACTGAAAACAGAAATGGAAGATTCCATCTAGATCAAAATCTATGATAAAAATCAACATATTATTATGTATTTTTGATGAAAAATGCTGATTTATTGTGTTTTTAGACATTACTATGGTTTATAATATATTTAGAACTTAATCATCGATTTCAGATATGAATAACGACCTATGTTCAAGGAGAGGTTCTGACATAACTACTAAGAATATTTAACCCAATGATGTCTCATTTTAAAGATCTTGAAGTCATCTTGAGATGAACTTTGATAATGAATTTCCTTGCAGAGGGGTGTTTTTGCTTGCCTGGTCACTTATAATGAGATCAAAGAAATTGATACATCCATTGATATGTGCCCTAACATTTCCTATATAAATGTAAAAAAAAAATTGAATAAAAAACGACCTACCGACTCTGGACATTTGGATCATGTTACTGGAAACACACATTTTTTTTCTTGGCCTAGACTGGGCTGCACATGTTTTCCAGGCAAACATCTTGATGTTTTCTCATGTTGCCCAGATTTCTCAATTCCAAGTTTTCCATTCATGTTGACTTTGGGGATTAATTTCGACGAGCTATGAATAGGAATTAATCAGATTTAAACTAAAGCCTGAGTGAAAGGCGAGTGGTGAGAGAAGAAATAGTAAATCCACCTGCGCCCCAACAAAATCAGGACGGACACATCCCAAGCGTGGATCGGATAACGGTTAAGTAATCAGTAATTAATTCGTGGTCTCACGCCAGGGCTGGCCGAATTTAAGTATAACCAAAGGAGTAGCTCCTGTGATATTTTTAGACATGGAACACTGAGCTGAGCAGCTCAGGGGCTGTTGTGGCGGGAAACTCATGTGGTGACGTAGTATAGGGTGGAGGCTGTTGACACCCGTTTATTTATCCCCTGTCTCCTGATTGAAGGGGGCGGTCTTGTTTCCCAACAACATGTATTATAAACGAGACAACGACCTTGTTATACCTTCAAGGTCACAACCCACGTGATCTCAATGTCAAGATAACATGGGACATACTCCATACACTATTACATGCATGGTAGATTTATAAACGACTAGATGTAGTCAGTGCCCTTTGCATCTTTCATAATAGCGTTTTAACAGAGTGGAATTATATAAGCCTAGTGTTTGGTTCGGCCCATTCTGTTTGCTGTTACTGATGATTTCAGAGGAATATCATTGTACTACGTGAGATATGCCAATAAAACTATTAGGGTACGGGAATTCACCATTCAAGAGCATTAACAGTCCTCCATGTATATAAAAGGTGACTTTACTTTCAGAAGCAGCTGCCTTCATTGGCAGCTGTGAGATGAAATATTCAATCAGGAATAATATCTTGGCACCTGCTGAGGCGTAAAAGTAAGATCAAGATACAGGAGATCAATTTTCTTTTACTGGGGCATACGCTACGTTCTTGAGCCACCAGGTATGCGTCCATTGCCCTCAGGTACAAAGGCAGTCTGACCTGTTCTTTAAGGCATTACTGGCTGTATCTATTGAAGATGTTACGTAAATGTGACGCTGTAGGGAAGGAATAAAACACAACAGGTAAGGAAATGTACTTTACTCTGTCAGCAAGGCATTAAGTTCATTATTGTATTGTCTTAGGGCAAGACATGAAGTACATTACTATGTGTTCATTACTATATTGTCTTGGGGCAAGGCATTAAGTATATTTTGATATATATTGACTTGGGTGATGCGTTCTTTTCCCTTGCTGAAGCTGCACCCCCCCCCCCATGATCTGATACATGTGTACTGTTTTTGTTGTTGTTTTTCTTTGCACGCCCAGTACCCCCCCCCCCCAGCCTACTGCCTCCGTTGTAGCAGATAGCGGCAGCTGGATGACAGGCTGCTACCTGTATATGGCTTCTGTGATAGCCCAAGGCCGACAGATAATAGCGGGCTATGAGTCGATGTGAGCAGTGTTGAGCAGATATCACGAGTGATGAGCAGCTCGCGTCGTGTAAGCACAACTAATTAACGCCCAGGCGGCCCATTTACCTCCTCCACACCGCCTCTCCACTTGCCGCTCTATACGTCACCCCCGCCAGATAACCGCTAATCCACGCATCTTGCCCATGCGGCCGGATTAATGTAGGGACACTTCGGATTATCTTTAATGATGCTATGTTGGGGCAGACCACTCCAGACGTTAAATCCATCATCATGGCCCCGCTGTGCACACCTCCGGGCGGGCCTGCAGCATGATCCTTCATCAGGTCTGCCAGGAATAGCACAGACCAGGGCTGGTTGCAGCAGGAGAAAGGGACGGTGGTTGAGGGAGGGTGGGTATGTACAACATGTAGAGAGATGAGGGGACCTAAGGACATCCTACCCTCGTCTCTGCCACCTTCCCCATAGCTTCCCCACTACCACCATGGCACACCTAGGTTATCGAATAACGCTCCTCCTGTCTAGCTGTAAGGTGATTAGTATATGGATGGCGGCCATCAATGGAGCTATACTGTACAGATTAATTTCATAACTCAGCCGGGATGCCCCACTACTCGACGTGGATGGGATTTAATTACACGGTCGTTAGGGTGGACCTGCATAGAGGCGGTTCACCTTTTTTCTAAGCTACATAAGCTTTGTTTATACATATACAAGTACAATTTTCTGAAGCCTGCTGTGCCCTTTACTTATTCATACATGCATTCTACAAATAGAAACAAAAATAACTCATGTAATCGTACACTGGCAGTTGATCTAATAAAAGGAGCCTCGAGCTAGGTAGTTAAGGATGACTTTTAATACATGTATTTAGCCTATATGGGAGCTTAGGAAATGTGTATGTTTACTTTGTGTTGAACCAATTCCATCCCTGTGGTTGGCCCACTGGTGGCTTCCCTATCTTAGACCCATTAATGGGACATACCACAGGGTATAGGTATCTCCTCTCACAGTGGGATATGATGGCCCCCAGCGCCATCGTATCAATAACACCTATGGCGTATACACCAATAAATGTGTCACATAAATCATGGATATTTTGGATTACCCAAATTGTTCCCCCGAGGAGAAGTATACCACGGCGTGCTATTGAGGGGTCTGGTCATGCAGGCCCGGCACCCATCAGGCTACATTATACCCGCCGTCCCTACCTCCCGTCACACCTTCATGATATAAGCACTTTCCTAATGCTCTAGTGCGCTACAAATTCAATTTGGATCCCATCCCCAACCCTCCAGTGGCAGCGGTCGCCAGTGCCTGGACCCCCTCAGTGTATACATGCGAGCAGCAAAAAGGTTAAGTGATCACAGAAAATATAAACATAGACGCGGCCTGCTGACCCTCTACGTGGCAACAGTTCACATTCTGGGGTCGTCCTCTTACCAAAACGTGAATAAGTCAAAGGGGTACAGTGCTACAAATGTCATGGTGTCACGGCGGAGTGGCGGGTGGGCGCTACATAGTAGTATAGGACATTGGAGGTTTGCTGCACGCTAAACACTCGGCCAGCTCTCACTTCGAACCAAATTCTACGCAGACTCTTACATTCCCTGTCTTTATGTTGAAGGCTATAATCCATAACTATAGTAATTAGGCCCTGGACATGCCAGCACACGGTTATTAGTGCGTGCTTTGTTATTTTTACTCTATACTGCTATAGATAAAAGTATGCACTTAGGTAGTTGAGGTCTGAACCACAAATTTGGCAGCAGTGCCGGGGTTTGTGCTGTACTTTCTTATAAGAATATACATCTAATGTTAAAAATGTGTGTTCCAGTGTGTTCTATGGAAAATAAGCTTTAATTTCATGTGTCAATTTTATAGGTTTTATGTAAAAATTTAGGAGTAACATGCTGTTGAAAAAAAGGTTTGCAAAAAGCAGAGAGCTCTAATTGAAGTCAGTGTAATGTACTGAATGAGAAGGCAGCAGATATTGGCCAGTTCAAACAATTTTCCTTTCTTATATCATCTTAATCATTGATATGTGGAATACTATACAAAATATGTATTTCTGTGCTGTTTGTATTTTTGAGAAAAAAATACAGAAAAGGTGGTTTTCGGGGGAGTTAAAGTCAAGGCTCATAAGTTTTGCTTTGGCAATGGTGTATCCTTTTCCCTAAACATGTATGTAGATCATCAAAGCTAAAAGATCCTCTATGCTGCCTCACTGAGGTGCCTTTTGCCTTGTTGATCTTTGATATGGAGACAAAGCTCTTAGAGGTAATTAAAATGTCCAGACATAATCTAAATTCCTAGACAGAGTGGCGGCCCATATTAGTGTAAATAGGGGCAATAGGTTCAAGTAGTTTGCCTGATAAATTGGGTGAATAGGGTGACTTATATGTCATTATGATACATGAATACGGCACTGGGTTCACTGATCCTTACCATTGATTAACTCTATTAGGGCTGCATAGTGGTATATGCCGTCATGATACATGATTACAGCCCTGAGTTTGATGATCACACCCATTGATTTACTCTTTATGGGTAGCAAAGTGTTATATGTCATCATGATACATGAATACAGCCCTGAGTTTGCTGATCACACCCATTGATTTACTCTTTATGGGTAGCATATGTCGCCATGATGCATGAGACTATTCACCAAGGCTGCAATAACCCGTGCAGGCAACACTGTACAGTGAACATGTGATGTTTTATTAATGTTACCGTAAAATAACCCTATACTGGCAACACAATGTTTTATTAGTCGTGCCATATGATAACCCTTTACAGGCAACATTTTTTGGTTGTACCATACAATAACCCTTTACAGGCAACATGGTGTTTCATTAGTTAGACCATACAATGACCCTTTAGAGGCAACATGATGTTTTATCAATCATGCCAAAAATTAACCACTTACAGGCATCATAATGTTGAATGTGTTAATAACGCATAGCCATACAATAACCCTTTACATGCAACATGATGGTTTATTTGTTATGCCATACGATAACCCTTTACAGGCAACATGGTGGTTTATCGTAAAACCCTGACTTTCCCATAAGTTGATCTTTTTGCCAGAGAGGGGGGTTGAATTATAGGTAGGGTTTTGAGAAACAAAAAGTTGCTACAAAGCTATAAGGAAGGTCCACATAATCGTGATAATTGTTGGGATTTTTGGCTCTTAGCTTTTACATTAAAACCATATTCACATGGAAATAACAAGCTAAATTCAAATCATGATACATCTATCAAAAATAAATTCAAAGATTGTCTGAATTTCCGTAAATTTAATATCAAAAGTTGGGGGCTTATAGGTGAGGTTGGCTTTAATATAGCGGGGGTTTTAAGGTATTTGGTATGCCATACGATAACCCTTTACGGGCAACATGATGGTTTATTTGTTATGCCATCTGATAACCCTTTATAGACAACATGATGATTTATTAGTCATATCATACAATAATGCCTTACAGACAACACAATATTTCATGAGTCATACCATACAGTATTTGTCAGCAATTAGTCAATATATGTTAGTACTTACACCATTCTATAACATTAAAGCACAAAGCATGCACTATTATTATACAAGGGGTTACTGGACCTATGCTATATATATATATATATATATATATATATATATATATATATATATATATATATATATATATATTTATATATTTGTATAAATTGCTCTATTTTTATTATAGTTTGTCTTGTAAATGAAGGCGATGTACGAGCACAGCCACACGTTATGTGGCGTGGTAGCTGGTAGGGCGTGGCTGAAACCTTACAGTGGGGGCATGATGCACACCCACTCAGCCTTATGTGCCGGGCTAGGGACGCTCCCTAATCCAGTCAATTGCAGCGCCATCCTTCTTACCAAATCTACATGAATAGCTCCTTTAAGTTAAAGCTCCCATTTAGACTTGGAATGGAAACATCCCTGCACATCGACCCTAAATCTTGTATTTTATGGCTCTATGTTCGGGAACAGTAATAGGTTTGGACGTAACTCGCCTTTGGGGCTCAGGCCTCCTCGTGCTATCTTTAATTACTTCAGTATAAATCTTTTTATACTATACACTGTCTTATACTTACCGGTGTGTGTAATTGATAAATAGTCCTCCAGATTAGCCATATGGTGTGCTCTTTATATGTCTGTATAATTTCTCCTCACGACCCCGACGTCCCCAATTAACAAGAGAAATGTTAAATGGCAGTGCGCATTATTGCCGTGTGTAGAGAAGGGAATGTCGCTTCATGATATACAATGTATGATGGGGGTAAGGGACCCTATACATGTGTGGAATGGCTCAAATGGTGCAGCTATTTGGCACCTGTACACCATTGAGTTGTGGGATCCTCCGTCCTGATGTGTTCACCCTTTGGTAATATAGTGCTTCCAGAATCCCCATCCCTTCATCCACTATCTTCCTACATATATGTATCTTCACTCACATTGCCCTGTCTGGACCACTACTGAAGAGTTTAGTAACAACTACATGACCATGACCTCTCTTTAGGGACAACATCCATTCACAGATTAGAATGTATGAAGCTTTATCGGTGTCCTAGTGGCAGGTGAACAAGATGCGTGACATTCCCTCTTTTATACTTGCCTCATCCTCTCTAGGGATCTAGGAGACTAACCAGGCCGCCACTACACAGAGTATATAAGTATCCATCTAGATATACCATGACCTGCTCCGGGCCTTAGCGGCAGTGTTTTGATCTGCTCGGAGCTACTCAGTACTGGCCGTAAGTCAGCCCTGTAAATGTACATATAATGCGTGCTGAGGGAGGGCCGGAAGCTAAGCCACACGGCCCTGGGTTACTGGTCATCTCCTGTTGTTGGCTGCTCCATTCATCACCTGGTTGTAGCCCAGGGAGCTGCTACTGTCCGGCAGGACCCCAAGGTGGAGCAGCTCACGGCACACTAGTGCTGTAGACGTCTCCTGTACACCCGCCATGGGTATATCAATTATAAACATCGATTCCATGTACTGTCCTTAAGTGCACTCACACTGACCCAGGGGATTATGAAGGCTATACGTGTATCAAGTTTGGGGAGGTCTTTTTTTCTGTGAACTTCGTTGGTTAGCACTGGGAGCATTATAAACGTCATATAGATCACAATAAGCAAAGTGTTTCCAGTATTTTCTAGTATGTGAATACCATGGTAACATATCCTCTGCAATCTTAACCAAGGGGTAAGAAGTACCGTGGGGTCTTGTTACATGGTAGGACGACGGCATGAGCCCTCTCCTGCATGCAACTTACCAATTCTGGCAGGTTCAGTAGAGACTTGGTTTAGCTACACAAATACACAGATAAGCTCATATCCCCGGTATGTTCTCATTATCGTCCCGTAGCTACACTGTTAAAAATCTTCCGTAGAAAAAAACGAAGAATCATTGGCAACAATTGATGCCAAACATTCACCGTTTTTTTAACGGTCACCGTTTTTTTTTTCAAAGTCACCATAATCTTGACTTCCGCCATTATTAAACAGTGTCTAAGGGTAATTAATGACACTTTTTTTATTCTAATGCCATACACCATTAACTTATTATATGGATATTCCGCCTATGGCTTGACATTCTATAAATTCTATTGTAAATTCAAAATGGACTAGGTTATCTTTATATATAGTTTGGTTGCATATACATGTATGAAGTCCATTAGGGCATCCTAATGTGAGGACATCATATATAATCATTATGATTATAAATGTGTCATTAAGAGGCACATCATGCCCTTCATGATATTAGAGTAGCAATCTAAGAACATAGATGATCTCAGAATTGTGATAACTTGAAAACTGAAATCGTATGCCTATGTACTTTTTTCCTATTAGCACATAATGGGTGTTTATGATCACCCTGCTATTCTCTTTTACCACACAAAGAAGGATTGTTTTATTAATATTTGAAGTCTATGAACCTATAATTTAGACTTGCATTTTGATAACATTGTGCATAAACTCAATTGAATAATCTTTGAATTTTGATAGAATTTGATCTGTTTAGGGTATAGGACATTGAAGACAGTCTCAAGGTGAACCCCGAGGCCACCTAGTGGGAAGATATGAAACTTCCAAAATTACAAAGATTCTCATGAAAAGAAATAATGGAACTTTTCCATAGTGGTTAACACAGATTCACTGTAACATCACTTAATCTAAGGATCTTTCATTGTAATATAAATAACGGTGAAAACCAGTAAAATGTAACAATGATTGTCTGTAAAATCTAACAGTGTATAGTCATGGTGAAATACATATGATGCAGTTATCAGATTGAAATTAACCCTACCAATCCTATATGTTAGCCTATGTAGACCTCTGCCTGGCTTTACATGAAGAGCCAGAAGAGCCTCCTGGCCGACAAGACAAGGCCCGATACTCATCTATCTTCTCAAGTCGGTCAGGCATCCAGTGGTCAGTCCGCAGGTTATATCTCTAGATACGGTCGTGTTTTTGACCGCTTGTCAGCAAGATCCCAGAGGCCTCATCTCACGGTAAGCCCAACGAACAGGGTCAATCTCCTGTCCATTCTGGATCCCACCTCAGCCAGCCCCCAAACCCTTACGCTGTCCTGCTCCTATATGGGGCCCCGATGGACTGCTACAAGGTTTGCACATCGATAGTGTACCACGGAGTGGGCACTGAGGTAGAATCAAATCCACAAGATGTGAGATTGTGGCAGGCAATGCCTCCCTGGAGGCTACTCTGTGGCCATTACAAACTGAAAAGGACTTTGTTCTGCTCCCATCGTGCCGCAATCGCCACACCCTCTGATATGTGGTTCTTCCCTGGGGACGCTGTTTTATTCAGTACAACATGTCTTCTATCACCAATGCGCCATGGACACACTATATTATCTACCCCCTCACCCCCTCCATCCCAGCTTATACCCACCTGTCTCTTAGTCCTACCATGAGGCGATGGTTTGCATATACATGTACATCTGTATGTCTGCAATGATAGCACCCTTTGGCCCTATAGCTGCTCTCTCTCCACTCTCTCTCTCTCTCTCTCTCTCTCTCTCCATTTTAGCCGAACGGCACACCGTATTTCCAATAATTGTTACCTGCCTCTTTGGGATAGGTCCATTGATATATAGTGAACAAGTAACCAATGGATAACTCATGACGAGTGGGGGTTATCGACAGATAATAACACGAGGCCGTAGGCCGAGTGTTATTATCGTCAATAACCCCCACGAGTCATGAGTTATCCATTGACTACTTATTTTATACCACGAAACCAATAAATAATCAATATTATACCAATAAATTCAAGTTGAAAACAAAAATTATTCCCCCTCCCCGGGACTCAATGCCAGCCATTGTGTGTACACAGGTACATACACCTCGGCACCCGGCAGCGGACAGCGACAGCCCCGGTCTCGGCTAGGCTTAGCAGCGGCACACGGCGAAAAATAGTGTACATACACCTCCTCTCCTGGCAGCGGCAGCACACACAGCGAAAAAAGATGCGTCTCGCGGTTATGTTTGTGTATAATAAACCTCCTCTCCCGGCAGCGGACAGCTACAGCGCACACGGCGAAAAAAGATGCTTCTCGCTGTTATGTTTGTGTATAATACACCTCGTCGCCCTGCAGCGGACACCGACAGCGCACACAGCAAAAAAAGATGCGCCCGGACCGGGGCTCGATCCGCGGACCTCTCATGGCTGAGCGCAACATGCTAACCGCTAGGCCACCACGTCTCCTCCTTCTGCGCCCGGCAGCGGACAGCGACAGTGCACATGGCGAAAAAAAGACGAGTCTCGCTGTTATGTTTGTGTATAATACACCTCCTCACCCGGCAGCGGACAGCGACAGCGCACATGGCTTCATATCATATCCAGACTTGGTTCGAACCGGGCGTTTCTCGTCAGTCCCTGTGGCGCAGTGCATAGGGAGTTGGGCTACGGACCTGAGATTGCAGGTTCGACCCCTACCATGGCAATGAAATATTCTGTTGGTTTTAACATGTAACATATGACATGTAAGGCGTGCTGTTATCCTGGATAACAGCATGCCTTACATGGATAACAGCATGCCTTACATGGATAACAGCACGCCTTAAAATTTGATGTTACAGCCTATAGGGTGTGCAATATCGACAGATATGTGGATGGGAATAGCCACCAAAAAGCACTGTGTAACCCAGAAATCGTGGTATAAACGTATATATGTGGAAATCCGTAGACATGCTCTCGGTTCGTTCCATAGATCTACTAGCTGTAATAATACATTGTACCTGTAATGCTCTACTCTGGGTGTGATAACCATACTTCGTGTATGGCCGTTTCCAACTCATTTAGCTAAATAATTGAACATTCACACTGCTGTAAATTTGGCCACCTGTGGCCGCATTTCATTGTCTGTCGTGTTATTTAGAGAGTACCGCGGGCAATATTGATTTGGTTACTGTCATAACGACAGGTAACTGGGCTTGCTGTCCGAGCTGTCCCTCAACAATGAGTGACGAGCAACTGGTTATATTTCTGTCAGGTACTTCAATCAATGCACAGTCTCCGGAGTCATGTCCATTGTCATTTACACGTCACAGACAATCCACGGGATGACCGAATGTGTCCCCAGGGAATCACAAATATGTGAACGGTCGACATGATGTCCATGAGCAGAAATGCATGGGAAATGCTGTATACTCTGTAACGCTTAGAAAATAAGCCTGTTTAAGTTGAGTTTCAAAGTTTGATATGGTATCGTCTTTTGACTTTCAGATTTGGAAGACATGACAATCAATTCATTTGAGCCGAAGATAGCAGATAAAGGATTGAAGGTGATACCTGAGAACCAGAAGTTTGAAATTCAGTGCCTCAAACCTGACGGATTGCCCATGCCAGTTGTAAGGTAAGTGATGTTTGTAAATCAATTTGTATTAACCTACATGATTCATAGTTGTCACATTGCATTGCTCTGTTTGGGTTCTATAGGTACACATACTCTGTTTGCCTGTTCATAATGCAATTAACTCACTTCTGGAACATCTGTCTGTGCGAGGTCACTTCCAGATTGACATTCGTCTGTAGGAGGCTAGGCTGTATCAAGGTCACAGTGTGAAGATGGGGAAGGTGCCACTTTGTATTTATTGGCTCTGACTCAGCAGTATTCTTGTATTTGTCCCTCATGAAGCTGAGTTAGCATGTAGATACACAGATAACAATCAGATGGTCCAGCAATTGGAGAATGTTAAAAGTCAACTGTAATAAGGTCCAATTCTGAAACAGCGACCGCCGGAGATGGGCTTGATGGCAAACCCAGCGGGTGAATGGACCTTTAACATTTTGTGCGCGCAGAACCTGTTTCAAAGGGCACACACAACATGGAAGTGTAATGCTAAGGAAGACTTATTGTAGTTGTAGTTCTGATCTATTGCAGTTCTAGGATGAAATATAGGTGTGAGAAGGAGGGGATTCATCACACTGATCTGACTGATGTACCCTCCTATTTAGAAAATCAATCCAATTTCTGCTTCCATGCACTGCTAGGCTTCATAAAAGCTTATTGTGTCTCCACACAGAAAACCCGGATCCTTTAATACTGGAAGCAACAGATGGCACTGATGTTTGTCAGAAATGTGTCGGCCATCTTGCCATATCTACTTTGTGTGAGGTAGGACCCCGCCTGGAGACCACCGCCGCGCAGCACATGGCTCCGCGCGTGCCCATCCTGCTTCCGGTGTGGCTTCCAAGTCGGCTTCTGACCACGTGGTCCTCCAGTAGCCCACGTGTTGTTGTTGTTGCTGCCCCCTGTCGGCAAAGTCTGGCAGCGATGACATGGATCTGTCCGCCTGCTAACAAGGCCCCCACCCCTGACAACGCCTACCCCTCACCCTGCCCCCTCCCCGAGCAGGTGTTGCCGTGGTCCCACCCCAGTATCCACCCTGTTAGTCACACAGGCACCACGTGGGTCTTTTACATCTTACTTTTTAGGAATAAACTGAGGTAGATTGCTTCAGCATGGCTGGGCATAATGAACCCATATTTGCATTTTAATCCCTTCATCACAGGTTTACGTAATAACACAGGGAAAACTTAATTATAACTCTCTGTGGGGTAGTTAGAAAATGCCATATAGAAATGTAATTACAATGATTGGGTCTGGCCAAAATTGCCAAAGGATAAGTTGTAATGGTTGTAATGCCATCTGGATTGGCTCTACATTCAATTAAGTTATAAAGCAAAATTATGATATTTTCTATATGACCCAAGGTTTATAGATTTCCAAACATCTGGAACTGCATGGAGCTAAGCGGATCATATCTAAATAGGGCGCTTGGGGATCCTATTGACGTATGGACTGCCTCCACCCCCTCCCAAACACACAAGCAAACTCTGAATTGGAGCAGAATGGTTGAGATAAAGGTTGACTAGGGGCCACTGGGGTGTGAGAGGGGATGGCGCTTAATCCAGGGGTGATATGGAGCCCCACACGGCCCTGGCGTGGCGCCCACCTGATGCCCTCACCTGGACGTGGGGCAGCATCTCAATGAGCCCCCTGGGTGCTGGACACTAATGCGCAATACCCATGCAGTGCCGCGCCCCTCATGTTATATCAATGTTTGTCTGTTAGCATGTACATGAGGGCTACATGCTCATCCACCCTGTCCCACGATCTGCCTCTCTATAGATATGTACTGGGACACCCTCGCCATCCTATGGACAGGCAGTGTGCCGTTAGTACCGGTAGGACATATAAAAATAAAATGCTCGAAGCTAGGTGTATAAGACAGCAATTTACATTATCTATCTTAAGAAAAGCCATGTCACTCTCTTGCATTTACGGATGAATACCCATT
This sequence comes from Acholoe squamosa, assembly GCA_949317995.1. Classification (NCBI taxonomy): domain Eukaryota; kingdom Metazoa; phylum Annelida; class Polychaeta; order Phyllodocida; family Polynoidae; genus Acholoe; species Acholoe squamosa. The sequence continues at coordinate 54,562,337 of OX439035.1, read as the reverse complement.
TATTTGGCTGTTTTCAATGGCTTTTTTTTTCTCGTGAAATGGAGGGTATAAATAACCATTCCCTGCATCTTTCAGAAATGTGTATTTTGCATTGTGCTTAGGTCATAGCCAAAGACAGTATACATAGCTCTGTCATATGTAGTTCAGGCACACTCAGCTCTCAGGACATCTAATGGTACTCGCAATACCTATACTTAACTGTCACCAATGAAGAAAATTCACATGAAATATCCAAAATGAAAATAATATGGAACTCTCAAATGAAATACATTCTTGATAGTTGAGAAAGTAAACTTTTATGCTGACAGAGAACAACAGGTTTTAGTACGAAGGTACATATACGCCATGAACTCTGCCGCACAAGAGCTGCCATTGTTGGCTGGGGTGTCGTTGCGTAACTTGGCGTTATGGACCGTCCCCTAACGACCAGCAAAAAAACTAGCATGTAAAGTGGTCCTCTCTCATGGCAGGACCGTGGGAGGAAAAAATCCTGGATGTAGTTGAGAACAGGCATTGTCCGCCTCCCTCGCGCTACGTTGGGACCAAATCCAGTGGAAACACTGGAATTAAGGCATTGCCCAACAAAACAGATGCCCTATTCCATGGGTGCAATTTGGATTCACATATACATGAAATGCTCCATTGTCATTTACATAACAGGTCAAAAAATGGTAGAACTGGTAATGAGAGCGGCGCACACAGACCGTCTGGGATGTCGTTGATAAGCAGCTAGAACTACAAGAGTTTGCCTACTGGGACATGCAAACATCTATATCGCTTTGAACACGGGCTGGATTTACAATGGGTCAGAACCTGAAGTACAGTCGATGCCGCTGAAAATTGGTGCACCCGCACTTTTATAACACTTATCATTGAGAGGTATTTCAAAAAGGGTGAAAAACCTGCGTCCATGTTCTAGTAATTGGTAGCTGGGGAATCAGCTGGCGTCTAGCCTTTATATATTTCACAGCCGATCGATCTGCAAAAGCTTGCCGCATATCGTGCAGCCAAACAGGCCAAGCTGTTTAAAAAACTTAAATCCTAAAATGTTTAGCTCACAGGAAAGTTTTGTGAGATTTTCATCAGTATAAATGCGTTTTAAGCTCTTTGGACGTACAATATTCAATAGTGGATTGAGGGAGTCTTAGAATACAAAATAATGTAGTCAATTAGCCTGACATAATGGATGAATTTTCACACCATAGATGCTCTCATATATTCGGGAGTACCTGTAGACGGAATGGGTCGTGGCATCTCCAAATTGTCATTCCCTGCCACAATTCATAATGTGGTGAATTCTAAACAATTCTTAATTAGGATTTGCATGACTGGGCTCGGGAGGAGGCAGTTATAGGGTCGGTGACGGACTGAAATATGCATGGCCTGGAGGACTTGATCCCTCCAGGTGCTCTTTGTGCCACGCCCAGGGAATCCCAGTGTTAACCGTTAACTGCCCCTGATGACTCTTAGCAAATGACCACTGTCCAGTGGCGCAATTAGCCTGGGCAATTAGCCGTGGGGTTAATGAGGTCTTTTGTATTGGGCAGTAGCGGACAACGGGTCAGTATTACCCTGAGGGATCCAATGGCAAGTAGGACTAATCCCAAGCAGATCATCTTCTAGCTGTACTTCAGGAATGTCCTGCAGACGAATGCTAGAAAGATTATCGCAATTTGACCTCAATGTTTCAAACACATTTATGCAACATTCCCTTATATCGTACAATGTGTTATATAAAGCGCTAAGAGGAATTAAGAAAAACGTCAAATAAGCTGTGAAAAGTCCATGGTCTCACCTACAATACTTAAACATCTGCCAATCACGCCCTGTATTTCACGTGCCGTACCCCCTGGAGCCGTTTAAAGATAAGCCTCCTTTCGCCTGACCTTTTCCCTTTTCCCGAAGGCGACCGCTGGGTTTGGTTTGTGACTGATGCATTAAACCCTAGAAACCTTTCAAACGTAAGGAATCTGAGAGGGGTGAATGCAGCAGCGCTTTGAGGTCAGTGCTCTGTGGGTACACACCATTGGGGCCGGATGCTTCTTTAGTCAAAGTGTACCCAGATAACCCAAGCCCTGCCCAAACCCACGCTGTCAACCCAATCTATTCATCGCTCTGATTGCCAACTATCAAAGCCCGCCGTAGACGGCTCCAGAGGAGGCCCACACGGATGGACAAAAGACATAGAGGAGGTAGGCCCCAAGGAGGAGCTCCTACTCACAATGTGAGCTGCTCCTACATAATGGTTGGTGGTGAGAGGAGCTGCTCATCAAACACAGTCCCCCAGTACTGGCCTATAGCATGACGATGGGAGACCAGGGCCAATTGGCAATAACCATCTCTCTAGTTTTAATAACATGAGGGGTGCATCTGCCACAAGTGTTGTATTTCAAATTGTAATTGGACAAATATTAGCTGGGATAGAATATAGATGAATCATTTAGTCTCAAGTCGGTGGTGTTTTCGCTTGTGCCTCCTGATTTAATACCAATACCCAGTACCAATAGCTTCAAGCACTGTGTTAGATCGGTAACACCTACACTGACTTCAAGATTCAGTAATCACTTTCTAATCTACCCATTACACCAGCACTTCTCCCTGCTTGGAATCTTTATTCCGACGGAAATCACAAAGCCCTGCAAACACATGAAGCAAAGTCGACATAAGACGAGGAGCGTAGCTTGTCTGAGCAGCTCTTGATTGGAGCAACAACTGGTGTCCTTTGAAGTGAGTGAGCAGAGTGTGAGGAGGCGGGGTGTATTATTGGCTAGGCTGAGCTGGGGCGGGAGCTGCTCGTTCCAACCGAGTCCCTCAGAGACTCTCCAAACCCCGGATCATACCTACAGGGGCTCGTCTCATGCCAATCGCTGGCGGCCCAGGCCTCTCAGCTCATGCTGTTCTTACATATGCCTAGTGCAAGTCCCCCTATGGGAGTCCTGTCAATTACTCTTACATGGGGCGTGGCCTACTACAATAATGACATGATCAAAGGCATTGTTTTCCATCCCCCCTTCATGTGTACGGCCCACGGTACCCCTGTCTCTTCACATCTACCTCGCTGTGAATTGGAGCGATTTGTTTTTGATGCTTATGCCACTTAACACTCAGGAGACCCCAAATTCCGGGAGCATGCTTCTGAGCCGGTTTCTGAGCAACTTGGCTCTCTAATATGCTTCATTGTGAGTTTCCCATCCAGCCCTTGCCTGACAGTCTTACATGTCCTGTGGAATCTAAACGCTCATGTAACTTCACTCATAAATCCCTCAGGGGAAATTGACAAGCGAATTAGGCTGGTTGGCTGCAGTAGCGGTGCCTATTTATTCCATACAACTCTCTGCCCGCCCTTATCGATTTACATCTGCAGTGTGAAGGGAGAAAGTTTGCTTCATGCCTGCTGCCAAACATACCTATTCACCATGGAGCGCCGCTTCTTCTTTTTGCAGTGTGCGCCTCCACATGTGTCTACCACTTTGGCTACTTTTACTGTTTGACCCCGCAGTGCTGCCCAAGGTAGAGGAGGGGAGGGCTGGTCAATTTCCGGCTGTGGTGGACACCAGTAAGGCGGCATGAAATAAACCGGCCCCATGCTTGATGGCCGCATGACTGGCAATAGCCGTGCACAGTATTATAGGCGAGCTAGCCTGGTCCGGACAGACTGACGAGCGCCAGTGCAAATAAACTCAGCCACCAAAAGGTAACAAGCAATTTCCTCAAGAGCCTCCTTCCCCATCTGGTGCCAGTAATGCAGCCATGGCTGCGGCTGTATGCTCAGAGATGTCTTTCCTCCTCCACTCAAACGCATGCTACATATTGGCAGGGATTAAAAATACAAAATGTATATACTGCATGCAGTAGGTGTGTGTGTGTGACTGTCAGTCGGTGTGCTCATATATAGTGAACACATCAGGATATTTCAGGATTCCCATCAGAGTATGCATGTCTGAGGGTATCAACTAAAGTTCACTTGAAGATTTCTGGAAATGAGAAAGCATTCTCTGCCATAGATGTATATCAGTGGCTTGCAAGTAATTTCCCCTGACGCCCGACCACATGGGCTTCAAATTAGGGACGCGTGCATGTATGTGCACACCCATGCGTTCATACTTCACCCTCAAGCCCCCTTCCTCTCAGCCCCCTCCCCAATTCTTCTGTACCATGAGCTCCTCGCCTGTCCCTCACTGAGCCTGCCTACCATGCTCAGTGGTGCCTCCTGTCAGGCTAGAAGCCGGGCACGTGGCGTGGGTGTACGTGTCATTAAGAAGATGCGACAGCATGAAGAAATAAGATTACCCCCACCCACCCATGGACGCAGGTCGCGCGCCAACCAATAATTGGCCCCATCCTCCAGGAGAAGCTTCACGTCCCCTTATTGGTGTCGGCCCGACCCAGTTTCCGATATCAGAGCTTTATTGATTTGAGGGTTCGGGTAGTCCTTCTATACCTCTGGGGTCAACGTGCGGGGTCTATCACTTTGGGTAGAAATCATTCATTTTCATGAGCTGAATGTGCAATGGATGAATACAATGTGAGGGTCAGTTCGATCAATATCTTCCCTCGTATACGCCCATTTAGTTGTTTTCTGTGCCTTACCCCAAAATCATATTTGTATGTGATAGATGATAATGTACTGAGATTAGCACCACCTTGTTTGTAAGTTGTCCATAGATATCAATTACTTCCTCTCATTCATCCCTGTCTGGAAATGATAAAACATGTCAAAAGGAGAAGTCATACTTAGTGAAGTATAACGATGTAACGTAGCCTATGTGTAAAATCTTTTGCTGACAAGAAGCTTTCACACACACACCGACAGTAAACACATGCATGCGACTACAGATCATAAGGGTTTCAACTAGTGCAATGGTCAAAGCAGAGGTCCATGCCTGTGTAAATTGTAATTATGGCCTTTTCCAACATGCTACTATACTTCATGTATACATACGTACTACTCAGAGATCATGGATACTGACCAGCACTACATGGATTTGCGTTAATATGTGTTCATTATCGTTTTCTACTTTCTTTACGAGGCACAATAGTATAAAGCGGGCTACCACCTCCATAGGAGTAGTGCATTTCTCTTGATGACTGTTGTGTTGCTCTGACACACTGTATACCAGAATTCATCTCTCAGACTTTCCTGAACTCAGTGGGGAAGTCAAGTCACCAGTTGTACTCTAACAGTAATGCAACAAACTGTCTGTATTTGGGACCAACGGCATAAGACGAACGCCATTGGCAAATCAAGTTACGCCTATTACTGGCACAGTTATAGTTCAGCGTTGACTAATGTCATTCTCTTCCACCCATTCTGCTCTTCCTCACATTGCTAATGGCCTCCTGCAAATGTACTATGACCGACAGGCCGCCCAATGTATATCCCCGTTTTCATTAAGTGACAGTGGGAGACATTGTTAAAACCTTTGTCAGCCTCACTTGTTTCTAAATGTGGTGCATCAGATGTAACTGTTTTAGTTTAGGTCGGGGGTCAGTGATGTGTTTGTAAAAGGGTTGAGTGCTGGAGGCAAGGTCTGCTCATTCTGTGCAGGTACAACCTCTGGCTGCGACCGGAGAGGGCACCACCAATCGCACTTCCTTATGGCCCGAAGGCATTGTAAGCGGTAAACATTGGCTGAATTTATGCTTTCCCTAACGTGCAGCTTTAAGGGTGATCTGCTGCACAAGTCCGTCTCACTGGCTGCCCACTGGAGGACTGGAGACGGGGTTTGTGTACTGGAGACCTGATGGCACTCCAGGGAGGCATAGCAGCCACGTTCCTCACACTTTAGCTGCAACATCTAGCGTAGTCCAATGTGCCTCCCAGTAAATCCTACAAAGTGCTGTTTCATGCCGTATGTACTTAAAAAATAGAGAAAAAATACAATCTATGTTCTATTGTTGAAGTGCATGATGGCACACTATGTTAAGATATTGGAACTGTTTAACTTGCCCTTTCAATGTGCAACGATATATAATGGCCACAAACTTTAAATTAGACTATGTTTATCTGTGAGTGACACGATGGGGTTACATTTTAGGACATTGGTGAAGTCTACATTTACAAATTGATCCAAGATTGGAATAGACCGCTGGCCTGGCAGAGGCGGGGAGATCCGGCGGGGGAGGTGAGATGGACAAGTGCTCTCACAGTTCCCCTGTGGGCCGCTATCGCCCTTCAGCATACAGTTCCTTCAACCCTCGCACTGCACAGTAACGTGAGGCTTCTTAAAAGGGTTCCTAGCTCAGCCCCAGGAGGAGAGAAGCCACATCAGCATCTATCCACCTACACACACGCACCTACCCTACTAGTATGTAACAGTCCCCAGGGAATCCCCTACAGTCTGCTGCACCACTTGCTGGGGTATCTCTTCAACCTCCAATGATTTAAAATGGAATAACTCATACTTTCCCTCGATCCATCTATAAGCATAGCAGTTGTAACCCACCCCCGCCTGCCCTGACCAACAAATACTTCAGTTCGTTTTATGAAGGCTGTGCTGTGTAGGTTGGGATTTCACTTCTTTCCTTTATAACTTGGTTATCACATTTTTCCATTTGTTAGAACTCGGGTATATATATGCCACAATATTCAGGAAAAGACTGTCCATAATACATACACATGGCATGATGTATACACACACATGGTAGGTCCACATATTGGTCAGCCTCCTTGTGTAGCCAGTTGTGGTTTCTGCATGCTGAAGGTGTCGTCGTGGGAGTAGAGGGAGAGGTGATAAAGTGCTGTGTGTGTGGACATATGAGGCTCGGAGGTGATGGATCAGGTAGGACCAGGAGGACGTCAATGTTAGCCTTAGGCCTTATTCCTCACCACGTTCAGCTTCTCCAGCCAGCCGGAACGTCAGCGCACCGGTAAGCAGGCCACCACAGCCGTTCTCACGGCATTCAGGTTAGATCTAATATTAAAGCCGGAAATTTATTTTATACAATTGAACATTTATAAGGAGATAGCACTAAAGTATAAGATATGTGCTGTCTCCCAATAGAATGTGATCAGCATAGATATAGTCGACAGGACAATGACAGAGTAGTGGTTGTGTCGTTTGTTATCTATGACAGAATGCACGCAGCAGTCAGTGACTGCTTTCTGTGCGTGGATAGACTTAAGAATATAAACATGATTGTTTTAGACATTCAATGCTGATATATACATAATATATATATATGGATCGTTCAACATGCTTCCCGTTCAATAACACGTTTGTACCACACGCAGTGAATATTGAGCAGTATAGAATGTTAATAGTGATAGCGTTAGAATCCCTATAAGCCGCGACACGGGCGCCCCGAACAGTCCTCCCCAGTCCACGCCCTGGTGTGGGGTGATGAATGTTCATCCTATATCCGGTGAAATTGAAAAATTCAATATTGATGGAGAACAAGGCCAGGAGCAGCTCAGCCCATGGAGGCGGTGTGAGCTGCTCACCACGGCTGGCACAGGAATGGGCCACAGCCGGGGTCGGCACTTACATCTAGCATATTTCATGTTGCCGTCTTCTACCCTGCCTGTCGGCACCATCATATATAGGGTGTGCCGTCCTCACAGTGATCCGTCCTTAGGGATAACAGCCTATGGATACATAAAAGAGAATATACATTATATTCTCTACAGGCATCCCACAATGGCCAATAATAGGTTGATCTACAATGTCCTTGTGTACGTGTGTTGAGGTATAGAAAAATCAATGAACACCACCTAAAACAAGTACAATGTGTGTGTAATTATTCTCTGAATGGTACATTTCATCCATCTAAGAATAGGTATAAGAATAACTTACTTCATTATCAGGCATACAGCCAAAGCCCATCTGTAAACAATGTACTGACATGTTTTACTAAATATCCCCGGGAAATATATACCTTTGTATACAGCCATTTTAATTTACAGAGTGTACTTTTCTGAACTTCACAATGTCAGACATTGATTTAAAACAATAGGATGTAAGATATGACTGATGGCGCCCGAAATGGCATGACAAAAGGAGCCATGATTTAGGAAATAATGGGTTTTGTGATATCAAGGCGTGGACCCCTCTCAGCTTTTCTTACAGAGGAACTCTGGCGGACAGGGCTTTAAATCCTGGTCCCATTTCGTCGTTAGATGGAGGTAGCGCGCCGTTAGCTGAATGCCTCTAATGATATTTTACTGTTGTGTAAGGTAATGATGATGACAGGCAACTGTGGTTCGGCTTAAATGACTCCAGCTATAAACGTTTGACTTTCAATGGAAAACCGCTCTCCCGAGTCAAGTGCCTCCTTTTGTCAGCGTTAGTCGAGACGGTCTAAGTAGACATATTTGTTATCAGCAGCTCAAACATTCATGCACCACCACAAAGTCGGTCGTTTAAACTGTCTGAGGTGCGCCGCCTTTAATCTTTCATCAGCCTAGTGTGTCCTTACTGCACGCTATTGATAACAAGCAAAGTGGTGGGCAGGGCAGGCATATCTTGATTGTAGGTGTATGGGGCATGCCCAGTCGTGGTCCCTGAAGATGAAGGATTACATAGAAAGCATGACTTTTCGTATCACTTCACATAATAATTCCATTCACTATATAAGCGCCGGGTCTTGAATATGGGCCGGTCTTGAATAAGTGACGGGGGTACATGGGTTTTGAATTTTTTTTAAAAACACTATGATCTAAGTCTTGAATAAGCGCCGGTCTTGAATAAGGGCCGGTGGTATGGTCTTGTTGAAATTAATGAGCGGTAGGTTTATCTTATTCACATACATACAGGAAGAGACAAGATGTAACTATATAATATTATGTATACATGTGGTGTATGGGTTATGAAGCTAAATTCAATATCTGAAAAAGACATCATAGATTTCAAAGATAACCTACATTTACCTTTCAACACCCTCAAATGTATTCAATTTGATGGAGGCATTTCTTGCCCCGTTGTGAGAGCCTCTTCTTGTGAGTTATAATACAGGTTCCTCCATGTTGAAATGGGGCCTCTATGGCTGCAGTTGTTTCTGGTTAGCCCCCCAAAGCCTACACCTGCACATCTAAATCTAACATGAATCTTGGTGGGTCGGCTACCCACGGGGCAGCGTTTCCATGTTAACCTGGTCTGCTGATTGGAGGAGATCAGCTGCTCAAATACACTTAGCCCTGCTGGCTGTGGCTTAGTGTTAGTTACTGTAGATAAGAGCTGAGCCTGTTGCCGCAGTCTGACCAAAGCACCTCCCAATGTCCCTCCCTATCCCACTCATAATATCAATAGTTATTAGCCAGAAAAAGACCGCCTAGAGGGATTAGAGACGGGGCTCTGTGTTCACTTCAGCTTTACGCCGTTATTTATAGCCCAGAGGAAGTGATTTCATGTCCAGGAGGCATACACTCCATCAGTGTCTGTGCTCTATACTTTACCAGTGCTTATAAGACACCTACACTCCTAAGTTTGGATCTTATATGGGACAGGGGAGGTACAGGATGTAATGATGATTGCCTGCCTGTGGCCTTATAACGACATTGACGACATAATTACGGTACTATCACTGAAGAGGAGTACTTAACTGCTCATTTCATGAAGAGGTATTTTTTCTTCTTCCATCGTCTGTATTTCATAGAGCACACGTGCTAAGCCCAGCTGCCTTGTTAGCACTGTGGAATTGACCCGCTGGCTAGTCAGATGGTAAAATTGCATGTTTAGGTCCAATTAGGTGGCATTATTAATGAATATCGCTAAAGACATCAAGCTTAATCCGCCACAATTGACACAATGACCATCATTATAGGGGTCACCCGGGTAATCAGCAGCTCCATTTTCTATATGATGTATATACGTGGGACTATTGGCCACCATTTTGATGCAGGCAGGGGTGGGGGGGGGGGTTGTCATAGGCTGTCTGCCAGTTGTAACCAACCCTCTCGGCCCTTCAGACTGAAGGGCCTTTAATGTGGTCTCACTGATAGGCAGTTAGCATGAGGCTCAACCACGGCCTATTTACAGCAGATGATTGGGAAAGGCGTCTAAATGATGATAGATGTAGGCAGAATGGCCTGGTGTCTGATCATTTCCTGTCAATCACCTCCAGCAGCCGCCGGCTGCATTAACGCAGGTGTTGGTAGGCATTCTGACACTAGTGTTATTCCCAGCTATAGTTATTTCAGCCAGATTATCCCTTCAGCAGCCTTCCACAAAGGCCAGCATGACAGCCATGATGGTGATGACCTGGAGTGATGATGTACTGAGGCCGGCTACACCTGGATTCAGTAACCACGAGAGTTGTTTAACTTGGTAGGAGAGTGGAGCAGCCAGGGGTGCTTTGTGCAGCAGAGTTGGGCGTGTATGAGGACCCCAGCAGCGTGCCATGAACAATTTGTACACACCTCCATCTTAATTGTTGCACATGTTGATCCAGTGTCTGGTCGCAGGAGGGAGCTGCTCATCTTCCTGCCCCTTTGGGACTAGGAGTAGCTCTAGAGAGCCTCCCCCAGACCCTCCACCCAGCCCTAACGCTTTGAGGTAGCCTGATAGAAAATTTACCTGTCAGCGAAAGTGACAAGTGTGGTATATAACCTCTAACCCTGACATAGTGCTTCTGTAAAGACCCCCAGCACCAGCCGACCCCTATTCATATTACGTTGAGACAGTCGCCCACGTCCTATTCACAAGATGCCTTACATGGCATTGCTGAAACATATCAAATGAAATTGGCACCATTGTATTTTTTTTGCGGAGATGCTATGTTCATAATAGGGATCCTCATACCTCAGACAGCTGGATGAAGCCATGACTAACATCCATAAAACATACACGATATAGCACATAAAGCGATGCTGCACTGCATTGTATAGGTTTACATCACGTGCCAGTCTCAGCTTGTGTCAGATATAAATGCCTTTTTATCGGACTTCTTCAGAACCTCTTGTTTTACCGTCAGACCTGAGAGATGACATGAAACAAACACTGGCCAGACAGCTGCAACAAAGATGGCCCACCCACCTTCGACGACATTTATCCTCATAGCTGCTCTAATGTTTATTTTCCTCCCTTTCCGTACACGCAGCCACTTCCAGGTTATAAGAGCTTCCTGTTTTGCCATACGAGTGTGCTTAAAAACATTCAGGGGCTGCTTCTGCACGGTTAAATTTTTTTGTAGATTTTACAAAGAATCATTGTTAAATTTTATGATATTTCACTGTTATTTTTATTACAATGAAACACCATCAGATTGATTGATGTTACAGTGAATCAGTGTAAAACATTACAGAAAAATATCATTATTTCTTTTACAGTGAATCTTTGTCATTTTGCAAGTTTCGTATTTTGCCACTAGGTGGCCTTATGTCTAACTTTGATATTTCTTCAATGTGCTATGTTCATAGGTTGTGACTCTAAACTTATCAAGGGCATGATGAGTCTGTCAAAGACTCATTTATTCTAATAATGATTAAGATGTCCTGGCAGTAAGATGTCCTGGTGAATTGTATATGGAACCAAGCCATATACCCAGCAAATTGTCGTTATCTGTCGCCATGATTGGTCATCAATGGTGACTCCTTTCTGAGTGATAACTCACTGCGTCATCTTTCGCCACTGTGTGTCAGTCTCACATGGCATGGCGATTTATCACAACATTCGCCAACATGATCTCACTCACTGCGTGAGTATGTGCCACCCCTTGTCATCCCTCACAAAGCATGGTGACTTATCACCACCATCGCCATAATGGATCTAACTCACTGCGTGAGTATGTGCCACTGCCTGTCAACTCTCAGTCAGAATGGCAACTTTTCACCTGCATTGCCACACGGCTCTCACTCACTGCGTGAGTGTGTATCACTCCTAGTTAATCTTCTCTCAAAATGGCGACTTATCACCACCATTGCCAACATTGGTCTCACTCAATATGTGAATTTGTGTCACTCCAGGTCAATGCTCTCTGAGGATTGCATCATCTGTCACTCACTCTCACTCACAGTGGCAACTTATCACCACCATTGCCAAAGTTGTTGAGACAGCACCACTGTTCAACATGTAGCCTATCTAGGAAGTGTGGGCATGAAGTATAAGTCCCATACGTATCAAATGTGCTTTGTTTCACACTGATTTCCATGTAATACTTCAGAGTTGAATCAAACAAGATTATATAGAGAGAATATCGATTGAATATAGATAGAGGTATCTTCAAAATGAAAGCAACTATCCATAAACACCTTTTCTCTGGTTACAGGAAAAATACATAGGGAAATATCAACATGAACACCTTGTCTGTGGTTAGAGGGAAGATACACATGGCAATACCTTCTCTGGCAAAACATACTTTGATCTGGCAGATGTGAGGCTGCATGATTACCAATGTCGATGATCATGAGCTTTTCATCTAACGAGGTGAGTGATCACCAGCGTCGCCATCACTGGTGAGTCTGAGTGATCACCACTCTCGCCATCCATGGTGAACCTGCGCTATGACATGGTGCGCATTTCATCTAGCGAGGTGAGTGATCACTCGTGTCGCCATCCCTGGTGAGTGTGGGTGATCAAGATCCTCAGCCTCTGTGGTGAACCTGTGCTATCACGAGGTACGCGTTTTATCTAGCGAGGTGACTGATCACAATCCTTGCCATCCGTGGTGAATGTGTATTATGACATGGTGTGTGTCTCATCTAGCGAAGTGAGTGATCACTCATGTCGTCATCCCTGGTGAGGATGAGTGATCACTCATGTCGCCATCCCTGGTGAGGATGAGTGATCACGATCCTCGCCATCCCTGGTGAACATGTGCTATGACGAGGTGCGTGTTTCATCTAGCGAGGTGAGTGATCACCCACGTCGCCATCCCTGGTGAGTCCGAGTGATCACCATCCTCGCCATCTGAGGTGAGGCCATGTGATCACCACCATTGCTATTCCTGGTGATCTTGTGCTATAGCGACGTCGTGTTCCATCTAGCGACATAGGTGAGCCACTTCACACAGGTTGACGAGGAGTCACGACAATTTGCTGGGTATATAACAATAACATAGTCCAATGTGGATGTACAGTGAAATCCTTAGAATGACATATTATAGGCTGAATATTCACATGAACAGTCAAGTTTGGAGGACATTTAAGCCAGAACAATATGTTATTAATTACTGTTGGTCATTATTTAGAAACAACGGTGAAAGTTGGTGACTTTTAAAAAACGGTGACCGTTAAAAAAACTATAAAAGATTGGCACCCATTGTTGCCAAAGAATCTTCGTTTTTTTTCTACGATTTTTAACAGTGTGTGACTCTAAACAATACTTTTCATAATCAGAAATGGCTCTTGTCAATAACTTAATCATAATCTAAAACAACTGAGCATTTGATTTGCATTTTGACAGAGCATTGGAATTCTATTGAATGCTTAAGGCGATGGAGAGAAAGCAGTACACTTTCAGTATTTTTCTAGAAAGCATGGTATTGGGTGCCACGATTGGTATGGTGTTTGTAATACACACGTGTAAGAACCCTGTCTCCTCGACGGCTACCCTAACAGAAAAAAAAATCTGTTCATTGAAGCATGGCTGCTCACAATTAGTCAGACCTGAGCACCGATAACTTCAATGATGATGTGTTCCACTTTATTCTGTCACGCTGACGTTAAGGTAGTTGCACTTGTGCATGTATATTACCTTTCTATATTCCCCGTGCATGTACATTCCACCATACTATTAAAGACAAACGCTACAGGCTAACCAATGTTAGTTCTTCTATTGGTAATCTCAAATGACTCTGGATAGTATTAGTTTGATATATAAAGAAAAGGAAAATGCAAAGAAATCCCTATGTCATGGTGCTGATTTTCATTTTATGGCCATTTAATTGAAAATGCCTTAACTATAGAAATGAATGGGAAAATTATTTTTTCATATTTTGCATCATAGTGAATGACCTTCTATTGATTCATCCACAAGACTCCCTAAATAAATAAAGGCCAAAAATGGGGGGTCACTGTTGAAATGAAAAAGGTTGTGAATTTTTCAAAAGTATTGATTTTCCCTTAACTAGGGTCCTATGGGAATCCAAATGGTATAAAAAATTCTTTATTGTATCTATTGTTATCAGAAATGAATTGGAAAAATATGCACAGAAAAAGTGGTCCAGTTGGGGTGAGAAAACTATAATTGATGAGTTTTGATTTCTGCCACCAGGTGGCTTCTGTGTACCGGGTAGCGTCTGTCTTTAAGCTAAATAACTCCAGTTACAGAGCACCATTAATTCCCATCGTGCGATGTTCACCGTTTATGGCGTGAGGGTGCGGAAACATGTCTGGTGAAGGGCCAGAAAAGTGGAGGAACGTCGATCGATGAGGGTGTCAGTGGGTGTGGCTGATGACCAGCTTGCATGCTTCCCCTGTAGGGTGTGTAGACCATGTAGTATCTACTATCTGCAGTCCTACTCACAACCTGCCAAGCTAATACAATCTAAATGACAGAATCACATGTCCAGTGTTTTCTAGCACCAAAGGGCACTCGTTTGAGCATCAAATAACAGATTTATTACAGTGCTAGATACATGTGCCTGGATCACTACAGCCATATTTATGGTTACTGTAAGATATATAGACTCTGTGCTAGGCAGGCTGCTGTCTAACACGCTTTAGATCCAAACAGACACGGTCATTGTTCAAAGAAACAATAGAAATGGTGTCATGATTCTCTGGAGGTAGCTACCAGACAGGTAAACACACAATGTGTGTATATACTGGAGAGGCGGCCTGGAGCTGGCCATTCCTGGAGACCATCCCATGGCACATTGCCAGCGACCCTGCTGGGCATCTTTAGCTCTGAGCTCATGGAGCCGAGTGAGCTATGGCCCCTCCAGGAGCACCCAGCCGACAAGTGTAACGAGTAGGACGGCCACGTGCCTGCCAACTCCTCACCTGGAGGGAATAGGTCGACATGGGGTGGGAAGGGGGATCCAACTCCCACCTGGACCCCAATGGTGGCTTGTTTATCCTCCGAGCCTCGGTCATGGCTAGTGCGCGAACTGCAGTCCAATCTCTCTGTCACTGCCAGCTAGCCTTGTTATTAGTAATTAGATTCAGAGGGATGCCATCTCACTTTTTGTATGTCTCGATTTTGAGAGATTGATGACACCGTCCTTAAGCTTTGGTGAGCTTCCATTTCCCCTAAGGAGTAGTCTAGGAGGAAAAATCGGTGCAGATATAAAACATTCTGTGGGTGATGAGGCCTTTGGATATCAAGATGTCATAGAGAAGCAGTAGTCCTCTTATTGGTTTCACAGAAGGTGATCATTATCATCACCAAAACACATTTGAAGAGGCAGGTTGTCTCAGTACACAAATCCTTCAATCCCATCTGTGTGCAGCCCCGTGCAGCCCCTGCCTCAGTACGAGCCATTGGTGGTCGTTCTTGAGCCAATCATGTTTGGACTTCTTTGTTGATCCCCCTCTCCCCCATTTGGAAGGCTTCGTCCTGTTTTCTTTGAAAGCGGATGGTTTTGATGGAAAACAGACTGCTTCTCATTATGCCATCTACATTTTTTTTTCATCGTTTTGAAAGGGCAGCGTGGATCTCAGTCAGACACATCAATATTGGCAATTTGGATAACTTCTTGGAATCAACAAAATAAAAAGATTGAAGCAGAGACAAATTGCAGATTAAAGATACTGTATTTGCATTGGCCTTGTCAGGGCGTGCCGGTTTGACTGTTTCACAAACTTTGAAACATGCCATTCACAAAGACGACAGCACTTGTTGAATGTGTGTTCCTCTGAGGTTTGAATATAAGCAAAATATACTATTTTGCTAGACTATTGATCATTTAACTGGGCATAATCTAAAATGAGCACCAGGGCAGTATCATATGCCAACGAGTATTAAAGTGAGCATTATATCCGCCAGGATACATGTAGTATCAAATTCGGGGTTTCTCATTGGTGATAATCTAAATAACATTCTAAATCTAGTGTAGAATTATCTAAAGATTATATAGCATTATGTTGCTACAAAACAAGGAGAGTCTGTGTCCTCTAGTTATTCCTCTCCTACTAACAAATCATTTGTATATCTGTTTGCGTATTATCAGGCTCTGTGCCGCATGAGCGAACACTAAGTAGATATGTAAAGGGTCTGGTAAGGGTGTTATGATATAAATAAAGGTCTGCTGTGAGCCATTATAAGTATACCTGTCACACTGCCTATTGACAGGTATGACAGGTATACTTACAGTGGCTCACAGCAGACAGGTCTCTAAGAGAGTGCCTTACACTAAACTGTATTATTAGACCATTGCCAGACCCGTTGCATGTCTACTCATTCCTTGCCCGTTCTGTGCTGTGTATGAATGGTCAGCCCTAAATAAAAAGCTGTACCAAACACTATTAAAAACCTGTCATATACTAGCCAACAGGTGGCACTCAGGTCAGCAGGAATGTCAATGACTGCCCCTTCAAGTGTATTGTGATTACACACTTCATTTTTTCAGGCACTTTGGGTAGTGAGTGATGGGGACAAAATAAGCATGGCACAATTGAAGAATATTTTACTTAGATGTTTCCCCAAATTTTCAAATCTGTCTTTTTAGCGCATATACTATTAAACTTTTATGCATGATATAATGAAGGAGACAACCTCTTCCGATGCAATGGCATCCGGACTAGGCCACAGTTCTTCTGGTGCTCCAAATGACCCATAGGACATTGAGGTCATAGATAACATGCTACAACGCCAACAAGACTGCCCTTCCCAGATCAAAGCCGCTAAAGGCCAGGCCCTTGCGGCATGTGAACTTGCGGGCGCGTCATTGTTTTCTGGTTAAGTCGAAAGTTGTTGGTGTGCGCATGCCTCCGGCACAGTCTGTTTAAAAGCCATTGGTAGACTTTGGAGGAAGTCCAGCTCAATCTGCACATGCCCAAAGGCACTATGGCAGCACACGAACTACATCCGGGTGACTCAGAAGCCCTCAGGTCATGTGGGCCTCTCTTAGTCGTTCGATTGGTTATCAATCACATTCTGATTTGATTGCGCACGTGTATAATTCAATCAAGGGCCTGCAATACTCCATGTCCAGGAACAGATGTAGTGGCATTCTCTCTTTGTCTCATTGGGATCTAAGGGACAGACCTGCCTGCGTAGGCTGTAATTTCCTGTGACATTTTACTCTGCCTGAGGGTATGATAGCTCTTCTTATGATTATTGTTCTTAAAACATCATTTCTTGGCAGCGCATTATGTCTAATGGGACCGATCCAATGCTTCGATGGTAAGAGCCTATCAGTTACCCCGCGGCAACGTCGATATTTCCCCGGGAGTCTTTTTTTATGTATAACTAGTACAGCATGCCCCACAAGGCCCCACGGCTATCAGTGCTGTGTTCATGTCTTTAAAAAGGGACATAATTCCCCTTTTAATAAACATGCCATTAGCCTAACGCTTTACAGAGGTGCATAGGAATGTGTCTAGTATTGGTGCATTAAAAATTATAACTGCTGGTGTGGTATCGAACCGGGTTCATATGTCACCCCCGTGTGATATCATACAAAATACACGCTTATCATAGAGAGCACGAGAGGAAAGATCACAGTCTTACTGGTGGTCTATGATTTCCCAAACGTCTTGGACCTCCCTATGAAGGGCATAGGTCAGTAAGAGATCCTCTTAGTACGCAGACACATGATCTACATGTATCCTCCCCATAATGTACAGTTCCTCCTCTCAGACACCCAATCTACCGTATCTACGTCCCCACCCACTGCTTTACGCCCACCCACCACACCCCTCTCTCCCTTTTCAACATACTACTAGCAAGCTGCAGAGTGGATCCAATCCGAACTCTAGCTCTATGAAAACACCAACATAACCTACAACCAGTTATATACATGTAGATGGGAAGTAACTGCTTGAAATGTCCATTAACAGTTGATCATGTATAGGATCGATCAAGCGAAGGTACATATGTGTATAGATAGAAAAAGCCCATGTTCGTAGTGAACTACATATAAATGCTCATTTATCCAGCAGGAGTGACATGGAGAATTAGGATCCATGGCAAAGTCCGCCCTGACCCTGCTGTGGATAATTACCCAGGGGAGTCGTCCCCAGGCTGAGGTCTAACCTGACCCTGACCTGCCCAACACAAGCATGCATCCAGAACCTCTCCTGGGTCCACTCTCACTGGTATCATAGCCATGTACCATGCCTCAACAGTGTCTCAGAGAGGGATATGTGTTTAATGTAAAGTCAAAATAACCTAGTTCCACCGAACAACATACACTCTACAGTGCCTTGTATGAATTATAATGGCCGATAACCGAATAATAAAGAGGACAAGGGTAATGTCGAACTTACATTATACAATTGATCTCCTCAGTCTGAGCAGTATGGGAATAATCAATGACACCTCATGAAAAAGTGGCAATGGCAATGGTTCAGCTATGGGCTGTGATAAAAGCTGATGAGGAAAGCTTTGTTTGCATAAAACAGAATCCCTGTGACGACACTCAACGATCACAGTGAGTATTGCGGAATGGGCCCTGGAGGAGGCCCCTGGAGCACAGAGAAGGTCCTCCTCTGTACAGACAGGACTGCCTCTCAGGTCAAGGCACTCAGTGAAAGCTTTAAGGTGGCCCCTAACACGGATATGGTGTTAAGGCCAGGCCTGCCTCCAGCACCAAGTAATCCCTTTCTCCATGAAGTGTGTCTGTGCCCGATACAAAAAAAGTTCTGGCACCCCGATAAAAAGGGCGCATTCAGTTGATTCCCGGCCCCTGCATTCTATATGTAGTATGTACACCACCTGCGTTCCCTCCTTCAAAAAAGTGCCCCATTTCCATGGAATTTTATGCAAAAAAGACCCCTTTTTTGTGGGAAAACGTTGACTTTTCAAGGTAGAAAAACACCCCTTTTTCTCACAAAATGCTGACATTATTTTTAGCACCCCCCAATTTCCCACTTTGAAAATAATTTGAGATATTTTCTCAATTAAACAGCATAAATTTTATACCTGTGTGTGAATATTTATTGGTAAAATAAAGGAGGGAAATCCTCTAAACTACAGAAGCATCCATGTTCTTCAAATTCCATGGAGTCAGCCCATAAAATACCCCATTTTTCTCTAAACCATGGAGGTTATTTGAGAAAAATCCCCCCTTTTTCTTGATTCCAGGGACTTTGGAATGAGATGGAAAATCACCCTTTCCCCCTGCTTTTGGGAACGCAGGTGGTGTACTTCTACCATAGAAAGTGCAGGGGCCGGGAGTTGGTCCCTGCCTGGGCTCGGCCAATGTTCGCCTGTTCCTCACTGGGGCATGCCCATACAATCATGAAAGTATATACACTCGTATAGGTCCGCTTTGCAATGCATGTGTATTATGCACTATTGAGAAAATTAAAGAACCTGGAAAAGAAAGGGTTAAAATCGATCGTCAAGACCACACCTTAGGAGTCCCTCTGATGGACAGACTATATTTCTATCTAGAAATGATGTTATTTATTTGAAATAAACGGAGACGTAGACAGAAACGTTTGAACTTGCCTTACTAAATCTATGACTTGGTCTCAATAGTAAGGTGATATCTTGGGGATACTGGCTTTAAAAGTGTTTCAATGCCATTGTTTGACCACCCTGAAATACCAGATATAGACGTTCTTATAAGCATGCTGGCTACAGGTAAGATTACCCTCCCTGTCTGGGGGTGCATGTGTCAGGCTGATATTAGCCATGCCTGCCACAAAAGGCACAGACTGCAGAGTCCTGCTCAACCCTTGTTGGACGCCACTCCTCAAACATATCAGGCATTTGTAAAAGAATACATTTCCATTCAGGGCCCGTGTAGGGGTTTGAACAAGCGGCAGATTAACAAATCAATGAGTGGGTGTGGACGGAGCAGGGGGAAGTGGCAGCACCACTTGATAGCCACACCCTGATGTGGGGCTCACCCCACGTGGCCGCTGTCCTACAGGTGACCTCCGTCAACTTGAACCAGGTGTTCCACTTCTTTTCAAGGTCAAACCGGGAGAACAACATGTGAACCTGGGGTCCGGCGTGTCTTTCACGTCTCTGTTGGGATAATGGAAATGTTTGATTTTAGAATTGTCCCCTACTTAAGGGGAGGGGGCGACGGGGGTGGTATTAGCATTCACCTATCATCCCATGAACCATCCCACCGGACCACGACAGCGCCCCCCCCCCTCCTAGATGCAGTACCAAGAGAATTATTTGCTCCATCCTAAAAGAAGTAAGAAACTAATATAAATAAAAGTAGGGTAGGTAGATCTCTGAATATTTGAATACTAAAATCAGCGCCTGCTGTTATAAAGAGGTTTTCTGCTTCTGCAAAATGAATTGCACCTCAAATTTCAAACGATACCTCCGGCCAGGAAGCATCATGTCCTTTTCACTTTGACAGGCGATGAGTTGAGTTTGTCAGGGAAGTAGTTATACTATTATTATCTCATTGTACATAATGGATGTATTTGACAATATAGAATGTTTGATCATGGATATGCTTTCTACAATATGATGCGCCCTATATGAGACTCTACATATGGAATTTGAACTCTAGTTTCAATGCTATCTTTTAAAAATCCCTTGTTCACAAACAAGCGCATGAAAAGGTAGATTCACTAATGTAATGGGGCCAATAGAAAGCTTTGAACAATCTCGTTTTGTGTGAAACTATTGGTAAATATATACATTGTAGTTTTTGTCTATCTTCTGCATTTCCCTTTCGGTGGTTCATGTGTGCTCTGGTACTTAGCAGCAAGAGCCTTTTTATACAGGCAAAACATATTGAGGCCCAGAGGGGGACGGGAAAACACAAGCAAACAGTCAGGGTGGTGTTTATGTGGGAGGCTTTTCACCCGATCTCAAACCTCCTTCGCATATTAGGACGACCCTACTGGGAGTCCTATGGTTTTGCCCCAAGCAAACAAATGTGAAACTGATAGGGGGGGGGGGCAGTATAAGAGGATGGTCTGCAAAAAGTGCCACCTTCATTTTCTCACTGCCATATTGACTAGATTCGCCAAAGTCGTCTTGGGGGCGTGTGGAGTGGTGTGTACAGTTGGTCGGTCAGACTGAACTGGTTTTGTGTGAATAAATGGTTAGATTTTCCGTGAAGTGACTGTCAATCAGGCGTGTGTGCAACACCAGGTGAGCAGCACAGGGAGGCAGACTTTTTGCGCAACTGTATGGTTCTGCAGCATCTGTTAACAGTAAAGCCGGCAGAGGGCGTTCTAAGGGTCAGTGCTTGTCTGTATGTAGGAAAGAAAACACATGCTTCGCGATGGTTTATTTCATGTAATGTCGCGCCTCAGAAACATTCCACCAGAGTTTGCAAATTTGGAGTTTTCATATTAATTTATCGGAATTAATGTATACATAAGCCTGGGATTTAACTGCTATAAGATCTATTCTGTCTATTGAGGTTTCCCATAATACACTCTGTTTGTGGAGGATTCCTGCTAATTACCATAAGTAGATCAGTCATGTGACCTGGTCTGGCCAATGGCATTGGTCATGTGACTGACCTACTTATGGTAATTAGCAGGAACCCTCCATGAACAGAGTGTATTATGGGAAACCTCAATAGACAGAATGCCCAGTTTAACGCTTACATCTGAAAAAGGGGAAGTCAGAAGCTTTACCCTTGCACCTGGTCTACTCTCATGAATAACAATACATGTACCTATTGAGTATATCATATTAATTCGTCCATCATTATCCATGGCAGTGGGGCTTAAGTTTATGTAATTCTATTTATATATATATATATATATATATATATATATATATATATATATATATATATATATATATATATATATACGACACTTTTGTTATTCATAAAAAGAACCAACAGAGTACACGGACATTCTATGTAGGGAAAGTAGTGCACGTGATTCTTTTTCGTCGTTCACAAAATGAGAAGACGGCAGTAATTAACTTAAGGTAGCAGTCGCTGCCTCCGATGTCATGAACCCATCAGCCCCCTCCCCTCATGTTCCACCAGTCCCTACTCACCGTCTAATTACTCACAACCAAAAACCTTACTACGCTCCCTTCTCACCGTCTTTCTGCAAACTATTTTTCTCGGCGTGAAGCTGCTCCCTATTTGTGTTTTTCTCAGACAGGGCTACTTCATGGAGCCTTAATGGATGGATCCTGGGGACAGCTTCACCCCAGGAACAAAACCAACCCGTCCTCATTAGTGCCTAGCTCTAGTTTTCCCCTCACTTTCCTGCACACCTAGCATTACATGATTGGTACCTGCAATCGGAGAATGTCATGTTTTTGGATACATTCTCTTCATAATAAGGGACTTATTAGCATTTCTGATGTACATAGGGTTCTAATGACGGACTGGTTGTAATGAAGCATCATCTGAGCCCAACGTGTTCTTTGCTACCGAAAATAGAGGTAGAAGTGGAAAGTGACAGGGCTGCTTAAGTTCTATACGGGACAGAGCCATTGCTAGTACCAAAATAATTAGCTAGGTGGCTCATGTAGTCGGGGGCTAGGTCAGCAGTTGGCCTCTTTGTACAGTTTACTTTGGTTGGCCCTTTCTAATAGACTAAATAGTCTATATTAAGCTATATTCTAAAAATCTATACCTTTGGATAGCAAATATTTTAAACTTAAACAATATAAGCTTTAGATAGACTTAGTACTTCAAATACAAGAGAAATAAAACTTTAAAAGTTTTCTAAGAGGGCACATATAATCCAGGCTGAATAAAACCAAGCCATTGTCTCCCTATCAGGCTAATCCCCTCCATTCACATCTAAAACAATGGACAGGTACTTAAGGTAATTAAGATAGAGGCAGGGGCAGCTTATCAGTCTTATCAGTTCCCATTGTTTTCTGTGGGTGGAGGGGAAGATAAGAGATTACCCACAATCCTCTGCCAGATCCAAGATGGCCGTCGGGGCCAGTCACATAACTGATTTCAAAATGGCCACCTCCATACAGGAATGGCTCTGTTCCCTATACACAGATATGTGTTTGGCTCCCTGCAGGTGGCCGCATAATGGAGTTATGATGTGGAGATTTAGGACAGTCTAATCTCCAGTCCACATAATTAACGCCTTTAAGTCATACACTCATTGTGTGTGCTGGGGTGTGGCCAAAAAATGTACATGTATTTCTGTTTGAAATAAGATTTATCATTTAAGCATTCACACTTCCACAAAGGGTCATTTCAATTTGAAAATGTATGAAATAAGGCCTTATGTCTGCTCTCCCAATGTAAGTTATTTCTCTTAATAAATAATCTCCAACACCAACCTAAATTTATAGTGGATGGTCCATTTATACGCGAAAGTGAATTTCTACTTCTTACCCCCCCCCCTTCTATATATCTGTCTCATTTCTTTAAGAGGCGCAGATCCACCCACTAAATATGAATGATGCCAGGATTAGAACAGAATATTCATAGAACTGTAATGGCTTTCGTAGGTTTATTTACTAGTGGTTGAATCTGATTACCTCAGAGCCTGCAGTTTGGATCAGTGTGTGGCGGACGAACAGGTTATTAGGTGCACCTATGTGTGGTAAGGAAGGATTGGTGAAACTGCCTGTTGTCAACCAAGGCTTCTACGGGTTGCATATAAAGCACATAAAGGCGGTACATAAATTTCACTCTATTAAACCATATTTTGCCCTTCCCCCACACCCACAGGCTTCTATATACCATTCGTATGCCAGACAAGTATAACGTAGTAAATATATGATATCTGAATGATATATACATTGTATATAACACAAAAAGCAGACTCTATATTATGCGTTTAATGTATGTTATGGGAACGCACGAGTGGGTTTATGGGTTAATAATCCACGAGCCCGAAGGGCGAGTGGATTATTAACCCATAAACCCACGAGTGCGTACCCATAACATGCATTAAGGCGTTTATCTCACATTTTTCTCCATTTTGTATTAATTTCTTACCTTATAACCCAAGAATTAATCCAGGAGAAGACATTTTGTAAGTGCATCCTATCCGCACGGTTTGCCAAGCCGTCGTGGCCATGTTGTCACTCTGTCCGACATAGCTCCACCTTTACACTCATTTTTCGGGTATAATCCAAGCATGTCAAGTCCCATACTTCTAGCAGCGCCAAATATACGATCTCTAGTTGGTGTTCGCCTACATTTTGTATCCATTTTCTTATAAATAAATAAGAATCCATTGATTTTCCATAACGATCCAACGCACACAGCCCGGTACACGGCCATTGCTTCTTGTTGACAGAGCGGGGAGGTGCCCGGATGTAAAAACTAGGTCAGCCACGCGTCGAGCAAGGAATGGCCGGACGGGGTGGGTCCCGAATCGTATCGATGTGGAAAATCAATGGATTCTTATTTATTTCGAAGAAAATGGAAGAATTTGGCATGGCATGTTCATATAGGATATCTAACAATGTTTTCCTGTGAATAACTCCACCAGGCTCCATTGAAATCTATGCTAACGAGGTCTGCAAACATCAGGTATGTGGGAAAAAATTTTCAAATGCTGGATATAGATTCATTTCTACCACCGGTCGGCTTGGTATAGTGGACAGCGAGCTCGCCTCCTGCCACAGCGGCCGGGGATCGATTCCCCGTTGAACCCGAAACGGTTTTAACTGGAAAACGTATGGAGGAGTTGACATTGTATACTTCTCCAATTTATTAAACATGTCCGGATTGAAACCAGCAGCTTCTTGAAGACGAAGAAAAGGTCTCAGAGTGCGTTATGGCTGGATAATGCACGGGGGTTATGAGCAAAAAAGCACTGTCCAAGCCAAAATCGTGAGATAATGAGTGCTACACTATGTTCTTTTCCATTCAAGTAGCGGTTCAGCCCAGGTTTCCTTTCTCGTCCTCTGTCTATAGGGACACGCTGGCCGACAACAGACATGTGGACCGAATGGGAGAAAGACTTCGGTGTTTTCGTAGAGCCTTTATTGAATTCATTGTTTACTGTGGGCAGCTGTTCTCCAGCAGCCCGACCTGATCCGCATTGCTGCTCCAGGGTGATAGAACAATGGTCCTCCACTTCCTCCTCAATGGGACCTAAGCTCCCAACAACTGTATATATGCCTTCGCCTGTAGGATGGGTTTGGATATCATAAAGCGAAATGGCCGAGGACAATGGCCTTCAACCAGTTCTGTTTATACTTAACATACCTACTAATTCCTTAGTTTTGTTAGTTATTTTAAAGATCCATCTAATTGTGTTAATCTTGTGATTCTTCAAGATCCAATGAGATCTCTTTTCGTCATTCATTTGGGGGAGTGGTTTCTTTTTTAACGGGATGGTGTAGATATATACAAATAATACAGGGGGTAGAAAAAGTTCTGCAGAACAAAAAAAGGGGAGGGGAGTTCACACCCTTTGCTGTTAGAACAATACTTTATAGCCTCTTGTTGCTATTGAGAGAAATTGAAATTGGTCTGTCATATTCTAACATCGAGTTAAACATGCATAAGTAAAGAGTCAGTTCATTGAGGCGAGGTGATTATCAGAAAAGTTATACTGCTATACTAATGAAGACGTGAGAAATTTATGATATAATATTCCAAGTTCTACATAGAAAGGCATAAATTGATCTTATGAGTATGTTCTCACGGTAGCCATTAGGTGGTGTGACCGAGCCATGCACTATCACAACACTATCTGGAATGGGGAAGATATCGTGCTGAATTACCTACTGCAAGGTCCCGTGGGTAGATTTGACCATGGTTTTCTGCATTTTCCTCATGTATTCATTAAAATCAGAAAGTTTTTTTTTCTTAAATACGCGCCTTATGTGATACATATCAATTACAGATATCGGTGGCCAGTACATGTAAAAGGTGGCCACATGAGGCGCGCCCCCTCCTTTTTGTCAGTAGTTAAGAGTTTATTTTCCCTTTTTACCTCCAAATTTGGCCAAAATTTTGGTATCAAGAAAGGGGCGCGCCTCCTCCTTTTCAACATACTGGATCCGCCACTGTGAGGCGCTCAACACTGACCTAGACTGACCCTCAGCTTCTTGGCTATAAGTTGGTAGGAGGGTTGTCTTAGGGGAGGGGGGGGGGAACTGGAGGCTTGAGTTAGGGAAGCTTTGTTTATATACTGAACATTACCGAAAAATCAAAGCAAAATATGGATCCCAGATGTTTGTGTTGGTAACGAATGACACGTGGGGCACGGAGTGTGTCCACAAACATAAAGCACCTGCAGCAAGACTGACTGGCTGCTCTCTACCATGTGTCCATGAGCTGGCAGTATTCATAGATATGTATTGAGCCGAATCATGTATGTATTTAGCCTTGATGATCCCAGCCTCGGCCAGCGGCTATGAATACTCAGTTTAATAGCCTGGGAGCATCTCTATATTCAACTGGATGTGTATTCCATTTTATTGTTTTATTGCCCTCTTTGATGTAGATAAGAATCTGATTGAACCTGGATGTGTATTCACTCACCAGCAGATGTTAAGTAATACTACAGTGGTATTGCCTCTGCTGGGAGAGCTAGATCGCCGCCTGGGCGACGATCTAGTCAGATTAAGAGCTGAAGCCAGCCCGTACTCTGTCGGGCTGGAGGGGGCGAGCCTGTGATGATCCCTACCATAGAAAGGTAGCTATCTAGGAGTAATATTTTGTTCATAGCCTTTTGATATCAAGTTCAATTTTTGTTTATTTCATAAATTGGGTATAAGATTTGGACTTTCCTCTGATTAAGAGAATTGGGGTATTCAGTTAGAGGCCATTGCGATCCCACCCCAAATGGGGCACAGGGGGAGCGGGATAGGGACCCACCAGGGGATTTATCTCGTCCGATAGCAGGTTTACATCAGCCACTCAGCCATCCATCACGGGTTTACATAAGTGTGGAGTCTGTATTCATAACCTGTTCCTGCTGGCAGGGGGTCTTATATAAGAGGCCTCACGGCTGAGATACAAAACGCGTCCTTTCCTGAACGCCGACGCACCCTAGACCCGTCTGATTAGGCACTGTGGTAACCATGTTTGGGTCCGTGCTTGTCATGTGTGGCCTACACTTGGCAGGTCTCTGGTCTTCCCAGGCTGTGACGTTGGAGGATAAATGGTCGGGTCGTTATGGGATCAATACCCTGCCTTACATTGTCAGAAGAGGTAATGGCTTCTACCCATAAAGCTTACCTCGTACACATGTTGCTCTGGATGAGGGATCTCAATGGATTACATTACAGTAGATCAGAATCACTACACATTAATCAATGCGTCATTAAGTATATGCACTATATTTGCAAACAGTCAACTCCCTCTATTCCGGACACCTTTGGGACTTTCAGAAAATGGCCGAATTAGTGGGGTGGCCGCATTAAAGGGAGGCAGTATTTCCTGCTGAAAATAGTTTAGATAGTTCAGGTTACAGGTACTTCAATCAATGTCTTTCTATAGGCCTATATGTACTCTATTTGTATTGCTTATAATGGCACCAATTATCTATCATAATCTATTACTATTTGATAAGACCTAGAATAAGATAATGATAACACAAATATATATATATATATATATATATATATATATATATATATATATATATATATTGACAATGGGAATATACCAGTAGTTATATTATCTGACTATAGGGGCGTTGGGAATCTGTCAGAGGAAAATGAGTGTCAAGGGCGAGGGTATCTGGGTACTACCAAGTAATTGTGCTTGTATCTACAGTGGTACCCTAGAGTGCATTCAACCAGAACATAAGTTGATATTTGAGTTTTAGTTGTCTGAGTACCAGTGAAGTGTGACCGCGACTCCCCCCCCCCCCATACCTCTCTACTCTATGGCTTAAACAAACCTAACAAACCCTACTGTCTGATTCTTTGATGTCCGACATATACAGATTCTTCTCTCACTTTGTTCTTTTTGTAGTTAAATGTCTCCAAGGGGGTAGAGCAGTTCATAGACTGCAGGGGTGTGGAGTTTTTCATGGTTGAAACTCAGCACAAAGCAGTGAAAACGGCACAGAGAAGGGCGGCGGAGTAGGGGTAGTGTGAGAATAAGGTGCGAGAAGCTACCTCCATCCTGTCCCTGCATATTAACCCTTTCAGGGCTGCTAATAAAGGAGTGTATTGTGCCCTTTGCAAATAAAAGGGCATGATGCACTCCTTCATTTGCAGCCATGATCATCATGATTTACTATTGGAGCATTGGTCAGCATATATTGGAGTTATGATGTGGAGATTTAGGACAGTCTAATCTCCAGTCCACATCATTAACGTCTTTAAGTCATACGCCTGTGTGCTGGGGTGTGGCCAAAAAATGTACATTGTATTTCAGTTTGAAATAAGATTTATCATTTAAGCATTCACACTTCCACAAAGGGTCATTTCAATTTGAAAATGTATGAAATAAGGTATTATGTCTGCTCTCCCAATGTAAGTTATTTCTCTTAATAAATAATCTCCAACACCAACCTAAATTTATAGTGGGTGGTCCATTTATATGCGAAAGTGAATTTCTACTTCTTATCCCCCCCTCTATATTTGTAGCACCATTATGCCGACCCTGCAGGGTCGACATGATGCATGAATGCAGCCCTGGTGAGTACAGTCCACTGCTGCATCCATGCATCATGACGATCAATGGGTATGGTGCATTAATGCATTAGCGGCCTTTAAAGGGTTCACTAGCTGCCACCAATCTTTTCCATGGCCCAGTGACAGTTGTCTCCACCAAATACCGACCCTCGCCCTCCACCTCACCTATGAAACTTGAAAGCAGACAGTTTCAACCAAAAAATTCTAGTTTGGTATGGTGGGGAGTAAAAAGCTGTTATATTCAAAATTAAAAGTGGCCGCATCAGAGAGAAGAAAACATCATTTTATACTGTAAAATGAATGGCCGGAAGGTGGGGTGTACGTATTAGAGGGGTGGCCATATTAGAGGGGTCTTTTTACATTAGAATAAAGAGGAAAATGTTTTAGTCTTTGCTAAAATGGCCGTAATGATCATGAGGTGGCCGCACTAGAGGGGTGGCCGGAAGGAGGGAGTTGACTGTATACGTGTAGAATATTGTATAGGTTCATAAACTTCTCCAAGCCACTAGTGGCCTGCAACTGTGTGGAAAACTAGAAGGCCCCATGCATGTACAACTATTCATATATTCAGAGAAGACGGGGTATGTAGCGAGTAAGCAGCTCGGGTTTATTCAGGGCAGGGCGGCGCCTGCTCGGCGTACTTCATTTAAACCCTCGTTATGTGAACGGAGTCCTACAGACCAGCCTCCTGAGCTACTCCCTTTGATCTCCAGCTAGGATATGCTCCTCCAGCTCATCCCCAGCTCCTCCAGTAGCCTTGGAGGGAGGCAAAGTTGGTGCCTTTAATCCCCGCGGCGCAGGCAGTGTCCTGGGGCACGGCTAATGCTGTACCAGTCGGGGGCAGCGTTTGATCCCCGTAAGCCGATGCCCCACTCAGGGTCCGCCTCGCACCTGACGGTTGGATCCTGGGGATCCCAATGACATGGCCCGCAGCGCACGGAATAGCTCTGCCACTGGAAGATGCCCCCGTCCACCTCATGAGGCACGCCCAACCATCAGTGCACCTCCCTGCACCAGGTTCTAAGTCGTTCCAACTTCCCAATGGCAGAAACAAGCCACAGAACTACTTAACACCATGTGGCGCAGAGGGTCTATGCAAGCCTCTAAGCACAGAAAGAAGTGTGCAATTACCATAAATCTATGTTTTCATAAGGATATGTGCATATATAGTATTTCTACGTTGTAAAACGTATCAAAATTGAAGGCGCACATGAGACACTTTGTAAAAAAAAGACTAGATTTAAGAAAAGTTCTTATATATGTATGGTTGGCTTTAATGCGATGTATATGATGGTAATACCAACATGTACAACGAAGCCACGCGCTGCCTTACCCGGAGCAACATGGCTTCCTTCCGAACCAAGGGCCGTAAAGAAAGAATGGCTTCACTGAACTCCGGCACGAGTTGGCCTGATTGGTGCCTAAATTATCCGTTAACCCTCGCAGTCTCACGGGAAGCCATTTTTAGGTTAGAGCACTAGGCGTGACGTTGCCGCTAACATATGTGGCGTTAACGTCCCAGGCCGGAGACGGCTGGCCACAGTACGGCTGCTCTCTTGATCCTTGCCGGCGGCCGCGGTCACCGATAGTAAATGTCATGGGTCGAGGGGCCCACGGCGACAATGTCTGATCTAGAGCCCAGTCAAGTGCTGGTCTCAGCACCACCGGTATTAAAATGACCAGCCGCTCGTTCAAAGGATCGTTGCTTCAGTAAAGTACAGGGTCACTTGATGAGAACCAGAAACCTATAGGGTTCGCCAACGCATTCAGAACCGATATACTAAGATTGAAAGGCACTTGAAATTCCTTTAACTTGCCAGGTCAATAGACGGGGAACCCATTCTCTGTCAGGAGCTCTAAGATGATCATGCATTGCTGCCTTGTGTCTAGATAGGTGTGTGCCTGTCTAAGTGGGATCTCAGTTTGTCGATCAGAGAGACAGACAGAGACAGAGAGAAACAGACAGAGACAGACTGACAGAGTCTGTAAATGACCTTCAATAGAAACGTATACCTATGGCAGTCAGAGGCCTTGTCCCAGGCTTTGCCTTCGAGACCCTGGAAAGTGGAAAGCCATAACCTGGTGGGTGTATACTACACGTGAACCATAATCTTTCCAGATGCTGCCCAACTAAATACTAGAGTGGCTTTTGACCAGCCTCCCAGAAAATATGCCTGTCAAAACAGCCCATTAGCTTGTCTGTGTAGAGGCGGAGTTCGAGGCCATGGCCTCATCAGCCCCGCCATACCGCCTAGTCCCCTTTCAAGGGGCTATACGCTATCTCTCAACAACGGAGAAGGGGAAACCTGCCAAGGGTATTTTTTTTTCTGGCGACGGCAGATATTCGAGGAACCAAGGGTCAACTGTAGTCCGAGATCTAGTGAGACGGGTGGGCAGTCATCCAGAAGTTGGAATCATGAAAACGAATTCTACTCTTTTATATCTGCCCCACACACTACCTTGTGGCACATGATCAGATACCATCTAAGACACGCTTGTTTTATAAGCCATAGGAGATTAATTTATTACCCAAAAGAAATCATCCTCGAGAGGTGCCTGCTCTGTAACACCTATTCTAAGATATGCCCGTTGGTATTACCATGAGGTCTAATGGCTAGAACCTCTGCTTTCGTGCTTCTTCACATCGAGATCCTCTATGGTGTATACAGTTATATCTAACCAGACTGTGCGCCAGTTACGCCCCATCACAACCCTTAATAATTCAAGGGCGTCGGAACGGAGGGGGGGGGGGGTAGGGGCCGTGCCATGCCCCCTCCAGTCCCAGACATGGAGGGAGGGGACAAGTCCTGCTCCCCCCCCATATTTTGAAACCATTGACCCCCCCCCCCCACCACCACCACCGCCACCACCACCACCTCAAGTCATGTTGCTTCCCACAACCCTATAATATTGGTAATCCAAGTCACTCTCTAGATCAGCCTGTAATGCCAACTGACGCCGTCCCAATAGTCTTTGCAAATACAAGAAGAAATTGGGTTATGTTTGCCAATGACTTGCACTCTTCGGTCTGAGTGCCGCTCGACACCAGTTCCCACAAAGCCGTTCATTATTTTGGCATAAGTCCGTCAGTGCACACTCCCTGCTAATCCCGTTCATAGCAGCCCTAATGGAATTTTTCACCCTACAATCTATTGATGAGGCTGTGTTATGAAGCATGGGATTCAGTCATTTGGAGGTGTTATACACGCAAACCGCAGATTGTACCCTTTGTTGCCTGCTGAATAGCCAAGCGTCTAATGCCCAGCGACTACGTTAACAGCTACATTTCAATGCCCAGGGCTGCAACTATAGCCATCGCCGACTTTTTGGTGCTCTAAATAACCCCATGCCAAAAGGACTTTGTCATCAAATCTATTTCCAGGTATGCACTATTTCCTTTCCCATTCGCCTGGAACAATAACTATTCATATAGACTTTGGGGGACTTCATATTAAAAGCTCACATAGAAATACTGATTTGCTCTTACACAGCGATAGGTGTCATATATCTTATTATTGTTCCAGTGTTATTTTAGTCGTAAATGATTCTGTCTGACCCCTCCCCCCAGTTGTAGTTTCCAGAGTGAGCAGATTGTGGCTGACAACTCATTTCAACTGATGAATACAGTAATCCCGTCCATTTGGTTGGAGGACGTGTCTCATCTGCCAGCACTATAGTCGTACATGGTGAGGCCATCTGATGGAATCTGTATTTGGTGGCCCGTGGTGGGTGGCTATCGCCGACCACCATGTTCTGGGTGATGGTGAGTGACATATCATGAAAGATTCACGCGGCCTGCACGTGGACCCTAACCACAGCAAGGTGTATCACGACCTATAGATGACTAAAGAGAGACCTAATGTATCCGCCAGTGATCTATTCCAGATCCACTATCTAAATGCAAGGCATTTGGCACTGGTAACGCTGACCAATATTGGTGCTTGGTCAGGCAGTCTACAGTGCACTGCCTCCCTCCTCCAGCACGGCCCCACCCATTGCTTTCACTGGGGATCACACCACGCCCTGACGAGCACAGATAAGACGTGAGGGATCGGTGTCAATGCATTCGGCTGAAGCAGGGGGAGCGGGGTTGCCGGGTGAGCCCTTAACAACCTCGATTTCTTAACGCCGGCTTCTCCACTCTTTGCCTTCCGCCTTACCAACCCACCCATTGCTGACACCAGTCCCCTGCCCATCCCCCAGCACGCCTCCAGGTGACTAATGCCTCCCTTGCACGACCGCCATTTCCTGTGCCGTGACAACGAAGCACCTCAGAGCAGCTCTCCACAACTGCCTCATCCCACAAGTGGCCACCACCAACTGCTCCCCATCCTCTCCTCCTCACTGCCATAGCCCACTTTTTATGTCACCTATATATTTACTGCAACCACCTTTAAATGATCCCCAGGCGGCCATACGGACGTTTTGTTTGGGCATATATTTTCCTAGGATCCTATAGGGGCCGATATTGTTGGCCCATATGATTGGAGAGGTATGCTCCCCATGCATTAGAAAAAAATTCGAACCTGACATGTTTGAACTGCTTTACTGAATATATTCCACCCTTTTCATCCCAATCGGAAAACTGATTAATCCGAACTGTATGTAGGATCCATGCATTCTTGGTATTGGATGGAAGAGTTTCCGACTTCTCATTTTCATTTATGAGGTGTTTTCATGATGGGTATAACAAAGTAATGGGACACCTTTTGGAGACAACCCACAGTCACTTTCACCATGCACCACTTCATTCAGACTTGGTGAATGATCATGCAACCCAGAGCTACAAGGTGTGGCGATATGGTTCAGTCATTAACATTAATGTTTCACGTACGTGATGTGCTGCCTATAGACTGAAAGAGGAAAGTCTGCACAAGTCAAACGTACACATCTGGTGAATCGATCCCTTGGTGTTATCTCCATTCACCTGTGTGTAGCTCTTAATGTGATTCATGGTACAAGCGTGGAATGTTCCATAGATAACACGTTGGCATATGGATAAGCCTTTGGCACATTCCCATTATAACATAATATGAACAATATATTATATAAACAATAATTGATTAAAACAAGTAGATTCTAACAGGAGTGCATAATCATTGAACCCTGCTTTAGACCTTGTTCTGACTGTTCGTTATGTTCCTGAATTAGGCCTAAAAACTGTGTTTCTGATAACATGCCCAAAAAATCTGAGGTCGGTAGGTCGGATGTTTTTGTTTTTTTTTAATCTTTTTTTTTTTTGGCAACTGGCATCCAAGGCATATTTTGCTGGGTTTTCACCTGGCGGTTGTCAGAAATATTCATTTCCTGCTTGGGATATGAGGAAATGACAGGGAAATATGATTGTGCATTTATGTCAAACAACAATTTCGGAAGAGAACCTTTGAAAGTTTTGAAAAAATCATCAAAATATCTTCAAAAAATTTTGAAAATATCTTGAAAAAATTCTGAGGTCGGCCCTGTTTAGCTGAGGTCGGTCGGGTGACCGGAAACAAACCTTTTTTTTTTGGCCTTAGGATTTCATCCATTTCCCTGAAGAGTAGCCAGAGTATATTGGGAGGGGTCCTTTACCACACTGTACCAGTACGGTATGCCATGTGTGATCCTGAGCATCTCACACCATGGCACTGAGCGCCTTAATGCAGGGCAGATAAATGAGAGCAGCTCATGGGTTTCTAGGTATCAGGTATAACCAACAACCAACGGGGGCCTTGGCTCCATTACCCATCATCAACCAAGTTAGTGGGGTGTTGATCAAGATTGAGTTTGTGATGAAGGCCTGTTTTGATGGTGCTATCACAGCACACACCACCCCTCTACTGACCCAGGGCATACTGGCCTGTCTGCCCTGGAAGGAGACCGTAAATATTGGATCTTGGACCCCTACTGCAGGTATACCACCGCACGGCTGATGAGTTGAGTTCCTCACGTTGGGCGAGGTAACACTCCCACAACCGCCATATTACATTGACTCACCGCACCACAGCTTCCGGCTTCAAGCTGCTTCAGATTGATGGAGCGGATTGCTTAAGATTAAGGTCGAACGAGGGGAGTCCCTGAAGGTGTTGTTAGAATGGGGTAGGCCCTTGGGTAGGTGAATGTTATAGGATTCTCCTCATTTACTTTAGGGATTGCCCTGCTCATACTGATTTCTGGTGAGAGGTTGGCTTCCCCTAGCCTCACCTAAAAGCAACAACCAAAACACATTGCTAGGCCAGACCCTTATCGGTGTATATGTATGTATATTATTCCAGCAAAAAGTTCTTACCATGGCCTCTTTACATTCCTTCATTTCCCCCCGTTCCTCCATTGGTTAAGACGTCTCAACTGTCAGGCATTCACCATTAATGATACTAACAGAGATAACTTCGACCCATTGGAGCATATATGATGGCCTCAAAGAAGCGTCTTATATGCTGTGACGATGGCCTGTGCTGCACTGAGAGGGCTTCCCTAGCCCACTTAAAAGGGTCTGTATCTCCTCTTTCCTATCCCCTCAGGATGTGTGTGGTGCACATATGCGCGGGCACTGACACATTCCCTTGTGAAATTGTGTAATGTCGTTCTCGCCATGAATATGACCTTAGCTGTCGAAATGGCGTTAAACATCTATTACCCACTATTACTCGCTGCACTGAGAGAAAATGAATAGCAGTGAATTGATCTCTGACGAAGGATGCTACCCACGTTTATTCCTTACGGTTGATACTATACACTGCGACGCCAGGGATGCCACATACTGCCTCTTTCTGTTATAAACGGGTTTTTGTTCATAAAGACTATACTATAGTCTGAAAAGTTGATCATTTATTACTCTATGAATGATAACCTTTTCAGGTCTCAGGTACAATTTATACGCAGGGGTTTACGTTATATTGCACTTGTGTGTCCATTACTGAAAAACTAAGCCCCAATATCCTAATATATACCCCTGGTCCAACACACAAACTCATACCGGACTCCTGACAGTTTCCTCTATTTGGCCTTTAACTAATCTTCTGAACATACCACAGCCTTGCCTTGCCCGTGTTGGCCGCAGGCAGCCAGTCATGTGCTGCTAGCGTGACGTCTCTGTGGAGGCTTCCTCTGCCTTCCATTCCCGACCTCGAAGCCAAATCACTTCTAATTGCACAAGACTCAACTAATGGCTTCCTCTGCTTTAGCTTGGTCCTCAAGCCGCGGAAGGAGGGCTCCTTTTGGCTAAATGCCAGCCCGGTACTCATAATGACTTCCCTTACATTTTCCCTATATGTGTATATATTAGTCTTATATGGTACATTGCGTATACGGTGAGTTAAATCAAACCCATTTCACAGACCGTATTACACAAACTCTTGCTCTATACTATTCAGTCCCTAGTGATTAAGAGAGAAGAAAATCATTGAGCATGCAATATACAGTTCATCGTTATACCACGTGGTGTGCTGTGTTCATCATGAATATTGATTATCCGGCAGATGGTGTTGGTTGGTAGATGGCATCAGTGATACTGTTCGTTAGTGTCCTGCCCTGATCAATATGACCTCATATATTAGCTGCATAGACCGGTGCTGCAGGAAGGAAATGCTATCAGCTGCCAATACGCGCCCACTCCCTCCATGACCTGGCCTGTGGCCATTGATCCAGGTCTTACAGGATGATGTATGGACCTTCTCAATGTCCCCCTACCCCCCTCCCTCCTCTGTGGTCCTCCGTGCTGCATATATATATACACCATACACTGATAACTGAGTCTTTCCACCACTGCTCAGCCATATAGCAGCCCTGACCAACGTCAGCTAAAGGTCAGCAGTCTAGCAGCCACTTGCAGGGGGCCCTTAAGATGAATGGCGTTTCTAATAGTACAGCAGGCTAGGTGCCTGAAGGGGGCATGGGCCCCTATCAGCCTGAGTGGTTCACACTGCAATAAATGACATATAAAGTAGTGTTCCAGAAAACTCCAAAACCCTCAGGTCACCTGTGCCTTAAGTGGTAGAATTGCTAGCCGGGACTGCTGGTAACCCATACACAGGCCCCTCCAGTCAGTTTGACTGACACCTGGAGGAAGACACACTGCAGCCTTTATTATAGCTCAGGTGTCTCTAATTGTTCCTGCTCCATACATATTAGTATTCCTGGTCAGTCCACAGCAATTCTACGGGTGAGAGCAGGCAGTCGAGCAGCTCGCCCGGTGTAGGCGAGCTGCTCGCCTGGTGTGATGAATTATAGGCAGTTATGTCTCTGAGCTGCTCCCAGTGCAGGCAATGCGGCACGTTGGGTGGGGCAGTGTATGAGCAATGGGCAGTTCGTGCTTCACTGCATGCCATTGATCCCCACCCTGTATGAGGTCGTTTCAAAGTCATCCGTCACCGCAGTGATCACATGTTGCTGCCAAAAGTGGTTGCCGGCCTCTGGTGTCCTGAATCTGCTGTCATTGAACGCACACCTACAGATACCCATGGATATGGAACCAACGTAGACGTGTAAAACATGAAAGGTTTCCCAAAGGAATATAAAAGAGGTCTCAACACGTCATGTTTCATGTTACAGATGGCCCTTCATACTACATTTTATAGCTCGACTTTTTGATAAAATGGTGGTGTAATGATCCGTCTATCAGTGAGCATACTGTCCGTGACATGTACATAGCCCATACCCAGGTAGCAAGGATACATTGGGCCAATGTCGGCTTATATTGGGCCAAGTATGGACAAGCATGGCCCAATGATCCATTGCTGATTGGGTAGGAATACCGCCATAACACTATGGTATCAACCCTGATTATAATATATATCCTTTTTCTTCTGATTTACAATGGCTTCATTTATGGATGTATGCCATAGTCGTGTGCCATGTCGTTACCAATATTAATTAATTCCAAGTGAGAGATATTCTCCAGAGCGACATGGTTTGTGCACATGTTGTAGTAACATTGTGTATGTACATGTTGTAGTAACTGGGTTCTTTAATAATTTTCAAAAGAATATAACCACTCTTTACTACATTGATGACCGAAGATTTACAACATGAACAGGATATCCATTATACTCAGATTCAAAACACTTAGATCATACAATTATATAAGGATGCATATACATCTTCACTAGTATGATAAGAGAAAATCTCGAAAGGGAAATATCCCTATTCTAGGTGGAATATTATAACGCTCTCAGGCCATGATGGCATAAAGCTCTTTTCCCGGTCTGACCCGTTGCTCCTGGGCAGACGTCACTGAATAAGTTAGTTGTGTCGAGCTGGCGGTGTGTGTTGTGATCTGTTTAGCGCCTTGTTCCCTGGTATTTGATGTGCCTCTAGTGTGTCCAACAGGTCTCCACAACCAGGCCACCACCTTCTTCTAAATGCACCTACCAGCTACCTGGAGACATGCACCTCTCTGACCGCGCCCACCTCACCTCGCACCTGGCCACTCCCTTAATTCTAGGGGCATGTATGGATGACCCGCCCATAGGGGTTCCGCTCCTACCAGCCCTACTTCCTCCTTGGCCCAGCCGACACAACCAGGTTAACAGCGTACGAGTGATGACCCCCCGGAGATTACCTGTACCCAGCCGGGATGATCCATGGCCATTCAACTGACCCTGATCACCTGGAGAAATGGACCGTACCTCCGACCGACCCCCCACAGAGCCCCCTCCCCTCCCGTCTCTCCTACCCCAGTATACGATCCCAATATACCACCCCAAGCCCTCCTGCCGTCTGGACACCTCTATAGGGTATACCCCCATAGGTGATGGATCATATGGCCGTCTAATGTGCCTTCTCTGTCCAAACAATTGATCGTCCACACTCCTTGTGACTACTGAATAGTTGAGGTGAAACATCCCTCTATAAATAGTATCCCTGCATCTTACCAGAGGCATTGTTAGAAGTGTGGCAATGACGTACCGGTAGTTTTTTTTTCTTTTCTTTTTCTCGCTGTAAAATAAGCTAAGCAAAGGTTCGGTTGATATCATCATATTTCTTTTGTACATTGTGTAAATCACATTTCTCCCAGTATGAAGAGGGTATTTTTACACAATTATTCCCCGTGAATATAATTATCCTATAAGATAAAATCATTCGGAGATTTCGAAATACATGTAGAAGTGGGAAAACGGAAAGCTGGAAGTGACAGAACTCATCATACAAATTGGTGGCGGACTGTGAGCGGTGTGGTAAGCGTGGTGTTGGGGGTCGGGTTCGGGGCTAATTTCCGATGAGCTTTACACTTGCTGAGCGGCAGTGTCGTGTCTGGGCAGTGGACCGGGTCATTGGTTTATTACCTGGCCATGTTATCGGCCAGGTGCAGGCGGCAGCTGCACCCAGCACTGCCCTGGCTCCAGGTGAGGCTTCCATATCGGAGAGATGGACGGACTCTTGCTTATCAAAGGTTCCAGAGCAGGAAACCAGCAATTTCAAATATACATAATGTCATCCAATCATAGAATTCTACATGGGAATCGTGAAACCCCTTTTCGCTCTTGTAAACGATGGTGCAAGAGGCCATATAAGGAGATTATGCAAATTCATATAGGATATTCCTCACTATTGCTCTTCTAATGCCATTGGTACGTAAGGAAATGCGAAAATGACTTATGATTAGAAATGTATCTATGACAACATGTCTCCCTTATGCAATCTTTTACATGCCCGACGTCGTTCATCAGATTTCTCCATGCCTCACTTCCACTGTTTCATAACAGATAAAGGCGGGGATCATATCTATACATGTCTTTATTACACATACAGCGTGCTCTGTGTGTGTATATATATATATATATATATATATATATATATATATATATATATATATATATATATATATATACCCGGTAGTAAGCTGCTCCGCTGCTCCAAAGGTTGCCGGGCTATCATGGCGCCATAGACATTCTGCTATCCGGAAACAGCAGTCTGAAACGTTTCCTGTAAGAAGAGGAGACATTGGTAGAACATGCAAGTGGTTGCCATGGTGACGGTGTACCTGGCCGCACGTAGAGCAGGTGTCTGTAGCTGAAGCCGCTCTGGAGCAGCTCATGCCAAACATGTACTTCAGTTGGTGGTCAGTCAGGAGTAGTTTTGAGAAGATCAGAGATAAGAGATAAGATAAGGGTCCAATTGAGGCCTTCTACTCCTGGCCCCTGGTTTACAAATCTCTCTGTTTTTTTCTGAAAGAGGTAATTTCTATTACTAAATAGGCTGATTTTTTTTATATTTCATCAAGTCATTTCCTGATTTGTTTTAGATTTTCTGTAAATTTTTCTTATGACTTATCAATGATTTTCTGACTTTGGGTAATAGAAAATGGGAGAGAATGTTCTCAGAGGTTTAGAGCCCCACTGCCTCTGCCCACACCACCCTCCCGGCTGGGGAGGTTTCAGATACGACTGACCTAGGCCTGTACTTGGTATTTCTCTCGGGGTACATCACGGTTAACACCTATCTGTGTGTAGTCTACAAACCTCCTGTAAGAAAGCAGAAATATGAAAATGGAACTAAAACCAATGTAAGTCAAATAGATATACTCGATTTATTTATCTGCATATCAGGCAATACACACAGAACTCTTAAGAATGGTTTACATAAATGCGTAAAAATAAACCTAATGGATTGAACAGTCGCCTTGATAGTAAATCTATGGCATAATTAGATTACTATATCCCAACGAACTCCACGAAACATGAATATTGTCCTACAGTCTTATTCATATGCTAATTCATATGCTAATTGAGATGCCATTTAGGCTACTCGCTGACAGCTAGACTAGGGAAGATAAACAATATGCACAGTGCCCACTTGTTTCTGAACTATTGTTGGTCCATTTCCTTTGAGAGCGCCATAACTGCATTTGTTTTGAGTATGTCTATTAAACAGAGAGCACTAAGGCTCACATTTAATGAGAAGGCTTTAAACATGACAAGCTGGCCCCTCCCACCTCATCCAGCTGCCATAGCGGCCATGTCCGCAGTCCGATGTGGGTAGGACAGCTCACCCCGCATCTCCTGTCCTATCAAGCCAGGGCCGCGTGAAAAGACCTGTCTAATTGAGGCTATGATTTATGAGCTAGAGGGACCGTCGCATGGCCCACGGTCACAACTTAACCAGGGTAATGAGCCATGAAATATTTCATTCTCTCTCCGCAATTTGC
Source organism: Acholoe squamosa (assembly GCA_949317995.1). Lineage (NCBI taxonomy): Eukaryota > Metazoa > Annelida > Polychaeta > Phyllodocida > Polynoidae > Acholoe > Acholoe squamosa. Next base: position 54,521,687 of record OX439035.1, on the reverse strand, counting down.
ATGAAAGTGCGAAACAAAAGCACCAAACGGGAGGTTAAACGAGTACGGACAGAGCCGGTGGCACAGACTAGTGGACGGTGACAGATGCAGTGAAGTGTGTTGTCTCCTATCAAACGTCATGGCTTGGAGATAATATCGGAAGAAGGACATGGCGTGAGAATGGTAGATGCCCTGCGCATCTGGCCGCGCCTCACTGACCTGCAGGGACCTAAACTGGGTCGCGGAGGACAGGCATGGGCACCAGAGAGGATGGGGATCCTAACCTCTCCCCTAGAGGACCTAGAATGATGGTCACAAGGGGCAAGACCCCTTTCACCTCTCCCCCTCCCTCCCTCTTCCCCTAGAGCCCCGGGCAGATCCAGTTAGGTCACCAGAGACCCTAAGTATAACCCCCACCATCCCATCTCCCTATTCCAAATCCCTTCCCCTTAGACATGCTCGTTTGACAGCATGTGCCAAATATATTTATCAATAGGAGGTGACAAATGTATTGCTGTGAGATTTTGTCACACCCCACCTCATTTCACATTACAATACTTCCCACCCGTACCAACCAGCCAGTGAGCTGTTTTTTACAATGGTTCTATAGGGTTGACCCGGGATGCATTATTTACCAATCGGAAAATTCTCTGTATTCAGTGGAGAATTTTTTTCGTACATTATGTAACAACTGGTACCCATCGTGCAGGTTCTTATCAGTGCTATCTCGCCAGGTCCCAGATCAAGCAATGGCCGATCCAGTAGGCGTCAACACTAAGCCCTATATTCTCGAGTGCTACATAATGCATCCTATGCTGGACCTCTTCAGTCCATTTGTTCTACTGCCAGCCCTTGCCACATCCTTAATGCACCCCCCCCCCCCCCGTGCACCTCTGCGCAACACACCACCACCTGCCCAGTCTTACAAACCCACGGCGGAGCCAGGCTCAATTTCAGAGACAAATGAAGCAGAAGACTATGTCAAATGGAGCCCGAGTCTTTCCGTGTGACTTGCCACCTTATACCCTTCCGCCCAGCAGCAACCTGTACTCCCCAGCCGGCTGTCAGCACAGGTAGTGTGGATTAGGTGGACGTGGGGCACTAACCACCTCAATGGTGAACACAGCCACAACCTGAAAAAGCCCGCAGGGGCAGAAAATGAGCCATCTGGGCGGGGAAAGTCAACTGAGGGTCGGCGGCCGACGTGTGATAAATCCACTCATGATGAGACAGGACGAGCACGACAACGGACCCAGGGTTCAAAACCCAGTCAACTGAGAAGTTACTTAATTGTTAGCACGTCAAAGTATTTTTAACCGAACTGTCCCTAATACTCTACTTCTCTAATACCCAAACGTGTGGTTAACTGGAAATCCATGGCAGTGATTTTCCGCGATATCAGATAAATATTGTGAGAAATTTGCTTTCTTAATATGTGTGACGGTAGATATTGATCAGGTTTTGAATGGACGCTGTAAACACTGGGTTGGATCCGTTCGAGTATCACCCAGACCCAGCCGGGGATGACCCCGACGCCAGGAGGTCACTAAAGCAGAGGCCTTTTTGGCCGCCATCCAAGCAGCCTACATTCCGGTCTAACCTTGTCGGAGCTGGTCAGCAGAGAGGCGCACTGATCCCGACCTCTGCTGGATCCCCAGCGGCTCTAACCCAGTTAGCAAGGGTTGATCAGGGACCGGACCGACCCCTGCCTACCACCACGTCACGACGGCGTCCAGGGAGTGACCAAGGGTCAGGCTGTCATTGGGCCAAGGTCACTCAGTGGTCAGTGGACATGTAATGGTACCAGAGAAGTCCGTGTCACGCCACCACCCAGACAAATCCTCACTCTATCCTGCAGCCCTGTAAACATGGGGCATAGAGACCCCATTGTCCACCTAACCTCATTCCCTCCTGTAGCCCTGTAAAAAGGGTCATGGAGAGACCCTAGTGTCCACCCAACCTCTTGCCCTCCTGTATCCTCCTGTAGCCCGGTAAACAGGGTCATGGAGAGACCCTAGTGTCCACCCAACCTCTCCCCCTCATGTAGTCATGTAAACAGGGTCATGGAGAGACTAGTGTCCACCCAACCTCTGCCCCTCCTGCAGTCCTGTTTAGCAGCCCTGTAAATAGGGTCATGGAATGACCCTAGTGTCCATCCAACCTCTCCCCCTCCTGTATTCGTGTAAACTGGGTCATGGGAGAGACCCTAGTGTCCACCCAACCTCTCCCCCTCCTGTAGTCGTGTAAACTGGGTCATGGGAGAGACCCTACTGTCCACCCAACCTCTCCCCCTCATGTAGTCGTGTAAACTGGGTCATGGGAGAGACCCTAGTGTCCATCCAACCTCTCCCCCTCCTGTAGTCGTGTAAACTGCATGGGTAATGGGAGAGACCCTAGTGTCCATCCAACCTCTGCCCCTCCTGCACCCCTGTAAACAGGGTCATGGAGAGACACTAGTGTCCATCCACCCTCTCCCCCTCCTGTAGTCCTGTAAACATGGTCATGGAGAGACCCTAGTGTCCACCCAACCACTGTCCCTCCTGCAGCCCTGTAAACCGGGTCATAGAGACCCCAGGGTCCACCTAACCTCCAGGGCCTCCCTAGCCCACTTAAAAGGGTCTATTTCTCCTCTTTTCTATCCCCTCAGGATGTGTGTGGTGCACATATGCGTGGGCACCAACACATTCCCCTGTGAAATTGTGTAAGTAGTTCTCGCCATGAATATGACCTTAGCTGTCGAAATGGCGTTAAACATCTATTACTCACTCACTCACTCCACCTAACCTCCCCCCCCCCCTCATGCAGCCCTGTAAGCAGGGGCATAGAGACCCCAGTGTCCACCCAACCTCTCCCCTCCTGCAGCCCTATCAAACACGGGACATAGAGAGACCCTACTGTCCATCCAATCTCCTGCAGCCCTGTATGTATAGGACATGCAAAGAAATGTATCCACCCATCGACCCCCTGTGGAGTGGGGACCTTCATGTGAGGGCATGGGGGAGCAGAATAACTTCATTGGGAGTCCACGAAGGAGGAATTCTCCTTCCATTCTACCAGTGGGCATACCAGATTCGTAAAAGGCGATAAACTTGGGGTTTCTTGTGGCTTGGTGTGAGCATGTGGGCAGCTGGTGTCCATATGCCTGGGCCTACATGCTTGTCATTTTCCATAGGATTCCCCCTCAGTGAACCAAGTCTGAGTGATCAAAGGCAGTGGTTTGTCTGGCCCTGCATATGGGACCAGGCAAATAAAAGAACGCTTGCTATCCTTCGAAAAGAGTAGGGGAATGAAGCCCCAGTAGCAGTTTTCCCCCTCACCCATCCTCATAGATACAGTCATTCATCTCATAGATTCGGTCATTCATAGATTAGGTCACTGCTGTGTCGGGCAAGCAGCATATAGATACCTGTCTAGCTGTCTGGACAAGCAGCCTTGAAATACCTGTCCAAAAAAAAAAGAAGAAAGGACTTGATGTCCGCAAACCACAGAAATGTCTGCTAACTTTTAAGTACTATTAGTGGATGTAAAATCAACCAAAAAGAAATCCGCCCATCGTCATTCCCTAGTCTCTTGCAGCCCTATAAACATGTGATATGTGCACCCTAAAGAAGGCCCGGGGATCGTCTTGTTATAGCACTTCTTTTATCTGTTCACGTAGTTGCTATATTGTTCCTATGGATGTTTGTCGTACTGTGGCAACTGGGAATATAAAAGGTGCAAACATTTAGATTGACACATCAAAAAGAAGAAAAAAAATATTAAAAGTAATTAGACCAAAATATGTTCCACCCACTGTCATTACAATAGGTTCCACATCAATCTAAGCCATATTTCATGCATGGATGATTATATCTCAGACAGTTGATGCTATGGAGCCTCACCATGGACATGCATTTTTACAAATTATTCCTAATGGATAATTAAAGTTATACACTCCAAAATTAGCTCAGTTAAGATAAATCGCAGCAAAATTCTAAGTTCGAGGAGAAAGACGTTACTGAACATTGTGGCTGGATCCTATAGCCCAAAATATCTGATATTCTAATTTGAAGACGCTTCATATTGTTCACACCTCTACGATGCTCCCTAACCCTGTGGCTTTTCTTTTATTGTTCCAGGTGGTTGGATCCTCACGGCCAGCTGGTGCCAGACACAGGCCGGGTAAGGTCTGAGCTGGGGAGGCTCTACCTCACCAATGTCCAACCTACTGACTCCGGTAACTACACATGTGTGGCACAGAATATGGCCGCCGCCAAGAACAGGTCCCTCTGGGTCGTCGTCTCAGGTGAGCCTCTTCTTTTAATCACTTCCATTCATTCATTCCCATGTTTGGTAAGGCCCGGTGCAGATAGGACAGCCCCAGGCTACTGTCGGTTGCCAGTGTCATTAGTTTTGGTATAGCTAAAACAGATTTTTACATAAAAACATACTAGAAATACGCATGGATGATTATAGAAATGCCGCGAGGAAGAAACCAATGGTAAGGTGCTCTGGACGCAGTAACAGCAGAAGGGCACCGACTTTCTTTGAAGTATTTTCCATATTCTAATGGAAATATATGATCTTCTTTTAAAAGTTCTCTTTGTGATGATCACACATATTCGTTTATATTAAAGTTCCAAACCACTAAGTCATTCACTTAAACTTATCTATAATTATGCTTAGCTGAGATGTGTAGGGCCTATCAATTTGAAAGAACCTAGTGAGTTTTTAAAGCGGCAGATATGTCATAACATATCAATCAGCCATCACGGAATGCAATATAGTGCTCTTCTTTAATATGAAATGTATTTCCATTTGCTTAACAAGAAACTTATCCTGACACAGCAACTGAAAGAAATCATGAAAAAGAACACAATAATAAGGATGGGCATGACATTAAAGTTGTCTGAGCTACTTGGCTAAGACTTCTTTTAGTTATTGTTCCCTTCTTTCTGTGTGGAGTGGACACAAAATAAATCCAATCTTTTTCTGCTTTAATTAATACGCCTCCCCCTGAAAACTATTGCTGGTTGAGTGCATCTGGATGAGGTGGCACGGACGCCTCCGTCTGTAATAATAGCTCCGTCACCATGGTGAAGTAAACAGAGCCACCAGTTCAATAACTGAACTGATTACTGGGACTTATACCCAGACTCATAACGCGCCTCCATTTAATAGGGTCCTCAAATTGAATTGTTGGTGTGGGGCTGCAGAGCACGGCAGACAATGCCCTCTACGCACCATTAGGCAGACCCACGGAACGACGCGCATGCGCAGGAGGGGGCGGAACCGGAACACCTGTGTCGCAAAGGACATGTGCTAACTTCCGTTGATGGAGTGATTCAAAGTTGTCCAGTTACCCGGTTGTGTGGTTGTAATGTTTTAATTTAAGAGGAATAGAATAATGGGAAGTTCCTAATATTATGCGTCATTAAAATTTGTTTGATTTTGGTTCACCATGCTTTAATACGCGTTCTTCACTGTGGCGTCTCTTCAGCGCGAGGAATCCAGGCACTCACTGATCTGTAAAAAAAAGTCTTCATGAATGCCTTTTATTCATGAGACTACTGTAATCAAAGGTGTAGTTAAACAAAGAAATTTGATATAAAAAACTGCTTTGAATAGTGTATACATGTTGTTTGAGGTGGATTACTGTTTCTTTCTCTTATCAGGCATTGGCAGGCAGGGCTTACTCGAGCTGCCTCTGTCTGAGCATGAACCGTCCATGAAACCGCTAAATACAAATCGATTGACCTCGGAGGCGATGAAATTTTAATTTGAAATGAAGCGTGAGAGGTGTCCATCCCCCTGATGAGTGACAAACCGGGTTCACACCCCTCCATGTCCCAGGTCTCTCCCCTCTCCCCACCCCACCCCCATAGGCCCGGAACTGGGTCGGGTCCCCCTACGTTTGATAGTAATTCCTTTTCAATTTGCATAATCACTCTGTATTGCCTCCCGCAACGTTTCTATTAGTCGGGATCTCACCTGGCGGACCTGTCTTTTATGTGAGACTGTTATCTGTGCACCAAGGCAGTGCTCTGTCTGCAATCTCACCCACCATCTCCACCCTTGTCGCCTCCATAGGCTTTGTTATGCTGCCTTATCCTGGCCGCACCCCGCCCTACCCACCCCATGGTGATTAATGGATCAGGACCTCTGGATCCGCAGCGGGCTAGGTGTAATAATGAAGTAGCCCTGGCCAATTGAGATGAGTTGTGATTATGATTTGTCTGTTATTAGTATAAGGTGGGTTAGAAGCTGCAAGGCCTGTTTCTGATGGCGTTGACCGGCTGGGACGGACCGATAACGTGCGTGGTACATTCTCATGACTCATCATAACTCAGCACCAATCCTGCCCCATCCCACTGTAAACAATCAGACTAGGCCCACATGACAAACAAGGCAGCCTCCCAGCACCAACAGCTTTTTGTTTCGGGGTATCTCAAACCACATTAAAATCGATTGTCGTCTGCTGGGAGACTACTCCCAATCAGGCGCCACCTTGTACTATGGGCCTCAGTCACAGGGGAGAAGCAAGAAATCCACACTGTGGTTTGCTTAAAGGCCAGAATCAACTTAACCATGAAATTGGAAATTCCTTGGGGTTGTTATCTATTAGTTTTTTTGCTGCTACGTTTGGTATTTGATTAGGTAGGCGTGAAGGCAGAGTGGCTTTCAATGGAGTGGTTGGAGTGACAGGGATTGTCACATCCCGTCAGCGGGACAAGGGGTGAATAGCATGAAGGAAGCATGTAGAGGTGGCAAAATCAACGAGGATTTAATCAATCAAAAAGTCCTAGACCCTGTCAAGTGTTAGGTTTTAATATGTTTATTCAATTTGATAAAAAGCATCGAGGCGTTCTACACGGTTATGAATGCTGACATTTCAGGACGGATGTCCCAGAAGCTGTGTCAAACGTGCTGCCCTTCATGTTATCTACAATGTATAAAATATTTACATACATTTTTTTAAATTGAAACCAGTCTGGGCTTTCTTAAATTTCTTAAAAAAAAAAGAAAATGAAAGAAAAGGAAATACCTCGGAGTACGTCCGTGTCTTCTTACATCACGACTTTTGGCCATGAACCTGTCTTCCAGACAAACACAGAGGAAAGGTAACGAGGCCAAGTCAGATATGCTCCCTCTAGAACTGAACATGAGTCAGTTGTTTAGGTGAAAAAAGACATGTTATTTAGAAGAAGTACACATAAGCCTATTCCCCTACCACCGCAGCCCTCGAGCCATGAGTGCCTACAAGTGCCTCTACAGGCGTCATGAGAAGAGTTTAGGTTGTATCTATGAGTGGAGCATCTCTGAGCAGCTCATAGGGTCAAGTAGGAAGTGAGTGACTCGCCCTTATCGTGCTGGCCTTCCCTCCTCCACTACCAGATACCTTATCTAGACCCCCAGAGACGGTGGCCGTGACACTTTGCTACCTCCATTACTGTATGTTATGTCGTGGAGGTTTATTTTCCAAACAGCCTTCAGATACAAGAGGGACGAATGGCGTTGGGTTGGCAGGAGGAGTAGGTATGATAGTGGATCGTGGTGTCCACCCCTAACCTCTGGGAAGGAGATGTAGAGCCCGGGATGTAGAGGAGGAGGCGTCACGTATACCTGGATCAGATAGCCCTTTCCTCCAGGGTCCCCGCTGACGGCAGGCCACAGGGGGGGGGGGGTTCATACACACACGGGGGGCACAGGGGGTGTGGTCCTTTGGAGCAGGATGTTATAGACGCACGGACATATTACATAATCAGGACCTATACGGATCAGGCATCATGTATACAGCTTCTGTGTCAAATTGGATCCCAACCTATACTCATGGTGAGAACATCACAAAAACCTGTGTGGTGCTGTTTCTCTGGGTGCGAAGGTCATCTCGGTTATAATAACAACACCAAGGAGGGGCACACAAAGATGCATCTGGGAAACATATATACCTCTGGTGGCGGCCAACTGAGAGGTCCGTACCACGTCTTCCGGTGCTGAGATGAGAGAATGAAGTACTTCCTGTTAGATATTATGGTGTGTGGTCGTGAAAAAGGTTATGAATTATCATTCAGCTCGACATGTTTACTGCAAACGCATTAAGTAAATAAATTCATACTATTAGAGCTGCACTTTGTTCTCACACGTCGCCTCCCTGCTAATTAAACAGCACCTGATTAAATAAAATCATAACACGGATCCTTGCATGACTCCCACAGATTAGTTCCCGTTGACTGTGTTTGGTTTTATTTCTCATTGGCCTTAATGCAAAACCTTGTTCCGATCACTATACCTCACTCTCCCTGATCCTATAATAGATGTCTCACGTTGTATAAATACCAATCACTCTTCTATTTTCGCTACACTCTAGTCAATTCTTCATTATGTCGACAGAGACTTCTATTCTTGCCTGCTGCATCACGCCATTAGATGATCATTGGCTGACTGACGTCTGGGTGTATGGGTTCAGTGCAGATCGACACAGGCCAATATCACCAGGCGACAATGATGGATCAACTCAGGGCAGCTGCCGCCAACCCCCCCCCCCCCACACACACACACACACACACACACCTCCTCTCTCCACTACCTGGGAACCCACTTGGATTAACCTGTAACATTCTACTTCCGGTTCATTTCCTCTATATATACGCTATAAGGTGGAGCCACTAAAAGTGACATAAAACATAATGATAAGTAAATGGCTAGTTTTAATGTAGAAATCAACATTTCTTTCTTCTTAAATAGCTGGTCGGACCAACTCGAGTTGCACATTTGACAACGGTTAGCTGTTTTAACACAATTGCAGTTCCTTTCATTCCAAGGTCTTTCCTCACAGAAAAGGAATTTGTAATGCAAACTATTGGCATGCGTAATTTTAGGGGAGGGGACTGATTCCTATGAGACGGTGGACCACAAATATACTCGGCATTTAATACTTTATTGTTCAGATCGAGTTGGTGTAGAAATATAAATCTTCTTCATCAACAGTTACTGACAACCTAAGCGTTAACCCTGTTTATCAAATTATGATATGATTTTAAAATGCACTGTGATTGAAAACAAATTATCATATTTACAAGACCCCTGAGTGGAACCCGTTAATACCTGTCTCCTTCATGACACACACGCATTAACCTGGCTGGTCTCTGGCAGAATTCTCTGGCAGAATTCTGAGTGCAATATGATAGAGCTGCCAAGCAGTCCACCCCTACTGTTACCAGTGATCTCATTGTCAAAGGCCCACTCTAATGAGTATACTAACCTAAAGCTGGCGGAGTTTTTTTAGGCTGGATGGATCCAAATACCTGCAGTAATCCCTAATGTTCTATTTAAGCCACACTGAAGTGGTAGCCTCAGGCAGTCTGACTTGTACATTTGGCAATGAGTGGCCAGAGGTAGGGGAAGAAATGACCTCGGCATTGTCCTCTATGACCTCATACAAGGACTCTTCCAAACGATTTGACCAATGGCCGTGCCTCACTCACTCCATCCTCTTATGAAGGGTAATATGTAGTTGTAAAGCATTAGATCGCCCAGGCAGAGTTTTTTGGTACTTTGGTTAAGTGTGCACGTGACGTACGTGCTATGAATATTCACGAGGTACGTTGATATTTCATTACAAGGACCATAGGTATGATAAATGAGAGGCAGGTCCAACGTCTTATATATACTTGGACCAAAGTGGCTGTTGAAACCTCAGAAAACATGCACTATCAAAGGCCACAGTAACAGTGGGGGTGGACTAATTTTTTTATTCATTGTAGGTCTCCACGAATCTGATTAGAGAAAGAATGTTTGGTGTGCCAATCAAATACTAGGATACGCTATGATGACTATAAATTAATGCGTGACTGGGGAAATATCATGCCTCATGTACCCATGGAACAACACCGAGTTTTCTTTCACGGTGAATCCAAAAGATATACTATGAGAGTGCTGCTAATGGCGTAAAGAAGTGAATCTCGCCCTGTCAGGGCAAACACAAGTGCCAAGCTACTAGCGTAGTTCTATAGTAATTAGTTCTACAGCTCCATAACAAGTACTATTAATAGAAGCAGCCATATTTCACTATCTTTTTATATCACATTTCACGCCAATGCATTAACCCGTGCTATTCACATGCAGGACCAGGCGCCTGGAAATAGTGCCAGCGCGCAGTGATACATAGCGAAGGGATCAATCGGGAAGTGGGTGCGTGGGTTAATAACGGACGTGTAGCACTGGGGCCTCATAAGACCAGAACACCCTCCAGTATACACCCCTCTAACCTACAATCTCCTTCTCTGCCTCTACCAGTCTCCCCCACACGGGTAGGGAACCCCATCAATCTGTCCTTGCTCCCCATACTCCACTGTGTTCTATGTTCGGTGGTGATCACTTTTTAACAAGAGTGATAAGGAGGTCCGCGCGAAAAGAATATGGCCCCCAGCCTCTCAAACATAAAAGAGTATCCCTCCCCTATTTTTTACCCTGTTAGAACTATTAAAAAGCAAATAGATATCTGCGCTGATCACTTTGAGTGCTATAAACCCGGGTATACACCCTTTAATTCTAGCGTTACACCTTTCCCATGTCTCATTCAATATAAATGTAGTCCGATGTATTAACAATGGCATGTATTGAACATCTCTTGAACTAACACTTTACTTGTTGTCACCTAATATATCCTTACCTTTGTACTGATATTGATATATGACAGGTATAATATCGATGTCCTGGTATATATTTCTGCTCCATCATGGCAAATTTTGACCAGATAGATCTATGACTTGACGCTTATTCTTATTCTGTCTGTTCTCTTGTAGTGCCACCAGAGATCAGCAGGCCTCCACTCAGCATCCGGGTGAACGAAGGGGGCAAGGGCCAGTTTGACTGTCAGATGAGAGGCACGCCCTTCCCGGTCACCACCATTACATGGGAGAAGGACAATCAACCTATTGACGTGAGTATTTGAAGATCTGATATTCAGCTAAAATATTCCAGAGAATATGTTAGTGTATCTGTGGGTGCGTAGCGGGGGTGGGGGGGGGGTAACATGGCGGACAGCAGAGGGTGACCAGGTACAGCATTATATGGACAGTTACCGACATGGCCTCTATAGTGATGCTAATGTAGTCAGGTTGCAGCACTATGGAGAGCACATGCAAAGCCAGGCCGTACCCTTATCAACAACTATCAACGCATTCTGGTTACTTAAATGAAGAAAATGAAAATTGCAATTGGAATGCAATAACTGTTAAAAGTGCACGCAGACATAAAATAAATGGACGCTACAATTCATGCAGTTATTTGCCTTGAGAGCACTCAAATCAATCCATGATTAAAACGAATAATGCTTGGTGATTTGTATAGATCTATAAGTTTGCTGGAAATATGAAGGTTGTGCAAGGGAACATGGGCTAAACCCAGCGTAAAGCTAAGTGTTGAGACAGAAGAAGAGCTCCTCAGCACCAGTCCAATGTTATGATTGCAGCAGCCTGATGGAAGGCACACAAAGGAGCAGGGATTTCCTCTGTCCCCGAAGACGATTTGTTTCTTGTAGATAAGACTCCATATAATGGAGGTGGGTGAACCGTGGGGGAGGCTCAAGCTACTTTTATCCCTTCCAATTACCCTCCCTGAGCAATCCACAGGGCAATCCCTACCCCTCCCACCATACACATGCCGAATACTAGGGAGCAGGCAATTTGCCAGAAGTTATGGAAAGTGCTCTGCTATTTTTGCATCTCCTTATGGAAATGGCCAGATGGCCCTTGTTGGGAGGGTCGAGTTAGTTGCAGAAGCATGGCTTGTGTTTGTATAAAAACGTGCATTGTTCCTAGACGTACTCACCCAGGGTCTTAGCATAGCATTGATAACATATTAGATTATTACGATAAGTAGAGTTGGCATGGGCTGTTGTCGTATAAAAATGTATTCATATAACTGGTAATATTTTTTAACACCGGACGTACATGTTTCCTCGGGAACTATCTCTTAGAACATGAAATGCCCAGGTTCTCCTAATCACAGGGTCCTACTACACGTAGTAATCACACATTATCAAATCTTGATAGTGAATAGCACAATATACTAAAGGTCCATGGCTGTTTAGAAATCTCCGACTCCCCATTCACTTATATTGTAAAAGCTTGGGTGTTTAGTAGCTCCCCCTGTCTTCATATTGTAGTACCTATCGACTCATGTGTAAATATAAAATGTGTGAGTGAGAGTGCTTTAGCCTGTGGGGAAAGGGTAAGAAGATCCTTTTCCGGGTCCTCGCCCACCTCACATTCACACTGACGACCCTAGGCTGCTACAGGGTCAGGTAAACAGTGTGGGGCCGAAAATCGATCAATTAAAAACGAGTGTTCGATTGGAGGTAATGGGGTGGGGCGAGGGGACTAGGGCATGTTTGCTGACAGGGCAGTAGGGCCTGATGCCTATTGAAAGAGGAAGCCCCCAGGTAGGATTACCAACATACGCTGATTGGGAGATGGGGTCGGGGTGGGTGTGTGGTGGGATGGTGGGGCAGGGTAGTAAAGGAGATACTCCCAGGTTGGTGTGAGGGGGAAGGGGTATGTAGACATTGTGGCACGTGCCTTTACCACCATGGAGGTGCCACTGCAGGAGGCTGGAACCGGAGCAGGAATACATCGGCCATTGATACAGATAGCGGATTAGTTTGCCCATGAAGCTCCAGGGGTGTGACAGTATGCATAATGCAGATCCCTGACCGTGCTCCCCCGCTGCCCACCTTGAACTAACCTCTGAAACACAGTCCTAGTCTGCAGAGGCCACATCTGCAGATGGTCCTGAACAATCAGCAGCAGCTAAAGGCACACTTACACACTGAATAAATTGGACTGATTTTGCTCAAACAGCTCTTAATGGCTACTAGAGCCTGCTGCTCGTTATCAGGGCGCTTCCTGTATCAGGGAACATGGAGGTAGTTAGGGGTATTGGCAGTAGGGGGCGTGGTAAGTGACAGGGGGCCATCCTGGTATGATCATCAAGTACGAACCCTGCACCATGGAGGAGGGACCCGGGCTGACAGCCTGCCTGTAGCAACAGGAGGCAAGGCAACCAGGACCACCCATAGCATCCTCTTATCGTCTGAGACGTCTACCAGAGAGTACCCCACCCTTTCCCTATCAGTACCACCCACTCTGTCTGACGTGAAATTAGAAGAATTGGTAAAATACAAGCACAGACTACCGGTAACATCCACCCTGCAGGGGTAAAACCTCCTCTACTCACCTCTACACGTGTCTTCAAGAAATGTATACTGCTGCACAAATATGCACATGTGCGTCAATCAAGACGTTTCGTGTAATAAACACAGTGGGGTGTGAAATCCACCTTGCTGTTTGCAGTAATGACTTCGTCTAACTCTTTGATACAAGATATGCGTGGTGTCTCACTCCTCCTTCCCTTAGTTTTCAATGCATGTAAGATTCATGAGCTATTATTGGCATTGTAGTTTTGACTGTACCAAAATATATATAACCAAATACAATGTATGTAACTGCAGTGGTGAGGTAGCATCAGGATAACATGTCAAGTAAGAGTAATGGAGGTCTGTAGTACAGTTTATTGATGACTGTCCGGTACATTAGTAGGGTAGAGTGGTGCAAAACAGTGATGGGATGAGTGGTGCAAAACAGTGATGGGATGAGTGGTCCAAAACAGTGATGGGATGAGTGGTCCAAAACAGTGATGGGATGAGTGGTCCAAAACAGTGTGGGATGAGGGGTCCAAAACAGTGTGGGAGGAGGGGTCCACTACAATGATGATCATGGTACGAGGGATCCAGAAATTTGATAGAATGAGGGGTCGAGTAAATTATTAGGGTAGAGGGGTCTAGTGCAGTGATGTGATGAGTGGTCCAACAAAATGCGGGATGAGGGGTCCACTCAAGTAATGGCTAGAGGTGTCCAGTTTAGAACTGGTCCTATAGTACGAGAGGTCCAGTAAATAAATGGTATGACGGGTCCAGTACTTTGATGGGATGAGGGGTCCTGGAGGGTGGGGGGTAGTTGTTGGATTGGGTGGTGCGTGTTGATGTCTGTGAGCTGGCAGGCAGGGGTCTGATAGCAGCGTTCAGGGCTAACAAGGCGGCCCGGACCGTGTGATCAACGCTAACAAAGGTTAGATGATCATCCATTGGTCGGCAAAACGAGTCCCAGTGGTGAATGGCCGGTGGTGGGCACGCCATTCCCACCCACCATCACCATCTGTCGTGTCCACTGACCGCCGCTCAAAGAGCCTGGTAATCTGTACCATTACTCTGTGGGACGAGTGTTTCCAAGTTTGTACATTTATACTACCCAATCTACTTCTACACAAAGTGTTATCCATTAGATACACTTGTACTAAAACTGTCCCCGTACAGATACATAATAGGTAGCTGTCCATGCTATGTTGATGTTTCAAGATGGTTTATGATGGACAAGGTGCTTATCGTGCATTAAAAGCTCATATTAAAAAGGTATTTATCCTTGTCGTTGAAGCATACCATTTATATCAGATACCCCAACCCGATTAATCCATGAATTACACACTACTAGACACATGCATGTAATTACCATTACAATGATATGTCATGTCTGACCCCTTGACCTGCTCGTGAACTCTAATTGAAGAGATTAAATTGTCACCTGTCCTCAGTCTGTTACTGGTCCAATCACGAAGCACAGAAAGTCTAGGCTTATGTTACTTTTGTAAGGAAAATACTATATCGGAGCTTGTTGATCATATTAGGACACACGTGATGCACGTATTCTATCATTTTAATGACGTATGCATATAAAGGCGTGATTTTGGGATGAATTCCCGTTCCGAATGAATATATATTATTGCGACCTTCCCTGCCCACACATATAGCCTCTAGTAGTAATCCCTACTGTTAGGGTACATAAATCTTAACCGTTCTCATGATGGTGATGGTGTATGTGTGATTTATGTTTATGTGTTTTACCTGTCGACTGCTATTCTGACCGCTGAACGACCTGCTGACGACTGACTACCGGTCACCACACCTCAACCAACAGTCTTCCCGGAATTCTAGAAATCATGTGCCTCCCGGAAATCTGACCATTTACCGATAAGCCACCCTGAGTGCCAACGTGGCGCTGTCTGACGAGAAAACATGACCCGAATAATGATAGACTTCCTGCCCACGTCCACTGCCCTATAGACTGCCCACTTACATAGACTTCCTGCACATGCGTACTGCCCTATGGACTGCCCACTTACATAGACTTCCTGGCCAAGCTCACTGCCCTATAGACTGTCCACTTATGTAGACTTATTGCCCACACTCACTGCCCTATAGACTGCCCACTTATGTAGACTTACTGCCCACACTCACTGCCCTATAGACTGCCCACTTACATAGACTTCCTGCCCATGCGTACTGCCCTATAGACTGCCCACTTACTTAGACTTCCTGCACATGCGTACTGCCCTATGGACTGCCCACTTACATAGACTTCCTGGCCAAGCTCACTGCCCTATAGACTGCCCACTTACATAGACATCCTGCCCATGCACACTGCCCTATAGACTGCCCACTTACATAGACATCCTGCCCATGTGCACTGCCCTATAGACTGCCCACTTACATAGACTTCCTGCCCACGTCCACTGCCCTATAGACTGCCCACTTACATAGACATCCTGCACATGCGTACTGCCCTATAGACTGCCCACTTACATAGAATTCCTGCCCACGTCCACTGCCCTATAGACTGCCCACTTACATAGACATCCTGCCCATGCGCACTGCCCTATAGACTGCCCACTTACATAGACATCCTGCCCATGTGCACTGCCCTATAGACTGTCCACTTACATAGAATTCCTGCCCACGTCCACTGCCCTATAGACTGCCCACTTACATAGACATCCTGCCCATGTGCACTGCCCTATAGACTGTCCACTTACATAGACATCCTGCCCATGTGGACTGCCCTATAGACTGTCTACTTACATAGAATTCCTGCCCACATCCACTGCCCTATAGACTGCCCACTTACATAGACATCCTGCCCATGTGCACTGCTCTATAGACTGTCCACTTACATAGAATTCCTGCCCACGTCCACTGCCCTATAGACTGCCCACTTACTTAGACTTCCTGGCAAAGATCACTGCCCGATAGACTGTCCACTTTAAAAGACTTCCAGCACATGTGCACTGCCCTATGGACTGTCCACTTGCAAAGACTTCATGCCCATACCCACTACCCCATCAGTGCATGCTACTCACTGACCCATAGACTGCCCTTAACATACAGATATTGACCATGCTCTACCGAGTGTCCCTAGGTGCTACGGATACCGTCTGGGAACGTTTGCCGCACCCATCCATCCAGGTAGTCTCTAATGAGTACAGGGCAGTAGGGGTTAGGGGCAGATTGGAGTATTATTTTAGCTATTGCCCCACCATTATACGGCACAGACTATTGTATTTACCCCCCCCTTAATACCTAACCGTGCTAGAGTCTCCAGAGCCTCCCTCTACACCCTTGGGCTCTGGAAGTAATACCCACTTTGGAAACTCAATCCAAGCTTGGCAACATCAACCATGGCCGTTGCGGCCAACTGCCGCAAGGAGTTGGCAAATGTAGCGGCTACTACCAGAAATGGTATGGTGACGTGCGAAAGTGGCTATTCCATCATGACTTCGTATTTTGTGCTTTTATATTAAATAGAAAGCGATATTGCAGCGGCTTATTCTAAGTGTTATACTTCTGTCTGAAATTGAATTGATTGTGATTGGCATAGATTTTCGTATACCCATGTGGGTACTGAGGCATTTTCATAAATCCACCCGAGGTATACATCATGGTCATGTGCTAGGTGGTCATCTGAACATAAAGTGGTTCAGTGGTCGCTCATATTTACCTCTCAATAAAATTACAGTACTGACAGACTTGCGTTTTTATGTTTCCTCTCCAGATGACCCATCCTCGCTTCAAAGTAGACCAAAGTAAGGGGACGCTCGCCATCACCGACGTACACCTCAACGACGAGGGCAACTATGCCTGCAACGTCAACACGACGGGCCATGCCGTCATCACCTCCACCAACGCCCATCTCTACGTCAGGAGTAAGTATTGGTCTCATGTCCTCACTCCAGGCGGCACTGTCATCGCCTCATAACTACACGTCAAATTGCCCATGTCTTGAGACCACCCGGAACCAGCTCATTGCTAATGTTTAGTGTAATGACCAGCAGCTCATTGGGGCATATGTTTGAATGCTTGTTCGGGACCACAGTCGTAGTTTTGTCCACGCCCTCCAACTTTTTTTTTAGAAAACGAATGGAAGAAGCCAACTAGAGAATATTCCACTTGAGGCTCTGTCTAGAGGGTATTTAGGCTGCAGTTAGCGCTATACATTGTACTCCTACGTAAAGGCTATTGGATTGGATATACCCCGTAAACAAGGTGTCTACATATTAAGGTGTCGATCCAACTTAGAAATATTATCGTCATTTTGTCCAGGGTTCTAAAACACATAGATGCCCCTCGAATCGAGCTCTCTCATTGGCTGTTTCAAACCATCATGTAAATTAACGTAAAAGTAATGTATATAACTATATAATGGGTAACCAGCAAAACTCCTTTTCTATCTACTACATATACCTGTAGCTGTGTATATCTATTCTACCTTTACAATAGCCTGAAGAGGTATATTGGTACAGAACAGAGCATATTCAGGCTTAAACAAATCAAGAGTATGGGGTGCTCGTCCTCCTACATATTATCCTGCAGCTGCCCTTGGGGAGGGACAGATGACGAGGGGGATACACAGATGTTGATGGCCTTTACATGTAAGTGTCAGAAGATGCAGGCAGTGATCCGTGCCTCGACCCTAGTGAGAGGTTTTCGGGGTTGGGATAGGGGGTATGTAATAATAGCTTGAATCTCAAAAGACAACTATGGCAGTGTGTACCGTGTACCTCGTGTCCACGTGTATAGAAAATGTGAGGTTAGGTATCTAAGACAAGGCACAATTTCAATATGAAAATGCAGGGAGTCGGATGTTGATTGCTGCAATACAGAAAGTAACTTGATGCAGCAGTGTAAGGTGCCACCTGTAGGAAGGTGAGGAAATAACACAATGACAACTTGGCTAATAGCAGCTTAGGGCCATTTTCCACCACCCGATATGAGTGCTCTATCGGCCGATAGCTGCCCCACACAACCACCTCGGCTGACGGGGCTGCCATAGGGTTCAATGGTGGGGCATGGTCTCTGTCGGCAAATATAGCATCAAATATGGGTCTAGCGGCCGATAGAGGGGCCATATCGGGTGGTGGAAAATGGGCCTTACTGGGTACTATATATTTTAGGAAGGCACAGAAATTCCTATGAGTTAGATTCAGCTGATGGGTCTAGTCTTTCTGCTTCTATGGGACGCAACCTGTGACGATAATAGGCAGTGATAGAAACTCGTAGTGCAAAAGCAGACGGGGATCTCGTCTATATATAGTAGTACCGTAGTTGTATTGAAGGTAGAAAGTGCGTGGATGCACTGGCTAATAATAAATACACTATTAGACTGCGCCAAGGGTCTTTCAGTAGATTGCTTCTATTTTTGGAAAACAGTGTAAGTTGCTGTCAATACGAATCCTATGGCCTGATGTGGGTTGTTCTGTAGCTACTACAGTGGTCTTTATAGCCCATTTACAATTGGGACTGACAGTTTAGCCATATCTTTAATGCCGTTAAAGTCTACCTGATGGAAGCAGCAATTCAGCAGCTAATGCCACACTGTATAACCTTAGAGATTAATCATAATACCCTACTTAAAAGTAGTTGAATGTGAAATTTCTTTGATATGTGGTTATTGTTAATTAAATTATAAAACAATTGTCAACGTACCAGCCCATTGTTCATGTGTCCCCATCGCATTCGGGGTACAGAGGATGGGGGAGCTGGGTGTGATGTGCTGGGGGGGGGGGGGGGTGAGAGGAGTGGGTTAGGAGTAGGAGGTGAGTGACAGGGGGAGACGACAGGTACATTTACCTGGGGAGGTAAGCGCTAACAGCACGGGACGGCAGCACGGGTCCACACCTGGATCCCATCAGGCTCTCACCCCCACCCGACACCTCTCCACCGTGAGTAGGATAGGCGTGGACCGAGGCTGGGATCCCATTGGCTGCCGCCCCCGACCTAGGCCCCCTGGCGGCCATGGAGCGGCCATTAAATACAGAGAAGGGGCGGGGTACTCCTCAAATATTCACCACCCATATTGGGATCTCACTACATGTATATATTGTCGTCTCAGTGCAACAGGGTTGACACTGACATTTTGGCAATTGAGTTTTCTTCTGTTTTAACATCTATTGATCCTTAACTACCTAATATGAAAGCACTGAAGCTCTGCATGTGATATGTGTGCCTACGGACCCCAGTGCAATTAGGCCGTGTCCACTTGGTGCTATAGTAATTGTACCACTGTTTTGCCTCTCCTGCAAAACTTTTAATGCAGATGCAACCTTATTGCACTGAGGCGACGATATGTACCGACAATTGCATTATTACTAAGGTTCTGACTGTGCAGGGGGAGGATGCCTTTTATAATCTATATTATGGTCAAATGGAGGCTAGAATACAATTTGGAGCGACATGGTATCTATCACTACACTCTAAAAAATGTGTTTTAACTAAAACACATTTTACCAAAACACATTTTGGTAAAACACATTTTCATCATCTAAACACTTTTCCTAAAACACTTTACACTTTTCCTGCAAAAGTGTTTAGGTTTATAAAAGTGTTTTGATACTTGGTTACAATCCAACTCACCAGGTGGCAGGGGACACCTATGATGGTACTATTGTAACATTCATATGGACACAAATGTCTTAATTCAAGTATAAATGATAATGATACACAGCAAACTGATAGACCGTAACATTGACACTTTATCTTAGAATGGATTTGTAAAATAAATATCTAAAAATTACCTTCTCAATACCTTGATTCCAATGTAACCCATGATAAACACCCATTTTGTAACATTCAGGATTAATACATACATCCCAGTCCTAAACTCACTGACTAACTCTCTGCATCAGTGTGTTTGAACTCATCTTGACTGTGGGCCAAGCCTGGTTAGCACAGAATCAATGTTGATAACTGGATGATCAACTGTCATCAACTTGTTATCAGCATAAATTCAATATTCTGTACCTGCAGAGACACAGCCATATGCGGTAGGAAGGACTCACTAATCCTAAAACTGGGACCATGGGTTTATAAGGAAAATGAAATAATAGCAAGGGCATAAATTTCCCTGAAGCTCATTTTAAACACTTTTTGAACCTAAATACTTTATTCTCAAAATCATTTAAACACTTTTTCATCTAAAACACATTTTAATTAAAACACTTTTGAATTTTTAAACACTTTTTGAAAAAGTGTTTTGTGTTTTGCCCAAAAAAGTGTTTAACAAAGTGTTACAAGAAAGTGTTTTAAATACAGGTAAAAGTGTTTAAAAACAAAAGACATTTTTTAGAGTGTAGCGCGCCACGTCCACATCATTCTATCCAATTTGTTTGGGGTGATATAAATGGCCACGCCCAACTTGTCCGTTACCTGATGGAGGCACATGTTCCCGGGAGATCTCCACCCATACATCCTACCCCACCCCTTCTATCCAGGTACCTGGGGTGTATAGACTTACCTGGCCAGGTGGGCCCCTGCCCGTGCCCCCTAATGATGTTCCCATATAGATGACAAGCTGATAATACCATCAGCGTATTCATACGCCAACTTTATCTCTACCCGGCGTCTTGATTTAAACTCGGATCCGCCGCCCATTTATCTTGATCTTCCCTAATACTGGGAAATTGGCAAATTACATTGTCTTAGTGTAGCCCCACAGTCCGCCCCAGAGGGCAGCTATTGTGGTTTGTACCTGGCCGCCCCGTCCCTACCTGCTGAGGTACACCTTACTTTTTATTGGTCATAGACTGTTTTTCTACTGCATTAAGGACGCAAGGGGCGCAGGATCAATCTGAGATTGGTGATTTAGTTTGGGAGTTGCTGGCTTCAGGCTGTAGAGGCTGCAGACAGGGTATGTTGGCAATAGTAAGGAATGACTTGGGGATAAAAACAAAATGCGTCAGTTTAATCTGTTTATTTTGTGAGATGGTAAAACCTCCTTGGAATAATGATGAGATTCTACTGTAGTGGGTTTGCTTCACCTAGACACGGCCTTGCCATAATGTCCAAGCACTGAAAAGCATCACTCCATTTTTTTTTGATGTTATGAATAAATTCATCGCAAGACAAATGCATAACGTGCTCATCTACAACTGAAGTATCACTGTTTACGTATCTGATTAACCAATAATGACTAATACCAGCTGACCACCCTGTATATTACTTTTTGACACAGAGCTGCTCAAGTTCCGTCCTACCCCTGTCAACACCAAGCTGGAGCTGGGTTCCACGTCCAAGGTGCACTGTAAGGCAGAGGGCCAGGTGACACCCACCATCAAGTGGCTGCGTGACAACAAGGCCGAGTTCCCGGACCACATTCAGGATGTAGCTGGGGTGCTTATCTTCTCCGGGGTGGAACGGGCGGACGCCGACTACTTCACGTGTGTGGCCTCCTCCACCCAAGGCTCTATTAACGCTACCATATACATCGACGTCGTAGGTAAGTCGGAAATGTATCCCTCTCTCTGTTTAAGGTGGCTGGCGGGGATTGTTAGTTCACCATTTGGACACCAGGGGTCTCCTGCACTCTAATGAAATTATGAGAAACGACATATGCAAAATTCTGAATGGGTTGAATAGGGACTTGAACTCCAGATCTCTTGTGTACAAGATAGAGATGTAACACATGCGCCACAGAGGCAGTTGGGGTAGGGAATTTGGAAGGTGCCATATAATCTAGATGTACCTGTTCCAGCCATTTCCCTTAAGAAAAATGTTCAATTATCCAAAAGATTAGAAATATGGCTGGAACCATATGTCAGAGCTACACTCATTGCAAATATATGCATATAATCAATGTGCTGAGGAAGTTATAAGAAAATGTGATTACTTTTGGATAGGAATCTGTGGATTTATGTGACATATTGCTGTATAATCCTATATATGATACTAAAAGTTCTGAATCTCAGAAATATGCCTGGGACACATTTTTATTGCATATATGAATAGTTCATATCATTTTCGGATTCTGGTGATAATATGGCGAAAATTTAATTACTTTTATTCTATCCCCGTCAGCCGCCTTAAGTGACATTGATATATGCACTCTCATGACCAGCTCGGTTGACTATGTTAAACTTCCATCAATCCCCCGTGGTCAGCATCCTCTTTCAAAATGATTACTGAGAATGATTATGAAAATCAACTCCTGAAAGCCACCCACAGTGTAATCTGTATAGGTTACTGCAGATCAGCCAGAACAGAAAAGCACTTTCTCCCGACACATAAGGTACCCCTCTACCCCTGTTAGGCCTATGGGATCATTAGGTTTCCTTCTGAGATCAGTAAAGCGTGCATTACTTGACATGATTTTACTGTGTTATTCTTTCTTTTCAGTAAAACCTCGGTTCAAGGTAAAGCCTCAGAATACAACGGCGTACGAGGGCTACTCCATGATGCTGCATTGTGTAGCCGTAGGTGATCCACAACCCACCATTCAGTGGGACAAGAACTCCAAGGTCAACGCCTTTGACTCCAAGCGGTTCAGGGTAAGTACTAGTATACTTAACAGATTCATACCACTCCGACTGTACTCTCACTTACAGGATCGAGGGTAGGCCTAATAATGTCTTGAAGATATTCATATCATCGTCTTGTTATCCCGGCTGGAAGGTTTGCCATTCATGTGTCATCAGAGAATTTCCCCTCATTCCAGCACACAGAGAATCATAGAAATGTAAACTTAAAATTCGTATGATAACTAGTAGTGGAACGCTTTTAGCTGGTTCAATACTCCAGTTACAGCTGCCTAAAATACCAGGTACTTAGTATGGCAACTTCACGGTGGAACCAACACCAGTAAGAGAGTGTAGTAAGCTCTCCTGGGTGTAAGATATATCTCACTGGAATGGATGTGGGCTGTAATTAGAGGCTCGGTAGTGGACGTTAAGGATAAGGCTCAGCGACAGGTCATGCCAAGGGTCCGTTTATATTTTATAACGTTATCGATGACACTTGTCTAGAAGGTGAAGGGAGCTACTCCTGTCAAAAGGCCAAAAATATCCATAACAGCACAGGTGACTGAGCTGCTCCGAACTGCTCCGCTCTATACGTCCTTTACTCACTTAGGGATTCACAGTGTGTTGTAACGGTATAGCGGAGGAAAATGGTGAGTATAATGTGCAAAACATGGGACAGATCCTAGACCATCTGTTTTGTAATGTACATGTAACACTAAGTATGTAGTCTCCAGGCCCCTACAACCCTAGAGGTGTGAGAGGTGCTGGGTATAAAGGAAAAATCATTTATCAACAACAGGGGGGGGGGGCAAATTTTTTCGACCCCCCTTCCCGCTTCTGTTGTTAAAAAAATGGTTCCTGGCGGGTTGCATGGCCATGTTTAACACTGACACCTGTGCTAGGTTGATAACCCACTGCCGTGTTAGACAAAGCTCCTAAATGTTCCGAATATTCCTTAATCTGTGATTACATTTGGATTAAGTAATTGACATAGAGAATCTGATATTACCCTGCTTGTTGGGCGTAAGCTTCATAAATGAAGTCTTAGACTGTTTGTTATGTGCTGTATATTGGGGCGTTCTGATGGCGAGCTGGCGAGGTTGACCATGGTGATCCGTGATGATCGTACCCACCGTTAAAGACCAACACACTGCCATAACCACCGATAAAGCAGCGTGGCCTCCACGGACGTGGCCTCCATGACCTATACAAGTAGATGTTTTACTGTGCTGTACTCCCTCTTGAGTCCATAACACCAGCTTACCTGCCGCCTTTACTACACATCGTCCCAATCCTAGGGAGTCTAGCCTCTATAAAGATAGGGGCAGTTTGGCATGCGGCACCAGAGATGACTAATAGTGTACGTCCTTATCAATTCACAGGATACTGAATTTACGACTTATCAAAGCCCCTTCCTGATGTATGGCCTGCCTCCCAAATTGAGTTGACATTCTGACCTCCACTACAGGGGAGATCTCTGGGCTGGTGTCGACCTTTGGTGGGTGGTGGTGCCCTCTGGTGTCTGGGGTCACGTGGGGTGGTCACGTGAGCCTCCAGCAGGCGGGGGTGTACCTGGAGGTGCAGAGTGCCGGGTTGGTTAGAGGCCCAGGCTGCAGATAGGACAGGTTACAGGTATCCATGGTGACAAGCAGGTAATGGATCACCACCTACCTGACCCCCTAACTCCAGGGTCGTACAGTGACAGTGATGTACTTTTCTGCTACACCATGTACATATCTCTATACGGGCCAGAGCCATTGCTAGTACCAAACAAATTCCCTAGGTGGCTCATGTAGTCAGGGGCTAGATCAGCAGTTGGCCTCTTTGTACAGTTTAAGCTTTGGTTGGCCCTTCCTAATAGTCTATATGAAGGTATATTTTAAAAGTCTATACCTTTGGATAGTAAATACTTTAAACTTAAACAATATTAGCTTTATATAGACTTAGAGGGAACATATATAATCCAGGCTGAGTAAAACCAAGCCATTGTCTCCCTATCAGGCTAATCCCCTCCATTCACACCTAAAACAATGGACAGGTACTTAAGGTAATTAAGATAGAGGCAGGGGCAGCTTATCAGTCTTATCAATTCCCATTGTTTTCTGTGGGTGGAGGGGAAGATAAGAATTTACCCACAATCCTCTGCCAGATCCAAGATCGCTGTTGGGGGGCCAGTTACATAACTAATTTCAAGATGGCCACCTCCATACAGGAATTGCTCCGTTCCCTATGATATATACCTCCCATATTGTCCCATCACCATTTAATAATCTACAGCTATTTTAGAATAGATAATTGTTAAAGAAAGTAATTTGAAGAACGTCCACTTAAGATGATTTCGACGACGGTATGTATAGAACCTTAAATAATTTATCAAATGATAGTATTAAAACATTTTCCGACACTGCGCAGATAGCGTTGCCAGGGAAGCCTCCCCAAATTGAAGTTGTCCGACTTTACATGCTTAAATAAGACAACCACTCTGTTATTTAAGGATAATGTGCCTAATTAAATCACAAAACGGGCCCATTCTGACCACTTAAAACCAAACACAATGCATATTTAATGATAATTCCCAGTGCGCGTCCCCAGCAGATCTGAAGGGAATGAGTCGTGAAATAACGGGTCTCAGCGGACTGTGGCCGTCACGTGGTCACCGGAAGTAGTCCCGCCCCGGGACGGCGGGCAGGTGATGGACAGAAGAAATCAGACAGTGATGGACGACTTGGGGAAGCAGGCAGGATGGCGCCCGTCCATACACGACGTGGGTTGGTTTGCCGTGCAGAGGGGCTTGAGTCATGGATATCGGGGGTCGGGGATTTGTGGATAAGCCGTCACTGGGATCAGGGCGCCTATGGGATAACCGTATGATGACACTCAAGGGGAAGGTCCCTGTCTCCAAGGTGTCCCTCGGCGTCACCACAGGGGCCTGGGTGACCCAGCTTGGATCCAGAGGGGGAGAACGGGGGATTTGTATTGTTAGGTAGAAGAGGATCCCTGGAGCCGCCTGCTCCTCTTGGTGACGCCTGATGATACGTCCTGACAGGGGGAGACATGCCGTGTGACACCGCATGAAGGTCGTTACAGCGTCCTCCACGGACGGAAGATTAAGCGGGGGCTCCTCCAGGGTTGGCAAGGACCTGCTGAACGATTGGGGGGAGGGGGGACCAGCATGTAACTGTCCTCTGGGACCTATAAGCACCCCATGGAGGAGGGTACATGGGCGACACCACGTGATGAGTCACGTGGGGTATCGGGTGAGCAGCTCAAAACTATGAACTATACTGACAGCAATATCAATTTGGACTCGCTAATAGAGATTGGTACCTATTGTGATCCAACAGCTATTACCTATTGCATGGTAGTAGAGGTACCTAGTTGGCTAGGATTGGTGTCGATGTCACTTATCAAAATATCACAGACATTGCGCTGCTGCATTTGCTTTACTTTCGAGCAAACATCATATGGAGTCAATGAACACCTCGCATGCATGCTGTCGTCAGCACTGCAATATAATAATGCTTGTACATCCAGATACAATAACTCAAGCTCTAGGATGTAGCACCAGTAATCGGTAAATAATAGTGATGGATACAGATTGATACAGGGAACTGACTAAGTTTAGCATGCACATCGGGGGCCCATGCTACCTGTATTATCTCCTATTATAGCCATGGCAGCTCTTGTATGGCTGTCGGTCATTGTATGAATGAATAGGCACCTCCCATGTGGATCACACCTATGTAGGACCCATTAGGTTGTTTTGTTGAAGGATGGTCATTGTATGACTGATATACCCCTCGGTCTGAACTTAGCACTGTGTCCCCTGCCACCCGCTTACCAATGTGTCTCTGGGGATAATGTGGGATTGCTGTATAATGGTGGCCGACCCATCTTCCTCTTTGTATCCTTACTGGCAGCCGCAGTAATCTGTCTATACACATAGCTCCTACACAACATTACCCAGTACATCACAGCGGTATCTTACCTAAGTGGATTAGCAAAAGTCTACTGTATAAGTTTCCCCATTATGAACTAATTTCTCTTGTAAGGGGAGCAATCATGTATCGGGTTGATAGGTTAATAAATCCGTTCATTATATCTTATCACCATTGTGTGCATGTATCCCGGCATGGATTCTCTATTATCTGCAAAGAAAATCAAGATAGGAAGTAATAACTTATGTAAGCCTATACACAAATCCACCCACTCAAAATCTGTAGGGAAGTTACTACGGTAGTACCTGCAGTCAACCACCGCAGGTAATACGCCTCTTTCATATAGCATTCAGACACGCAATTCCATGACGAGGCGTGAAAATGGAAGTACTCTCTTGTGTAGTTAGTGAATTACTGATTGTACGTCTAGAGAGATTAATTTGAGTGGTCGTCTGTGGATACCAAAGAGTTAGAGTTAGGCCTCTGCTACGTCACAGGGTTGTTAGCTGCGGGCAAACATTGCATGCACGCGGTTAGGTAGCTGTACCATACGCAGAAACTCCTCAACATATTAGATCATTTTAAATAGCACATTTCTAAATGAACATATGAAATGCCCTTAAATAGGCTATTCTCATAAGTAAGTGAATTACACGATTTAATTGATATGGAATAGGACCTAGACTCTCATGTCTGTATACCTTTCAAACAAGTAATACAAGGTCAACTTACCTGACGTATACCCAGAGTTCAGTTCAATATATGTATTGGTTTGTTTGCCCGCAAAGACCCATGAATAGGAACAATTAGTTACTGTAATTGTACAATATATGCCAACAGTAATCGAATCCTGCGCGGCCAACGTTCCCTACATGTCTGATAGAGTGTTTACCTGCCCTTGGCTTAAGTAACTACACCCATACCATGTCTTACTGCCCTTATCTTACTCACCACTGTACTCACCTGGGGCCTTGATGGCACCAGCTTGTAGGTTATGGACTGCCTTCCATCAGGGTTGACAGGGTGCTGGAGGTCGTCTACTACTTAACACCTACAAGCTGGATCAACGTGCTCCAACACGTTTTGACAAGCCCTATGTATAATACACGTATTGTGAAAATAACCACACCTAGGACGACACGTGTTGTGTTTATACCGCGCCGTGTGGCGTGTATTGTAAACACTGGGCGCATTAAAAGAACCCACTGAAGCAACACCAAGACATAATCATCCTCAACACTACACCCACTCTTTATCCTACCCTCAAGGCCTTCACTTTTTAAAAGTCCAATGTGTCAGCAAGCAAAATATATTGTAAAGCAAGTACAATAACAGAGCCTCACAAGTGCCACATCCCCCGGTTTGCTAACACTCTGCACCTGAGGTGTGTTTGGCCAGGAGATGGTCGTTAGATAGTTGGGATCGATTAGGGTTTGACGTGGAGGAATGTTGAGGAGTACTGCCACCTGCTGTGGCTGTTTATCCCCACCCTACACAGCCCCATAGCCAGCCCCTATAGCACCGGGAGTAGGTCAGGTGGGAGCTGCTCCCTGTACACCTGTACCCACTCTTTGTGAGTCCCTCCCCCTCTCTATAGACCTCAGCCCATATACTCATCCCTCCTATCCACCCTGACCCCCATCACCTCCCCACCAGGACCAACCCAATTCCCCACTGACACGCTCAGTGCCGGAGTGCTGATCCTGTACCCCTTTCACCTGGTGGTAGAGGGATGAGTCAGACCTCACCCCGCCCCCTCCCAAATCAGCATGCCGTATACAGGTGTTAACCATTGGTACAGATCCGCCTTGCTCAGGTGACTGATGGCACTCAGGCACAAGCGGTGCTGATCACTTTAACCCCCCCCCCGCCCTCCACACCCACCCTCACCTCACCTTAACTCCCACCCACCCACCCATCCACTACTTACCCACGCCCATTTATTGCCGACCACCAGATGTCACGTCAAGCGTCCCTGTGACCCACATTGATGGCCGCTACTTCCGACCGCTCAATCAGTACGGCCGCCATATTGGACAGCGCCATTGGCACTGATGGGTTGCCATGGTAATGCACGGCCAGGTGTGAGTCACCCCAGCTGACCAGTGTAAGGCCAGGTCTTCCTCCAGTGTACGGCCAGCCTGGAAGGACCTGGAGATGGTCCGTGTTTGCCTTGTTCTCACGGACTCTACAAGAGAAGGCCATAATGGTATTTTTCGTGAGGCCCCACCCGAGGTCTACCTCCCACACGCATCAGATCATTATTGACAGAGTGAAAAAATATTATCGACATACTGTCACTCCAACAAAGATAAAGCTCAGAACCATTAGCTTTATATAAGCTAACAATACATTGTGGACGGAAATCATCATGAGTCTTAAAAATCAAGCCAAATAAGCCTGGGAATCTAAAGAAAAATAAGAAAGGAAAATGAAACCAAAAGAAAACCTACAGCACGAAACGTTTATGTCAGAGATCATACGGGTTTCAGACACAAAAAAACATGCCTGTTTGAGAATGTCACAGTGTTAGCGTGTAGTATGTAGTTTACTTATGTTACTCGATCTGCTCATGTTGGTTCTTCCAAGCTGTCTACTGCCACCTTGAGCAGCTCACCGATCAGCTTCCAATTACTGCCGTAATCCCAGCACAGCCACCGCTCTACCCACCTCGTGCCTGCAGGTCCCAAGTAAACCACGGCACAGCCACCTCAGGAGCAGCCTGCTAATTATGCCAGTGTCTGTGTGCATGCTTTATCGTCACACCACACAGCCTGCTCCCAGACAAAGTTTTAATCAGTCTAATGCTGAGACACCCGACTTCATATCTGGAGTAGGACAGTAATGATGACGAATGGCAGCGTGCTTGTTATTGAGATGAGCATGCTTCATTGTTCTTTTTGCCCACTAAAAATCTCTCTACTCCCTGAGGGTACACAAAGCCTAAAGACACGGAGAGTCATCTTATTACTGCGCTTGGTTCAATACAGCTTCTTTATATACAATCGGTGACTTACATATACATGCAAAAAGGTTATCATGCATTTCTCTTTGTTTTTAAAAACAAGACGGCATAATGGAATTGTGCATGTCATAGATGTGATGCATGCCATAAAATAGAAATCCTTGGTATGGGTATGCGCTTTCTGTACACTCTGGCCTGGCACTCTGAATGCCTCTTCATACATTGTAGACGGGTTCAGGGTTGTCAGCACAGAGCACACTGATCGTATACAGGTATGTAGCGTACCCTAAAACCTCTGTCTGCATACATGTGAGCTGCTCGGAGCAAGTCATGTAGCATGTCACCATACTGCTGCTGCGTGGGAGAATCATTCCTCTACACAACCCCAAAATGCTCTCTCTTCTCCAGCACTAATGCTGCCTCCGGTCATGTGTGAAGCCAATACCAGTGGACAAAGCCATTTGCTGCGGATCATTGCCTCCATTCGCTGCGGGCCTGACTTGTGATGCTCATTTGTCTTGTCCCTGCCCACCCACGTTTCACACCAAAATGATGTGGAACCCTGGGTGTGATGTTAAATCAATTAAACCATGCTTAATGAAGATGTGGTCTGTCCAAGAGTCTTGAGCATGATAGAAATATTAAATAGAGGCGTTTGATTCAATGTAAAGACTGTATTTTATGCTTATGAGCCTCGGGAGATTGACCTTGTCTTAGTTATGTCAGTGTTTGATTAAATAACATTATGAGTAATTCACTAATGGGTGCAGCTTTTCCTGCCACATGGATTACTTGCGGAGTTCCCTGGTGAATCACTAACATTATTTAATCGTTCGTTTGCCCATACACACCATAAATCTCAATAAAGACAAAGTCTCCTTGCAGTGGATGTCAGAACAATACCATTAGACAAAGTGGTAAAAATGGATGGTTTGAAATCTTTACATGTGTATGGAGTTATAAATGATCAAAAGTGATTGCTCTGCATACATATGGAACAAGAGCATGTTCCAGATTTCTTTTTTTCGTTTACTCAAAGCTATACTCGGATACACATGGGTAGCAGGGCTTTGGCAAGTTAATGAGACTATGTATAGAGAATAGGAAATCACTAAATCCAGTATTACTGCTTATGGTCATTTCAATATCACGATTTGCAGGCATGGTCACCTGCAGGGGGCCCTCCTTCCAGTGCAAAATGCTGTTAACAGTTTCTCTAAATGAGTAGTCTAAATGATTCAGAAGCACGTTCTGCCGAACTATCAATTGCAACAAGGAGAGGGGGTCACGTACGGGGCCATGTCATACAACAGCTTTCAGGGACTAGAGCGTGAGAGGTGGGAACAAAGCCTCCTACCTACCCCGTCTCTCCATCACTCTCTCCTCCCCTCCAGCACCCATGGGTTGGGGTTTGATTAGACCGGCAGCAGGGTCCTCCGGCCCATAGCCAGCCAGGGTCAGGCTGAGCACGCCTGAGTCAGGCCATATTGTGTGGGTTATGACAGGCTGCTGCCATCCTTCTTGCCACGCCGTCTAAACGAATGATTTGTGACCGTTCGGTACAATTAGAGGGCGGGTCCATCAGGGCGCCGGATCAAAAGGCAACTGTGCCTGAAGCCGACGGGCAGAGGCATTGGTTATAGTAGCAAGCACACGGCTGCTGAGAACAGAAGTACTGGGGGCCACTTATAATAAATGGAACTGTTTAAGATCATAGGCAATAGGCCTAGAGGGCTTAGGGAGCAGGTCATCGTAGGCTCAACTGATCGTGTGCAGCAACTCTGAGCTAAAGGGGACAGGTCATAGCCCCAGGAACAGGTCATAGGTAAAACATATCAAATAAGGGTTATAGAAATCAGGTCAAGACAGAGCGGTCAGTTCAGGCATAACAGTGTCACATGCTACCTGGGACCAGAGAGAGGTATGATATTGGGTAGTTCAAGGATGAGAGGAGTATGCGATGGTTATAGGTCACAAGTAAAAGATATTATTCTAAGGAAATGGGTATCAAAGATTGTTTTTAAGTGCCGGACAAGCAAAGGAGTACACACAGCATAACGAGTAGAAAGAAGATACTTCTGGGTCAAAATATCTACGTTCAACATATCATTAGCACGACTTACGCTCACTGGGTTAGAGTGGATAGGACGAGCCTCGTAGGTAGGAGTGTCCAACAGACGGTGCAGGGAGAGTGGGACGCGTGAGTAGTATATGGAAAATGTCCTTTGTGGAGGGAACGCAGGTGAAAGTCAATGACCTTTTATTTCATGGAACAAGTGCCATGGAGTTTACAAGTGGACAAATTCTCTGTCACATAATGATAAACTCAGGATGAGACTGTGGATCGCTGCAATGTAGTAGGGATGAGGCAATTATAGGTCAACTGCAGTCTTATTTAAGCATGACTTAGTTGCACAGCTGCTCTGCATGGAACCTGTTGACTGGGCAGGCGCATGCGTTTCATTTAGACACCTTGGGATATCTATATTCATCTTTCTCCAAGGGGTTAAGGCTAATGGAGGAAATTGTCTCAGGAGATTCCCACTAGTCACCCCCTCCTCAACCACCCCAAGGGCTGGTGGGGGACCAGCTTGATACGGGGTGGATCAGAGGGATAACCAGGCGGTATAATTGTAATTGGGGCATGGCCGATATTGACTCTGTGCCTGAACTGCAAAAGGTTAGTCAGGAGTTTGTGGTGGGTCTGGATCAGGCTGTTAAAGTGGGTGGTCACGGGTTGGAGTGTGTGGCAGCCCCTTGAGGTTTTGTTACAGGCTACCCACCCCCTTTCTCTCTATCTCATTAAGCCGACCTGTGGCTTGTACTGGATGTTAACTGACAGTCACAATCTGATCGGTTACACCCCTTCAAACCACATCTGCAAAAAGATACTGATGTTCTCTCCATTTTTGTTTAATCTGTGCTTTAACATCTATTGATAGAAACCTATGACACAACTTTTACCATAGTTGCATTTTGGAAATAGGCAGAAGAAATATGCTACGTACATCTGAGTTTTCATTAAGTGTGAAATAGGCACTTGCAAAAGCTGAGTATATGAATCAGTTGATTTTCTGAACCAGGGAAGCATTTAAGGTCACACCCCCACTACACGTCTGTGACCTAGGTTTGAGGGGCTGCCTCCCAAAGCCTTCACCACTGCAACCTCACCCTCCACCCCTAACATCAAGAAACATTGAATCACATTAAACTTTTACAGCACCAAGCTTGTAGTGGGAGGTTAAGATTAAAACTGTTCGTTGCGCCCCAATAGGTCGTGTCATTCTTTATTAGCGGTTCAGCAGAGCGTCGATGCGTCATCCTGAGTTAGATGGAGTAGATCTTGACTTATTTATGCAGGAGGGAGCCAAGCGGACGGGTTTCTAATGCTGGACTGCTGCCACAGAGCAGGAGTCGTGCTCTACCCCATGCTGTAGACTTCTTGTTGTCGTGTTATGAATGGCCACCAGAGGTCGGCACTGTGGACCTTCATTAACTTGGCGGAACTGGGAGTGACTCAGTGGCGGCTGACGCCTGTTTTCTGGCTGGATATGAAGACGGATGCCACTTGGGCCGGCACAGGGCTCCCACACAACACTTAATAGACACGTGTTTCAGGGGCAGGGCCTCCATACAGCCGCCTTTGTTCTGCACACTGCTAGCTTTAATGAGGCAGATTTGGGGGAACACCTTACATGATTGGAGCATTGATGGATGACCGGTGTCGGCAAATTCAGACCACTGACAGGCTGTCTATATCGACATTAGCCTACTATAAATGGACCCGTCCCCAGGACGCCAATCAGATAATGGATAGGGGAGGGACGTATTGTCTGCATCAATGACTACACTCAGATTGAGAATTCTGGGAGGAAAAACACAAGAAATTATTTTTTCATCGTTATTATCACTGAACATTATTGCCTCATCCTATTGTTGCTGTTCATCGTTTTCATAAATGACCTTCCGGAAGTAATACAACATGCTACCTGTGTGATGTATGCTGATGATGTAGTGTTATATGTTGCCAGACCTGACCCAGTGAGGCTACATGGCTTCTACAAGAAGACCTAAACAGGGTGCATGCATGGTGTCTATCAAACTTTATGACTGTAAATACTGCAAAAAGCATGGTAATGTATTTTGGCTCAGGTCATCAAATCGACAACTTGCAGGGTCCTGTTCTCAACATGGGTAATGCTCAACTGCCAATTTGTAAGACATAATATTATACCTATCTGGGGGTGGAGCTAGATGGCAAGCTAACTATTAACAACCACTTAAACAAAGTTAAAAAAATGTCTTGGAAACAAGATGTATTAACTGAACAAAATATGAAAGTTCATTCCTGCAGAACACTGCATAACAGTCTATAGATCTACCATTGTTCCTAGTCTAGAATACTGTTCATTCTTCACTGGTAGCGGTCAACAAGCAGGGCTCGACAAGCTACAACATATGCAAAACCAGTGCCTGCGTATATGCTTGTGTGCCCAGACACGTGACTTGACCATAGAAGAACTGCATAGCAGGTGCCATATCCAAATCCTGGCAGAAAGAAGGCATGTCCAACTTCTAATGATTATGTGGAAAAAATGTCAGGAAGGAGAAGGCACTGAAAATGTAAATGTACGCACTAGAGGAGACAGGAAGATAAAATTCAATAAAAGTAGAGCCAGGACCTCTTTTTACAAAAAGAGCCCCTGTTATCGTGGCGTTACTTTGTGGGACCAGCTGAGTTATTTAGAACAACATGTGACCAACAAAGGGCATTTCAAAAACATAGCCCGTAGCAAATGTATCACAATTCAATAGCAGTAATTGAAGCTGCATGCCAACAGCAAAATGTATACCCGCGGCCCTATCATCTATATCTACCATAATGACTGATATATGCGAATTATGTATACATTCTCTGTTTTTGCATGCTACCAGCTAGGTATTTTTCTTTCTTCTTTTGTACTCCAACAAATGTAATTGACTACAGGAAACCTTTTTCCACCTGTGGTATGCAAAAAAACGTTCCATTGGAACGAAAGCACCTAATAAACAAACAAATTGTCTATTGTCTCGGGACAATGGTTGTCGTGTCCACATTATATCAGTCTAAATTTAGGTGAGATAGATAAACGACAAACATCGCCATCACTATATCTTTTACTTGCCCCCTTTATTCCGCCCAAATCCTTTGTTTCAGACCGCATTATAGGCCTGGCATAATGTGTACATGTACACGGGACTTCTTCCCTATAGAGATTGATGTTAAAAGCATCGGTTTCTTCTGGGGATATGGTGAATAGTATGAGAGATTTAGATGTACTTGTACATAATTCTGCTTGTATATATTATTTCACAAATTTATATATCCAAGCTGAGACACCTAGTTTCGTGCTGACACCATCAGTTGCCCTGTTGTTGACTATTGGCTGTAAATTGGTGTGTAATTAGTGCAGCTCGGTGAGAATGAGGGCTAACTCCCAGGGTGGACATGCATAACAATTCTAGCCCTACTTCTCCCAGCCCCTACATTCAGACGGCCAATCATTCTATGAAGTGCCCCTCAGAGACTCCACACGCCAACACCCCGGGACATGGCCCGAGCAGCTCCTCACCCTAAACACGGCACAGGAGCAGCTCTAGACGTTATCTTGGAGTGAGTTATAAGGCTTGGGGATAAAAGGGTCAGTTGTTGATTTTTGGTCTGGGAATTATAATGACGATTGGTCTAGTGGGTGGTCAAGGGGGAGTGGTCAGGTCTACAGCCCTGGTCTGTGTGATGAATGACCCCCTGATTGAGACATGGTAATGGGTTAATCTGACGGTCTGCGGCAGTTAGTGAGAGTGGCCATGGAGGAGTGGTCAAACCTGCAGTAAGCCAGGACTTGGGGGTTAGCCTCTCCTGGTTACTCCCCATCATTGCAATTCAAATAAGCGTCCATTCAATCCACTTCCCAATCGCTATATTGGGGGCTATCATCCTGTAGCTAGGTGGCCAGAGATAAAACAAAGACAGTAAACGGCCCACGCCCTCTCTGGTTCCCTTCATTGTGTATTTCTGATTTTTCTATTCACCGTCGGTACAGAATGACACACCCTCCCACGCCCTTATACCACTGAAGACCCATGAAGTGCTACACTTTAGGTTATATTGAAATCTGTGGACAGTCCTGCCTATCTCCGCCCACCAACCAGCACCTAATCCCTCCTCTATCTCAATATTTGTAGACTCATTGAAAACCAGCCGTGACAGGGCATACCTGCGGGATTCCTGCTTGTGTGGGTGGTAGGTACCCCAGTAGGGCCAGTCCCTGGGAGAACGAGATGAATGGGAACATGGGGCCCGGCCTAAGTGTAGGACTAGATTTCAGATATGGGATGGTGGGATTTAACTCCCGCATAATTGGAGGTCAGAAGTTAAAGGTGACAGGCCATAGTGTTCACAGTTCCCTAAATAAGGGACATAATGTAGGTGATGAATGATACATCACGTTTAGTGGAGTAAACCCCGGTTAGTCTGGAGATACCGGTAAACCTTTTTGTACCTGCCAAACACAGTTTATACCCAAAATACACCGGTAAACTCATCCTAACAAATGTTATTTTAGGAACCATGTATCTCAATTGAAATAAGCCATGTCCAGTACATGGACTGTTTTCTCATCATAAGCACATTGTCTAGTAAAGATTTTATCTGAGAGCTTGCATACTCTGCTACCATATGTGGGTGTGCCTGTACATATGTAGCATTTCCGTATACTTCTCACGGTTCAAAAGTAGTATTTCAGCCTCAACTCTCGTGGGACTAGCGTGCTGGAGAGAGGAATGCATCACCCTTTACCGACCACAATGCACTTGAAACTTGATACATAGGCGGCCCAACATTCTATATTCCTCCTAAGAGACTTTGGATGTCACCTCCACGGCAAGACATTCGTCTTTTCTGTGAGTCCCGCACGCCACACGCCATGAATATTGACCAGTCTATAGCGGCCCAGTCGGGTCACGACGCCATGATTGTAGCGACAGGGCCAATTTCTTAGCCCACGACCCGCACATAGAACATGACCCAGACCTCCCCCACCTAAGCAGCAATCGTATTCAATTAGACACCAGCCTAGTGTGTGTTAGGGGGCGAGAGGGGCGCTGTCCGTCTCTGTGCCACCCACGGGGCTGTAGCAGGGTAGTGGTGAGGGAGGGGCCGTTAGATCCCTGCTGATCCGCACCCAGAGTCCTGCACGGGACCAGTGGGAGGGGCGGGGGCGGAGGATGCAGCTTCTGGGCGGTGATGGAGATGGATGCATGCCGACAAGTGGACAATTGGCAACATGCTGCATGCGGCACGCTGTCAAGATCTGAGTGGGTCAGACTGGGGTCGGTTAGGACAGCAGATGATCCTAATCTGGACACGCACTGGGTAGGGATTAGAACATCCTGCTGCTGCAGATGCTGCTGCTGATGCTGCTGCATATGGGTGGCCATATCTATACTGATGATTTAAAGTCTTTGATAATAGTTTTATGGTGAGTATAGGAGATGTTTACCCCCTTCACGATTGTATATACGGTATTTCTTTGGGTGTCGATTGGACAGGGCAATGCATGTCTATACCGTTAGTGATCACTGTCCTGTGCCTACCCACCAGTCGAGTGTATTCCTTATACTCTTCTACTGGCAGGCGAGCAAGCTCTAGCTTGGTTCTTCTGTACGATATGCTGGTTCAACCCCCCACCCTCACACACACCACTTCGTGCATGTGCCCCCCCCCCCCGGGAGGATTCCATCACCATTCAAGGTCAGGAGAAAGGTGGGCATCCATCCGCTCCAATCATGTTAAGAAAATAAGGAATCAAAGCACCTTCTAACCCGGGTGCTGCGGCCTTTATTGATTTGACCCTGACCTAGGGTCGGATAATTTAGAGGTACCAGGGGCAACGTGCAGGGCATGCGCCACCGTGGTGAAAGTAATGATCAAAGGATGGAGCGTCTTGCTGCCATCCTTGGACCTCCTGCTCCTCCTGGGTCGCCCATGTTACTAGTAGCCACGGTGATGGAATAAGCTCCCTGAGTGAGCTGCTCAATACATGTATAACCCCACACATCGTGCTGCTCACATCATGATGGCGTGTGTCCTTACAGTGGTAAACCGCCCATAAAGATCTGTGTGCTACATCTATGTACACAAAATACCTGATGTGTGCAACCAGTGGCATCCCCATACATGTATATGTATGAGGTGGGCGAAGGTGCATAGGTCTGCTACCCAGTGGCTACTGTCAAGGGTTAATTTATTGATCGGGGTACCTTGTAAAGGCACATGCATCACATGGAAATCCTGCACCTGGGGTTGCCAATACGGCCCGTCCCTCTCACCCATCCAATAAGTCTAAAGCCATCACCCTCAGACGGATCTCCCTACTTAACAGCTTAGGAATGTGCCATACTTTGGGATGCGTGGTCTAAAAGAGGGTTGCATCCTTCTCGACCATAAACCGAACTACCATACAGTCCAGCTAGAAATGAGAGTGAGTATAGTCTATGTAAGCTAAAATGGGGAGGTTTAAAAGCCTTCTTTTGGATAAGGGCCGGCCGGCCCAGTGGATATATGCCAATAGCTGTGAATAGACATTAGTTGTACTGATAATAACCGAAAGGAAAGAGTAGATACTCTTCTCCTTTAGACACGCTTGGAGTCCTCGCCGTGGCTTTTAAACTAAAGCTTCCCTGATCATCCGTGGGTACGTCTTGGTCACTTAAGTACCAGTACAGCATGGTGTTGGACCGTCTGCCCTAGGTCTTGCCGCCTGCCGACCTCATCCCACACCCCAAGTGCTGCAGGAAATGTCTAGGATCACCCTCAGTCCAAGAATTCTTTCGTCAACATTAAACCTATATAAAAAGAGAGGAGCTGGTTGTTTTAGCATTATATATGTCTGTGAACGATACCGAGTTCTTTGTGTGGACAAGAAAGATGTACACATGGTGAATATGAGGTCACTACTCTTGGAGGCAAACAGTGTCATAAACATTAATGTTCTTCACAAACCATGTTCGCCACCTCATGTTCACTTCAACAGCGGCCTAGTTTTACAGTATCACAATTCTTTGCTTGGTGTAGTAGAAAAACTAAGATTAAAACAATGGGTGTGAGCCATATCTCTGAGCAGGGTGGGTGGGCGCTCCTTTAGGTGGGCTGTTTGTGTTCAGCTCATCCATTGAGACCGAGCAGTGTGCCGTGAAACGTGGAGATTGATCCGTGCCTCGGCCTGCTATGACCACGCATTATCATCCTTACACGTGGGCAGGCAGGACCACAGGTCTGCCGCTCCATGGCCTGATAAGTAATGAGATAATTATATTAGACCGCATGATGTACTGACTCCTCACCACGCCACTTGCATGTGTGTAATTGCTGACTTCTGACAATCCATTTGTCTTTATGTGGGTTGCCATTAAAACAGCCCAAACCGCAGTCTAAATGGATAGTCTGATATTAGCCGTGTAGTTTGATCATCTCTTCGCATTTGTGAGGTGTAGCAATTAAGTGCAAAGACTTTATGGGGTACTGATTCAGAAGACACCCTTCATATCCCTGTATCCAACAAATAAGAAAACCACGCAAAGAACCCCTCGTGTGTATTAAGCCTGTTGCTCCTATAGAGGTGTGTGGTAATTCTTACTTCAATACTTATATTATGTATAGTGGATCCTAACGACGTGCATAGTGATTGAACGTGCACCCTTCACCCCTATTCTCTTGGCCTTGGTCATGTTACTTTACCATAAACCTAGCCCCAGTGACACTAGTAGAATGGTTTGTCTCTTCATAAGCTCTATTTACTGTGATATGTCACTTCTCTTATTTCTCCTTTTATTACTGATCAAAGTCTATGTACAGGGGATGTGGCGTGGTGGCAGGCGGAGACGGGCGCCGTCCGACAGGCCCTCTGTGGATCCCTCATCAGATCTAGCTACCAAGGACAAAGAACCTCCGGCCTGATCCCGGCCAGATCGTGACCATAAATCGGCACCAGCCGCAGATCGACTATCATTACGACATTGTTTGTGCGCATTGACGGTGGGGGCCTTTCAGTATCCGGCTGCAGGTGGCCTCCTACCACATCAAAGAGATCAGACACCTGGATCTATCGGGGGATTAAGTGACTCTTGCCATACCCAGCCACAAATCACACCTTGTTAAATGCAGCAGTCACTGGTCCCGATCGAGGGATGAGTAGATCCTCTAAAGAAAAAAAAAGTTTAATCCCATATATCAGACACAGATTACTTGTACACCAACCAGTTTAGAGGGGGTGCCGTTTGCTACATTAGCTCCTAATAATGTTTAACTTTGGAATAGGATGGTAGCTAGAATGTCACAAAGGGGCAGGGGAATTAAGTCTGAGTGATTTATACCTGAGAGGAGAACAGGGGTGATTTAGATCCAGAGTGAGATTGGAGTTTAATAAATGGCTGGACCCCTACAGTTTGACTCTGTATCTCTTTAGCGACGGGATTCATGACACCTGTAGCCGAGCATGAAATGGATGTGTCCCCGACCTGGGACCTTAGCCCCTCCAAGTGAACTTGGGACCTGATCCCCTGACCTGGGACCACCCAGTACTGGATCCTAGTGTAAAGGTTCTCTTGTTTAGACCACCCCAGACACAAGGGTGAAGAAAGGTCTGTCACGCCCCATACCGCCCCCTGGATCCGCCCACAGCTTCAGGTGAGGCGCTTTGCTGTGATGTAAGGAAGAAGATTCCCTGTTCTCAGGCCGCTGTGGTACACCGCCTTAATGGTGCTCTGAGTGAGTTGATTCTCCTTAATGAACGGTGCGATGTGCTCAAGAAACTGATTTGAATTCCAGCACCTGCTCTGCCATATATAAACAACCACCCACCAACAAACTACCAGGGCTGGTCAGGGATGAGACTCGCCAATGTACATTGTTTACAAGACAGAGGTTACCTCAGAAATACAGGTAATGGTAATAAAGCGTAAGGCAAACAGATAAGAGACATTTAAACGATTTGTGTTTATGTACACTGAAAACCTATACATATATAAAAGTAATCATTTAAGATGACTTTTGTTCATCATTTGAAGATGATCACCCCATCTCATCAAAATGATGACCCAGATTCATCATTTTGATGACATACTTCTGCCACTAGGGGCCTCCACTATACAAAAATACAGAACAGGAAGTACCTAAAGGTAAGCTATCAATCAATAGTTGCATTAATCCATTTCTGTCTCTGAAATGATATTAACAACTGGCGGAAATGATTCTTGTTGGTTATACATATTGATATACTATGTGCTATTTAACACATCATGAAACTAACGAGGGTCAAGAATAAAGACCCTACCAATACCAGGAGGGGGGGCAGGTGAATACAAACATATTTGAAACCTAAAAAAAGCCCATTTTGGCTGTACACCTATCAATCTGAGCATGTAAGCTATATTGTAAAAGGTAATCAATATGATGACCCTTTGTAATCACTTATGATTACCCAAATGATGACAAGGTACTCCCCCAGACGGCATCAAACTGAGCACCCTAAAGTGATCTACACTGATTAGTTTCTACCGTTTTAAGTTTTCAGTGTAGACCTAAATGATCATTATCGGTCTAAGTAGGAGCACTGGGTTTTCACAGACTTTCAACCAGCGATGTGCTTGAGAGGTCGATTCTGTCATCTTTGGGTATAGGCACTAGATACCATGCAATTGAAAACAAAATCATTCAGAATGTGCACCAACTATGTGGGCCTAGAGAAATTCAGTTAATAAGTACATCGTATGTGCTTTATGGACAGCAGTCGGCCAGAAATTTCTGACAAAGTGCCCTCAGCACCATGACAATGAATGTGGAGAGCCCGGGTGGAGAGGCACTGGGTATCTTTTTTACGATACTACCATGAGGGATATGTAAGAGGAAAAGCAGAACCCTTTGTAGTCAGTTTTTGCGCATGTATACGGGAAGAGTACTGGCCTGATGGGATGCGCATCATTTGTGTTGGCAACTCTTTGAAAAAGAGCGGCCTAACAGCATGAATATCACTATCCTTCCTCTTTCTCTTTTTGTTGTTATTAGTTTTATGGGACAGCTCTGGGGCCGTGTTATCGACGTTTTTCAGTTGTTCTGCCCATCACACTGTTTCCCAAACCCAAAGAGCGGCTGCTGTCAGAAGAAGGTGCAGATAGATTAGCACCTTTTTTCGGCGGTGCATTTCTAATTAGTGGAAATCCCTCATTATCCCCACGGCCTCTTCCAATGAAATGAATGGGCCGCGATATAGATGTGGATTAATGGCTTCATGGGGAGATAATTGGGCCTGAGACAGGGAATTGAGTTTAATTGAGCAAGGCGCTGGTTGGTGGAGAGTCCCTAGCCTTGCAGCAGCTCCCTGGACGCCTGTGTCTCCGATAACAAGCAGAAGTCGCATCATTTGTCGTTTAGACGGGAGTGGGACCTGGAACAGATTGGTTCATGGTGCTCGTAGTCGATGCCTCCCACCGACCTGTTCGCGTTCATGTCCATATGACATCCCACAATGTTATATGATTTTTCTTTTTCAGACTTGCACCTACAAACTACAATAAATTCAGAACAGTTATGGTCCTATGCACAAACGCCCAGCGCCCTCATTCATAACCCAACTACTATCATCTATTAGTATGGAAGTAGATGTTGAATAATTTA
Source organism: Acholoe squamosa (assembly GCA_949317995.1). Taxonomy (NCBI): domain Eukaryota; kingdom Metazoa; phylum Annelida; class Polychaeta; order Phyllodocida; family Polynoidae; genus Acholoe; species Acholoe squamosa. The sequence continues at coordinate 54,479,434 of OX439035.1, read as the reverse complement.
CTCACGTGCCCTGGATGGAATTCAATTCTCAGATCTCTTCAAGACAAAGCATGTTATTAGCTACTGCTAGCGATGCAGCTTTGGGGGCATTTCCCAATAGTGCTAATTGTCATAACATGTACTTTGAAATCCCCTCTGGCATTGTTGACAGGAATTAGGATTGCGCTTAAATAGACGTCCAGTACTCTGTAATTGACATGTATTATGTACTTGTGGAACCCTCTGCATTCAACCTTATTTACCCCTACCACTCTTCTGTTTCTTTGAAATTTATGAATACCAACCTAACCCAGCTACATATCTTTATGTTTACAGGTGCTGGGGAATGGGTCCCTCTACATCTCTGAGGTCTACATGGAGGATATGGGCAAGTACGGCTGTACGGCAGGCAATAGCGGAGGCTTTGAACGGGAGGAGATTTACCTGCACGTCGGCAGTAAGACACTGATTAACACCTTAATTAATTATAACATTTTAATTCCCTTCACTAGTGCGACACGATGCTAATCATCCTGCTGCAGTCTACAAAAATGCACTCTTCTTTTCTGCCTTAACAGAAATTTTCAAAGGTTAAATTAGAGATCCAGTTACAAATCAGATAAACACTGATTTTAAAAACTGTGATTTTGATAGCCTTCAACTAAATATCCATTCTGGTATCCCATATTATAGAAATGATAAGGTATTAGTTTTAATCCACATTTCAGTAGTATTACTTGGGATAAACAGTGTCTGTTGGTGAATATAAGGTGTGGGAAAAAATCCACAATGTAGAAAACAGACGTATGTTTAGGCATGGCTATCTAAAACTGATTCATTGTATATTTAGGTGCAGAGAATTACTCCCGAGACAAGATCCACAGCCGCATGTCAGAGGAGAACTACAGCATGATGAAGACCATCATCATCGCCGTGTGTTCGGCCGTGGCCTACCTGGCCGTGGTTATCGGCCTCACCGTATACTGCAGCATCAGACTCGTCAAGGCCAAGAACATGAGGAAGATGGCCAACGACACCCAGCCCGTGCAGACGAGCGTCATGACCAATCACGGTCAGTTAAAAACATCACTATAGTAGCATAGTTTTAACCTCATTAGAATTTGTTTTGCCATGGATTTAACCATTGGCCCCACTAGATTGCTCTCCACAAATAGCCTCTTTGGTCGACTTTTGTGTAGGGAAAATACAGCCAAAGTCGGTCGAATTGGCCTACATTGAAAATATAGGATTCTACTAAGGTGATCACTATTGATGAGTTAATGTCCTCTTTCTCTATTGATGACCTAAGGTATTCATTATGATCACCCAACAGCTGCCCAAGGTCATCACTTTGATGATATTTTTCTACCACCAGGGGGCCCTAGAATACAACAATAGGATATGCAATGTTTACTATGTGAGCTATTTTGAATGTGTACCTATAATACTCTTGATCAGTGTCTATAGGATGAATGATGTGAAAAATGTCATCACAAGGGAATGTTAATTGATCAAAAAAGTCATTTGGTCAAAATTTTCAAAGACAAAAGCATGTTTAATAATTGACACCTCTTTTGTCACTCAAACCATAATCATATCCATGGGGATGAGCTAATATTCCTTATACAAACAACTACAAGTATACCTCACCAAGGCATCATAAGTCAGCTGTAAGTGCCCTCAACGGATGCTTGGATGTGGCGAGGGAAGGGGATAATTATGCAAATTTATGCAAAGATCTTAATTAATGACAACGTAATCATTCACAAACTCCTCTCTAATCAGTTACTCTGTAGTGATCACCCAGGGTGATCACATGTGATCACCTAAAAGATCATGGGGTACTCCCCTCGGGACCATCAATAAGATGACAAAAAGTGATCACTAGATAGTACCTTTTTAAGCCTTATCTTTTCAGTGTAGTGGACTATTGTTTTTGTTTTAGTGTTGATCAAGTGGTCCCATGTACCTTCGGCAGGTTGACCATGCCCTACCATTGAATACTATGACCAAAGTCGGGAGCCCTGTCGGCCGACGGTAGTCTGTTTGGAGGGCCTGACGGTGATGTTGGCCGATAGGGCTTACATATTGGGTGGTGGAAAATTAGCATTAATGTAAAGTAAGACTACGCGATATGTAGCAGATAGAGTAGTTCTGGGAGCAAGATGTCACATCGCATCCTGTGGTTGGCGTGATTAAACTGCACTAATGAGAGGTGGGTGAGAGGCTGGTGCCTTCCCCCTGTATCTGTCTTATCAGCCGTCACCATGCCATGTGGGGCTGTCAGGCTGCCTGGCGGCATTACTACAGGGACATTGTGTAGAAGTAGGAGGGTGTTTGACTATGTCAGGTAGGTAATGAGACAGGAGGTGCAGATAGACGAGCCCTGCAGGATAAAGACATGTACCCCCACCACCACTAGGTGCTGCCACCTGTCACCACCACCCAGCCCGCCCCCTGCTGGCAGCAGCCAGAAGGACACACGTCACGTGGCCGTCACCTCCTACCACCCAGTCCTACCTTATTCCTCAGACAGTCTCTTGTCCCCTGGCATATCCCCTCCCAATAGCATGACTGACTGACAAATGAAGCCATTAATCCATTACTATTTCCTACAGCAGGAAATGCTAGCTCCCCCAACACAGTTCTTTCTTCTACAAGTCATTCATCTTTACATTTAGCCATGGAGATCCCCGTCCTACCTGATAGACAATCCCTAGCGCTCTATGCTTGGTAATGGGTTATGTATGAACCAGTTTTACACTTCCCAATCAGCAATGGACCATTGGGCCATGCTTGTCCATGCTTGCTTTGAATCATACAGCCGAAAGTGCTAATTATTCTTGTCATATTATCTATACTACCATGTGTCTATTCGCCATAGAATGAAGTGTTATCAAGCAACAAGGTATAATGTGTCTTAGTCACTGTGTAATAGTCTAACCATGATTGTGTGCGTACCATATTGCCTTACTGAGCGCCATTCTTTTCTTTTTTGCTTTGTTTTGTTGCTTTGGTTGACCTGAAAAGCTTACAGTGTATGATTTTTTTCCGAATAAAACCTATCAAAACTCAACTCAAAAACTCAATATAAGCCGACATTGGCCCGATGTATCCTTGCTACCTGGGTTGGAGAACAACAGTTTAGTGTCATCTTAGAACAAGTTGAACACAAGATTCACATTAGCGGATCAAAGTGAGATGGTCCCAGTAAGCATGTCTTAAGTCGGTAGCAGTAATGTAAGTACTAAAAGCGGGCCGCTGTCCCACCCACTTCAAGTAATGATTGAACTCCAGGATCTAAGGGCAAAGCCTCCAGTCTCTCTACCCATCCCCCCCCCCCCCATAGCCCCCCTCATCCCACCCTGCAGACAAGAGCTTCCCCGGACAAAGCTTTCTCGTTTTGATAGACAACACTCGTGCTTTCAAATGTGAAAACTTGAAAATGTCGTTTTAAACTCATTCCCTTTTTTTTCTTGCATTTCAGCTGACAAGGCAGAGAATGGTATTGTTCCCAACGAGAACACAGAACTGATGGACAAGAAAGAGCGAGACTCGTCGATTCTGAAGAGCGATGACGCCCGTTCGCACGCCTCCGGTGTTAGTTCTCACAACTCGCACAACTCACACTCTTCACACTCCGGACGGAGACGGAGCTACGACAAGCTCAACTTCCCGCGTCACGACCTCCAGACGCTAGGCATGCTCGGTAAGGCTGGTCTTGATTGATTGATCGATTGGTTTTCTAGAACAAAAATTAAAAGTTTCAAGTTCGACTCTGCAGGAACAATTCACTTTTTAGTATAGTCGTCGGAGTATTGAATTGACCTGAAATATTAAGAATGGTTGGCAATTGCTCCTTGAATTGATGTTCTGTGTTTTGAACAGGAACCAATAAATAGAATATCTCTTGAAACCAATATGGATTGCAGCCACCAGCCATAGCATGCTACTGTGGGACTTTGAGACTTGACAATACACTGTTCAAATACTGAATAGCCATCTCCAAAGAGTCAGAGTTCAGACAGTCGTGTTTCGGTTTTAGAGGGTGTCTTCTGTGTACATTCAGGCACGGACTGGCCTAGATTGAACTAAAGTACAGTCTGGGATATCTGGGAGAGAGCCTATTGTTATAAATACAGCAATACTCACTGTATTTGATATTGTGCCACACATTCTCCTGTAAATGTAGAGCAAATGTTGGTGATAGTCAACATAACCTCTTTACAGTATTCCTGTGTGGCTACATGTCCTCTTGTCAGTCTTGAATGTACCTGCGATATGAACATCATTTACTTCAGGAGTGTGCAGAGAGGCCCTTTTAAAAATTGGACATTCATAGATTTTGCTACAGGCACCCACGTTTCTTGTTTTACATATTTCCATACATATTTGGAACCATTTGAGAGCGATTCTGCATTTTATATATCAGAATTATCATGCTTTTCCTAGTTGCATATGGAATAGGATGTCCCCCATTAGGAAGGGTTCCAAGTTTAGGAAGGGTTGCAACTAAGCAGTATGCGGACTCAATGCTGCTTCCAGAAAAGGATGCTGTGTGAGTAGCTATATGCCTCGGGGGGTTAAAAGCAGCATCAGGAACAGTCAAACTAACGATAAAATACACATCTTATGTCTGTCCTATGGATGCCATCTTCACTTTTCGATAAATGATTGCGGAGATGTTCTGTTTCTCAGTGGTACAGATAGAGACTTGATTGCTGGATCCTGGTCTTGTATCTTTAGAGTTAATCTCAGTTGTGTCACAGATACTGGGTATGTGCTCTGTGACGTGCTGAGCCAGCCTGTGCCTCCCCTAGGGACCGGCTAACTTAGGGGTCGGCTGCCTGGGTGGGCCGTGGCCATCAAGCGCCTATTTTCGGGGAAATCTCATGAGAGGAGGTTTCCATTTGTTCACTGGATTTGGTATTGGTGGGGACCCTGTTACTGAGGTATTACACTGTTCGGCTGCTGACAGAAGCTGGAGAAATTCCCCCGACATCCAGGCCTTTCGAAACGGCCCACCCAACTTAATTTGCAGTGCTAGCCCCTAGAGTCTCAGGAACCGCGGCCCTGCCTGAATAGGTCGGGTATTTCATGAATGCCATTTACTAAGGCAGTTAAAGTTCCTCGGTGTCGCGGCTTGTGGCTGCAGCCCTCCTTGGTCGCTCTAGCTGCGTGGAGGGTGAGAACATCAATCAATGTAAGCTCATGGATCAAACTGTAAAATGAGATTATGAAAAAGTTGGAAAAGACAGATAGAGAGAGAAGGAGAGTTGTGGATAAAGGGTGCTACAGTACAGAGGCAGTCTTTAAAGCTGGCATTATGTCTCCAAATGCTTCTGGTGTAGGCATTCTCTCTTTGGTGTGGATGGGGGATGGTCAGGCAGCACAGCAAATCTAACAAAGGCCATGTGTGCCTGCTGTCTGTGCGCCCCCCCCCTCCTCCCATATCCCCTCTACCTATATATCAATTTCACATACTGTGATCCAACTTTCTGTTTTACCTATAGTAACTGTGAACAGATTGACACTGTGTTTCTCTTGCAATTATCCAAGCAGCCAATTGGAACATGAGCAACATGATATGTAGATCTACCCGAGGTTAACACACCTCACACAGGTGGGCTGGGATGTGACATGCCAAGCAGGAACGCTGTAGCATCACATACTTCTTGCTAAAACCCATAGTCCACTAGGTCTCTGTCGGCAGATTTACATAGGATTGTATGCCATAGCTAAATTAGGTGACACAGGCCTCGTACACTATAGGTCTTAAGCGTATAGAAAACCTCTGCAGGGAACCAACTGCATGCAAGTCTATACTGTGCTTGACTAGGTGTTATGAAGCCTCTACAGGCAGGGGGGGGGGCATGTATCTGACTGCGCCTATATAGAGTGTATAGAAACCACGGACTTTAATAGTATCTAGGTCCATGATAGAAACCTTCATTATGATTACAGAAGGGGCAAGCACTGGCCATTTACTGAGGTGCTAGGAAACCTAGGGCTACCTACTAAGGTGTATAGCATCAAGGATGCTAGCCCTGCTATCGTCTTCCACCCGGTTTGTTGGACCTGACATGTCCGCCTACCTCTCACATATGTCACCCCACTATCGGCCATTGTGAGCTGCCGCTGGCCGCGCCTCGCCTAGATCCAGGTCCGCCGATAAGGCCTTGGTCACTGCTTGTCCTTCACGTCAGCCTCTTAAGACGACAGGAAAACGCCCGACTTTTATCGCAGCTGAAGGAGTCAATGACCCCTGTCCCATACCTCTTCATCTATCCTGCGGGCATCTGTGCTGGTATACATATATGAGCTTGGATTATGATTCCCGTCATTTACGGCCCATGTGGGGATAGCATTAGGGTGTTGACCTGCCTCATATATGTCTCCCTGTCTACCGGGGACCAGCGTTTCATGTCAGACCACAGACTTTTTATCTTGTCTTTTCATATAAAGATAGCATTCCCAAAGACAGTTAGATTAGAGGATAAGACTTAAGTCGGGTACTTTGGACTGAGGACGGGCCTCATGCCATTTGGAGAGATAGGTAATCAGAGTGAATGTATATAGCCCTGTACCCAAGTCGTGTTTGAAATCAGGGACCATCAGGTGCACCTTGTAGCAGGCTCCTCCCTGGGAGGCCTGTGTCAGAGAAGCTGTCCCCGTGATGAGCATACACGTCTCCTGCTACCCCACTGAGCGGCACTAGGTGAAGCCACAACGCGAAGCCACTAACGAAGCCAACCCCAGGGGATTGGCTCCTAAGCGTGCCACACGGCAGACAGGCCCATGCTGCTCCCTACCCTCTGTCCACCATACATTATGTAGGTCTACATTAGGAGCGGCTCTGTAAGGTCGTAAACTGAGAGGTCTGTTCTGGGTCAACTCAACCTGCCACCCTTCCTGCTACACTAGCCACCTTCAGTGCTGAGCAGCTCGCCTGGCTCTCGCTGATCACCTCAATGATTAACTGTACCAGCACAGGTTACTTGTGCCTTATTATCATTGAAATAGCGCTGTATGTATAAGTGGTGTGTACATGGTATGCGGCATATTATGCCTACAGATGGCCAAGTGTGGGCGTTAAATGGCTTCCCATTTTAAGGGGACTAGGATTAGGATACGACATCTGTGGAACTTTGTACATACCACAGCCAGTTTAATAAATCATACCCCTATACTCTTAAGATACATAATCCAGGAATAGGGAGCACAATGGGTCAGTGGATAAATGCCCATGGCACATTGCTGTTTTTGTAATCTATGAGCAATGACTGCCCCCGGGACAAACCCGATAGTTTGGGACTGTGCCTGGTCCGTGTTTGATGTCAAATTACCCACTATATTAAACAGTCCCATACCCAGCTACCAGGGCCTCCTGTAGAAGACATTACAACCACCCCTATGATAATGGATACCAAAATCCAGAACGCGAGCGTCTAAACGGTGTCTGGTCGATCTGTAAGAACGTGTAGCCTCAGGGCTAGCCCTGTAGGGGTTGTGTGCGTCAGTTATGACAAATCTGCTGGATGAGCTTCAAGATGGTAAGGCGGCCTGTAGCTGCGTCCGACCTAACTCTGATTTATAACATGGAGGAGCAGTGTTTTACCCTGATTAGCTGGGAATCAGATTAGTGGCCGGCCCGCCCCGCCCATAAACCCATCTATTGTAGCAACCCTCCTCCTCTCGGCCCTTAACCTCCGTCCTCCACCATGGTCTTCTAAAACAGGGAGTCTGTAGCATCAGATCTATGAATATACATTGCACTGTACTTTCCCAGGTTACATTTTGCTCTAAATTGGGCATTCATAAGAAACATACAAGGCACTGTTGTTATTGAAACATACTAGTATACTATAGCCGTGTATGCAGAGTAACAAACTAAAAGAATTACGACTTATGAAACTCATTCCGATGAGCAGCAATGTAAATTTATACTTTGATTAGGCATATATGAGTTTAACAATTGACTCATAAGATTGTCACGCAAACCTATTCGAAGAGAATTTGGATTCATTTCATATATGCTATTTTATGCATATCATGAGATTGCTGCAATAGATTGTAGAATTCTATAGATTGTGGTTAAAAATGGATGGAAAACTTCATGTGTGTGGAGAAGAAGTGATGGGAACTGGAGTGACACATTTCCTGCTGCGATGTAATGGCAAACCTCGTGGGATGGTGCCAAAACGTGACTGCTTAAGATGTGAGTGGTAGTCTTCACGAACAGCTTTGTCTAATTGATAAACAGCAACGTCTCACAGTCAACATTGACTCTAAGTTCCCAAGGCGACCCTAATAGCGGCATCATGGAGAGGGCCTACTGTCAACACGGCAGACGACAATTGGAGAGAAGCGGGCGACTTTGGCTTTAATTCAACAGCCCCTTCTCACCGCCCATCTCACCGTGTTTGTCTTCCATCAGCAATCTGCAAAGTGAATTAATAACCCGCCATCTTGGGACCACCAGGCCTTGTGGACGACTGCATAGCCTGTTCTGGTGGTGATAAGGCCTGAAATGATGGTTTCTCTTCAGTTGCTGAAATGATAAGCTTTATTTTGATACCACATTATTGCCGTTCGTTCCTCATAGGAACGATCGGCTCATTACTTGAATTGAGACTTCTGAAACACATGCCAGTAGACTTGGCCCAAGTCCTAGCCCCCTAGCACTATTATTCATAGTTTGACCTGGGTCTCCTCACCCAGAACCACTGCACCACCCCTATCTTGAAGACCATTGCAGGTCCAAAGTGGTGCTTGTTCACTCTCCCTGTATATCCCAGTCCTATAGGTACAGTATGGTGTATACCTATACATGGAGTGATTTATGCAAATTAGTGCTCTTGCTTGAGCTATGGTGGTGCTGGTGGTGAATCCTGGTCACTGAAGTGGTGGCAGAGGCCACAGGTATAGCCCTGTGTTCTAATACAAAGCACTGCTCCCTCATAATCCTCTGCATTGGCCATTGACCCCCCTCCCCCCACCTCTGAACAAAGCTGGTTCTATAGTGGTGAATGTGGTGGTTATATGAGTCCACCACCTCCATGTTTCTAAAATGTGTAAACACTGTCCCTAATGTTAGGGCTGGTATAAACGCCGTGAGTAGCACAGACCATTGCCTATTTGATAACATGTACATAACCCTTTATAGATGGCATAAGGCATTGATGTGCAGTTAACCCTTTATAGATGGCATGATGCATTGATGTGCAGTTAACCCTTTATGGATGGCATGATGCATTGATGCACATTTAACCCTTTATGGATAGCATGATGCATTGATGCATATTTAACACTTTATGGATGGCATGATGCATTGATATGTAGTCAACCTTTATAGATGGCATGATGCATTGATGTGCAGTTAACCCTTTATGGATGGCATGATGCATTGATGTGCAGTTAACCCTTTATGGATGGCATGATGCATTGATGCACATTTAACCCTTTATGGATGGCATGATGCATTGATGTGTAGTCAACCTTTATAGATGGCATGATGCATTGATGTGCAGTTAACCCTTTATGGATGGCATGATGCATTGATGCACATTTAACCCTTTATGGATGGCATGATGCATTGATGTGTAGTTAACCCTTATAGATGGCATGATGCATTGATGCACATTTAATTCTTTATGGGTAGCATGATGCATTGATGCATATTTAACACTTTATGGATGGCATGATGCATTGATGTGCAGTTAACCCTTTATAGATGGCATGATGCATTGATGCATAGTTAACCCTTTATGGATGAAATGATGCATTGATGCACATTTAACCCTTTATGGATGACATGATGCATTGATGCACATTTAACCCTTTATGGATGGCATGATGTATTGATGTGCAGTTAACCCTTTATGGATGGCATGATGAATTGATGCATAGTTAACCCTTTATGGATGGCATGACGCATTGATGTGCAGTTAACCCTTTATAGATGGCATGATGCATTGATATGCAGTTAACCCTTTATGGATGGCATGATGCATTGATGCAAAGTTAACCCTTTATGGATGGCATGATGCATTGATGTGCAGTTAACCCTTTATAGATGGCATGATGCATTGATGTACAGTTAACCCTTTATAGATGGCATGATGCATTGATGCACATTTAACCCTTTATGGATGGCATGATGCATTGATGTGCAGTTAACTCTTTAGGGATGGCATGATGCATTGACACACTTTTAACCTTGAATGGCATGATGCATTGATGCATAGTTAACCCTTTATAGATGGCATGATTCATTGATGCATAGTTAACCCTTTATGGATGGCATGATGCATTGAAGCACTTTTAACCCTTTATAGATGGCATGATGTATTGATGTGCAGTTAACCCTTTATGGATGGCATGATGTATTGATGTGCAGTTAACCCTTTATGGATGGCATGATGCATTGATGCACACTTAACACTTTATGGATGGCATGATGCATTGATGCATATTTAACCCTTTATGGATGGCATGACACATTGATGTGCAGTTAACCCTTTATAGATGGCATGATGCATTGATGCATAGTTAACCCTTTTTGGATGGCATGATCCATTGATGCACATTTAACCCTTCATGGATGACATGATGCATTGATGCACATTTAACCCTTTATAGATGGCATGATGCATTGACACACTTTTAACCCTTTATGAATGGCATGATGCATTGATGCAGTTAACCCTTTATAGATGGCATGATGCATTGATGCATAGTTAACCCTTTATGGATGGCATGATGCATTGATGTGCAGTTAACTCTTTATGGATGGCATGATGCATTGACACACTTTTAACTCTTTATGGATGGCATGATGCATTGATGCATAGTTAACCCTTTATAGATGGCATGATGCATTGATGCATAGTTAACCCTTTATGGATGACATGATGCATTGATGTGTAGTTAACCCTTTATAGATGGTATGATGCATTGATGCACATTTGACCCTTTCTGGATGGCATGATGCATTGATGCACATTTAACCCTTTATGGATTGCATGATGCATTGATGCACATTTAACCCTTTATGGATGGCATGATGCATTGATGCACATTTAACCCTTTATGGATTGCATGATGCATTGATGCACATTTAACCCTTTATAGATGGCATGATGCATTGATGTGCAGTTAACCCTTTATAGATGGCATGATGCATTGATGCACATTTAACCCTTTATGGATGGCATGATGCATTGATGTGAAGTTAACCCTTTATAGATGGCATGATGCATTGATGTGCAGTTCACCCTTTATGGATGGCATGATGCATCGTCAGCAAATATGTCAGTAATAATGCACTATTTGTCAGCAATTAATCAATTTATGTTAGTTATTGCTCAGTTTTTGTCAGCAGTTAGTCAATATATGTTAGCAATTACTCACTATTTCTCAGCAATTAAACAAAATATGTCAGTAATAATGCACTATTTGTCAGCAATTAGTCAATGCATGTCAGTAATTGCTCATTATTTGTCAGCAGTTCGTCAACATATGTCAGTAATCACTCCCTATTTGTCAATACCTGATTGAATATTGAAAATTGAATTGAAAATAGCATTAAAAACTCTTTTAGGTCTTAGACCTAACCTGCTCCATCTTTTAGATACCTGATTCTATTGTTTCCCATGTGGGTCAGCCATCTTGATTTCCCAAAACACAGGGATCCAGGCCATACATGGTCAATTTTGATCTTTCAAAGTTATCAGGTGGATGTTAGTAGCCATAGGGACACCTCAACTACCCAATTCTATTGTTTTCTATGTGTGTCAGCCATCTTGGTGTTTGGAAACACAGGGATCCAGGCCATACATGGTGAATTTTGATCTTCAAAAGTTATCAGATGTTAGCATGCTGGTATATGAGTCCACAACCTACATGATAAAGTTTGAATGTTTTTCCTTTACAATATTGGTTGAATTTGCCTTAATCATAGCTCCTAATTATCTTAGTATTAATGCGTACGGCATTACAGCTATGCTGTGTATTTCTGTGATTACAATAATTTGGTTTTGAATGATAAAATATCATGAAACTACCAGATTAAATTTTGAATCAGTATAATGTACGGCAATATAAAAATGTCTGCTACTAAGACCGTGGTCAAATCCTAAAATCTGATCCTAATATCCTGATCCTAGATATGGAGATTTCAGCTGAATCAATATCCTGATCCTAATATCCTATCTATTGCCCCCTCGTATATTGTATATATGCCCATATTAGTATTTGATATTGTTGCCCCGTATTCTTTTTTCCCCTATACTCACCATATTAAAGGAGGAACCCATTAGCTTGCTAGCCTAGTGAGGTTTTAGGGTGTAATTATGTTTGTATGGGACAAATCTGTTGTAATTTCTCACTCTGGCGCCCTCACCCTTATACTCTATCACTGTTACACTATAGGCTGAATTGTGAATAAAATCGAATCAATTGTGACACTTCAATAGAGTGGGTATTGAAAGGCATTGACAACAGTATTACAGTATGTAGAATGACCATAATGCTGGATTGGCACACAGAATACAGGGATTGGCGTGATTTCAGCCTGTCAACAGAATTAAACTTACAAATAAGTGTCAGATACTCTGTGGTAACGCTCCTTCACCTCTCTGCCATACATGTCAGATGGGGACATTGTCAGAGACAATGATTCCAGAGTAGGAATTCTCCATCCGAACGGCTTGGTAGGCAGTCGGATGACGACCTTACAGTCGGAAATGGGAGACGATAACATGCCGGCCACGGGCAGGCAATGCAATCATGATGGAAATGATGTGAACTTCATATCGTCCTTATGGCGGTACAATCCAATCTGAGCCGAGAGCTTTGATTAGGTGGCGGCCTCATGGTTTGCTGTTCCCTGGCTGTTCCCAGAACGTCCACTAAGATGGATAGAGGGACCACCAATACGGCATATTCAGAGGACTATTTGATGGGAGAGGGAATTTGTCTTCTTTCTACCTCATCTACTCCATGATGATGCCACTCTTATAACATCTCTGGTCAACCTTTTATTCTCCTACCTGGATCACATCATTATTCAATGGATGATAGATATTCTTTAATGTAATAATGTTCCCGAAAATATGGGAGAAACTGATTGGATTGAATTTGAGTCATGCCTTACTGCTTGTTATCTCCAACTCACAGACCCATCGGACCTGACTCATGGAATGGTCATGGATATCTCCACAAAGACTTATTTCGGTGTAGCATTGATTGTTCTTTGCAGGATGATTTTATTCATTTTTTGTTTTCTTTCAATAACCGTGGTACCTGATAAATAAATAAATAAATATGTGTTACCTCTTTCTGGTATGAGAACGATCATTTATGAACAGATTTTTATTTCATCTATTGTTGTTTTCAATAGAAATTTTAAGGAACTTAGTTCCCTCTTTTTATTTACCATAACTCAGTGGCTAATCACAGCTCTTTTTCACCTCCTGTATATAGGGAAAGGCGTGTACGGTGACGTGTTCCTTGCCAAGGCTCACGGTATCAAGGACGGTGAGCACGAGACGTTGGTCGTGGTCAAGTCTCTCCTCTCACGGGATGAGGCACATCACTTCGAATTCCGGCGGGAAATTGACATGTTCGGCAAACTGAACCACGAGCACCTCGTCAAACTTCTAGGTGTCTGCCGCGAGATGGAGCCACAGTTCCTCATCACTGAATACGCTGAGTGGGTGAGTGTCTGTTTGTATCCCGCGTATTAACTATCACAATACGGTGGTCTTAGTGACCACATGCTTCAGTTTTATCACAAAGCTTCTTTACCTATTATGGTGTACGACTGGAAGTAGGCCCATAGAACAAAAGCGTGGCAAGCAGTTCTAAAGGGGACGGGGGAGAGAGCAAACCCACTCATCAGAAAACGTTATCTAACGTCAAACGCGTTTTAAAACCTTTGGTCATAATACAGAGCCATGGGGTAACATTTTGAAACACTTTTTTTTTGTCGACTGGGAAGAAGTGCTTAGAACTTGGGTGGTAATGTTTGCTATGAGCAACTCCATCTGGAGAGATCAGTGACAAATACATGCATTCAACCATAGGGTTGTCACCTGTTTTACACAAGGTGAAGTATTCCACCTGACCTTCACTTGATGAAACTTCCCTTGTCCTTACATTCATGTGTCATCTGTTAGGCCTATATATCTGATATCGGAATAAACCAAAGAATTCATTGACATGTTAAGGAGTATGAATTCCATGCATATATGTAGAATAGCGCCGTGCATGTCAGGATTTTAATTACCAAAATGTGCCTCCATCAGAGTCCATGTGCGCCTTAAAGGATGGACCTGAGTGCGCCTTACATGGGAGGTGCACTTCATACGCGGGTTCTTTGGTTTATATAGATAACTTTCCCAAACTTTAACTGATCAAACTTCTCTTTTGTCTTACCCACCAGGGGGACCTGAAGCAGTTCCTGTGGGCCACACGTAAGGACAATATCAAACGGAACCAGAAGCTGCCGCCGCTGTCCACGGCCCAGAAAATCACCATGTGTAACCAGGTGGCGCTGGCCATGGAGCACCTCGCCAACTACCGCTTTATTCACAAGGACCTGGCCACGCGCAATGTGCTGCTCACCCCCGGCCTAGACCTCAAGGTCTCCAATCTGTCCCTCTGCAGGGACGTCTACGCTGCCGAGTACTACCCCTTCCACCAGCAGCTCATCCCACTCCGCTGGATGGCGCCCGAGTCGGTCCTGGAGGATGAGTTCTCCACCAAGTCGGACGTCTGGTCCTACGGCGTATTCTGCTGGGAGGTTTTCACCCTGGCTGACATGCCGCACAAGCGTCGCACCGACGAGGAGGTGCTTAAGGGGCTAAAGAACCCGGACTTTAGGCTGGACCCCTTGGTAAACTGTCCAGATGAGATGTGTAAACTCATAGACAAGTGCATAGTGGAAAGTGCCAAGGAGCGACCTTCCTTCAGCGAAATCGCCGTTATGCTTGGTGAGATGACCGTCGATAGTGACGTGTAGGGTTAGCGCAGCCAGGGTCGGAAACAGCTAAAAGCAAAGCAATCTGTTCTCTGAGTTAGGGGCTGGGATAGAGTCGTACAGGAGAGTGACGGGCGAAGACACCCACGGACTCAGTCACCATCTTCTGACAAGGGTAAGAAGGTGAGAAAAGGTCCTGGTTCACTCTGACACTACTCAACGAAGGACAAAATGGTGTGCCATTATTATTTTTAACCTAAGGAGTTTATGACCCTCGGGTACAAGTCACAGAGGACGATAGACATTGGTGAGCTGGCCACGGTGCAGGTTACAACCCTGTAACTTCATGCTTTTTACGCCAATCGCCCTGTGCTATTAAGGTGAACAAGCACCGATATGTAAGAAGTACCATTGGTTTTCTTTCTAGTTTGCTTTGGCCCAGACATGTGTCCTATAAGTATGCCCTGTGAGTGGTGTATGACTGACTGCTAATTGGAGGACTGCTAACATTGATCAATACAAGATGTCCACTGAACTATCCACATGGAGATGGCATAGTTCCATTCAGTCATTAGATGCACTTCACCAAGATATCAACCATCAGAATGCTTCTGCTGAAGTGACAGATCTCAATCAACCTTCAGGAATAGAAGAGTGGATAAAAGGGGCCCAAAGTGTATTCACGCATGGCTTGCATAATGTAAAAACAAAGTAATATTTCTCAGAATCCTGGACCAACATTCAAACGTGACGACAATCCTGGGTTTCACAAATATAGATGGCATGTAAAAAAAGAGAGTATTTTCGATACCTTAGAAATAAATATGTACACTCTATTCACATAATTGAAATTATCAAAGGTATATCCAAGGACTAGACGTTTCTTCAGATATCTAAAAAATTATCAGCCAAAATAGTTTTTAGAATAGTTTCAAGTATAGACATGCAATAGAACCTATGGTTACTTGAGTGATTGCCACCAGCCGAGTCATGTAGTAGAATTTTTTCAGAATTTCAGAAACGTGTTTACTCATGTATTTTGAATGAAAGACGCGGTTACAATTGAAAATCTCCAAAGGAAATGTACAGAGCCAACATAAGTATCTATATAAATGTACAGAGTCGCCATAAATATGGATCATATTCAGGTTGTTTTATGTATGACTATTCTTCCTGTCAACCTGAAAAACCGTATGTACAAGTAGAGTGTGTATGTACGATACGTGCATAATACTACCCACGGGCCAAACACCTGTAGATACATGTAATAATTACGACAATATTTATATAACCGTCTAATACAATATAGGAAAGCAGGAGTGGGGTTCAAGATGATTTGATGTGAATGACACGTCCTTGTGAGGGAAAAAACAACTTACTGATAACAGTTTGAATGTTATGTACATAGATAATAGGGGATGGATAGAGAAGGTAGCGCGCTATAGATAGACAACTTATTCCAGTAAAATATAGTCCTTAGCTTTCAGATTACTTTAGTAATTTGTTTCTGAATCGAAAGTTTAACGGCCCCTTTAAATTTGTCCAGAAGCTTCCAGTGTAAGTTTTTCGTATTCCATGTGCCCTACAGACATATTTATCATGGTGCTAAACTGTACTTCCGGGCCCCTGCACCGCTCCAAATGATAGTTTCTCGATATTTTGCATGTGTTTTATCAGTGGATTTGGCTTTTGCACTATCGGTTAAGTCGAGTACTTGGTAAGACAGGCTATCTCTGCTAGCCTATGATACAGAGAAAATACTACGATGTATGCCATACATATTATATCCTGTAAGTTCTCTACCTACCCATGTCTTGTACCTTGTTTCCATGTATACATATGTGTATTACTGGCTGTATACACTATGATCAATCTCTGTACAGAAACACATATTTAATAAGTAGATGCTATTACCAAGTACAATGCTATTGGATATACGACAAACACCTTTTTCAGATGGTGCTTAAAAACAAAACCACAGAATCTCATCTTCATAGATATATGATATCCGATCCCACTGTATCGTCTAGGTAGCACCTGGAAGTTCCAGCCAATAATCATCCAGACCGTCTTATCTATGCACACTTCTTTAATACCTATCGTTCAGGGTGAGGCCTATGGATGGTTTTGGTCTAAACACCTCTATGGAATGTGGTCCCCTGTTACTACAAGCTCACAGTATTGTATTCGTGGGGGATCCCTTTGATCCATAATGGAAGAGGTATAACTGACTTAAATGTTCCGACTCTAATGACTTTAAATCTATTGTAGAATTTTAGAAAAGAGTTCCAACTGCGTCATTCCCACAAAGTGGGGGAGCAAGGGGCAATATCCTGGCCTTTTATATAGAACAAAGTTCTTATCACTTCCTTTGGCTATATCTTTGAAGCAATACGCAACATGCTACAGGCCAGTTTTACCCTGGTATTTCTTGGCCTTTTTATGTATATTAAAGTTATGACCAGTATTAATACACTGGAAATTGCTATATTTGATGCAGCACAACCTGAAATCCACAGGGCTATTTCTCATGGCATTGTCTAAAGGACGGTAATGTGATCATTGGAATTAGGGGAAAAAGAGTAATATAAAGTAGATCCATATAATTCACAAATGTATGAAGACCCTCCGGTAGAGGTTATTTTCCATCTAAAAGTATCAATATGGGTGCCTTACAGAAACAGGTCCAGCGCCAAGTTGATAAAACTACGTAGTCACTGCCTGTGCTTTGTTTGAAGAATTTAGTGAAAAAAATCACTATGCTGTAATCTAGTTGCATATAGTTTTATTTCTCAGTCTGTTTTTCTTTAAAACTGGCTACTCGTATCTACAGATTGTGTACATAAACTGCAAGAACTGCTAGCAAGTGAGGAGTGCCAATCCCAACATTGTATTATTTGACTCTGGTGTTTGATTCAAAATCAGACAGAATTTTAATGTCTTATGCCTTGTTATTACAAGAAAGGTAAATCTTTCGATAGGTTAAACCTTCCTACCGATACATTCAAAACCCAAGATGTCCACACAGGAATATGACAATCCTCTAGCTAGATATATTCACTCAGAAGACATTGTTGGCCATAATTTACTGTCGTTATCTTAAGCAGTTCAATAGGGCTGCACCAATTAATATTTCAGATGATAGTTCTTAGTGAACATATAGCTTGTAAATCCTATGTATTTTATAAGTTATACTTAGTCCGTAGTGTGTTAATATTGTACACATCGGCTGATTTTAATGATAAATGTCGTGAAAGGGTTTAGCCAATTATATGGTCAATTAACTCATGATAATACAAAGAACACCGGCGGATAGCAGGAACGTCCCAGCTTGGATAAATCAGCAAATGAATTTGGCCCCTTTTCCTTTGTGTAATTAGCAGTTCCCAGAGTGGTCTACATGTACGAGTCTCATATCGCAGAGTATGTAACGGATGTTTCAGCTGTTGAATCAGCTGAACCTCATTGTATGATAAAATGCCCTGGTCTGTGACTATTACACCGACAGGGAATACTGATAAGTTATTTAAACTGTAGTGAGCAAGTCTGTGGGGGGGGGGGGAGAGGTATTGTCTTTGAGGTACATACAATCAGGTGTCCTTTTATATAATACTTATATTTTAAGTCTGTGACAAAACCGGAGCTGTACAACCTTTATGTATATAGACTGAATTTTGAATTATTTCGTTCACAGACAGACATGTAAAATCATATTGTGATGTCAGAGAACTGTCGGAGGTAGTAAGATATTCATGTTAGGTGTTTATTGTATTATTGTGACATTGTATCTTAATTTTTGTATTAAAAGCATTTTACATTACAATAAACCATTGTTGCTGTTTTCTGTCCAAATATGTTGGTCCCTGGGCCATGGGAGTCATATTCGTCTCAAAACTTTCATGTCCGAGTTAGCCATAGCCTCGCCCCTGCAGGGTGATTTCCACACTAATAGCCACTAGCCGAGGCTGAATTTATACTCTCTCATTTCTCAACTAGGACAGGTACTCGGACTAGCAGCCAGTGATCAGAATGATATACATTGTAATGGGGGAGGCAAAGGTGTGAATTAGAGTATAGTAAAAATACGAGTTTGATTTATCAAACAGAAATTTTATACAATATTTTGATTGGAATTATGTCAATGGAAACTCGTTCAGTCAGTCCATTCCTCTAGAGCTAGCTCAGTGGCCAGGAGTTCAGTGGTGAGGGATGATGAAAAGTTAAGGTTTTGTAGGACACTGTCCTGTTCACAGGCTGAAACAACACAGAAACCTAGGCTGCTAGTACATGGTTATGTACATTATATATAAAGGCAAGACACTCTGGTCTGGGTCAATTAGTACCACAGTAGGTGGCCCTACTGTCTATGCTTTTCCCCATAGACCGTGGTGCCACCTAGTACTGCAAAGATGAGAGTGGATATCCACTGTCATCTTTGCAGTACTAGGTGTCCACTGTCCATAGGTTCTTCAATAGACAGTAGTGCCACCTACTGTGATACAAATTGACCCAGACCAGAGTGTCTTGCCTTTACCATTACACCCAACATATTCAATAAGCAGCCTAGTATTCTATGTTGTTTAAGCCTGCAGTCCTGTTAGAGGGTGTATGGTGGCAGCCGCAGCTGAGGCACCTGCGATTGTGTTAAGGTTGCCTTGATGAAAAGGACACTGTGTTTATATTTTCATATAGACTAATTCTTAAGGGATTCGAAGGCATGGTTTAAAACTTTGCAGTTCTGCATTGTTTGAGATTAAGGATTTTGAAAAGGAGTGGGTGAGCCCTTTATTAGCCTCTATCTTTAGGCCTGCTAGGCCTACGAGTACACAGTATCGTAGGCCTGGTTTCTCCTTACATTAACAAGTCAGAATGCCTACCTTTTTCACTTCACAATCTTCCAACTCAGGGATGGTAGCACTAACTCCTATTATGTTTGCTACCATACACATCCTGAAACAATCCTCTAAATCGCTCCAGTCCTATGATAAATATCAACCATGAATAATGAAATTTCAGGCAGATTCGATGAGCAAGGGTTAAGAAATCCTTTTTCAACGTTTCCACCACGGGAACTGGAAGTAGAACTCATGTCACAACATACCTCCTTTCACTTTGTACACAGAGCTGTAAACATTGGGTGTTATATTATTTCGAGGCAATGTACACACTAACAGGACCCAGTGCTCACTTATCAGCCTATGAATAAAGGAAATAACTCATAATATCAAAATTATACTGAATAGAATTTTGTGTTTTTACATTAGAAATTTGGCCACTAAGCTACCCTTACTTCTGGTGGCGGGCTTCCCTAGCCCACTTAAAAGGGTCTATTTCTCCTCTTTTCTATCCCCTCAGGATGTGTATGGTGCACATATGCGCAGGCACTGACACATTCCTCTGTGAAATGGTAATGTAGTTCTCACCATGAATATGACCTAAGCTGTCGAAATGGCGTTAAACATCTATTACTCACTCACTCACTTCCGGTGGCCATGTTGGCATTGTTGTCTGTTGTCATATTCTGATTTCTCTCCTAGTCACAAGAGGGCACAAAAATCGTGTATGCCACCTATTAGACACATATGCAACTACAGATACAATATGGCGCTGGATTTAATTTGAAGGAAAATTGTTGATACCTGAAGGAAAAGGGTCCCCATTGCATACAGGTAATTCCAAGGATTTAATACATATAGCACAGCCATTAAACAATGTAAGGAGAGGAGAAATATGTAGGCAGGGGCCACCAAAATGGTGCCAGCCACAGTTTGCCGAGGTCTTTCTTCTCAGGTGGTTAGGGAGCTCAGGCCCCTGTAATGTTAGTGTAAGGGGCCTGATCAGACCTACCTCTATCTTCAGCTAAACCTATTGGCTAGATCTGCCACTGTACTTGATAGAAAATGAAACATATAGGAATTTCACGGGAATTAAATGTGCACCATCACATTAGTCCAGAGAGACCCGGACTGTAGGTATGGCCTACAGTCCGAGTTAGGTCTATACAAACTTAGGTAGGCACATTAAAATGGCAGTACAAATGGTCTGAATGCAACTTTTTGGCTATGATATTTAATTTGTAGCCAGAAATCTCAACAAGACACTAGAATCTGCCATTGAACTTGAAATCAATATATCACATTAGTCTAAAATGACATTTGTAAATGTGACGCGATCTGCGAAAAGGGGTCTTAGTGCAGGGTGCAATAAGACCCCCTTTCCCAGTACATGTCACAAATGTAGATGTAGCCCCATTACTTGTAATCAACAAGGGTCATTGCCATTGTACAGAAATCAGTGGGTACTCAGGATTGCTCTCAATTAACTTAGCCTATTAGACCTTCTAACTACCAATTAATCATATCATGAGGTAAAGGAGGTGTGAAGGGTTTAGTAGAGAAACAAGTCATTTATAGTCTGATAGCAATTTACTACATTTTGCAGCAGTTTACTGAAAACAAAGTCTAATTTAGTACAAAATAAAGGGATTTGGCCAGTTTCAAAGGCAAAGGGGACAAGGTAGTATAATATAGATAAACTAGGGCAAGTTTGAGGAACAGACATTTAATAGTCAAGGAGTAAAGTCTACTCAATCATTTTTCATTCATGAGTAAAATAGCAGGCAATGTACAGAAGATAACTCTGGCTGGAGTAGGGGCCCCAGACAGAGTCTCTCATAGCTACTGCCTACATCACATGTATTGGATGGTAATTGACTCACGCATGGGGACGGTTGAGGAAACTACTGGAGAAAATGCTGAGGCCCAATGCTGAGATAGAACAGAGATGTCACCTTATGGCTACTTGCTGAACTAGAGGAGAATTTGCTTCATACACCCTAGAGGTGGCACCACCCTGCATCTCCTTAGTGCAGGTTACATGGACGTAAATGCTGCCCTCTCGTGAGTCATATGGTATTCAGGCCTGCACTGAAGGTGATCTGGGTGCTGATTGGCTTGGAAATCATATGCAAGAAATATTGGTAAAATTATGAAAAAAATCACAAGTGACCCCAAATAGTTCCTAAATGGAACAGTAGATGAGTTTTTATATTTTGCCAAGGTTTGGGGATTTTATTAGGTCTGCAAATGTTCATCTGGCCAATGGAGGTTTTGAGGCCCAAAATAGGGTAGAATGGCACTTGCTGTACGTATCGCTCCCTTAGTTAAGATTTTCAGGGTTAAGCCTATCCTATATTCTAACACATTGTGTGTGAGAGATGGTTTAATCTTGCTACGGTCGAAAATATTACCAACGAACATTACGGGGGGCTTTTTTTATGTGTTATGCTATATAGAAACATAGAGGAAATGGAATTAGTTCCACGTAACCTGCAAAAGCATTTGGAGAGGCCGGTTCTGCTAGCATCACTAAGATATCGTTTCCATCCTTCTAAGCAAAGCTTTACCAATTGTTCTACTACATGAAGAATAATGACCATTAAACTGATCAGTAACATTGAATGAGTGATTTACAATGATGAATAGATCAATGAAAGATGGTATTTACAATGGACGATGGGATCAGAGTGGTACTGCAATTCAGCTACCATTAACAGATGCCTCATTAAGCAACTTAAAAGGCCAGTTTCCAAAGGAATGTTTGCAAATCAAATACAAAGACAGAAAATAGCTATCAGTACACCAAGTGTGAAAAGAAAAAGAAATCAAAATCACATCAGTATTTCAAATTATGGGATGACTCAGGGTTTTAATGAACAACAGAGATGAGGGGGAGGTATAGGCCTACCGAGAAAGACAATGATCTTGATATGAAAGATATGATACATAACCCTTCTCACTACAAGTATGGTTAAGGGAGTCTGAGAATAGGTATAACAAATTTCCTAGTGGAGTTACAATGCAATGGTAGAGTTCCTATCCTTAGATTATCTTTTTCAAACATTTTCCGTTTTCGAGTACTAAGGAATAAAAGTATATGCTCCCATTATAAGGGAGGTTCTACTCTTCTGGTCGTAAGCAGGGTTTTCTGTTCATTTATTTTCTGTCTCAGTGTCCATTGAGCGCAGCGTACGTCCGAATCCAATTGAAGAGTAAGAATGTGTTCTCTTGGTACAGGCGTTCCCGTCCACAACGTTTGTCTCTTTCTCGCCATCTTCTTGATCGTTCCTTACTCTATCCCGTTTGGCTGCCCTTCTGTTCATCTCAATTATCGCCTGTTTTCTTTTGTCGGCTGTAGTTGCGGTAGGAAGCTGGTCGACTTTCTTCCTTTTGATTTGAGAGCCTGTTGAATGAACAAACAGTAAATAACATCCTAGTGGTACAGTCTACATGTTCACCGAAAGCGAAATACAACATATACGTTTAACATCTTATAATTGAGTACGCAATGAATTTTCTTTATAAAGGGGTGCATCAACTGCGACGGATGGACCATCCGTCTCTTTTCATCCGTATTTTTCTCCATAGAAATCAATGATAAATGATACGGATGAAACTGACGGATGGTCCATCCGTCTCCCTTCATCCGTATTTTTCTCCATAGAAATCAATGATAAATGATATGGATGAAACTGACGGATGGTCCATCCGTCGGCAGTGGACGCACCCCTTAAGTTGGACAATTTAAGGCCATATATACATAATCAGGGTGCATGTTCTAATGGATGCACACTTCGCAAGTGGAACTATTTCTCGACGTATGAAACTGCACTATAAAGTCTAAATTTAAGGGGGTTGTTGACCTATGACAATAGATTAACCTCTGGGGGTTGGATATTGATGCGACTATTCAGCAGTAGTTATCCCAATTTCTTCAGTATATCATATTGAACATTTTTACAATTTTTGTTTTTTACCTCTTCGTATATATTGGCTTGGAGCTCTCTTTGGACTGACGCTTAGCTAGAAGAGTCTGATGATAAGTCTACTGGACGCCTGGCAGTCCTGCCTGTCAAGAGGTAAAGACCATCAAAACTCCTCTCGTTTCTTGAATCCAATTAATATTTCTATGAGAAATTTACTGCCAAATTGTTGAATTAGCCAAACAGTTGGGAATACAACTAGGCTATGCATGTAGATCCCCTTTTCCGGAGCTTGGTTGCATGTAACTACATTATGCTTAATTGCTTCGAGTCAGGACTCAGGAAAACTTATGGGAATTCTAGCAGCTCAATTTCCTGTGAAGATAACTCTAATTCCAAGTGAAGTTTGTGGTATTACCTGTGAAAAATGTAGGCATAGTGAAAGCTGATGCCACTCGCAGACACCGTTTTTTTACCTGGGAAGGAAAGGCTCAGCTTTATGTTCATCTTGCCTCTAAAAAAAAACAGGGCAAGAATAGTATGATTATAAATGGTGTATGCTAACCCTAGCCCTGCCTCTCAGGTTGATTGACATAGTAAATCACCTTTCTTAAAGATGGTATCCCAGATAAAATTCCTTCATTTTTCAGTGAGACCAGATTTCTTTGCACTGAAAATATAGACTAGTAGAAAGTGATCAGTGCAGATGAGTTTAGGTGATCTTTTCCAATAGATGACCTAAGGTGATCATTTCTGCCACCTTAACTATATGATGCTCCTGCATGGATGGGGGGAATTCAAGAATAAATCTATAACTGTATTGTTTAAGCCAACTAGCAGTAAAACAAAAGAAAAAGTAATCAAAGTGATCACCTATGTCATCATTTTGATGACTCTGTGTTTTGCTCAAAAATGTGGAAAATAAACTAATCAATTTGATGACCCTAAGTGATCACATATGATCACCCAAAGATCACCAGGGTGCTCCCCCCAGTCCTCGTCATATTGAGCACCCTAAAGTGATCACTACTGATCACTTATTTCAAATATTTATTTTCTGTGTGGGATGTTCCTTCCTTGATATGTCTCCCAACTTTTAAAGAAGTATGCAGGGCTGCACAGGGTAAAATATGCCTTTGGATGGTCACATTTTTACTGTAGGTCGACACTAAAAGAACCGGATAACCAGTGTTTTGGTTTGTCATGGGTGAGTAGTCACCCAAAGATTCCTGCATGGCTCATGAGTGGCACCTTGTGGCCAAGGAGTGTACTGAATGCCATTAGTACACACACATTATACCATAATTGCTTGTTTAAGAACAGGGATCTAAAACAAGCACAGGTCTCCTTCTAGTAAAGTGTAAGACCCCCTTGAAATCCAAATTCCTCTTTAAGATTACCTCAATTTAGTATAGGTTCTATATTGACATAGGGGGTAACAGATATCTAAATTCTATATGCACAGGTGTGCTCAATCTAGCAACTACGGTAGCTTATATGCTAGGGACCAGCTGGTGGAGCCCCCTTCTGTTGTGGCCCTTCCCAACACTGAACTGGTGGGAAACTTAACTCATATTTTCCCGCCATAGGAAAGAAGTATTCTACATCTGTGCGTCTTCTGTTTGCACATACAGAGAGCACTCACATCAAAATGGTATATGACATTACCTAGGGAAACAGGTAACATTGACCAGAGTAAGATTTGTTTATCACTTTCCTGCAGGTCATTTTAGTTGAAATTGCATCTTTAAAAGTTTATAAAACAATATCAAGGTTAACCCAGAAAAAAAGATAGTGTGAGCCCTTTTATGACATGTAAATTGTATGCCAGAAACCCATCTCCCCTTTCTTTATCGTCTTCCCTTGTGGAACAAAAAAAAATAGGCTAATCACTTTCCAATTGAGCACTGACGTCAATTGGGATAGTAGGGCCCCAGACGGGTAAAATCGACAAGGGGACAAGTCCATTTCTTAAAATCGACAAGGGACATAGAGCTGGGTGACAAGGGACAATACCACTTCTTAAAATCGACAAGGGGATTAGACCACTTCTTAAATCGACAAGGGGACAAGACCACTTCTTAAAATCGACAAGGGGACAAGAGCCATTTCTTAAAATCGACAAGTTACTTGAGACCCCCCTGTCTAGGGCCCTGATAGTAGATCTTCCGTGGGATTTGTGCATCCCTGAAAGAAATAAAAACAATCAGTTATAGTTTGAAGGTAAGGAAGATAACCTCATGCCATTTCCTTTTATTGTTAAGGGGAAGTAATTCTCGATCATGCTGTACGTACCTCGGTATGTAAAAGTAAATTTAGATGGAGAAAATACCATGAGGGCAGGGCTTTTGACAGGGCAGCGCAGTGCGTAATTCACGCATTTAACCCCCAAATGGCACGTTAAAATGGCCACATGTGTGCCAAATGGCGCATAGAAATGGTTTTCCTTTTGTCAGACACCTGCAGTTCATATTAAAAGTGGCACAGAAATGGCAGACCCCTCATTGGAAAGATCAAAGTCCCTAGAATCTGACAATTGATTTTACCATTCTCACCAAGCTAGATTGAAATCGGAGACTTTAGAAATTGGAAAAAAAATAATGACATGAAATTTAATCATAACTTCACATGACATATAGTCCACCTTCCCAAGACAAGATGCACAGGTCACATATCTAGACTGCATTGAGAGGAACTTTTTTTCTTGCTCAATTAGAGAAACTAGGGTCTAGTAGTCATGTACCCGTGGTTTTTTTTTTTTTTATTATTATTCATTTTCATATGTGCACGTCTTCTAGATGTTATCAATAACGAGTCTTTTGGGCTAGTTTGAGGCCCCTGTCTCCCCTCATATGCCTCAGAGATGGGCAAGACCACGGGCGTGGACTGGTTACCAGGTTTAGTCTGTGTAGGTGTTATCCATATACTATAGAAGGGTGAGAAACTAAAGGGAACAGTGCTGCCCTCTGGTGCTTTTATTTGCTATGCACAGACCTTCATTGCGGAGGTGAGTGGTCACTTTGCCAAAGTAGCTCTAACCGAGGGCAATCAGAATAAGTCATTTCATTTTTTTTTAATTTTGGCGGTCATCATCGGCATGAACAATGTTCTACCTGATCGATTTATTGACTTAACTGCATATGATGTAAATTACAAGGATAATTGATTGTCACAATTAATAAGTGTCATGTTACAGAGAAGTCATTTGGCTGCAGAGGAAGACTGACTGTCAACAAGAAAAGGATGTATTTACAATATGTACAACAATGGGTATTAATAGATGAATGAGTGAAGGTTACATGGTATATAATATTGAGCACCCCCCCCCCCTAGGATATACAAAAATGGCTAAATCTTCTTCAGTTGGGAGGAGGAGGGGGAGGGGATGGGGATGTGTATGAAATAGGGATGTCACAAACTGATCACCAAAAATTCGGAAATTCTCCTAATTTTCTGAATGTTCAATTGGAAATACCTATAGGAATGAAAGTTAAAAATTTGGAATTCCTAAAAAGTTAGGAAAGGTGGCATCTCTGATGAATGAATCAAGATGGCCTGGTTATGTTGGCTCGCCATGCTTTTAAAAGTGCCTTTTAGCAGGGCAACTTTTCACCAAAATGTACCCCTTCTGACGGGATTTTATGTTACAAAGAACCCCTTTCCCTTTATTTAGAATCTGAAAGATGAAAACATCATTTATGGCACCCTTTTAACGGGATATTGTCATAAAATGTACCCTTTTCCCGTCAATGACGTGTCCTCGATGTTTCTTAAAATTGTACCCCTTCCCGGGAAAAAAAGCATACCCGTTTCCCGGCCAAATTTTGATAACTTTATTGAAAAAAAATCAACCATAACTTTGGTTCTAGTTGGAACATTTGAAAAATTCTTTCATCATTGGAAAGCCCTCTCAAAATGTACCCCTTTTAACGGATCCGGGCGGATCCATTCCTGAGACCAAAAGGGTACGCGCTTTGTGTAGTTTGTGTACGCACATGGTATCTACGATTTCATGAGTGCCCCCCCCCGGGGGCTCAGAGTAAATAGACGCGCCTAAGTATAAAAAAGCTTTTTACTCTCGTGATGGCTTTTCTATTCATTTTTATGGAGCCTTTTGGACAACGTTTCAGCCTGTATCTAGTGCCATATCAAGTCCATTTTGTTTTATTGACGTTGATTGTCAGCCCTATTGTGTTACACAGAGAAACGCCAGCATTTATACTCTTTTGTAAAGTTAGCCTTGCATTTTTTTTTCTTTATTAAAGCAGCGGTATTACTTAGTAAACGGTAGTCTGTTCAGTGGTTGATTGGTTGACATAACTGTTATTGTGCAGTAGTACGGTAGGTGTCTATAACAAGCAGTGCATTACCGCCCCCCCCCCCCCGCTTCCCACTGCACACTTGTTAATGCCCAGTGGCTGGTGATTTATAACAGGTGAGGTCTATCGTCCAGCCCATACCACATGCCCGTGTCTACCTGCGCCGCGGGCCCCCACGTGACACAGACCCTTGTTTACCTTGGTCGTCCCTAGCGACAACACACGGGTCCTAACAATGTCAACATGGCGCCCGCCTAGGTACCTTTTGATCAAGCTCTTTGATCAATGGACAGCAAGAAAAGACTGACTCTCACAGTGGGAATATATGGTTGTCATTTTCTATATTACCTGTGTATCGCATGCCAAGGACTGTGCATCCCCATCTGGAATATACCTATTTATCAGTATGATTTCATTCATTAGGAGGACGTCAGGGGGACCATCGAAAAGTTATATAGGTCTATACAGATCTGCGCCAATGACCAGTGTATGATAGGCCATTAAGAGGTAAGGCAGTCCATATCTACCTAGTCTACTACGGTACATATAGCACAGATCTATACCGGGGGTTAATCATCCAGTTACTGAACCAATACTGCTCTGGCATTCAACTAGTGAGCTATTTATCAGTGTAACTTTACCAGATCTTTCCTGTTTTGTAGCACCTAAATATGTCTGCAATGAGGCTATAATCCTGGCTACATATATGTACATAGTGTATTGTCAATTATGATATAAATCTCACTTTGTGCTTAAATTACGGTGGGTAACCAGTATGCCATTTTATAATATGGGCGTGTCCACCCACACTATCGTGTAAAAAGCATGTAGTGCTAAATACCTGTCAATATAATATGCCCCCTTCTTTAGGCTTATCCTGTACGCCGCAAGATAGGGATGTCATTGACATCCAATTCATATCGATGGTAATTATTGGTATATCCGTGTCAATGGACTGTAGTATAATGTGTACATGAAAACTGAATTATAATTCATCTAATTCAGTGTCTACTAGTATTTCCTTGATACATGTAATTGAAGAAAAAAATAGTAAAACGTAACATGATACCAGTTTAAAAAAGATCTGGCTAGAGGCTACTTTTAGCTTCTTTTTTTTTGGCTAAAGGTAGAGAACATTTTTTCATGGGAGCATATATTGACATGTCAAATTTCTCAATATAATTATATTATATTGACCTAATTATGATATGTCAATAATTGAATAAACCAAATGTCAATTACATCACTAGCGCAAGAAGCTTATGCATGGTTCACATACAAATGGGTCTAGACCCCTAAATTCGACAGGGTGACATGGCCATTTCTTAAAATCGACATGTGACATGGAGCTTAGTGACAAGGACATGGAAAGGAAAAAGTTAGTGACAAGAGACAAGGCCTTTCCTTAAAATCGACATGTGACATGAAGCCTAGTGACAAGGACATGGGAAAATAGAAATTTAGTGACAAGTGACATGGCCATTTCTTAAAATCGACATGTGACATGGGAACCCCCCATCTAGACCCCCAGGTAGAGAACATTTTTTCATGGGAGCATATATTGACATGTCAAATTTCTCAATATAATTATATTATATTGACCTAATTATGATATGTCAATAATTGAATAAACCAAATTTCAATTACATCACTAGCGCAAGAAGCTTATGCATGGTTCACATACAAATGGGTCTAGACCCCTAAATTAGACAGGGTGACATGGCCATTTCTTAAAATCGACATGTGACATGGAGCTTAGTGACAAGGACATGGAAAGGAAAAAGTTAGTGACAAGAGACAAGGCCTTTCCTTAAAATCGACATGTGACATGAAGCCTAGTGACAAGGACATGGGAAAATAGAAATTTTGTGACAAGTGACATGGCCATTTCTTAAAATCGATATGTGACATGGGAACCCCCCATCTAGACCCATACAAGCCGCGGATTGTACGCGGAAATTTACAGTACTGTGGCTCATAGAGTCTCCAGGAAGTCAGGGTCTGGATCATACATGAAGTTTTCAACATATATACTATACAAGGCTATAGTAAGTAATGGGGACCTTTATATAGATCTATATATGCAAAGTGTGGCTTATAGCTTCTTCCAAGCCAGGTCGGAAGTGCAGCTTATTTATATTGGTGGGTGCGGCTTATAGGGTTTTACAGTTACAGGCATTGTAATTGCTGTATTCTAGTTCTGGTTCGCAAATTCAATTTTCTACGCCCCCCCCCCCTCAGAAGAGATCTGAAAATGTTATGCCCCCTTCCCCCTCAAACCCGCCAACCCCCCCCCCCCCCCCCTCCCTGTTGATAAATAATGACCACTCTCTTAGAAAAGTTTAGTTGAGCGGAAAAAATGACCGAAATATGCTCCATTTACACTGAAAGTCTGAAAAGATTTTGGGGGTCTCTTGCCTTGGTTCCAAAACCTTCCCCACTCAGCATAAAATGCCCCAAAACAGCACCCCTATCTGGCTGTCAACGGATCCGGGGGGGGGGGGGTCGGGCTCCCCCCAAACCCAAATCCCGCTAGGCCTCATCCCATTCCCACGCTAGTAGCTAACGCTAGAAGATAGCACTGGCACTGGCAGTAGTAAGGCTCGTCGTCCTCGATAGAAAATGTGTAATTTTGCCCCTAATGCTCAGAAACGCCTTATTTCACACTTGAAAAGTATCGCTAATCACTGCATGTCTCCTTCGTTTGGACAGGTCCGTCCAAAAGAAATGACGATTTCCCACAGTGCTGTCTTTACCTTGAATATTGACGATCCACACGACCACGCCCACGCACGTGTCCCACATGTCCCACGACGTCCCCGCTCTCTTCGTTGTCATGGAGATCATCCTAGAAACGTAGTTACGTTACGTCATTAATCAGAAATACATGTAACGTGCCCACTGATTGGTCAAAATGGATACCGGAACCACTTCCTGTCTCGCTCCGACGTTTTTCTTTGAGCAGTCGTCTTTGCGAAGAACACCAAAAAGGTACAAAAAACTTCCTGAGGAACTGCCCCAGGATTTAAGATTTGCCTACGTAACTCCCAGAGTCTCTGTTTATCTGGGAGATAAAGAAAAGGAGAACTACAAGGTGAACGAACAAGATGTAAGTTTTGGAGACGGTCTCGGAAATAAAAGCTTGTTACCTCAAATAAGTGCCAAGGTAACGCTACTTCAGAACCAACTCAATAACGCATTTTCAAATGACGAAGATTCGCAAAGATTCCTATTTGAGAGGGCAAAGTCCACTGCTGGGACAATAATTCAACAACTAGCCAGGATATTATATCTCTTTGATGGCTTGCACGTTGGTATTCCAAAGCCTTTAGAGCATCAGTTGTCTGCTCACTACAAAGACCTCACTGTGGACGTGAATCATGTCCCTCGTGAATGGCAATTACCTGCCAACAAGGAAGAATACATGAAAAAAATAATGCCTGGCCGTGGTGAAGAGACAATGAAGTCGTCCGATGATACTCAAACAGATACGGCAAGTGTTAGCAATGTCAGTCGGCATACTGGCGAAGACGACACCCGCAGTGTTAAATCTGCAACAGAAAAGGACACCAAACAATCGGCTGCAAGGTCCCAACCACGGGGCAAGACGGGCACAAGAACTGCAGGTGTGCCGTTACAGGACATCGCAGAGGACAACGGCGAGGAAAGGGTAGGCAGTCGTGTAGGACAGCGCGTTGATGGCGCCCCTTCTGCTGTAGGCCCAGGGCATAAAAAAGAATCTAGGGAAAAGGTTCCCTCTCCAAGTGCCAACCGTCCGAGAACACGGCTCGAAAAATTCAAGTCAGCAGGATTGGCACCTTCAGGTGAGTTCATATAGCTGGGCTACTGTCCTGACACTGTACATGTGATATGAGATTTTTTTTAAAATTGGTAATCAACAGTGCAGGTGGTCTTCCTTACCAATGGGATGTATATGCGCTACATTTATGTAGTCAAAAAACAGTAATAACATCAGTATGAGAAAATGTATATATATATATATATATATATATATATATATACCGGTATATATATATATATATATATATATATATATATACATATATATATATATATATATATATATATATATATATATATATATATATATATATATATATATATATATATATATATATACACACACACAATGAGGGGTGAGATTAAATCATGCATAGACATAGTCTGTGAGAGTATAACAATGATGCAGTATCAGTATCTACTGTCCGTGCATAAGAAAAACTGCATTATTGATATTTAAAAATTGTTCCAGTGCCTATCATTGATAGCCAGTTGCAATCCCTGGACCATGAGCTTTCATTTGATTTGATACCAAGCTTGACTACTTTTGTACATTTTTTAGTAGGCCTATATTTTTTCTCATAAAAATTAAGCTCATGGATTTCTTCTAGATATTGGTGCGCCTTATTACATGCAAGCCAAGGTATACTCTGGTAATTAAAGTCTTAATGGTTTGGCTACGACCATCAGATTCAGCTACTGTATTAAATCCACACGTAAAAGCTGCATTATAAGCCCCTCTGGCTTATAGAAACAGCTCAACAACAAAATGAGTGTGTCTTAAAGGAGGATATATACATGTAACACCACAGCACACTGATTATTAATTTTTAAACCCCAGGACCTAATTTGTCATATTGCACATAATCACACTATGAATCAATCACTCATTAACCTGCTCAGCCCATCACATCAACCGTAATACGTCACATACATGTATAACTTAAGGTGCGGCCTATACACAAGGATACAAGACTGGATACAGGACCCCCAAAGCACCTTACAGGATTGACCAAAGTTAGGGATGAGCCTATCTAGCGAGGATATACCATTATAGAGCAGTGCTGAGCTAGTTAAGATTAAGTTTCCTTCAGCTCAAGGTGTGTCCTATACGCAGTATATGCCTTATACACGAGCTATTACGGTAGTTATTTCACCACATTGATTGGTAGATATAATAAGCTAACTTCACCCAGAACAAGTCTGTACCAATTGATCACTTAATTAACAGCTGATGCTGACGCTCGTTGATTACAGATAGTGGCACAACCCAGT
The DNA here is from genome assembly GCA_949317995.1 of Acholoe squamosa. Lineage (NCBI taxonomy): Eukaryota > Metazoa > Annelida > Polychaeta > Phyllodocida > Polynoidae > Acholoe > Acholoe squamosa. The sequence continues at coordinate 54,446,316 of OX439035.1, read as the reverse complement.
ACTTTACAACCATAAACTATATCTTAAGAGAAGATAAAACTATCTTAAGATAATAGACCATTGCATTGCCATTTCAGTGTGTTTACCTAAGTCTCCATATAGAGCTCATTGGGATTGTAGGCCATACATGTATCCAGGGTCTTTCTCTGGACTATCTAAAAAATGGCCAGTTCAACCTAGGTAGTAATGGGGAACTAGGAGACCTGTGTGACAAGGGATTGGGGTGTTGGCTCAGTAAGTCTCTTCAAAGATTCTAAAAGGCAGAATGAGGGTTTTGCGTTAAGCAGGGGTGATTACGCGTTTTAGTACCAGTAGGTAGGGATTAAACTGTATAGTACACGATGGCAGGAGTATAAGAAGATCACTTCTCGAGGCCGGGACCTCTTTAAGTCTAACAAAGCCATCCTGTAGGAGGCAGTGGCACGCTCAGCAGAACCAGCTGAAGTAGGCTCAGCTATATATGGCACTGGGCATTGTACACCTTAGAGCTGGTATAACAGGTATACATGTACAGTCGTCAGCTCACATGGGATCACCAGTCCCACTCTCAATGTGTAGTGTTTAATGCCAGGACCGGCTATTTCTATGAGGCATTAGCCGCACCTACTGCAGGGTAAACATGAGGTATGTGACCAGCCTCACCCCACACCCACCTTCTAACTATATCAATAATGCCAATTAAATATTAGACGCCGGTGTTGTGTTTAGTTATGTTGCATTCAGTACCTGGCCTGTACATGGCGCGTATATATAGGCCAGAAGTAAAGGAGCTTGTCTCAAAGGCCACTGAAATAAAAGAGTGCATCTCTCATAGAATGATTGGAAACAAGTTTATGGTCGATAATCCGCATCTTAGACTCCCGCTGGGACTTGAAAAAATTATAGGTTTAGTACTGATCTTCATTTCATGTTGGAAGCAGTGGAATATGAACAACCCAGGATTAACCAAGTCCAAGGACCTCCATATCTCACACCCCTATGAGATAACCCTAGCCCGTACGTGTATCTCATGGCCAGCAGAAGCATCCAAAATGACCATAAAACATGTAAATAATGATCATTTCATGCCATTTTAAAATAGTTGACTTTTCGAACATTTCTGACCAAAATTACATGAAATAAATGCAAAGGTTCCCTCGTGTTGGGTCTGACTGGGTTATCTCACGAGTGAACCTTTGCTTATATAGTGCCAAATACCAGCAGAAAAGCCGCATCCACTCTTTGGGCAGTGGGGGGAATGCAGACGGCAGAGTTTAAGCATATGCTTTCATGAACCCGAAACAATGGGATAGTACTTTACAGGGGTAGACACTAACACTGGCCTGGTGGGCAATGGCCAGTAGTTTTCAGTACTGGCCAGTGATTTATTTCAAAAACAAGCTTCCTACTGGCCCGGGTGGCCAGTGGACCTTTCCCCCTATGATTTTGTGGTTAAAGATAATTCAAAACTGTGATATTTCTTATGGGATCTTTTGTGTACCAGGGACGTCAAGAAGGTCAACTTGTAAGCTGATATTGCCAGTAAAATGGGTTTCTGATTTTCGGCTATTTTATGACAAATCCCGGGCCAACAGCTTTAGCTGCAGGCCTATAGATTTCCCAGGCTGTTGGCCCGGGAGGCCACTAGCTCCAAAATTTAATGTCTACCCCTGCTTTGGGTAATTTCTATCGTGATTTTCACACAAAACCAGGTGTGCGCTTTAATATCAGAGCATTTGTGCTAATAAAGTTGAATATGGTAGAGCTGTGTAAGTTATGTCTATGTAGAGAGAACATGGATATATTTGTGATTAACATTTTATACACATCCCTGAGAAGCTATGGAAATATGTTACGATAAAATGACTTTATTTGTCATTTCCCTTATCTAGCACCCGCCGTCAAGCTGAAACAGAAAGGTTTGATTTATTTTTTTGACAAAGAGAAAATAACCTTGTTATTTGCAGTTACTTTGCATCGACACCTTTATTTTTCTTTGGCTTTCATTTTAATGGCTATGATGTTATTTCTTTTGTTTGATCGATTTATAGTGTAAAACGTAACCTGTTTTGTTATGTGTTGCATTGTTCAAGTTTCATTCATTATAATTATTGTCCGCACATGCCTGTTAATTTATAAGAGCACTTTTTAGTCCAGCGTTGTGAGAATATGCCGAACTGTTGATGGGTGATTAAAGCTTATACAAACAAATGCACAACCAATGGGGAGGGGCACAGGATATGCGATATTTCCCAACACCACTGATAAGGGCCTGATCCATTTAATCAGTACAATAGCAGAATATCAGTTAACCTCAGCAGTCTTACCGTAGCATCGGTAGCCTCACAGCCGTACACACTTTGAAAGGCCTTCTTTCATGGCACTTGAATATAACCAGTCACGGGTTCAATATTGTAATAATCCATCGCATAATATTTCATAGATCAGACTGCACCAGGGGCAGCTAGTATCCCTAAACCATATATCAAGTGTTGTTTCGTATACATAAAGCTATGGGACCGCTGTATATTATGCTTCTCCAAGAATCTTACCCTTAAACCATTTACCTGACGTACCAGTGGCCTCGTCTCATATCCTGCAGTCACTTCTAATGTGAGACATTCTCACTTTCACCGTTTTAGAGTTGTAACATCTGTTAGGCGCCTTAGCTTTGCCTGGAAATTTGAAAAATGGCACATCAGGAATTATAATGCTTACCTTATCATTTGGTTTATTTTTGTGGTTAGATTATTTTACCGGTTGTTTCTTTTTTTGTAATGGTAAAATCTGCATGTGTGTCAATTTTGCCCAGGTGATTCTGTTATGCAACACCTTGTGTTAATTTATAGATTCAAACTTCTGGCTTGGATAAAAAAAAAAAAACACATATGAAATCCTGATCACTATGAAGATACAAATGAATGGTATCTAATATAGACATGTGTACGTTCCATTGAGCCTGTGTAAGGTATACATGCAAACAGTGCCTGTATGCCGATCTGTATGAGAGGCTTGGATCGTGCACTGAGTCATGTACCCACACTGTCCTGTCTGCCCTACCCCCCCCTCCCTGCACAACCAACTATCCAGGCTCCTATACCTGACTTTCAAAGGCACCCTCAGAATCATGAGAATAGAGAAGGTAAAGGTCCACCCACCAAGAACTGACCTTAGGGTGTGATCATTTTTTAGGGGGGGGGGGGTGCTCTTGATGGGTCAAAAAATTTTTGACCCCCCCCTATCAGGAGCCGAAAATCGTGCGCGAACGCGCCCTTTTAACCTACAGTAACGCGCGGGCTTTTTCACTGAAAACAGGTGACATCATTTTGACCCCCCCCCCCCCGGTCAAGGGGTTGAAAAAATTCTGACCCCCCCCCCCTGTTTTTAAAAAATGATCACTCCCTTAGCCTCCTGCAGTGTGTGCTTGGCGCATACTTCAGCCCATGAGCCCACTGTGTGAGATGATATATACCTAATACCCCTTTGTTCCTGAGACCTTCCATTGTCTTGTGCTGGCTTGTGTTATATGAACCGTCACCATTTTCTACCTGATAGCGCAGTTTTCATACAATGTTATGTATTGTTTTATTCCACAGGCACGGACAGTCGGGCCAGTGGTCTCGTCTCACACCGCTCCAACACGACGAGCCGGCCCGGCAAGTATGACGACATCCAGTCCATCATTGCCGAGTCCACCTCAGATGCCAGTAAGCCATGCCACACATGTCATATCAACATATTGTATATGTTGAACCCCACCATAAAGATTTATCTTATCCCCTATTCAGCCAGTCATGTAATGCCCCTATCTATCCCCTCATCCATTCAGCCAGTTATCTAATGCACCTATCTACCCCCCACCCACCCCCCATTCAGTCAGTAACTGAATATAGCTATCTTTTCCCCCATTCAGCCTGTCCTTTCTAGTTTTCTCTCTTTCAAAATACATTCCGCCTGTGTAGCATGTCCCAATATATAGCGATAGCTATCACTCCATCTAGGTTTTATTTCCATTCGTTTCGATATACTTTAACTTAGTTCTTTTGATGAGTATACAGGTAAAACATCCATACTTCCTCTTTGGTGTAAGACTTGTTGTAAGACAAGAGCTCTCAGCCCAAGTCAGCATCCTTGCCATTTAATATTGGTATTGTATTGAGAGACGGGGTGGGGGCACTCAATAACGTGTATACCATGAAGAATGTTCTGAGTTGCATAACATCTATGCCCCTTTCTGCAGCTTTGGTGGACCGGACAGGTTATTGGACAATCATCCAGTTCCAGCTATCCTCTAAGCAGTGTGAAGATAAAGGTAAGGTAATATAATCTGTTAATAATGTGCATTTACCCCGGGACATGTACACGCTATGCTATGTCATTGTGTCTTTTTTTTTTTTCATTATTCCGAACTTAATTCCCCTTGAAGCTGTATTTACAACTCTTTACTGGAACAGAAACCTAGAGCTTTTCAGCAGTAATCGACATTACTACCTATTAGCGAATGCATCTATTTTTCTACTTTTGATACAAACTAAAGAAAAAAATGAGGTCATTCTTTTTGCCCACTGCAGGCTGGATAGTACATCCTCAGGTGCAGGCTGATCGGGAGAGAGAGACCATGCTTGAGTGGGCTACACAACGACTTCAGATGGTAATCAAGCAGCGGTAAGCAAAGGAAATAGTTCATCAACTCTTCAAATGTGACACTTATGTTGTCCTAGATCCTGGTACGATAACACCCTGCCTGGCATGCTTCAAGTCTCAAATGACACAGCTGCTTGTCACAGTGTCTAAGGTACCTTATAATGGGCCCTGGATGAATAAGATCGGAGAAACATGTCCATGTACAATCTGTGTGTACTTTCCATACGTCGTGTTGAATCTAAGATGTGTCCCTGCCGCCATGAGACTTTTGGTGGTCGAGACCCACTTATTTAGAAAATGAGAAGCCGACAACAACAAAAAATGGAAAAGAAAAGATAGATGCACAATCAAGGATTTTGAATAAATTGATTAGACGTGGAGGGTAAATTCGGCTCCCATCCAAATCATCATGGCACATTGGTAGACTGTGTACTTCCTAATGCGGAGTTGGATAGTTTGTATCCATGTGACTAACCCATGTGAATAGGCTATTGATTTCATAGAAATATCAACCGATTTTTTAGGTAATCTCAGAAGTATAAAATGGAAATGAAAGAATTTCCCCATAGGCCTCTGTAGTCCTTCCTCTGCCTTGCCCCCCAAAAAATTATGCTCGGGAAGATAGCAATATTCTACATGCGTATCAAATTATTCATAGTTCTATGCATTTGCATTTACCACATCTAACAATATTTCAGGTTTTTATTTATATGATTTATGTATCTCTTAAGAATTGTGGGACTAATGCATTATATTAATGACCCATACACATGTCCACATATATATTCATGAACTCTAAAACACTGTATCATCTGACAATCTGACAGTAAAGAGCAGGATGCTGTGGACAAGGAGCATGGCCGAGACAAGCCGGTGGTGGTACGTTACTATGGTGACACTAGGCGTGACGCCATGCAGAGACGTAACGTCAGTTCGGGAAAGGTGAGCGCACACCAGCTGCGTAATCAGAAACCCGAAATACCAGAACTACCCGAAACAAAGGTGCCAGACAAGAAGATCTTTATGACGACCGTGTCGGACGGATCCACCACCATCTAGTATCCTTGTTGATTTATAATGTAGGGGGGGGGGGGACTTTTTGTCTTTAAGAGTCTGCATACACATTATGCTTAAATAATATATCCATATATATCGTGGAATTAGCCATCAGTGCATGAATGCATACCTGGCTCTTTTGGGTGACTTCTAAATGCACTGAATCATAACTTCCGGCCTGCGAATCAACTAACAATTAAGTCTAAAGAACTATTTTCTTTTTTTATCCTGTTACAATAAATAACAGCCACAAAAAGAGGGAACGCCGTGGAAATGGGAAAGTTAGATGTGTTTTAGCAAAATCCAATAGTACGCACGTTTCTCTTATGAATTTCAGAATCTTTATGGGGGACTCTGCCTCATTTCTTTACCAAAAGTGCGGTGATACCCCTACAAGGCGTGACTTATAGGCGAGGATGAAGCCCTCATGTGTATTAATAGAAGCACTCAAAGTTGGGGGTGCACCTTATAGGCGAGGATATCCTACAATCGATTACTGACACTATAAGTATCAAACTGATCCAAATCATGACCCCAGCTGCGCCCTCTCGAATTCCCTGAATTAAAGCAGAGTATTTTATCCGCTTTGGTACAAGGCTACAGTGTTCTTTTGGAAAGTTAAGGAATCCCAGTATTGAGATATTGTGGGACAAGAGTTTTGAAGTTGTACCCAGAGCGTGAGGACAAAGACCATGTCGACTGCTCTAAATCACTAACAGGAAACCAACGAGCTAATCAAAGAGTGGTCCAATCCTCAGAATCAATGATAAGCTGCAGGCACATTGCCGCACCTAACCCACGCACCAATATTGTTAGAACTGTGCCGCCAGTGTGGATGACGCCCAGTGTGTAGGAGTTGACCACTATACAAAGTTCTTGGTTGGCTGCCAAAGTATTTAGACCAACACAATCTTCTCGCTCTGAGTTCACGCTGTCGAATATAATAACTTGTGCTAACATGCTGCACCCAGTGTACTAAAGTATGGACAGTGGGAATGGTAGTTTCACAGCTTAGTTTAGTAACTATTACTAGTGGAACATTGTGTAAAACTCTTTCTATCTCATGCTCCCAAATAGTTCCTGGTAGATGAATACGACATTTAAATCAGTCCGAAATAGAGCCTACTTCTGAAATGAGTGCATGACAAATATAAATATTACAAATGAAGTTTAGAAAAAGTAGAATGACATACATGTTTAATTACAGAGGGGTTTCATCATTTTATGGGAATAGTGAATCAGTGTGATTGATATCGTGATGGTTAATTACAGTGGTCATGGTTAGGTGATGTGCAGTACCTTGTATAAGAATCCACTTATATGTGGTTATATCAAAGATAGAATGATTGTAGGAATCATAGGTACAAATCCATGTTATATGACGTAGACACGCATGTAGTTTGGCAACATATCAGCAGTTGTAATGTTGTAAAATAGCATCCCATGGGTTATTTTTAGTCCCCACTGCAGAGGAAACATGAGATAATAGAGAGAAAACAGATATGGAATACACAGGGACTATGCACTAGGATCAAATGATATTTTCCAATACCATACTCAGGACAATTATAACATCACCTATACTACCATATCTCCCCGATGCAGAGGGGAAATCCCAGGGAAGATATGCCTTGGCACAGGAAAAACACAGGGGATTGAATATCAAAATTTCAGTTGGGTTAGCTGGCTATTACGATAAAGATTCAAATAAAAAAAATGTTAGTCCTTTTTCAACTTAGATCAAAATATGTCACCTTTGGCAAGTATACATTTAGCATAACACAAAGTGAGCTGTGTAACTTGTGGGGTGGCACTGGGTAGGTATGATGAGATGTCACGGGTCGGGCGAGATAGAGGGTCAAAGCCTTTATAATAATATTCCTTGACCATGGTCAGTTATCCATCGGGCTTGCCGGCTGTAGTGACGAGTTGCTGTCCTGTGCGTAAGTCTGGTTACTACACAGTAGTGTTTGACGACACCCCAGACAGAAGGATGTTGGGTGCCTTTACACCAGGAGGACGCGGCTGCTGCTACCATCCTAACGGACTCGTCAGGTTCCTGACCACAGACAAGGAGTGGACGCTGTCTGATGAGAGCGGTGCTATCAGTAGAAGGTCCAAGTGGCCGTCCAACGGCCTCAAGATGCCTGCAGGCATTTCTGTACAGGTAACTTATTCTAGGCTGTAAGCTGGTTCTAGAGATTTGCATTAAAGTGAGAAGAGCTGAAAATATAGGAACCTATCATATCCCTTGTTGAATTTAAGAAAGCACCTACGGTATTGGCTTGTATGAGCCGGGGCACAGGTCCCAGGGGCTTAGATAAGCACCAATCTTCAATAAGGTCTGGGGACTACTTGACTAGTAAAGACTACTTGAAATCAATGAGTGCCCCGACGCTTATACACGTCAATATGTTATGCCATATCACGATTTTTTTTGCCACATATCGCTAAGGGCCATGTCACCATTTCAAATTAAAGATGGTATCCCAGCTAAAATTCCTTCATTTTTCAGTGAGACCAGATTTCTTTGGGATGTTCCTTCCTTAATATATCTCCCAACTTTTAAAGAAATACGCAGGGCTGCACAGGGCGAAATATTCATTTGGATGGTTGACACTAAAACAGCCGGATAACCAGTGTTTTGGTTAGTCACCCAAAGATTCCTGCATGGCTTATGAGTGGCACCTTGTGGCCAAGGCATGCACTGAATGCCATTAGTACACATACATACCATAATTGCTTGTTTAAGAGCAGGGATCTAAAACAAGCACAGGTCTCCTTTTAGTAAAGTGTAAGACCCCTTGAAATCCAAAATTTCTCTTTAAAATTACCTCAATTTAGTATAGGTTCTATATTGACATAGGGGTAACAGATATCTAAATTCTATATGCACAGGTGTGCTCAATCTAGCAACTACGGTAGCTTATATGATAGGGACCAGCTGGTGGAGCCCCATTCTGTTGTGGCCCTTCCCTACACTGAACTGGTGGGAAACTTAACTCATATTTTCCTGCCATAGGAAAGAAGTATTCTACATCTGTGCATCTTCTGTTTGCACATACAGAAAGCACTCACATCAAAATGGTATATGACATTACCTAGGGAAACAGCTAACATTGACCATAGTATGATTCGTTTATCACTTTCCTGCAGGTCATTTTAGTTGAAATTGCATCTTTAATAGTGGTCCAGTCGACTCACTGGCTTCCAATGTGGCTTCATCTACACCTCAGTAGGAGGGCAGAGCATGTCCACATTTGTGCCATATAACCGGTCCCCCTTGATCAATTAGAGGTATTTCCATGTAGAAGTTTGTATGCCCCAGTGGCGGATTTAGAGGGGGGCGCGGGGGCGCACCCCCCCTTTTGCCCAGTACTTAAGAGTTTAACTACATATTTTGGACCCCAAAATTTTCCAAAAATAGGGGGTGCGCCCCCTCCTTTTGGGCCGCGCCCCCTCCTTTTCAAAAGCCTGGATCCGCCACTGCTGCCCTGTTATCCCATAGATACATAATTGAAGTGGACACATCCTAGATTTATCATAGCGCTAGCGCATTTAAATCTGTGAGTACCAGTAGCTAAGTTTGATTGAAAAAAACTATTGCTGCTTTGTGTTTGTAGCTGAACTCGTTTCTGATGTTGCGGTGTGCCAGCCACACTAGCATGCACCTCTACTTCAACGCCGTCAAGGAGACAGCCAAGGTGCCTGTAGGGGCGAGCTGCTCATGGGAGGAAGGCAAAGAGGAGCAGGTCAGTGTGAGCAGCTCGTTAACTTTATACACTAAAATCACTTCTCGAACGTTCTACACACCACTCTGTCAATAAACTGATTGGGGGTTAATGAAAAGATTGATTGTATGCTCAGCGCCCAGTGCTCATTATTCATTCCCTATATCTATGTATAGAACATTGGTACACATGTAGTATAAACAGTGAGCAAGCCATCCACACCACCCTTAGTATGTGAGTCAATATTGTACCTGTTATACCCACTGTTATATTGTACTCGATTCGCCACTCAATACTCTGCCCAAACACACTGATAAGTCTGCCTACTGGTGATTAAATGCACTATAGTAGTACTATACCATAGACGCCATTGTTATCCAGATGATGCACATAACCTAAACAGAGATGGCAGAGTTTCAGATTTTCTCTTATTTCGAGGTTCAAAGGTGATATTTTACTAAGAGAAATAATAAGAAAAAAAAATTAGAATGAATATTTTATAATTCTGATATTTCTTAAAGATACACCCAACCCTAAGTGATTAATTTTGAAGGTATTTGTCACTCTGATTAGGGTATACCCCCCCTCCCCCTTTTTGAAGTGCCCCAAAATAATTTTCAGAGTTTCGCCAAATATCGAACTGACACCTCTGAGCCTAAAGTGGCCACCAATAACGAGATCCCCATAAAAGTGCATGTATAGCGTGTATAGCGACTTACATATGTACACACAGAGATGTCACTTTCCCTAGTTTACCAGGGATTCCTGGTTTTGGGAAGAGATTTCTATATTGAATTCTGTTGATTTCCTGGGCAAAGGAGTCCAAAATTGTAAATTTTCCTGGTTGTCGGTGGCAAGCGAGTGGCATCTCTGGTCCCTCAGTTGAGGAAGCCGGTTTAAAATGTGTTGTCTGGATGGCCAGCTTTTAGAAATTACATGATGAATAGCCACTGACAATTAACGCAAATGGTTTCCTTTACAGGTGGAGCTTCTCTCTGGCCTCCCCTTTACCTCACAGACAGCCAAAGACTTCATGAAACCACAGAAACCCAAGTCTCATTCCACAGCCAAAGTCAAAGTTCAAAAGAGCTCCAAAGGACGGGTAAGTATTACTTTGGACTGTTATTGAATGGTGTATTGATTTCTTGAGACATGGACCAGCTTTTTAAATTCAATCCACTTAGTTAAATAGAGTAAAGATACTTGGCAGTAGATACAGCAGCTCAATTTGACAACTTATCCTAGACCTTTGTATTTATGTACTGTATTTCTACTAATAGAAAATTAACGCTGCGCTTTAATATAAGATTTCGTGTGTAAAACAATTGAAGTATTTTGAATTCCATAGATACTTTACATTTCATATCGCTTTAATATGGGTGCTGTACTTTGTCGGGTCACTGATTGTATTATTCTCACACCAAATCTAATTTCTGCACAAAATTTAGGAATTTTTCTTCACCTCTGGTAAACTATTTTTTAACCAATTTAATCACAGCTTTTAGTGACGATGTCCATTAAACAGGTAAAAAAACACCACTCCGCATGAGACAGTAACGTTAGTTAGTCCCATTACAATTAATTCCTCCAATCCAATTTCTTGTGGAATTTTGATTGATAGTCAACAATGATGACCAGGATTTGTAGCCTTTTCTCCTCTCATTAGGTGATTTCCATTCCTTTTACCCTCAGGCCTATATTCTTACCTATTCCATTTAGCTTAATAGTACAAATTTAGCATTTTAACAATTGCTATACACCAGTGTTTTTCACTCTCAATTAATTCACCAATCATTCCCACAGAGGTGCTCCCATTGACAGAGTGGTAATATTTTAGCTGGGGTTGTCATCCAAAGGTGATTCTGTCGGTAGTGATCCTACGTCCCCATATAGTATCTCCTATATTCTCCTAGTACATGTTATGTTAGGATGTCGATAGAATTTCAGGCATGACCTTACTGACCTCGCGTATGTGACACAACTTAGATTAAGTAGTTTTGTATTCACGATGATGATCCTGGCTGCATCTTGAAGGGTTGTCTCAAAATCTCAGCGCGCCTTATAGGCGAGGTAAATTTACATTCAATATTCATTGACTGCTCAAAATCAAGTCCTAGCTGCGCCTTGTATCTCGGGCGTGTATTATTTTTCTTGAACTGGGGTGTGCCTTAAGCGGGTATTCCACTGCCATCGGTCAGCCGAGATTTTACTAATTCGACCGATTTTTTCTATACTTTTGTATAATCAAAAATAATCGGATTAGCAAAATTACGGCCGACCAACAGCAGTGGAATACCCGCTTTATACGCGAGGTATTATTGTAGTCACTACAAAATTGTACAAAGGGTCGTCATAGGCAGTATCTACAAAGACTATTTTACCTGTCTATTTGAACAGAAATAACGTTAGACCTTTGCATAGTATATACATGTATTGTTACACTAACTATTTTACTAGCTGTGTTATGTGAATGAGATAATGCTATTCAAATGAGAAGAAGCTGGAAGGGAAAGAAAGATTTTGTTCTATTCACATTCCACATGAGTACATAAGTACATTCAAATGGATTCTGCTATAAATGAAGACCCCTTTAATAAGCCTTAAGGACTACTTTTTTTCACGTCAATGACTACCTAGACTATTACTGATAGAAGTTAACTTAAGACATGTATTATACACTAAACATTTTGCTGATATGATATTTACATAAACACATGTATAGCTAGCATCAATTTTGAACATCTATGTGTCGTATGACTTTGCTTTCACATTCGATATAGCAGTAGACCCCTTGACAAAAGATGTCGATCATTTAAATGCGGCCCTCTTACTGCATGTAATACGATGGGGAGAGGGTTAACCTAGTGGAGCTTTTTTTTATCAGGTATGTTATGCTTGGAGATAAATCACATTAAAAGTCCTTGCAAACCTGCAATGAGTTACCCCATTTATTATTTTGTCTTCCATTTATTCCAGAAACAACCGACAGAAATACAAAAACTTCTTGACATGCCAGAAGCAACAGAGAACGATGCAGAAGCAGATAAAAATTTGTATCGCTTACAACGAAAAATCAAGTAAGTGTATTACCCCAAATAGCTTGTGAATAAGAAGAAATACTTTTTTAAAAACTTCTGAGCCGTTAACATTCTGGTAAAAGAACCCCAATCCCCATCTTCCTCCTACAGGAACACACCTCTCGGTGCCATTACGGGGTTATGAAGCTAATCAAAGAGTATATACAGACTGTATTATCTCTGGTCTAATGTACAGGCAGGCATCTTGCAATGTTCAGTCTTAGTCCCTATGATAACAGAGGAGTGGACCATTGATGTATGTGTTTTATACTAGAGCTGCTCTTCATTGTGTGCAGGAACCTGGTGGAGGACTGGTTAGAACATTACCGAATAGCTGTCGGCATCAGCTCACCACACCTACGCAGCCTGCACTCAGCGCCACATCATAGGCAGCGCACCATCCAGTCTGCCAAGTCGTCACCTGCCAGTGTCAGGGTCGTCATAGAGAGTCTAACCACAGCCGTTCCCAGCGTGCGGCCCTCACAACGGATACCTTCAGCACCAGCAGGTACATGCCTCTTGGGGGTGTGGATGGGGGGTCCCCCCATGTCACATGTCGATTTTAAAAAATGGTCATGGCACTTGTCACTTAAATCCCCATGTCCCATGTCACCTCTAAGAGCCTATCATGTCCCATGTCGAATTTAAGAAAGCACCTATGTCAGTGGCGGATCCAGGATTTGGGAAAGGAGGGGGCGCGGCTCAAAAGGAGGGGCGTACCCCCTATTTTCGGACAAATTTTGGGGTCCAAAATATGTAGTTAAACTCTTAAGTACTGGGTCCCCGCTGCCCCCCCCCCCACCCTCTAAAATCGCCACTGTATGTCATGTCACTAATTGTTTTGCCTCATGTCACTAAGGCCTATGTCACATGTCGATTTTGAGAAATGGCCATGTCACCATGTCGAAATTATTGGTCCACACCCATCCTCTTGGCAGGCGCTGATCCCCCCCCCCCAAAAAAAAAAAAAGAAGTTCCTTAGTCTTTGTGATATCGTAGAACCCCACGTGCACTTGTTCTCATCTCTACTACGCAGAAAAAAATAAACTGTTCCATTGAGGCAAAAACGAAAAGAAAAGCGAACCCCAAATTTAGCCATTATGAACATATTTGGTAATACTATCACCAAAGTCCTTGTATTTTGGGGTTAATTTCATAAACCACCCCTGTTTGATTCCTGGCACCACATGTTACTGTATGTCCTGCTGCGTTTGTCAGGTCGTCCCAGTGAGAGGTTACACATCCCCAGTGCCAGAGAGCGGCGACCAGCGTCCACAAGTAATGCCGTCACGTTTAACGACGACCGGATAGAGGAAATAGAACCCGAGGACGACGTGTCACTAGAACGCACCACTCCTTTCCCATCGTCCGCCGTTAGCCAGTAAGTTTTGTCTTAACATCAGACAGAGGTGGAAATAAAAGTTCAGAGATGAATCAATCACTCAATAGAAAATAAAGGGTGCAGTCAGCTAAACTGGTGACAGAAACTGGCTTAAAACAGTGCACAAATGTACTCATTATAGTGATACATGTACATGTAAAATGAACTCGACAATTAATGGGGGTGTGGATGGGGGTCCCCCATGTCACATGTTGATTTTTGAAAATGGCCGTGTCCCCATGTCAATTTTAAGAAATGGTCATGTCACCGTGTCGATTTTAAGAAATTGTTCATGTCACCATGTTAATTACTGTATGAGAAATTGTTCATGTCCCATGTCACTAAGCCTAAAATAGCCCATGTCGCCATGTCGATTTTAGTGGTCCACACCCGTATTAATTCAGTCTCCTAATCGCAAATCGAGACCTCAAAATGAATCAAATTATGTCTTAAGTTGTCTGAATTTCCCATGGGGAGTCACGCCCCATGCAGACACCTTTGATAGAGAGTTCACATGATATGTCATATCATGGAGGTACATACAGACCCTCTTCCAGTCCCTGTTCATATCTACACCTTTTTCATATCCACATCTTGCCTACACCTTTTTGAATGGCCCATCCTCCAAAGTTTAAAGAGGTAATTCTCGCAATTACAAACTTGTATACGGGACTAGCACATTGCTAGTGATAAGAAAATCAGCCAGGTGGCTCATGTAGTCTGGGGATAAACCTACAGTTAGCCTCTTTGTATAGTTTACTTTGATGGTTTCTTCCTCATTCACTATGTGTAGCTATTCTGTAAAATTTGTATCTATGGATAGCAAATACTGTCAACTTTAACTAGATAAGTTTGATATAAATCTAATACTTAAAATACAAGAGAAATATAGCTTTAAGATTCAATAAGAGACCACATGTCACTCAGATTGAATACACCCAGACTATTGTCTCATTATCAAGCTAATCCACTCTCCACACCTGAAACAATGGGGAGATACTTAGGGTGATTAAGATAAAGGGCAGGGTGCAGCTTATCTCCCCTATCAGTCTTATCAATGGTCATTGTCCTGTGGTGGGTGAGAGTGAAGATAAGAGATTACCCACAATTCTCTGACAAAATCCAAGATGGCGTCGGGGGCTAAGAACAAAGATAGCGACTATTGGGAAGGGCCAACCAAAGTAAACTGCTGGTCTAGCCCCCGACTACATGAGCCACCTAGCTAATTTGTTTGGTACTAGTAATGGCTCTGTTCCCTATAGAAGTGGATACACACGTAACAAATTTATTTTGGGAATTTTCTCCTCTGGGGGGTCGGACCCCAGATTGAGTAAAACGAAAAAAAAAAAATACGTAAAAAAGGTTCAAAGTTAACAGCCAGCTTGTCTTATGTTAGGTCGTCAGCTCGCAGTGTGACGTCACGTCCAGGTGCGCCGCTGGCGCTAAGTCTGGCGCCTGACGCGGTGTGGTCGTTGCGGTTCGGCAGCTGTCCGGTAGCACTACGTCAGATGCTGCTGGGTGAGGAGCGTCCTACCTGCCGCTGTTCACGCCACAAGATACCCTACATCACAGACATTGAGTATGACGAGTTTCTACACAAACACGTACCTGTCCGCCAGATGGTCATCATCTCTGTCATGTCCTCTCTGTGAGTATATGAAGTCTTCATTTATTTTCCCTTTAGTGTGGATCGTTTATTTTACTGGAAATTGGACGTTGGATCCCTGTGGCCTTTCCTTCAATTTACACCTACCATATTCACCATGAAGAGCGCCTACCCTAATAGGCGCACAAGTCCTATTTTGTGGCAAAATTCTCTATATTTTCTTCATTTGTTACTCTCCCCGGGGAAACTTGTCTTTAACCTGATTATCATATGTATGCAATGAACCTACAATTGATCCTTTATCCCCTGACTGTATGCACCAGGTTCCCAGAGTCTACCCCGGCCACCGAGATGCTGGAGCAGCTCTACACCGAGCGGAACCGGAACCGCACACAGCCGTGTATCCAGGCTCGATCTGACGCCTACCGCCTCCTGTTGTATGACGTAGCGTCAGCCGCCGACCTCACCGACCACAGCAACCCACTGCTGCTACGCCGACATAACGTCGTGCCTGGCATGTTCCTGGTGAGTCATGGCCTACTGGTAGATCTATACATGAGTTAAATGTGAAAAGTAGAGATAAGAAGCAATGTATGATTTTACTGGTAGGACGTTTCACTTCAAAGATTGCTCATCAACACCCCTTGTAACCTACGAACCGCAGCTTCATCCTGAGCCAAAGGCTATGTCGTTAATACACTTTATTAAACTCTGCTTTATAGATGTACGACAACGGACAGTTGGTATTCTGTGACCATATTTTTAATGGCTACGGTAACGCGCGCAAAGACTTTCAGAAACAGATGATGGCCACCCGCCGGTTGTCCAGCATGGGCAGACACCTGCCTAAAGACTTCAGGTTTAGGTAGGTTCACAGCACTCCTCACTTGAATAAGGTAAAGCATGATCATGCCAGAATCAGGAGAGATTTTCTTTTTTATTCCATGAAAAAAAAAAAACGTTCTCAAGAGATAGACGATTTACATTGAACAGAAAGATCAAGTTCAAGTTTAAAAGGGTAGATTCAACGCTGTTTTTTTTTTTGGGGAGGGCGATCAATTTTGGGGGGAATAGAAAAATGCGTTCGTAATTCATAGGTGGTCCCTGTCCCAAACCATTAAAATTCGGTACTCAAATTGATTAAAGCTACCAGAAGTAAAAGTTACCACAAGTGTCTCTAATGAAGGGTTCAATCAAGTACCAGGTAGTTTTATGTTGTACCACATTCACCATCTGCAGGTAACATCATCCGTATTAAAGTCCATCTATTCATATAATTCAGTCCACAGAGAGGCAAGTCTGGGCATCGCGCGGCGTGGGGTGGGGAGATAGGAGGTGCTGGAGTGGACCACCACGGTAACGCCGGTATCTCACTGGAACGACTCCGTGGGTCGGACACATCATTGTCTAGTGGTGACAGCAAGGACCTTATGCAGATGGACTACAGAGTGGCGTAAGTATAACACAATTAATTGAACTAAGGTCATTGTGTACCGGCTCCCTTCTAAGTGCTTAACAATCTCCCGGGTTTGTGCTGCAGTAACTGGGTGACACAGAGAACCTAAGTTAGTAAGTACAGGTACATGTATCTTCCTCTTTGCATCACTGGGATATTGATATACAGAGCCATGGGCCTATATCCTTGCTTCCAACCCTTTGAACAATGAGACTACAGGAGCCAAGGGATGTAAGTCGGGATGCATGAAAAGTTCTGAACTTACAGATTGAAATTCTCAATCAAATGAAAAGTACAACAAAATATGCATCACAGAGATGCCACTTTTCCTAACTTTTTAGGAATTCCGAATTTTTGATTTTCATTCCTATAGGTATTTCCAATTGTAAATTCAGAAAACTAGGAGGATATCCGAATTTTTGGGGAAAGGTGAGGGGCATCCCTGGCATCAACATACTGGATAATGAGTTATCTTCTAGGCATATGGAGCGAAGAAAAAAATCTTAAATCAGACAAAATCATGAATGTACATCCCTGGGGGCCTCTTCTAGTGTGGGCCGCAGAATGCTGCGTATATGATCGACACCCTGACTTAGGGAGAAGGCTGGTAAGCCCGGGCTGTAAGCCTCACCTTGAGCTTGAAAATTACTGGTTCAGAACTGTTCTGGAGAGTTAAGGCCCGCCTGTATGCCACACCCTGCATGAGTGTAGTAGCCGATACAGGTCTCTGAAAGACACGGCTTATACGTGAGGTTTTACTGTACAGGTAGATCTGAGTAGCATAAGGCCTCCTGTAACTCCCAAGAATACTGGACTGCTTCACAAATTAGTCGGTGCTTTGTAGTATAATTGACCTGTAACTACAACGATAATTGATAAAAATATTTTTCCTGATAATTATCGATGGAGGATCTCATGAGGTGAAAGAATTGAGGTAATAAAAACGTGTCCAATTACTTTCTTTCATGTAGAGATAATACTAGGTAAATATTTCATTCTTATTGGGATAAGGCTTTTTATGCACATTTTCATCTACCTAGAATAAACTGAGTGGCCCGGCTAGAACATTCAGTTGTAACTTTTAACTAATTTATCAGCTATTTGCCAGCCTGTATGTAATTTTCCAACAAGAAACATCCTGTTTAGAACCAAAATCTTTAGTCTTGCATCAAATACAACAGTAGGTCGTAATGTCATTGTATCTCTACTTTGAATGTTAATTCAAATATTTTTCTCAAAACCAACGTAAAATGATAAAAAAAAATTGAATCTTAAGAATAGGTACTGTAGAATATTGAGTCAGTATCATTCGCGCGTCATATGTATTATAACGTACCTAACGGTAGAAGAAATAGAAGGAAAACTGTTCATATCTGAACGGAGGCTCTCTCTTCCTTTTAGATACACTTAAGCTTGCATGGATAACAGCTTCTTTTCCTGAATAATCTGACATTAACGACCCATTTTGTATGTAAAAGGAAGAGCTAGCCACAGATAGGTGTCTGACTTAATGCACGGGATCTCTAATAACTGAGTAACGGCATCCTGTTATTTGGTGGCAGTGTGACATACAAGGTGGGAAGACAGCCTGGCTTTCTGCCTTCGCTCATGCCCCAATACTGCAAACTGTACCTGCATGGAGCAGGCACTAAGGTTGGCACTTTAGCCAAGAAAACCTCGCAGTCTCAGCCTGTGAGTAGAATTTGAAAGAAATTCAGAAATAGCCGAGCTAAAATAGCACTTTGTGGAACTCCAGTAGACTTGAGGCACAGACTAAGGCCTTGTGTAATCCTGTGAATGTTGTCATGGTCGTAACAGTGCCTGGTCTGCTCGTGTTGACACCTTAACCACTTATCACCTTAATAACAACGCCGTGTGCTGTCCATTTTTAATATGATTGGAAAATTGTTTTAAAGTTGGAAATTATTTCTCAATCTCACCAAATTTGTACAAACTATTTGTGATAAGACAGGGCACTGCATAGTAGACTATTCATGTTCCTTAAAAAAACTGTAGAAGTTATACGTATTTATTGTGTTTTTAACTAGACGTCAATAACCTACTTGTTAGGCTCAAAAGAGTTATTGGCATGGGCCCGGTTCTTCTTGTGGCTACGGCCGGGGGCTACGGCCTCAGAATCCCATAGTCTATAAAGATAAATTTGGTTTGCATTCTCTATGTGTGTCAGTGACATTTAATCTACTTCAGCTATACGTCAGGGTTGACTGATCCGTACCTGAAGCTAAATTAGTATTACCGTGTCGCATTGGATTCTGAAACGACCTGTGTGTTAGATACTGTAATGTCTTAGTTATTGAGACCACCAGGTGAGAGGGGGATCAGTCGCTCTTCATTTTTACTGTAACTCATGACTGGGAACAATGACCGGACATAAATTTTCCACTTTTAGAGGGTCACCCTCAACAGACACACAGGTTCAGCGCGTCACTTTATCCTTAACCCTCTAAGGGATTCATGATGCATTCAAGCTTTTGTTCTTTGTCACCAAGATTTATCAATGCGGTGTATGGCGCACCCAGGACCCATGCATCTCCCCATGAATATGACCTCAGCTGGCGTTTAACAACCATCACTTACTTACTTACTCCCGTTGGCCCTTTAGGGGTTGCATAGCACATTTATGTCATCATGATCCATAATTACTCAACCATTTAATTTTCTCCTCATAGAAGTCAATAATACGTAGGCCTCTGGCCTGGCCTTAACCTTCATCAATTATTGTTTTGTTTTTTTTTACCAATATTCAAGTCCATTGCACCAGACAGTAGTTATTTAAATAACGTCTATTAAACACTCATCCCATAACTACAGTGTATATATAGCAGGGCCGGGGACTGATCGTGCCTCAATGGATAATTTACACACCTAAGTAACTACTTGATAACATACAGAAAAAGAAGGGTAAAGAGTGCTCCACCAGCAGCAAGACGTGGGCTTTGTGCCAATGAGCTTCTAGTTCGACTTGGTGAATGTAAATATGGCATCCTCCCCAAAATCTTGATGTTGTAAAAGTTATGTTTTTTTCATTTTCATGTTCTTTTCTTCATTGGTTTCTTTTTTGTTTAATCTAAGTATTGATTACAAAACCAAAGTGCTTTGCGAGCACAACTAATCTCTGTATATAGCCTGTAAGTGTTGTTGTTGCTGTCAGCAAACGTCTAACGTTAATTCAATGTACAGCGGGTTTTCATATTGTAAATATCTAATGCCCTAGTTCTGATTTAGCTTTCATATACCATTAAGGCATTATTAATTGTGGCATGGCTGTTGGACAAACATTATTTATCCTAGAATGATAAAGTGCCAATAGCACTAGATATATGATACGGTAACTGCTGTATGACCTAATCATATTAATTATGTCTGCTCTTTATGGTGGTCGAATCACCTTTATTTGCCATAGATTAGTTGAAGACTGATTTACCAATGTTATTACCATGAAATTAAATGATTTCTATCCTACTGATGAGTCTATATTTGGTATTGATATTGACAGTGGCCTGGCAACAGCAGCTCGGTTCATTAACATCAGGGTGACATCTACGGGCATTCATTTGGATCAGGACGTGCCCCCAGACCCCCAACCCCCATCAGCACTGCCTGCAGACCCCCACACCCCGGCCCTGCACAGACCCCGCCAACCCGTGGCCGTACTATAGCCACACACAAGGACACATCATACATTCATCTATGGACTGGTCATCAGATATTGAAATGGCGTGTTTGACCCACCCACCCAAAAAGATATAGGATGGCCAATGCTCAAGCAATACTCCTTTCCATATTGACCACAGTTATAGTAGATGAGGCACAGTCTGCCTGTGGATCACACAGACGACGGACTCTATAGAGTCCCTAACTAAGGATGTACATGCACACTGGGCATATTCTGTCATCAAGTTGACTTCATGCTCTCACAACCCTTACTCTGTCACTCAACTCACATCATTGGGATATCTGTAGAGCAGATGCTTATATATATAAGTATGCACTTGAACTGGCTTTAGTGTCTGCAGGTAGACTCTTAAAGTTCAAACATATGCTATCGTACAAATGGACATGAGACCCACTCGGGGTTAGTCTTTTGTCATCTATATTTACTACTAACTGTAGTAAGTAATATCAAGAAATAGTACATTGGTGCCGGTATCTAGAGGAGCTACCAGTGTCACTAGGTGTATATATTTGTAAAACATGCAAATGGCGACGTGCATTTTACAGATATTTGATCTAGGTTGAGGTCTTAGACATTCAGATGGCTGTATGCAATCACTTTCTCTGTTAGGCCTCTAAGAAGACCTGCTGGACTTCACTTCTTTTTTTTCTCTCGTTCCCATGTACATTATGTAAATATTCATGGAAAAATAACAATATAGGACCTACCTACACATATCAATGTGCACATCTATGACAGATGTGCTAACTTTTTATTCACATTAAATTATATGCAATTATATATTATGATAATGAAATATGTGATATCTTTGGGATGGTGCTTCATTTTCAGTGTACCAGTGATAAACATCTAGTCGCTATTTAAATCCTCTACTAGGTGACTATTCTCTATTCATAACTACCTGTGACAGCTAAAATCCATTAGTACACCATGTGATATAGTAGCTGTGTGCAACTCATTTTTAAAAAAAAAAATCAATCTAAGTTGCTTGTGTTACAAATGAAACAATAAAAAAGATTAATTCCTAACATCTACGTTTTCAGCGTCCTTTTATACAAGTGTGCCTTCAGTATTTCCGTTGTAACTATACTGGCCGTATATTAGAGACGTTAGTTGAAATGAAGAAAATGCAAAAAAAATACAATGGTTTTCGTATCGCCCAATCTAATTCCTTGAAAAGAGTATCTCCGTGTGTGCAGTTTTGATTGGCTTTGGGTGCAAAAAACATTCACCGACCTGAATATCGTATATTTCATGAGACGGTCCTCAGAAAGACGCGGGTGTAAATGTAATGTGGACCAAAGCCTGTCCACTGAATGAATTTATGAAATCCGTCGAATTCAATAAATTACGGTCCCTTTTGTCTCATGTCAGAGGGGAATTTAGATTTGCTCAAATCTCTTGGTTTTAATATAAGAGAGTTTAATGAAATTTGAAATGAATTAAAAGTTTAAAATAAATAAATAAGAGGGACAGAGTTTAGGGACTGTAGCCAGTCTAACGGGGGGTTTCAACAGTGATCTGACCCTTGTATGTGTTTCAAACACCTAAACATGTTTTTACTGAATGTGGCAAGTAAATCATTGGCCTCTGATTCTGACGCTTCTCTTACAATTGTCCCACATCATGAATAATCTCGACTTCAATCAATTTATGTATCATGTGTATTTATATGTAGGCCTATCATGTCCATATATAGTGATATATAGAAATGATACATTTGATAAGGATTTGAATTGGGCACCAGTCAGGGTGGGGGGGCATTATGTATACATGTATCCACGAGGAGTCTTTGGCACCGCGGACCGTTATTATTAACTTAAACTTTCATCAGGTTGGAGAAGCATACCTCAGTACCCACTACAACAGTGCACTACCGCCCACCCGGGGCTGTCTGATCTTGCTATCCCATCTGCAATCCCAGCAACCTGCAATCGTCTAGGGATAGATTTGAAGGCTGTCCATTGCAGCCTTAACACATCATCTCACACCAGGTAGGTTGGGCTTCCCTAGGCCACTTAAAGGGGTCTATATCTCACCTTTCCTACTCCCTCAGGATGTGTGTGGTGCACATGCGCGGACATCGACACATTCCTCTGTGAAATTGTGTAGTGTTCTCGCCATGAATATGACCTTCAAGTTGTCGAAATGGCGTTAAACATCTATTACTCACTCACTCACACCAGGCAGGCAGGATGTAGTCACACCCCTCACACTGATGTCTATGGCAAGCCGAATGTCCACCCCCGATATCTGTATGCCACTTCTTAACCCCCGCCTGGGATTGAGATCTCTTCGAAAACCGAATGATATGAGTGCACCATCAATTACTGAGATGCGATGAGCTTCCAGACATGAGAGAAATGGGTATATCCCCCGGGGGGAGGGCACTCCCTGAATAGATGGATACTATGTACGAACATAATTCTGAGGGAAAGCGGTAGTTTTGGGGCCCTAGGCACGGGCCCTCGAGGGCCCTTGATTAGGGTACCTTTTTGGTCAATTTTTTAGGAAAAGGGGTATATTTTTAGACCAAATGAAATATTTTCTCCTGAGGAGACTGCTAAAACCCACACAGTGTATAAATTACATGAAACATTTAGCTGAAAATTACTGTGATATTTTATCACTTGGGAAAAGAACCTATGATAGGGGTATTTTTTCGGATCATCATTTTCTGGACCCCAATACTATATAGCTTTTGGCTTTAATTCCCTTGAAAAGGGGGTCATTTTTGCCTATTTGTCCCCCGTAATTAGGGTACCAAATTGGGGTCGGTGTTCACACATAGAAACTATATATAGAAAAGATAGTGAGTGCCCCCCGGGGTCTATCCCCGACTACATGAGCCACCTGGCTGATATTATCACTAGCAATGTGCTAGCCCCGTGTATTGAACGGTATAAAATGACATAATCTTTATGTGCCATCATATTACGGTGATACATGTAGTATGACTATTGGGAAAGCTTTTTTTCCGTGAAGGTGTACAGTGCCTTATAGAGTCCATAAGAAATTCCTAACTAAAGGGCTGCGTACACTGCGACGGATGGACCATCCGTCTCCCTTCATTCGTGTCTTGCTCCATAGAAAACAATGATAAAATCGACGGATGAAACCGACGTATGGTCCATCTGTCGGCAGTGGATGCACCCCTTTACGAAGGCCTTAGCCCAAGTTGCGGCTCCCTTAAGGAACATTATCGACTTAGCCGAGCTTTTCAAATAACACGATGGTATCAAAAGTTGTAGTATTATAAACTTTTTTTCTACGTTAGATGAAGAGAAAAAAACTAACAGAAATCTTGTGGCTAATGTGGGAAAAGAATTTGGTATGAACTCCATAAGGGGTGCGTCCACTGCCGACGGATGGACCATCCGTCGGTTTCATCCGTATCATTTTATCATTGATTTCTATGGAGAAAAATACGGATGAAGGGAGACGGATGGTCCATCCGTCGCAGTGGATGCAGCCCTATATGGTGACAGCATGCTTCCTCGAGGAACGCGCCCCTGGAGCCCTATGTCAAGCTACATGATTGTATCTAGGACCTCCATATTTTCTTTAGGCCTACATGATATAGATAATTCAGGAGTGTCTCGCCTTAAGTGCAAATGTCCTAAAAAAGGGAGGGGGTGGGGGATCCGAAAGGGGGGGCGGTGATGAGAAACTAATGTTTTGTGAAACACATGATCAGTTATCAGATTCTGGGATAGTGAAATGAAGAATCAGTGATTGAGTGTAAACATTCGGCTTGCTACAGTGATCACCCTCAATAACGAGACAAAACTCACCGCAGGGTGCCGCGCACTATCATAGTGAGCAGCATTAACGCACATTGCCGTGATCGCTGTGCACAGGTGTGCTCATACAGCCCTGCGTGAAGACATTCCAGGCGTGAGACGAGGCACGAAAGCAGATAGCTTACTCCTGCAAAGGTCTGATAGCGCGCAGAGTGAGAGTACTTGTGAGGAATATAGCACGATTGGTAGTGGTATTAGACCACCGTTCTGAGAAAGGTGTGTATTGTACTTTAATTTATGTTTAACATCTCCTTCGTCTTGGCTCTATTTCATTGTTTGTGTCCTATATGGGATATAGGCCTAGGTAGTATTTTCGTTTTCATTGCTGACTACCTGGTTTGAAATAACAATCCTATCATTCTATGTTCGGCTACATTTTAGTAGGGTCTGGGCCTGGGGCTTTGGCTGCCAGTGGTCCAGAAGGCCTATGATATCCCAGGGCCTATATAAAACGCTAGCAATGTATTTAGAAATATTCTTAAAATGGTCAATTTCAAATGAAATCCACAGTCACTGGTCACACGAATGGGTCATTGATAAGATCAGTGAGAACTGAAAAGAGTCTCTTTTGAGTAATTTTCCTGTAAAACAGTTTTTTAATGTGTATTGTTATCTATATTTGATGTTTCGATCATTTTGCTTTCTAATCATGTAGACAATTTTATGATTTTTAAATGTTTTTTGATTTTTTTTCATTACCCACACTGTAAATAATGTGTGTTGCGGGAACACACAAGATTGTAACACACATGGATATTCAACCCACTTTGAGCAGTTTACTCACTTTGAGGGCATCAACACACTTTTTCTAACACACTTACACACTTTTTCTCAAAAGTGTTTAGGTACTGAAAAGTGTGTTAAATCAACACACATTTTATTAATCCTGCAGTCTTATCAGTGGTATTATGTAACCTATTAATTGCCCCTCACCTAACCAAAGGTCAGTTATAACAGTTACACACAGTCAGTTTGAATCTGCACCTGCTGGAGAGAGGAGTGTCTTCACTTCTCTGCTTATTTCTGGTAAGTAATCTTATATATCATCCTCAACACTAGTGCTATACAAGCTGTAAAAGAGTGTAGTAAGTTGGTTTATTATAGATTTACACTCACATAGAGACATTCTCTAAAAGCTGTATCAATATGCTGCCTAAAATACTATCTAGTGTAGCATACAGTGTTCATTCACCAATTCTTCTGTTTCAGAAAACTATAATCTGCTTGCTCCAGTCACTGACAAGTTTTCATGCTGATTTGTGATTTACAAAATACCAGCTATTGGTAAGTAGGACTATTCTGCACTTTGAATATAATTCTTTATCATTATAATGTACCTACACAACTTTTTTATATATGGGAGCCTAGACTCAGTCACCATTCTAAATTCTAGACAGAGAAATCAGAAGATATGATATTGATGTATTAGCATATTTTAATGTAACAGTTTAAGTGATATTAGAACAATTTATGTACTAAATCAACATCATAATTGTGGTCTTACAAAAATATATTGTTATTCCTTTCCAGATTAAGTATGTGTGCCTCATAGTTACCTTCCTTACGTCATCTCAGGACAATAACATGTACACCAAAATGAAAATATGAAGAAATAAAGGCTAAATGCCCCCCACCCACCCCCTTCATTGTAGAAATATTAACTCACTTTCATATCTAAACACTTTATGAAGCAACACACTTTCTATGAACACACTATATGCATGAACACACTTTTTGCAACACACTTTTGTTGTAACACCCTTTTGACATGAACACACTTCTTAACACACTTTTTGCAAAAGCGTGTTGTGTGTTAAAAAAATAAGTGAGTAAAAATATGCTGCAAAGAAGTGTGTTACAAAGCGTGTAAATGCAACACACATTTCTTACAGTGCAGAGGTTTAGGTCCCACGTTTTCAGCACACCCCGCCCACCCGATGAGGAGGGTCCAGAAACGGGTGACCGCTGTCTAGAAAAAAGAACAATGGCCCACAGCCAAAACTACTGACCTTTGCCCACCAAGCCAGTGTATTACAGGGGTGCATCCACTGCGACGGATTGGACCATCCGTCTCCCTTTATCCGTATTTTTCTCCATAGAAATCAATGATAAATGAAACGGACGAAACCGACGGATGGTTCATCCGTCGGCAGTGGACGCACCCCTTTAAGGGCTGCATCCACTGCGACGGATGGACCATCCGTCGCCCTTCATCCGTGTTTTGCTCCATAGAAAACAATGATAAAATCGATGGATGAAACCGACGGATGGTCCATCCGTCGGCAGTGGACGCACCCCTTTAGGTGGCGGATCCACTGCCGCAAACTCGTGCGTGTGTTGTCGCAGAAAACCTTCCACCAGTGGATCTGCTGCTGCAACAAAATCCGATAAAGTCCATGCTATGTCCGAGCAGCATGCGACAACATCCGCAAAAATCAAAAATAATTTGATATTTTGTGAATTCTCTTGGAGGTTTTTGCCACGGATGCAATCCGAGTAATTCGCAGTAGTGGATCCCCACTTTATTACATCTACCCCCTTGGATTTGATCCTATCCTGGGTTCATTATCTTCTCTTTTCTATATCTTCTCTTAAATGTGTTTGCTGCCCATAGGTGTGGACATGTATGGGTATACGTATAGGTCTAGACCTACATGTATATATTCATTTATGGAATAGATAACTAGGCCTAATGTAGTTTTCCCCCAACAATATGGCACTAAACGTCCACATGGCCTTCAAAATGTTCTCACTTAACAAATCGACATGTCAAATAAACAACATGCTCCTTCACCCTCTCTAGCCCAACTGTCTTGTCATTAAGTGTGATAAATAAGGATGGACAAATATATTAAAGAATGGTGGCGGGTGTATATTTGATAACATATAATCAACTGTATATAATAGTGTATCATGGCTGGTGTACAGAGGAGTCCTGGACAGGTTTAAGCTGAGTAGAGGCATTATAGCATATGATGGTGTGACTGTGGCATACAGGTGAGCTGCAATGAGTAAGACACATGTGTGAGTCGGGGCTGGTAGTAAGAAGGGATACTAGGTAGATGTGAATACAGGGAGGAGTCAGTATCATGTTGGACGATGGTAGATAGACACTAAGGACTGATACTCCTGGAGTGCCGAGGGAATTATTATGTGTAGGCCTGAAGCATAGGGACGCTATACATGCGTTTACATGCACTCATTGGAGATTAACTGTATGTATTCTATGGGACTGTAGCCAGCCAGCAACATGTTCATGCTATAGGATATATACATATATATATATATATATATATATATATATATATATATATATATATAAATATATATATATATATATATGTGTGTGTGTGTGTGTGTGTGTGTGTGTGCGTGAATAACTATGTATATATAATAAACCAGTGACTATTATATGGCAGACTTGGTGTCTGTTTTAAGATGGGCAATCCATCACCATATCATTTGAGTTAGACTTCCCATACATAACACACAACTACTGGCACAACTAGAACATATACAGGAGGACATATACCATAATATACAGCCCACAACCTTGCAGGAACACCTGTTGGAATACACGAGGAGGGCAGGGTGGCACCGGGATTTCCGGGTGGGACCCAGGGTTCAGGGTTCTGCCTCACCTAGAAGTCACCAGGATTAATCCAAGGTCCCAAACCAGTTCCTACAATCTACCACTATACCCGGCGAAGGGTGCCTAATGTAAAGGGGAGGATCCAGTGAGTATCAGTCTATCTAGATGCTACTATAGGGCGAGGTAACCGCGCTTATGTGAACAAACTATATATATGCAATCTATAATTACCAGAACCCCATCTCTGACGAGGCAGCACCAGAACTTCATGCCAGTTTACCTAGGCCTTCTAACGTGGACGAGTAACCCAGGAGCTCCTAGACATGACGGGTGAAAATCCATAGCCAGAGACAGCATCATGCACGCTTTTGCAGTACCATTTGACGCCAGTAGAATTTGGCTTTGGCGTGGAATTTTACTGACACATCCCTGCATGAAAATATGACGCCTGGTAAATCAATGCGCCTAGGCTTGGGAGAGGTATTATAGGATGCTAAACTCCTGGGAACTAGGATACCATATCGATAACATATTCGGTGCCACATTAGGTGCAAGATCTGCATGCCTAAGGGAGTGGTCATTTATTATCAACAGGGGGGGTGGTGGGTTTGAGGGGGGGCGTAAAAAATTCTGACCCCTCTCGAGGGGGGCTAAAAAAATTTTGACCCCTCTTGAGGGGGGCTAAAAAAATTTACCCTCTTTTTAGCAAAAAAGCCCGCGCGCTACTATAGATCAAAGAGGGGGTGCGAAAACTCTCCACGCCTCTGGCGCGGGGGGGGCCACATAAGTTTTTTACTGCCGTCGAGGGGGGGGGGGCGTAAAAAGTTTTCGCGCATCTGCGCGAAAACCCACCACCCCCCCCTGTTGATAAATAATGACCACTCCCTAAGGGTCGGACTGACCGTCTGATTGAATATTTTGTCACAATTTAAGGTGTCAAAACCCTATGACAAATGGGGCTCAAAACATGTCCGGCTTTTGCCCTTACCAGATCAATGACAATATCTGTGACATGATCTGCGAAAAGGGCCCTTAGTGCAGGGGGGGGGGATAAGGGCCCCTTTCCCAGTACATGTCACATTATTCTAATGCCAAATTAGAGATATGAGTACCAGATATGATGCATGGTCTACAGGCCTAAGGGTCAGACTGTGAATATTGTGTCAGAATTTGAGGTGTCAAAACCCCTTGACACATTAGGCGCACCCCCCCCCCCTCTATATATTTGGTATCAGGAGGGGTCATCGCCTTACGACCGTCATAACTGCAAAACTACATTACACAAATAAACTTTCGTTATGATTCATTTTCAAGAATTGGTCTTTATGACACAATGACCTAATTATACCCATTACACAAATGGTTTGTCTTTAGGAAACTATCGTTATTTTCCACTATTCTCGTCCATAACGACCCCAAAAGCCAGATTAAAAAATAGGTTCTTCAACGTCACAATGATCCTTCAGCATTGCATCCTACGGGAGACTATATTGGAAATACATTGATTAGGTAACGGTGAGGTCTGAGAATAACCAGAAGAGGTCGCGAAATTAACAGGAGAGATTGGGAATAACTATAGGAGAAGTCATAACATTTAAAAGGTCGGAAACTGGAAAAGCATTGGTTCCTATGGCGACCCCTCTTCTTCAACACTGGAGTCTATAGCGTCCTCACATGGATGGTTGGATCTATATGAACTGAACACTGGCCTGCCTCTCTTTGTTTTCAGTAGTAGACTGCTGCAATTTGTAGTAGATTGGTAGCACATTAAATCACTTGTTTCCCTGCTCAGCCCTTCACACCTCCTTACCCTCATGATATAATTGAATGGTCGTTAGAAGGTCTGATAGGCTGACTTAGCTCAGATCAACTTTCACTTTACTTAATGATTGCTCTGTATAGCTATTCAATCACTCCACAGCCAATTAAACAGTGTTGATAATGACCCTTGCTGATTACAAGTAGTGGGGCTTTATCCTCATTTATGAATGCCATTTTAGAATAATGTGATATATTGATTTCAAGTTGAATGGCAGAGGCTAGTGTCTTATCGAGATTTCTTGCTACAAATAGATTATCATAGCCAAAACGTGATATCTAGACCATTTGTACTGCCATTTTTAAAAATGTGCCTACCTAAGTTTGATATATAGACCTAACTGAGACTGAAAGCCATACCTACAGTCCGATACTCTCTGGACTATGTCATATTCTGCCATCAAAGAGGCCTGCTGCATTCTATTTTGCAAAAGCAGAAAATGGGGTTGTCTTTTCCTTTAAGGACCAGAAATATACATTTTGCAGCCATCAACCAGGGGCGTAGGAAAAGGGGGGGGGGGGCTAGGGGGGCCTGCCCCCCAATAATGAGGGGGTTCCCTATAATTATAAGCCTATATAAAGATATAGCAGCCCCCCCCCCAACCGAGACCCCTGGCCCCCCAATAAAAATTTGCTTCCTACGCCCCTGTCAAACTTCTGCATGGCCTACTCCATACCAACATCAAACTACAGGTTAATTCTACAATATATTGCCTTGAGTTTCTATATAACCATATACACATTTTTAACTGAATAAGTCCCTGATAAGAAGAGATGCTGACAAAAATAAACAAACTCTAGATCTATGAATTTTCTGGGCTCCCGACCCACCTGATTCTACAACTCGCTTTGAGCTAACTATAGCCTAAATGTAGCACATGTAAACGAATTTCCGCGGTGATGTTCCAGATAAACAGTTTAGGGGATTCCCTGATTTCAGTGATTTTGAAGTTACAGGGCCCTATTCATTCATATAAAAACTCAGGTTTTTGGAGCGAATATTGGACCATTTCAGGGATTTTTGTGCTCTGTGCCTTTCATCCCTGTATAAAACATGGCCAATGCTATATTTTGTGCAATGGGTGATAATGAGTCAATAGGATACTATATGTACATATGATTATGTAGTACCTGCGTTAAATTGCTATGCAAAGGTCAGAGAGACTATCGGTATATGTTGCCTCACCTGGCCTTCTTGTCCTAGTCTAACAAGCTCCACATAGATGGCAGCACTTATCTGTGCAATGGCGCCTTATGGTCTGGTGCAGCTATTATGATTGTTGTTGCCAATATTCTAATGACTAACAATCCGAACCAATCATTGGCAAATTTCAATTTGCTTATAAGTTATATGCACTATTTATAGCGATGGCGATTCTCTCCTTATAATCTAAGAGTGATAAAACACTGCATTTCCATGGTATGTTGGATCTACCCTGTTTATGAACTCTGGCTTAAGGTTGGTCGCTTCTTGTTGAAAATGAGGCAATTGCGCAGGTCTCTGCAAATATAGGTTATAGTGGTCAGAATTGCACTATTTTTGGTAGGCACATATTTACATTAGTCCTTAATACTCACTCGCATTTTATGGCAATATGAAATTTGTGCACATTTGCATCTAGATTTTATTCAGATTTTTCCAACTTTCTTCTATGGCTTATATCTACAACAGTCAACTGTTCTAAACAAAATTGAGGAATTGATTATGATGTTCAGAATATCCAAAGGTATAGCTAGAAACCATTTCATAGTATAATTGTTGCCATTTTACCCATAATCTAGTGCTCCAAATATGAGATTTTGTATATTTTTGGAGTACTTTTTTATTTCAAGGGTCCCAAACCCTAAAAATATGCATGGGACCATCTGTTAAAATTATTTTCATATGAAAGGTATTTATGTAAGGTATTTTCTGAGAAAGTTTAGAAAATTCTATGTATGTTGAATACTGTTTTCAGGCGAAAGGTTATAAAATTATGCCAAATTATTCCAACTCGTTCCTAAGACATTACTCTTTTACCCAGAATGCCATGTCAGAGGTCTTGCATAAAAATTCTTTCTACATGTGAGGTTTCATGTTTCTGTGATTAATGGTTGATATGAAGAAAAATTGAGAAATTTCAGAGAAAATAAATAAAAACTTTTTTCAAAATTCCATATTTCAAAAAGTAGCATGGGACGCCCATTTTTCTTTTCATATATTGATTTTACATGATTTAAGGTACTTACACACCAAAAATGGAGAAATTCTATGTACTTTTACTTAAGAGTAGCGACCGACCCTAAAAAGTTTCTTACAATATAATTATCAATTTCATCAAGATATTTGAAAAGTCCATAATCCAATAACTTGATTTAAGGATGCTGCAAGTTGTACGTAAACCTACTAAAGTAGTCGAGAAAGGCAACCCTGGACACCCAGATTGTTAGGTGGAAAATTTGTAATACATGTACATCTGAAAGTAGACCGTGTCGAGTTGTGGGTCTATTGTAATTACTTTATAATCATTAGGTGAACCTGGTAGACCTACAATAAATCATAAGCGAAAATCCAATTCATACCTCATTAGTCTATAACCGAATTGCGACCTCAAAGTCCGTGATTTTCAAATTACAGAATAATTGCATCCAGGGACACACCTTTATCCCCGTAGTCATTTCATTGATCTATATAATAGTGATATCGTGATTTGATATGCACGAAATATGGGATATGTAAGCCGGTGAAAAAGCTATCAAGTGGAGTTTCAGCCTATTCTGAAGACTGTCGAACAGCTACACTCTACAGATGGTCACCAGATTACTGATGTCTGCCTTTTGGTGTAAAGAAAATAAACGGCACTGGCAACGCATCCTTCAGGAAGACCACCCACCGCATAGGAAGTTAACATATTTCCTGTCTGGTGTACATATACATGTGTGTGGGAGGGGGAGGGGGAGAGGGGCCCGAAAAATATACCTGAGGACTTGATCAAGTCCAGAGTCGATTGGAAGCTGTTTTGGGGAAGGAAATAATTCTATGATGCCTAATCACTTAGCAGAAAACCATGTCCTTCAGGTCAAATCGTCAAATGTACACATACAAAAAACAACGATATCTTTGTGTATAAATAGAGAAAAGGTTCCATTTTAGGATGAAAATTTTGGGAAAAAAATACGGGATTATGAAGTTAAAAACATTTAAGAAACGTTCCAATAGCTCCAGTGAAATGTGTTTTGTTCCAGAGCTCCCAAATACTTCGAAAAGAAGGGCCCGAGGTTACGGGGACGAGCCCCAGACCCCGCCCCACCCCCTACCCAGAGTTCGTAAATTCAACCAGTCTCCGCCTGTGTTGCTGGGGTCTATTTCAGAACAGACAACGATATTCTCCCCATTTTAGTCTTGAACGATCACCTATATTGTACAATTGGTCAATAGACATTATGTTACCAATCGGACAATATTCAATTGTTAAAATGCATGGAAAAGTGCCCTGAGCTGTTCAAAACTATAGTAGAAATAGAACAATTGTACAAATCTGTACTCAAGTCCGGTACAAAGCTGTAATATACTAGGAGGACGATCCTACGTTTTAGTCAGCTTGGTTCTGTGACTGTAGTGATTTCAATTTTTGTGATCGTAGAGCCATTTGGTGACACATGTAGTAGATTGTTTTGAAATAGACCCCAGTTGGGCTGTCCATGTGTGTTCCTGCAGAAGGTGTTGGGTTGTTTATAATTGTACCCTGTTTTCTGAAGATCAGACAGTTTTCTTTATCCTGCCTGGCACGTGTATACATATGGCCCGTTTAAGCGCCGGGGTCTCAAATGAGCGGACCAAAATATGCGCTGGGGGGAAGGAGTTATACTGCCAACATTGCTCTCTTTTTTCAAGTAATTGTATGTCGTCTGATAACATCAGGTGCTGTCATCATATTGTTATAATGGAATATTTCTTCTTTTTTTTCAATCTAACTTAGGGGGAATCACATTCCCCACACAACCATGTACTAGTTTATTTGGCACTAGCATATTGCTAGTACTGAGAGAATCAGCTAGGTGGCTCATGTAGTCAGGGGCTAGATCAACAATTGTCCTCTTTGTATAGTTTACTTTGATGCTCCCTTCCTCATTAACTACTTGTAGCTATTTTCTGAAATTTATATGTCTGTATAGCAAATACTGCCAACTTTAACCAAATAAGCTTAGTTTAAACCTAATAGTTCAAATACATTAGAAATAAAGCTTTAAGCTTCCAATAAAAGGTCACATATCACCCACATTGAGTACACCCAGGCCATTGTCTCCCTATCAAGCTAATCCACTCCTCTCACACTTGAAACAATAGGGCTGACCCGGGATACATTATTAACCAATGAGATAACTCCCTACATTCTGTGCAGAATCTTTTGGGTACATTATGTAACATGTGGTACTCATCATGCAGGCTGCTATTAGTCCTTATCTCGCCAGCTCCCAGATAAAGCAATGGCAGACGCACTAGGCCTCAGTACTAAGCCCTATAGGGAGGTACTTAAGGTGATTAAGATAGGGGCAGGGTGCAGCTTGTCACCCTTATCAGTGTTATCAATCACCATTGTTTAGAGGTGTGGACAGTGGCCTACCCATGATGCAAAGCAAGACGGCGGCCTCCATGACCTGATATGCTAGTGCCCTATACACATGATAAAATAGGACCTTCGTTATATATATACGTAATCTGCCGCGTATCACATAGGACGCGTCCTATATGCGAATCAGATGCCTATATACTGTGCCTTAAATCCTGAACCCAGGGTGCGTCTTATACGCGGGATGAGCCTTATAAGTGGGAATTTAAGTATTGGTCCGTTTTGTCTACATGCTACAAATGTCTATGAAAGATGGTGTAAAGCTTTCTCTTCAATTCACATTGTGCGCACCAACCAAGTGCAATATATAATTATTTGAAGACTTTGTAAATAGCGTGTTAGCAAGGTTGGCAGTACCTCCCTGAAATATGGGTCCATCGTCCAAAGAAAGTTTGTGAAAATTAAATGTGGGGGAGCTAAGGGAGTGGTCATTATTTATTTGGGGTTGGTGCATTTTTGTTCTTGTCGTTGTTGTCGTTGTTGTTGTTGTTGTTGTTGTTGTTGTTTTCTTTTGTGTCCCCCCTCGAGAGTGGTGCTTTTTTGCGTCTCCCTATGCCCACGGCACGGAACGGTTCCATGCCCCCCCCCCCGCAACCTCTTGAAACTATATCAGTGCGGAGGCTTTTTTTTTCTAAGGAGAGGCAAATAATTAGCAAAAGATTAGATTGTTCAAAATGAGTTCTTTATATGTGAGTTCATAATAAGAGAGTATAGCTTGTAAAATGTCAGCGTTTAAGGGACTATCTATTTTATCTAATTCAACCTGGAATGTGTCCGACTTAACCCCGGGGGGGGGGCACTCTCTATGAAACATATACACATATGTGCGGCTGGCAAGGGTACTTTTTCAAGGAAAAGTCCCTAGCAAGCCTCCTGTTTCAGCCACAAATGTCCCTAGCAAGGGTCTACTTTTGAGGAAAATGTCCTTAGCAAGGGTCAACTTTCAGCGAAATACCCTGATTCACGCGGAAAATTTAGAAATTTTCACGAATATTTTCCAAGTTTTTATGAAACTCTCTATGTAACATATACACATATGTGCGGCTGGCAAGGGTACTTTTTCAAGGAAAAGTCCCTAGCAAGCCTCCTGTTTCAGCCACAAATGTCCCTAGCAAGGGTCTACTTTTGAGGAAAATGTCCTTAGCAAGGGTCAACTTTCAGCGAAATACCCTGATTCACGCGGAAAATTTAGAAATTTTCACGAATATTTTCCAAGTTTTTATGAAAATAGCATGAACAAAATACAATTTTCTCCCAAACAAGTTCATTTTAAGATATTTTGAGCAAAATCTAAGACTATTATGTACAAAGTTCCCTAGCAAGGGTAGGGTTTGGAAGAAAAACCCCGCGAACAAGTGCCCTAGCAAGGGTAAGGGTAGTCGGGGGTTCAGCCACACACCCGTATCAAAAAAAATTGAAGTGCCCCCCCCCCCCGGGGACTTAACGTTTCTGTCCAACTCAGGGTGGCTTTGCTTGAGCTCCCGCTGACCTGGTAACATGGTTATTATCTTATCTACTATAGTGTAATACAGTGGTGTAATATAGCGTGGTTCGTTACCTGGGCATATTGCGTGTTCTCGGTCGTAGTATCTACCATAGGTGTAACGCCCACCTCAAATACTAAGCTTTTTCTAATGAGCGCTGTTCACTTTTCGTGCTTACATGGACCGTTAAGGTGCCTTCTTCTATAAAATGCTATCCCTACCCGTCGTCCTGGGAGTGGCGCTGCTGTACGAGATGCGGTGATGTACGGAGCCCCTAAAAGGACATCCGTTTTCTACACATTTTTTTCTCTAGTTTGTTTCCGCAAGTTTTATTTTCGTTTCCGCAAGTTTTATTTTTCGTTTCCGCAAGTTTTATTTTCGTTTCCGCAAGTTTTATTCTCGTTTCCGCAACTTTTTATTTTTGTTTCCGCAAGTTATATTTTGTTTCCGCAACTAAACATTTTGTTTCCGCAACTTTATGTTTTGTTTCCACAACTTAACATTCACAATTGATTGACTATGCACAAAGAAAAACTATTAAGTTGTGGATACAAAAGTATAAGTTGCGAAAACGAAAATTAAAGTTGCGAAAACAAAAATAAAACTTGCGAAAACGAAAATAAAACTTGCGGAAACGAAAATAAAACTTGCGGAAACGAAAATAAAACTTGCGGAAACGAAAATACTACTTGCGAAAACGAAAATACTTCTTGCGGAAACGAAAATACTTCTTGCGGAAACAAACTCTAGAAATAAATGTGTAGAAAACAGATGTCCTTTCCAGGGCTCCGTAGTGATGTGCACATATATATTTGTGGAGCCTCCCGCCATTCACATTCTTTTCACCAGACAAGAAAAGTATCCAGGGACTGCTACAAGGGTCATTGCTCCCTCTGGACTCAAAGAACACGGACATCCAAACTGACAAAGGTAAGCTGCTTATTCATTCACTCCTTTGACATACTGTGACTCCTGTGTTTTCTATATGTCACTTAAAACATGAACTGAAAGCCACATGTTTTTAAAACAAATCCTATATGAAAGAAGTTAACCTAGGATGGTCTACTTGAGGAACCAACATGCATATACCGACCTAGCGGGATGCATTATTGACCAATAAGATGATTCCCTTCATTCAGTGCATACTTCTTAGGGTGCATTACATAGCAACTTGTACCCATCATGCTGACTCTTATCTGTGTTAATCTCTCCGGGTAGCAGGTCAAGCAATGATGCCCACTATTAGGGAACCTGCAACCTCGGTATAGTGGTCGAGTCAGGGGCGACTTACTAGTACCCTACTTCGCGGTAATAAGGAGTGGCTATATTAGATAGAATGGCTGTCATTTACTTTACCTTCCAATCATTACTACATACTGGGCAGAATGTCCATATATATAACGAGTCACTCATTGGGGGGCATCCATTTTAAATATGTGCGCAGATTTTCTCCAAAAAAGATAGACCCACCCCCACCCCCTTGTTGCACTGTGTACACATTTTTGTGAATTTGATATGAACAATTTTGTTTTAGTTATTTTCAGTTCCCCAAACCCCGCCAGCCATTGTGCTCTCTCATTCCCTAACCAGGTTTTTAGATTGAGTGCATTGTTTGTAGATATAGTTTGATTGACAGTGCTTCCATGGCTGGCTGATCCTTGAACTGTCCACAGCTGATTGACCAAACCTGCATTTACTTCACTGCATTTTGCCACTGGGTAATTTGCCAATATTGAAATGATACTCAGTCAACAAGTGACGGGGGGGGGGGGCTCGGGGGGCTCTATACCAGACTTTACTTTAGTTCACCGGGTTAGTTCAGTCTGTGCCAGTCCGAGACTGGAGGAGGCCCAATCTCCCTTGCGTCGGCTTGTAAACTAGGAACTATATTAGGACTGCATCGGACGTTCGAGGCCCCCATAGGACCCCCCCCCCCCCCCAGTCTGACTGGGGAAGGCCAGCCCCAATCACAGGAGCCTCCCTGACACTGGGCTATTTGCAGTTTCTAAAGGTTATATATCTGAACCACAAATCTGTCTTTAAATGGTCACACCGCTCAATGAAAGATTAAATAAGAATAGACCTTCAAAGTGCGTCAAGCCAGTCAAGGTGACCTTCGTTGTTTGCTTGTAGACTAGCGGCTGTGACTACTGTGTACTACTGAATTGACCTTTGGATGTATGTTAGGTAAGATGACTCTATCTCCCATTGGTAATTATCTTCCATATAAGGAGCATGTCACATACCAGTATAAGGTGCAACCTGAGTTGAATGAAATGCTATATGGTACACATGGTGGTTGTTTGCATAGTTTGATGCCAATCACCCCTGAACGGTATCCTTAATAGGACCTCAAGGTCTACAGTTGTTAGTACAGAAATTATTATTTATGTGTTTTAGCTAACCCGGCCCAACTCTAGCTGCTTTCCTGATACCATTTTGAAATTTAGGGAGTGGTCAATAGGGGGCGGGGGGGGGGGTTGAGAGGTCAACAAAATGTGGAGGGGGGGGGTTAACAAATTCACTCCCTTTAAAAAAAAAGCCTGTGCGATCTATAGATTAAAAGGTGGGCACAAAAAGCTTCGAAACCCCTATGAAGAAGATCCGAAAAGATTTTGGCGCATGGGTGCTAGAATCCACCTTACCCCTTGTTGTTAGAAAACGACCACTGACTAGTCATATCATTTTTGGGGCATCTTTTTCTAATTCTTTATTCATCCTGGTGATCTTAATTATGACACATGGGTCAGCAATGACCTCACTTTTTGTTGTCAATAAAAGCTATTATTATTATTAAGGCTAATATCTTGGGCAATATAGAACACCAGCTAATCATTTTGGGTGACTTTTCATTTTAACTGCATGCAAGTCATGCCAACAAATCAAAATCACTGGAGAATAAAACAAGATTTACAAAATAAATAAAAAAGATGCATGAATTCTCTGGCAAATCTAGTCATTTGTGTTGCAGTCACAACATGTCGACCATAGGGGAGAAGTTATAATATTATCATGATACAATATGGCACCCCGGGGGTCACTCCCAATCTCCACATTGTTACAAAATTGGGGGGGGGGGCGTTACAGCGGGAAATGTTTCAATAAATTCCCTCAAGAATTCCACCTTAGAATTCATACCCCCTTGGGCTAAATTGCCCAAAATTGAACCCCTTTAGAGGATCCTGTCTGACTCGTTATGGGGTCCAAAAAAAGGACCCCATTCCCTTTCAATTACATTGTCTTTCTAGCTCAAACTAACAGGAAATGGCTTACGAAAAATTTAACAATCTAACACAAGCTATATGTAACTTTTCCCATTTAAACGCAATGTTTTATCTCTTTGACGTAAAGAGAAAATAACATATGGAAAAGGTTATGGACTCCAAGGCTTCCCGACAAACGGGCCCCAGGGTGGGATAAAAGGGTTTTCATATTTTGTTTCCCCACGCTGTATCATAATTTAGAGTCATTTACTGTTTAATGTGAGGGATAGACGTACAAACTGTGAGGACGTGATGAGCTTAGTGAGTCTAATGCCGCCAGCGTCCGTCATGGGACGTCACAGTCAATGCAAAACGCGTCATGTTTAAGCCTACTGTAAGTATATTATAGGAGTGGCTGGACTGTGTAATCTCACATGCTAGGGTCACTTCTCTTTGTTCATGTCCATGTTCATGTAGAGTACAGCTCCCTCCATGTATGTACGTAATTAAAGAACATAATTATTGCACAGCTCAGGCATGTTTAGTGAACAAACGGTCACTTACTATCCGAACTATAGTAAGATTACACAACATGAAGACCAAGGTTTCCCTGGCCCTCATCTGCCAACTTTATTTGAAAAACTCTTTAGGCCTATAACATTGAAAGAGCAATATCCTTTATCCAAGGAACCACCAGTTATGGACACTTATCCCTATCGGTTCTGTTTTTATAGCTGTGACATTAGTTGATCATTGGGCATGTCGATCCGACAGTTTTAATCAGTGATATATGTTTACATTGTATTGCCCATACATACACCACAGTAACTCCTAATTTGGTTTACCAGCTGATACAGGTTTAATGATATAAAGATTAATGATATCAAGAATAGGCACTGGCATTCAAAAACATTTTTAGAAATAGGCTGATGAAACTTATTCATGCAGTGAAAATAATCATACTCCAAGCTCTAATAGAACTAGAAACACTTAAAGGGCTAAGGATACTGTTCCTACACCATCCATCAGTGAGTGACAGAGGACCCGCCCCCCTAGACCACCCCTTCTGGATCTGCCCCTTGACTACCCCTCCTGGATCCGCCTGGGTGTGCTCCCCCCTAGACCACCCCTTCTGGATCTGCCCCTTGACTACCCTTTCTGGATCCGCCCCTTTTCTACCATTGTTCCTGGTAGATGGTACGATCGTTCCCAGAAGATGGTACAATTGATCCCAGTAGATGATACAATCATTCCTGTCAGTGTGGTATGATCATTCTGGTACGGTTGTTCCGTGGTACGATCATTCTGTGTAATCCATTTGGACTTAAATCGTCAGATAATTTGCTTCCTCAGACATTAATATAACATTTTCCTTGCATTTTCAATATCTGGAGAAGAAAGGGCTGACTGTACTCATCAAAATCAATAGACATTAACTTCAGAGAGATTACTTTAAGAAATAATGATCATTTTAACCCAATGTATCACCTACTTGGCACAGTATTGGCTTAGCGGGCCATAAAATCCCGATTTTAATTCTGGGATGGTCTTTTTTTAGCTCATTAAAGTGTATACACCACTCAAGGGAAGAATGCTGGTATAAATACTGTCCGGAATTGTTGAAGGGATGATTATACTTGAATTAAAACATAAAGATGTAAAACATAAAAGATGCATTCATAATTATATGCATAACTCTGAGATGACAAGGGTTAATTAAGTTAAAACCCATTGAGAGCTAGCATCGACTATAGTCAACACCATGGTAGGCCTAATGTCGACTATAGTCGATGGCCATTATATAGGATTTGTATAGGAATTGAAAATAGGCTCGTCCTCTAGGAACTATATTTTTTCAGAGGCCGTCCCCTTGACCGGGGCAAGCATTTTTCCTCTGCCCTTAAGGTGACAGGGGTCCTGTGTACGACGGGTGTTTGCCAAGCAGTGAATATTTACTAAAACATTTTGTTTCTCTCGTTTCAGTCAAGTGCCTCGTGGAGAGACAGAGAGAGAGAGAGAGAGAGAGAGAGAGAGAGAGAGAGAGAGAGAGAGAGCATTTCCTGATGCCAGTCTTCTCCTCTAATAGCCATGGGAAGTCAGCATAAGACTGCAGGACGTTTGGAGGTCAACCGCACTGTTTACACCAGAGTGGACTTTGATGAGTTTACTGAAAAAATACCGGCTGTACAGGAGACCTGCCTCCAACACATGTCAGATACAGTGCTAAAGAGTTGTCACTGTTCACGACATGGACTACTACAAAAGGTGTTCGGACTCCTCCCATTCCTCAAGACCCTAAAGACGTACAATCTAAAGTCTTATCTCCTGAGAGATATCATTGCTGGAGTGAGTGTTGGGATGGTCCACATTCCGCAAGGGATGGGCTTTGCCATCCTTGCTAACCTTGCCCCAGTGTATGGCCTCTACACAAGCTTCTTCCCTGTCATTATATATTTCTTTTTTGGAAGTTGTAAACATGTTTCCATGGGGACGATGGCTGTTATTAGTCTGGTTGTCGGACATGTAGTGGAAACAGAAGCAAATATATTCATCCAAGAGAGAAGAGATCATAATATAACAGAAACCTCCTTCAATGCTAAAAGTAATGGATCATATATCATCCAAGACAAAGCAGATCACGAATTGGAGCATTATAAAGCCTCAATTGCCTCAGCTATGTCATTGATCTCAGGTGCAACCATGCTGCTGATGGGAATTCTGAGACTAGGGGCAATCACTACACTCATGCCAAGGCCGTTCATCAGTGGATTTACTACAGGTGCTGCTTTCCACATTCTGACCAGTCAGCTGAAATCATTGCTTGGAATCAATGTGAAAGGGTTTAATGGTTTTCTTAAATTGCCATACACCTGGATTGAGATCTGTAGGCAGATACCTACCTCACATATTCCTACAATCATAATTGCCCTAATCTCCATTGCTCTACTTGTACTCTTCAAGGAGTTCATCAATGAAAGATATAAGAAACATCTTCCAGTGCCCATACCAATAGAGATGGTAGTGGTACTTCTTGGCACAACATTGTCATTTTTCCTTGACTTCAATAGCATGTGGAATGTGCGCACAGTGGGCCATATACCTCGTGGCATCCCGACACCCACTATTCCACCTCTTGAGAAAACGCCTAATTTCCTGAAAGATGCAATAATTGCTGCAATACTCTCCTTGATCATCTCAATTTCCATGGCTGAAATAGTCAGTCGCAATGAGAAAACCACAGTGGATGCAAACCAGGAATTCATTGCAAGTGGTTTATGCTATGGACTAAGTTCCTTCTTTTTTTCCTTCATGGGTGCTGCTGCCCCACCACGATGTTTAATCATGGCTAGCACTGGAGGTAAAACACAAGTTGCTAACGTTTTCACAGTCTTACTTCTACTGCTTGTGTTGTTGGTGATTGGACCATTTTTTGGTTCCTTGCCACTCACTATCCTTGCAGGTGTAATTGTAGTTGCATTGCTTCCTTTATTTAAACAGTTCCAGGTACTACCAAATTTATGGAGACTTAGTAAGGTGGACTTCAGTATCTGGGTGGTGACTTGGGTGTCAGCTATTCTATTAAACATGGATATGTCACTAGTTATTGGCATTGGTTGGTCAATCCTCACTGTGGCTCTTACAGCCATGAAGGCCCGTGGGTATACCCTGGGCCAGACAAAGCATCAGGACCTATTTGCTTCTTCAGAAAGTCACACAATGGTTTCAACACCTGAAGGTGTGGCCATATACAGGTATGAAGCTGGTCTGTTTTTTGCTTCTATCAGGAGTTTCAAGAGTCAGCTCTATGCAGCAACAGTTGATCCCCAGAGCATTGTGCCAACACAAAATGGGTCAGCAAACCACTTGCTGCTTGAAAAGACTGGGAATACGGATGGACAGGTAAAAGAAATAAAGGACAGAGAACCAGAAAACATAAAAATAAAAGAAGTGCATAAAACAGGTCTGCAACATGGAAACAAAAGAGAAAGCAAAAGCTTCCGAGCTATCATTCTTGACTGTTCTCCTTTTGCATATGTGGATCTCATGGGATTAATCACACTCAAGCAGCTAAGTGAAGAATATAACAGAGTGAATATAAAATTCATGCTTGCTAATTGTACCAGCAACCTTTTGAATAAACTAGAGATTGATGGACAGATTGGAGGTGAAGGTGGGGACAAGATTTCCGTTTACCCTACTATACAGGATGCCCTTGCCACAATTACAGCCACTGTTCCTCAAGAGTTTGAAAATACAGTTACTTCCCTCTAAATATTCCACTGCAACATACAGATTCCAGTCACATACTGATTAGATCCTCAAACCAAAGTAAAATTGAAATTAGTTGCAAAGACGTACTAGCCTGATACTTGCAACAATGGAATGCAGACCTGCAGATATGCTACAGCACTACTAATTAGCATCATATTGGGTGACGCACTGTATCTATTTGTGTCACTCAAATGAGTATTTTGCTTATCAACACGGAGGTGATAAGCTGAGGATGCTATTATGTGACTTGTATTACCTAACAGTTCACTTTTACAGAATCAGGCAGGGTGTTAGACTTAACACTTTAGGGCATGATTTCAAATCCTCAACACAGGGGCATCATTTTCACCAATAGGTTTCCGGTGTCAGTGACATGGACACATCTAATTTGCAAGAAAATAAATTAAATTTACAGAAACCTCTAAATGAGAGCCCACCATCTGACTGCAGATCTGCCTGATTGCATAACTCAGCAGATACTCATATCCAAACTGCTACTCTTTGCCCATCCTTGTTCTAAATACATGCTTGATTGTTTGGTTTTAATGTTGAGCTTTAGGTGTATGTACCGAGCCAATCTGATGGTTAATTAAGGTGCAATCAAGGACAAATTATTGTGTGTACAGACAACAATTGTGTTTTGTATTTCT
The DNA here is from genome assembly GCA_949317995.1 of Acholoe squamosa. Classification (NCBI taxonomy): domain Eukaryota; kingdom Metazoa; phylum Annelida; class Polychaeta; order Phyllodocida; family Polynoidae; genus Acholoe; species Acholoe squamosa. The sequence goes on along the minus strand of OX439035.1, from coordinate 54,402,257 downwards.
TTCATCAACATCTGCTTCTAAGACTCTCCTGGTCTGATTTCAATAAAGAGTAAGTGAAATATGACTCGTAACCTTTTTACATCTTTTTATCTATTGAAAAAAAGGATCTTTTCCAAAGTCCTGGTCAGACGGCACTTTAGTTCCCATACTCAAAACTGGTGACCTGTTTGATATAAAGAATTGGAGGCCTATCACATTTTTAGCATTGCCTGGCAAATTGTCAGAGAAACTTATACAATACCTTCTTTTCTCATCCCATTTGGAAGAAAACCGTATTTTATCAAATACACAGTTTGGCTTCAGAAGCAATAAAAATAACGGTGATGCAGTGTTCACTGTTAAAGATTTATATGACAGCCGTGATGATGGTCACGTGACTGCTGCCTGTTTTATAGATTACTCAAAAGCATTCGACTGTGTACACCACCCTACCTTGAGTTAGAAAATAGACCAACTAGATATACAACCATGTTTAAGGAATTGGCTTAGGAATAGGGGTTACCTACGAAATAGATCACACTCTACTTCTGCTAATGGCTCCAAATCACAACAAAGGGCGGGGTAAAATCTGGGTGCCACAGGGGTCCACAATGAGCCCCTTGTTGTTTCTAATCTATGCAAATAATCTACCCAGTGTTTTCCAAAACTAAATGTGTGATGTATGCTGATGATCTCATACTTCATGTTTTTCCAGCTGACCCTTTTGCCCGGGGGGTGGGGGGGTACTTAGGGTCAGAAGTAGTACCCACTGCAACTCCCAGAACTGGGACTGGTGAGCTGAGGCTAAGCCTCAAAAACGGGGACCGGTCCGTCTGCACCTCCAACAAAGGGGACCAGTAAATCTCAAGAGTATCCTCCACCACCTATTGTTTTAGGCTTCCCTGTATCAAGAACCCATCAAAAACAAAGTTTGTAATGAGAGCACTGTTCTAAATCATTGTGTTTTGGAACAAAACAGGATTTCGCAGCTGAGCGTTAGACAAGCACCCTGTATACATGTAGTTGGGTGTCAGCCTTCTATGGCTGTAAGAGGGGAGGGCTAAATGGGGGACCTGCCAATCTTCTAGAGCAAAGGGGATAGGTCTGTGGGGGTTCTGGCTACATATATCTTATTGAATTTTGAAAATAACATTGAGTAGCACAGAAATTATGAGATTTTAATTTTTGCAACATATTTACTAACCCGAGGTGTGTCTCATACAAGTGGTACTATGGTAGGTCCATTGTCTCGCACATTTCCTAATTTCATGGTGTAATTAATATCAGGTCCTGCAGTGGGCTCAGAACATGGAATTAATGTTGATAACTGGTTGATATGTGTTTATAGTGTTGATCAACCTGTCTTCAACACTTTTTCAGTGATTCCTTTCCAACTTTGTAACCATCACCATTTCAACATGAGATCAACAGTTGGCATATCAATGTTGAAGTATTGTTCTATATTCAATGTTGATTCAACATTTTTTGTCAGCATTGAATCAACAATGTCAATTTCAATGTTGATTCAAACTTAAAATGCCAACTGAGAATCACCTCACAACTACATGTATCAATGCTGAAACAATGTTGAAACAACTTTGAATCAACATAGAAATACAAATGTTGAATCAGTGCTGATGGTTAGATGTTGAATCACAGTTGATTTGGTAATGTTGAGTCAACTTTCAAATTCAAACATATTTCAACCCTGTATCAACTGTTGATATTCAAAAATTACGAAGTGATTCAATGTTGAATCAACAACAGTGTGCCCATTGGGGGAAGGATCTAAACTGTATGCATTTAAAATGAACCTCAAAAGCACTGAAATCATCCGCATTGAACGGGATGTTCTTCATTCTCTTTCCAGACATCCAAAACACAAGTGAAAAGAAGTCAAATCTCATCCCTAGCCATCTCTCCTGATAAACATGGCCAGCCAAGCTAAGATTGCAGGATGTTTGGACATCAAGCGAGATGTCTACACCAGAATAACCTTCAATGAGTTAGCAAAAAAAAGACCGACAGCACAGAAGACCTGCTGCCAACATGTGGCAAACAGCATTAGGAAAGCTTGTCACTGTTCACAACAAGGATTTGCACAATGGTTAATTGCGTTACTGCCTATCATTGAGGTACTTAAGACATACAAACTTAGGACCTATCTATTGAGAGACATGATTGCTGGACTGAGTGTTGGCATGATCCATATTCCACAGGGGATGGGCTTTGCCATCCTTGCTAACCTTGCCCCAATATATGGCTTGTACACAAGCTTCTTCCCAGTCATCTTGTACTTCTTTTTTGGGTCATGTAAGCATGTGTCTGTGGGGACTATGGCTATTGTCAGTCTTGTTATTGGATCTGTGGTTGAAACAGAAGCAAATAAGTTTCTGCAGGAGAGAAGGGAGGGGAATATGACAAAATTCCATGAGTTCACTGATACCATAGTCTCTGATGCTAATAATGCATCATCCATGACTGTTGATGCATCAGACCCTGAATTGGAGGTATATAAGGCCTCAATTGCCTCAGCTCTCTCATTGATCTCAGGTGCAATCATGCTGCTGATGGGAATTCTGAGACTAGGTGCCCTAACTACACTCATGCCAAGGCCCTTCATCAGTGGGTTTACCACAGGAGCTGCTTTCCAAATAATTACCGTCCAGATGAAATTTTTGCTTGGCATTCAAGTTAAGGGATTCAGTGGTATCTTAAAAATACCCTATAGCTGGATTGACATTTGTGGTAAAATACCTACGACACACATTCCTACCCTCATTCTGACCCTGGTTTCTATTACTATTCTTGCTTTCGTCAAAGAGTTCATCAATGAAAGATTTAAGAAGAATCTCCCAGTGCCAATACCAATAGAGATGGAAGTACTTACTTTAGCCACAGTTTTTTCTTACTATTTCAAGTTCAGTGACGTATGGAATATCCAAACAGTAGGACCTATTCCTCGTGGTCTCCCAACACCATTTATACCACCCATTGAGAAAACACCTGATTTCTTTAAGGATGCAATAATTGCTGCAATCCTCTCCCTGACCATCACAATATCCATGGCTGAAATTGTCAGTCGTAATGAGAAGACTACAGTAGACTCAAACCAAGAATTCATTGCCTGTGGGTTGTGCTATGGGCTTAGTTCCTTCTTTTTTTGCTTTGTGGGTGCTCCTGCTCCACCAAGGTGTTTTATTCTTGCCAGTACAGGTGGGAAAACACAGGTGGCCAATGTTTTCACAGCTCTACTTCTGCTACTTGTGCTGTTGGCCATTGGGCCATTGTTTAATTCTCTTCCTAAAACGGTTCTGTCATGTATAATAGTAGTTGCATTGCTCCCTTTAATCATGCAGTTCAAAGTGCTTGCAAATCTATGGAGGCTCAGCAAATCAGACTTCAGTATCTGGATGGTAACATGGTTGTCAGCTATCCTGTTTAACATGGACATGGCACTAGCAATTGGCATTGGTTGGTCAATCCTCACTGTGGCACTTACAGCCATGAATTCTCATGGGGTCTCTCTTGGTCAAACAAAGCATCAGGACCTATTTGCTCCCTCAGAAAGTCATTCCTTGGTGTCTACTCCTGATGGTGTTGCTATATTCAGGTATGAATCCAGTCTCTTCTTCCCCTCGATCTGCAATTTCAAGAGCCAGCTGTACAAAGCAACAGTCAACCCCCATATCATGCTATCCAGTCAGAGAAAAACCCATCAAGTTGAAATAGAAGCAGTCAGGGCTAACAATTTAAATAGCCATGAAGGTGAAAGTGGCACCCAAAAACAGGAAATAGCAATCACAGAGGGATATGCAATAAGTATCAATGATGATGTATCTTCTGCGAGCAATCTGCAGGCTATAATACTTGACTGTTCTCCTTTTGCATACATCGATATTATGGGAATAACTGCCCTCAAACAGCTGAATGAAGATTATGATAGTGTGAAAATAAAATTCATACTGGTAAATTGTACCAACAACCTTCTAAAGAAACTAGAGATTGATGGACAGATTGGAGGAGATTCTGGAGACAAGATATGTGTTTACCCTACCATACAGGATGCCCTTGCCACAGTTAAAGCAGCTATTCCTGTGGAATGTGATAGCATTGTTACATATCTCTGAGACAGAACGACTATAGCATAAGGAAGTGTTGCCCAGTTGCTCATAGCTTTGGAGGGGCAATCACCCCTGGCCCTTATACAGAACACAAGCTTATTTAAGGTCTAGGCCTACTTATAGTGCTACAACCCTTATAGCCAACTCATATATATATATATATATATATATATATATATATAAATATATAAATATATAAATATATATGAGACTTGTTTATGGAAAGAATATACATGTGTATTTACATTTTTAAAATCAAGCTAAACTAGCTACACTTGTCTAAAAATAAACATTGATTGGATCAGTGCTTAGATCCGGGCCCCAGTCTCTAAAGGGAGGTCGAGACTGGGATGGAATGACCACCCCTTTCCCAACACTCCAAGCATGTCATGACTACTGGCCAAGGTGCAAATGTTGAGCCAACGTTCATTTGTCCATCTAAATTAAAGACTGACCAACCATTGCTCGGATAACAATAAATATCGAAATCTGTACACAAACGACATTGTTTATAACATCTGTGATACAATGTACACTCAAGAAATACAGGCTAGTACACTCAGTGGGCTGTGTGGGTTGTGTTTATATGTATATTAATGTGGTATAACTTGTGTAGTTATTATCAGCTCACTCCGCTGTTCTCACGTATTTGGGAAGACTAACTCTAGTGGTATGATGTTGGCTCAGCCCATCCTTTTAACCAACACCAAGACGCCGATACAAGTCACCATTTATTGTTCATTGGTTATTCACAGTTACAGTTGATGATGAGTCCACTCATGGTTGTACAGCTTCAACGACATCAGTCTATTCATACAAGCAGTTCATGTTTAACAATCCGATGCTACTGGAGAGGTATAAGTGCCATAGAGATCCTGTTCAATCCGTTCTTACATTGGCTAAGTGTAATACTAAATACTAAACAGCTTCATCCTCGTCTACTCCAGGAGTATGTGTTGCCTCCTCGACTGCTCCCACAATACTGACTCCTCCCTATCTCTTACCAACCCCTCACACCTTTCAGACGCCGATGTTTTGCTCACCCGTATTCCCCCCTCCCCCTCTACATAATCTACCTGACCAGATCTCGTCGACTCCCCTCCGTCTACACATTCCACAGCCTACCATAAACTCTATACTACCATAAACCCTATACAGGACTCCCATAGCACTCTCCAATATAGCATATAATAAATACACACATAATGCAGCATACAATAAATACCTACACAAGTGTACCCTGTTATACCCGTTCATTATAATTATTGGCTATTGATGACAAAACATCAGGAAATACAGGCTAGTATGCTGGTTTAAAGCAAATATTACAGATGTAAATATTGGTTATCATGAGAAGCTATTAAAATCAGTAAATGTAACCTAAATCTTTACCTACTTGGCACCATCTAATACATAAGTATCATTTGTCCAGAGTCCACTACAGCCTAACTAGCAACTGATAACATATTGCAGGAAATGTGCCTACGTAACGTTATACAAATTCATGCAATAGTGAGCTAAAAAATGGCAAACGGCCACCTTATTGCATGATTTATACACAAATGCCACGTGGCAGATTTTTAACAGACCCCTACCCCATACGTTCTTATCTCAAATCTATATATATATAGATGTAGAGCAAAACAACATGGTCCCTAATTGTTTATTGGCTTCCATAGTTGTTTAACTGTTCCATATATCATAATCGCTATATATATATATATATATATATATATATATATATATATATAGCGATTATATATATATATATATATTTATTTATTTATTACGGTGTATATATATATATATGTATATATATATATATATATACATTTATATATATACCGTAATCTCCCGCGTATAAGGCGCGTCTTATACGCAGGGTTTTAGTTCTAAAGAGCAAAACAACATGGTCCCTAATTGTTTATTGGCTTCCATAGTTGTTTAACTGTTCCATATATCATAATCGCTATATATATATATATATATATATATATATATATATATATATATAGCGATTATATATATATATATATTTATTTATTTATTACAGTGTATATATATATATGTATATATATATATATATATATATATATATACATTTATATATATACCGTAATCTCCCGCGTATAAGGCGCGTCTTATACGCGGGGTTTTAGTTCTACCTGAATCCACAAGGGGGACACCAAGACCTTTCTTTTGATATGTAACACTCCAATATGGCCACATATATATGCTGCATATATGGGGTCCAGTGGGGTCCTGTGGGTCCAAGCAACACATAGCTTTTTGAGAATCCATCCAGTAGAAGAGAAGTTATGATTTTTTTGACCATATTCTAAAACTCTAGGTGCGCCTTATACGCGGGAGATTACGGTATATATGCTCCATTTAGATATCACCATATGTATTTTTAGTTTGATCAGGCAAAAATGATTATAACCTGCCACCCTGCATGTCAGTGTACAACATGGTCTCCCACATTTGTGACACAATGTGGGAAAAGGTAACATTGCCGGGATTTAGTGTTACTAATGACAACTAAGGGGAGAGTGAGTGAGTGAGTGAGTAATAGATGTTTAACGCCGCACAACTAAGGGGTAACAACAGGATAGAACAGGATATATCCTCATATATTGTCAAGGAAGGTTACTCCACCTCTCCTTTTCCGATTGTGATAATCAATATTATACCAAAATGACCCCCAAAACCTTTTCCTTCTAATTGAAATAGGTGTGGCTAAATGGAGCCATTGTTTATCATCTTACCTATTGGTTGCAGAACACCAATTGACGGGAGGTGGCAGCAGGAGACACTTTGTAGGTCCGCACTGAAGGGTGTTGTACAATGATTATTGGTCTAAAATCTGACAGTGGGTAGGCAAACCAGGCATCAAATTAATCCTTAGGATGTATATTATTCGATTTGAGTGTTATTTAGGCTGATATTTGAGGGTAAGTTGAGGGGGGTGCACTCTTTTCAATTACAGAATTTATTGTAATCATTCACTGCAAAACCCCCAAATCTGGGTATGTCCGCACTCTATGGACGATAGCAGAAAAGTTAATTACATTGTACCACATCTCATGGCCCTAAATTTATGGGAAAAATGTGTGCCTACATGAAAATAACAGTGGCTAAGCCCAGAAATTCGCACAAATATTTTATTTTCGCCCATACGCTATATAAGCCAACAGTGAGAAAATAATTAGTGTCCTGCAGCCTCTACAGGCTATATAGGGCCTTCTACCAAGTTTGTCAAATTTCGCTAAAATGTGTTTATTTTGCTTAGGGTAAGTCAGTTTGACAATGTTATGGTGAGAAAGGGCAAGGGAATCAATAAAATTAATAAGAAATCACTGAAAATCGTAGTAGCGGAGTTTCGGCCTTGGAGAGGTTTATGAGAAATATTCTGGTGTCAATCCGCAAGCCTGATACTTCTCTCTTGGGGGTGCCAGGTAACCAAAATTATGGTTTTCAGGGTCAGAATGACCTAAATTTTACATTTTCAGCTGTTTCCATCTATTTCTATCATTCTCAGTGCTCTATGGGAGGCCTTTTCATGCATCGGGGGAAAACATCATTTTTCTCTCCCCGAGCTATGCAGCCAATGAATGTCTACTGACACTTAATAAAATGTCCTTGTATTCACCATATCTGGTTTATTTTTTCGTCCTCACATGGGGGAGCTTGGATAATGTGTAAATAGGGCCATCTAAGCCATTACACATGGAGTTAAGATGCATTTTGTTGAATTTATTCCTTTATAACATTATATTTCTGAGGGTTTTTCATACATTTTAGCCAGATATTTCTGTGAATTATAGCACCTAGAGAGAGAATAACACTCAGCACCTCAGGTGGTGCCCCTTGGCTATCAGCATGTCAAATTTCTTGGCCCTGTGACCATTTTTTCTATGGGAAAGGACCATACCTCCATGTCAATGCTAGAAATCGATGAAATCTACGGAGAGCGCACAGACTGATACCCGCTCTGGGAATTGATTCTCAGAGAGATTTGAGGGGCCTGAGGGGCATAAAAGTAAAAGATTCTGGATAAGACATTACTGGGCCAGTGAATATAAGCTTTCCAAGCTATTTCATTGACCACCAAGATTCCAACCCAGGCCTTTAGGTTGCAGAACACCAATTGACGGGAGGTGGCAGCAGGAGACACTTTGTAGGTCCGCACTGAAGGGTGTTGTACAATGATTATTGGTCTAAAATCTGACAGTGGGTAGGCAAACCAGGCATCAAATTAATCCTTAGGATGTATATTATTCGATTTGAGTGTTATTTAGGCTGATATTTGAGGGTAAGTTGAGGGGGGTGCACTCTTTTCAATTACAGAATTTATTGTAATCATTCACTGCAAAACCCCCAAATCTGGGTATGTCCGCACTCTACGGACGATAGCAGAAAAGTTAATTACATTGTACCACATCTCATGGCCCTAAATTTATGGGAAAAATGTGTGCCTACATGAAAATAACAGTGGCTAAGCCCAGAAATTCGCACAAATATTTTATTTTCGCCCATACGCTATATAAGCCAACAGTGAGAAAATAATTAGTGTCCTGCAGCCTATTTGCTTGCTAGTCAATTAGACATCCCTAAATTGATAAAACTCACAGTTCCTGCCTATCGACTTGTTCAGGCACTGTCAGGGCGAGGTATGATGGTGTGCATGTGTTGTAAAAGACGCCTATGACCATATTCTGGGTCTATGGTTGCTCAAAGATATGCCCCAAAGACCTACTCAAAGTATTTTGATAAATGGAAAGAAGAGTGCCTATTCATCTATTTGGTTTTGCCACCTAGTTGCTGCGCATAGCACAAAATCCCCGTCATGTTACCTTTTCCCATGTTGTGTCACATTTGTTCAAAAAATGGTTGGTTGAACTGACGTCCTTCTTGTTCTGAGATTATTTGACAAAAGTAACGATGGCTTCTAACAGGAAAAGGTGCCTACAGAACTCATGCAACTCACTGGCTGGCCAGTAATACTTCGGACAACTTTTTCCAGGAAATCGGCATAATACATACTCCCATTCTGTCCTGTTTTGAGGCGCATGCAATTGGAAGTCAATCGGTAGGGTCTCAAATAAATGGTCATGCCAAGATTAGAGTTTCATGATTTCTTTTATTCTTGATCATATTCAATATATCAGGGTTACATATATACATAAACAGGACATTATATATGTAATGTCAATAAGTAAGTATGTCTAGTATTCAGTGATTTAGGATTAAATTGAAATTTCCCTTTGAATAGAGCAAAAAAAAAATAGACTTTATCTCCAATCACAGCTAACGTTATAAATAACAGGGCCATTAAGGGCCTAATGCCATCGTCGCCTTACTCCAAGAAGGTTATAACTGCACCGGGGTTAACAATGTGCAGGTACCTCGGTGTCTGAGGCGAGGAGGCCCCACATAGAGGTATCTGTTATCCTGTTGACCCATATGCAGTTACAACATTCTTGTACTAAGGCCACGCTATGTTAATAGTTAAGTATACTGTACGTATAATTACCAACAACTCTGCCACACGCTGCAATCGTGCAACTGTGACTTGTAAGAGATACACAACTCTTCCGTGATAACAGCATGTTCCCTTTAAAATAAAATATATATCATTATAAACCAGTGGGCTATTCTGGCTCTGTCCCACTGGAATATTTAGGGGCTGAGGGCCTCGTGGCAGCTGCAGAAGTTCATCTGACAACATCAACAGGCTAGGGCAGTAATTTTGTATCATTTTCCATGAGGTGGGTCCAGGATAAACCCCACAAAAAATAAAAACTGAGTGTGTGTTCCCAACTACGTGGCGAATAATACAAAACGCATCAAATCCATTAAGTCGATATAAAGCCATACATGTAATATATATATATATATATATATATATATATATATATATATATATATATATATATATATATATATATATATATATATATATATATACATACTCTAGCAAGGAATGACAACCATTTCATGCCTCAGGTACGGCTTATTGCATTCGCCTAAAGTCAAGGTGAGGCTTATTTGCGGGTGCAGCGTATACACAATGTTTCAGGATTTTTTAGCAGACAGCCACACATTGGGCCACAGTCTGCATTCTTTGTGCTTTGATCCTGCTCCATGTCTGGCGCTGGGGATCGGGCGGACAGTGAATGTTATGTTTCAAAAACAGCTACCGATCAACATGACAAACAGACAGAGTACCGTACCCGACGTGATTAGCGCATAGGGGGCAAGAAAAATATCTGAAAGCCATCTCTATGATTTAACTTGTGCTCCAAAAATGGAAATTGTCGGGGCTTTTCTAATCTGAAATAAGGGCAAAGGGGAGGGGTGTGGGCTTATCTAATATTAGCTTATGTGTGCTCATTACATCGCATACGGTACGGTCTAACATATTCAATGCTACAGACCAGATATAATGTTTGACTTCATCAGCTGTTTAGGAGACTACCGTAGTGACCTGTTTAGATAGATGATCTCTGAATGAGCGCCAGCTTGAATAAGCACCGGGGTACAATGATATATAAATTGAAACTCACAAAAACGATGCATTGAAAAAGGAACAGGCTTGCATAAACGCAGGAAATAAGAGGGATAGGCTTGTATCAGTGCAAGGGATAAAGGGGTGTTGAAATTTACAAGGCGCTTAAACAGGGCACTACGGTTGACGATCTTTTCCAAAACTACCAGGTAAGATCCAATAAAACAATATCCTGTTTTCTCCCTTACACATGAATCACAATTTGTAAACGAACAAGGAAAACTGACAACAGAGATTAGTGTAAAACCGTGTGCAATAATATAAGATGTAGCTCATACATGATTCATACGCTTATAGCCGCTAATACAAGGTGTTCCTGAAACCAGGATGGGCTTTATCAATACTTGAGGTATTTTACATTGTTTTAGAACTCTACTAAATTGGGGAAAAGCGGCAAACTGACGAACTCTCACCTTATAACCTCCAAAAGACAGTGTGCGGCTCGTACAGAGGATTGAGCATATACGAAAGGAACCACATTACATATGTTTGCCTAGCAATTGGGGGGAGAATCTATATATTCATATTGAAAGTTCGTATCAGATAAAATCGCCTGAATGAAATTGAGATATTGATATTATTCTTCGTTTAATATACATGTTAGGGGGATCATCATGACATACTGTGCTGAGAGGACTGGGCAAATATTGTCAATATGCAAACAGCTCTATATTTCAAGAAGTAACTAGGTCCACTTTAATACTTCTAACTTCAAAGTATTGACAATCGACACATTTCAATAACAGTCATGCATACAAACTATGGTCGAGAAAAAAAAAGAAGAAAGAATTGGTCACCTTTTATCTTATACATTTTTGTAGTACAAAACATATACATGTCTGGTCCTTACTTTGGCATTTAAAAATTGGATACAATTTGTAGAAATAGACTGTAGTTGGAGGGAGGGGGCGGGGTCACCAACCAGGGAAACCTTGTCCAGAGGCAAAGCAATTAGAACCACTAAAAACTCAGAAAGTGTTTATCTTTAGTACATGGGCAGGCATGTGAGGCAAAGTCTTTAAGACGAACCGATGACAGTGCTCTCACGCATGCCATATATGACGTGTTTCTTGGCACTACCCGGTACTTTTGATGCAGAGGACCCCAGTATGCCATATGAGAGTCTAGGAGCGCATTCTGCGATAGTGCTAACCAACAACTATTCAATACTACCCCGGTACATGTATTAATCATTGGAATTTTGAAATAATTTCAGTAACCCTGGGACCCGGGAACTGAACACCTCTGATAAGACAAAGAATATTGTCGCTTTGGGGCAGTCTATACCAAAACCACTCATGTTCACCTTATCAAAATGATCATTTTCCTTCCTTCCATAGCTTTCATGTTCTGCCCGGGATGTTCTGGCATATGCAGTGATGCTCTATCAAAACTTCTGGAGATACAGATAGAAATTATGAGTTCATTGCAAAATACTACACACCTTTGCTACCAGAAAGATAAACCGATAAGTTCATAAACAGGTGTTCAAGTTGGTCCCTCTTCTACAAGTAACATGGTTTCGGTACTCAACCTCTCGTCACAAAATCACAGTGCAGAAGGTATTAGGATAAGTGCCAGTCACCCCCACCCAACATGGTAGATCTTATATGCAGAGTAGAGAACTAAAGGGGAAGCTTACACAGTAATATCTACTGATTTGAGTAATTCTAAGTTGTTTAGATCTGGTGTACAGCATGCACAATCATCTAAACTAATTGATTTCTATATAATCCAAGTAAATGTAGTAGCTTAATGTCTTGTCTCCATAAGTATCCATGCCCTAGCTAAAATTCTGTAATACCATTATGAAGTAGAATAGTATGAAAAGCATAGAATGAGGAAAACTGTTCACACCTGTTTGTATATGTTCCTTCATGTTGGATGGGGTAACTGTCAGTAACCCTAGTACCTTCTGCACTGTGTGGTAGTTCGGTCAAAGTTTCACAAGGGGGATAAAAGGCTTATTTCATGAGAAACAGATTCACTATAGAAATGAACGGGAGGACCCCGAGAACTAATCCTCTCAGGGACACTTTCAGTGCGGGATTCTTAGGAATTCCAAAATAAATTAAGACCAAAACTTCATAAAAAACCCTTAGTATTATTATATACACAGGTGTTTGATACAGTGTCGGAACAACCAATAGTGGTTTCAGTATATAAATAATTCCGTAAATCAGAGCTTACACCTTTGCCAAATAAACTTAAGAGCAATCTTACATGCAAATAAAAGCTGCCACATCTTAATCCGAGATTAACATTGCACATAAAATTGAATTATCTGTCAGATTGTTAAATACTTATCATGGGTATGCACCAATATATCATAAACCTTTCAGAAATATGGGAGTTTCCCTACCTCTGTCTTAACCTGTGTAATGAATAAAGCATACTGGCTTCTAAGGTAGCCTGTTTTAATGCACTTTCTATGGGACTGGGGTGGTTGTATGTATGGCTCGAAGGAAACCACAGGTGCATTCAAAAGCAAACCACTAGGGTATAATTACGGCTAAGTAAATGACCATCATGATGACAAACAGTATTACAGCTGCGATTCCCGCACCCAGCGTCCAGTAGCCCAGTCTGCGTGCTTCTCTCGACAGTCGAGTTGCCTGTTCGACATCACCGCGATATTTAGCATCACGGCAGGCCATGGACTTCATGATGGCAAAAATGCCAATTGGCCAGCAGCAGAAGAGTGTCATGAATATATTGAAGATCATATGGTCTGGAAGTTGGGAAGCCATGTTGGGTATGACATTGGCCACAACTATCTGGGTTGGGACAGAGCCGGGCTGTGCCAAAATAACACCTCCTTGTGGCATCTGTTGAGTGACTGGAGCATAACCTGTAGGTGCTGTGTAGGGAACCTGCTGGTGGTTCGGGTAGCCATACTGAGGATGACCTTGAGCCAGATATGGTGCTGAAAATAGAAGAAATATATATTTATGTACTAATTTGTGCCCCGTACACATAGTGAATGGACTGGGTGAGTCTACCCAGTACCTGGTGTATGAGAATCGTTACCGTAATCTCCTACCATAGATTCATGTCTTTGCACCCAAATATAATATCATAAGGGCATCCCACATATAAGACACACCCAAACTCGGCGATATTCTATTCTTGCGAGCCGAACCCTGGCTTCTAGGGACCTGACGAATGGGTCAAATTATATAAGGAATGTTCAAGAAAAAGTAATCTTTCTGCTGTTTTCTTTACTACCTATATTAGGCACTGACCTATCTGCTATGTGCGGGTCTGCTAGTGCAGGTGTGAAAGTTGTGACCAGCCACAGCTGTAACCTGGCTTGTCTTTCCTTATTGATTTTGAAGCTATTCATAGGAGTATCAGAATAACCAAGGTACCATTATAAAGGGCTTGAAGAGATCTATTAGATGCATATTTTTAATTTAAGATCAGGTACAGAGAAGAAATCATTCTCCGCACTTAAGTTGAACCAAAATTTTAAAACCATTTTATGATATGAAGATGACATAGCACATAAAAAAATGGTTTGCACACATTCTCTGGTTAAAAATGGTCTAGAAAATGTGTAGATTTATTTTTTCTAAAGGGCCCCAGATGTTTGACAGACAGCCCCAAAATTGTGATGTGTGGTTCACTCAGAGATTCAATCCAGCTTCCCAATGTTAGGGAGTTCCCTGTTTTCAAATACTATATCCTATATATTATATCTGTTTTGCAATGGGTAGGTATGATAAAAAAGAAGGGGATTTGCTTTTTGAATGAAGTCTTTATGTCAATTTAAATGGAAATTATGACTATTCAAACTCTCGGAAAGGACCCCACAGTTCTGCCGCGATTCTCGTCGACCGCTAAAATGGGGGGAAAACTTGAGTCTAAATAAACCATTTTGAATTATTATACAGGGATAATATCCATCAATATCCATAATATTAGGCATAATCTAGGCTCTCAATACAGAAAATCATTAAAAATAGTGATAGAAGTGAACTTTATTCTCTTGCATTCAACTTGCTTGATCACACAAATTTGGACCCTATTTAAACTATTAACTATGGCAGAATTATAGGTTCGATTTGGCATCTTTAACCAGTCATAATTCCCCTTTAAATTGACATAAAGACTTCATTTAAAAGACAAATCCACTTCTTTTCATTAGCTCTTTCCATTGCTCAATAGATAAAATTCAAAGAATAAAGTTTTGTAAAATAGGTAAGTGCCTACCCATATTATTGGCATTAGAAAATAGTGCAGCAAGTATGTGATGCAGATTTTTAATATCTTTCAAATTTGTAATGCATTTTGCTGTGAGATGTTTAGATCTTTTCTGAAGAGGGGTTTAACCCCTTTTTCTAGTACATTTCCTAGAACCATAGGCCATTAAGCAGGATTTATTATTAGCCAATGAGATAATCCCAACCATTTACTGTGGCCCTCTCAGGGGCCAACTGGTACCCATCTGATAGGTCTTATCAGCAGAAATCGCTGGTAACAAGCTCCAGCAATGGCAGCCAACCTGCTACCTCGGGCCAACCTGCTACCTCGGAATAACATCCTAGACATCCTTGGGGGTAGGTACATTTCATACAATTCACAAAAAAAATGTGTGTGTGTGTGTCCAGTGGATTCGCCATTTTGAATTTATCTGATTGAGGTAAAACCCTCTGTCATGATGGGTATCTTATCCCTGGGTAACAGCCACTTCAAGGGACATGCTGGTCCTATCTTATCAGTTCTTATCAGTGCATGTCGCTAGAACCAGCTCCAGTCAGGTAGCAGTCAGGGGTGGATCCAGGACTTTGAAAGGGGGGGGGGTCCAACCCTGGGGTCTTTGGTGCGATGTAGCAAGCGCAGCACCACAATGTCGCAACCACAGCGCTAGAACATATCTGCTGGGGTTTGGGGGCATGCTCCCCAAGGAAATTTTGAAATCTAGACATCAAATGGTGCATTCTGATGCATTTCTAGACCCCAATCCAGTATAAAGCATTTTGGTGTACCATCAGCACAAACCCATGATTATGAGAACAGGGAATAAAACTGTTATTAAATTTTGATTGCACAATGGTGTTTGAGGGAGGCTTGAGGCTAGAAAATTCCAGAAATATAAATATCAAACTCCAAATTTTACAGCATTTTGGTGTTAACCTGGGATGGGCAGGTTTTCCATAACGAGGATGCAAATCTTATGTGGTAATGCTTTGTCCTTTGTGAGGTTTTGGGGGCTGGTTCCTCAAGAATTTTTTTTAAATACACATGTCAAACTCTCTAGCTTAAGGGATTCAACTAACCTCAGATGTGAATCTAGTATTTTTAGATATTGTTGTTTAAGGAGGGTGTGGGGGCTTGCCCGTATCTCTGGGATTTTTTTTTTTGTAGAATTGATGTCAAACCTTGAAGTTTAAACCTTTTGTTGTACCTTCAGGAGTATGTTCATGCACTGGTGATTAAGGGAGTTTGGGACATGTCCAAGGTAAATCTTATAACATAATCATTAAACCCATAATCAACTCATTGCTTAATGTATTTTGATGCACCCTAAGTAAGGCCAAAAAAAAGATTGTTTGTTTCAGGTAACCCGACCCTACCTAGCAAAACAGGGCCGACCCTGGCTTTTTTCTTCTATTTTGAAGAAAAATACTTATTTGGGGTGTTTTTTGAGTCGATTCGGTCATCTGCGAGTCATTGGCATGATGCATGAGTCATCGACACTAGTCGCGAGTCATTGTAGCAGTTGAAAAAAAATATTTACAAAATAAAAAAAGAATCCAACCTACCCTACCTAATTATTTTCAGTATGTTACCTGAAACACACAACTTTTTTTTTGGCCTAATGAATAAATGGGATGTAAATGTGATAGAAAATTACCTGGGGGTAGTATCCCATGCATAAGGCACCGAATGCCTAGATGCCTATGTTTGTTTGTTTAGTTTTACATCCGGGGGCCATCAAGGAACTCAGACATTCGATTTCGGACATGAAGTCCTTTCTTTTCTCTTAGGACAGGTATTTATATGCTGCTTGCCCAACACAGCAGTGACCGCATCTATGGATGACCGAATCTATGAGATGAATGACCGCATCTATGAGGAGGTTGAGGGGGAAAACCGCTACTGGAGCTTCATTCCCCTACTCTTTTTGAAGGATAGCAAGTGTTCTTTTATTTGCCTGGTCCCACAGGCAGGGCCAGACAAACCACGGCCTTTGATCACTCAGACGTGTGTTCACTGAGGGGGACTCCCATGGCAAAAGACAAGCATGTAGACCCGGGCCCGCGCATATGGACACCAGCTGCCCACATGCTCACCCCAAGCCACAAGAAACCCCAAGTTTGTTGCCTTTTACGAATCTGGTATGCCCACTGGTAGAATGGAAGGAGAATTCCTCCTTTGTGGACTCCCAATGAAGTTATTCTGCTCCTCCATGCCCTCACATGAAGGTCCCCACTCCACAGGGGTAGATGCCTATGTGGTCACTGCTGCACATTGGGGTTGATTTTTAGTAGATTACCTCTAATCTAAGGTAATTATACCCTACATCCCTAACCCATTCCTGTACCACTCAAACTCAATCTATAATGCTCAACCGGGATCGGTTTAAGGTATAAATTATGCATTATATATAGGCCTAAGCCAAGCATTATGTATATACATGATATGACGGTGTGTTTTTTTTTCTGGATTGGCTCATATTAGCAAAATTTGAGAAATTTTATATATTCTAGATACTGTAGTCATAAATTATACAATTTGCAAACAATAAGAACTACGGTATATCAAAGAGAGATAGATAGATCATAGGGGTCATGAATCTGAATGGGGGCATACAAAGTGGACAACTTGGGTGGGCCCAAAAGCCTGAAAAGGGGGGGGGGGTCCCCTTTTGGAGACCCCTATTTGGACATGTTATTGGTGGACCAAAAGTGGGGGGGGGGGGTCTGGCAAATCTGACCCCCAGGACCCCTCCCCCCTGGGCCTGGATCCGGTCCATGGTAGCGTTACCTGTACAGAACATTTTTGTAGGCCTGACACAGTGACAGTGACGCACTGCTGACACAGTGACAGACTGACACAGTGACACACTGGCCCTGACCTGAGTCAGTAAACAGGCAAACATATGGTACCTCCAATCACAGCATTATATGGAGGAGGATTATCCTGGAGATTCTGCTGTCCCTGCTTTCCGTCCATGATTCTACAGGTTATTTTTCAATTAGTCGTCACGAAGCTATAATACACTGTAATAGATAGTCTCTGGACCAACACAGGCCTTCCTGAGTTCCTCTCGTTCCTCTCTTTATTTTTACGCTGAAGGCGCCATCTATCGTTTCCCTACAGAACCTTTTCTTCCCAGAATCCACTTCTGTGCGGCTTTCTTCCGCTCCAAACTTCCAAAATGGCGAGCCCGCAACAAGACCGTCCGCAAGGCCGACGCGTACAAACAATGCCGGACGATCTCCGGTTTGTTGAGTTCGAAACAAGTGAAGAGGTTGAAGTCACCCCAACCTTTGATTCTATGGGACTCCGCGATGATCTTCTTAGAGGAGTCTACGCTTACGGTAAATGTAGTCTTAGACTGAACAAACGTTGCACTTGCAGGCCCGGCGTTTGCACGACGCACATTTCGTCCCGCTCGATTAGGTTTCATTGTTTTTTGTTTCTATTTTTCCAAATTGATTCTCTAGTGATCGAGGTGGAGTGGAGGTCAGAAAACAGTTGCTTTAGATATTCACGACTACCACTAGAGTGGTCACACACGTAGGTCTAGGCTCAAATTCGGTTCGGTTGGGCAGTCGTGCGATGTTGGGCGATAATAGGAATCTCCTTACCAAGTAACACTAACACTTACAAACAACACACTCAGGGATGTAAGTCTTCAGGATTTATCAGGATTTCCTGATTTCTGAAAATTTTGAATGCCATCTACTTTACTTATACGAGTGGTAAAGAGAGACTTTTGGAAAAATAGATGGCTTTTATATCAAGTAAATGTATGGCTTCCTGATTTTTGCCCATGCCTGACTTACATCCCTGCACATAGGCCGAAATACCTGCCTGCTCACAGGCAGGATCCAAGACGTATACAAGTCTATAGTGGCACAAACACATGGCTATTCTGGACTAAGTACTCACTGTCAGTTCCTGGAAATTGTCCCTCCTATTCACAAACATGTAGTTTTCATGTACATCAGCTTATATTGACTGAAACATGAGATATATCCAATAAATCTGACATGTTTATCTTGAGCTTAGATATCACTACCTCAATGGTCTCCATTGTCAACATGCTGCAGTGCTACCTGGTGTTAACCTGCTCTTAAAATCATAGGGCTAACCAACCAAGAATAGTGTAGTCTTTTTGGCACTAGGTGGCTACACCTGGCTTCAAGATGGCCGACAATGATTTGGAGGTAGGGAGGGAGATTTGAAAATCACCTGGATTATTAATTATCACAAGTATTTCAAGTGCTTTGTGTATTGTGAATCTTTGGATATACATTGAGGGAAGTGTTGGTGGAAGCATTGGACCTGACAGTAAGTACTTCTGTGAGAAATGGCCACTCTGCCAGATTGGCTGACCAAACAGACTACAACAAACACACTTGGTCTCTGAGGTTCCCTCAGAGTGTCTACGGAGTACCCTGCACACTGAGTGACTGACTGAAGTGAAGGCATGTGTCTTGTGACTAGCCTGTTCTCTACCTCCACTACACCCACAAGGATAGTCTAATGAGCGACCTTAACACGGGCTGTATATTCCAAGTAATACTTATTGCTCCCTTTGATCTTAGTTATTCTAGTTACGAATCTACAACTTACAGTCATGACCCCTCTCCCCCTCCCCTCCCACCTTCCTCCTAGTCCTAACTTAGTAGTAACTACCCCACCCCCTCCCGATGGCGATGGCTCGATTACATGAACGATGATCCCAAGGAACGATGATCCCAGAACGATGATCCCAGCATTTGAGGAACCATGATCCCATCTTAACGAAATGATGGCCCCACTTTTTAAATATGGTTATATTATGTTTGTATCTTATCTCTGAACATGTAATTGACAAAGTGGTATTTAGATGAAGAGTTTTCCATGAAATCTAGGAAGAATTTGAGAGTGACAGTATGCTATTGCTAATGTGTGTGTGTAGGTACAGTACTCACAATGTGTCTGTTAATCCATGAAACCCTAAGATTAATCCATGTAAATGATATGTATCCCCAATAATCAAAAGAAATATAAGTAAAAAATAAATATACACATAATAAATACTTCTATGTAAAATAATCACGAAAAAAATCACTCCATTGATAGATCTAGTTCTATAGGTATTTCAGACATTTTTTTTTTTGCATTTTAGTCATATTCATCATTTCTATCTATTTCTATGCATAAATCACCAACAAATCATTAAAAATCGGATATTACTGTGCCTATTATGTGTATGGTATGTAAGTAGCCTGGAGAAGTAGCCTGCAGTGTGGAAAAAAAATCCTTTTCAGACATTTCTGGGCATTTAATCATTATTATTCATCATTTCTATCAATTTCCATTCGTCAATCACCAACAAATCATGGAATACTAGTGCAGATGGGTCAGTTAATATAAGCAATGAGAGATTCTAATGTGGGATCATGGTTCCTTAAGATGGGATCATCGTTCCTGGTGAGGAGAAAATGGGATCATCGTTCCCGTGGGATCATCGTTCCTTGAGATCATCGTTCCAGTAACCGATGGCTCCCCCTATCCCAGTCCCTGTCAAGTAAGGTATAATACACATCACAGGGACGTGCATTTTTTGGCTCACACTAGCCTAGGCCTAATCTTAGGCCTAAAAACATTCTTGTGTTCAGGTAACATAGCCAAAAAAAATTAGGGTAGATAGGTCTTTTTTTTCTTTTTTCTTTTTTACAATTTTTTTTTAGTAAGAAAAAACAGATTCTGGAATTTTCACAAGGGTTATAGGAGGTTCTACTGGTTAATATCGAAGGCCAGCTGTATTCCTGACATTGTGAGATTTAATTTGATACCAAATATGCCTACCTTCGGAAAATATCAGATATTTTACAATTTTTTTGTAAAAATTCGTTGAGAATTTTTTTTTTAAATTAGGGTCGGCCCAAAAAAATAGGGTCTGTCATGATACCTGAACACAACATTTTTTAGGCCTTAGTTGGGCACCCAACTCACTGCACTTCAGTCATACCATGAGTTGGGAAGGAGCACAGCCACAGAGGCACTCTTTGGGGTTGTGACCTGACTCAAGTCGCACCTTTCACACTCAAATGTTTTTGGATGTAATTAACTTATTTCTTGGAATATTTAGTAATTGACTCAAATACCAGTAGGCTGGAAAATAATGGGATGAAATGATTATTGTAAGTGATGAAAATCCGAACTAGAAGAGGTTAGACTAGTGAGTGAATAATAGATGTTAAACATCATTTCGACAGCTATGGTCATATTAATGACATAAAAACAACATTACGCAATTTCACAGAAGAATGTTTCGGTTCCCTTGCATATGTGCACCACACACATCCGAGGGGATAGAAAAGACTAGAGGAGAAATAGCCCATTTTAAGTGGGCTAGGGAAGCTTGCTCGAAGGCTATGTCCAACACAGGGAAGTCCCTTTGAGTTCCGTTGGAAGCCTGCAGCGCACTGTTTAATCAGAACGTGCTCAGACTAGGGCCTAGGCCTACTTTTTAATAATAATATAGACCACTCGGATATACCGTATCATATATACCTAAGTTCCTTTAGGCTTGTCCATAATACTTGCCTGTAATTTAAAGTTTTCAAACCTTAAGTTAAGTATGAATGTTTGAGCAGCGCCTTATATGGTTATGTAGCGTGCGAAAGTAGATGCCGTCCTGGTGTTGAAATCTACATGCCAATCACCGTTCTGCATACACACAGCCTCCAGATTGCTCGCTATACTCAGAGTTTTTGAAAAATGTCAATTCAGAGGAAATTTGTGCGCCTTATGCACATATCAAACCTCGATGGGATTTTTCCTGATGATATATTCATATACATTGTCTGTTCCAGGATTCGAAAAACCATCAGCCATCCAACAGAGAGCTATCAAGCCCATTGTTAAAGGCAGAGATGTTATTGCACAGTAAGTATAACATTCTTTATTTTATTGAGTTGTCCATGTTAGAAGTTGGTCTCATTCATTACAGCCTTATAAAGCTTCCCCAAGTGGTCAAATCCCGGCTGTATCGGTTGGTTTCACGCAGCCCGCAATGTTTGTACTTTCCCCCCTCTATGGCCTTTCACAAATAAAGTGTGCAGATTTGACTTCATCTGCATGCATTTGGAAGCACGATAAATACAGGGTTCTCCACGTCAATAGTCATTTCAAAGAAAGCTATTTATCAATTTAAAAAAGGGTGCGCACCCCATCTTTGTCGCAGTTGTGATTTAAAATGTCGATATTGAATTCTTGATTACCAGGGCCCAGTCTGGTACTGGTAAAACGGCCACCTTCTCCATCTCCATCCTACAGTGTCTGGACACACAGGTCAGGGAGACGCAGGCACTCATCCTTTCACCCACTCGTGAGTTGGCTGGACAAATCCAAAAGGTACTATACCATCTTAAGCTATATTCCAGATTCCAGAGTATATTGATACAACAGGGGCACTTTTATATGATTTAGATATCTTCAAAGTTTTAGACGCAGACCTAGAAGATGATAGGAGATTGTTATACTTCAGAAGTAAATTGAAACAGTTAAGTCACTGACAAATTTAAGAGATCTCAAACTAATTGTATTCATATCGCCATTGAAAATAACAGCTTTCATAAACATAAAAATTGTTTCACTGACAGGTGATCTTGGCATTAGGTGATTACATGAATGTACAGTGCCATTCATGCATTGGAGGCACCAACATCGGTGAGGACATTCGCAAATTGGACTATGGACAGCATGTTGTATCGGGAACACCTGGCAGAGTCTTCGGTAAAGTAGTCATCATCTTGTATCTAGAGTTAGAGGAGTTGCTATTCTTTCAGCCATAAATAAACATGGGTTAAGAACTACCTATTTGAGACACCAATTCAATGGGAATTGTCGATCCTTGAGGACTTTCCTATAAGGCACACGTAAGGTCGGCCCCACATATAAGCTGCGGCGTATATGTGGGGCATTGCACTGTAATGCCCCATGTATAGGTCCAGCATATACATATATGTATAAGTAGTAAGTAGATATATCATGGGTCTAAGTGGGTTACGTCAATATATACCCGGCGTGAAACTACTGTGTACCATGAACACAATTTGTAAGCACAATCGGCGTTTATCTTGTCGAACACGGTATACAAGCATATATGACATTTTGTAGATAGGATGAATAATCTAGATAACTTTTCTTTCAGACATGATCAGAAGAAGAAATCTCAGAACACGGGCAATCAAAATGTTGGTTTTGGATGAAGCTGATGAAATGTTAAACAAAGGTAAGTGCGCATTATGTGCATTTTGCATAGGTTTAATAGTGTGGGAAAATACACGGGAAACTCAGCACAAGGGTTGTTTCTCCAAGGCTAGGGCACTGGGTGGAACTAAGTGCCCTAGCAAGAAGTGGAGTTCACACCGTATATTTTAGGTAGAACAAATAATGATGCTCCGCCTTGTGCCTTAGTCTTTGCTAACCAGTGTGTGCCTTAACATACATAGGTTTAATAGCACAAATGAATAAGTAAAGAAGTGGAATGTAACATTTTCTGTGTTCTCCCGTCCTGTATGAATACCTGTTAAGCATTGTGTAGTGACAAGTTGCATGTAATTGTCAGGGTTCAAGGAGCAGATTTACGATGTGTACCGGTATCTACCCCCGGCAACCCAAGTGTGTCTCATCTCTGCAACTCTCCCCCATGAGATCCTAGAGATGACCTCCAAATTCATGACAGACCCCATCCGCATCCTTGTCAAACGGTAAAAACACTAAACTCTTTTATATTCCGTCAATTTTTGATATTCTGACGAATATCAGATAGATATGGTATATCGTTTTATTATTTAAAATGAGCTTCATTCACATGGATTTGATTTCACTAAGTAATTGTTTGATAAATCATCTATCGATACCTCAATACTAAGACATGTGCGACTACTGACTGTGATGCTAATTTTTTTACCATGTTACCAGGTTAGGCAAATTTTCAGCCGCCACCATATTGATACGCTGTCTTACGCATAATAAGGCTATGTTTACATTTTGTCTATGTCCAATATTTCCATAAATTCAGACTCAGTTCCCCAAATTAGACCCGTCAGTGCTACATCAAGTTTATATTGCAAAACATTGACAAATGTATGGAAATTGTTCACATTCACAAAAATGTATGTCAATGACATAACTTAGTACGACTTTGGGATTGGTTTTGAATATTCACATATCAATACCAAAACAACTTTTCGTCCACTTTATATGCTTATCGCCTTATGACAAACACTTCCAATCAGTGAGAGTTTGCCCAGCTTCCCATGGTAGCCACTCCCATGGTAGCCACAAGGTAGTCAGGGCCTATTCGTACAAGGGTAATTGAAATCCATGATAGATCTGCTCAATATACACTTAACAATGTAACTTTGTTATCCATAGTGATGAGTTGACACTGGAAGGTATCAAACAGTTCTTTGTCGCTGTCGAGAAGGAGGAATGGAAATTTGACACATTGTGTGACCTTTATGACACACTCACCATAACACAGGCCGTCATCTTCTGTAATACTAAACGCAAGGTAAAGATCGCCTTTCAATGTGTTCATCGGGAATGTTTAAGGGAGAGCTAGAAAAGTAACGAACTAAAAGCACATATGCATAGTACTCTTTTAAAATTTGTCAGAGAAGTTTCACCTTTCAAGTCATAATGTCATGCTGAACATCATCGCTTTAGTTAATTTCTAAGTGGCAACGTTAAAGAGGAAACGAAGCACTACTATTACCAGGATATCTGAAGGAACCTATGAAGATGCAGTTTAAATATCATAAGATGTCCTATTCAATTAGGTAACATTTTATGTCACTGCAGGTCGTGTAACTGAGTAGATATATTTATTCTGCGACACTCATGAACATGAAAACTCTTGTTAATTTGTGCAGGTCGACTGGCTGACAGACAAGATGCGAGAAGCGAACTTCACTGTATCAGCCATGCACGGAGACATGCCACAGAAAGAACGAGAGGCCATCATGAAGGAGTTTCGCTCTGGTGCCAGGTGTGTTAAACATTCTGTTAATCCTTACAACCTTCTAACCTCTTGGTGAATAAAGGTAGGCGCACCTACTAGTGGGTGGTCTTATCTAGAAAAAATCTATTTGCTCCTAGTTAAAATACATGTATCACATTGATCTCTAGGTTCCACTCATTTCTGTGCTTTCCAGACAGGAAGCAGGAGGAATTCAGGGCTGGACAAATGCTTGTGCCCAGTGCATAGGACACATAAAAATCTCTGAACACAACTTTTAGTTATTCAATATAAGCTAGCTCTTAACTTTTCCCACTGGACACAACCTAGTTATTTCTAAGTGGCCAGTGGACACACTACTACTAGTACAATATGATTGGTCGATCTTTCAGGCCTGAAGCACCCCACCCCCACCCCCCCCCCGCCCCATGTTCAGGGTACAGCTTACATGCGGGTGTGGCTAATGGCAGAGGTAGACACTAACACTGGCTCGGTGGCCAATAGTTTTGGGTGCGGACCAGTGATTTATTCTAGATTTCCTTTGAAATTGGCCATTTGGCCAGTAAAATATTTGTGAAAACATTGCCATATACTAGATTACTGGCCCGGGTGGCCAAGGGCCGAAAATGTAAGTGTCTACCCCTGACTAATGTATGACTAATTTATTGTAGATATTTTTATGTTTTAAGGAGAGATAAAAGTGATTAATTCTTTTAGCTAACTGTATAATGATTGCACCTTTGTCCATGTATTCAGCTTTACCCTGCCATATTCAATACTGGTTTCGTTGTGTTTGTAGCCGTGTGCTGATTACGACAGATGTGTGGGCTCGTGGATTGGACGTGCAACAAGTGTCACTCGTTATCAACTATGATCTACCAAACAACAGAGAACTGTACATCCACAGGTGTGTGCATAGTATGGTAACTTGTTTATTTACCCAATATATAAAGAGGGGTTGCTTCGTTTTTAGTACCCCTTCTCATTAAAATAGGATTGGGTGCTTGACAGGAATCAGATGAAACAAAAGAGTCTCTTTAAATACCCGGTATGTAATGTTTTTCTTTCAAAGTTAACACAATATCTCTTCAAATTCCACGGCAATAGATATTTTTAGGTTCTCATGTATCCAAAATTCTGCAATGAATGTAGAATTGGTAAGAGTTATCATCCTCATCGGTCTTATAGTGATATATCTCTGTCTTCATGTAAAACTGTTTTCCCTTTGCAGAATTGGCCGATCAGGTCGTTTTGGACGTAAAGGTGTGGCAATCAACTTCGTAAAGAATGATGACATTCGAATTCTTCGTGATATTGAACAGTTCTACTCGACACAAGTTGACGAAATGCCTATGAATGGTAAGTTTATCTGAGAATTGAGTTGCTAAACTGCCCCCCCCCCCACACACACATGCACACATACCTCCCTAGCTATATGTTTATGCATTCCACAATAGTACATGTACATGTAAATCATCACCCCAAAGTCGGGGATGTGGCTTATACACGAGGTTTTCCAAGATATCAATTCATGGGGGGTGGGGGTTGCACCTTATAAGGAATTGCTAGGTTGAGGGTGGGAGTTATATATGGAATGATCCCCCTATGCGGAATGCGCCTTATAATGTACATGCAAGTTTATGGTAATTCCCACATACCAGTGTAAAGTTGTACCTTGAAAGTAAATATTAGAAGACTTGCTGCTTATAGACTATAGACCTACAGTGGCTTTTAGGATGCCTAAAGATTAAGGTTGCAGCTTAGTGAAGAGTGGGGCTTAAGCCCAAGTTTTTGTGGTAGCTCACATTTAAGGGAGTTTGCATTACTATGGACTGATAAAATTTAAATGTGTTTTGCAGTTGCCGATCTGATCTGAGAAAGGAAGCGAAACTACACACATGGTGGAGAGACCTATACGAATTTATCTTGATATTGAACCATACTTATATTATCCAAAATGCACACGAGGAAATGTAAAACTGCCACTGTAAATGTTCAAAATAATAAAATCATGATGATTTATGTAATCTTAAGTCATAGTGTTTGTTCTTTTAGATCACCCGGCGGCACTGTTCTTTTAATGATCATGTTCTCAATGCGATTCACTTTTTTTACTTTTCTTTTTTAAAATAAATATATAGATACAGCTTATGAAGGCAGGTCACGCTACTCCGAGGTTATCAAACAGACACAGACAGAATAAAGTGAACTGGTTTAGGCAAAATAGAATAAAGAAAAGATCATATATATTTATATTCAGTGTGTTTTTGTCATCGGTCTATTCCAGACTTTGTATTTTGATTCACTTTTCACTTCTAATTGTACAGCATATTCATTGTCTTAAGGTCAGTTAGGTAAAGACACTGGATTGGGGGATGTTTATCCCCATTATTGGCCATGATAGTACCTCTTGTACAATTGGGATCATACTGGTGATCTCCATCAATAAAATTCATTATTATTTGTGTGTGTTATGTGTCTTTAGGTGTCAACAAACAAACTCAGTTTTTAATATGAGATTAACTGTATTCAACGTAATAAGCGCGTAGGGTTCTCCTGAAATTGGTTTCATGGTAATTTGTAGGTGAGAGTTAAACTGGCTGTAAAAGTGTGAAAAGTTTGTCTCTTTTTGAGTGGAAAAAAGTCTTTAAAATAAAAAGGGGGGGGGGGGTGCTTATTACGTTGAATACAGCAGTTGTATGAGAATAAATAATCGATTATGTGAAAAAAAAGAAATATAAATCCCAGCAACACAGTTTCATTGAATCATGATTTAAATCCATGCAATGTTTACATTCGTCACAGTCACAAGGTTGCCCCTCTGTAGGATTGGCAGCTAGGAACTAACCCAGCCAAGAACCCTAAGTAATCACTGCAGATATTGAGACAGTTCACAGAGATGAGGCCTAATCTGATGAAATAAATCAACACAGTTACATAGAAATGATTCATCTACCGGGGTCATAGGCATAAGCATTGCACCCACAACGCTGTGTTTGACGTTTCAGACTTTATGCAAGAGGCCTTAGTCTTCTGGCCTCCAAGTGGCGCTTGTTTATCTCAATTTCTCTAAGGCTTAGTTCTCTGAAACACTCAGTATTGTTGGAGAAGTTGAAACACTTCATTATTTATGACTGGGGGGATGGGATTTTCGTTTGGTGAATACCTGAAAATGGACTTAAGTGCAGTTTCATATGCTCAGAAAATTTCCACTTAAAAAATGTTCAAGGGCTTTACGATTTTACACTGGGCCGCCTGTGTGTCTGTTTCACAGAGCGGCTACCTCTGCGAGAGCAGTCCTATGAGGTCTCAGAACCTTAGGACGTTAAACAAATCAATCAACCTCTGCGAGAAACGACAGGGACCAGTCTAGTCACTGCCTTCACTGGCTGCACTCTGAAGTCGCCAGTGATGAGGATGGGAGGTCACAAAACCATTCCTCCTGTTTGTATATGAAAAAAAAAAATTAACTGATGGCCGATGCTCATAGGTCGCCATGAGGCCTGACGATCAGTAAGTCAGTAAGGCAATGACAATCTGTGACCCATCAAGGGAGAACATCCCTCCACGGGGGATTTTTAATTCCCCATTTGGCCACCAGGGGGCATTGGAGGGCAAAATTATTATAAAAATACATTAAGCTAATTTTTGATGCAGAATTCAATGGTTTCATTTAAAATGCACCATTTTTGTTAGAAATTGTGCATATTTGGATGGTAAAATGAACATTTTTCATGAGAAATCAACCTATATGCCAGTTCCTGGTTGCCATGGCAACCGTTCCAATAATCAAAATTTGTAGATTTTTATGCCAATTTTTGGAGATACTCACCAAAAACCCAAAACTGAAAACAGAAATGGAAAATTCCATCTAGATCAAAATCTATGATAAGAATCATCATATTATTATGTATTTTTGATGAAAAAGGCTGATTTATTGTGTTTTTAGACATTAGGGAGTGTTCATTTTTTAACAACAGGGGGGGTTGGTGAGTTTGAGGGGGGGCGTAAAATTTTTTGACCCCTCCTGAGGGGGGGGGGGCGAAAAATATTTTGACTGCTCTTGAGGGGGGGCGTAAAATTTTTAGACCCTTCTCGATGAGGCACGAATTGACATGACTTGCCATAAATACCCAAATTGATAAGTAGTGGGGACAATTTCTCAATATATTACTTGCAGAAGGAGAAAGTTTATACTGATAATTTTACAATGCATCAGAATGTACCATTTTCTTTCTAAAATTTCAAAATTTTTCAGGGGAATCATAATTCCAACAAGAGTGTATGCAGAGCTCTCAACACTCAAGCATCTGTCGTGAATCTCACACATCTGGTGTGATTCTCACACATTTGGGGGTTGTCTCACTCTCTCACTGTTTCTCACGCATTTTAGACTTTGTAATTTCAGTATAAACTTATATAGTGAACTTGAGCATCCATCTTCAGTTGATGTACCAAAATGCTCTAAAAATCAACAAATGAACCTCCATATTTCTCCAAATTTTCTTGGGGGCATACCCAAACCCCCTGGAACTGCATTTATTTCAATGCATCTCGGAAATCTAGAAAATTCCAAGCTTCAGGGAAAAGTCTCACTCTTTGGCTCCATTAGAACATGGGAGCTCTGTGGTACGTGTGACGCCTGTCACAGATGGCTCGTGCATACATGCATGCAAACTCCTAATTTTTTCAGTTTTCTCCATTATTCTAAGATCTGTCAGGGTCAATCTTTGTCCAGATCCCATGAGATATCATTTTACCATTTTATATATATGGTGGGGTCTTTGGATACAAGGGCATCAGCCACCCTCAAAAAGCACCAAAATGTACAAATTGACGTCTCAATATTCAAAATTTTCCTGGTCAAGATACCCCCAGACCCCCTCCAATTTTAACCTATCAATGGTAAATCAAAGAAGAGTCTTTACTTTTAATGCCTCGATTTTTTTTCGCATTCGGAATTTGCATATGTCATGGTCAGATCACGTGCTCAGTGTTCTCTCTCTCCCTAGCCTTTCCTCCCATCTCCCCTTCCCCTAACCTTTCCCCAAATCTCTCCCCTCATCTGGAGTGGGCCTAGCAAGACATACCTGACCTGACCTGGATGGCCCGACCTGTACCCACCCAGACTGCCCCTGGACAGATCCACCTGGACAGACTCACCCAGGCCGGACTGACCCGGACCAGACAGATCTACCTGGACTGCCCCCAGACTCATGCAGATCTACCTGGATTGCCCCCAGAATTACCCTGGATGGATCCACCCTGACAGACCCAGACTAAACCGACCTGGACTGGAAAGACCCGGAACAAATGGACTTGGACCAAATGGATCTCTGAACCTACCACAACAGACCCAGTCAAGACTTCAATGGGACCCAGACCAGACCGGACAGAATCAGATGGATCCAGACTGAACAGAACCACACCATACAGACCCATATGAGATGGACTCGACCGGGATAAACCCGACCCATCCAGTCGGGTCATCCAGTCATACCTCAACAAAATGCACCATTTGACTTCTCGATATTCAAAATTTTCCTGGGGGACATCTCCATATACCCTTAAGCTCCCTGAGCCAAAAACAGTGTATTGATGATGCAGGAGTAGTAAAACCTTGGGGTCAGGTGGGATGTATGCCCCCCTGCACCATCCAGTCATACGTCAGCAAAATACACCATTTGACTTCTCAGTATTCAAAATTTTCCTGGGGGACATACCAGTCGGGTCATCCAGTGATACCTCAACAAAATGCACCATTTGACTTCTCGATATTCAAAATTTTCCTGGGGGACATCTCCATATACCCTTAGGCTCCCTGAGCCAAAAACAGTGTATTGATGATGCAGGGGTAGTAAAACCTTGGGGTCAGGTGGAATGTGTGCCCCCCTGCACCATCCAGTCATACGTCACCAAATTGCACCATTTGACTTCTCGATATTCAATTTTTTTTTGTGGGGGACATCTCCATATACCCCTAGGCTCCCTGAGCCAAAAGCAGTGTATATGATGCAGGGGTAGTAAAACCTTGGGGTCAGGTGGGATGTGTGCCCCCCTGCACCATCCAGTCATATGTCACCAAAATGCACCATTTGACTTCTCAATATTAAAAATTTTCCTGAAGGACATAGCCCCAGACCCCCCCTCTGATTCTTACTCTCTATCACACATTAATCACACTAACAATAAAAAAACATGCCCAAGAGTTTCAAACATTTTTCTTGGAAAGCAGTATGCGAATACTTAGAGTTGGCCTGGCCATTTGGTCAGAAACCCAAACCCCCAACCCATGTAAATGGTAAAGTTTTTGATTTGCCGGTTTGGATTGCTTTGGTTATCCCCCTCCCCAAACAAAATTTCCAAAGGCTGTGCTAAAAGAGCCCATCTCCCATTCCCTATAGTTAAGAGTCATAAAGGCCCATGTGTGTCTGCAGCAAGTTGATTCAGACTTAAATGATCCCTCAAATACGGTTTGCTTGCTTGCTTTTAACCTAAGACCACAGAAATCAATCTTGTGATTCATCCAGATCCATGCAATGAGATCCCATTTTAACATTTTGTAGAATTCTAAACAGAGGGTATAGGGAAACCTCAAAAACCACCAGAATGCATAAATTTAGGCTCTAGATTTATAAAACTGTTTGACTGGGGCGGTGATGCCTCCAGACCACCCTATACTTAGCTTGTCCTGGCTGCTTTTTAAACAAAAGACATAAGGCTAAGTAGTGTGTGACTCGCACTGCAGCTACTGATGAAATTGGTCTTGAGAAGTGGAACCCCCTTTTCAATTTCTTGCATTCCAATAGAAAAATAATTAATTGATAATAATAACTCTGGGAAGTGATACTTTTACCTTATACTTCAGTGAAACAATACAATTGAGTGTGATATGATGCTGTACAATGTGGTGCAACACAACTCGATGTTGGAGGGGGGGGGCACGAAATATTTTGACCCCTCCTGAGGGGGGGGCCAAAAATATTTTGGCACCTCTCAAAGGGGGGGCGGAAAATATTTTCAGGGGTCAAAACGAAAACCCACCAACCCCCCCTGTTGTTAAAAAATGAACACTCCCTTAATACCCGAAATATGAAGCGCCCCCTTACGGGAATGCCCCAAAATGAATTCCCCCCCTACATGAATGATCCAAAATGAGGTGCCCCTGCCCTCATGAATACCCCAAAAATGAACTACCCGGTACCCCCCTCTCAAAGTAAGAAATCCCATCCCCCCTGGCCATAAATATTATAACGAATGCTCCCTAAATAGGCCTAGATGTACCCAGTACCGGTATTTGTAAATTTACATGACATCCCACTTTGACATGAAAGATATTTGAAAGCTTGTAAATTGTCCAGTGTTTGTGTCATGTGATGCATTTAACATTATTATGTAAAACTTAGGGAGTGGTCATTATTTATCAACAGGGGGGGTGGTGGGTTATTGCACGGCCGTGCGGAAATTTTTTACGCCCCCCCCCTCGACAGCAGTCAAAATTTTTTGCACCCCCCCTGCGCCGGAGGCGCAGAGAGCTTTCCCGCCCCTCTTTGATCTATAGTAGCGCGCGGGCTTTTTTGCTAAAAAGAGGGTGAATTTTTTTAGCCCCCCCTCAAGAGGGGTCAAAATTTTTTTAGCCCCCCCTCGGGAGGGGTCTGAAAATTTTACGCCCCACCCCCCACAAACCCACCGTGCACCCCCCCCCCCCCTGTTGATAAATAATGACCACTCCCTTAGGCAGACCCCTCCCCCTAGACTGAGCATCGTCTGTATCACGCTCACGGTACTACCAGGTACTTCAAACGTGAATAAAACGTGATGGCCACGTTAGAAACGTGGGATTTTTATGGGTAGGCTAATGTTCAAGTTTGCCATGGCCCACTGCAGGTGGCAGGTGATGATGGGTCAAGAGATGCATGTATTTTGGTGGCGCCGCGATGGCGCTCAATGAGAGTCGGATGGCGAGAAGCGCAAAGTTTCGGTATTGAGATCGCGTGAGTCCTTGGCGAGTCCTACTCCTTGCAGACGACAAGCAGACGACATTACTTTTTGGTGGTCTGGATAGTAGGTTTTAGCTCTACTAAGAAGAGGGGAAGAGTAAGTATCCCAGAAAATTGACCATTTTTTAATGTGTCTTGCCAAACTCTTGGTACCGGTACCATATGATGTGTGCGGCTGGCAAGGTATGCCACTAAAAATTGAAAAGCTGTCTGATCACTTAGCTTTTAGCACAGCCTTTAGAGTCACATGTAAGTAATAATATGCTTTTGGAATTTTTCATTTAAAGTGAAAATTGATGAAGTTATGGTGGTTTTCATGATCGAAAGTAGGCATTTTTTTCGTCATCATTTTAAACTGTACAAAGAAGGAACAAGTGTGACCTTTCCATGATTTTAGTCTGATTTTTAAACTTGCTGTATCATGGAAAAGCTTACATCCCCTGAAAGCCTGGAACTTTGCCATCACAATGCAGTTCATCCCAGGTCATTCTGACCAAAAGAAGTGGAAATATCAATTTTTAAAGATAAAAAGTTAGTAAAATCCCTTAATTTGGGCAGAAATTATCAATTACAAATTTCTGCTGATCCTAGAAAACTATGTGCTCAACGATAGATTTTCTTCATATTTGGCAGAGATGATGCTAAGACCATATACTACCTCTTCTATATGTTTTTGAATGACTTCCTAAATTCCTTCATGTATTTGATCAGGGGGTATTGATTACATTGACCTAATTAAGGTGACAATTAATTAACTAATTAGAGTTGTGAAAAAAATCAAACACTAAATTGAAGGAAATTTTGTGTACTTGGGGTACAAATTCTCAGGCAGTTAAACCCTCCAATATTTCCCATGGCTATAAGCTAATCACTGAGACCTGTCCCTGCACAAACCTTCCAAGCCTGGCACAGTTTTCCATGATGCAGTCCAGGCTTTTATTTCATGTTGATATGCCCAAGATACTGACAGCCCATAGCTCTAGCACTCGATCGGCCGTATCGCACACCCCCTGTGCGATAACCCGCGAAAATATCACACGCCGAGGTCACGTGACCATTTAGTGACGTCATAGCTCCAAGATGGCGATGTAAACAGTGCGCACGGGGAGTCATTCTGGTAAATTTGATTCTATTTATCTGATTTAGATGAAAATAACATGAAATAAATGCAAAGGCACACTCGTTGGAGGAATGTCGGGGGGTTATTGCACTTGCAGATCTACCATAAAACCCCACATATAAGTACAGGGGGTCTGAGGCTTTTTAGGACAGCTGAGATCTTTTCCAGGCCCTATTTTTCATGTCACTTAGGCCCTATGTCCCCAGGGGGGCCACTCCCTATATGTTCTATAGTATTAGTAACCATGTGTGTACATCACTACTGACTTGGTACCCCTTATAGAGCGTGCCCACTAAATGTGTATTCCTAGTGCTGTCGGCCATTGTGGAAGTACCAAGTACTCCAGTGTGGGTGAAAAAGCACTGCCAGTGCCGATCCTACACAGTAAAACTGTCCTCTTCACCATTAGGTTTCCACCACTTTTTCTCCACCAATCTCATCTATGGTTAAGAAGGTTTTTTGTTTTCTTTCTTAGTTAGAGAGAAAACAGGGGTTTTGAACAGGGTAATGTTGAGCCACAGTGACCACTGCTACTGCTGATCTCACACAGCAAAACTTTCCTCTTACACATTAAGTTTCCACCACTTTTTCTCCACCAATCCTAGAGATTATGATCTCTTCAGATAGCTATGATTGATTTCTACCTATATGGCCCATGGCTATTGTATTATTGACCAATGGAAGGCATCCCTGGCATATACTGCGGAGTCGGGGGCTGAAGGTGTTAGTCATAGTGCCGTCGGGGTCTAATGGCGGCCCCCAGCTGATAATGGCTATGTGAGCTATACTGAATAAAGTTTATCACTGGTCGTAATAATTGGGAGAAAATGAGTTTTTGGGAGGTAGCATTTCACCATGGTGGCCACTACTCCACTGCTACTGCCGATCTTGCACGGTAAAGTTTTCCTCTTCTACGTGAGATATTAAATACCTTTTCTCAATCAATCTTCACAGTTAGGGTCTCATCTGATAGCTATAATCTATTTCTATCTATGGTTAATATGGTTCTTTGTTGTACCCAATAACTTGAGAGAAAATAAGGATTTTGTGCAGGGTGGTAGTTCGCCACTGTGCATTCCCTATGGCAGTATGTGTCGGGGTTCCAGTGGAGTACCTCCAACACTCTCAAGCAGTAGTATATGACGTCATGTGGGCGCGGACTATAGCGAGCCAGTTTTCCTAAAATATATACCCCTTTTGGTGGGATGCCCCTCTTTTTTTCTGGATCTTAAAACTGCACCCCTTTTCTGGGAAACCCTTAAGAAAAAAAGGTGAAAAAGCATACCCTAGTTTTCACCCCATCCTAAAATTGGGACCCTTTCAGCGGAAATGCCTCAAAGGGAGATCAGCACCCAGCTCCATGTGCCACTATACCAAGGGCAGGATTAAAAACTTACTTAAGCGCGAATGTTACACCCTCTTTTTTTTTTTTTTTTTTTTTTTTTACTGAGAAGTTACTACCCCAGCAAATTGGTGTCACTCTGAGTCAATGTGTGTGAGTGCTAACTTGTGTGCTCTACAGACAAAAAGCCCCACCCATACTGACACATGTGTCATGATGCACACTAACCCATACTGACACATGTTATGACTCACAGCCTTACCCATACTGATGCAACCAATGTGTCTTTTGCCATGGGATTCCCCCTCAGTGAACCATGTCTGAGTGATCAAAGGCCATGGTTTGTCTGGTCCTGTCGAAAAGAGTAGGGGAATGAAACCCGGTAGCGGTTTTCCCCCTCACCCCTTCTCATAGATGCGGTCATTCATCTCATAGATTCGGTCATCCATAAATGCGGTCACTGCTTTGTCAGGCAAGCAGCATAATAAATACCTGTCTAGCTGTTTAGGACAAGCAGCTTTTAAATATCTGTCCAAAATGAGAAAGAACTGCAGAAATGTCTGCTAAACTTTAAGTACTATTAGTGGACATAAAATCAACCAAACCAAGGCAATCTTGGGTCTTGCCATAGATCAGAATATCATCACTGACATTCAACACTCCAGGAATACCTTCCAGTGTCTCATGGATAGCATTCTGGAATAATTCAGCCTTTTGTATCTCCACAGTCTGATGTGAGTGGTGAAGGCAGTGATGTACCTTGACTCTTGTCCAAGAGTAATTGATGATTCAAAGAATAGCCTTGTTTGCACTCTTCACATCCACACATTTTGATGTCTGTACCCTGCTAGCACAACTCTTCCAAATGATGTCTTTTTTACGTAAATAAGATGGGTTTTCATGTAAAAAAGATGTAAATTACACGAATAGTGCTAGCTTGGTAGGATCACTGGACTTGGGTGGAATGACAGGTAGGCAGACCCAGGGAGTCGGACCCCCCACAGGTTCAATGATGTTGTCTTTCTCCAATTGTCTGAGTTTCTCTTCAACCTTGCTTCGCAGATTGATGGGGATCCTTCTGTGTGGTCTTGCCACAGGTGGAATACTCTCATCTATATGCAGCTTGACAGTAAACAGGCCCACTCCATTGAACAGTGGATCTGAGTCATCAAAGCACATAGCAAGAAGATGTCCTAATCCTTCTGCATAAGTCAACAAACTTCCTTCATCTTCCTCGGTTTAAAAGAATAGTACATCTGTCTTCTTGTCATGAACCTGAATGCAAGCTCTAAATCTACCTTGGATGTTGTTTGGTTCTTTAGATGTGTAGGCTTTCACAACAATATCTGGGGGTTGCAGCATCAGTTTTATCTTCATACTTTTGAATGCAGCATTGTCAATGATGTTGATACCTGCTCCCGTATCAAGAATGAATGGTATCCTGGTACTGTGAACCTCTGCCATCACCTTCAGCATGTTGCTGTTCTTAGAAGTTGTAGGCTTCAGTGTGTAGATGTACTTATCACCAGTATCATCATTTGTATCCTCCCTGACCTCATTCACACATGCCTGTCTCTTCTTTTTCTTCTTCACTTCTGCCTTTGGCTTAGGCTTTTCTTCTTTAGGAGGTGAAGGACAGCTTCATGCAAAATGATCAAAGTTACCACATTTCCTACAAGTCTTCCCTTTGGCAGGACACAGTCGTTGATCATGCTGAAAACTGTAAGAGTTACAGCGTGCTGGTTGTCCCTTGTCTGGAGGTTTAGGCTTCTGAGATTGTTGTTGAGACGACTTCTGTTGCTGTTTAAACTGGAGCCTATTTACAGATGTCTCACTTCGCTCTATGATACTAGATTGTTGCTCAGACATTTCCATAGATCTACCTGTGTCCAAGATCTGTTCAAGCATCTGTTCTCCATAGCATCTTTCCTTAACTTGGGAGATCTACAGTGTTGAATCACCTCAAATCAGTTTCAAATCAGTGAATTCACAGTATTTGGTGAGCTTCCTCAATTCAGTGACATACATATCCAGAGTTTCACCTGGTTCCTGCTTTCTCATGCGGAACTCATAGATGCCAAACTCAGGATTCACATGTGGTATGAAATAGTCATTGAGAGCATCACGCACTACTGTATAAGCATCCTGAATGTTTGCAGCCACAGGATCTGGGATGGTCAGTGTATCACAAATGACATCAACCTCCTCACCTGCATAGTGTAATATCAGAGACTTCTTCCTTGCAGCATTTGTTATTGTCATAAAAACCATCAGCTGTTTAAAGCGACATACCCACTTCTTCCACCTGACCCAGACTGTATCTCTGTCTGACAGATCAAAAGGTGGAAAGTGTGATAGAGCTTCAGCCATTTTTGTCTTCAAGCACAGATGCTCAGGGTTACTTACAGGATCAACAGTTAATGTAAGTAAAGTCACTCACCCTGTCTTCAATACTCTTGGAAGTATCAATCAGTCCTACCTCAATAAACACAGATCAGTGGTGGTGGTGGTGGTGGTGGTAGCACACTGTTGGCCTGCTCCTGGACCCTAGCCCACCTCGGCAGTGGCAGGGGCACACAGAGAGCAGCAGCAGGTAAGCAGGGAGGGGAGCCTCATCCAGCCTGGAAGTGAACTATTTCTCCAAAATTCTCCTTATTCGGCCAATAACTTGTGTAAAATCCTATCTCTCCTGGATCACCGAGTTACCATCCACATCCTCGATCGCCAAATGTAATGTTTTATGGGCTATGACCTGAATAATCCTTGAATCTAACTCCTGGAGATGGACACACAACAATGAACCAAAATGGCTGCTGGACTGAAACTAATTATTTATTCACAATGTGTCACATGACCTGGTTACTGGCCTGTGATTGGCCGATGGCTCAACACCACAACTTTTTTCCAGGAAATTCTCAAATTTTGGCTGGGAGTGGGGTAGATCTTTCCAGGAAGTTCTCAAATTTTGGCTGGAAAAGGGGTACCTCTTTCAGCAAAAAAGAATCTAAAATGACCGGGAAAGGTGAGGGGGGGCATTTTGAAAAAGAGCCCCTTGGTGGGGGGGAGGGAACCCAATAAACCTTCACACTGGGGGCCGTTAAAACTAAAAATGGGCAATTTAAATAACATCATGATGTCAATGGACTGTTCTGGGTATTATAATTATTTTACACCTTTATTAATTTTTTCGCCATACAGGCCCAAGCTCTGTTCACAAGCCTACTACCTACCCCTATCTATTTACTCAATAGTAGGCGGGGATTGCACAACACCAAACCCCGCCTCCTCCAGTGGGTCCTGTGAGCTGCTCTTGCACCATCCCAACACAGATGTTACAACAGCCAAACCGGCTACTCTGGCCACGACCCCACTGGAGGTATTGCAACATACCAGTGGTCCAACTGTCAAGCTGCTCTTTGCCTGATATTGCAACACCCAATGTTGCACCAGACAGAGAGCAGATTTAATCATACCGCGAGCTGCTCAGCTGAGTATATAATACGCTGCATGAACAGCTCCTGGTATCTCTACCTTACATCTCTTCACACCGGTACCTATACCTCATATCAGAACCTACGACAGGTTGAGCTACAGGCTCAGGGGCAGAGCTTGGACACTGGCGAGTGTATCATTGTTACCACCTGTATGAACCCTCATGTCAGCTGTGCAATAAAGAGGATCAAATGAAATTCTCTGGATTCAGTGTTTATCACTTCACCCACTTGTAACGGTTCGTTTTTTTGTTGTTTTTTTTTTTTGGGGGGGGGGCATTTTGCAAAATCAGCTCTTAGTCACGATCATTTTTTCATAGTGGTGGGGGGGATCAGATAAAATTCTGCCAATCCGCCAAAATCCATCAAGCCCCCCCCCCCCAGCTGGCAATAAAATTGACTTCCCTGCTAGCACAACTCATCCAAATGATGTCTTTCTTACGTAAATAATATGGGTTTTCACGTAAAAATAATGTAAATTGCACGAGTAGTGCTAGCTGGGTTGTGCCTTACTTACTTCTTGTGTGCCAAAAACTCACAATTCTTGATTTGGTTACTGAGTGTGCCAATTGGTAAATAATCCAGACTTAAATTGCTGTAGGACATAGTAGATATCCAGTGCAGCTCTGCTCTAGCACAGTGCCAAAAGTGACAGTTGGCAGTTTCATTTGTGGAGCATACTTTTAAAAGGGTCTGGATTTCTTGTATTTCCACTGACTTTGTTCAAAATGACATGATAAGCAGCAAGATAGGGGGGGTCCTCCATCTTTGTGCCTCAATCATGTATTAAACTCTTGGCAAATGAAAGGGGGAAAATCCAAATACCGTAATCTCCCGCGTAGAAGGCGCAGCTCACGTAGAAGGCGCACCCCCAACTCAGAGAAGGCCTTTTCACATAGAAGGCGCACCCATAAAGGTTGAATTTTGTATGATTAGTACTTTTCTATAATAAAAGAAACCCACGTATAAGGCGCACCCCCAACTCAAGGCAATGTCCCTCCCACGTATAAGACCCAGCAGCATTTTGTTTGGCGTAGAAGACACGCCTTCTACGCAAGAGATTACGGTATTAAGAAAAAGATGTGGGTGGAATCCATGGACAAACCTTTTTTCTTAGAAAATCAAAATTTGTATCTTCAAAAATATTATGCGGGAAATCCTAAGTTGGATGGCCTAAGTTAGAAGAAAGATTTACAGAAAATTTAAAACAAATCAGGAATTTTGAAACTTAAGGAAATGTAGAAAAAAAATGCATCCTATATAGTAATAGAAATTACCTCTTTAAGAAAAATAGAGAGATCTGTAAACCAGAGATCAGGAGTAGAAGGCCACAATTGGACCCTTATCTTATCTCTTTTCTCCAATCTTAAAACTACTCCCGACTGACCACCAACTGTAATCACGTATGACTAGATTCTCCTGGGAACTTCCCACTTGGCAAAAAAACGTTTTTTATGCCCCCCACTCGGCGACAGTCAAAATTTTTCGCATCCCCCGCAGAGAATTTTTGAGTCCCTCTTTGTTCTATAGTAGCATGCTGGCTTTTTTGCTAAAAAGATGGTAAATTTTTTTAGCCCCCCCTCAAGAGGGGTCCAATTTTTTTAGCCCCCCTGTTGATAAATAATGACCACTCCCTAAAAACGTTTGCTTTTCAACCAAATAAAAACGTTTTTTATTTACGTTTCTTTTACGTAAAAAAAAAAAAACGTGTTTTTTTAACCTAACAAAAACATTTTGGTACGAACATAAAAAAAACGTTTTTTTGAGTACATGTTTTGACATCATTTTAACATTTAAAAAAAAACATTTGGCAAACTTATGAACCAAATAAAAACGTTATTTTAACGTTAAAAAAACGTGTTTTTTTTTTTCGCCAAGTGGGTTCCTAGTACAGGACTTTGCAGCCTTCTTCCCAGGAAGGACGCAATTTTCCAAGCCCTGACTTGGCCCTCTCTTAAGCTTCTACCAGTATTGTTCCCTTAACATAAGTTTGGAATCCCTTTTCCAAAAGTATTACTCAAACTTATCGTATACTGTGCCTAGATTATCTGGATCTTCTGGGAGGGAGGTTGGGCTCTCCCAGTATGGGATTCGGGCAGGCGGCTAGGAAGTTACGAGCCGTGTCCGACTGCTACAAGTTGACTCCTTAATA
The DNA here is from genome assembly GCA_949317995.1 of Acholoe squamosa. NCBI lineage: Eukaryota > Metazoa > Annelida > Polychaeta > Phyllodocida > Polynoidae > Acholoe > Acholoe squamosa. The sequence goes on along the minus strand of OX439035.1, from coordinate 54,361,281 downwards.
TATATATATATATATATATATATATATATATATATATATATATATATATATATATATATATATATACATATACATATATTTATGCGGGCACACACTCACACTTGCACTCATATGCGCAAACCTTTTGAATGTCTGAGTTCCTCAATTGCCCCTGGAAACTAACCAAACAAAAAGCTATGTCAATACGGTTGTCCTCCTACCCTTTGAATATGATTGAGGAGTAACCCCACCTCCTGTGGATTAAGTGCATCTGAATTCCCATCGTAATATCCCTATTTAGGGTGAAAATAGGACTACATGTATCTCCAATGGAGTTCAATATTGGAAAGAATATATATGTAGAAATTGTTGTGTCCTTTTCTGCAGGTGTCCCGTACAAAGCCATAGCAAACTTGGAATTTGAATGTGCAACCCCACACTTAAGAAACTTAGCAGAAAGCAAGGACCATGAGTTTTGAACCACAGCCAAAGGAAAAGCATTGTGTTTCATCCACAGCAATCCCTCTGCAACCAAAAGCACCACGACGCAGCTCACGTAAGAGGGTAAGATGGGTATTATTCTAAATACGGTTTAGAACTATTAAAAGAAAAATTCTGAAGACAGCACTGTCGGCTATGGCGAGATGCCCTGTTTGTGTAGTGTAGATGTTGGTTGCGAGGAAAAATTATATGTCTATATAACAAATAAATGTATCATACACACAGAAAAAAATATTGTTCAAAATCTTATACAGATGTTAGTCAAAGAGTCTAACTTTCTAACAATACCTAGTCAAAGCATGTGCCTAAGTGTTCAAGTTTTTCTTAGTCAAATACGACTAACCATTAGTCAAAGTGCCTAACTTGCCTTGGCTTGCCTGATTTTGACTAAGATTCCTTGGTGGTTTTGACTAAGTATGTAATCTATTACTTCTTGGTCTAATTCAAATGGTGAGTGTAAGCTCTATCATAGGATCCACATCCCACAATTCAGTCTCATCATTTAGGAAGCATGTGAAATGCCTCATGTCATTTTTATTAGAACCTCTGAGTCAAATTACTCTGGGTTTCCCACAAAAAAGCAAATACATCTGTGGATATTTCACTTATCTAGACACCCATAGAAAAGGTGTTACTATATCTGTTTACCTAGTTTGATTAACAAATAGTCAACCTATTGGATATATTTTGCCAAGCTTGATGTTATATTGAATTGAGAAAGCCTCAAATGTATACAATGCCTGAAAATCACCATTATTTTGACATCCATCGAAAAATTTATGGTACAAAGCCACCAGAAAAATCCTGTTTCAAACCACGCTGCCACCTGGTGTGAAAAGGCAACACTATACCAATATACCTTAGTCAAAATAACTAAGGGATCTCAGTGAAAGTGACTAAGATCCCTTAGTGGCTAAGTTAAGTTAGCTTGCCTGAAACTCCCAACAGATACCTTGTTCAAGATTGTGCTTGGAGAGGGAAAACTATTTGGGTAGTCAATGTGACTAACATAAGCTAGACATTGTTAGTCAGACATTAGTCATATGTACTAGCTAAGATTATTTGGCCCTTTTGACTAAGTTAAGTTAGACTGACTAACTTGGATTTTTTTCTTAGCACCATGAAATGGCCAACCATAACATGATTAGCCAATAACTGGATTCCTTCACTTGGAGCCATATTGCACCTGGCTGTACAATGAAGTCCCCCTGTGACGTGGGGACCTTCATAATGAGGGCATGAAGGAGCGGAATACCTTTTGTGGGAGTCCATGAAGGAGAAATTCTCCTTCCATTCTAACAGTGGACATACCAGATTTGTTAAAGGCGACAAACTCAGGGTTTCTTGTGGCTTGGGGTGAGCTTTTGGGCTTCTGGTCTCCATATGCATGGGCCCTGGTCTACATGCTTGTCTTTTGTCATGGGATTGCCCCGCAGTGAACCAAATCTGAGTGATCAAAGGCCATGGTTTGTCTGGCCATGTCTGTGGGACCAGGCAAATAAAAGAACATGGCACCAAGAACACTTGTTATCCTTTGATAAGAGTAGGGGAATGAAGCCCCTGTAGTGGTTTTCCCCCTCACCCCTCCTCAGATTTAATCATTCATCTCATAGATTTAGTCATCCATAGATGTGATCACTGCTTTGTCGGGCAAACAGCATATAAATATTTGTCTAGGTGTTTGGACAAGCAGCTTTTATAAATAGCTGTCCAGAAAGAAAGGACTGAGTGTCTGATCAAACACAGAAACTCAGCCAATTTTTAAGTACTATTAGTGGAGGTAAAATCAACCGAACCAAACAATGATCAGCTAGGCTAGCGGACATCAATCACTACTTTTCTCTCTGTAGATGTGTTCGCGGTACTTGGACGAGGACATGGTGACCCTGGAAGATTCCAGCCTCTGGTCCCCAGCCCTCTCACAGGCACTACAGGAGCGTTATGGTGATAGTGGCCGCAAGAGAACTCCTCGAACCCTCACCCGTCTAATGCAGCAACACAGGGAGAATGAGCGGTATGTAGCAGTGCTGGGCAACCCTGTTAGCCTCTAGTCTCGGATGTGGCCAGACAACAGACTGTACCATACATACAGTCTGGGGTATATTCATTATGGATCCACTGACCTTGCAATGGTGTGCCTTCAGCAGATGTTGTGTTGTGCCTTTTCTCACAAACTGTATTGAGTGTAAAAAAAATATTGATAAAAAGTGCAAAAGGTAAGCCAAACACTGGATCTTCCACATGTGATTTGTTATTTCCAGACATCGACATCATGGGCTCAACGCGTCAATTCGAGCAATCTCACAGAGAATTCCTGGATTTGATGAGGACAATAAAGAGACCAAGGTAAAGTACCGTGATTTTAGCATTCTACTGAACAGCGTTCTAGCAAAATACCTATCAGAATATGTTACAATTACTCAACTGTGTTGAAGAATGATATCCTGATAACCATCTCCGTCAGTGATTGAGAAATCTGCACCTAGGGTCTGAATGGCCCTTATTCAATATGTTGGATACCTATTAACAACCAGTTAAATCACTTTCAGATTGTAAAGCTGCAGAGGATTATCAATTATATCTGCCATCTCGAACAGCACATCAAGACAGAATGTGATGATATTGGGTTTTCTCTGGACTACAAAAACCTCTTTCTGTCGCCACACATAACAAAAAACCCAGGTCTGAGTCTAAATTTGTGTATCTACTAGTTTATAGGCATGTAATGCTCCTCACTATTGGATATCTATCCCAGTAAGTGCTGGTATAGGTTTCTGAGTATGATTTCCGGAATCTATAAAAAAATGGCTCCCTATCATGGCCAAACATTAAACAACTTTTTTTCTTGTTGACTAGGTAGTGCTTGGTAAAAATATAAAAGGTTGTTCTATGGAAAATGATGTAGAAACTAACCATTGGTGGATACCATTTGATTTTAGATGAATGGAAGCCTGGACCAAAATCCCCTCCCTCCCATCACCAGCCTCTACCCAAGAAGGTAAGCTACATCAGAGATACACTCGTACCTAGCGCCATATGATGGCACTAGTGACTGCCACAATGTCCCTGAACCTGACACTCTTCAAGCACATGTTTCAGACTTGAAAAATAAAATATATGCTTGAAGAGTGAGTAGCATTTTCAGTTCCTGCATACTCAAGCTTCAAGTGTTAACATTTTTATTTATTCTAGACACATCACAAAGATCGACCTCATCACAAAGTATGTTGATCTGCCGGTATGAGCGGTCTAGAGGGCTAGGCATAAAAGTATGACCCCGACATATTCATGTTGCAATGTAATATACAATATGTCTAAATCTCTTATGCCTGTCTGAATTCAAACTCCATAAACAGTATTTAATAAACATAGACATAAAACTTATACCTAGGTTGACCAGTCTTGTACATGAGTGCTTACTTAGATTGGGCCTTTATTTATCTTAGACCAATCTATTCTTTAAACATATGGGAAGGCACAATTGTGGGGAGGCTAGGAAAATATCTTCACAGTATGAAAACATTAATAAAACTATCCATAGAATCTAACCCCATGGGCTATGGATTGCCAATATACTTGTTGCCACTACTATGACATATGACTTATTGAAACCACTAGGAGTGAGACATAGTGGGAGTTCTCACACTACCCTTTGCTGCTTCCTGTACAATGGTGCCCTGAGGGTTTATACCTCAGGGCACCAGAGTACATCAGAGCTTGGTTTATGAGTAGCACAAGGGACTTATCCCACTGTGCTTTATTAAGCAGCAGGCAGTGACAAAACTGGCATAGCCTGTAGTGACCAGAGGTGACCCCTCCTAGGTACCGCGTATGTATTCTGAAACCAGTATGGGAACTGGGATGCTGTGAGGTATACCTCCTTTAAACGAGGGATCACTAATAACATAAGCATCCAGCTCAATGTACACATATTCGCCCTGAATATAATAGCACGGCCTAGCAAAAGAGGATACAGAGACAGTCTGTCATAAAACTGTTTTGATAGATGCTAAAAGCCTTATACTGTAAAGTCTGTGACACAATCATGAAATGTCTGGCTTAATATGTTTAAAGTATATTCTCTTCTATCCCATTATCATTTCTGGCTGAATTCTACATGTCTCCTCTTGAAAATTGCATGGTGTCATGAAGCACCATGGTACTATCTTACCAAGGTACATTATATGATTACATTACTCTTGTCTCACACAAAACTTGAAATGACATACAAATAATGAGCTATGTTTGTAAAAACAACTCAGCTGATACATGGGTTTTTTGGTGAATATATATAGTTATTTGACTTGAAAATGTTCCACGTCCTTGAATGACTCTATTTTTTAAATAAATGAATGTTCTCGCTGAACCAGGCATAATAATTTTCAAACGCAACAGTTTGACAACCAATAGGAAATATTGAAATCTTCATCATATAGATGGTTTGTTTTCTAGTTGTTCTACAATCGCTAGTCAGCACGATATATCTTTGATAAAATATCACGTCAATTCTTACTAAGTTACTGTATGGCCCTTCTTGATATCAAAATTAAGAAATTGCTTCCATAATGTCCATTCTTGATATCAAAATTAAGAAATTGCTTCCATAATGTCCATTCTTAAAGTCATTTGTTGGACAAATCTTTCATTAACTCGGAAAGGGCCTGCTTTTATGCAAAATCAGCTCTTGCTAGGTAACAGCACGTCCTAGCCATAAATGGCAAGCTTTTCCGAAACCAATATACATTGTATTAGTTCTAAACCATGTAGACATGTACGTCTTGAAGCTAGGAAATACAGGCCTAAAATTTGATTACATGAAAGTTTAGACTAAAATGTGCCTTAACAAAGGTTCACGTCCACATACATCACTTTTCAAGCGACATTGGATAACCTTAAAAAAGCATCTTGTGGGTTTCAGTCATTTTTTAAATAAGATTAAACACCTAAAGCAAGGCACTGAACCCCGATTCTAAGACAATATTAATTCAGAACACCTGCTGCTATATCATAGATTCCCAGTTATAATGCACAATCACCATGGTAGTAGATGCTGGAAAAGTCAATACCTACACAGGCTAATGATAATAATGACATAAGCCACCTTCATTGTCAAGCATTGTTTAACATTTTTGTATCACTCACTAGTACACCCGCCTCTGCCTCAAGCAACACCTTGAGGACAGCGACCCGGAGGAGTTTGCTACAGGCAGGAACAAGCAGGGAGAAGAGAGCTCGATGCAGCACCTACTGCCGGCTTATTCCCCTCACTTTCCACCTGGAGCCTCATGTGGTCACTCCCCACCCTGTGAACCCCCGTCCAGCAATAATGGACTACGGGACCAGGGCAGCAGCAGGGCAGCCCGGAGCAAGAGACACCAGAAGGGTACTGCCATCATACCTCGGACAGATACTGGAGACAAGTGTGGCCACACAGATATTTTACCATACACAACAGCTTGTAAGCATGGTAAGTTCTATTATCTTATCACCGACAAGGACATTTACAACTCAATATTTTGGCGTCTGTTCAAAAAACAAGATGTTTTTGGCTGAAATTGCAGATTTCTGTATCAAGGGCAGAAAAATGAGAGTAAGAATTAATTTATACGACTTCATTTTTAGTTTGAATTGTATTTCTTGTATGAGAGGTGCTGTATTCGACGTAATAAGCTTAATATTTTCTTTACATGAAAAATCAGCCTCAAATATTCAACTTAATGATGCCCCCTCTCCCCGACTGTACAATGTTAAAGCACACCCTACAGGCTACCCCAATACCATCTTTATACCTGAATGGGCCTTGACACCTAGAGAGGTGTAAAGGCTACCATAGGCATATCTTTACACAACCCCAACATGGATGCTAAATTTTGGCAGCTTGGCATCCAAAATTGTGAACGTTTGGTCATATTTATCTGAAAAATATCCCTGAAGGGGGTGGGGCGCTTATTAGGGGATGGGCGCTTATTACATATTATGTATTTCTCAAATTTCTCTATTTTTATCATCAAGTTGTAGTTATGAGCATGATAAATCAATCCGCCAATGGAGAAGATAATTGTTTAGTGGCCACTACTAATAGCAAATATTCTATTATAAAACCCGCTCATAAGACAGCAGTAATTTTTGGCAAAATGTTAGAAGCTGAAGAAAAGAAGAAAAACTACAATATTTCTATTTGTTATGTGACAGATGGTCAGAAGGAGGACTCAGACTGGCTAGACTTGATGGAGTCTGCTGCGGCAGACATGGGCGGCATGTGTCAACTGCCTTTTAACCTACCTGACCTGGATAACCAGCAGCAGTTAGATGCTCCTGGACACCACATACTGAGTTCGGCACCCTGTCAGTGCACTCCTGGACAACACATGGTCAATCTGGACACATGTCATCATGGTCAGGGAAAGCGCAGCCGTCATGAATGCCTGCCACACCACCCTGTCTGCTATATGGTCAATTCAGGCAGTTTGCAGCCGTGCCCTGGACATTACTTCCTGCCTCAACATAACCTTCAGCCCAGTGCTAGACTCTATCTGATGAGCCCAAGACAGGGCTTTGGGAGTTCAGAAAGTCTCAAACATGACTCCCAGCACTTGATGGATCAGGAAAGTTTACAACATGCCTCCAACCACCAAGTGATGGACCCAGAATCCTTAGAATACACTCCAGAACAGTACTTAATTGGCCCAGAAAGCGTGCAGAATGGCCCTACACATCATCCAAGACAGGAGCATCTGGACAAGGAGTATCTTACAGGACAGAACAAAGGAGTGTACCACCCTGTGCCAGGTTGTAATTCACCACCATCCTCACAGGTAAGACTATTGACATCACAGGCCTTCTAAGTTTGCTTTACCATATTTGACACAATATGCACCTGCACCCCGATGAGTGTCCCCAACCTTCTCCCTTAGATTTTTCATTTGTGCCTATACCTCGGTAGAAAGTGACGGAGGGGTTTTAAAAAGTGACGGTCGTGACACAGGTTTTTCTTTTTAGAAAAGGATGGACAGCGACAATGATATTTCAAAAGTTCCCGGTACATTGACATATACATAAAAAAGTGATGGAGTGACACTCCACCCTCCCTAAAAAGTGACAGCATGATATCCTGAGGGTACCCATTTGAGTACCCATGTATAGGCACTCATTTTTCGAAGATAAAAATACATGTATATTGATGTATTGTAGGGTGTAGATTATTGTATAATCATGTATTTTAATGAAGAACTGACTCAGGGACAAGTGTAGACGTTCAGGCCGGAAGTAGAGGTGTCTCACTGTGTTTATTTAACCTTGTAATGTTTACGTTATCCGGTGGAGTTTTCGCGGTCACAACATATCTCCCTTTCTCAAACCAGATACGGAGTATCGTAATACATATAATATCAACACCAGTAGTAAATGAAACATAGCACAACAATCTTTGTTGATATCAATATGAAAAATGAACTCGCAGTCTATATGTTATTTATGTCTCATAATCGTTGAGTCTCTGTGGAGGGCGCCTAATGCGTGCTCCACGTCTTCGGACGTTTTCATTAGGGACCGGCTGTGCCACCCTAGGTACATTGTTTTCATTTTGGACTGGTTGTGCCTGCTGTGGCATAACTGGTACAGGTTGAATGTTCTCATCGTTTTCTGCCAACATGTCCATGTGGTACCAGTCATCAAACTCATACTCATTATTTTTGACTTGGACCTTGCACAACCTAGAAGAGTTCCATTTCTTACCATCTTCTAACATTATACAATTACCATTTACCTGTTTCACCTTTAGAGGTTTTGAATATCTCATCCCCCCTTTTAAAACATGCCTTGGATTTCTTACCCGGACATAATCTCCGACACCAATCTGGTGTTCCTTGACACCAGGCTTGCTGTCAAACTTTGCCTTATAGCTGGCTTGAGCAGCATCTACTTTTGCTTTAACATTTTTATGATGAACATTTTCATCTTTGGATTGGAGTATTTGAACCTTAGTGCGTACCTGTCTACCTCGCATTAGCTCGAATGGAGTCTTACCTGTAATACCATTTGGTGTCGCATGATACGCTACTAACCTTTCCCTAACAGCCTCAGTAGGAGTCTTACCCTCAAGTTCACCAATTTGAATTCCCTCCTTTATTGTACGGTTCATTCTCTCAACTAGGCCATTGGCCTGTGGATGGTACAAAGCAACCCTGCAATGTGTTATATTGCGTTCTGAAAGAAAAGACTTCATTTCTCGTGAACAAAATTGTACACCATTATCTGTAACAAGATATTCAGGAAAACCTTCGCTTGCAAAAACCGTGATAAGAAAGTCCTTGACTTTGGCAGTTGTCACCTCAGTGACAAATGAGACTTCACACCATTTAGAATAGTAATCTACTAATACAATGGCGAATTTGTACTTTGTATTAGGAAATGGACCAACAATATCCATAGCAACCTTTTGCCACACTCTCTCGGGTAGCGGAACTGGGGTGAGTGGTGGCGTATGACAAGTATAAGGTTTGTCACTCGCAATGCAATATGTGCAGTTTTTCACAGTCTGTTCTATGTGGCGATCCATTGATGGCCACCAATAGTACTGGCGTAGCCTCCGTTTAACCATTGTCATACCGAAGTGTCCTTCATGGGCGAGCTGTATCACTCTGGCCTGTAGTGAGTCAGGAATGATGAGGCGCTCACCTCTGCGTAACATACCGTCCTCAAAGGACAGTTCATTAGCAACACTATGAAACTTAGCCACCTCACTTGGAAGTGACTTTACTGAAGGCCATGAAGATATAGTGTACTCAATAACACTTTGCAAGTTGGTGTCATTTTTAACGGCATCCCGCAGTTCATTTGCGGTAATGACACCATTTGTAACTTCCTGTATGTGTGCAATACTCTCATCCATGGGAGAATCATGGCAGAACTCATCAGGAGATCCTGGTACCGGAAGGCGTGATAGACAGTCAGCTATCTTGTTATTGGCACCGGGAACATACGTAGCATGGAAGTTGTACTCAAGCAGTCATGCAGACCACCTGTTGATCCTGGGACTTGTTCTGTCGGATGAGAAACCTTTTGTCGTTAGTATGTCAATCAAAGGTTTATGATCAGTACGTAGTGTATAGGGTATTCCCCAGAGGAATGTGCGCAGGCGCTGAGATGCCCAATAGCATGCTAGCATTTCTCTTTCAATGGTAGAGTACCTTTTCTCAGCGTCTGACAACGTGCGTGAGATGAAAGCAATAATTTTCTCCGAACCACCACTGACCTGAGACAGTACGGCACCAAGACCGTACCCACTTGCATCTGTAGTAACAATCGTCTCAACAGAGTCAGAAGTGTCGAATGCATGTATAAGTGGTTTTGACATGATTTCGGATTTCAGATCCGAGAATATCTGGTCATGCAATTTCTCCCACTTGAAGTTTACATCCTTCTTCAGGATTTCTCGTAGTGGAACAACTTTTGAAGCAAAGTTCTGGATAAACTTAGACATATACTCGCACAAACCCAAGAATGAACGAAGTTGATCCTTGTTCTCAGGAGTCGGAGCATCCATGACTGCATGTACTAGGTCGTCCTTTGGTCGAATACCCTCGTGTGTAATTGTATGTCCGAGGTACTCAACCGACTGGACTCTGAACTGGCACTTCTCCTTGCTTACCGTAAGTCCATGGTGTCGCAAGCGAGTAAGCACTGTTCGCAGAATGTCATCATGCTCTGTCTGGGTTTTCGCATAGACCAGAATGTCATCTTGAAAGTAACGGACTCCTGTAGTGTCCTTGAAAATATGGTGCATCATACGCTGGAACAGCGAAGAGGCTGACGCTAGCCCAAATGGAACTCGAGTGTAGCGGTAAAGTCCATCTGGGGTGATGAAGGCAGTAATGTCTTTAGATTTCTCAGTGAGCGGAATCTGGTGGTAAGCAGAACTGAGATCTAATTTTGTGAAGATCTTAGCATCTCCCAGTGTGCTAAGCATTTCATGGATGTTAGGTATGGGGTGCGTTTCAACGACAATTTTCGAATTGACGTCCTTAAGATCGACACATATGCGAATGCGGCCATTACTTTTCTTTGCAATTACTATGGGTGAAACCCATTCGGAAGCCTCAATAGGCTCTATCATACCTAAATCCTGTAGTCTCTGAAGTTCTTTGGTGAGGGCAGGTCGTACGGATAGTGGAACATTGCGCACTCGGTGCTGGACGGGAACTTCACCCTCTTTCCAGCGAATATCGTGTGTAAAGTATTTTGCCGCTTTAGTCGCACTCTCGTCAAAGACGTCTGAGAACTCTTCAACGAAGCTCGGTGCTGTGTGTAGAACTGGTTGCGACAAAGTTGGGTCAAGCACAATTGAAAGCTTGCATTGGGTAGGCCAACCAATAATAGCGGCACCTTTTTTAGATACATATACCTTTTCTGTAGTGGACCGCTCCTTGTACTGAATGGTTGCCTTGAAAAAACCATGAATGGTAATGGGAATGCCCTCGTAACCACCAGGATGAATATCACTCTTATGTAGCGGACAGTGACTGAATAGCGAGTCGTAAAGCGACTTTGGCAATATAGTGTACATGGAACTGGAGTCGACAAGAATATGTACGGAAACACCTTCAATAAGTATGTCACACCGTGGCATCTGACTGTCATGTATAGAATTAATCGTAAGGACCACTTGCTGTAACTCATCGTCGACTTGGTTTACCTGTCCGCTAAAACATACACTGGCAAAATGTCCTACTTTCTGACATTTGGTGCATTTTTTACCTATGGCCTTACAGTTAGGGTCATTGGCGTAATGATCAGGGGAACCACATCGATAACATCTACCTTTCGTAGGTTTACTTTTTGGGGCACCCTGCTGACTGGCCTTTTGTACATTACCAGGATTCTGCTTTTTACCTTTGTATTTCCCTTTTACTGAGTTCACTGTATCATCAAAGGTGGAACTGTTTGTCGCCTGTGCATTTTTTGAAGCACTTTCAATTCTTTTTGCAATTTGAATGGCCCTATCTAGTTCAAGATCATCTTCAGCATAGAGTCTCTCTTTAATTTTGTGACTGCTCACCTTTTCTATCAGCTGATCACACACAGCTTCATCCAGAAAATCACCGAAATCACATGTAGAAGCTAGATCTCTAAGAGCGGCAACAAATTCGGAAATAGTCTAACCAGGTTTCTGTTTCCTCAGCCTGAAAATAGCTCTCTCAGACCTTTTGTGCTTTGAAGTTTTGAACTCATTTCCCATTTTCAATTTTGCCTTGTCTAAATCAGTGGCTGCAGCTGGGTAATTTGGAAGTTCTTTTAATTTGGTATACCTCCTCTGACCTTCAGTACCCAGATAATGTAGTAAAATGCACACTTGCCTTTTTATGGGCACCTTGTCAATGTCAGGGGAAGCCTGTAGAAAATTGTCAAATAAATTTACCCACTGCTCCCATGGGATAGGAGGTCTGCCAGGCACATCCAGAAATTTTGGAATAGGGTCTAAGGGTATGTAAGCAGCAGCCATGGTGAATATGTAGATCTAGTAGTAATAGTGCAACACACTGTAGGTATAGCCAGTAGGCCTAGAAATGTACATGTATTTGTGGATTGGCACTAATTTCACCAAAGTTGGCACTGCAAAATTGTCAGTATGCCACTGTTTCCCAACAACACTTGTAAATTGTAGATAGTCTGAAGCCAGTCTGTAAACCAGATTCAGGTGCAGTTTGTAGTAGTATTACACAATGTTGGGGCTGCAGTGAAATTTTGGAGCCAAAATTGATGTCACTTCACTCACCAATATTTCCACTTTGGAAGATCAGAAATGGCTCAAAATCACTTCCCTGATATTCTCCAGCGTAGATTCTTTATCCTCGTCGCCATTTGATGTATTGTAGGGTGTAGATTATTGTATAATCATGTATTTTAATGAAGAACTGACTCAGGGACAAGTGTAGACGTACAGGCCGGAAGTAGAGGTGTCTCACTGTGTTTATTTAACCTTGTAATGTTTACGTTATCCGGTGGAGTTTTCGCGGTCACAACATATATCCAAAGTGTTTAGAGGCCACTATCTCCTTTCTCGCCAAGGAACATAAAAATAACTGTAAACAATCCATATGACACCCCCATGTAGCACTTCTGTGTAGATCAGATGTGAATGTACATCTCTGTAGCTGTGAACGCTTGGCTCTCCAGGTCTTAAAGGCTAGTTCTTGCTATGGCTGAACCTATAAGACCTGACCTACAGTTTGCTCCTCATCATAATAGGACCCACCTGTCACTCTAGTTAATGGTATGCATAGAGCCCTTCCAATAAGGGTGTCAGTCTCATTATAGAGTACTTGACAGTGTTTGGCTCTAGATAATGGACATACAGGGATGTAAGTCTTCAGGTTTTATCAGGATTTCTTGATTTCTGAAATTTTTGACTGATGTTTATTTTCCTTATAAAAGTGGTAAGGAGGGCTGTTTGGAAGAGTAGAAAGCTTTTATATCAAGTAAATGTATGGCTTCCTGATTTTTTGCCCATTCCTGACTTACATCCCTGGACATACTATGTGGCATAGAGCAACTAGCTTCTTAGACAAAGCGATCAATTAATGTATTTAGGGATTATGCCTATTTGACACCCCTCCAATTTAATAAATGCTGCACAAAATTTGCTTTCAAAAAGTAAAGCTACCCTATGTATGTTGGTGATGTCAGATGTAAAATGTTTTGCCCCTGCTCTAAATACTCAGCTACCTGTGTGGGCCTGAATATGGAAGATTGGCTATCTTCTCAAGTTGTCGCTTTGGAGCTTTTGAATGATCTAGCACTTTTACAGCTATCATATTTGAACATGTTTACCAACGACTGCAGTTCAAATCTACCCCCCCCCCCCCCCTTGTACCTATATTGCTGAGCACGACTCAAATGTGACCAGTATTATAGCTATGATATTTCTGCTGTATGATCATTCTGAAATTGCTCCTCTTGCCATATTCAAAGGAGTCATTTTGGGGCACCAACCTTCAAGCAAGTTTCCAATGGGTTTCAATGAGGCCTATACCAATTATTCTCAAACCTTTCAAGCTTTCCAACAAATATGGTCATGTTCACCCAGTTTTTGGTCTGAAAAATACTTTGGATACCTACTGATAACTAGCTGAGAGAGGTCATTATTAGGGCTGGGTATATATAATATATACTGGGTATATATATATATATATATATATATATATATATATATATATATATATATATATATATATATATATATATATATATATATATATTGTATACCCTTTTGTTCACAGCCTCCTCCTCCTCCTCCTTAAGCTTATTGCAGGCCTTTTTCTCTCAAATGGCCCCAGCTGTCTAAAGCAGGATATCTGGTATAACCTAGGAGGTTATGATAGTGATTAAATATATCCCCTGTGTCTATTAATAGAAATAGAACAGCTCTTAAATCTGTTTGAAGAGTGAAGTCTCTTTTTGAGATTTATTTCTCTGTCCATTAAGCTGGTAAAACCACCCTGTGCACAACACACAACTGAGAGACCATGACCATGGTACTTAATATCGTTAGGCCATTTAATTCTGATAACTTGGATTACAGACCTTTTTATCTACAACTTTGGTCGGTCAGAGGAGAAAAAAAGCCCTCGTCCCTATCAGACAGCCAAAATACCTCACCCCTAGAAGCAAAAAAGAAACCAAACCTTTTTTTATATAATAAAAACCAGAAGGTGTGACCTTACTTTCATTGTAGGGGGATGAGGCCAACAGTGCAAATCAAAACCTGGTAGATGTATCGACAATCCACTCATATGCACGTATCCACGATGAAGTAAGTGTACAATGATAATAAATGACGTTTGCCTTTTGACCGTGGAGTAAGTAAGACGCAAATAGAGCTTGAGACCTTGCTCCTTCCGGGCCAAAATAGATGTTTCAGACCGAAACCAGTAACTCGAATTGGAGTGGAATGGTACTCTATGGCACGGGCGCAGCCACTAACCTCAGCAGTGTTACCTAGTATTATATATGTCGTATCACCACCTAATAATTACCATATGTTCATAAGCAATGATTGGAAAGAGAGGTAGATGCTCTGGGGGTATTAATATTGATTGAGGCGTGATTTTGTGATTGGTTTCTAAGGTGTGATTTTGCTATGGAAAATTACCAGTCTGCAATAAAACTCTGAATTGGATTTCTTTTGCTATTGGAACCGCAGCTACACATAGCTGTAAAGTAAGACCTTATCATATGGAACAAGCACGTCCCAAGAGAGGAGTAATTACCTTACTGGTAGTTGTAAGTCGATGAGACGACAGAATGAAACTTAATGCCATACAGGGGTGTGAAATCTCCGCCTAAAGGCGGAATTCAGCCTTTTTTGTGTTCACCAGGACCATTCCTGAGATCAGTGTATATCCACTGAGAAAATGAAATACCATTTATATGGGGGGGGGGGGGGGGTGACTGATACTATATGGTCTCAGATTGTTTTGATACCTTCCAAACTGGTTTCTGCTGTTATCTGAATCATACTTAAGCCCCAAAAAGGTGGTATAATACATTTAATTAGCTGTTTGAACAACTTTATCTAATGTGAAATCGACTATAAATCATCACAATATATACTTCAGCCTAAACCAGTTTTAGCATTTCACACCCCTGTGCCATAGTAAACTTAAGTCAGTCAGTGTATTTGTGGGAATGGTGTCCATATGAGGTGTGATGGTAGGGGAAATGTTACAGGGATGCAAGTCTTCAGGTTTTATCAGGATTTCCTGATTTCTGAAAATATTGAATGACATGTATTTCCTTATACGAGTGGTGAGGAGGGCTGTTTGGGAAAACAGAAGGCTTTTATATCAAGTAAACATATGGCTTCCTGATTTTTGCCCATGTCTGACTTACATCCCTGATGTTACATCATGGCAATGGAACAGTGTTGCCAAAACTAAGAAAGCTTTGAAAGTGAAATTATGAGTGGGAGTAGGGAATTAATAAAGAAGTAGATGCCGAGATTATGAGGAAAATTCTATGGTAAGAATGTATTTTGTTGGGATGTGTTATAGTGATAACGGTATTCTTTGGCCTATTCAGAGCAGCCTTTAATTGGTCTAGATACAGCTATGAATTACCCACATGTCAATTTTGCATCACCCTGCCAAGACTGTTAAGCCAATCACAGCCCATGTTGATTGGTCTAGACATACCTATCTATACCGGGCTATTGTTCATCAACCCATGGTGACACATTAGTACTGTAATCGGTGCTTTGCAAAGCCATTGTCAATCCGTGGTGTGAGACAAAAAAAACACGTTTTTCATACGTTAAAAATGTGCGTTTTTTTTTTGTTTTGTTTTTTTTTTTGTCAAGTGGGACAGCTCTTTGTTTAATCATAAATAGAAGTGGGGCTCAGCAAAATATTATAGGGGCTAAGCATTTTAACTTTTCTTCTGACCTGACTCGCCCTTCTGACTTGACTCAAGAGGCAAAAGACAACTAAGAAATAATGTTTCATAGACATTCGACACTTGCTTGTTATTGTGTGCCTATAGGTCCATGCCTGAACACGATTATTTTTAGGTCTTTGCAGCCTGATAACGCCTACCAATAGACCCCCTATTTTACTTAGGTCTAAAATTTAAAAAGAAATTGTTGTGTTCAGGTAACGCTACCTACCTACCTTTTTGGCCCTACCCTAACTTTTCTATGGATATTTTGGGACCTTTTGGCGCTTATTGAGAACAATCGAAAAGAAAAATTGAATCCCGCACATCGAATTTGCATCCGAGGGTACCAAAATTTCCATTTGGCCTTCAAAAAATCTTAAAAAAAGTTTTTCTTACCTACCTATTTTTTTCGACCCCATTACCTGCACTCAACTTTCTTTTTTTTTACTTTAGGCCTTATGAGAAAATTGATATTGTATCAAGATGGTGTAACGATGTATTACTCAATGTGTCTGGTAGGTGAACGGCAAACTGCTGAACGAATGGAAGATGGAGATTGATGATGAATGCAGTGTGGAGCCACAAGGACTCGCTGTCCAAGATCTGGTGGACCCACACGGCACTGATCCCACAAGTCAACACGACAAAACTGTACTCAACATGCCAGTGCAACAAAATGAAGGTTAGGGGGTGATCATTTTTTAACAACAGGGGGGCCTGGTGGGTTTGCGCGCGGATGCGCGAAAAAAATTCCTTATGAAGACAAAATCTTTTCTGCCTTTGGGGGGTTCAGGGGCACAGCCCCAAATATACAGCCTTTCACAAATGCTAGCAAATAGCACTGATTTAGGCATGCTGCGTAAATATGGATACTGATGTCAAATAACTTCTGGTTTGTGCCCTTTTCTACAAACAGTCGCAAATAGTGTACCGCATGCATACTAGACCATGAACAAACGTTAATCCATCTACCCGGGTCCATCTATCAGTATATATCATTATGCATAGTATCTTTGTCACAGTGCATGTTGTTTAGCTGTTCAACAAGTCGTAAAGATTGTCCAAGAATACAAGCCTCTTTTTTGCAATCCTCTGCATGTATTTTCCAAACTTTTGAAACATTTCTAAAAAATGAGAAAAGAAAAAGAAAAAAAAAATCAGAAAGGACAGTTTTGTCCGATGGAAGAAACTGCCTAGGCCAAACAAAAAAAAAGGTTGGTTTCCGGTAACCCGACCTACCTCAGCCAAACAGGGCCGACCTCAGAATTTTTGAAGAAATTTTTCATAATTTTTTCAAAATTTTTCATATTTTTTTCAATATTATTCATAATTTTTCACATTCATTTTATATTTCTAGTATCTTAAGATTTCCCTTCCATGCAAGCAAAGAGCCCTAGATTTATACTAAAGCTTTATACATTTTGGCAGGCATGATAGCTAATATTGATCGTTATCAATCATAAAAACTCAATATTTCGGCCAACATATTTGTCAGCAAAAAAAAAGAGAAAAAAAATCCGACCTACCTACCTCAACTTTTTGTACCATGTTACCGGAAACTTACAATTATTTTTTTTTTTTGGCCCTATCCTTCTGCTCCGTGGTCAAGTGTAATTCCATGTACGTTTTTCTTTCGTTTTTAGGGGCGGGATTCCCTAGCCCACTTAAAAGGGTCTATATCTCCTCTTTCCTATCCCCTCGGATGTGTGTGGTGCACATATGCGCGGGCACTGACACATTCATCTGTGAAGATGTGTAATGTAGTTCTCGCCATGAATATGACCTCAGTTGTCGAAATGGCGTTAAACATCTATTACTCACTCACTCACTCATTTTTAGGGGAACCGTGTGAGGAGATGAGTAAGACAAGTCAACATGCAGAGTTAGTGCCTGCAGATCGCCCGACACTGGCACCTAATGATGACAAAGCTGAAGAGGCAGATGAAGAAAACACACAAACCTGTAACAAAGGGGGGCAAGTATTGTACACACAGTATATATGTGATATCTACTGACATCAACTAGCTCAGCCCCACCCCTGTCTTGAATAATGAATGCTTCCTTAAGGCCCATGTGTAGATAAAATGGTAAATAACTGAATAAATTTCATACTGAAAAAGAAGATCAGGAATAATTGACAATCACCTTTTTCGTTTGTCTTAGCAGGGGAAATGAACCTACTCACGTGGACCTGAGGAAGACCTCCTGGATGAATGGATTCATGATGTATAGCCGTCTTCATAGGAAACAGTACATTGAGTAGGTCACTCCCTGCACTTTCACATTGGCTATTGGTTGGGTTCATTACGTTTGTACATAGAGTCTGGAAAAGCTACAGACTCTGAATCTAGTTCCCCAGATGCATGAGCAAGCAAAAAGAATGTATATTATGATTGAGATTATACATTTTAAAAACAGCAGAGCGGTTAAAAATCTGATAAAAAAAAGGTCAGTCCCAATAAATACGCACCTATGCTAGTGTAAATGCCTGCATAAAGGAGAGGTTCACCTCAAGTCAGCTACATACCCAAATACCTTAAGTCGGTAACCACCCTCCAACGAGCACAAAAATGAGTATACATATGAACATTGTCCACAAAACGAACTAATCAATCAACTTTATGTTGCCCTCTGCAAAATCGAATCCTACCAAAGTTCATCTTACCCAGGCAATTCAATTTTTTTTTTTTTTTTTTTTTTTTGCCGTCAAAACCCAGGCAATTCAAGCCTCGTTTCATTTCTCAGTTAAATCATCAATATCAAAGGGATATTATTATTGCTTGGTCCCCAGTGACAACCCAGGTGTGCATACTTCACACATCAGCCGCCTGATGGGGATGGACTGGCGAAAACTGACGTTCAGAGAGCAGCAGCCCTACAGGTAAGCACAAGCCATGCTGTTTGGGAATGTTCATTTATTTTCCCCAACGTTGAGGTAGTTTTGGTTGCGCTGTGTCAGTTATGAGAGTTAAGATATTGTCTGGTTTTAGCTACAATGTGTGTAGGGCCAGAGGTACAAGAAGCGGGTGAGTGATAAAATTGTCAAATTAAGGAGGGGATGAGAGTGAGATCCTGCAACCCTCGGCCCTCTCGATAAGAAAATGAGAGACAAAATTTAGTAAGTGTGTACATTCTGGTAAATTGTGAGTTCATGAAGTGGCAAGAAATTTTTAAAACGACTTTTCCAAGAAGTAGATTTTCAAATTTCATAATCTAAAGTAGGAAACCAATATTATTGGCAGAGGTGCGGCATGATAACTGAGTTATTTCCAGATTTGTTATCTTATTCATCTAGTTTCACATATCATAGAAAAAGAAAAATGGCAATTGCGTTTCCCAAAGTCACACTTCAGACGAGACCCTACACATTGAACAGCTAAAAAGGGGTTGCTTGGTTTCATAAGTTGAAAAAGACAACAGTGGTAGTGATCAGAACCACCCACCATCTATAGCAGAGGCGTAGGAAACATGTTTTTTTTTATTGGGGCAGGGGTCTCAGTCGAGCTGGCCTGCTATACTTATACATAGGTAGGGTGTTACATGTGCCACACAAATCTGTATCAGAACGGCAATTCTGCATAGATTTATAGCTCTGAAAACCCTTGCATACTGGAGGCAGAAATAGGCCTATATTATCCCTTCTTTTCTATAACTTGTCAAACCAGGATGTAACTAGACTAAATTAGCAGATACATAAGGCAAATACCGTAATCTCCTGCGTAGAAGACGCACTGCGCGTATAAGACGCACCCCAAACTTAGCACATGCATTTTCGTGTATAAGACGCACATTTTAAGGATGATTTTTGTCAATCCAATACATTTCTATAGTAAAATTACCCCTCGTATAAGACGCACCCCCAATTTCAGTACATCCTATAAGACCTCCCAGCATTTTGTTTGGCGTAGAGGACGCGTCTTATACGCGGGAGTTTACGGTAATACTAACAGAAGTACTGAAATATCATATATTACACATACTGGTATTTACACCATCACCTTTCCCACATTCAATAACCACTGAAAGCTCTACCCACTCAACAACAAAAAACGTTATTTAACGTTAAAAAAACGTTTTAAAACGTTTTGCCATGACGAGGGGCCATAGGGAAACGTTCTGAAACGTTTTTTGTTGACTGGGTAAACTATGGAGTTTATTTTATCTGGCATTGTGGCTACAAGAGTGTGATCACCCTATGCTGCATGTTCCATTCTGCACCCAACTAGGTGCCACTGCCCCCATAATCTATATAAAATATGTCACTTTTTCAACTTTGAACAGCTATCAAACATTCCTTAATGGAAATATCATCATTCTGTTTTTTTAGATTGCATTAGTACATGTCTTGATTGATTGATTTTCGATGTAACACCCTAACATAGGTGACCTTCCCATTATTGAGCGGGGGGATGTCTTTCCCTACCCCACTGTGTAGCGGACATGTACATGTATTTATTAAGCTAATAGATCATGGATATCGGGGCCCTAGGGCTGTATATGCTGTATATACCCGAGCCGCGAAGCCCTAGGGCTGTATATACAGCATATACATAGATAGAACTAAACGACCGTGGTGTACGAGGTGGCCGATCCACCACGAGGGGTGGATCAGCCACCGAGGACACCAGGGGAGTTTAGTTCTATATTTATTTTATGTTTTTAGATGTTTTAATAAGGAAAAATTATCAAAATCCGGTACCGTAGTTCCCCGTATAAGCGCCGATCCGCCATTTTGAATGTTTACATGCACCCAGAACGAGGCTGCAGTGGTGGATCGGCCGCTGTGGTGGATCGGCACACGTTACGCCACTGGGGGTGTGCGGATCGGCTCCCTAATGCTATCTCTACGGGAAGAAGTTATTCACATAAAATAAAGCCCGTGGGGCCCCGATATCCATGACCTAATAGGTTTATACCACCATTTCCTCCATTTTGTGTTAATTTCTTACCTGATATCCAAAGATTATAGCCACGAGAAGACATTTTGTAAGTGCAAGCGATACGGCCCATGTCCGCTCTGCACGAAGCCATTGTTTTTGTTCCTTGCCGGGAGAGGTACCGCTGTGTATACAGTCATTTTTCGTATCGAATCCAACCATGACAAGTCTTCAAATTAAAACATACACATCCTTAGATGATCCCTCCATACATATTATGTCCAATATATTCAAAATAAAGGAGAATCCATTGATTTTCCCAACGTACGCGAGTCGCGGTCCGGCCATTCCCACCCGCCTCCTTGTCCGGCGAAAGTGTGTCAGTGGCCCGGATGTAGATATAGGTCAACTGCTCGCCGTACAAGAAAGATGCCGAAAATTTCGGACCCGTTTGGAAAATCAATGACTTCTCCTTTATTTTGAATATATTGGACATAATACGTATGGAGGGATCATCTAGAATGTCTAAGGATATGTATGTTTTAATTTGAAAACTTGTCATGGTTGGATTCGATACGAAATGCGGCTGCACATACGGACCTATCACCATCAGGTTAGTAGTCTTCAACCTTTGCTTTTGGTTTCCTCACCGTTCAGTGTGGCGCTATGGCTAAGGCCTTTGCCTACCACCACTGTGGCCGGGGTTCAATCCTCATACGAGTTGGGACGATTTTTCACATTGAAACAATGGCGAGACTAAATTTCTATGTCCGCCAGCGTCTCCCAAAATATTCTAAGTCCAACTTGACCTCGAAAAAGTATATACCAAAAATTTCAAAAATGCACATGTGTGGTATATGCAGAATAATGCACGGCTAAACTGCATATAAACCCACCGGAAGTTCCGAAATCGTGGTATAAACAGCGATACACTGGTGCCTCCTCTCTCTTTGAATTACGAAAACGCCATATTTTGGCAGTGAATATATGTAAGGATTCTTTCAAAATCGACCTGAAGGTTTGGCCTTATTTGTGCATGGTAGTCAGGCCTTCCTCTACCGTGTGACTCGATAAACTACCAAAGGGTTGTATTTGAGTTTACCTGAAGTCGGGTTGTTGATTATGGTCAGGTTTTCAAAACGGAACAGTTCTGCAGCAGATATTTTTCAGCTTATAGCTGTCCCAGTGCAGGCTTGGTTCATATATGAGGTTTTAAGATAATGTTCATTTTATTCAGGGAAAAGGCAAAGATTTACATTGAAAACTACCTGATGCCACAGCTGGTCACGAACTTCAACAAGAACAAGAAAACCACCAGGAAACAATGAGTATGATCTGGAGAGATCCCAATATACATTGTAATCATTGCAGGGTGGTATATATATCAAGTTGATCAACATGATGTGCAACAACAGAATTTGAAGATGCTATTTTATCTGATATAAATGATAATCAAAGATCACAATGTTTCGCCACTATTTGAGCTATGGTATCGTTTCTATCCTCGCACCCACCTCCTCCCCCGCCAAATTGTTCTGTTGAGTCACAAAGCTCATGGATACTGGAATTATATGGCATTTAGATGAATTCAATTCATGTCCATATGTTTTGGATTCACAGACGATGTAGCCAAAAGATGACGTGGACAAAGGCTTGGACTAGTTGGCCAACTCCCATGGATCATGAGGTCAATATTCCATTTCTTTCCAGGAGGATGTATGCTCTATTGACATCATAAACATCAGGAAATTGTATTAAAACACAGAAAAGAAAGTGACCAGGCTTTTTTTACTGAAATTTTCATTTTGCCACTGAACACACCCCCACCCTCGAGCAGGGGCTGAAAGATTTTGTTCCCCCTTGGTCAAGGTTGAAAAGAACCCCAACCTCTTTAACTCCTTATGAACAAAAAATGAACATTTAGGCCACCCTTAAAAATATGTTCGTTTCCTGTCAGAGGCCTGGTGGATTTTTTTTGTGAGAATGGGAGAACTTTTTCCTGAGTTCTGAAATTTTTATTTATCTATTTTTTCGTCCATTAGCACAAGAATCTAGGTTCCCAATCCCTAAATCTTTCTTAGAACGTGATGGCAAATTCATGCAGTTCTCACTTACGATGTTCACGACAAATATTTTCCTAAGTCATGTTTCTGAAATGTCCGTCTGGACAGGCATATGTGTGCATATGTAGCCGCATCTTCCATGGGTTGGTCATTAGTCCATTCTTTCTACTGATTCTTTTTCCATTAATCTCACTATTGTTATGCACCTATATGGTGAAGTAGAAGTCGATATTCTTATGAATTTTTGTGCGACTATACACAATTTAAAAATAATACAGGTTATTTTTTGATTGTCTGAAAAGCTAAGGTACTACCGTAGAACCTCCTTCAGAAGGCCCCCAAAAATGTAGAGTCTGAGCCAAAATTCGGCCAGTGGCATTTTCTCAAAGAAGTGGGTCGGCTTCTGAGGGAGGTGTGCAGTTTAACCAAGTTAAATGGTTCTACAAGTTTCTCTCAAGGGGTCGGCTTTTGAAGGAGGTAGGCTTCTGAGGGCGGTTTTACAGTAGTATGGATGGGTGTTTTTTATTACGAGTCAAGTTTGGTTTCCATGGTAACCGTTTGTTTGTCTTTTAACCTTGAACTTGAAAACCTTGACCTCGTTCTCCGGATCGGGGGTGAAGGGTGTATGTTTTTTTGTTCTTGAATAAAAACAGAGAAGTGAATGTTCCTTTTTTTGTGTGTGATTTTGTTCTACTAAGTGAGTTTTATCCTCCTGTTTAACTATTTGAAGTATTTCGTTTTTGAAGCAAAGTTATGATCATATTTAAAGAACAACTTCAAGAATAAAAAGGCGGCCATCTTTAGTGGCAGTGCGAATTAGGTTAACCTACCCTAAATAGTAATAAAACCTTGGTAACACGCTGGGGGTATAGTTTAGACAAAGGTTAGAAGCTGATTTTCATAATATTCAAAGATCAGCTTGTGACCGGGGTTTTATGGTAATAGGTCTTCCTCTAAACCTGTCAGGAATGATGAATTTGCAACAATTAACATACAGCGCATTTGGAGCCTTTAAGATGTGATATCAAGAAGAGCATTTAGCAGGAACAATTTAAGTTTTAATGGTCATTGGCTGTTTATTTCCCGATTGGCATTACTTTGTACAAGATGTTCTAGTTGAGACCAGTCTGCCTATGTGACAAACCTAAAGATAACTGACGTCTGTATTGATTTCTATATAAGCACATTTTTCATCTTTCATCCTGATTTTACAAGATGAATATATCATGCACATGGTCGAGATTTTATACCTGAATGTAAGATTGTTCTCAGGTACTCGTCTAGACACCTAGAAAGCCGTTTTAAAAGTATCAGTAGAAATCATTCTTATGCCCTAAAATCTTTTGTATAGCATAAACATATTAATTTCATCCAAATTACCATTTTCATTAAAAAGCCTTTCGGTGAAAGTTAATGAGAAATGTAGTTGGATTGTCCCTTTAGAAATGCTGGAACGGTGCTACATCCTATGCAAAGGCCACAGGTGTGCATACATAATTATTACATTCTGATAATTTATAGGATCTGATGCTGTAGAATACATGAAAGATAAAACTTGTATAAAGATATGCAACTTCCTCAGGATAAAGAAAAAAAATGAAATATCCATCAGTCAGGGTCTCTTTATATATCAAGTAATAATAAAACGCATTTTACGTTTTATCACATCATTAAAAGCGTTGGAAGCAAAGTTTCATGAGGGGGGTGAAAACAGGAGAAACACCTCTGTAGATCTTAATGATTAGAGTCAGAGAAAAAAAACACGAAGGAACAATGTTTCCGGATGGTGATTTGAAGATTAGGCTCTAATCATAAAATTGAGATATCTTAATTATCCCTCCCATATAGCTGTTCTGATAAAAAAGAAGTTACGTTTTCATTTCATGCCAACCATTAAATCCTGATATAAAGGAATCAATTTGAAAAGGCATGTTATACCTACTATCATAGTTATAAAAACATAATGTATATATTTCAACCATATACCCCCGGTATACCAAAGTACACAGATGAATGTACTCTTATGACTGAGCTTTTATATGGTAGTTCTTAAGTTCTTTATTATCACTGTTAGTATTGATATCAAAGTTACTAACTCCTGTGGTGGCCCAATCAGCCTTCATCTTAATGTTTGTAGCTGGCCAACCCCCTTTTCCCTTCTGCTCAAAACGTCTTCCAAACAGGTCTAGACAGCAGCTATGGTGGAAGATGGTCCTGTAAATAGATAGTGGAGCGTTAGTTGGGTTGTGGAAGTTGGGTATTCAGCAGCAATCTGTTTTAACAATGGTTGAGATAACGCTTCATCTAATTTACGAGGCAATTTGTACCACTAATTTCCAGTAACCCCAATAGTGATAATCACATTGGGAATGACTCGTGAGGTGAAAAGGTAATGAGACATAGGCTGACCTTCGATATTGTATATAGATTGGATAAGGGTTTTACGGTAAGCAACATTTAGAAAATTATTACTGACATCATCTTCCTGCCAGGAAGCGTTAGGTAAAACTACCAATAGTATATGTCACACACACCATTACATGTATTAGTATCATTGTAATGAATCATGTCTTTCTTATGCCTAATTATGTTATGATCAAAAACTGGCAGATCCAGGATTTTGAAAAGTAGGTGGAGCGCCCATCATTTAGAGACTAAATCCGCCATTCCGCCACTGAAAAATCATATCTTGCTTAGTCACTACCTGATTGTACCAGTATTATAAATCACACGTCTTCCGAACTTTATAAGGTACTATAAGCTGCGCCTGGGCGTGGAAATTGCAGGTTTAGTAGTTTTATAGGGCTAAATACTCACTTACATATAAGCCACGCCCAGACTTTCATTACATTCTATAAGATACAAGGGGCTTATTCTTCACTTATAAGCGGGAATTCAGGGTAATTATACTACCGTAATCTCCCGCGTATAAGGCGCAGCCTGCATATAAGGTGCACCTAGAGTTTTGGAAAATTCTCAAAAATAAAAGAAAAATTCATAACTTTGGTTCTACTGAATGAATTTTCAAAATTCAAAAACCTATGTGTAGCTTGGGCCACCCCGGACCCTCCTGGGCCCCCTTATGTACTATTATGACCAAGGGGGCATGTAAGATATCAAAAGAAAGTTCTTGGTGTCCCTCTTGTGAATCCAATGAGAACTAAAACCCTCCGTATAAGCCTTATACGCGGGAGATTACGGTAGTATCGTAAATCGTCTTCCTTAGGCTTGTATCCATCAGTATCATGAGTCACACAGCTTCTGCATTGGTTAAGTATATATGTTTATTTAGTGGGACTGCGCATTCATTATTCATCCTCCAGACATTACTGAGTAGAAAGACCTAGCTTAATATCTATATTTAGTCTTTGTTGTAGATTGGTTAGTGCAAATGTATGGCTATATTGTCTTAGCTAATACGTCAGTCTGCTGACTAGTATTCTAAACACAACAATTCTTACATCGTTCTGTCATTGGTGATGTAGTGAAAGAAAAGTGGAAAGGAAAAGTATATGAATTATATGTGAAGGTCTACAGGAAGATAACTATTTCAGCCCCCAGTGTAAAATGACACTATTATCTGTCTATGCAGTGATTGCTGTAATCTCCCTTTCATTTACTTTTACAAATGTTCATCGTGGGTCTTGGATAATCAATATGATAGAAAAATGTGCATTTTGATAATTTATGCTATACATCTGTAATGCTATCCCATGTAAAATATGTAGCCTTTAGAAGACCCTGTCATCAAAGTGAGATGTATAAATGTGCGACAAAAGGAATCTTACCCGTCATCATCTCTGGTTTGATAAAGTCCACCATCTGGGTACTTGCCAGGTGATTATCTATATTAATATACACAGTTTGTGAGCTATATTCACATGAAGGCATGGGCATTTGGCGATATACATGTATTCAGTGGGCAGCTACAGTAGGTTCTACATATCAACACCAAGTGGAAGGGGATGGGGGTCGAGATCATATAAAGCACATCCTAAGTTTTTTTGTTAAGGTATTTCAAATCGTCTTCCCTTACTAATCCATAGCCTATATATGTAAAACACCTTGCATAAGCTGAGTTCTGAGTTCAGGGTGATCTTACATTTAAGTCCCCTGGGTAAATCCATCTATAAGAGGAAAATATGCTTTTATCCCATTTACAATTAGATTGTTTAGAGATTTGCTGATACTCACCAGTGGAGGTGTGGAAGAGGTGGGAGATAGCAACAGGTCTGGCAGACAGCTTGGCATCCTGCTTCAACATTAAAACCTGCTGGGTCGTCATTCTGGAAGAGCCCATCAGAGGATGCCTTGGTAAACATTATACACTCACATGTTGGGTAGCGCCATCAATACATATCACCACTATATTTAGTCCTATCATTGATGGTGAGCTTCTATAAAATATACCTGCATAAGTAAGAGTGGAGTGGAGGGTACCTTTTGAGAAATTCTGCATATATTTAGACCCCCTTGTTTTAATGAATGTGCACTAGAACCTCAAAGGAGGGGGTCTGATTTCTGGGAAAATGTAGGTATGTATTTATGGAAGCACCCATTGTCCCTCTCAACTGTATGGCAGGGCCCCATCCGCCTGAACTATTCACATCCAGATACAAGACCCTACCCCCTGTACTACTCCCTGACACAGGGTCCCATTCCCCTGTATTACTCACACCATGACACAGGGTCCCATCCACTGTACTACTCACACCTTGACCCAATTCCCCATTGCCCCGTACTACTCACACCCTCACACAGAGCCCCATATCCCTCTACTACTCATATCCTGACACACAACCCCACCCCCTGTGCTACTCATACTGACACATTCCTTCGCCACCTGTATTACTCAC
Organism: Acholoe squamosa; assembly: GCA_949317995.1. NCBI lineage: Eukaryota > Metazoa > Annelida > Polychaeta > Phyllodocida > Polynoidae > Acholoe > Acholoe squamosa. The sequence goes on along the minus strand of OX439035.1, from coordinate 54,333,573 downwards.
ACCCTGACACAGGGCCCATACCTCTGTACTACTCATATCCTGACACACAGCCCCATCTACTGTACTACTCACACCATCCCTCTGTACTACTGACATCCTATTACAGGGCCACACCCCCTGTACTACTCACACCCCGACACATTTCCCCATCCCCTGTACTACTCACACTCTGACACAGGGCCCCTTCCCCTTGTACTCCCCACACCCTGACATCTCCCCATCCCCCTGTACTACTCACACTCACACATCTTCCCATCTGCCTATAATACTTACACCCTGACACAGGGCCCCATCCCCTTCTACTACTCACTCCCTGACACAGGGCTCTATTCCCCTGTACTACTCACACCCTGACAAAGAACCCTGTTCCCCTGTACTACGCACAGTCTGAAACATCTCCCCATCTGACTCTACTACTTAGACCCTGACATAGGGCCCCATCCCCTTCTACTACTCACTCCCTGACACAGGGCTCTATTCCCCTGTACTACTCACACCCTGACAAAGAACCCCGTTCCCCTGTACTACTCACAGTCTGAAACATCTCCCCATCTGACTATACTACTTACACCCTGACATAGGGCCTCATCCCCCTGTACTACTTACACCCTGACATGGGGTCCCATCCGCCTATACTACTCACACCCTGACACAGAGCACCATTCCCCTGTACTACTCACACCCTGACACAGGACCCCATTGCCCTGTACTACTCACACCCTGACACATCTCCCCATCCGCCTATACTACTCACACCCTGACACAGAGCACCATTCCCCTGTACTACTCACACCCTGAAACAGGACCCCATTGCCCTGTACTACTCACACCCTGACACATCTCCCCATCCGCCTATACTACTCACACCCTGACACAGAACACCATTCCCCTGTACTACTCACACCCTGACACAGGACCCCATTGCTGTGTACTACTCACACCCCAGGCTGACACATCTCCCCATCCCCTTGTACTACTTACACCCTGCCACAGGGCACAATTAATTTTCCCTGTATTACTCACACCCTGACACAGGGCCCCATCCCCTTGTACTACTCATGCCCTGACACAGGGCCGCATTCCACTGAACTACTCGCACCCTGACACATCTCCCCATCCCCATGTACTCCTCACACTCGGACACATCTTCCATCCACCTATACTACTTACATCCCGACACAGGGCCCCATCCCCTTGTACTACTCACACCCTGACACAGGTCTCCATTCCCCTGTACTACTCACATCCTGACACAGGGCTCTGTTCCCTTGTCATGCTCATATCCTGACTCAGGACTAGGCGTCGTCGGAGAGGTCAACCATATCTCATTCCTTGACGGGACTCCATACGTCTGTAATACTCAAACATTGCCACAGGAGCCATCTCCCTGTACTTCTGACATAGCTTACTGCACTACCAATACTCACAGCTTGTCACTAGACCTAAACCCTCCTATCATACACGAATTCTATGGTACATTGTTTATTGATGGAACCTTTTTCTTTAAAGTATGGTTGGAGACACGACGAATGCCCTCTATGACTACAGTGATTAGGTGACCGTACTCATGCCCATATGTTCCATATAATGGCAATCAATGATCTTAATATTCTTTATGGATCAAAAATAGCAGTCTGATGTCTCTAAAAACTACATGTCCTTTTTTCCCCCTTTAAAAATGAAATTGATAAGCAGAAGGGCCATTATTGGCAGTACACTGGCACACAGTGATGTGATTCATGAATTGGATATCCATGAAATTAGTTCCCACCTCCGGGTGAGCAGCTATAATGACGATGTGATGGACTCGTTTCGGGGTATTCGTTCACTGTTTACCTGGATAGACAGAAATTACATACCCGCGTTTGTGAAGTGGTTGGTAGTCGTTCTTCATGATGGAGGCCAGATGAATAGGTAATGCTGGCAGGGAGCTGGCCTCACGTTTCTCCTGGGAGAGCGGCTTGTCCTGCTTGTAGAGGAAACTGAAATCTGGCCGTAGGTCCTGCATGTTCTCACTATGAGTAAGGTGCTTAAAGTTCCTGCTGGCAGTGGGCACACCGTCACTTTGTCCGGCCGCTGGGATGTGCTTGTCATCTGCTGGTCGCCCCGTATAAATCTCTCCGTGCGTTGTGTCGTGCCGCTGTGTCACGTACCCAATATCAAAGTGTGTGTCTAGCCCGAACTTCTGGCGGGATGAGGTGAGCTGGTCCTTGTTAAGGCGGCGTCCCTTGGAGCTGGCGGCGTCCATAAAGGCACCTGTATACTGGTACTGGTTTGAGGTTGGCTTCACCTTTAGGACAGGGTGTGGTAGTGCCACCTCCGTCTCCATGTGGTTGTATGAGGGGCGTGGTTCACGTTGTGGTGGTACAGGCCGGAAGGTGGCAGGTGTGCCCACGAAATCACTGTGGAACACTGCAGGATACATGTTTCATTAGTGGTAGGCATATACAGTGAAACTTTTAACAAACTGGTTGCTACGCCATCATTTTGGGGTTAATAAAGACAAAACCAAGAGGGAAATCTCCTCCACCTGATGACACATGTAGGTGAGAGGTGGTAGTGCTTTGTTCCCTTTAATTAATGCCAATGACCGACACAATTTTCAACTTGGTTATTCACACCGTGAATTTAATAGACTTTCAGAAAATGCCATAGGCCTAAATACATTGTAAGGCATAATTCATAAATACAGCTCTCTGTAAGATATGAACCATTGTCATAAACTAGGGTAGACTTTGAGGAAATGCTAGAAGCCGGTTTTGGTCTAAACCCCCATAATAAAATCGGCTTTAACATGACTGGGGTTTTATGGTAGTAACGTTGCAGGGATGTCAGTCCGTAGATATATCTCGTGCAAAGTGATCCCTAGCCCACTTTAAAGGGTCTATTTCTCCTCTTTCCTATCCCCTCAGGATGTGTGTGGTGCACATATGCGCGGGCACTGACACATTCCTCTGAAATTGTGTAATGTAGTTCTCGCCATGAATATGACCTCAGCTGTCGAAATGGCGTTAAACATCTATTACTCACTCACTCTACAATTGATAAATGCACATGTTCTACAGCTACAGGAATTTATGCTTAAAGGATTAGCTACTCAGCTATAGATCTATATAAGTATCTATACTCACATGATGCCTGTCTATCGCCTTTATGACGTTCACTATCATAGGAGAAATTGAAATGTGCCTTTCGTTTGTCCATATTCTGGAGAGCAGCACGTATTTGGTCAGCATTCTAAGGAAAGACAAAACGAGGATGTTTCACTTAAGATTGATAGTATTGCTGGAAATGCGTCAAATGGAAATTATAGTGGGGTTTCTGTGAAAACCGGAAATTGATTTCCCAGACTGAAATATACCAGTATATGATGGCCTTGATCGCAGGAGTAACGAATCATCTACTGAGATGTCACTTTTCCTGGTTTACCAGGAATTCCTGGTTTCGATTCTAAGATTTCTGTATTAAATCGTGTTAAATTCCTGGGAAAATGTGTCCAAAGTTCAGTTTTCCTGGTTTTTGTCGGCCAGTGAGTGGCATCTCTGCATCTAAATCGGGGGCCAACTTTCCTTTCTCTGCACACCAAAGTGGTGTGTTTATAACTATAAAAGAGTTATTCAAGATAGCCCCAGGCCCTCTTTGTGTCTGGGGGATCCTAGGGCGGTAAATCCAGCAGTACAATCAAGCGGCAATCCAAGAAAGGGGCAACTTCTTAAGCAAATCCCTTCCCTAATAATATATGGGGTTCCATGTTTTACTTTTTGTATGAAAGCGCCCTTTTTATATTAGAATTTCATTTTCGTATTCATTCCCATACTTCCTTTGAGACTGGGTGCAGAGTATATAAACATAGAGCTATAGGGCTCTATGGGTTACACGGATCATACTTATTCTATGGGAAATCACCTATGCCTAGTTGATATATAAATCATGTGTTAATGCTGGATATACAAAAGAATAGAATTGAATATAATATAGAAGGAAGCCAGCAGAAGCAATGCAACCCTAGCACAGACATTAACCTTACTAAAAAAACTCTATCTTACTAACATCCCTGTATAGTACTGGCACTATGCTTTTATAGAATGTCCTCTATTCTAGAAAATACAGAATCCATCCCCCGAACAGAAATTCTCTGGAGTATGTACAATTTCAGAAAGAGTTTCACTCGTATCGTCTATTTCACTTCAGCTGATGCTAGTTTTGGGGCCGGTTGGGATTTGCTCCTCCCCGACAAGAAAAAAAGCGTCAATACAAAGATTGATTCGGAACAGTGCTTACCACACGGACAGCCATCCCAAATGTTTGTTTTCCAAACTCGTTAGCCGTGGTGGGACATGTAGGCTGTCCCTGGGCAGGGTCCCGAGCCATCACCTGTAGCAAATGATATTGTAAGAATCTTAATTAAAGGGTTAAATTGTGTCAATACTTTAATAATGCAAAAATATATCCAATCACCTCATATAAAAAGAAAAAGGCAAGCTAATTCTAATTTCAGATGCAGCCCGAGATATATCCCACCACCATAGTATTGGTAGATATGTTGAAGGAAACGCTACTTCTAGTTTTCAGGTGCAGCCTTTGTATTCCCAACTCTCCTAATTCACTTATTCTTACAAGTTACAGTCTTGCAAATCAGGAATGTGTCTCACTCAACAGTCAGGTGTGCCTGATCACACGAAGGCTAGGTGATCTTTACAAACATTTAATGTTCAGTCCCAGATATTGCTAATAGAATCTAAATCATAGAGATCCAGTGCCCAGTATAGGCAAAAGAATCAAAATTACATGTGCATATATTGCACAACATCGGTTGCCAGTGAGATGTGGACCCAGGGATCGGGATAAGGTGAAGGATGTGCTATTTACAACAATGGCAAGACCTCAGGTTTGATGGTATTTGATATCTAATTCATATGATGTGACTTGTGATTCTGAACCGTACTGAGAGATTTCAGAAATCAACCTTCTGGCAACCTGCAAATACAGTCATGCACTCTATAAAGAAATCTAAAAAAAAACATTCCCTGTTAAACAATTTGCGTGAAGTACAATGTATACCTTTTTAACAACGTAGATGAGGTATATGATGCAGTATTACCTGTTCTTAGACACCTGTATCAAAGAGTATGTATAAAGGCTGTTTACAACAATCTTTATGGCTGTATTCTTAGTGGTCGACAGTTGTTATACCAATGGGTCTAGTGGTCGAGTCAGAGGTGAAATACCCTACACAGTCATATAGGATGATATATGAACAGTGTACCTGTGAGTCGGCTGGTGCAGTCTGGTGGTGGACTCTGGCTTCTATTGCTGTAGGTATGTAGTCTTCAGTGTACACTGATGCTGAAGGATCCCCATCACTGCCAAACTGTGGTTAAGTACACAAAAAACTGTAAAGCACATGTAAAAGAGATCAGGGGCTTACTGAGCTAGAGGAGAAAAGAGGTTATATTTGTATTGTATTTATCAATGATCACATCGAGGGGCGTTTTTTCTTTTTCATTTTGTATGTGTTATATCAAAGTGTCGAGATTTTCCCTAAATGAATTGTACTAGAGTAACTGTGGTTCCTTCTATTATCCTCTTCTATTGGGATTTTGTATAAATTGGCATTGGCATTCTACAATATGCCATGTGTTAGCCCAGGGATACCATACTCTACGAATGATCTTTTAGATAGTGAAATTAACCCTCTTGGTCAATTAAGAATCAAGTGTGATGATCAAGAGGATTGTAGATACAAAATCAGTATAGCTCGCATAGTGAGCATGCATATCCCATTGTTGTGTACTAGGGCCCTCTGGTGGCAGAAAAATATCATCAAAGTGATGACCTTATGTGATTTTCATGATCACCTCAGGTCATCAATAGGCAAAGATGTCCCAAACGCGTCAATAGTGATCACCTTCTTAGAAGACTATATTTTCAGCCATAATTAAGAACTAGGGTAGGCAGCGTTACTTGAACACAACTCTTTTTTTTAATATCCGACTGATAGCTGCGTGAGTATACGAGACATGGCCTGGGATTTGCAACTATAGTGCGGTCTATGCTGTCAGAGAATCTTACCTTGAAATGGGCTGATAATGAATCCTTCTTGACATCACTTCCATCTGCCCAAACACAAACATGGATAGATTTACCTGGGGGTTTACTGATATAACAAATATTATAACTATATCTATATCAAGAGGGGTCTCTATAAATCTACAAGCATCATCGTTACTACAGACGCACAACTAGATTTTAGAAAGACATAAACCATCGACATGAGCCCGCTGCGCGACTCGTGCTATATTGTCCAATATCCAAACCACCTCATGCCCCCCCCCCCCCCAATTTTGTTCACACCGGGTAACCAAATCTAGTGAGTGTCTCCCAGGGTGCAAACATAATATTTTGAGCCTTCTATACTTCACTGCCATGCATATCAAATCACGACCTGACATCACGATGTTATTAGGCTATTTGTCATATACCGTGCTGTCATACTAACCTCGGAGACTATTTGGGACTTGAACATTAAGTGCATGCTGGATGACACCTGGTAATCTCCTGGTGATGCCTCCCTGAATGTTGTCCTCGTTTTCGTACGGGGAGTCGTTCGGACACTGCAACCCAGGCCTGGACATACTGGCAAACACAAGACAACATCCAATATGTTCAGCTGATTTATCCGTAGTCAATGTGCATTTTACTGCAGTTCCCATTACTGATTTGCATATCGTAAGCATTTAACAGTAGTGAAGATTTCACACATTTTGTTTTTAGATTAATCCTATGCTATATATCACAAAACATGTAGCATCTACTCAAATCAGACCCAATGTGCAGTTTCTATAGATTAGCCAAAACATAGGGGCGGGTCAATTTAAAGACATGGAAATAGGGGGTGACGATCTACTCTTCTTCGGGGAAAGTCTCAGTCTATCAGAAACAAAGAATCCAAGTTAGCCATACTAATTCAACTTATGTAAACACCTAATCAGGCAAAACACTACATCTAACTGGCATGTTAGTAGTATGGACTAACCTATTCATGCAAGCTAACTTGACTTAGCCAAGGTAAAAAAAAGGTTGTGTTTCCAGTTACATTCCAGGTTGTTTTGTTTTGTTTTTTTTTGTTTTTTTTATTTTGTATAGAAATGCATAGGCAGACATGTTGGATTCTATGATTTTACAGTAGAATTGTGAAAAACACAAGAAATGTGAAGCACATGTAAAAGATTCGAATGACTGTTATGAACTCTATACCAATAGATGAGGACCTAGATAAGCTCCATGATAAATTGATGAAAAAATATGAAAATTACATGAAAAATGTCTAAAAATTGCCAAAAAATGTAAAAAAAAATTCACAAAATAAAATAAATAATTTCAGGATCGGCCCTGTTTTGCTAGGGTCGGTCGAGTAACTGGAAACAAACCTTTTTGTTTTAGGCCCAAGATAGAAAAGCAGTCAATTTGTCTAAAGGGTAGTACTTCTGTCATACCAAGTGGCAGTGTGGTTTGCATGAGGACTTTTCTGGTAGGTGTACATCATGGGAAAGCCTATGGATGTCAAAATAATGACGACTTCAATATTTATTCAGAAAATTAGACTTTTACAATTCATTTTCCTTATCTTAGCTGGTTTCTTTTACTGTGTATGCGTTATACACAAATGTATCAAAACTTTTTAAACGCCACCCCAACCCTGTTATTATGCGGGGTCCAACGTTTGCCTATATGTAGCCCAAACCGAGACTTTCAGAATCTAATTAAGCCCCAATGTGTCAGAAATAGCCTATTCATATGGGACCTAGAGAGACCATTAGAAGCCTTATGGCTTTCATTATTGTGTTACCCCACATGAGCCCATCGCAGAAGGAGGCATGAGCTGCTCATTGGCACTTTGCGGAGAGATACCTGTGCCTCATACTGTGCATAAACCATGAGAAGTAACTTTGAAAATGTTGAGAGCCTTGCCCTTTACCTCATCCCTAAACCCATCTTTCCCAAGGAGATTGGGGCCACACCTTAGGCGTAAATATCGATCTTTTAAAACTGTTTTACAATCCTCGATACCCTGACTTTGTGCGCATTCTATAACCACACTGCAAAAATGGTGTTTAGATTTTAAACATGTTTAGGTCTAAACACGTTTAAAACCTAAACATATAGGTCAGTTAGGTGTCTTATTGACTACACATTTAGGAAATGAACACTTTTATTCTAACTACATAAACATTTATGCTAAACATGTTTAGATGTTTAGAGTTGAGACAGTTGAATAATAGGTGTTTAGATTTAAACATCGTTATGTTTAGATAGTTGGATGTTGAATCCACACCAGGTAGCAGCACTACCTTTGACTGGACTATTTGCACACAGTTATAAACAATTGCTGCGACAAATGTCCCCAAATCCCATGTTTATCATGGTTTCATTTCAAAGAATGTAATGTGAATAGAAAGGACAATAGAAAATTGACTAGATTCACCTCATGCCATCATCATTACCATAAAATAATCGATAAACTCCATGACTGACACCTATTTGATGTTATTCTGGAATAGATAAGGCAATGTCCTTCCTGCCAAGCTGTTGTACTTCCTCAAGTCTCTCATTCTGATGCAGTGTGTAATATATGTACACATATCTAGCTGTGGCTGACATCTTTGGAGACTTTGACAAGTAAATAACTGCCCCCCCAGTAAATGAGGAAAAAACCAAAATATATCTCTGTTTTCTAATGCAGACATGTCTGCAAACCTTAACTCTCCATCAAATCATTTAAACATCTAAACACAAAAATTCTTAAACACCTAAACACAAAAATTCATATATCTAAACACAAAAGTTTTAACCTAAACACCTACATTTCTAAACACTTGAGCTAAGCACATTGTTTGGCTAAACATGTTTAGAAAATTAATGTGATTACAAAAACGTTGCAAGAATATGTTTAGAATTATGTTCAGGAGCTAAACACCATTTTTGCAGTGCATCAGTAGGCTTCTGGTTTTGCATATAACAATAAGCTGCAGCTTATATGCAAGTATTTACGGTACCCAGGCTTCCAAACACAATCATAAAGGTAAGTTGTATGTATTGATTTTTTTATACACATCCTTCCTCCACTGACTTCATATTATATCTGTCATGTCTATGGTACACAAAGTAATTAAAAAAAAAAAAAAAAAAAACTGACCAATCGGAGACTCATGTATTTTTGTGGTTATTCTTGACCTGGGGGGTGTGAAAGCACAGGTATGGGTGAGACCTCATTCACATAAGCACTGTTTGTTGATGAGCATGTGCAGATTGATTCAGCTAAGTACACCCAGGCAGGCTGAGTGCGACTTTTCGCAGATACACCTCACCCATGCACCCTTTCCACGGCCCACACCCCGACAGGCCCATATCTGATACACAGAAAAAAATCCATGTTAGTCAGTCTAACTTAACTTAGTCAAAACGCCCAAATAATCTTAGTTAGTACATATGACTAATTTGTGACTAACAATGTCTAGTTTATTTTAGTCACATTGACTACCCAAATCAGTTTCTCTCTCCAACCACAATCTTGAATAAGGTATCTGCTGGGAGTTTCAGGCAAGGTAACTTATCTTAGTCTCTGTCACTTAGTCAATTTGACTAAGATCTCTTAGTGACTTTGACTAAGCTATATTGGCATAGTATTGTCTTTACACACAAGGTGGCAGCGTGGTTTGAAACAGGATTTTTTCTGGTGACTGTGTACCATAAACTATTCGATGGATGTCAAAATGATGGTGATTTTCAGGCGCTGTATAATTTTGAGGCTTTCACAATTCACTATAACATCAAGCTTGGCAAAATATGTCAAATAGTTTAATGATTTGTTAAATAAACTAGGTAGACAGATAATTACACCTTTTCTGTGGGAATCTAGATAAGTAAAATATCCACAGATGTATCTGCTTCTTTGTGGGAAACCTAGAGTAATTGACTCTGGGGCTCTAATGAAAATGATGTGAGGCATTTCACACGTATGCTTCCTAAATGATGAGATAATTATTTGTGGGATGTGGATCCTATACAGAGCTTACACTCACCATTATTAGATTGCATACTTAGTCAAAACCACTGAGGAATCTTAGTCAAAATCAGGCAAGCCAAGGCAAGTTGGGCACTTTGACTAATGGTTAGTCGTATTTGACTAAGAAAAACTTGGACACTTAGGCATGTGCTTTTGACTAGGTATTGTTAGAAAGTTAGCCTTTTTGACTAACATCTGACTAAGATTTTGAACATTATTTTTTTTCTGTGTAGGTTGATACCTTACCCCCCCCCCCACCGACCTCGATCTATACAAACACTCATTTAAGACCATGCAATAATATGCAATGAACACAATGTTATGAGGGCCAATGACTGGTATCTGACTTGGGGATTACATACATTATATATTACATTACATATATATTATGTGTGTGTGGACTGTTTGAAACTTACTTATTATTGACACCTGGAAGTGGAGATGGCGCTCGTGCTGACGATGGAATATGCATGGCCCTCCCATAGTCCATGGCGTGTATTGAAGCTGTGCCCTGAACTGTCAAGGAGAAGCAGATATTAAAGTTTAAGACTCTGGATATTGAGCCTGAATTGGTGTAATCTAGGATCATATTTGTAAAGAACATTTTGCACAGAACATCACATCCCAGCAAATTGGTACCATTCTGAGACATTGTGTATGAGTACTCACTTGTGCTGTATGGAAAGGAAAATGTGTCACTGGTCACCTTTACGGACACATCCTGACACATGCATTATAACGCATGAAAGACATGGTCTTACTTCCCTTGATACATGTTATAATGCAGTTTCACCCGCCTCTAGGGATCACATTTTAGTGTTATATTTGTAAAATGTATTTATCTTTTTAAAATTGTAACTTCAATATAAAAAGATTCCACCTTTCATAGAATGACGCATAGATCTAACACGAAATGGCGCTAACTAACTACCACACACACCTATATGAATTCCACAGGGAATTGAGGAAATAATTGATCTTATTGGTTGTTCATTGATGTTATTCCCCTCTTGGCATGGTTTGCCTTACCCATGTTATTATAGTCGCCATCCTTGAGGACATTTGAAGTAAGCTCCATCTCCCTCATGGCGTGGGTGACACGTTTAGCCTCCTTCATCAGGGATTGCAGCTGGTAGGGGTCATCACCCCGATAGTCTGCTGGCGCAGATCGTGTAAAGGCACGTACAGCCTCGGAGTCATAACTAAAGGAATAAATACAGAATACATCTAAATTCTAATGCAATACATCAGAGAGGTTAAATTTGATACTACATCAATTCCTAACTTTGTAATAACCTTATAATACGTGTAAAGACTCTATTTACAGAGTTTTATTGGCTATTACAGATTTTTCTAATCAAATTTCCATAATTCATAAAGCTGATACCAGGTCGTAATGCTTGTGTGTACACCTGATATAATGCCCGGTAAATGAGTACGTTCTAAAACTACAAATCATGTAAGCCCCCCACGTGAATACCAAAATCATACATTATGTCACACGCAATGGAATCCAAGTAAATTGCTAAATCATATTGATGCAGTTTTGAATACAGCAACTTTAACAACCCTAATGCAAATAGAACCATCCAAATTAACTATGCGAAAATCTGACGTACTCACGCGTCTTTATGGATATGCTTTCCCTATTTGGTAAGGGTCTGAGTATATTACTTTGCGTATTTTAGGCTTATTAAAAGAAAAGGTAACTAATTCATTAACTGATGATGGAAATACACCTAAAATATCAACTTGTATAGAATGTAAAGACCTTTTTACATGTTGTTGTACTTGTGATAGCTACATGTTATCGTAGGCTAGACTTATACTACCACTGAGCGATGACACATGATAAGATTACTTACTTTGTGGTTGGCTCTGTACCAATACTGAGGTGTACCTGCTTATTCAGTCTGTTCTTATCCAAATCGACAGGAGCCGCAAGCTTAGATGTGTCGACTAGGGGGAAGAGGGGTAGACGCGCCGGCAGTACCTAGGGCATTCGTATAAATAATCAAGTATAACTTCACCATTATGAGTGGGACCATTGCTTCATCTGATACCTCATGGGTACCATACCCTGAAGCAGTCAGAATTAATCATTTTATATATACTGCCCCCCCCCCCAACTTGAAAAAATGTTAACAAGGAAAGCATTTTCTTTTCTACCTAGAAACTCTTTTTCATGACGTCAAGAAACATCCTGGACGGGACCTTCCACTATGCATCTTTGTATAATTCACATATATTGGGAGAGGATTAGCATGCCAGGCCTAAAAAAGTCACTTTCGGGTAAAACGGGGTAGGAAAAGATCAGGGTAGGTAGCAATTTTCTCTCTTTCTAAGAAGGAGAGAGAGATGCAAAAAAAAAAGAAGCACCGTAAACCATAAGATTTCCAAAGTAGAACCCACCTTATCATGGAATGTCATGTCATATTCACTATTTCCCATGGCACGATTTGTCGCAAACTGTGGAGCCATGTCCTGAAGAAAAAAATCATAGCGAGGTTAATGAGGTTCCCACGTGCGTTTATGAATTGATTTAGGTAACGTCACCATAGTCTGTGACAGTGCTTATCTTCTCTTTCACCCAATTGATTAAGGAAAGCCGGCGAAAAGGTCCATGCATCCGGCCAGATGCACTCACCCACCTATATGCCCACTCGCTGCCCCACTCACCCTGGAGGGTCTTGCTGAAGATAACGAGGGAGCTATTTTTTCTGAGAGAACTAAGAGAAGCGTGCTTGGCGTAACTCATCTTTTCTCTATTGCCAAAGAATCTCTCAGAATAGCTCAGTGTCTGTCAGTATTCAAATAGATACATTTCAGACGAAACGTGCACGTTTGCAGTTGGAAGCACTGGCATATTCCAGCAGTATCAGTTGACGAAGCATCATGACAACAAATTTTTGGTCGCTAAAGGCTTACTTATTTATAGTCCTGGTCTATATGAATAACATATAATACTCTTTACCAGCCGTAGTACAATCCTATAAACTAATCACTCCATGAACTTTGTTTGTCCTAGAAATACATGTCCAGGGCCATACCCAACCTGACTACATGTATAGTGCAAGAGTAGCACAGAACTCGGAAAAGAAAAGCAAGGACACTTCGAATAAAAACAACAGTACTTTAAATGAATAAGTTCTATTATTAAAGCTGGCACGAACATATATCTTGTAATGATGTTATATGAAATACTATAAAACATTTGCATTATATAGCATATTAGATTTAAAAAGGCTACATACTGGCCAGCGTACAGTTCTGTCCTCCTGGAGCACTCTGGGCTGAAAGAAATCAATCATTACAGAGAGGATTTGTCTTAGATTGACCGTCTCACTTACCATAGATCCTTGTGCATAAACAATGGCTTATTATTGATTAGACGCGAAACAAACCCAAGAAGCACCTTATTCCCTGACTTCTCATATACATAGAGATATATAACTTTAAAAAATGCAGTGAAGCTTCAAGGATATCGCCCCATAAGATTATGTGCCTGGACATTCCCCAAGTCAGGGAAGCATTTATGGTATGGTAGATCACTTGCATCAGTAGATGACTTGCATCAACATACCCTAGATTGACTAAAACAATATTAGAACTGCCATAAACCACGGCTTATCTGACCATTTCAGAGATCTCCTCTGGCCAATAGGTCGAGGTTCATATATAGGAAGGGTTTTTGTTATAGAGAATAAAAACAACGAATGACAAATTCTTCAAGCTCAAAGTGTGGCTCAACCGACAGTCTTGATTAAATTCTTAATAAGTCAACTTTACTGGTCAATTTAGTGAATATGTTTTGGGGAACTAAGCAGTGCAGATAGGCAGTTCCACATGTTTAACTGGGGGAAGTAGATCTAGCACTTACCTTACCGCTAACCTTGTGGTCAAAATCTGTGTGAGTGGCTGATCTCTTAAAGACGTTGTCTGGGATGTATTCATTTGTCCGGTTGTCAAAGTGGACATCATTCTATTTGGGAAAAGCAGTGAATACCAATGTAAATGTACAAATCAACACCGCAGACATGTATACTAGTACTAGCTCTCAGGCTGATAGCTGCAGTGATTCTCAATTTGAGGGAGTGCTGCCCACAAATTGAGGGGGTCAAAAGATTTTTCGCGCCTCCGGCAAAGTCCTGCCGCCCCTCACCTCTGCTCTTCTGTTACCACCAAGGGCCAGAACTGAATCTATAAATCGGGTAGGAGAATGAAGCTATATAGGGTACGTCACTCTTAGAGCCACCATATTGGTATAGACTGCTTGACAGTAGGCTCAAAGAAGACATGGAACATTGCAGACACAGTGCAAACCCTATGGACTCAAAGCAGACATGGGACTACAGTGAATGGTACGTCACTCTTGGAGCCACCATATTGGTACAGACTGCTTGACAGTAGGCTCAAAGCAGACATGGAATATTGCAGACACATTGCAAACCCTATGAGCTCAAAGCAGACATGGGACTATGGTGACTGACATTTTCTACCCTTCTCTACACAACCTCTACATGGAGACTGACTCAAGTTGGTGCGCGTGGTTACCACGATTTCCTCATCTACTACACAGAATATCTATAGTTAAAAAAAGTGATCAGTAGCGATCACTTTAGGGTGATCAAACTGACGAGGACGAGGGGGGGCACCCTGGTGATCTTTGGGTGATCACATGTGATCACTTTAGGTGATCATATTGATTAGTTTTTTCTCTCACATATTTGAGCAAAATAGAGAGTCATCAAAATGATGACATGGGTGATCACTTTGATTACTTTTTTGTTAGTTGTAGTTTTAGATTTATTTTTGACCCTCCCCTCTGAACCCTCACCCCCTCCCCCTCCATATTCTAGAGAACATCATTGGAGTATGTATACATACCCTTTTGGAATTGACCCCCATACAGTCCATATGGCATAAGTTTGTATTTTACTGATGGGTGCTTATCCTCATATTTCTGAATGAAACCTTTGAAACAGAAAAGGTGTCCAAGCTCTTAATATATCTATTTGACATTTATTCTCTTTTAAGAAAATACATCTTTGTAAAAGGAATTTTACATGTTCACATTTTGAATGTTGTTAGTTTATTCAATTATCCAATACTCCCAGTGTAGCTTTAAATCAATACATGTCCATAAGTATGAATCATATAATCATAACATAATTGTATAGTAGGGGCCCCTGGTGGCAAAAATTAGGTAATCAACTTGATCACCTTTGCTCATCTATAAGAAAGATCACCTAAACTCATCTACGCTGATCACTTTCCTACTAGTCTAGGTTTTCAGTGTACGTCCAGCAAGGTCGAATTGCTCTACCCCCATCCCTTGCAATTCGGGTCCATAGTCTTCCCCGCCATGTTTCCCTCTAGGCAGTGGGGAGGGTATAGGTCATATTCAAGTCTACACTGAAAATATGGGCCCCTATGAAGGTGATCAGTATTGATCACGTAAGATCCTCTTTCCATGTTGATGACCCGAGGTAATCATGTTGATCACCTTGGGTCATCACTTTCATGATCCCAGTTCACCTTACGTCATCAAGGTGATCACCCAACGTGATCATGTTGATCACCTTGGGTCATTTCTTTCTGCCATCAGGGGACCCTAGTATACAACAATGGAAAATACAACAGCCACTCTGTTGAATAAATTGATGTTTATCTTCAATCTGCTTGATTATGGGTGTTTATAAGATGGAAGATGTAAAGAATATTATTTCACAGAAATATTGGCAAAATTATTAAAGGCATAAGCATGTTTGAAGATGGACACCTCTTTTGTCACAGAAACTATAGTTACAACCATTGGGACTAGCTGGCATTTGTTATACAAAAATCGAATGTGCCTCCTCAGGGCATAAGTTTGCTGTAAGTGCCCACAATAAAGGCTTGGTTGTGGGAGGATGGGGGGGGGTAATTATGTAATTGCTTGAAAGGGATAATTAAAAAATATCAATTGATGACAGAATGATCATTTACCTGCTTCTCTTTGATCTTGTCAGACAGGTACTCTGTAGTGATCACCCAGGGTGATCGCATGTGATCACTTTACAGATCAGTGGGTACTTGCCCACGACTTCATCAATAAGATGACAAAAAGTGATCACTACAGAGTACCTTTTTAAGCCTTACATTTTCAGTGTATGTTATAGGGAATATTAGTCTGGGACACCCAATCAGATGTCATAGGGTCTAGGAGTGAATAGTATCACAGACAGAAACGTATTGGGCCTGCAAGCCACTCTCCAGCAGCACCAAATCTTGACTGGAGAGTGATGATTAGCAGATAAGGACATGGACAGTAAGGCGGAGGCAGAGTCAGAATACACATTCATTAGTTACCACCAATTAAGGGATTTAATGTAAGGGGTCTGGTCTTTGATATTATCAAAGGTGTCAAAAGCAAAGATTTAAAAATGTGATATCAAGCAAACCTACTTTGATAGTTAATTAGCCAAAACAGTGGCAAGATTGAATTACATCAATAAAATAGCAGAAGTGACTAGATCTATTCCCTCGCAGTCTCAACTTTCACCACTGAGACTGGTGCCCGAGTCTATAAGGGAATATGGGTCATTTCGTAATGTATGTACCTAATGTATTTAGGTAGGGAGGTGCCGTAAAACCCCATCCATAAGTCGACCCCACATATTATGTTGAACCTCGAATTTGAGCCAAAGATTCGACTTGTGGAAAAGATATTTGAAACAAAATATCCTCCCAACTTGGGACAAAACACTCAACTTTTACAAAATAACATGCAAAATAAAATCAACTCATTGGCGGTGTTTTATGTTAACATTTTTGAATATATGGAGTATTGCCACTTATGCAAGTAAAGTATTGGTGATAATGCGATAGGTGACCTGCTCAGAAGTAGTAATCTCCTTAGAACAAATCTATTGCAAAAACACACTACGCCATGACTGCAGCCAGGGGGAGATTAGGCAGATTATGAAGTACAATGAATATTCAATGTTACAATGCATTGAACTGTGAATATACACCTTTGGCTGAAAGTTTAGAAACTAACATGTAGAAAGGGCCTCTGTTCTGGTAGGCTGCTATTTGTCACATATAGTTATTGATCTCAAGCATTCCTGATGGAAGTTTGAAAATTAGATAGCATGGTGGGTTGCTATTGCATCATTGGATATATTTTTGTGATTATTTGCACCGTGCATATTAATGTGGGGTCGCATTTGTCCATGTCTGATATGATTGTATGAATAAAGTCATTTTGTTATAGACAGGTAGGAAAATTGGAAAATAAAAACACGTTGACATCAGATATAATTTTACTAGAAAAGAAGTTCAAATTAGTACATCCCAACATCATAATGTTGCAGATGTATTTACCAAACCGGTTTCAAAGCTCAATTCCGAAACGCACTAATGGGTGCATAAGGTGTAACATTGTATGTAATATATCATATCATAAGAGATATGTTATTCATAAGTTGTATTGATCATGAGTATACATGTATTGATCATAACTTAAAGTTGTATACATAAGTGATGTATAAATCGTGAGTTTAACTGAGGGTGCTAGATGGTAACCATGCAGTCGTTGATCGTGTACGCGGTCATCAATTGTATGATAATCTAACAGACCACACCTGGAGGTGAGACAACAGCTGTGGCAAGGTGGTGGTGCCAATGTTTGCAAAGAGTTCAGAAATAAAAGTAGTCCAATTTGGCAAATAACCCTTGATATTCAGTGATGATGAACTTTCAGAGCATGGACTCAGACCAACATCAATTTAGAATGAAATATATTTCTTTTCTTTCTTTCTTTTTTTTCCATGAGGCCAAGACTTGACTTCTCATATGTCACTGACCATAAAGGTTGTGACGGAACTGAACTGGATATTGCTTATACAAATCTTTCTGAACCAAGATCTAATAATGATACTGTGTCACACGGTTACCAACCCTCTTATCATCATTAGTACATGTACATTGTATCTGGATATATCTAGATTGAAAATCAGGGCTGGGTAATGGTATGAATGTATGTATGTAGCTTCGACAGTTGTATAGACCATTCCTCTCCTCAGTCTCTCTATGAATGAAATAGACTGATCCTCCGGCACTTTGGATTCTCTTTGGTCAATGTAATATGTACTATTAGATCAAAGTTAATCTAACATAATTGTTTCCAGAAAGTAAATCACAAGTACATATTTAAGGTAGTGAAAGGACCCCTTGTGGGTAATAGAACTGCTGTGCTCAAAGTTGTCTTAACCATATGAAAACATTCAATGTAAATTTAATATCAATCCGATGTTGTTTGAGTCCACGAAAGTTCACCTAAATCCCTTTGAACGGGTTCAATCCCTGAAATTGGCACCAAGTATCAGGCACCAAGTACCGCTCACTACAAAAGTAACCGTTATAAACCCCAGCTAATGCACTGAGTAGTAAAAAAATAGGTACTGTATTTAGTTGGCCATTACATCGTGCTATTAATGTGCTCTTAATCTGCCATACGGTCACACCTCACAACATGGTATAACAAGATCTAAGCACTTATGAAGAACCCCAAAAGCAGCCCTTATTTAGGGATAGCAGCTCAAATACAAGTTGCGTCGAAGAGGCCCCCTCCTACAATCCATGTTATCATGATAACTTTGATTACGGGATTTTTGAGCAGAGGTTTTCGGCAGCCACAGGTAAAGATTTTTTTCAAAAACGTTTTGATTTTGAGATAAAAATCTTGAAAAATCCCAGCGGCCACCTCACGACACAGCAGAAGAGTATGGATATACTAACCTAGCCGGAAACATTATTGACCAATCAGCCCGGCCAATGAGATAATTCCCTTCATTCAGAGCAGACTTTTAGGGTGCATTACATAACAGCTGGTACCCATCATGCTGGAGTTATAGCTAAAACCCTTGTGGTGTAGGTAAAGTGGAACCATACGTGCCATTATAAGAGATGTAGAATACCATATAAATTAGATAAATGAGGGTAAATGGAATCTCTCATGTGCCCATTTCAAGATGGGATATAAAAGAAATCTGGTCACCAAACATGTGACCTGCTATTCAGAGAGGTGTAAAACAAAGTAAGAGTGGGGTAGTTTTAGAGGAACCATACGTGCCACACATTCCACATCCTCATAAATTCAATACTGTATAGTATCAACCCATGTCATTTTCGAATTATTCTACTCATATAAGGTATTGATAACAGAAATAAGGACAGAATTTTACCAGGCATTTTTTTCTAGGAAACACTAAAATGTGACATAGAACCATACGTGCTACATGGAACCATAAGTGCCACACCATACATTATGCCTTAGATATCCTGAATAAAGAAGGTATGTGACTATGACAGATAACTAGTATAAAGGGACAATGCCCAGCATCATAGACAGGAGATATCATATGAATCTGGCCACTAGAAGGTGGAAAAATTATACTACTAGAAATGAGCCTATTTGGATCAAAATCCCATAGGAACTAATGCTATATAACTGAATCGAAAAATTGACAATTATTCATATTAATGTTCCCAACTTTTAGGATAGGTCCTTCAGTTCATTAGTATTTTGGAGAAAAATTTCAAAACGATCCAAGCATTTTAATTTTTACCCCTTAATGGACCCTGTGTGACCCCATTTCGCTGCGAATTGCGTTTTTCAGAAAATACGGGTAGATTTGGGGTCACAAAAATCAGTGATTTTGCTAAAAATAGGATACTTTTTAGGCTCAGTAATCTGTGGATAGGGGTTGTATTTGAAATCCAGTAATGTGGATGGTGTCAGTTTGTACAGGGAGTGCGGGGGCCGGGGGCCGTTTTAAGAAATGGCTGTGTCCCCCTGTTGATCTTAGGGGTCTGGACCCATATGTCAGCCATGGCTTAAATGCGGGAATTTATGAAAAGAAGCTATAGACCTACATACAGATCATTGAAGGTTGCCCTAATAGCCTATATGCATATCTATAATATGAATTTTATATGTCATAAGTGGTAATGAATAACAGTTGGCAATAGTTCGCAAAATCTGGCCAAACTGGCCGATTTCATTTATGTCAAAACATACCTGGAAGGCGGATACTCTGTCCCGGGATAATGGTTCCCTGGCCATCATTGTACCCTGTAGAATCAACACAAACAGATAGATGATTATATGATTTAGGATCAGTCACATAGGTCTAAAGTATATTGCATACACTGTTCGCGTGTCTGTTATAAGGTTCAATCAACTTCACAATCAATATTTGAAAAGGAGCACTGATATATGATATAGATTTACAAACGGCATGCAAGGGATGACCCTGGAGTATGTCTCAGGGTAGGGGGAGGGGGTGATGGGTGTGTCACAAAAGGGTTGAGGGTTTGTCCCTCACTCATGCTAACCTGCCGCTAGTGTGTGCCATCTCCCCTTAACCATTATAGAGAAGTATAGAATGTGCTGAATCATGCGCTCGATGACGTATTTGGTAGGGTATTAACCAACCTTGAAGCTCATAACTTAAAGTGCCATAGTCCGATTGTATCAAATGTGCTCTAAACAGTATTTACATGAACTTTTGAAATATTTTGGGGAAGGTCGAATCGTTAAATGCTCCGGTTCATACGACCGTAGAATGGGAGAGGAGGAGGGGAGATGTGCCCATCCATATATATATATATATATATATATATATATATATATATATATATATATATATATATATATATATATATATATATATAGAGACATTGAATAGTATAGGCTATGTACATGCAAAACTATAAGTATGGAATCATAGTGTGCACTCTAAAATTAGCAATGTGGGTATAAGTCTGAAAATTTCCCAAAAAAATATGAGCATAAGATCTGGAGAGAAAATGCAAACACAGTAGGCCCTATAGGTAGCAAAGCAAATACCTATAAAGTGGTAAGGAAAAATGCTTCACCCGTCGTCCAAGAATGATTTATTCCAAAGAAGATTTATGTTTGATCTCCGGTCATCGGATTATGCCAGGTAAATAATGGGTCTGAGGTGTTGCAATCTTTTTATCCCCAAACCCCTGACCCACCCTCCTGCATGCCGTTGAATAATTAGCAATCCAAAACATTTTAATAATATGCAAATACTCACACTGTAATCACGGTTGTTGGAGGATCTGTAGATACCCTCACTCTCCCGGCCCTGTACAAAGTTGTACTCGCCACCCTGGAAGATGTTGGTTTTCTTGAGGTTCTTCTGGATGTTTTGCACCCCGTGAAGACGCTCCGGCCCATAAAGAGCGGCCCGCCTGTCAGCCATGCCCGCTGACAGAGAGGACATCTTCCTTATCCCGAAAAATATAGAGAGACAACATTTTATATTAAAGTAAACTGGATACATTATTAAGGAAACTCTCTATATTCTCCGAGTCTGAACCGTTTCTAAATTCGGCACCTTTAGCATGGGAGAAAATTTGGGATGCTTTGGGAACCACACCCTTATCACATAGAATAATAATTCAGAAAAGTACCGGAGGCACATGGAATAACTGTCAGGGAAGAAAGATAACAGTGGACACTTTTCTAGTGTGACAAGTAGTTCTCCATGGGGGGGGGGGGGTAGTCGTATGACAGTGTCTAACATAAAATCAGCTTCGACTTGTAAATTGAATAAAGGTAACAGGCTGCCATCAATACTTCATGGGACTAGCCAATCAACATGTATCAGGTATTTTTTTTTTACAGTGACCACTCAACTGATCCCAGGCTAACACTTTTAGACTAATTGTATACATTCCATACAATAGAAAGTACATGCATCTTGCATCCAATATTTCAAAGGCACAAGATGTATTTAGAAAATTAATTTGTACATCCGGGGACATTTATCTATATTTCTATGCCTGAAATTTGAAAAATTCCAGCAACAAGAGGCAATTTGCCTACAATCTCGCCGGCGGGTCCGTAATCCATTGTAAGTTGTTATGATAAAATGGCCTGAGGATAGAGATGCTTCAATAAATGCGTGCCATTTAGAGGTACAGTATATGGTGAAATGCCTTCCAGGAGTTTTGTCTAATTTTTAATCAATTTCGTGAAAAGTGGGCCCATTTGTTGCAACAGAGGAACCATGGATGAGCCCCTTCACCAAATTAATATTCTCTATCAGATATTCAACTGGAGTTATTGTATAAAGAAAGTACAATATTTGTACTTACTTTGCGTTGCAGTTATCCAATGCCGAAAAAAAAAATTAAAATGGGTGTGATGAGGTGTGTATATCTAATTGATCCACAAGGAGAGAGAAGACCCCAGGTAAACTTTCATTCAGGGTCCGAGTGCTCGTCGTCGTTAGACGGCTGGTATCCAAAACTGGCTATGGTGCTCGTGACGTAAGCCTCCTGTCGGTCTACAGCTCGCCCGATCCTCCAGATAGGACTAAGCAGCATGAACAACAGGTTACAAGGTGAATGCCTACAGCCTGCCGGGGAGGGGAGAGGCGGTACAAGGCCTAGGGGGAGGAGGGTGGGCGGGGGGGGGGGGGGGCTGCTGGTTGCGGCCGTTGCGGCGGCAGAAGTGGTGGAAGAAAGCCACTGGGGATCTGGAGGGTCTTGCCAAAAACCAAGCGTGCATGGAATACAGAAAAGTACATAGAATCGTGTTGATGAAAATCATTCTCGTCCTCCCTTCCTTTAAACGTGCACGTTTTCACAAGCTAACGTTTCCATTTTCACATAAGGAATATGTAGTATTGCTTCTGGAAAGACAATCAAAGCGTGCATGCCATAGAGCACATTCATATGAAGACGTTTTGTGCAGGTTAGTGGCTAAACTCGTTTTCTTTTTGGCAATACCCTCCAGGTGGCACAGTAACCATGGTGTAGCCCCCTGTGGCGGTAGGTAATAAGAGGATTCTGATCTGACCGTGCTCGGGGGCAAGTGCAGCATGCGAGCCAAAGACAAGTAAGGGAGTGCCCGTTTTTAACAGGTGGGGGGATTCTTTTGTTTTTCAGCAAAAACAAAAGAAAAAAGGAGAAAAATCCCACGCATCACTCTAGAAAAATGTCAGACCTCTCTGAGGGGTGATGGAAAATTGTCGGTGCGCAGGCACGAACATCCACCGACCCCAATGCCCCCCCCCCCCTCCCCTTGTTAAAACTGACCATTCCATAAACAGACCCAGCTCAGCTATTGACTATTGATGTATCTGGCCACATCTTAGAACCTCACATATCCTGGTGTGAGCAACTGTGGGCCCCTAGGGTCTTACAGTTTTCTAAGTGCTATCAAGATCCAGTGAAATTAAAAGAAGAAAAACGTGTTGAGTGTCGGCCCTCGATCTAGAGTAGAGGCATCTATTATCATCACTAAAAGTCTATTTTTCAAATTATGTAATTAAATGTGCTGTATATGGAGAGTGTTTCCTTTCAGTCTTTGCCACTATGTGACACCACCTTAGCTATGGTACTATAAACTACCAGGTATATGATTAATATGTGAAGCGACTGGAACTATTTTCCTCCAGGTTGTATTCATGCACCATGGTGTCATCAAAACATTTCCCATGTACATAAGGTGCCACAAGTTGAACCAACGGTTACCTTCCAACGGCAGAGCGGGCTCAGCTGCTGTAAATACTGCTAACCCTGAAAGAAAGAATCAATGACCACTCGTCCACCCTAACCACCAAGCTCGTACAATTAGCCTTGGAACAATGGAATGACAGTATGATCATTCACACTGACTCAATGGGTGCTATTCAGAAAATAAACAACACCTTCACCCACAACAAATTAGCGATCAAAATTCAAAAAATCATCTTTATTAGAAGAAAAAGACATGGTCCTGCACTGGATCCCTTCTCACTGTGGGGTAAAAGGCAATGATTTAGCCGACAAAGTGGCAAAAGAAGCCACTGAACAACAAGAAATTTTCCAACCCGCCCCTATCCTTTCCAGGACACAAGCCAACAGCAAAATTCTAAAATATTCCAAACAACTTTGGGACTCTATCGAAACTAAAGAAAGAGCACTACCCCCGATCTCCAGATCCAACAAATGGTACAGATTAGTGTGCACCCTAACCCCCCCCACATAACCTCACTCCCAAGGTCCAATACGTGGCCACGCGGTTTAGGCTGGGGCATAGAAAGTGGGCAGATATACCTCGGTATACGCACTGCTACTGCGGGGATAAACAGTTCAGTATGCCACAAATTCTAACGTCCTGCAAGTACATTAATTATGAACCCCTCATAGACATTATAAACAAAACCAAACACATCCCACTCATTGGCCATCGTGCACACCTCCCCCCCCCTCCCCCATGAGGCCACAGGAGGAGAAAGGTTACTGACCTTTGCCATATCCCCATCCGCATGTTGGGGCCTGGCATCAATGGAAACTAACCAGCACTCCCCCCCCCCCCCCCCCGGGTCCTATAACTTGAGCTCAGTTATGAGGTATTTGCCAGATCCTCACTCCGATGGTGAGGCCTGGCATCCATTACCCCTGGCTCAGGTTTTCCCCTCCACCCCAAAACCCTTACCCACTTAGACGTGCTGTATCCCATCCTTTCTGCCCCCCCCCCCCAGTTAAGTACTGAACACGGTATCACCACCAAAAAGCTAACACATGTGGGTGAGAAGTGAGAAAACACACTACTCCAGTGCCTAACCACTCTTGCGCGATCCCTGGCTTTCTAGCAGGGCCTTGCATCATAGTGTGCCAGTAAGGTATGGAGTGATTTTCAATTCTTTCTCCAAAGTCTAACCCATTTTTGGTACATATATCATGATAAGTACCTCTACAAAACCCGACACACAGTCCTATAGTTTAATAACACAAATTTGGAAAAAGAGGACTGTTCTAAGGGGGTTGGTAAGCAACCTAGCCACCCTGGTCGGAAGGGGGAAAACCCAAGGAACCAAAACCAGACATTTTAAACGGGGCGCCTGTCAGCATGGCAACCAAGTCTGAACCGTCCGCTTGTCGGATTGAAGCTTCTACATTTGGTAATCAATGTTTAGATTACCACAAAAAGCTCATTCTTCAGAATTTGGATTAGATTGCCACAAAAAACTCATTCTTCGGAATTTTGCAAAGAAGAGCATGGCGTTTGACTTCTTTGACGCTGCCAGCCGCATTATGTGCTCGCCAAACCCTGCAGCCCCCAAGGCGGTCGGTAAGATTGCCAACTCACACTCCCCACAGAATCAGATGCTCAAATTGGTGCAACTGATCCTGGGTGCCCGTTGGACACAGCAGAAGCAGTTCAAAGAAGCTCTGCTGCTTACCAGGGGCTGTCCAATCATTCACAACATGAATGACGACTTCTGGGGTCAGGACAGTAATGGCAAAGGCATCAACGCCTACGGGTGTAGCCTTTCTAAATTGTTGGCTAAAAAACTTGGTAACAGACTTTAGGCCCGTCTCCCAGAAACCCCAGTGCTGCAAACTGGCTTATCAAAGGCCTGCCGTGTCAGCTACAGGCTAAAGTCCCACATAGATGCCTTATTCCAATTTACCCAAATTTGGAAAAACTCTTATTACCACCTTAATAAAATGTATAACAAACTCCAACCAAATTCCAAATTTCCCACATTTTCTTCTTACCACATAAATTCCAAACCAACACTCCATCTTACTTTTCTCCTACTACAGGTTTTTTTTAATTTTTTGTTTGGTGTGATGGTCTACTCCGACTAAAACACCTGTCCCCTTCAACGCTTTGCGCTTGGGGGGCTTCAAACAAAAAAAAAAAAAAAAAAAAACAACTAAAGGTCAATTGGACTCATATACTCGTGCTGGACACAACTCACCAGGTGGTTCCAGGAATGTTTACATTTATTACCAATTTACGGTATCTACGAGTATTTATACCATTCAAAATGGGAAGGAAGCTGACTTTTATTGCTAAGGCAAAAAATCAATAAAAAAAAATCGGAAGAAAACGGCTAATTTAGGAACTTTGAGCAGTTCTTTATCTCAGGGTGATGGTCTGGAGTCATCACAACCCACCACGACTCAGGTTTCCAGAGATGGATCTGTTCACCAGACGTTGAAGGGATTAGAAGACCGTGCATCTGCCATTGAACATCAGCTATCTGATATTGATTTTATTTTATTTTATTCAGCAAGTTACATCACAAAATATTTTCAGGCTAAGTATAACATATAATACAGTATTATGGCAAAAACACAATAGAAAAATAGTAGTTTTGTTTTGGTACATTCAACAGGGAAATACTTTTCACTCTATGATAATAAATTAGTGGTTTCACGTCTTGTTGTTCAGGGTCTGCAAACTTTCAAGGTGCTGCCTAATTTAGATGGAGATTTGGGGCATGTATAAAGGGCTCAAAGTGTCTCAGTAAATAGTTATTGGTTTAAAGATTTAACAGGGACAGTTCTGAGGCACTGTACCTATCCAATCTATCCAGTTGTAGATATAATAACTATAATGATGATGAGAAAGAATAGCAATGGCAGGGGCGGCGGAACGTGTGTGAAGTTGGGGGGGGGGGCTGGGGCCCAGAAAATTATGGTTGATTTTTTTTTATGGAGACATGGATTTTCCATTTTGGGGGCTGAAGGCCCAGAACATTTTGGCATTTTACCTTTGAATTGCTGTACTCTGAATGGATTTTGGCTTGTGTCAGAAAATTTAGAAATTTTGCTGTATTATGCTGAGTCCAAATTTCCTTAGTTCTCTAAAAGGTTGGGGGGCCAAAACATACTTTGGCCCCCTGTTCCGCCGCCTATGAATCATCATGATAATACATGAAATCATGAAACCAATTTCCTCTGAAGCCTATTGTACCATCTCCCCAGGTATTTTAGTCTATATTTTTACATTATAGGAAATGGATTAAAATAGGTAAGTCCCCACTTTTATATCTATAAAGGGAAGCTGGGAACAACAATTTGGATGCTTCAATATCTCTACTTTGGCTGACATTAGATCCGACATTGGGCAAAATTCAAAGACCCCCTCCCCCTCATAAATGCTTATTCACTTTCTCAGTGGCTTTGTACAGATCTCAGGAATGGTCATTGAAAGCATTAATTTGAAACAAACACCTAAACAATGAAGTGTTTAAGTGTTTAGCATTTAAACACTTGTTTAAACACTTCATAGTTAAACATGTTTAAAACTTAAAACATGTTTAAAATAAGTGTTTAGAAAAGTGGGGCAAGAAAGTGTTTAACAAAGTGTTTAATCCC
Source organism: Acholoe squamosa (assembly GCA_949317995.1). NCBI lineage: Eukaryota > Metazoa > Annelida > Polychaeta > Phyllodocida > Polynoidae > Acholoe > Acholoe squamosa. The sequence goes on along the minus strand of OX439035.1, from coordinate 54,306,323 downwards.
TAAACACTGTTTTTACAGTGTACCTGTATAAGTGTAAGTTATCTTCTCTAGTCAGCATTATACCATTAGAAAGTTTGCAATAAAACTAATGAGTTAGAACGATTTCGGAGAAATGAGAGTAAGGTTGATATAAAAGATAATTGTCAGTGAGTTTCAATAGCTAGCTTGAGGATGATAGGTGAGTGTCCGGGCCTTCCATGTTAAATGGTCAGAGTAGGAATACACACCGATAGAGTGAGTGAGTGGCTACTGAAGCAATCTACAAGTGATAGGCGTTACACCATTATAGAAGTAAAGAACTGGTAATGGTATGGGTGTAATATTGTGGAGGCCTGGGAAGCGAAGATATAAGTGTTTGTTGGAATTTGTGCTGGATGTGCCTTGCTATATCCCTATAGAGTATTGAATGTCATGGGGACGTGTCAGCTTGGGAGTGTCCTTGGTAGACTTTGTCCATGGGAATCTGGGGGTCACGGTGATAGAGGCCGTGGTCATGGGGATTATACCCCCATAGGATGGTAGTTGTGTTCCTCTCTAACAGATCCTATAGAGTCATGCCCAGGGTGAAAGTCCAAATGGTGTCTGGTGATGAAAAGTCAACCTGGAGGTATATAAGCGCTGTGCTGAATAGAGGGAGAGCAAATTGTGCTCACATCTTCAGGGATCCACAGTTCGACCTGGAATCAGAGGGGAAGATATCTATATTCACCAGCTTACTAGTAGGAATGGATTGAAATTCTGAAAAGTACCTATTTTGGTAAATGGGCGTTTACTGGGTGCCTTTCTGGCGTTCCCACTTAAATTACATAGGCCTAGAGCCTTATTAAGGATCTGATTATGTCATAGAGGAAGCCACTTATTTGCAGGATACTGATAGCTCTCTCTACTTGGCTCTCACTACCTAACTTACATGGAGTCACTACCATATACTACACTTGAAAGGGTTGTTTATTGACTGGAGTTGGGAACATTTGTTTGTATGTCTTTGGATTCATTTTGTTTACAATGGAGTTCATATGCTCAGTTAATTGGAATCATCGAACTATGAAAGAAATTTGGTAGAGTTGTGATTAAACGTTGGTTATGTGCAAAAATTGAGACAGGTGTTTGGAATTATATTGTATAGGTTTTATTATATAATATTGGTGGAGTTGTGATTAAACGTTTGTTATCTGCGGAAATTGAGGCACGTATTCGGAATTACCATGCATATGTGTTATTATTAAATTTGGTAGAGTTGTGTCAACGGACGGTTACATGTGGTGAAGTGAATGTACACGGAATCCAGGGAAGTTCAGTTGATCCTTTTATTGCATAGCTGACATGAGTGTTTCATAAAGGTGGTAACAATGATAACACTCGCCAAGATCTAAGCTCTGCCTCTGATCCTATAGCTCAACCTGTTGTAGGTTCTAGGTATAGGTGTAAGGTGTAAGTTGGGAGAGATGATAGCTTAGGAAAAGATAGCTTAGAAGAGATGACTGGGAGCTGCTCAAGCTACCTTATATACTGAGGGCATGAGCAGCTCACAGTGTTGTGAAATGTTCTGTACATGTGGCCCAATAGAATAGTGACACATGTCATAAGGAGAGAGTGCCACCTGTGGGTAGATTATGTTAATGAGGACTGAGAGGAGATTGTGAAATATCCTCTCATTCCAAATATGGTACCACAGGTGGATCGCACTTCCTCCAGTCACACTGTGTATGAGTAGATAAGGTTGGAATGTTATTACATCCTTGTACCTTATGTCACAGAGTGTCATGGAGGAAGTGTGTTTGTGATGAGTAATAGATCCTGGTTCCTGTTGGGGAATGCAGGAGATTGTTGAGTGTAGATCATGGGCAGAGCTCAGGTTTTATATGGCGAAGAATTTAGTAAATATGAAAAATAATTATAATACCCAGAATGGTCCATTGACAAATCCCCACATTCCTACTCGTCTCTGCACGAGTGTAAAGGGAGAAAAATAAGCAGGAAAATAAGGCTTTGCCAAGTCCATTGACAATTATGGGTATTATGATACAAATACAGGATTTTGGTGAAAACCTGATGTGTTGACATTATATGTGGTATAATGAAAACAGTTCTTTCTGGATTTACAAAAATGCAATTTGTGTGGATCAATAGACTTAATGTATATATACAGGTTTTAAATGCCGGGATATGTACAATGCCTAAAATATATATGTACCAGTATGTTATTGTGGGAAAATGAAAATTTTTCTGATTTGATAACATGTTGGTTTTATACAATAATACGCAATGAAATATATCCAGATGAAAACTAACCAAGTCTGGTGATTCTTGGTATTGTGGGGTCAACAATCAACACGAGGGTGATGAGTCTTTGGCTCCACATTACCAAGGCTTATAACTGAAGTTGTGTGGCGTCTGCTACACAGTCGGGTATAAGGTATAAGTCAAGGTGGTATTCAGTGTTATAGTTGACTAGAAACATGGTAATTTTCATGAAAATATGTGACCCATCAAGCGAGAACACCCCTCCGCGGCAGATTTTTAATTCCCCATTTGGCCACCAGGGGGCATTGGAGAGGCAAAAATACTGTAAAATCAATAAAAAAATATATTAAGCTAATTTTTGATGCAGAATTCAATGGTCTCATTTAAAATGCACCATTTTCGGTAGAAATGACCCCTATTTGGAAGGTAAAATGAACATTTTTCATGAGAAATCAGCCTATATGCCTGTTTCTGGTTGCCATGGCAACCATTCCAATAATCAAAATTTGCAGATTGTTATGCCAATTTTCAGGGAAACTCACCAAAGACCCAAATCTGAAAACAGAAATGGAAAATTCCTTCTAGATCAAAATCTATGACAAAAATCACCATATTGTTATGTATTTTTTACGGAAAAAGGCTGATTTATCGTGTTTTTAGATATTGTTATTGTTTATAATGTATTTAGAGCTTAATCATCAATTTCAAATATGAATAACGACCTATGTTCAAGGTGGGGTTCTGAAATAACTACTAGGAATATTTAAGCCAATGATGTCTCATTTTAAAGATCTTCAGATGAACTTTGATAATGAGTTTCCCTGCAGATGGGTGTTTTTGCTTGCCTGGTCACATATACAAAGATGGGATATATGCAACCTGTTGCTTAGGGATAACTAATTTGACTAAAACTCATAAATACATGTCATAGTTGAGCTTGAAAAACAGTGGTAAAGGTGATGAATTTTATAGCACCTAGAGAGGCAAGCCAGAAGGGTATTTTGGTGTGTCTCTCATAAAATTCATCAAAAATCATAAATTAACGTCACAATTGTGTCTCAGCAATTTGGGTTTAAAATATGGTTATACAAAGATTGGTTTTGAAAAATTGTCTATTTGTGTCTCTTGAAATGTCAATTTGGGTGCTGTTGGGAAGTAGGCTTTGTTGTCCTTATGGTGATATTGTCATTTTGTGGCCTGAAAAGTGCCATGGCGAGCTACTGGTTATAATTTGCCATGTTGTTTTGGTGTTGCTTGTTTCCGGACTTGATGGTACTGGTCCTTTCTCCTTGGGTTTGGCCTCTGGCACTGAAGGAAACGATGCTCTGTTGGTGGTAGGCCTGTTGAGGAAACAGCGGGAAGAGGAGACAATTCATCGACCTATAGTTTGTCTGTTATGGGATGCAGACAGGCCATGGTCAATACAGAAAAAGCACGTGAGGTCAATATCATTTTGTTAACGTACAAAGCCTAAGTACAGAGCTCGATTGATTTATTTGGCTTTAGCGCGGGTCCTGTATCCAGGGACGCTAAGGTTAGTTTATCTAGATTCCACCAGGTGGTAGTAGCGAGCTGGCGCTGCACCGTAATGGCGAGAATCAGATAAGTTATTGGGATTAATACAGGTATGACCTGCTCAGGTCGACTCCTACTTGTCTCAAATATCCTAAAAGAACTCTATTGATGCTGATTGAAGGGAATTTTGAATTTTTGGGCCGAAAAATGGGCGGGGGGGCGGAAAAAAAATAAAAAAAAAATTCTCTTTTTCTGTGTCGCCAAAATTTTGATCCGGGCTGCTATAAAAAGGGGGGTGCGTGATGTCATAATGTTACATAATCATGGAGGTCTACGAGGTGGACATCGTTTTGCCTAACGGCACGATCCTACACGTAGTGATCACCATGACGGGCGGATTGTAAGTATATTTTGATACACAAAGGGGTGATATTTTAAATTTTGACAATTTTGAGGGTCGAGACATGGGACATTTTGGTCTAATCCACTCCTCGGATTGTGTTTCAGCATCACACAGATCCAGTGGATAATTGTCCCGCCCGGGGGTATGCCGAATGGCTACTGAGGTAAGTCCGATTTGAGCAAGTTAAGGTCTGAACATGTGCTAATGTTGTTGTTGTGGTAGAGGTGCCACATGCGGATGTCACATGACCGATGGTAGTCATGGTGACGGCCGTGACGTCCGTCAGTTTCGGTAACTAAAACGAAACCAAGATGACGCCGGGCTGCCGCGTATGGCGCGAAAATTGTCGGACCAGGCGCTGCAGCCGGTGCCAATACCGATGAACATTAGTGTAGGCTGGTCTATTGTGTTAGTTAGCCTTAGCTGTGGCTATGATGTTGTTTTAGCTCATTATGTGTGATGATGGCTGTGTATGGGTGTGTTTTGGGTGTTTGGGGGGTTCATGGTGGGGTGGGGGGAAATGGTAGGCTAGATGGGGTGGGGGAGGGGGGGCGATCCCCACATAAGCGTCTTTGCGGCATATGTGTGAGGGTTACCTGCCATCCCCACATAAGTGTGATGGTATCTTCCAAACGCTATCGACATTTGGGTATAACTTGGGACGGTCCCAAGTTATATGATTGTGGGGGTGGCCGGTAGTAATTGAGGTGGGGGCAGTGGTTTCCATCATGAACCGAGGCCGGCCATGTTGGAATGGTGAGTCGAAATTTTACCTACCATAGACTATGTATGTGGCCCTCTCAGCCAGGTTGAGTTTAGACATATACAGATAGTTGGGCTTCTGGGCTTCTTGGGGTTTAGCAGAGACCCATATGCTTTGCCGCCGTTTGGGCCTGATCCTTCTATCTGGTATGCTCTCCTGGATCGGGGGACGATGCCGTGGCTAAGACTCGCCGGGCATTCACTATTACAGCGTGGGGACACCTGTTCTATAAATAGAGCGGGTGATTCCCCCGTTGTTATGGTTACGGGTATACTGACAGAAACGGTTTGTTTTGATTCTGCCAGTGCACATGTACTCTACTGTAATAGTGATCCATACGAATTTTGATTTGGGGGGGAAATAGGGCTTGGGTCATTAAGTTGGGGGGTGGGGCTTGGTTTTGTGTGAGAGAGGGGGGTGGGGTGTGGGGCGCAGTGAATTTTGGGAATTTTGGGTTGGAAAGATGAAAAGTTTTATACAAAATTTTGGGGGTCTTGTTGTTTATAGGACACTGGTAGGCATGATTTCTAAAATAGACTAGCTTGTTAGGTTAATCTGTGGCTAGTAATTGATGTATTTTTACCCTGACTCTTTTGTAAGAGGTTTAGAGACTAGTGAGCTAAGATGGTTCAATGCAGTGGTGGGGGGGCATTTGGCTTGATAACAGTGAACAGCTTGCCAAACGGATCCATGGCCTTGCTATTTGCCATGTGGGCCTAGAAGGCTATGGATGGGCCACCCTGGATTGAGTCCATATGACTTTGGTGCCTTAAGGCCTAAAAATTAGTATGAAATAAATGGGTAATCTGAGGTAGGAAGGGTTGTTTTGTGGGGTGGGTGGGGTGGGTGGGGTGTTGCCAAAGGATGATAAGTAAGATCTAAAGTGGTCAGGTCGTCGTAGAAAGGCATGAACTGGACTGCGAATTCAACTATCACATTTTACAAAGCACTCTGGGCGCACACTACCATTGGCATGTAATGGGTATCTGGGTAACATGATGGCATAATCCATCATTGTCATGCTAGAACGATTGATGACGCTACTAATGGACACATAAGACTAAAACCTACCTGGGCTGGTTGCATGGCAGCTTCGGCATTTGGCCCTGTGGTCTCCGGATACTTGCTCCATATGGTAACTGGGTTGGTAAGTTTGGTATATTGTTTGGGAAGTGGGAAAAATGGGGGTAGGGTGAGGCTTATAAGCACTTCATGAGGTTGGCTAATTCCTCATTACATGCCTCCCGATGAGGTATGTCTCACCCATATATGGCACGGGGCCTAGCTATTGGTTGGTTTGCATACACCTGCGCATTGTGATATGCAAATTTGATGGGCCTCCTAGGGGGGGGCGCAGATGATTATTGGGTGATCTGAATATTGTAGTTATAATGGGGGGTTGATGGTTGCGGTGCTGAGATTAGTCAGCTTGTGGGGGTGCACTTGTTCCTGTTATGATAACACAGCAGGGAACTGTGCTGAATTATTTGATTAAGTGTCTCACCAAACATTCCAGTACCAATGGTAAACAGAGGTATAAACACGGATCAGGATGCTAGAGAACTGCGCTCTTACAGTAGGCCGTCATTTGGTAATACTTTAAGGTATAGAGGAGCCCTGAGCTTGTAACAAACCGGCGCATGCATGCCCCAATTTAATGGGACACAAACCGAGCGTACGCTGTGACCGTGGGTAATTTATGTGGCGTGCCAACCAGATCATCCAGTTTACGGCTGCCTGAGCCTTCAGAGAATTAAATAAAATTTTTGGCAATGTCACCCACATAGTTGTGTACTAAGGTTTTGATGTGTTGGGGGGAATAATTGGAATTTGTGGAAAAATAAAACATAAAAAAAAAGGTGAATTTGGTGGTTCTAACGAGTGCTCTCCATTGAGATAATATATGGGGAATGGAGAGCGAACATCTATTACACGAAAAAAATATGCCTATAGTGCGTGCCTAGGTGGTTCTATGTATGTCTGTTTAAGGGTGGTAAGAAGGTTACCATGGTTGGGTTTGTTAGGAATAATAGATAGGATTTTAGGGCTGGGGTGGGGGGGCGGTGGGGGGGGGGCAATGCCTATACTCTGACTATAGACATTGTAGGATGTTTTTGGAGGAAAAGGGGTTTATCAGCCAGTAACACTGTGAGTCTAAGGTTTCTAACATATTTCAAAATGTGTGCTTGCTATTCTATCAACCATTTCTGGTTAATAAAAACAAGGAGGCGCCAGAATCAACGAGAGCTCTATACAAGTGGTTGTCCATGTTAACAGATACTGCACTCTTAGTCAGTTCTGTATCAACAAAAATGGCCTTACCTTGCTGTCCATATTGACTAGACTTGCTCTTAGGCTTTAGAATTGGGGTATCCTGGCTGTGCTCCTTATTGTCAGTGCAATAGTCCTGGAGGTGTGAGAGTCAATTGAGAGTTAATTCTGCTTAGTAGCAGAAGCAGGAGTAGTGGTGGGCGGTCGTATGGTCGGCTCCTTTGTGGTCGGGGTTGGGGACTATAGGTGCAGTAGTTCCGTTCCCTGAATCCTACTTATTGTGACTGTTCCTGGGGCTGTCGCTGTCGGCGTCAGATTGTGGCGCTGTATAGCTCCTACCAGGGGTGGTGTTCCTTGGGGTGTCGGGTGGGTATAGCTGGGTCATTTCGGAGGCGTCAGGTGATGAAATTTTCTCCTGGAGGTGGTGTGTAGTATCACTTGTGGAGTGGTTGGGCGCGTCTAGCCCAGGTGATGTAAAAGTGCGTTGTTCTGAAGCTGGCTCCTTTGGTGAAGTCTCACTATTGCTCATGTTTAATGAGAGGTTGGTAGTGGGATATTCTTGGAGGGTTCATCCACCATCGTGTCAACGGACGGTTACATGTGGTGAAGTGAATGTACACGGAATCCAGGGAAGTTCAGTTGATCCTTTTATTGCATAGCTGACATGAGTGTTTCATAAAGGTGGTAACAATGATAACACTCGCCAAGATCTAAGCTCTGCCTCTGATCCTATAGCTCAACCTGTCGTAGGTTCTAGGTATAGGTGTAAGGTGTAAGTTGGGAGAGAATGATAGCTTAGGAAAAGATAGCTTAGAAGAGATGACTGGGAGCTGCTCAAGCTACCTTATATACTGAGGGCATGAGCAGCTCACAGTGTTGTGAAATGTTCTGTACATGTGGCCCAATAGAATAGTGACACATGTCATAAGGAGAGAGTGCCACCTGTGGGTAGATTATGTTAATGAGGACTGAGAGGAGATTGTGAAATATCCTCTCATTCCAAATATGGTACCACAGGTGGATCGCACTTCCTCCAGTCACACTGTGTATGAGTAGATAAGGTTGGAATGTTATTACATCCTTGTACCTTATGTCACAGAGTGTCATGGAGGAAGTGTGTTTGTGATGAGTAATAGATCCTGGTTCCTGTTGGGGAATGCAGGAGATTGTTGAGTGTAGATCATGGGCAGAGCTCAGGTTTTATATGGCGAAGAATTTAGTAAATATGAAAAATAATTATAATACCCAGAATGGTCCATTGACAGTTGCAATTGAACATCAATTGTGTGTCCGAAATTGATGTGTATATTGAGAAATACATCATATTGGAGTTATCATTGAAAATGATTGATGGAGCTGGACCATTTTAATAAAAACCCTTGGAGATGAATTACTTTCCCAAATGGGCAGTGGGATTTAGACATGTTTCTATCACTTGATGCTAGAAAATAGATTCCCCAACATAATTAATTCGAACTTGAGAGATCGGAAAAGGGTAGTAATGTAATTGGTGGAAACTCGAGTACTAACTATATTTTACATTGATAAAAGATGCCACTTTAGCATATAAAACCCCTCTTTCCCCTCCGTCTGTAATAGCCCACTAATAAGAAAAAGGAAGGAAATGTGGCAGGTATCACTCATGCACTATACCTGGCCAACTATCAATGTAAGACTTGAATCATGAATATGCTTACTGGAAGGGTCGTTTGATATGTGCTCGCAACTCTGTTCTTAGAAAGATTTTTATCATCAAGCTTTTGAATGTTTTGTTTGAGGAGCAATCCCCTCTGGAAGGGGTCACCTTGTGTGTGAGCAGCATTGCACAGAATCAAGTTATCCTTGTCCTGCCATAGCTTAAACATTAAAGCATAAGCAGCTGTGTATCCCTTCTCGACCCAAGAGTGTCACACTGACATAATCTTCAGGGGTCAACCTCAGAAATGTCTTAGAGGTTTCTAGTTTTTATTACTATCTCATAGTCCTTTATTCTGAGGCGTTTGAAGACACTGTTGGTTAAGGACAGTGGCACTCTCTACATAAAAACTTCAATATTCCAGCATGGGTAGTGTGTAATGTTTGTATATTTCTAGGGCTTCTCTTTCAGAGATGAGATGTCTGATCTTATGTAGTTGATACAACCTATATCCACATCTCTTTCAGTTGCAGAGATTTGAACCGAGTAATTGATTTATTGTTCAGAACTATGCCTAAACAGAAAATTGATGTCTTTCCAGCCACGTCTCTATTTTCAATGGTTAAGATGGGGTATTGGGTATTGGCTGTTTTTGGTCAGGTACTACAAATAACGTGGAACGTTTGTCCGAATTGGTAGCACACCATCGCAAAATGATGTCCAATTCAGGTTGTGATATAGTTTTAATATATTTTTGGGTTTCGCCTTCAGTGGTGAGGGCTACACCATCTGAATTTAGTTTTCAACTAAAGTTGGTAGTTCATTAATATATATGCAGAAAAGGAGGAGCCCCAAAATAGAGCCTTGTTGGACCCTGAACTTAATATGCATGGTGACAGAGATGGAGTTATTGGCTCTAGTACAGTGACTTGGGTTTGTAAGGTAATTATAAAACCATCTAATGATGCCTCTATTGGCCCCCAGTTGTGAACCTTTTTGAGCAGCCTGCTGCGGTGGACAGTATCGAAAGCTTTCCTCATGTCTATGAATACTTCAATAGACATGATGTAAGCTTTCCATGATTAATATCATTGTAAATCTATTGTGTTAAATTGTAAATGACGACAGCCATTGACCCTCCAGGGGTAAAGCCAAACTGATCTGGAGAAAGTGAATTATTGTCCATCATGTGATCGATAAACTTTTCGTTCACTACCTGCTCCATTATATTAAGAATCTACTGGAGGCAGCAGCATTCATTGAGTCGAGTGTATCCAGTCACAGGGAACAAGGGGGTGGGTCCTACTGCTGCATGTGCTGTTTACAATGTGAGGGCTACATCATCGAAACGCTTGCCAACCAAGAAAGTAGATGCAGTTGTCATGACTCCATGGTAACAGCGCAAGAAGTAGTCACCTTTACTCAAGCCGGTTGTCGAGGAGAAATGGTTCAGATAGGGAGGCGAAGTAACATGCGTGCGGATTCTGAGCTCAGCATATTATCACCTGCAGGCTTGAAGGATAAGGGAATATTTTAGGCCTAGCATAACTTTTTCAAGAATGAGAGTTGAGCCTTAAAATTTCATATATGGTGGGCCTTCAGGTCAATTCAAATATTGGTCATTTTAGTTCGAAATCAGAATTTTTTTTTATGACATAGTTTATCGCGCGACTTAGGCTCCCTATTGCTATTCAAGCCATAATAGCAGTGCAAGCTCTTCCAGATCATCCTTCATTGATTCTATGGTGTCTTACCATCATAAGAAAAGTAACAGGGGTGAGTTTGATCAGAAAAATTTTCTTAAAAAAGGTGAAAAGATAGATCAATTCACAAATGATCAAACAACTTTTTGAAGATGGGGAGGACATGTTTGAACATTGTAAAACATCTGACTGTGTGTACTGTCTGTAACAGTGCAGGCCACCCAGCAAACAAGTGTTCTAAAAATAAGAAAGATTAGAATTCTGTACTTAGGCTAGGTTCTGTTTCCCAAGGTGATTTTATGATGCCTCCTGAAGACACAGTATTTATGGTAGACCTAGCTAAGCCCCCGTTACAACTATCCCGGGTAATATTAAAAATGATAGTGTTAGTTTTGATGTAAATTTTTGTAATAATACCAAGAATTTAATTTTGACTCATAGTGGCCCAGTACAGGGCAAACTCGTTCCACTTTTTACTATGGAATGTGTAAATAGACCTAGCTTCAGGGTTTATGATAGTTGTTAAAATGGTGTGTGTAAAACTGTAAATGTGAGCACTTTATTTATGGGAGAAAGGCTCAAATACTACCATGTAGACTTGAGACAGTCAGATCTTATTATTATTAATCAGATATGATTTTTTATGGTGTAGTTTCACTGAAGGAGTCAAAATAGTGGATCCAGATTTTATAATGAAATTTTTAATGAAATGTGTGGAATTATTTTAGATGAGTTGTCACAGGGCTTAATAACTCTGACTGATTACAGACCGAAGTGTATCCACTCTCTAGGTGGTGTCCAGTGGTAAGCTTAGACCCATCACCGACTGTAGGATGCCAGCAGATATTTCAATACACAATTACATGATTGCTATGTTGAAGAGTTTCTCATATTCATAGTTCTATTAACACTATAACATGTCAACTTGACATGATTGATTATATGAGCATTGAAATTTGCATACCGAAGTATCAGTGTTTATGGTCCACATATTGGTTACCAAGGCTTCAGGTGGGATTTTGGTGATGGTGAAAATTTCTATGAGAGTGATCGCCTGACTTTCGGTTTAAGATGTGCCCTATATATATTTGATAGAATTTCTGACGTTTTAACCATGGTAGCTAAATTCTTTGCTGTTGATAGAGTAGTAAACTATTTAGATGATTTTGTCATCATAGCTCATTCTGAAGAAGAGTATTTGAGAAAAAGAAATATTCTCATTGAATGTATGGAATTTATGGGATTAAAAATATCCAAAGAGAAGGTAACTGAACCAAGTGAACTGTTTTCTTGGCCATTCCTATTGTCTCCACAAAAGGTCATAAATCATAGAAGTTTGCATATGAAAAATTTGGAAGTATTCCAGCTCTTACACTTAGGATTTTAGTTTCCCCCCTAATTCTTTTGGCTCAAAATGTAGGGCTCATTGAGATCTACATGTTACATATGGGTTTTGATGGTCCAATATGCCTATTTTGGACACCAGAGGGTTAAAATAGGCCCAAAATGACCAATTTTGTAGGGAAAAATCAATAAATCCGACATCTTTCATAAACTTTTAAAAATTTGACAATAGGAATGGGTCCTTCCATTTATGACCACTGAAATCTGAAGGGAAACCAAAATTTTGGACCTAAGATTGCCTTCCTAGGGGCAGTTGGTCTACTTTTTTTGAGAAATTAACTTTTTGTAAAGTAGTTTGTCTGGGCGAAAACTTTAGGGCATAGGTCCCCCTCCTACAATACCTATGATGTATATGGATTAATTTTCTGTGCTAACATTTAGAGTTAGTCCCATGCTAAAGTAATCTGAAAAAAAATGGAATTGCTCCATTACCTTGGCTGTCAGAAGTTATTTACCCCCCACATATATCTAAGTGTCCATAGTGTAAGACAGATAAATAATCCCTCATTGTTTGGAATAGCAGGGGGGGAAGTCTAAAAAATGTCTTCCCAAATGACATTTTAGTTTCATGCCAGTGCTTCGTTTCCTAAAGATATTATCATCATACCTCCATAGAAATCTCTAGTCTGGACCATTCTGCCCTGTAGATTATAATAATTGTATTAGCATTTATGTCAGATACGTTCTTCTTATCATAGAATGAACATTCTTGTGATAAACTTTTATCACGATTCTGGGAATCTGTCTTCCCAAATGACATTTGAGTTACATGCCATGTTGAGAACCTCGATTGTGAGGTGTTCACATTTTTTTTTTGGCCCATTAAACCTATATACCACCTGAAAGTACACATGGTGGGCATTGTAGCTGCAGCTCTCTGAATCCAACCCTTAGACCCAGTAGTCAACAAAAGTTAACATAAAAGTTGACCAAATACATAAAAAAATTAATTCTGCATGGGTTAAGGGAAAATACCCCCCTTATGTCATTCGGCAAGACACCTTTCCAGGGTGTTCAGGGTGTCGCCACAGCAACGGATTTCCTATTTAACTGAAAATATTCTGTGGGTAGTTACCCCAACACCTTTACATTACCACAAAAAATATCTTTCAGATACTCCAGGGTCTAATCTCAAGCCCCATCTGCCAACTTTCTATGATTTTCGACCAAAAATTGAATTATCCTTACCACAATGAGTGTATGGGTAAGAAATTAGTCTCTAAAAATCTCTACAATAAATAGGTGGGTTGATGTCTTTCCGCTCACAGGTAGTGCGAGGGGGTAGGACATTTAGCAGAAGAATTCTTGACCGTTGTGCCAAGGCTACGAATAAAGGCGTCATTAGATTGTTTGAGAAAATGCAAAAATATTTGAAATGGTGGAAGGATGCAGTCTTTAATTGTATTATATTAAATGACAATGAGAAAACACCTAAGTACTCAGACTCCTCTATACAGGGTTTTGGGGCTTGGTTCTCAAATGATTATCAATATGGTACATGGAATAATGTAGTCCCACTAAGGGAGCATTCATTATTTATGGCAGGGGCGTGAAAATTTCATTCGGCAAATACCTGAAAATGAAGCGCCCCCCCATGTTAATATCCCAAAATGAACCGCCTTCCCCACAGAAATACCCCAAAATGAATTGCCCCCCCTATGTGAATACCCCAAAATGGAGTGCCCCCCATCGTGAATACCCCAAAATAAAGCCCCGTTCCCCACTCATTACTGCTCACTGTAATACACTAAAATTGATTACCTCAGTAGAAATCTCCTAAAATCACCCTTCCCCTTATCACATGAAATAGCACTTACCTGTGCTAAGGGATTTTCCTTTGAACAACAACACTGCACTGGCTACCTTATGGCAATAGCACCTTACTATGTGTGCCTCTCTTTATGTTGCTGCAAGCTGGTGTAGTAGAAGGTGTGAAAACTCCTGTAGACACAATCACTACCAATGGCGGTACCACTGACAAACTTGGATTGTTGCCCCAATGGATGCCATTATAAGTGGCTCTATATTTCATTTCATACATAGGGAGTGATCATTTTTAAACAGGGGGGGGCTGGTGGGTTTGCGCACGGATGGGCTAAAAAATTCTGGCCCCCCCCTCTTAAGGGGCCAAAATCTTTTTACCAACACCTGAAGAACTTTTTACCTATTCCAATGTAGCAGGGTATCCCATGGGTGCGGCCATTGGTGGACCTTGTTACCAGCGAGTTCTACAGATAAGACCTATCATATGGGTACCAGAAGGGTCCCAGTTGGCCCCCGAGAGGACCGCAGTGAACAGTTGGGATCATCTCATTGGCTAATAAGTAAACCTGCTAAGCCCTATTCTGAGATAGCAGGTTGTCCCATGGGTGCGGCCATTGCTGGAGCTTGTTACCAGTGAGTTCTACTGATAACATAAACAAGTGTTTGTGTTTAATTGATCCTATGCCCATATTAGATTATGCTACTGTAAAACCCAGAAAACAACCTTCAACCACATGTATAAGACAAAGCCTGAATTTGGGAGAATGTTATAAGTTGCACCTGATAAGGTTCCGATTGCCTAATAAAGTTTATATACCGTTTTCAATGTAATTAGCACACACACCCTAATAAGTGCACACCCCTTCTTTTAGAAGACCTGTTCATAAGCCGACCTTAGTCATAAGCCAGGGGTAGAGTTTGGGAAAATGTTATGAGCTGATTTTGGGTTGAAATTTCAAGAGTTTTCTCTTATAGCAATGATTCGGGGGAGACTTTGGGAGAAAATAATTTAGAAGCCGATTTTGCTCAAAAATAGGAATAAAAATCTGGCATATGACAAGTACCAGTTCCCTAGAATGAAATATCCCCTGGCAGTAATGTCCTAAAATGAAGTACCCCCCTACATGAATATCCAAAAATGAAGCGCCTCCCCCACAGAAATGCCCTAAAATAAAGTGCCTCCCCCTCAAGAATGTCCCTAAATGAGCTGCCCCCCCTCGAAATGCTCACCCCCCCCCCCCCCCCCTGCCATAAATAATGAACGCTCCCTAAAGTACCATGCAGGCTTTTTCGAAAAAAAAAAGATTGGCGAACGCACAGAATTTCACCCCCTCCCACCAACCCCTGTTGTAAAACATTGCAATGACCACTCCCTAAGAAAGAGTAAACATTTTTCTGGGTTTCTTTTTTCCCCTCCCCTTTCGTTGCCGTTTACACTATCCCAGCGCCGAAGGCGCTGGTCTGCCATAGCATAGGGCGCGCGCGACGGGCCAGCGACTGCTCACAGGGAGCGCGGCAGTCGAGATGAGGCCAGCTTGGAGAAGCGATGGGCGTGACCTAGATTTATAATGACGTCACGCAGGTGCCCGTATTATGACAACAGGGCCGCAGCCGGCGTGTCAATGCCCAGGGGTCAGTGGGCGCCTACTCTGTGTCCGTCAGGTCAGCTGCTGAAGCGAAGCAGGGGATGGACGGAATAGGTAAGCACATCCTTGTGTTTTCAGAATAGTATCTAGTTTCTCTATGTGGACCTCAATTACATCAGAGACGGCTCATAGACCATAAACTGGGAAGCTTCGGTCAAACTTGGAGGGCTCAGAACATTGCATATTGTCACAGTCATACTCATAGTGTCACAGATCGAACAGAGCTAATCATGATGATAAGTCTCACAAGATTAGCCGTACTAGTAGTATAAGTATTGTATAGTGGCTAGACACCCTTGGTAGATACCGTAACCCTGGTTCGGCGGACATAGCGGTTACCTTACGGAGGTAAACAATCCCTCAACGCTGTTCTACATGCTGACACTATTGCTGACAGGAGCAGGCTACCCTTTCCCGAAGGTTATAACGGTAAAGTTCCTGACACCATCAGTGGCATATTGGACCATGATTAGTAACAGCCTGGCTACACAACTACACTACAGCTTATAAGGGCGCAATAATTCTTTATCAACTTGGGGGGGGGGTCCACCCGTCTATGGGAGGGGGGGGGGGGCAAAATTAATTTTCAAGTGAGATAGACTTCAGTTCAGACCAATCAGACGATTCCCTGCAGGCTTTTTTAGGGTGCAACTGGCATCCATCGTAATGGCTGTCATCAGTCTTCCAGGGAATGGTCATTATTTATCAACAGAGGGGTTGAGGGGGGCGCAAAAAACTTTTGACTCGCCTGAGGGGGAAGGGTGCAAATTTTTTTAACCCTACTCAAAATTTTGCATTGGCCTTTTTGGTTCAGTGGGGACCAATTGTCGTGCACATTTGTCTATATATCACATTTCCTCACCTGTGGATAAACAGGGTCCAACTTTGCATTTACAAGTACCATAAAACCCTGAATATAAGCCGCGGCTCATAGACTATTTCAGACTTATAGGTCCATCCTGAACTCAGGATGCGGCTTATACGAGGGGTTTTACGTATATAGACTGTACTCAGAAATATAGAGTATTACAGACCACTCGTGCAGCTTATAGCAAAGCTATGAACTTGGGTTCTGGCTTATAAATACGCGGGTGCAGCAGGTTTTACGGTGGGTCCTTTGGGCTTTTTGGACGTCTGTGTGACATCTTATAACCTCACAGGTGAATTTGCAGCAGGATCTTCCTAGCCGGTCCCAATTATTTTAGGACATCTTGTGTAGTCAATTGACCTCAGGGTTGTAGGTGGATACCAAGTACGATGGTTTCTCTTCAATCATGGGTTTTTTGGATTTTGGCTTTAATAAGGATACCGGGATACTCGATGCCTTTGGCTGGCTCTATAGAAGTACTCAGCTACAAGAGCCAGGGGCTATCCTTGGCAAAATGTTTACCTGTTTTGATACAGAAACTTGTCATCGGCTGAACATATCTGTCTAATTCGAAGGAATTGACCATAGGTGATACCTTTTATGCTATGTCTGGTGTGGGACGATTTGAAGTGTATGTTTGAGCAACTATCTGTTAGTTTGGTGTACAGGTATCGAGAAAATCTACTCTGGTGGTCGAAGCGAAGTGACCACAGTCACATAAGTTGAATAGATTTAGAAATAGATAAAATATAATGTGCCTAACACACTGGGTCTCTGCTGCCATCTGATGACAAGTATGCCCACTACCGTCCAGGGTGAAAATGGTGGAAAATCGACCCATGTCACTTTTGTTCCAGAAGAGCACTTTCTTTCTTATCAAGTGTATGGAGATCCATCAAGAAACGTAACCTTAAGGATTGTTAAGGGAGTGATCATTTTTTAACAACAGGGGGGGGGCCGGTGGGTTTGAGGGGGGGGTCAGAATTTTTTCAACCCCTTGACCGGGGGGTCAGAATTTTTTCAATACCTCTGATGGGGGGGGTCAAAATAATTTCACCTGT
Source organism: Acholoe squamosa (assembly GCA_949317995.1). NCBI lineage: Eukaryota > Metazoa > Annelida > Polychaeta > Phyllodocida > Polynoidae > Acholoe > Acholoe squamosa. The sequence continues at coordinate 54,289,045 of OX439035.1, read as the reverse complement.
TTTCAGTGGAAAACCCCGCGCGTTACTATAGGCTAAAAGGGGACGTTCGCGCGTGATTTTTGTCCCTTATGGGGGGGGTCGAAAAAAATTTACCCCCTCGAGAGGGGGGGGTCGAAATTTTTTTCGCGCGTCCGCGCGCAAACCCACCAGCCCCCCCCTGTTGTTAAAAAATGATCACTCCCTAAGGTTAAGTTACAAGAGTACACATATTCATGTAATTCATTTTTTGGCATATACATAGTTGAATGCTTCTTGCTAAATCTATACATATTATGAGTGGAATCGATATTTATACGGTTAAATGCGATATTGATTAGTTTAAGTCACCACCATACACACACTGTCCCACCTCCACACCTGTCACTGGACACAGGTGTGTTCACGAGCAGGCAGTTTTTTTTTCAGCAGTTTGATTAGGACAATGTACTACCACATAGACCGCAAGGAAAATCCTTGTCGCCCCATGGGGATTGGTATGATGCATATTATGGCCCCTCCTTCTCCCATGTCGGTGACAGGTAGAGCATTGCCAGCTATACCAACCTGATTCTCGACCAGAGACCAGTAGTTTGTATTACTTGCTACAAGATTTGTACAGACCATCCATAGCAAGGTATCAGTAGTTATGGGAGGGTGTGGAACAAAAAACTGTAAAAGAGGGGTGCACGACGAGAGTGCTTGCTACATTAGATGTGTACATGCCAGGACAGCGGGTGTGGCAGTTGGTGGACCAAACCACTGAAGTGAAGCAGGGGTACAAGTTGTATGGTATGACTTGGGTATTATTATATCATTTCTTCCTCATGGCTATCGCATGAATATGGCATGTCTATATTGTAGGTATGGCATGACTATCACATGGGTATTTCATTGGTGTGCCATATCTGATGGGTATCTCATGGGTGTGTCTTACCGTAATCTCCCGCGTAGAAGGCGCAGCCCGCGTAAAAGGGGCACCCACAACTCAGGGAAGGCAGGTCCATGTAGAAGGCACATCTGCTGAGCCTGAGTCTAATATTTGAAAAACCTGCGTATAAGGCGCACCCCTAACTGAAGGAGCATGGTCCACACAAGGGACCCAACCTAAAGGGGCATTTCAAATATTGTCTATAGATACCAACACCCCAACTGGTCATGTATTTTCTTTAACCAAAGAAAAGGTGTAGTCTAACACATGGTGCTGTAAATACCTTATACTGCTGAATGAAGCATGCTATTCTGCTCACCATAAAAGTGTTTGGAAATATATGTACACCCCACTAACTGAGAGCTTTGTTAATTATATTTTTGACCTTTTAACCAAGAGAATCCATGCAGCATTATAATCAATAATCCTGCCATAGTGTGTTCCAAACACTTTTACGGTGAGCAGAATAGCATGCATCACTCAGCAGTTTAAGGAAATTTAGAGCACCATGGGTTAGACTACACCTTTTCTTTGGTTAAAGAAAATACATGACACTGTGTACATCAGGCTGATTTGAAATTAGGAGGTGCCCCGCGTATAAGGCGCACCCCCAACTCAAGGCAATAACCCTCCCGCGTATAAAACCCAGTCACCATTTGATTCACGTATAAGATGTGCCTTATACGCGGGAGATTACCGTAGTTACCTCATTGGCATGTCAATGTTATCTTATGTGTATGGCATGACTATGTCATGGATATCCTAAAGCTTTCTCATGGGTATGACTTGTCATGGCTATCTTATGAGTATGTCTTGGCTATCTCATGGTTATCTCATGAGTATGTCATGGATATGTCCTGGCTATCTAATGGGTATCTGATGGGTATCTCATCAGTTCATCATGGCTATCTTATGGGAATGTCATGGCTATCTCAAGGGTATACTAGTATTATGGCTATCTCATGTCATAGCTCTCTCATGGGTGTGTCATGTCTATCTCTTTGGTTTGTCATGGGTATTTCAAGGGTATCTCATTGGTATGCCATGCCTATCTCATGGGTATGCCATGGCTATCTCAGAGGTATGTCAATTGGGACCCCGGGGGTGTCAATATGGTGGGAAGACATTTGGGTTTTTGTTCAGACGAATACAGAAGAAAAGACTAGATGAGATCCTATACTGAGGTTGCAGGTTCCTTTGTAGGTGGCACCATTGCTTGATCTGGTACTGGAGAGATAAGCACTAAGGTAATAACCAGCATGATGGGTACCAGCTGTCATGTTATGTACCATAAAATGTCTGCACATAATTCATTGTCCAATAATGCATCCTGCTAGTTCGGTTTAAATATATGTATATATCAGTCTTCTAGCGCTGGTCTAAAATGAACTGAGTGTACAAATTCTAAGTAATATATATATATATATATATATATATATATATATATATATATATATATATATATATATATATATATGTGTGTGTGTGTGTGTGTGTGTGTGTGTGTGTGTGTGTGTGTGTGTGTGTGTGTGTGTCCTTCCCATGGGAAAGACTTTTACCCAAGTACAAGTTGCCAGGTTGGAACTTCTGGAGATTAATTACTGGAACAGTTCCTTCTAAGTAGTTTCTCTGCTACAGGAATAATGTCTAATCAGTACCCGAAATGTGGATTGATATTATGCAGGGGTAGACGTTTACATTATTTTGCAGTATCGGCCACCCTGATCCATAGGTATAACATGTGTATATAGACTAGCCCTATACGCTGCTGAAAATACCATGGCATCATGGGCCAAATTGGGGTTCTTGATATCTTAAGAAAACACACACATAGAGGCTATTACCCACTGGCCCAGCGTTAGTATGCTGTATACACGTATCGTTGTCTAAGTGTAAAAAGGTTGTAACTGCATCTGGCTCAACAAAGTGAGAGGTACCTCTGTCGAGGGCCTCACAGAGGTACTTTTTACCTTGTTGACCCTTATGCAGTTACAACCTTGTTGCATTGAGGCGACAGTATGCAAATCAATTTTATTTCAAAACTGTTATCTCATGAAAAGGAAGGGGGAGGGGGCTCTATAAATTTGAGTACGGTTTGATGAAGTATTATTAAAAGAAGCAGGGTATACAAAGACATGTTTTAAACTGTTATGTATTGTGGTGATCCCTATCTAGTGGTTCAATGCTAGGAACTCGTCAGAGCCCCATCTCAAGGCATTCTGTCTACTGTGTGTATTTATAGGAGGCGCAGATATGGAGTTAAACCACCATGGGGACGACATGTCCTTGTCAGTGAGCACAGTATCAGAAACAGGCACAGGTAAGTCAGGGCCCCGCCCACCTCTCACCTTTCGCCCCCCATTAACAGCCCTCCTTTCCGGGCCTCCTTTCCTTAACAATATATAGAGATTAGCACCTGTAAGTGCAGGGGAAGCAAAGCATGTTTAAAGTGTTTTTTTTTTGGGGGGGGGGGCAGGCCCCAATGGTTATTGGTGTAAGGTAGATCGGGACTATTGAAATAGAAGCCACTGCGCAGTTATCTGCGCATATGACTTATACTTACCAGAATGTTTTCATATAGGATCCTAGACCCATACCCAGTGGATCTATCATTTTGAATTTTGCTGGTTTTTCTAACCTTGTCCCTGGATAACAACCACTTCCAGGGACAAGCTGATTCCATCTTATCAGCACTTACAGCACATGTCGCCAGTAACGTAACCAGCCCCAGTCCCGCTTACACCCCATTTGATATACATATAGTCATATGGCCTCTGCATACCGTTTTCCGATTTTGGGCTATTTCCACCAAAATGGAGCATTTTTTAACACATTGAAATCTAGACACATTCATAGGTTGGATTTTTCGGCAGTTTTAGACTTTTCTGTGCCTTTGATTTTTAACCTTAGGCCACACCAAATAAAAAAATTGGTCTATGGATTTTCATTTTGAGAATATGGTGCGGGAGGGCGAAAATTTTATTTTCATTTTCTAGAAATTAATTATTGTTTATGGATTCTGAACGTCATGAATATGGAGAGGGCGATTTTTTTTTTTTTTGCCATTGCGTATTTATGCCTATCCAATGAGGGGGTCTGCCATTCCTGTACCTTTATTATTAATCATATATTTATTACTTGATAAAAAAAAAAAAAAAAATGAAAATCCCTGCAAATGAGGCGGGCGGGATCCATAGACATGTTATTTTTCAAATAAAAATGAAATTTTAATTTCTGAAAAACAGGGGCGGGAAATCCATAGACCAATCTTTTAATTTGGTGTGGCCTTATGTGCCAATATGTATTAAATTTTATAAACTAAATTTGTACTCCAATTAGCCAAATCTTCTCAATGTCAGACAGATTGCCTGTAATGATTCATGTTGTGCCTTGGCACAAACGGAGAGATAGTATATGAATTATATTTCATAATTGGGAGCTATGCTAGAAATCGAATCGGCTATTCATTAATTTTGTAGTAATTTCCATGTGTGGGAATGTTTATAACCCATTAGAAATGGAACCGACAGATTCACTCTGAAGTTCTATTCAACTGGCCTGTGAACTCTCTAATGTTGGACTTGCTGTATCATTCTGACAAAGTATATACCTTAACACCTCGCGTATAAGGGGCACTCGAAAGGGTCAGATTATTTTAATTTGTATTTTGCAAACTGTTTTTAAACTGCCACAACGATCCACGACAATTTGTGGTGATTCGAGGATGCGTAAATTGACTTTAAAAAATTCCCCAAAAATATTCTAAATTCTTCAAAACTGAAGATAAAATTTTAGGATCATATTCTCTGTGTGATTTGCTTTTCCAACGATTTATCACATGCCACTATTCTCAAGATATAATCATTGTATTGCCTTGATAGTAAATTGCCTCATGCAGTTAGCCAATTAGATGCGCCTTATACATGAGGAATGTCAGCTATAGAAACATAGGGCTACACAATTTCACTCAAGAACACTGTGTCTAGAATAAACGTGTTAAAACACTTATCAAATTCCATGGATGGCAAAGAATTTACAAAACAATACCAGACGTGTCTAAGTATAGACTAGAATAAAACGGGATATTGGTTGAAGGCAACGAGACACTTTGAGTCAATGGCAAAAAAAATGAAATGAAAAAAAAAAAAAATCTGCTCGCTCACACCACTTTTCAAAAACCCAAATCCATAGTTAACAATGCCGCGTGCAGTACATGTAAAATTGGGGGTCATTGGAAATGTACCGTAATCTCCCGCGTATAAGGCGCAGCCCGCGTATAAGGCACACCTAGAGTTTGAAAATATTGCCAAAACAATTAAAAATTCATATCTTTTATTCTACTGAATGGATTTTAAAAATTCAAAAAGCTATGGGTACCTAGGGTCCCCCAGACCCCTCTGGCCCACATTATGTCCTATTAGGACTTAGGGGAAGTGTAACATATCAAAAGACAGGTCTTGGTGTTCCCCTTGCGGATTTGGGTATACCTAAAACCCCTCATATAAGACGCGCCTTATACGCGGGAGAATACGGTAATGGGGGAGGTTAGAATGGCATCCTGGTTCCTGTCTGGCTATTTGACCAAGGCAGGTGTTAGGTTGGGATGGTATGCTGCATTGCATTGCTGCTGCTGTGTGTTTGTGTGCATGTGCCCCTGGTTATGCATAGCCTCTGGTTGTGTCTCTCTTTTGTGGCGTAGAATCTATATGGCAGGTGTAGAGCTTTGGGATGCTGTCCAGAATGCCCTACCCACAAAACAACCATATCATCCCCTTAGTGTGACAAGGTTGTAACTGTAATGTAAAAGGTACCTCATTGAGGGACCTCACGGTGGTACCTTTTACCTTGTTGACCCAGATGCAGCAACCTTGCTGCACTGAGGGGATATTTCCTTACATATATAAATAAGCACAGCCCTGTGTATAAGCCTGCCTTGTGTAGGAGCCTTGGGGGAGGGTAGTTATTGGAATGATCTGTAGTCTAGTTCCATTATATCCAAAGTTGATTTATGACTTGCCTATATTATAGCTATATACATATACGTCTCTATAGGGCTCAGTATGGATGCCTGGTGGATCCAAGATTTAGAATTTCGCTGTTTGAGATAAAACCCACTGATAAGACATAGTAGGATAGATACCTTGTCCATGGTTAACACCCGCTTCCAGGGACATGCTGGTCCCATCTTATCATGTCTTATCAGTGTATGTTGCCGGAACCAGCTCCAGACCCACTTGTAACCAGTACAATGCAACTGATACCCATCGTGGTGGCTGTTATCAGTCCTTCTCTCGACAGTAACATAGCTCCTCTAACTTTGACCAGGTGGTCTGGAGAGGAACCTTCAGTCAGAGAATAAGGATCCTTGTTCAGTACCTCAGTTCAGGCAAAACCCAGATGACGGGGGGGGGGGGCAGTATGGGGGGCCTGGGGACGAACAGACACACAACCTAACCCGAATGTGGTCTTCACCTCCCCTACCCGCTAAACGGCATCTCTGTTGTCACATTTATGAAGAATAATCCTCCCTTTCAAAATACTGAAATTAACTGTTCGGATTTGTCATTTTAGTTTGCGATATGGATATCACTTTTGCCACTTAGTTTTTAGTGAAGTTATTGGTATTACAGTTTGCTATTATGCATGTACATGTTGTCATGGTTTGGTATTTTTCGGCAGAGCTTGCCCTGTATCAAAGGTGGTGGTATCACCTTTGCCTCTTAGTTTTTAAATGAAGTTATTGGTATTATTGTTTGCTATTTTGCATGTACATGTTGTCATGGTTTGGTATTTTTCGGCAGAGCTTGCCCTATATCAAAGGTGGTGGTGTTATTTCTATTTTGCAGTGAGCTTTGCTAACCAATATATCATAGCGGGACTCTCACTCGTTAGTCATTAGCTCATGTAACGAATTCCCTTGACATCCAGCTCACTGCCTTTGGTTAGCCTTTTCAAACTTGCACATCTTTTCTCATTTGTGGTGTTAAATTCTTAACTATTCTACTCAACGTATCTTACAGTTCTGCCCATTTTGAATGCACACATGTATAAAACATTTGAGAGAAACAATCATTTGCTTTGTATTCTCATAACCTTCAATTATAGCTAAGTAAATGTGGCAATAGATAGCATCTTTACTGCTAAGGCCATGTTATTTAGATTACTTGGATTATGAATACTTCTCTCTAGAAATTTGGACGGCCAGAGAAGACAAATATTATTTCTGGGATCAACATTACATCTGGCAGGGTCAAAGAAAAAATTTAGCCAAAAAGCCCCAAAATTATACTTTTGTGGCATGATTTTTTGGCAATCAAAGAGACTTTTTGGGGTAAATAAATATAGGAAAGGGCGAGCATTGTTCGGCGTTGCTTTTTTTTTAACCACAAATTTTCAGCGGGTGGCCAGAGGTTAAATGAAATAAGAGAATTTGATGCACACATGTATAAAACATTTGAGAGAAACAATCATTTGCTTTGTATTCTCATAACCTTCAATTATAGCTAAGTAAATGTGGCAATAGATAGCATCTTTACTGCTAAGGCCATGTTATTTAGATTACTTGGATTATGAATACTTCTCTCTAGAAATTTGGACGGCCAGAGAAGACAAATATTATTTCTGGGATCAACATTACATCTGGCAGGGTCAAGGATAGGGAGGGGTCAAAGAAAAAATTTAGCCAAAAAGCCCCAAAATTATACTTTTGTGGCATGATTTTTTGGCAATCAAAGAGACTTTTTGGGGTAAATAAATATAGGAAAGGGCGAGCATTGTTCGGCGTTGCTTTTTTTTTAACCACAAATTTTCAGCGGGTGGCCAGAGGTTAAATGAAATAAGAGAATTTGATTTCTTTTCAATTTGACAAAAGAAAACTTGGCAGTGAATCTATAATCCAAGTTACATGCTAAAAGAGCATAAACAAAGACACTGTTCATTGATTTACGTGATGTAGTACATTAAAACAGTGTAATCTAATGTGAGGGGTAGGTCTGAGACAATGTCATTTCTGACCACATGTACCCTTTCTCTTACCCCTTCTGCTGCTGCTGTGTAGATGGCATCCTGAGCCATGAGAATGAGGAGCTACGAGACCGGGTCAGCGTCCTGGAGAAGAAGGTCCAGCTACAAGAAGACGAGATTATCTGCCTTAAGAGCGCCCTGTCAGACGCCATCCGGCGCCTCAACGCCCTTGAGCAGGGTAGAGGTGAGTGTGAAAGGATAGGGAGGGATCCAGCCTGAAACCTGGGGTCACGGGAGGGAGGGAGGGGTGTGTGGCTTATAATGTCGTGTGGCCCATCTTGTTGCATTTTGGACGTGCCAAGTGTTGTCAGTGTTTGTCTCAAAGTCTGTAATGTGTAATGTTTGTATTGATGGGCACCCCCTGATTGCAGATATGTCATGTAACATGCATCTCTCTACATGCGTCACAGTGCACAGTCCCAAGTGGCATATCATAGACCTACTGTGGCTTATTAGGTTCCCTTGAACTTAAAGTATAGCTTTAACGTCGAATTTTAATTTATTAAACAAGGAAATGCATTTCTGCTCTAACGGGTGAATTTACATACCAAGCTGCAGCTTTTGAACCTCCCAAAAGAGGGGGTGAGCCTTTGATATAGGCGACTTAAAAGTACATTAAAATGGTATTAAACTTTTCGAAATATAAAGTCTTTATCATCAGTTAATACTTCTGGGCTTGGTCCCATGACCATTCCTAGGGTAAAGGTGTATGCAAATAAGCAGTAAAACCAGTTACAACAGGCTTTAAGGTCGGGTTAAATTCGGCTAACTCTGTCTCTATCTTAAAGAGACACGTTTTACCAGTCTAACTACTTTTCCAACTTTCAACAACGCATTTTCAATTGTAGATATTATTTTTTTTTGCATTGGAATGTCCTCTCTACTAGATGAACTTGCTTCAAATCATGAGAATTTATTATTTACTTTTTACTGAGACATCTACTTTGAGTGTTTTCCATCATGGAATGTGTCATTGCATGCAGTGCTATAGCACTACTGCTGCTGTTCGATGTTCATAAGTATTGTTGGCCCAGGGTCCAACTGTGTCATTGGCGGCGCCTTTCCCACCCTACAGCAAAATTTAGAATCTTCGTTTTGAATTTTCAATATCACCTTCTCATTGATTTTTCAAATTGATAACTTTTTTTTTTATAAGTTAAAAGTTTTTAAAAGTTTAAAGTCTTGCTTTTATATTTGGTGATGAAAAGGTTATTTTCATGAATATAAGCCTCTATACATAGGTCACATATTCAGGGCTGCTCGCATAACATTTAACATTGGACCCTGTAGGACGAGGTATATTGAGGAAAATATTAGCACAATTATGGCGCTTTCTAATGAACACCTCAAAGATCTGCTGTCCCATGTTTACATTCTAATCAGCTACTTTATATTGGTAAAGCCCTGTCTTTCATGACAGCTTTGTTCATAACATATATCATGGTATCAAATCATAAAACCCTGGGCCATCTGTGATCTATATCACACATGTAATTGTTACAATACATGTACCACCCCTTCCTCACAGCACGGGGACGTTGATGTTGTGCTTTTGTTGTCCCTCAGAAATGTCGCCGGTGACTAGTCCAGCTCTTAGTCCCCTTCGCTCTCCAGGTTGGCATGCACTATGCACTATAAATGCTGTGTACATTCACTGATGTTGTCAACTCACTTTACTCACCTTCTACTTACTGGGATTCAAACCTGCAGCCCTGTTGTAGCCTTATTAGTAGATACAGGGATCAACATCCCTCTAGATGCTGTAGTAGACGTGGAGCTGTTACGCAGCTGTCAAAATAACTCAAAATACCATCTGACATAAAAGATAGAAAAAAAATCCTTAAGTGCTAAACTAAGAGTGACAAACCATTATTAAAATACCTTCAATCGTTTCGAAAAATATTTGAGCTAGACTAATATTCTTGGCAGTAGGATCGGTACACACAATTTTGCTGTCGGAGGGACATTTTTACTCATGTGCGATTTATGCATTTGCATGCATCTTGTACATGTATGTCTTAAATCAAGCGAAGTCATCACTTAAACAATTTTAGATAGCATTTGTACCAATATTCCCCCCATGAATGTGACGTTATTGCTCTTATGAACAAAAAAAGTCTGAATATTAGGGTCCATTTAAATTGCTGTGCCAAGTGCGTGGTTCATTGGGTTAATATGATCGTTATTTCTTTAAGTTATCATTATCATGACAAGTAGTAGTATGGATATAAATAATATGTTCGTGCGTTCGGGGGGGGGGGGGCTGGGGGTGTTGAGGCAAATTGTGCAATTTAGGTGATTTTTTGGCGATGTCTAGGTTAAGGAGAACAAGCTACATGCCCATATTCAAAACATTTAGAAATAGGGCCGGTGGTAGGGACATGCCCCCCCCCCCCAAGAAAACGTAATTTAAGTTATATCACTAGTTTAATGAGGTCTGAAAAATAATTATTGATTGGTGTGTGTAGCAGGTCTCAGGTTTGAATTCTGTCTCCACACACAAGTATGAAGCGGTAGCATAATCAGTTGTCCTGAAATGTGACTTGCCTGAAGGTGATTGGTCTGCACGGAAACACTGCCTTTCACACAATTTTTAATTTATTTATTTTTTCCCTTGGTTTGTGTTATGCATTGACAATTGTGATCATGTAAAACTATTTCATAATAATAACATCTCAATGATTGTGCCTCTGACCCATTCCACTTATTTACTATTTATTAGACAATTTTGGCTATATAGTTGACGTCAATTGAACAGTGATAACTCAATACCTATATCAGTATACTATATATATAAATACATGTAATTTGTTCTCGCTTATCACTCCCTAACCCCAAAGAAATGTGTGCTTTTAATCATCATATTAAATATCTAGTGCTGTATTATTAGAATGTTAAGGAATTAAAATACTTCTTAGCTACGGTGGCCTACTCACTTTTCCTTTCATTTGTAAATGTTTTCTCCTTTTCAGTTCTATCAAACTCGGTACATTTACCCGGCACAGTTTATGCCATTATTACCTCACATAATGGAATGAGTTTTTCCTTAATTTTCATTTTTCTTTGCATTATTTCACTTGGATCTCAATATATATGTGAGATAAGAGCGTATTATCACAGACATATTTCAAAATAGTCGGTCTATAATTGGACAGTCACTTGTATCAATCTAATCACCCTGAAGCTAGTAAAAGCAATGCGCTTTAACTCATTCCTGCACGTAAATCACAGAGCTAATATGACACAAGATGTTAACCTTAGTGAATCTATCATGATACCCCATGCATAAGGCCAAGCCTGTGTACAAAGCACATCCCCAACTTGAGGGAATCCTTTAGGCCGCACTTGGGACTTGATTTGGAACAGGTTGGTATTAATCTAATGTATAACATCCTCGCCTACAAGACGCACCCTGACTTTGGCTGATTCTATAAGGTGCACCATGGGTCTAACCTCGGGTATAACTCAGGCCTTATACATGGGGTATTACGAACTTATATGATATATGTACCTGTTCTTTGTAATTTCACATAGCTGATTCTTCTGCTTATTATCATTAATCTGTTTTCCACAGCCTTCCAGAATAACCTGTTGCCATCTAAACCAACCCTTCGAGCTTCCCCAAGAAAGTTACCATCTTCTCCAACCACACCTTCCCGGGACACCCCGCGACGGTCTACAAGTAGTTCGGACAGTCACCATAGTATCCGCATCACACCGGCACCCAACCGTATTGTGCCACGTGGATCTCCCGTGGTAGGATCCACACCGAACCTCAACAAGTGGTCCTCCCCCCAAGGAGGTAGTGACCGCACCAATGGACATGTCTCTCCCACAAGGTAGGTGCTACCACTAGCAGCATGACCACTGTTTGCACTTGACATATAAACCTCAATAGTTAATGTAGGAATAATTATGAGGAGCAATTATGTGTATGTTTTTTACTTTGAATAATCAGAAATGCATTATCAAAGATGACGAGTAGAATAGATAGCTGTTAAAGAGAGAGAGTGATTGAATATCATGTACATCCCTTGGTGAATATCTAGTTAGGTCTTAGTGCAGTTTGAGATAGATTTGATATGAAGGGTTTTAGTCAAAAAAAATGTTACCTAAGTTTGAAGAATGTCTGAATGTCTCTTGTTTAGCTATGCTTGCTGAATTGGTATCTTTTATGGTTTGAAATGAGTAGCCATTCTAGGACATCAGTCTACTTTTTCACATGCGTATTATACTGAATTTAGAGCATCAAAATGATATCAAATCTGAATTTATCTGTAAGTATTTAGTAGAACCTTCAAAAATGAACCCTGGGGTGAACAATGGCTACACTTACGAAGAAATGATAATTAAAAGATTTAAAATAAAACCAGAACATTGCTGTAGACGCTGTAGAAGTCCTAGAATTGTTACTGCATTTTTATGATAAATATTGTGACATTTGCACACTGTACAGTTAACATTAACATGACTACCATGTAGCGCACACACACCAAGGGAAAAAGAAAGAAATATGATTGCATGTCGTGATGACTAATGACGTAGTACATGAGAGACTAAACAGCAAACAAACTTAATGCACTACTACATACAAAATGAAAAAAAGAAATACATCGGAACTGTTACACAATCTTTGATTTCAAGTACTGGTATATTACCGGTAGTTTGGTTTTTCACGTCGCTAATTACGGCGATTTAATATTGGCTATCAGCAGACAGGACTCACCAAATCCATCTCAGCTTGGTCCTGAACTACCCAGTAAAATCAGGTATGGTTCTTACTATAATCTGGTCAGAGGTGTTTGGTTGGTTAGAGCATAGAGATCTTTTCCAATTCCTTGGTTAGAGGTCTTAAACGCCTTATTGGAGGTAGCATCATGAGATATGGCTTTTTGTAGGTCTTCTCCTCGGGGTCTTTTTAAGGATGTTAGTATGAGCAGGACGTATACCTCACATAGCCATTATCAGCTGGGAGCCGCCATTAGACCCCGACTCTACTATGACTAACACCTTCAGCCCCCGACTCCGCAGTTTATGCCAGGGATGCCTCCCATTGGTCAATAATACAATAGCCATGTGCCGTTTAGCTATTGTTCTGCTATACTAGTGTCAGTTCTGTTTAGGCTTTGCTCCCATCTACTTTCTCATCAGATCTTAATGCATGCTACCGTAATACCTCACGTATAAGGCGCACATCGTAAATTAGTAATATCCTCGCCCATAAGGTACACCCTGAACTCAGACAATTTTTGAAAGACCCATAATTGAGGTATCACGGTAGTAAATATGTGATGGACATTCCTTTCATTAATGGTAGTTTCCTCTCCCAGAATTTATTTAAATCGGCTACACATTACTCGTACAGTCCTTCTCCCAAAAAAGATGAATATGGACATAGCTAAGTCTAAAGGTAAATTCCCCTAGTGCTGAGGAGCGGACGGGTGAAAGCCCTTGTCCCAAATAGTAAATTCCCCTAGCAGCAACAGAGTGTGGCTGCCTTGCCGAGCCGTGTTGTGGTGTTTGAGAGAACCACCCCCCCCCCCGCACACACACACGCAGTTGGAGAATAGAGTACTCGAACTCTTGCATCTAAATATATGTAATTATACCAAGGATATGGGAAGTCCAGTGGACCATTCATTGCAGGAGCTAGTTACCAGCGAGCTGTCACTGACAAGAGACTTACAGTTGTCAGATGGGTACTAGTTGCCCCCTAAGAATTCCGCAGTGAATTGAAGGATCTAATTCACTCCGCTAGCTCGCTATGTAATTTCAGTATATGGATTATAGATTATAAAATAGGGAATTTACCATCTGAAATAATGGGTTTATTTAAAAGAAAAAAATATGTATCGTGCATGGCAATGCCACTAAGCAAAAGTGTATTTTAGATATTGAAGGTAAAATTGACCCATTTATTGCATAGCCCAATGTCTATGTTGATATCCCCACCTACTGGGATATCGCTATGTACATATTGTGTACTAGCCTACTTTGATCATGTAAATAGTTCTGCGCCCGATCTATGAGATGCAGTATCATCAGTGGTAACTTTTTTTGTCTTCAATAATTCCTACTGTGCTGTACTCTCATGCCGTCACGGGAAGCAAAGTTGTGCGTCTGTCTGTGATGGAGGGGTGGGGGGACACTTCGAAATATGATCAGCGTTTTACTTTTAGACTCCCATCTGCCACATATATGTCCTTCATATGCTCTCTGGCTATATGTTTTTCATCTTTCCTCTACACTGTACTTGCATATTTGAATCTCTGTTTCCGCAGACAGACACACACAAAGAGGACAGATTCCGTCTCCAATTGTATGTGAAGGGATTTTAATCATATTTCTCTAAGACAGTGTGGGAGTTCTCCCTCTACATTCTTGGACCTAAGTATGCTCGGAGGTGTTTGAGGAAATGTTGCTTCTAAAGGAGAAGCGGTAGAAATCTTTAGTATTCCGAAGTAAAATGCTTAGGATAATGCTATATCGTATCATTGACGTCCTTTGTGTGGTTAAAGACACGTTGCTCAAGGTCTTTGTCGCACCTTTCTTTATGATATCACGACAATTGTTCAGTCCTGGAGTCTTGGGTCCACTCTCCATATTTTGGATTCCATGTGCGAACATGATTTCAAGAGAAAAGGGCTGTTTTAGGGCCCTTGGCACGGGCCCTCGATGGGTATGGAGTACGGGTGGATTTTTTGACAATTTTTAAGGGAAATGGGTACATTTTTAAACCAAAGATATTTTTGTTTGCCCAGAGATGCATACTTATGGTCTGACTGAGCAATTTATCATAGGGCAAGGTTGTTTTTTGTTGATTTTTGTTGTTGTTTTTTTTCTTCAGGAGTCTCCCTTGATTAGAGTATGCTATAGGGCTTTATCCCTCAAAAGGGCCCCGAATAATCAAAATTCAGCCCCTTGATTAGGATACCAAATCTGAGGTGATGATGGACATACATACTGTAGAAAAGATAGGGAGTACCTCCCACCCCCCCCCCCCGCCCCTGCCCCCGGGCCTAGAGTAGATTTGCCGGTATTAAATATCTGAGATGTATGATAGTGTATGTTGAGTGCGGCTAATAATACACACGCTGTTATCTTACATACTTAGTGATGCCATAGTGTAGGAGTTGATCCCCTGTCAAACAGCCCCTATCTGTGGGTTCCAGAGAGTTTGTGTTGGGGCCAACTAAGCACCATATACCAGCTGGCCAATAGGGGACGTGCTTTAATATTAATGCCAGCCTATAAATACCGGATCCGGACACTAGACGGGCCTTCCAGTCACACACAACCAGTCACAAAGTATATCCTGCAGGATAGTTTTTCAGTCTGAGTGGGAGCGACCATAGCCCTCTACTTTCTACCTCGGTATATACACCGCAGCTATACTTGAGCCGGCTTCCCCCGACCACAGGCACCAGGTACATCCAGAAAGCATCCCAGGCCACTCCATTACATATACCTCAGCTTCAGGCAGCCAACCTGTTATCCCGCCCTATACTAGACTAGACTAGTATCCAGCCGCCTTGTACATCACCAACTGTCTGCTATTCTGACAGATATTGTGCATTGAACCAACGGTCAACTCTGGAGTGAGATTCAGGATCTAGTTGTACTGTGTGAGACTAGTATAGTACAGGAGTCCGTAAAACCAGGTCAACAGGACAAGGACAGTACACAACACTATGGCCAGCTAGTAAGTTGTACCCAATGTACACAATTTAAGTGACAGTTGTATTCTTTACTATAATAAGCCTTCCTCCTCTTACATTTCCCAGCCCTGTCAGTTTACCTGTTGACTAGAGAACCAGCTGTATTTACAACCAGTTGTTATCCTTGTTCTTTTAGTCTTACCTTAGTGTTTTAAGAGATGGCATGGTGCCAAGGTCTGTCGTTTATTTTGATTTTTTTTCTTTGGTGTTGTTTCTTGCTATACTATCTTTGCTATCTGTAGCATCTTTGGGCAGCTTTGAATATCCCATTGGTTCTTCTATTTTCTTTTCAATATAAAACTACAATAAGAAAAAAAAACACATTACACTACAACAAACTCTTCTTAATTGAATTTGTCTATCTTTTCAATTTAGATTGCATCACAATAAGTCTACACATAGAAAGCACATTTAACAACAGATCACATTCACCTTTCTAGTACAGCAAGCTTGGTGAAGTACCGACACCCTGATTTTGCACCAGGTTTAATTAACCTTCACATATTTCAGCCTAGATGGGAACTACTGTGCACTTTTCCTTTTAACAGCTGATGAGATATTGTTATTGTAGTGAGTGTTACCGCCGCCAGGTGCCGCATGACTGGTCATCCATCACCACCTATGTCTGCTTGTGTCTTTGTAGACGTAGTGGGTCGCTGAGTAGCTTGTCAACAACGGCCAAACCACACCCTTCTTCCTTTACACGCGGGTAAACATGCACTAACAATCATTAGCCACCAATTTATAATTTAAATTTTGGTTTAAGTTGAATTTGTGGAGGACTTACCCATGATACCTCGCATATAAGAAGCGGCTTTATATAGAGATATGCGAGGATGAACCTACCTTATTGGCCACTAGCTGGTCTAGTGCTGGTTCTGGTGACACACACTGATAAGATGGGACCAGCATGTCCCTGGAAGTGGGTATTACCCATGGACAAGGTACCTATCATGGTATGTCTTATCAGTGGGTTTTACCTCAACCAGCGAAATTCAAAATGGTGGCTCCACTAGGCCTCCATACTGAGTCCTATAGAAGCAGCCACAGTTAGGGGTGCACCATATACCGTAATCTCCCGAGTATAAGGCGCAGCCAGCATATAAGACGCACCTAGAGTTTTGGAAAATTCTCAAAAAAATGAAAAATTCATAACTTTGGTTCTACTGAATGAATTTTCAAAATTCAAAGACCTATGTGGAACTTGGGCCCCATGGACCCCCCTGGGCTCCCATATATCCCATTATGGCTAAGGGGGCATGTAACATATCAAAAGAAAGGTCTTGGAGTCCCCGTTATGGATGCAATGAGAACTAAAAAACCCCGTATAAGACGCGCCTTATACGCGGGCGATTACGGTAGGTGAGGATATCTTGCATTTGATTGGTACTACTGTTCCAAACCAAGCCCCAGGTGCGCCTTATAGCATTCCCTGTAACTCAGGGTGTGCCTTATGTGTGAGGCCCACCTTATACGCGAGGTATTATACGCGAGGTATTAGGGTATATATATTTTCTGAAATTATATATGTCTAAGAGGTAGAGATGTCTAATGGCGTTTCCGTGTATAGGATAAAGATATGAGAATTCCATGTTTTGATGAATATTTTCTAACATTGTCCGACTTGTCTTTTATTTAAGTTTGGGTGATTTTTTTCTTCATACTTACTTGGATAATGGGTCTGCCCCTGGGATTTTTTTTGGCAAATTCGAGTTTTTACTCCCAAAACATTTCTTTTTAAAAAGACATGTTAAATTACAAGATTCAACATTTTGCTTTGGTAAAGGGAGATTTCTGGATATTGTTACATATGATGACTCCAAAAGGTCATTTCCCATGACTCCTTTTTGCCTCTGGTGGCTAGGATATTTGGTCTGTCTCAGGTAGGGCCATGGAATCCAAGTAATCATGACAACATGGTCTAACCAATTTCTAACACGGGTGTATGGGTAATGGTGGTAATTTGTAATTTTGGTGATAGTCTATCCTCATGACGTGTGTTTGTGTGGCGTGTATAGGAGCAGTGGACCACCTAGCAGGGCAGTCTCTCAATCCTCGTTGTATGAACACAAATCTGTGTCAGATCCGTCAGACAGGTAATGATAACCCATGGTGTAGTACCTCGCTCTGCACCCTGGGTCTGCCACCCAACCTCCTCTCCTCTTATCCCCAGCCCTGCCAGGTAGAACAGTTTAGTACTTGTGTGTGCTTGAACGATTAACACAGAGTCTCTATCCCTTTATGGACAGCGTGATGTAGTCATGAAGCAACAATGCAGCTATGACAGAGATGTGAAATCCCAGCTGAAAATTGGTTTGTGCTCGCCGGGAGCTTTCCTGGAACCAGTCTAAATCCACTAAGGGGGGGGGGATTTTTTTTTTTGTTATCCTACATTGACAGAATCTTACTATCCCAAAAATAATATTTAGCCTCCCTGTAGATCATAATGTGGTATACTGCGTCGGATTGACAATTTGAATAACTTTTTATCAGTATAAAAATACTAATAATTACAAACCTTCATGGGGAGTGGTTGTTCAATGCATTTCAGCAGAAATGAGTTCTGGTATTTCACACCCCTGTCTGGAGAGTAAATACCTTTCCAGTGATGCGTTGGTTAATCATGCCAATCCGCTGTATTGTCATCATGATAGAACATGAATGTAACCCGAGTGAATACTTTCAAGAGCTGTTTTCCCACATCAGGACAATAGGAGAACATGGTCCACTGTCTGTGATGCCCTTAACTGCTTAAGATTATTCAGCAATAATGTGTTATTTGCAGAGACCAATTAGTTGTGTGCCTCATCTGCTTGTTCTGATCCAATGCAATAAAGTTTAATGCATAAAATTGCTACCCATTTACCTCTGTGTTTTCCAGAAAAAAAGCCCATTACAGACAGCAGATTGCTTTGTTACTGGTTCCATTCTTTTTATGGAGATCAATTCGTGTGTGCATTTATGCTGACAGCATTCATGACGTGAAGATTGATCTCCAGATTTGTATGTACTAGAATTTGTGGTAATTTTCGACTGTTTTGACGGGTTTTGGTGCACTGTTACATCATTAGGGACGTTACATCATAATGTCAAAGCATGCCTCCGAAAGAGTGATCTGCATAATTTGAAGCTTGTTCTTCTAGAGAACTATGAACACGAAAAAACCTCCAAAAATTACTTTTTGATCCTGATGTCCTATCATTACATCCTAAATGGGGTGAAAATTCCTATTTTCCCTATTCTTTGGATGAAGAAAAATCTCACTATTTCTTTTTGTCCTACAGGAAGAAAACATGGCATGCATATTTGTACATATTCCAGCTTTATGCATTTCTACTGCAACCGACAAATTTCCTGGTCAAAAGAATTCAACCAAATAAAATAGTTGAGGTTCAAATTTAGGAAAGTAATAAGAGATTTAACTAACCACTTCACGTCATTATTGATCTCCACATTTGTTTACAAATGACATCACTGCTGACATGCTTCTTGTTTTCTTTTACATCTGACTGAAGTATACTAAAGGAACTGTTTCTTTCTCAAAGCCGCTTTGTATTACGAGATAATTCTTATCCCCCCCAAAAAAACTCTGCTAGCCTTGAATGATTACTCATTATTTACCGTTGAAAGACCCTAGACCCTAAGGGATGATTTTCTCTGTGTTGGACGTCCTCTGACATAAGCTTTAACATCCACCCACCCTGAATACAAATCTTAGTTTTATTGCTAACCATGGAATGTGTGTTAACACAAAGTATGGATCAGTCCACCATCAGAAGTGCCCTATTCCGAGGTAGCAGGTTGTCCCATGGGCGCGGCCATTGTTGGAGCTTGTTACCAGCGAGCTCTACTGATAAAACTATCAGATAGGTACCAGTTGGCCCCGAGAGGGCCGCAGTGAATAGTTGGGATCATCTCATTGGCTAATAATTAGTCCTGCTAAGTCCGTATAGCCCATCTGTAGGTTGCAAATTCTGGGCCTTATTTCGTATATTCACAGCCTCCAGTCAGGTTCCATGCACTTTTCCCTCTGTGTGATAATTAAACTCAAAATAACTATTTATAGTCAACTTGCTTCCACACACATGCAGATATCGAGTAAGATCTGTACAGGTAAATTGTGTGAGGCTGCATGAATCTACGAGATATAGGCGAGCTTTAGAAACTGGTGGTTGGGGCGTGCATTGGTAAGAGAGGGACGAGCTGGCTTGTCCTTGGGAGTGGGAGTTTTTCTGTGCAGGGACAGGATTACCTATCGTGACGAGCCTCATTATTGCAGGTCTAGATCCCTATTGGGGTCAACCCTTTTGTCCAGTGGGCGATGCCATTGTTTGATCTGGCACTGGCAATCTGTGCAGTTGAACAATGATAGCGGCTTTCACGTTTCGTACCAGTTGCACCCTAAGAATTCAGCAGTGAATATTTCGTGAATGGACTAGATTATATAGTTGGTCTAAAATCTAAATTGGCATCACTGTGTGTAAACTTTATGGACTGGAGGCTTCTCAGGATGGGACCCGTACACCATTAAACGGATGATAGTTTTCTCATTTTTAAAATATCAGATGGTTTTGAAAGTTATGCATATATTGATAGTTATATATTGGGTATATTAATGAATGTATAAAACAAACAAAAATGGACCCAGAGTTAGTTCCTGTTCCATATTCAAGCCCAGCAATAAACTCTTGCATATGGGTTCTTGATTTCCACGAGTTTGATCATTTCTAATCTCCTGCTTCCATTTTCAGTGCAAAGGAGCCAACCTACAATGCAGGTTAGTACAAAACATCCTATACATTTCCCTTATGCTATAACACATGTGTAACTCGTATTGTAGAATTATGCTTCATGTAACAAGGCCAAACTCTTTTTATTTTCATTTGAGTTAAAGACCCAAACCCAAAAAGGAAAGGCCCAACCCCAAAATGAAGATAAGATATATGATTTTTCTGTTCCCTCTTAGGTCCCCAAATAGACCACAAATATCACATGTTGCCACATTTGGTATCAAATTGAAGCTAATGATTTTAGAAGTACGTTGAAAATAGTGCCATCCACATTGAAGTCATAATTAGGCTTACCTCATACTCTCATATTTGACTTAAAGCATTGGGGTGTAAAAGTATGCACTGATGGGGCATTTACGAGAGGCCCTTTGTCAAAAGTCCACCCGATATTGTCACGCGATATTGTATATTCTGTTGTATTTTGTTTTTCAAATTGTCCTTTGTAATGTAGTTTTTATTTTGGGAGCCAATAACTCAAAGAAAAAAAATTGGCCTAATGAATAGATACAGTAAAGTTCCGCCAATTCAGTGTGCAAGTTCATGCTGCTATAGTATATAAAATAACCGTGGAGCCTGGAGCCTGTTGGCAGATACCAAGCAGTAAATAGAGGTGTATGGGACCTGCTGTGTCGGTATGTGCCGTTTTAGTGCGTACTTTATGATGTATGTACTGTGTGACATCATGCGGGTAATCACCACACTACGTGTAGGTGTGTGCGGCCCTAGTTAGCAGATTAACACACGGCTGCCAATATTTTCTCTCATGGTTTATAGAGGAAGGGATCTGCTGTGCTAAAGCCAACAAGGCACCTTTCGTATTCAGTCTATTACTCTATGATATACCCGTAATACCCCGTGTATAAGGTGCAGGACACGTATAAGATGCACCCATACCTTTTGGATATCACAGAAAAAAATTTAAATGACATGTTTCTGTTCTTATCAGTTTTTCAATATTCAAAAACCTATGAGCTCATTGGACTCTTTCCCCACCCTACTTAAACCATTATACGGGTATATTATAATATCGGGGTGATTTTAGAGAAACTCCCCGCTCCAATTACAAGGTGCATGTGTATCCTTGTGTATAACTCACACCTTATACGTGGGCTGTTACGATAGGGTTCACGAGGCACACAGTTGAGGTTGATATCTTTGTCCCCAGTGAAAATGATTGCAGATACAAGTCCATTCTACATTGAATCTTATCAAGAGAAAAAGACAATAAAACAGAAACAAAACAAAAAAAAGAGTATTAAAGCCTTCCCCATCAATAGGTAGCAGGTGATGGTAATGCAGTTTCACCAACCTACATGTAGTGCTGGACAGCAGGTGGGTGCAGTTATAACAACCATATATCTTACAGATATCTCTGTATTGGCAAACTGTGTGATCGGTGGGGTATGGTGCGGGTGATGTGGGCCCCCCTACCCCCGGTATGCCTACAAGCTGGTACGGTGTACCTCATAACCAGGTATTGATAAATTGTCATACATTGACTACGTACCACAGGATCATATCGGCCATAATCCCGATGACATCAAATTAATCATTCAATTTTCATGAAATTCCTGTAAGGGTCATACCCGGACCAGAAGGCAGTATCTGCTTCTCCTATCAGTAGCTACTGAGAATATGCTGATCAACAACTGCATTTTGCAGTAGGCACTGCTGAAATACTTCTGAAACAGCTGACTCTACACTGCATTTTCAGCATAGACTCAGTAGTGTACTGACTATCAACTGAACATGCACTGCATTTTCAGGCTAGAATCAGTAGTCTACTGACTCTCAACTGAATGTTAATAGATACCAAAATTATCACACTCTGTGCAGCAGCATAGATGCAGTAGTCTACTGACCATCTACTGGTATCACTCTGTCCATTCATGGATTATTTACTGGGCTACTGACCTGATGCTTCTGAGACAGTCCAGTGTAAATGTCAGTATGGTTGTGAACAGTAATCAAAAGATTCAGTAATGAAATTCTGAAACTATTCAGTGTTTGTGAAGAAACGCATACTTATACCTTTGTATATTATTATGTTATTGAGTGCCAGTAGGGGGCCTAATGGATAAACAGAGATGTCGGGGTCTATACATAGTATACATGTACATGTATCATAGATAATTACAAAGCTCAATAAAGTGCAAGGGATTCTACTATAGCAGCACTTTATCAGACAGGTCTACTCATACACTCTTGCTATGGTAGAAGTTACCCAGTACTACTGAATCAATACTGCCCCTCCTATATGAGTTGCATGCACTACTAGGGAGTAATGACAGCTCCACATAGCTGATGGGGTGGTGGCTCAGGGGGCTAATGCGTTGGTGCAGTAATCAGAAGATCATAAGTTCAAATCCAGCAAGGACCACCTAGAAAGGCATTGGTAGTGACAGTACTAAAACAGCGGCTGCTTCTTTTATGCTTCTACCTGCCCCCAGCAGTAGTCTTCAGTATGGTCTACTGCTCACCTACTGCTATAGCAGCAGTCATGCAGTAGTGCTGATTGAACACTGCCCCAACCCCATATATGGTCATGCAGCATTAAATAAGTAGATACTGTTCAAATGCTGCCATCTAATTTACATAATTGGGACAACTGATTCAATACTGCTTGCATGCTGCTAATACTACTGCTCTACTACTGAACCACTGCTGCAATTTCTGTGGTACTGAGCAGTAGAATGCTAGTAGATGCTGATACAATACTGTTTCTGATGCTGCTTTAACACTGAATCACTACTGTCACACCACACTGTTTCTCAGCTGCTTTAGTACTGTTTTTCTACTGCATTTTGGTCCGGGATATGCTCAACACTGAAAATGTGACTTCCCACACAAGTCTGAGCATTATTTTTTTTATATAAATTACCAATTGAGTATGAAGTATCAACTATTTACACTATGTACACAAAAAATTATAAGCTTTAAGGAGACCTCTATGTCTAGAATATGGTTACCAAGCTGAAACGACTTCTTGTGAAACGCCTCCACACTTGACATACCTGTCTGTTCTTTAGAAATAAACAGTCCTGAAGAAGACCCGAAAGGGTCGAAACGTTGACACATTGAGACCAACTTTTGCCTTATAGATTTTTATTTTTTGAAGGGGGGGAACAAAAACCCGAGGAGGGTTTTGGGAATACTTATTTTTATCAATTATTTTTATTCGTTCAAAAGAATCTCCATATGAAAATTCAATGATAGATATCTCTCGTCTCTCCTTTTTCAGCGGGATCTTTTAACACATGTGTTTCTTTTCTTGGTAAAAACATGAACATATAAATCTGTTCTTTTAATTCTGATAACATAGCACTTAATTATTTTGTCCTGGCAGCAAATCCCCGTCCACGACTAGGAGGTAGAGCATCCGCTAGTTCCCTCAGTAGAACTCAGGCCGGTACATCCAACCCCAGTCACTATCAGCTCTTTACACTGACATGCTAGGAGAGGAGCAGAGCATTTTGAAATTTTGCAAAACATCACAGGTTAAATGCCAATGCTCTGCGTTATCTGCCTTACATTGGAATTACCTACCTACGTTCTTGGTAGTGGGGTGTTGAAAGAAACCGTACTATGTGGATTCCGGGCCATTTTTGGGGGGCCATTTTAAAAATTTTCATCAGGCCCACCAAAAAGGATAACTTGGTCTACGGATTTGGGTTCGGAAAAGTGGTGCGAGTGCATAGTCTTTTTTTTATTAATTTTTTTTTTTGTAATCTAATGGATTTCTTCCTTGAAAAAAAAAAAGATGTGCCAGCAAAGTCTTTATTCTTTAAAGAATTTGCTTAAGATCACAAAGAGAACACTTAGTAAATGAGCCAAGTTAAAAACTTTAGACCAACTTATTTTTTTCTTATGTGACCTCAGTGGTAGCAGATAAATTGCAAAGGAGATACGATCTCAGAATGTCAGTGTAAAGAGATTGAAGCCCATTGCTGTTGATTGATTTATGCTGTGACTGGTGAAATACTCCCTGGATTGATTTGGTGTTTTGCATTAAAAAGAGTAGGATTTGGTGTGACTATTCAGCAGTGAGGTTTGATTTCCTGACAGTACCTCATCAATATATCTTTCCTAATGCCCCATGCCGACCGGTAATTCTTATATCACCATAGTACCTTGAGTATGGGAATCCAGGGCTTATTGCAGCTTTAATTACAGGGATGTGAAATCTCCGAAAAATAACGGAAATTCGAGGTTTTTCTCTTTAAAAAGACAGATCCTAAGATTAGTGTAAATCCACTGAGAAAAGATTTGACCTCTGATATGGGGGGCATTAAATTTTTGAAAATGCCAAAGCACCAATGGCAAATTTAAACCCCGGACACCAAATATTGTTAAAATATGAATTCATATAATCCTTTCAATAATTTGATTCTCATGTAAAATTAGGTCTCTACATTGTCGCAAAGGTATCGAGTGTTCATCAGAGCAATTTATTTTTGGCATTTCACACCCCTGATATAGGGTGATCCTGATCTCGGGATGCACCTTATAGGCTGGTAATATTACAATAGATTAGTACTTAACTGTTCAAAATCAAGTGCCAGTTGGGCTCTATAGTTTTTCCTTCAACTCAGCATGCGTTATATATGCAACACATGCCTTATACGCGAGGTACTACGGTATATCTTTACATGTCGGTATTGTTAATGACCCTGGCAGTTTTTTTTTTTTTTTTAGAGATTAGATTGTTTGACATTAGAAATTCACTTAACTTTATTCCGACCCAATTTAGTGTCGACTAATAACCAGTATCGTCGCCTTTGTGCAAGAGGGTTGTAAGTGCATGTGGGTCAATGGTAAAAGGTACCTGTTACCTCGTTAACCCAGATGCAGTTACAACCTTCTTGCACTAAAGCGACGGTGTGGAATAAAGTTATAAGTACATTGTGGAAAGTCTGGAAAGTTTTATTTTGACTTTAGTTGGTGTATACATATTGTTTTTGTTTCGTTCTAATGTATAAGACTCCGTTGCAGTTTTAGATTCAAGTCTTAACTCACATCTCAATTTTGGTATGACCAACAAAGTTTTAGTAGCATACCCATACAATACAGGTTTGACTCCCATTGAAGCAATTGCACAGATATCAAGAAGAATAGATATAAAAGCTACAGTAGACATGTTACTGTGTATACTTCATTCCCTTATGTTGGTAAACCATAGTTCCCGTGTGTTGTGTACGTGTGATTGCCCTGAATGTGCTGATGAGTGCTGTAGTTATATATTCATCAGAAATGTGCCTACCCATAGTTTGTGATTTCATGGGTTTTTATTTTGTTTTCTTTGCAGAGGAGGGTATACTGCGCATTTACCTGCGGGGCAGGGCAGTCAGCATGTATGCACCGTCCAACATGGAGAATTATAACGTGACCAAGAGTGGTGATGCACCCCCAGAAAAACTCAAGTTGGAGTGGGTGTATCCTTGTACGTCTATTTTGTAGCAGGTGTTAAGATGGCTGGCGAGGATAGTCTCTAAGACATTTGTACAATAATTTGAACTAATATAATTTGGAATACATAGGGTGTAGGCTAGGGTGCTAGCACACATGGTCCCTCAAACATCAGTACAATAGCATATTTAGATAGGAGAGACAAAGGTTAGCAGCAGATCCCCTGGCTGCTCTTCAAGGTCTCATAATCAGAAGGGTTGTGATTTCCTCCCCTGCAACCCTGTATTCATGTTACTTAGCTATGTAGGCCTACTCAGAATACAATGAACGCCTTTATTAAGGACCCAACACCTCATATTAGAAATGCTCAATAACCATAGAGTAACGTCTCCGCGAAGACACTCTGCTGTAAGTGAGTGATTATGATGACAGAGATATATCAATTTGGTCAGATAATGGTCCCAAAAAAGGACCTATATATGTAAATATATGTAATTAAAATACATGCATAGAACTGCAGTTTTTGCGTGAGAGGCTCTTGGGAGAATATCAAAAGACTGGGTATTAGGAGCAAGTTCCTATATCAATATTTGACGAGGGGCATTTGCCAATGCTTTATTTCAGAGGAATCGGTTATAGTGTGCTAAAATGTACAATCATTTGCTGTATTATTCTGAGACTACATGGAAATTGTATTTATTATTGTATCATTGTAAATGTTCAAAATGCTTGTGAAAAGATGTACCTTAACTAGGTGTGTAGTTATGGGTACCGGGGGCGGGACGCCCGCTGTAACCTCTACCTTTTGCCGACTGGTGAGATCATCTACTTCATTGCCTCTGTTGTCGTTCTCTACAATGTGGAGGAGCAGATGCAGCGGCATTACCTGGGACACAATGATGACGTCAAGTGGTGAGTTAGACAAGCATTGTTACATACCTTTAGAGGCACAGTAAACCCATTCTACAAAGTGGGCAGGTAGAGAATGGCTCTACACCCTATTACTTAGTATAAGGTCTGACATCACATCATGGCAATTTCTTGAATTTAACATTGTGACATCCTTATTTCTTAAACCCGATATTGGACAGAACTTAACATAATCTTTAAAGTATAAACATAGGACATGGACATTTATTTAAAAAAAAAACGTTTCACTCTCGTCTATATCTGGCAGCTTGGCCGTGCATCCAGACAAAATAACCATCGCCACAGGCCAGGTGGCAGGCCATGACAAGAAAGAAGGACGGGTAAGTAATCTTAGCCTATCTGTTGTCACTTTATTATCAACAAGTGTGTAATAGATCCCCTGTTGATTGTCACTGTTCTGCCTGTGATTTGACATTTTATGCAAGATTATAAAAATATGCATTTTCTTTGTGCCTACCCAGGAGCGGATCCAGAAGGGGTGGTCTAGGGGTCGCACAGCAAGGAGCACAGCCACGGTCCTGGGCCACTTTTCCTATAGTTAAAAGTCATACCTAGGTCCAATTTTAGAAGGTCTAGGAGGACATGTGCCCCCGAGGCCACCCCCTGGATCCGCTACTGCAGTACCAATGCCAGCTTTTAATATGTAGCCATACTTTCTTATGTTCCATTTATAACGGGAATCGATGAATACCAGCATTTCCAAATTTTGATTTTGCTAATTTGATATCTGTTATGTTCTTTAAATCTCTGCTTATGATTTTATTCGACAAGTGTTGAAAACAAACAGGTATGATTTTGGATGGGGCTTTAAATCTACCTCCTCAGAATACAATACTCTTGGCTACTCGCAATATTACCTCTCAGATAATATGGTAAAGCATGTTTGTTAGATAGGATATGTCGGCTTCATCCATAGAATTTGCAGTGCAGACCCTGTGTTGAACACTTTTAGTTGAGCTTTTGCCATTTGAGTGATTTGCTTGCAAATAGTATACGCCCTATATCAACAGAGAAAGGTGGATCCTAAACACAGCGAAGTGACAGGCAGTTGGGTGAGTGGTCATCAACCACCTTGGTAACTAACGTTAGTGTCAGGAAAAATGCCATGACGGGCCAAATGTGAGGCTCACAGATGTGATCTTCAATCAAATTTCTATATAATTCAAAAGACGATAATTAAGGATGATCAAAGTGTTGACTGGAATACACAATTAGCGCGAAAACCGCTGCATTAAACTCTCCCAGTGGGTATAGTGGAGGCCCCGGTCTACAGTGTACTTACTGGTGGTCCTTTATATCATTTGAGAAAGAAAAATCTGATTTCTACTGAAACATGACTTTGGCCCGTCTTGGTAGCTTGTGCACGTTGCTCTGTGAAGGAGTAGACACAGAGCAGAGATACCACTTTTCCAGATCTACCTCGAATTCTTAGTTTTGGAGATTTCTGTATTGAAGTTTATGCCAATTTCATCAAATTCCTGAAAAAATGTGTCCGAAATGTTTCCTTGGTTTTTGTAGGCCAGTAAGTGGCATCTCTGCACATAGAAAAATATGAATTAAAAGTGGTACCAAATATTGTATGTGTACCATTGGCTTCACCATACTGGTGAGGGTAAATGTTATACTCTGAACAGAATCTACGTGTATGCTTAATACTGTTGATAGTGGAGAAGAATGAGCACTAATATTGGCACTCTTGGCAGCAAGCATCGCTGAATCCCATTTCCAAGTAAAACATCAAGTTATGCCCTACATATAACGCACATCTACATTTTGGAGGTGTGGCCCCCCAAAAAATGAAAAATCCCATAGCATAAATTTTGGCCTACTAGAAGTATATTACCGGATAATTTGTCTTTGAATGAAACTGCTTCCCACACCCCTGTAACGACATTAAACTATGCTTTAGAACAAATATTGAAGTCCAAATCACAGAACAAAAATTGAATCTATTTTCGGCCTACACAGAAGTGCATGTACTACCCTCTCATTCTTTTAGTATCTATTGGTATTTTTCATCGAATTAGATAATTGAATATTGCAAAACCCATCCTCTGTCAGAAGCTACTCTGTAAATAGAGAACAACTTACAATCAGAGGTAATTCAAACTGTGTTAACCTGCCATTCTCTTGATTGAAAACCTTCCTCATAACTCGATGCCGACATTGGGACATGCAAGAAACTGAATTTGGGCTCAATTTCTACAATTTGGGCAATTTTTTTTGGGGAGGTTTTATGGTACTACTTATTATATTCATTGTCAGTTTGCAAGTAGACGCGATGTTCAAAACTGGTGTTCCTCCTTAGCAATGGATTCAGCACACTGAAAAGCCGTCCATAGACATACCTTAATGCTTGGTGTCGAAAGTGCCAATTATGGTGGAAATCTGAACTCCATCTACTCCACTCTAACATGTGGCTTGGGGTTTTGTACTAACTGCTAAAAATCTTTGCTAGACAGTGTCTGATTGTTTTTATGTGCTAAAAAGAGAAACTTGTGGACCTGCATGAACTATTGAAGGACCGCATGCTGCCTGAATGTCCTATGTTTATTAATTGTCTAGAATAGGACAAGGGCGAGTTATTCACCATTACAGCACCCATGTATCATGATGGGAGAAAAGGACAGACAGTGCATGGGAGCATTATGCTGACCTTGAAGAGTTAATAATGAAATGTACATCAGGAGTGAACAGTGTCAGTGTACATGTGTAATCTAAGCGTAGTGTGATATGTGGTGAAGGGCAGTCCGGCACGTGTAATATGACTACTGGTAGTAATATGTGTTTACAATATACATACTGTATGTGGTTGTAGCATTTGTAGATGCCTCTACCTCTTTGTTATTAATCTGTAAATATGCAAACTAGGTATATCAAGATTTGAAATTACGTTAAGAACAATGATTTCAGTGATGTTTGTATACTGGTTTGCCTAACATCTTGTCTGTTGTACAGTATGGTTTGTCAAAGGTTTTTTGTTCACGGTTCTATCATAGTCAGCAGTTCAGTTCCTAAATCAGAAATCAGCAGACCAACGTTTGTGGTGTTGGTAAGAGGGCCAACGCACTGTCGTGACGTCACCACAAGGTAGTGACATCATCTCATGGACATAATAGTTTAGGATTCAATGTAAACTGCAATACAAAAAAGGACATGTAGATTATGATAGAACTGTGCTTACACATGGAATTTGAGTGTTGACCAACCCCGCTCAGCCTTGGATCACTGTGCAGTCCTGGCCTCATGGGCTGGTCAGGGCACCAACACTATTGAACCCCATGTGTAAGCATGTAGGGTTTAAATGGGATTCACTTTAATGAAAGCAAAGAACAGATTACCAGGCAAACAGACTGGTGTCATAAACTGTAAAAGTGGATACATGTCATGCACCGACTGTTTGTACCCATGTGTGTGCCGGTACATGTCATGCACTGACTGTTAGTAGCCATTTGTATAAGTGTGGGTGTAGGTACATGTCACGCTGTTTGTACCCATGTGTATGAGTGTGTGCAGGTACATGTCACACACTGACTGTTTGTACCCATGTGTATGAGTGTGTGCAGGTACATGTCACACACTGACTGTTTGTACCCATGTGTATGAGTGTGTGTGTAGGTACATGTCACACATTGACTGTTAGTACCCATGTGTATGAGTGTGTGTGCAGGTACATGTCACACACTGACTGTTTGTACCCATGTGTATGAGTGTGTGTGCAGGTACATGTCATACACTGACTGTTAGTACCCATGTGTATGAGTGTGTGTGCAGGTACATGTCATACACTGACTGTTAGTACCCATGTGTATGAGTGTGTGTGCAGGTACATGTCACACACTGACTGTTCGTACCCATGTGTATGAGTGTGTGTGTAGGTACATGTCACACACTAACTGTTTGTACCCATGTGTATGAGTGTGTGTGCAGGTACATGTCACACACTAACTGTTTGTACCCATGTGTATGAGTGTGTGCAGGTACATGTCACACACTGACTGTTCCCCATTTTACCTAACAGCAGCATGTCTATGAAGCCTGGCAGCCACGGCGACGGCCGGTTGACAAATCTCGACAGGTAGACACTCTCTGACCAACATGGTTCTATTTTGTTACACTTTTATGTTTTGTTTAGTTATTTTGACATGATTTCACATGATATCATACCAAGCAGAGTGAAAAGTTGATGTCACATAACGAGATGTTGTGCATAGTCCAGTTCATTTATTCATTTATGAAGCACTAGCAGGCACTCAGCAAAACACACCTGCATCACCTTGCATGCACATGTATCAATGATACTAAATCTCATAGAAATCAAAGTACCGTAAACTCCCGCGTATAAGACGCGTCCTCTACGCCAAACAAAATGCTGAGGAGTCTTATAGCTTTCTCTCAAGTTGGGGGGGGCGTCTTATACGAGGGGTAATTTTACTATTGAACAGTACTGAATTTCCAAAATTGGTACCTAAGAGGTGCGTCTTCTACGCGAAAATGCATGTGCTGAGTTTGGGGTGCGTCTTATACGCGCGGCGCGTCTTCTACGCGGGAGTTTACGGTAGCGGTATTATTACTTAAAATGGGTCCCAAATAAGATAGATGCATCATTCAAATAAATCTGTATAATATCATTAAGAAAGTAAAATAGATATGTCATTTAAACTTGCCTCAAAGAAACCTTATTTCCTGGTCTAGGGACTATGACTTGAATTTATTCAATGTAAAAGATTGCCTGAATTCTTCATGTGCCTCTGATAGTTTGGGCTTGCCTTTTAATGCTAGCTTCCACGTGATATACCAGCCCATGCCTTGTGCTATATTTCATAGAGCCGCTGACTCCTTCCTCCATGGTAACCATCACTTGCCTTCAGACTGCCAGGGTTCCCACTGGTCAGTTAAAAGTCAGTTAAACCCATTTTTCTTTAAAGGTCAGTTAAAAGTCATTTAAGAAGATATTTTGGGAAAAAGTCAGTTAAAAAGGATATTTTGACTAATTTAATGGGGTGATTGTCAAGATTTCATGCGCATTTGCAAAATTTCTTTGACATCCTCGTTCTAGAGTGGATGAACTTTTTCATTAGCCCCGTAAATTATCCAATATTTGGTCAGGTAAAAGCCAATAAATACCAGGTAAATGTCAGTTAAAAGTCAGTTAAAACCATGACCCATAAATGGTGGGAACCTTGGACTGCTGTTTTCTATGAGAAGCGGGACGCATGCATGATTGGTGCAAACACTGATATGGATTCATAGGCACATACATTCTTAACATTCATTCAAATTATCAGTACTGCAGTATCAACAAATTGCCATGAAATGCATGTTAGGATAGCAATAATTTGTATATTATCCTCCGGTACACTAAATGGAACAAATACCAAAAGTACATTTTGAACCACCTTTGTATAATCAGATAAGGAGGCATTTTATTCAATGTATTCAAGTGGACATAGACAAAAGAAAAGATGTAACACCAACCATAGATAGTAGAGAGTATGGAATGGCGCAAGGATAGAGCGGGCAACAACACCTACCCCTAGTGTGGGATGGTGAAAGTACATGTTTACCCTCCACATAATATATAACCATACTACTAGCAACCATTGATATTTTTACACCTATCATCTAGCGATCACACAATACATTTTAAAATGAAATTATACATGTAAACGTATCAATCTGTTAAGTTCCAAATTGAATATGATGTAGAGGTTTGTGTTTCTGTTGATTAAAGAAGAACAAACTTGGATTCTTTTCTTTTGTTAACGATCAATCTTGCACAGCAGTCTTATGGGAGGACTACATAGCAGAAGGGCTAGATGGATCAACCACCATTGGGTTAGGTTTGGAGATACGCTCCCCTTTACAAATGTATGATAAAGAGCCTATTAAACTCCAGCGTTGGTCCACGTCTGTCCCACCAGTGAATATCTCGGGCTGGATGGGTTGAGACTGATCAAACTCAGGCTGAACATGTGACGTGTGGCAATTTGAGACGCCCCCTTATGTGTAATTATGTATAATATGATACCCCGCCTACAGGTTCCTG
Source organism: Acholoe squamosa (assembly GCA_949317995.1). Lineage (NCBI taxonomy): Eukaryota > Metazoa > Annelida > Polychaeta > Phyllodocida > Polynoidae > Acholoe > Acholoe squamosa. Next base: position 54,256,222 of record OX439035.1, on the reverse strand, counting down.
TTGAAAGAATCGTTTTAGGTTGGAGGAAGATTTGCTTTATTTTTTCATGAGAAAGTCTCACAAATCAAGGTACGATGTACATTGTATTGAAGACTTCCAAATAACTACCACTTAGTGCCTCCATCATCATTATCTTTTAATAAATGCACTACTATTCTAGATAAAGGGAGAGACTAAAATCTTATGATTCAGATCAGGGGTAGACACTACCGCTGTACGATGAGGGATGAAGGATGAGGGATAGCTACGATTGTATAGGCTAATTTAACTGGGCCCGCAGGTATACGGCACATGGCTATTGTATTATTGACCAATGGGAGGCATCCCTGGTATAAACTGCGGAGTCGGGGGCTGAAGGTGTTAGTCATAGTGGAGTCGGGGTCTAATGGCGGCCCCAGCTGATAATGGCTATGTGAGCTATAGGCCCGTGAATTTCCCATGCTACGGCCCTGCCCTGGTGGCCCATGGCTGGAAAAGTTTAGTGTCTATGACTGCATGCAGTCTCCTATTGTAATTGAGGCTGAATGACCATGCACTCTTTGTCGCAAAAGCATAGTCCTTGCCGAGTATGGGGTAGATGGTTATTGCTTCATAGAATTAGATTCTTTTAGTTCCATACATATACTGTAGCATATGCACTTAGACAAGTACACAGTGAAATGCTATGGTAGGAAATAGAAACCATTTTATTTTCCTTTATGATATGGTCATCTATGTATACACCTAACGTCGTGGTAGAAAGAACCAGCAAATATGAACGTGGCAATTTCACAGAATATGTATCTTTTATCAGTTAGCGTAATCTCGTGTTTTTGTTTGTTCAGTGCGTTATATGTACCGTAAAGAAAACAGTGCATGTGTTTTCAATATAGTCATGTATGAAAGTTCATAGTATCATACCAACGAAGATGATTAACCTGCAGTTGAATCCACGCTATACACAAATCTATATAATTCACATGAAAAAAACAACAACACTGAAAATACAAAAGACAACCCATACACATTGCTATTGCTAGAACAATACTAACTTGCTCTACACTCTTGACAGTGCCAATTGTATATGACAATACCCATATAGATTCAGGTCTTACCGGTAATTATGATTTCAGTTTTATTATCATTCCTGGGTCTAGTTTTCTGATTGTGTACATCATTTTATACATCTTGATAACCATCACCACCTTGTCTTCCTGCCTACGCCTTTCAGCTTTGGGCGAGGCTCCTCCAAATTGTCTGAGCTGTCACGCAGTAGCTTTTGCCAAGGAATCTCTGCTGCACAAAATCAGTTTAATATTTGGATATAGTTTAATATGCTTAATGCGTGCTGTCTTTCCCATGTAGCCACATGTACGGATTTGGAACTCAGTCAATCTCAACACCCTTCACATAATTGGACTAGGCGACTTTGAACGAGCAGTTGCATGCGTTGGGTTCTCCAAGGGGGTAAGCATCTCAATATTACCAATAGTTTACATATTTAGATACGTACTAGGGCATTGATGCTATGATTCAGAGGCTGAGTCAGACCTGATTATGTACAGACCCACCAAGAAAACTTCTGACTCTGCCACGAGTTATTGTGGCCATTGATGGTGTCAGCCAATGAATTACCATTCTATATATTAAAGTGGTGCAGTTCTTTTTAAGTAACCATCTTTGTGTGTCAAACTTTGAATTCTTGGGCACTCTACCTGGTAGCATCTTATTGGTCACTGCTCTCTCAAGAATCAAGATAGAAAGATCAATCTAGACTCAGGTTGAAGCTGACACATTGCCCCTTAAGTCAATAAGTGAACTTACTATTATGCTTTTTGCATAGATGAAGTATTCAATGAAAATACTGATCTCTATCCGCAAATTGTCATAATATTTCATTTATGCAATGAATGAATCACCAAGAGAATTTTTTTTTTATTAAGTAATATGTAGAGCTTGGGCCTTGGTCCCCTAGTTATTCAGGTCATTGATTTTAGCACTACAATCCCTCTCACGTGGTACTTTTTGTTTATGTATATGTAATGAAATGCGTTGAATATACAGCCCCTTTTTTGTTATCTATACAGGGGCTAGATTTTTCATATGTAACTTTTGTCTCAGGATGGAGGCCAATATCTGGTGGCTGTTGACGACGCAAATGAACACATCATTTCCCTATGGGATTGGCAGAAAGGGGAGAAGGGACACAAGATCACAGAAACTAAGGTAAGTAGGACAAGTCTTTAAGGTTCTGATAGAAGCGGAAAGCTCATCAGAAGGTGAAAAATAATCCATCACTGACCACCTGTAAACGCATGATGTGTATCAATAACGTGATGTGAAGTAACTACCCAAATGGGATATCAAGCAAATTGATGTTTTCTGTAGCAGTCTTTTGACTATTGTTTGAAGGAAGTAATCTTTCCTGTAGTAACCCTTCTAGTTCATTGTAGAGACAAAAGAAAAGAATTTTGATGACGTAGTGCATCAAAACATTGGAGTAACTGTAAATTGGTCAGTAATGAGAAGACATTACTGACAAAACCACCCCAGCACCACCGGGATACTCGTGAACAACTTTGCCTCATTCCAAGGGGACGAAGGAAACGGGACGCTCCTGCACCCTCTTCTTCGTGGCTGGGGAAAGGGTCAGGCTGTTCTTAAACCCTGCCCGCCCACATATATATGAAATATTTTATCATTGGTCTCATGATGAACTCGCTCAACAACAAATTCATAGACTCTGATTGATTGACTGACTTCACAACATATCCAGTTTGCTCATAGACACATGTTTACTGTGCATAACCAACGTTTATCATGTTACTTGTGCTATTTTATCCGACTTCCTAGTATAAACTCTACCATTGTGCCATGTGTAACTCATTTCCAATAACAGTATTGACCAGGGAACATCCAATTTGAGGGACTAAGGTCCACTGTAATGTCTGATCATACTTCTTCTTGCTCCCTGCAGAGTTCCACTGAGCCAGTACTGTGTTCTGAGTTCCACCCGATGGAGTCCAATGTCATTGTAACCTGCGGCAAGAGTCATTTGGCCTTCTGGTCCATTGATGGCGGTACGCTTACCAAGAAGCAGGCTATCTATGAGGTTAGTATAGTTTCAATTCGCCCAACCAACGGCAGTGCAATACTCACTTAAGCGCATCTTGTACGTGAATCTAAGGCGTCCTGCACCTTACAGAATCATCCCAAACTCAAGGTGTTTCTTATGGGCGGGGTACTTTTACCTTTAATACAGAACTAAACTGATATGAGTGTCAGATTTAAATGAAGTTGTTAGCGCGGCGACTCTAGGTACTACTCGTAAGACTTGTTTACTAGTGTATGGTTCAGAGTCGCCACGGTGTTAAGCATAGGGGGAGCCTGCAATCTATTTTTGTCTGTGGCTCCTCTGCTATGGACTATTCCTACACAATGTTCTAATATAATAACAACACTGTGTGTGTTTTAGCTATGAGTGAAGGAATTTCCAGAATATATCTCATACTTTTGATTTTATTCACAGATTAGACATTTCTTCATTTGGAGCCCTATGGCAGATTAGCATTGGAGCATTTTAAGATTCAGAAATGCATCCCTGTAGCCTTTGTTTTAGAATTGTTTCTTCTGAAACTACTATATATATGTAGTACAGGTTTTATCTCAGTGGGTTATGGTACAATTTTATCATATTTTCTGTATATGAACAAGTATTCACTGGTAAAGATCTCTATGGAGAAATCAGTGCTAAAGTGTGTGTTGCCATATCTGCATTTTTTAATATCAGAGGAGGTCTAAGCGTAAAGACACCTTGTGGAACTGCTATGTTCTTCTCTGTGTAAAAGTTTTTAGTTCACCTTGAAATAATGCTTTCTCATAATATCTATATCCTGTTAGTGATGAAACATTACTTTAATTACCTGTTTCATTATATTTCACTTTATAAAAGATGTTGTGGAACACTGAAAACATGTATGTATGCAGGTATCCTTACACTGTGCTTCTCCTCTACAGAGAGCTGGGGTGATCTGGCCAGTTTGGTGACCACTGGCCCGTGACGAGGTACAGACTATTACGTGGTGATTGGTAGTTGGGTGTGTGTGGGGGGGGGGGGAGGCAGAGCAGGGTACACTCATAATGACACACTTGTTGACTATGATTTTGGACATTGAATGAGACAGGTCCCTCTGACAGCTGAGTGAGGTGCATGCAGAATGGACAGTCTACATGCTATAAGTACATAGCTGCAGTGGATAGTTTGGGTTGAATTTGTGCTATATACTACCAAAAGCCCATATGATAGTATGACCTATCTATCAGTCTCACCAACTGAAACTAGCCACAAGATTACAAGTCGGCGCCATGTCTCACAGGACTATTCTCTACTATTGTATTAAAATCTACAACACTATGGTTTTATTTATTTGCAGCGCTATGATAAGCCCAAGTTTGTGACATGCATCACATTCGCGGAAAATGGAGATCTGGTTACGGGAGACTCGAATGGCAACATCATGGTCTGGTCTAAAGGTAAGTTTTAAGGGATCTAGATAGGTTGATTTAGAGAGACAATTTTTGTGTGTACATTCTGACACCCAACTGTTGGATGTATATGTATCATACATTAATTTGACCATATTAATTCCCTTTTTCAGATTTGTTCCTTTCTTGAGGATTTGATTGTCATTGAAGGAAAATAGAACAACAAAGGTCCTTTTCATTTTCATAGAAATAGAACATAGATTTTGGACCTAATGATTGAAAATGGAATTTTTCTCAATCATTAGATCTGGGAAACTTTTTGTCGCATCCAAAGAAGGAACCTCCATGAGGAGCCTCATCGAGTTTCCTTTTACCGTGTAGACCCAGATACAGTCACAACTTTTTTTTTGCACTGAGGCGACGATTGCATTTCTATCCTACAATGCTATTAAAACAATGTCCAACAGTTGTGTGTCACATTTTACACAAACCTCTGTTTCTCTGAACCACAAGGAGTGTCATTGATACCTACCAAAACGATACATCAAAATTTACAAAATATTGATTATCACTCAGATAAAAATACACGTCTTGATCCACAAAATGTTTTGATATAGGGCTCTCTAAATATACAAGAATTTTGTTAGAATTCCTACCAGAACCAGAGATCCCTTCAAAATAGTGACAGGATTCAAACATACCAATTTTGAGAGGGCAGCGTCAACGATTTTGAAAAATAAAGACAAAACTAACCCTAAAACATCCCAGTGGTCATACACAAAAAAAAGACAAGGAAATGCATGGAATTCAAATGTCGATTTTTCTTCAATCAAAGTTCAATAACCAGCAAGCATATGCAGGAAAAGTTGTAAGCTAGTAATCATGCACTTTCCTTCTTCAAAGAAATCCTTTTAAAATCCCAGTTGCCAGAGGCAAAACAAAAAGAAAAAGTGAAAAATAACGATTCCCCTTCATTTTGCTGAGGATCCCTGCCGCAGTATGCAAGTACCGTAATCTCCCGCGTATAAGGCACACCCCACCTATAAGGCGCACCTAGAGTTTTAGGATTTGGCCAGAAAAATGAAAAATTCATAACTTCTTTTCTACTGAATGAATTTTCAAAATTTTAAAAGCTGTGTGTTTCTTGGACCCCTCTGGACCCCATATGCTGCTGACTGGGTTACATGAGGGTGTCACATATCAAAAGAAAGGTCTTGGTGTCCCCCTTGTGGATCCAGGGAGAACTAAAACCCCTATATAAGACGCGCCTTATATGCGGGAGATTACGGTACTTATAATTGACTGGCCTATACTGCCGAAAAAATGTCACTAAAGATACTCTTAAATTGGCAAACATAGAAGAGATAGAGGAAGGTAAGCTCAATATAGTGCGTGTCTATACTAATGTTGGTACCGTCAGTTTGACATGGTTGCTGCTCTACACACTAGCTGAGTAAACTGTGCATCTGGTTGTCGTCACTACACGGGGGCTTCAGTTGTTATTTCATTCACCACAGCAACATGTCCAACCTTCAGTTGTTATTTCACGCTGAGCAGTGTACTTCAGGTATACAGCACTGGACACTACAGGGACATCCGACATGTAATACATATTGAAACAATGTGATGTTAGGGAGTGGTCATTATTTATCAACAGGGGGAGTGGTGGGTTTGAGGGGGGGGGGAATTTCAGACCCCTCCACAGGGGGGGGGCTAAAAAAAATTTGACCCTTCTTGAGGGGGGGCTAAAAAAATTCACCCTCTTTTTAGCAAAAAAAAAACCGCGCGCTACAAAGAGGGGCGCGGAAACTCTCCGCGCCTCCAGCATGGTGGGGCGCAAAAAATTTTGACTGCCGTGGAGGGGGGCGTAAAAACATTTTGCGCATCCGCGCGAAAACCCCCTGTTGATAGATAATGACCACTCCCTTAGGGGTCATCAGTTAATTACGTACACTCTTGAGAGGGTTGGTGGGAGGTCAAGCCAACTGCGTGCATGTGCGTACAGGTGGAGGTTGGGGGGGGGAGGGCATTTTGGAATATGCATTGTGCACACATAGGGGTACTTTGAGCCTAAATTAGGGGTATTTGAGGTTATTTTGTTGTGTTTTATAGGGGGAAGTACTAACCTCCTGAATAGTAATCCTCCATTAGATGTAGGCTACTTCTTTTGGATAAAAAGGAGTACCATGAAACCCAACGTATATATGGCGCACCCCGCCCCACATATAAGACGTACCCCAGACTTTTTGGATATGTTGAGGAAAATTGAAAGTTACATAAATTCTGTTTTGCCTAATGCATTTTCAAAACACAAAACACAAAATAGGGTTCCTTGGGAAGGAGGTGGGGGGGGGGTGTGATAGTCCCACTGCTTACATTGTGGGGGCGGGATCAAATTTTGGCAACAAATGAGTACATAATTAGATAGATGGTCCCCAATGTCGTCATTGCTGACTGTTATCCATCCAGTGGTTTGTCATGTGATTTTGTTAGCACAAGTATCACAAGCCTATATACGAAATGCCACCTTTCCTTGGCGGGAGGGGGGGGGGTGGTAGAAATTTCTGTATTCAGTTAAATCAGTTTCCTGGGATAAGTTAATTTTCTGTTAAGAAAGAGCTTACCGTAATCTCCCACGTAGAAGGCGCGTCTTCTACGCCCAACAAAATGCTGCTGGGTCCTATACGCGGGAGGTAAATTGCCTTGAGTTTGGGGTGCGCCTTATACGCGGGTTTTTCCAACATCTCATTTGGGAAAATGCGCCGATGACAGCTTGAACTCATAGCGCCAGCACCGCGGCAGACCGGGAGGTGTCGACGCGCTCGCTGGGGATAAGGCCCACCATGCGCCGATGACAGCTTGAACTCATATAGCCAGCAGCGCAGCAGACCGGGAGGTGTCGACGCGCTTGGCAGGTTCAAGCCGACCGTGTGCCGATGACAGCTTGAACTCATATAGCCAGCAGCGCAGCAGACCGGGAGGTGTCGACGCGCTTGGCGGGTTCAAGCCGACCGTGTGCCGATGACAGCTTGAACTCATATAGCCAGCAGCGCGACAGCCCGGTCGGTGTACAGGCGCTCAGCGGACAATACGCCAACCGTGTGCCGATGACAGCTTGAACTCATATAGCCAGCAGCGCGGCAGCCCGGTCGCTGTAGATTTGCTCGGCGGGGAATACGCCGACCGTGTGCCGATGACAGCTTGAACTCATATAGCCAGCAGCGCGGCAGCCCGGTCGGTGTACAGGCGCTCAGCGGACAATACGCCGACCGTGTACCGATGACAGCTTGAACTCATATAGCCAGCAGCGCGGCAGCCCGGTCGCTGTAGATTTGCTCGGCGGGGAATACGCCCACCATGCGCTGATGACAGCTTGAACTCATAGAGGTGGGTGGGGAGGGGGGGGCGCCTTCTACGCGAAACAGCCCCCCTGTGAGTTGGGGGGGGGCGCCTTATACGCGGGTTTTTCCGGAAATCGATCCAGAAGAGGTACGTGCGCCTTCTACGTGAAAAGGCCTCCTCTGAGTTGGGGGGGCGCCTTCTACGCGAGCTGCGCCTTCTACGCGGGAGATTACGGTATCTTTGTCTATTTATAGTACTCCTGCATTGTGCAGCTCGTTCTTCATGTGTGTTGTAGACACATGGTCTCATTCACCACCTTTGTGCCATCAATATAGCCTTCGCCCCGACATTAAAACACAATTATTTTTTAATATAATCTATCAATGTTAAATCAGTCTGTCTATCAGTAGTAAATCACATGAAATAGATACAGAGATTCACTTGAATCTATCAAGTTCTGTCACCTGTAAGTAGATGGGTATAATGATGTCAGAGAAACGTGCCGCACAAACCTGAAAACACATTCTGAGCAGACTTCACCCATATACACTAATTACATTTGTATATGCACACACAGAAATTCAGCACACTTCTGGTTTTGTATCAGTGGGTATTTTCTTTCTCAGCCCTCGAAGAGGACCTTATTACCGAGGGGTATTTAATTACCTGATTAAGTTGAATGAGCAGAAACAAAAATCACTCATATGCTACTTTTATGTTACTTTGTTGGCTAAAGCACTGTAATACCTCACGTATAATCCACAGCTTATGCAAGAGAACGGATCCCTAGTTCACTTTATAGGATCGGCCAAAGTAGGAGGTGCGCCTTCTAGGCGGGGATAATGCACTATAGAGCAGTACTAAATTGCTAAAGTTCAAGTCCCATTTGTACCTTAAAACGTTAATTACAGTGAGTGAGAATAGTGCTTGATGCCATTTCGAAAGCCATTAAGGTCATATTCGTAATAGGAAAACTACATTAGACTACTTTTGATGAATGAATGTGCGTCAGCATCAGCGCATATGTGCACCAGACAGCCAGAGGAGATAGAAAAGATGCGATTTAGACCATTTTTAAGGTGTGCTTAGGGAAGCTATTTCCATCAAGGGGCGTGTGCCTTATACACCCGGTATCATGGTATGTCATTTTGAATCAAAATGATCTGCTTTTCTCTTGCATGATAACAATGGAAAATTGTAACACAGTATGAAAAAAGACTACACATTTACATACATACTATCGATCTCCTGTACCGTTCTTACTCAGAGCCGCAAGATGCAATTTTAGTGGTGTATATTCTGCATTTTGTGAGTGCCCTACACCAGTGTCCTATACCGTAGAGATTAATTCATATGTCCCCACCTGGGTACCATGTATTTGTAGATTACTTCCACATGCTCTTTGGTTGCAGTAACTTCAATGCAGTATTATCCTTTAAAAAACCTTTAACCTTTGTACCTTCCTGAAACATTTACGATTTGTGTGTGCCATGTCTGATAGAGCTGACACCATCTGCTCTGCCTGCAGGGTCTAACCGTGTGTCGCAGGCCATGGTCGGTGCCCATGAAGGCGGCATCTTCTCCCTGTGCGTCATGAAGGATGGTACCATGGTGTCAGGTGGCAAGGACAGGCAGATCGTCCAGTGGAATACTGAATACCAGCGCACTGGGGTCTCCCATGAGGTTAGTTTAAGAGTTTTAGAGACACAGGAGTCTTAAAATATAAGTCGTCACAAACACCTGTCTTATCATGACACACATTTACCCATTAGAGTTATGTAAACTGCATACACTATTTTGGGCTTATTAATCATATTCTACCGTAATCTCCCGCGTATAAGGCGCAGCCCGCGTATAAGGCGCACCTAGGGTTTTGGAAAATTCTCAGAAAAATGAAAAATTCATAACTTTGGTTCTACTGAATGGATTTTCAAAATTCAAAAACCTATGTGTAGCTTGGGTCACCCCGGACCCTCCTGATCCCCTTTATTTCCTATTATGACCAAGAGGGGATGTAAGATATCAAAAGAAAGGTCTTGGTGTCCCCCTTGTGGATCCAATGAGAACTAAAACCCCCCGTATAAGACGCGCCTTATACGCGGGAGATTACGGTACGTATCTTATGTATGGAATAAACTCAGTTTTTGCTTTTGGCCCAGGCACACCTCGATAGGTTGTAGGCAACGCATTCTTCAGTTTCAAGTTCTGACATGACCTACTTGTCAGAAATATATCTTTCACTTACTTTTCTATATATTGGAAAGGTAATCAAGATGTTACCTAAAAATACATAGAAATAGATTATATGTCCAATGCATTTTCTTAGTTTTGACGTAATCTGACGCCAAACAAATTATATGAAATTGAATAAATTGCATACGTGGAGGAGTACAGCACTAATTCAGCTGTAAAATATAAAACTTTCATATTTATAGATTCCCGAGGAGTATGGCGCTATTCGGATGTTGAGTCAGGGCAAAGGCAACCTGCTGTTGGTGGGCACCACGCGGAACTCCATCCTACAGGGATCCATCGACCTCAAGTTCTCCCCCATCGTGCAGGTGAACTACATACCTTATTATCGATTATGGTTGTTGAATGAATGTATCATAATTTCTTTTCTACATTTCTATAGACTTTTATATTTCTCACCTTTTGCAATTCATTTCCTTTATTAGCATACTTTTCATTAGAAATCTGCGGTTGCCCCAAATATATCCTAAGATAAAAAGTTTTCGTGGTATATTTGTGCTGAATTAAGCTGGTGACTTCATAATTGTAATATACACTAAAGTCTGTGTTGTGTGTCTATTTAGGGCCATCTTGACGAGCTATGGGGCTTGGCGGTGCACCCCAGCCAGCACCAATATGTTACAGCTGGCTATGACCGTAACCTCTTCCTCTGGGATGTCCTCTCCCACTCTGCCATCTGGTGTATGGAAACCACGGTAAGGCTCTTGTCTTATGTTGTAATACAGGTATGGTAGGTGAGCCTAAAGACATCCACATACCCTGAGGCGTCCACCCCACAAAATTACCACAAAAATGACTTTATTACGTGAATCAACACTGCTTCATCTCTCAAAGATGAGTTATTTTTTGCGGGGGAGGGGTTTTCAAAATGTTGATGTTTCATCCCGGCGATGTACACGTCTTTAATAGTATCTTTGGTGAAGATTTGTAGTAATATGGCATGTTAATTTTCTATGTGATAATATAATACTGTCTACCATAAAATTACTAATAACCCCTATATAAGGCGTACTTCATGTAGGAGGCATACCTTGAGTTAAGGACAATCTAGTTGCATTAATTTCACATGTGAATGCTGTATAAATAGTATAACATGGTGTGTGTTTTACCTTTACATAGGAGCCGGTTCACAGCCTGTGCTTCCATCCAGAGGGTAACCTTATTGTGGCTGGTACACAGACACCAAAGTGGATGGTAATAGATCTCACCACACGGGAGGTCGTCTGCACGCACACGGATGGTAACGAGCAGATAGAGTGTGTGGCTTTTTCACCAGGTAGGCACAAACTCTATCTCCTCTGTGATTAGTCGAAAGTACCGTAGGGTCAATTCCATTGAATCAAAGTCCTTACAAATATTCTATTTGTTTTCCAAGATACATTAAATTGTTCATAATAGGATTATGAAAAGTAAAAGCAATTAAATGGACCATGCTATTTTTCTTTAGAATTCTGAATAATAAAAGTATGTTGATTTTGATCTAAAAACGAGGAAAGTGTATCTCAGATTTGATACTTTTATTTTTGTCAAAACCATTAACCACAGAAATATGAAAGGCCACTTTCTTGTTATGCCTAATTTAGATTCTCTGTGGGTGTGGCTTATGCATGAGTTATCAGAGAAATATGTGACTTGTTATTTTCAGATGGCAGTTATTTGGCTCTGGGATCTAGAGACAACTTCATCTATGTGTACCAGGTATCTGAACTGGGCCGCAAATACAGTCGTATCGGCAGGTGCTCTGTAAGTCACTTCTTTACAACCTTGACTTTTCTTGTAATAAACAGACATTGTTTTTGATACCGCATTCTTCCAAATAAGACGAATTCAATGTGTTTCTATTTTGTGTACTATGCAGGGACACTCGAGTTTTGTAACGCACTTGGACTGGTCGTCAGATGGACAGTACATAATGAGCAACTCAGGGGACTACGAACTGCTCTTTTGTAAGTCTAATCATTTCAACTATAATCTCAGTGTAGGACACTACATAAAGAGACATCTAGTAGAATACCGTTTTCTCATCTTGACTCACCCCCAATTAGCACAGAATATAAATGAGGTCTCTTCTGTAACTAAACCAAGAAGAACTATCTTCCTATCATGAATGATTAGGGTGTATGTCATGAACATAAACAGCGCCTAAGATCCACCATTGGCTGTGGGTCATCAAATAGCAAAATACTGTGACTGCCAAAGGATTTTGCACATTAAAATGCTAGAGGCATTACAGACCTCTAGTTTATACTTTCAAGCCCCTTAAGTCCATAAGAGACGAGGTAAAGTGATGTAAAGTTCCAAGGAACATTGGCTAATAACCATGTGAATCAGAAAATGAAGAATCCATGGGTTAGGTACATGTTATTTCGTGTATTTTTTTTTCAGGGACTGCGGCGACGTGCAGACAGGTGACAGCAGCGTCCTCTCTGCGTGACGTAGATTGGGCAACACATACGTGTACATTGGGCTTCAGTATGTGTGGTAAGTAGGCACTGTCTACTCTAATCATCATCTTTTACAAACAACCCACCAAACACAGTACTCAGTAGCAGTGTCAGAAGTGCCAATATGTATATGAAGACCCCGTACACAGTAGTGAATACCTGCACCATGTATCACCTGTTACGGACCGTTGTAACATATCGCCATCTCATACAAATCACCATCTACCATGAATCAATATCGGAATTACCTTAAAGCTCGCACCTGCCTATATGCCACACCCAAAACATTAAAAAAGGTTTTAAGCCGCACCTGGGACATGGAAATATTAGGTGTAGTATTGTTCTTTATGTCATGGCTGATACGAACGTCACCATAGATTAGTACTGGAACCGCCATATTCAATGGGGGGGGGGCATTGAATACAATGTGTCCGTATTCAATGGGTGTCCGCCATCTTGGATTTTGAACAGATCTGAGCTGTTTTTCTTTATTTAAAAGCAAAATAACCCCTTAGGCCATGACATAAATGCAAATGTCCACTTCCATGGGATTTTTTACATCGTATTCCCCGAGGTGGGACTGGCGTATCCCATGAAGCCATTATATGTCCCACCTCGGGGGAATACGATGTAAAAATATTCCATGGTCGTGGACATTTGCTTATATCTCACGTATTAGACATACTCTGAGATGAAGCCAGACTTATAAAAGGCGCAGCTGGGGGTTGATTTTTACCAGTTTAGACTTACCAGTTTTTTCCTCGCCTATAAGACGCACCCCTAAGGCACAGTAAGCCTCAGATTCGTGTACAGCCGTGGCTTATATGCAACGTATTACCATGTACATATATATTGATTTCACACATTGTGCTTATCTCAAAGTTTCCTGAGCCCTCGTGATTTAATCCCCTTTTTTTTTTTTTTTTTTTTTTTTTTTGTTTTTTAATCTTAAGGTGTAAATAGTAAGTATCTGTAACTGTACTTGACCTCAGCTGTATTTGTCTTATAGATATATGTTTGTGTCTCTCATTCACAATATGTGTATTCACCAAACGTTCGCAGTAGATGGTCAATGTTTGGGTTTAGTTACACCATGTTACAGTAACACTTTTTCGTGTACATCTCTCACTCCTACTTTCTTGATACAAAGGTATGGGATTGTCATGATAAGAACTGTACCTTTGGTCACATGTGAGCTGACAATTAAAAGTTGACAGCCTTACCATGAGCTACTCTTTGGTAAACCCTGACCATGCCCAAAGAAACCTCTCTCTATTTTGTTAGCAATACAAATAGCTTTGCCTATGCTTTTTCCAGCAAGTGATTAAATGATTGAATCAAGGACCTTTATATGGTCTGAAATGTTATACATTTTGTACAATGTAGTTCGTCCACTCAACCGACATACATTTGTCCATGTTGTCTTTTTAAACCTGATTCCTCTTTGTACACTGTAGATGTATTATTTTTCGCGTGGTACATGTTTACATCATCACAACCTATTTTCTCACAATGATTCATTTTTGCATCATGATCCAAGATAAATTTTGCATCATGATCCATGATTCAATTGAAAATGAGCCTTAATTGAACTCTTAACTATGGGAAATGTGGTGCCGAACCCTGGCTGTGCCCCCCCCCCCGGCCAAATTCTTTTGGCTGTACCCCCCCCCCCTTAGCCACCCCTTCTGAAACCACCCCTGGACCCATGTATCCGTGTGTCTGCCTGTATTATAACAGCCCATTTGTCTATCAGAGATGCCACTTTTCCTAGTTTACCAGGAATTCCTGGTTTTGATTCCAAGATTTCTGTATTAAATTATGTTAAATTCCTGGGAAAATGTGTCCAAAGTCCAGTTTTCCTGTTTTTTGTCGACCATTGAGTGGCAGCTCTGGTCTATGTGTATGCCTATGTCTCAACTCATGTGTCCATGTGCCTGCCTATGTGTCCAAATATGAGTCCATTTGCCTGCTTGTGTGTCAGTCTTTTTTTCGTCTGTATGTCAGCCCACAGTAGCGGATCCAGGGAGTCGTCTTGGGGGCACGTCCCCCCACCCCCTCGAAACTCTGAAATTGGGCCTTAATTAAACTCTTAACTAAAGAGTATGTGGTGCAAAACCCTGGTTGTGCCCCTTCCCCCTATACCAAAATATCTTGGATGTGCCTTCTTAGACTGCTCCTTCTTAAACCGCCCGTGGACCCATGTATCTGTGTGTCTGCCAGTGTGTCAACCCATTTGTCCATATATCCGTCTGTGTCAACCTATTCACTACCCCTCCCCCCACCCCATTGATAAAAATTGACTACCGACTTAAGAGGGAGCTATAGGCCTCAGCTGTTACTTGAAAATTGTACTTTTAGTACTGTTCTATAGTGCCAAATACCCTCCTATAAGCCACACCCCTTCTTTAAGATAATCCTGTTAGCCTCATTTGGATTTGGATTCCGGTACTAGCCGCGGCATATACGAGAGAATTTACGGTACTCCCTAACACTGGGGCATTTTGCCTTGATCACGAAGCTTCCTTTGTTGCAATGAATTCGTACATTTGAAGCCTAATCTGGAATATTTAGGGGATGTTCATCATGACTCATATTAAGGGGGTCATAAATCCGCCCTTCTTAGGATACCAGGTCGATCTATGTATTTGGCCCAAAGACACGGGAAATCACCAAAAAAAAAAAAAAAGAAAAAGAAAAAAGATCTGGATCTCTGTCAAAAAGTGGAGGAGGTCGGTGGGGGCAAAACCTACACCCCCTCTCCACTTAGTTCAAAGTTCGGAGGGCGTGTCCCCCCCCCCCAACCACCAGTTCCGCTGCCTATGCTGACCCATGTAAGTGATGAGCTGTACAATATGTAAAGGTTGTGCAATGTGTGACTGCAGGTATCTGGCCAGAGGGTGCGGACGGCACAGACGTTAATGCTGCTGGTCGGTCTAATAACAAGATGATGGCAGCCACAGGAGACGACTTTGGCAAGGTTAATCTGTACGCCTACCCCTGCCACCAACCTAAGGTACGTCTTATGTATAACATCTGGTATATTGGACTTTGTACTGTGAACACATTGTTTCCTTTGGCAGGAGCTGGTGTTTGTTAGAACCACTCAGATTCCATTCAATACATGATTGATTTTCCTTGCCGTTCTCTTGTATTATTAAAACCATATTCGACGTGATTAGCACATAGTGCATCTAAAATATATCCAGGTTGTTAAGAGTATAAATGGGCTTTAAAACTCGAAGATTTTGAGTGTCATCTATAATCTAAAATATGACCAAAAGCAAGGGGGTGCACTTAGCAGGGTATGTGCACTCTTCATGTCGAATAAGGTATCATCTACAGGTTTTTTTTTATATCTTATATACATTGTACCAGTGAAGTGGCATGTTAACATGGCAGGGAAGTCACCTTTCTCTAGTAGGTTGTTCCATCAGAAATTAACCAATAGCCGTACATGTTATCCAAAAAGTGAATCTGAGGGAAGAAAGAATATGGTGTAAATCAGAATAACGAGACCTTCAATACAGAATGATCGCGAGCTATTTAAAGTTCAAAGCCCTGATATTTTGCTGCTTTTTATATAGACTAAGGAAAATCGACTATTAAAACTTACAGGGTATTTTTATTGAATTATTTTCATCTTGAAAATAATTCATTCACATCTAACAGTCCACGCTAGAATTTTGTCCAAATAGTACTCAGTGAACCATAGACCCTGACCAGGCAGTACACACGGCCTCCACACACCTGAGACATACTACAAGGATATAATTCAACTTGATAGCCTTTTGGGAGTGCTCAGCTGTGACCAGGCAGTACACACGGCCTCCACGCACCTGAAACATACTACAAGTATATAATCAAGTATTTAAGAGCTGCATACCCTATACAATAACCCCTTACAGGAGACATGATGTTTTATTAACCATACCATACAATAACCCCCTACAGGAGACATGATGTTTTATTAGTCATGCCATACAATAACCCCTTACAGACAGCATGCTGTTTTATTAGTCATGCCATACAATAACCCTTTACAGACAATATGATGTTTTATTAGTCATGCCATACAGTAACCCCTTACAGACAGCATGCTGTTTTATTAGTCATGCCATACAATAACCCTTTACAGGCAACATGATGTTTTATTAGTCATGCCTTATGAAAACCCTTTACAGGCAACATGATATTTTATTAGTCATGCCATATAATAACCCCTTACAGGCAGCAATGATGTTTTATTAGTCATGCCATATGATAACCTCTTACAGGCAACATGATTATTTATTAGTCATGCCATACAATAACGCCTTACAGACAGCATGCTGTTTTATAGGTTGTACCATGCAATAACCCTTTACAGGCAACATGATTTTTTATCAGTCATGCCATACAATAAACGTTTACAGACAGTATGCTGTTTTATAGGTTGTATCATACAATAACCCTTTACATGGAACATGATGTTTTATTAGTCATGCCATACAATAACCCCTTAGATGCAACATGATGTTTTATTAGTCGTTCCATATGATAACCCCTCAGAGGCAACATGATGTTTTATTAGTCATGGCATACGATAACCCCTTAGAGGCAGCATGATGTTTTATTAGTCATGCCATACATAACCCTTTACAGGCAACATGATTTCTTATTAGTCATGCCATACAATAACCCCTTACAGACAGCATGCATACATAGTTCTATGGTAACTACCTTTCTTAACCATAATAAAATAATTCATCACAGCTATGCTGTGAAACTTTCCCTAAAAAATATCCTAAATTCCTCAAATTTGCGCTTCCTCGTATCTTATATACCTTGTACCAGTGAAGTGGCATGTTAACATGGCGGGGAAGTCGCCTTTCTCTAGTAGGTTGTTACATCAGAAATTAACCAATAGCCATACATGTTATCCAAAAATTTAATCTGAGGGAAGAATATGGTGTAAAATCAGAATAACGAGACTTTCAATACAGAATGATCGCAAGCTATCAAAGCCCTGATGTTTTGCTGCTTTCTATATAGACTAAGAGGTCAGTGGCACTTGCCTGAGTGCAGAGTGCAGCACAGGGTAATCATACTTCCTGCAGGTTTATAAAACGGCTGGCAGTGCTCTGCTGCACGATAGAAGTGACCTTGAGTGCATTATAAGAGTGTAGTGCACACCTGAGAAAGGTCACCATAGTTGTAAACAAGTCAAGGGCCATTAATTGGTCTAGACATACATTAATTGGGTACTTAAGTGATTGGAATGAAATGTACAACGTTTTATAAAGACAATAGACAACTCCTTCTTCACATCTCGACTGCCTGTTGTCCTATAATGCACTCAGATGCATTCGTGCATTATAGGACAACAGACAGTCTTGATGTGAAGAAGATCGTTGTCTATTCTCTAAACAGAACATTATAAGAATGAACTCCTTCTTTAGACTGTTCAGTGGTAAATAAAAGTGGGAGAGTGTAGGTAGAAGTGGTGTGATATATGAAACTTCTATTAGTATCATCTGCCCTATGTTCCTGCCACTCTATAATTGTTATTTAGTCCAGGATTGGCAAGGTATAAAGAGGAAATGATGGTGAAAACCTACCTTTATCCCCAGTTTGGGAGAGTTGTGTACAGCTATAAAATTGGGTATAGATGCATTCGTTTACTAAATATGTGTTGTTTAAAAAGGAGTGCAGGCTTTTTCAATTATTAAACAAAATGAGACAAATCTTAACTAAAGTGAGAACTAGTCCATCCCTTGATAGCCTGACATACACTGGATCCGCCAGGCCTTGGCTGGGACAGTTCTTACACAATAGCATAAAAATATATGACTTGATAATCCGCCAGATTTGATATACTCCATTATTTTACCACAAGGGGTGGACTATTAAGGCCTGACTGTATTGGGCATTAAACAATGTGCGCCTATTAGGCAAATATATGTAGAGAGTTCCTGCACCTTGTATTGTGTCAAAAGTGGCAGTTCACGGTGCATTCGCAGAGCCAATGCAAATAAATGAACAGCTGATGGGCCTAAAACATGTTTATAAACAATAGCTTCGTATCAATTCCTTATTCATTACTCGGGTATGTAGAGTAAACATTCTAGGTGCATAAATAAGATCATGCCAGGTATCACGTTTGATTGCTGTGTGGACACTGATTTACACGGGCAGAATAACACCCTATTTATAGGCAGCCTTGTCGTTACCGCATTTCCCCCAATCTTTACTAGGCGGCCAAGAAGGGAACCTCCAACACCATGTAATCCCAGGAGAGGGGTTAAGTAGAGTTCAGGGATCGGTCATTCGGGTAGCTTGCTCATGACTTAACCACTACACCCTCTGCTGGCACAATATATTTCAAATATTATCTAGATTAATGTTAAATGTATTGGACTCTTATCTTTAAAAAGTATGCCATAGACATACATGCACACTCCTCAGTTTTTTTTTTCAGTTTTCTCAGTTTTTCTATGATATGTCAGAGTCATTCTTGTGATTCATCCAGATCCAATGAGATATCTTTTTACCATTTATATGGGGGGGGGGTGGTCTTAGAACATTTTGGATCAGCCATTCATAAAATGCACCAGCATGCATCATTTGGCTTCTCAGAATACAAAACTTTTCTGGGTCTGGGGGAGACCCCCAGACCCCCCCCCCCCCAATTTTTACCATGCAATCTTACTTCTAAGAAAAATCTCGTCCTTTTTATTGGCTCATTTTTTTTTTCTCGTCCTGAGTTTGCATGTATGCACAGGAGTTCTTCTGATGATCTGATATTTTCCTGTTCAGAAAAAAAGGCTTCCCAGTGTCGGTTTTAGGGGCCAAGAAACATGGAGTGATCGATCCAGTGGTTAATTTACCTAAATTTGTATTAAAATTACCACAAGTAAGGAGTAAGGGCAAACATAACCACATTTTAACCCCAAGAGTCGCTGTAGTCATCAAGTGGGGATTAGCAGTGGAACTGTTCCATGATCTAGAGATCTGTATGGATTTTGATGCCTTTAGCTTCATAATTAGCATTCCAGGGTAAATGATGGCATCAACAAAACACGACTCCCGTGTACTACATGTACTAAATGGCAATGTTACAAACAGTGGCAGAATGTTTATTTTAAGGCAATGGAGCCCAATATGTTTGAGCACACACGCTATGTTCCTATCGATGCCAGTCGCGTGCAGTGGTTTTGGTATTAGTGTTGAATTGAAAAAAAAGGGGGCACATAGTACGAGAGAGACCTGCAGAAAGGGGGAGTGAAATACAAATGAACATGACCCGATTAAATGTATTAATCAATAGTAAGAACCTAGCACATCTATAGGGCTCAGTATAGTGGCTCGGCCATTGCTTGATCTGGCACCTGGCGAGATAAGCACTGATAAGTCCCAGCATGATGAGTACCAGGTGTTAAATTATGTAGTGAATACAGGGAAATTATCTGATTGGTTGATAATGCATCCTGGGTCAATCCCATACTGGGCAAGAGAGATTCTTTTGGAAAGTTCTGTAAAGAGCACTATACCTTAGATTCACGTACAAGCCACGGTGTATATATATTTTTGTGTACACAAAGTCTAACGGTAATGAATCCTGGGGATTCAAACCAAAATTATACTTGTGATCCAAACACTCTAAATCACGATATTAATACCTGCTATGCACACCTAAAGTAGCAAAAAGTACATTAATCTGATGATTCCTGTAAGCATTGACTTAATTGTGAGGAATGAGAGCAAGTGGAGTAGGTACTTGTAAGCAACATCCTTATAGATTTTAATTGATTACTTAATTAGGCATGGTATTCTTCAGGATCTTTCTCGAAATTTGGAAATTTGAAGGTCAGATAGGGCATTCTTGTGATTCACACAGATCCACTGAGAAACTATTTCAACATTAAAAGGGGGGGGGGTCAATCACCCTCTCGGAAATTTTTTACAAGCCCAGCACCATGCCTATTACGTGAATATGCTTCAACCCAAATCATCGGACTAAGCCACTTTAAATAAAACGCTCCAACTAGAAAGAAAACTTACTAATTATTCAGTGCTCCCTAGGCCAAGTCATAACATCGAACAAGAAAGAAAAACATTAACGGTAACCTCCTTATAAGTTAAAAGAGAAATTTCCATTACTGTTCCGCCGTCACATGGATGTACATAGGAGCCAAAGAGATGTGCAAGATGGGGTCTATTATTCATTGGGTTGGCTCTTTACCACTTGGTGGCGCAATGGTGCAATCCCCACTCCACACTGGGTGCTGCTTAGGGAGTGATCATTTTTTAACAACGGGGGGGGGGCTGGTGGGTTTGAGGGGGGGTCAGAATTTTTTCAACCCCTTGACTGGGGGGGTCAGAATTTCTTCAACACCTCTGATGGGGGGGTCAAAATAATTTCACCTGTTTTCAGTGGAAAACCCCGTGTGTTACTATAGGCTAAAAGGGGACGTTCGCGCGTGATTTTTGTCCCGTATGGGGGGGGGGTCGAAAAAAATTTTACCCCCTCGAGAGGGGGGGTCGTAATTTTTTTCGCGCGTCCGCGCGCAAACCCACCAGACTCCCCCCCCCCCCCTGTTGTTAAAAAATGATCACTCCCTTATTTTGATCCAATACCTCGTTGGGTGCCTGGGAGTGAGCTGGGGGTGCGGTAATGGTCTAATCGATACGGCAGGAGCAGCACTGGAGAGCTGCCAGCGGCCCCAGTAACTAGATGGAAGGGGGGAAATGGCAGAGGGAGGGAGGGGGTATACTCTACTCTATTAGGGTGTGAAGCACAGCTAGCCCTATGGGACTCTTTACGTGGCCCGATTTAGAGGTCCTGGCCACAAGAACGCTATCGTTTGACGGCTCTGTTCATGTACTGTAGTGTGGATAGAAATTGCTGTATGTGTACTTTGGTCAGTAAGCCAGAGGAGAACAAACGACATCAGTATCATTGATGCGCCTGGTGTGTGGACATTATCTATTGTGGGCGGTCAAATCTTTGATGAGTTTCTCCACCCGAACCCAACCCTCGAAAAAAAACAAGGCAAATACAAGTACCTTTGAATTTTGAGTCGCTCATTTAATACTGACATTGTGTTATTGAGTGGAGGAGCTGTTCCGCCAGTCACCATGACAACATGCAGACTGAGGCAGCCATAGGGCATGGGGTAGTAGCATTACACGAGGGCCTGTATGGTAAGGACTGACGGTGGTGTAGATCCACTGCATGTATATCCCCATGTATTATGTATACACATTTATTTCGGCCTAGCATGATGTCACTTAGGCTCATGTCTCAATGCTGAATTTGGTGGTCGAGGCCCATTAATGTGGTACATGTAGTACCGGTTAAATGACCCGGGTATGACCAGGAAGAGTGGTCATTTGAGACCATACAGCATGTAAATGTGGATAGGGATAGGACATACCTGAGACCCTATACCCTGTACACTACTGGTGTATCTCAGCAACCTAGTAGTGGGTGCAACTTATAAAAATGGCACTGTACTAGGGCAAAGTAAAGATCACGAAGTGACTATTTATGACTTAGCATACAATAAGTTGGACATGGTGGTAAGACAAGTGGAATGATGACCCCACCGGTATACTACCGTAAAAAAAATAGGTACAATGAAGGCATGGCTTATAGCGAGGTAGCGGGATGCTTTATTAAACAATGAAATAATTCCATATGTTCACTCGGAATCATTAGCGGGCAATTGGTATCTGTCTGATAGCTCTTATCAGCGATATTTCGCTGATGACCAGCTCCAAAATTGGGTTGTGCTCATTGGGCACCCCTTAATCCTCGTATTTGCAATTACATGTATAATTTCAAGCAATACTGAAATATGGCGAATTCACTCGGTGTGTGCCTTATACGCAGGTTCACCTTATTAACGAGGTACGATGGTAAACTTCTACATGGATGCTACCCATATATAAACCCATCTTCACAGACAATCCTCCACGTCCTGTTTGACCTTCACTTACACGTGTATACTGCCGCTGCTGCTGCTATATTGTACCGTATACACGCCCTGGCCGCCAATAGCCACACACTAGCACAGTGTACATACTAAAAGGAGGCCAAAGCAGATCGGCATCACACTGTTCATACTACCTCCTAAAGGTGCCTACTACAACATATGGTGGTAGGCAGGCGACCTCTATGTGTCCTCTGTTAGATGTGTGCAGTCTATGTGTGCAGTCTACATTCCACCCTCCCTCCCCTGACTGTAAACAGCCACTATTTGATATCACTGAATGACTCACCACCGACGGCAGTGATCATTTATTAACAACAGGGAGACGCTATGTGCCCTTTTATGGGGCTTTTCACTTTAAAAAAAAAGAGTGAAGGAAATTGCTTACCCTAAGAGGGTTTGGTCGAGAGGTACAAATATAATGCCCACAACACAACACCACTCTGTTGTTGAATAAATGATCAATCCCTTAGTCTAAGTGTGTCATCAACAAACGAATGCTCTACCTATGTATCACTGACTGGGTCCATGCCCCCTAAACGGTACAATAAATTAATGTTATTGCAAAAGAAGGAACGAAAACCAACCTGAGAGAGCTTAATGAATGGTGATCATACATGGGTGTAAGTCAGAAATTTGTCTAATTTCAGATTTTCTTTCTCAAATTGCCCTACCTATAGCATACATATCATGTCATGGTCGAGGGACGGGTGCCTACAGACACAGTTGGCCTCTTTGTGTCGTCTACTTTGGTGGGCTGATTTATTTTATTACCTGTAGTTCTCTTTTAGATTTATCGACAATGCATATTGCTTACACAAGGTAGTGATAGTAATTCTCTGTTAAGAAAAACAAACTCACATTGTGCATACCTTTCAAGAATTTTCTCCTTGAAAGGATGAAGAAAGATGAAGAAAATCACACGTCTGGCGTAGTGCTTCCTGAGTGGCAATTAGGACGCTCTCGATTCATAGCAGAGGAGTGCCAGATGCAGTGGCCTGCTCGTCTAATATGAGTACAGCTGTAATTCAAGTAGAGGAGCTGCTCACCTAGCGGCTCGGCAGTCTCTGACAGAGCAGCTCACAGAGCGGCAGAGCAATCAATATATAACGCGGCTGCTCGGTGTGTGAAGGTGACATTGACACACCCAGTTCTCTGCGTCCTTGATTGTCCAGTTTTATACAGTCCAGCCTTCTTATGGTTTATAGTA
Source organism: Acholoe squamosa (assembly GCA_949317995.1). Taxonomy (NCBI): domain Eukaryota; kingdom Metazoa; phylum Annelida; class Polychaeta; order Phyllodocida; family Polynoidae; genus Acholoe; species Acholoe squamosa. The sequence continues at coordinate 54,232,532 of OX439035.1, read as the reverse complement.
TAATATTAGCAGACGTCCCTATGTGAAGTGTACAGCTGGTCTGTTGTTGGCGTGCTGCTGCTGCTGCGGCTTGTGCCATTTGTGTAACGCAGCCTTGCTATAATTGCCAATGGCGAGGAGCCGGAAGCAATCAATCCAACCAGCCTAACGAAGCAATTGTGTGTTTTTTTGCTGTTTTTGCATTGGTTATTTTGCTTGCTATCTCTTATTTGTAGCGAGTGGTGTCCCTGGATTTAGAGTGTTCACCTCTGGGCATGCGTATGCTACACTAATACTTCTGTCAGTCTGTATGAGCCTCTGTCGGCATGTTTTGTTTCCAAATGGCAGAGTTACTGGTAAAGGCCATGTATTCCCTTTCACATGGCAATTTGCGTGCACTACTACAGACTACACTCAATACATTTATTAGTCAAGCTATTTGCATTCTTTGTATAGTTTGGCCGCCACCAGGGTAAACCCTGCTCCAAGAACCATTTGCATGTACTATTCCTAACCTCACTAGCCGTATTGCTGTGAGATTAACCAAAACAGGAAGTGTGTGGATTTATTACGTGCATAAAAGGAGCGTCTGATATTAACAAGTGTTGAAAATCATTGGTGTCGAACATTTTTTGCAGCTACTGCTCAGTAGTACATGATTGCCTGTAGTGATTGCAGAGAATTGGGACTGGGGTTTGACGTGGGGAAGCAGCACACCATTTGGGGATGGTTCGACTTATCGACCACCACGTCTTTGGTTCCCCCTTCTGTAACCTGGGAAGGATGGGGAGTATGCCTGCCAGGGTGAGGAACTATAAAATGCAGTGACGTCAACAGGCCTATCAGTGATTTGATTATGTTTACCCCACCCAGTACATTAACCCTCTACGCATGCACCTTAAATCTTCTCACCCTGCCCTAAACCCTCCCCACCCTGAACATTTCGTAGATTTAACCCTCCCTGCATTGTACCTCACCATTCCTCAGTCTGAACATTAACCCTCCCCACCCTGCACCATAACCCCCACCCTGCACATTTACTCTTATAATACAACCCCAACCCTCCCTGCCCTGCACTTTAACCCTCCTCACCCTGCACCTTAACCCTCTCCATCCTGCAACTTAACCCTCCCCACCCTGAACATTTGCTCCTATACTGAACCTCAATCTTCCCTGGCCTGCACCTTAATCCTTCCCTCCCTGAACATAAACCCACCCCACCTTGCACATTAATAGCTCCCAACACCATGGACCTTAACCCATCTCATGCAGCACCTTATCCCTCCCCACCCATGGCACCTAAAACATTGACCCTTCCAACTTTCTGACTATAATTTATATCATAACGTACACTTACTAAATAAACCTCTGCTTGTCGAATCGTGTGCGTTGGATTTAAACTGAAAGGCGCCTGTACCAACCCCACCCTGTAATGCTTCAGAGACCACTTAGATTGGTCCTGTCTTTTCTATTTCGTAATACAAATTTGGGGCGCATCCAGCCCTGATAAAAGTCCTTGATCATCCCTCTAAACAAAGGTTCAGAGACCCCTCAAATTCTGACTTTATTGCAATTTATATGCTGAGAAATGCTTCTAATTGTGAAGTGTTTAAGGGCCCTACCGTGTTTAGAGATTGGACCAACATCCAACTGACACCTCTGCAACCATAATTTTCCACGTCTCCCGGGCCACGTCTTTACTTAACTTGGCTCTACAAGTACCATATATTGGCCTGTTTGTTTACAAGATATTTCTTTTCTTGGGGTTGCCCCCCTTCATCTCTGTGTCGACATTATGTGGTTCTCAAAACACATGGTTAATTTGTACAAGATCCTTTATGGGGGTTAGGACAGGGGGTAAGCACATGTTACTAGTCACCTACCCCACCTATTGTCTATGAGTACTTGTACCAATCAATCAAAGGCAGAATGTGGACAGGCAACAGTCTGCTGAAGTATTGCCCAACTGCGCAATATGTCAATTAAAGCATACTGCACAGCTCAAGCTCTAGGTGCTTGAAGTCTGGCACTTCAGACATTATTTCTTGAATACTTGCAGGGGGAAATGAAGTCAATACAATAATTTATTCCTATTAATTATATTGATTTGTTCTTGTACAATACGGGCTTCCCTAGCCCACTTAAAAGGGTCTATTTCTCTTTACTATCCCCTCAGGATGTGTGTGGTGCACATATGCGTGGGCACTGACACATTCCTCTGTGAAATTGTGTAATGTAGTTCTCGCCATGAATATGACCTTAGCTGTCGAAATGGCGTTAAACATCTATTACTTACTCACTCGTTCTCGCCATGAATATGACCTTAGCTGTCGAAATGGCGTTAAACATCTATTACTCACTCACTCACTCACTCACTTGTACAATAAATATGACCCCCTTCGCTTGGACTCTCTGTGTCCGTCCAGACTAATGACCCGATAAATAGGTGTCTGGAAGCTCAAGTGGTGCACCTTTATGTAGCTAAGTACCTACACCTTGATCCCAGGTTTGCTTACGCCCTTCAGCCCCGACGCCACATTCCACTAGATATTGATACTATTACATGTATTAGGTGCATACACATGTACTTACATGAGCAGCCTATATGTATATACATTGCCCCGGGTTCATCGTGCATGTAAGTGTAAGTTCCAAATGGGTTTCATTAAACTAATACGTACAAAGTCCTGTAAAGTGCTAGGCTGAATCTATTTCCCCTGTACCCTATTGCTAGTCTGTGCGATTGTAGCCAAATCACTGAGTACTAAGCTTTACTACTCCTACAGATGACAATGAACACTCAACAGTCTACTTAATTAGGCACATAATTATCAGCTATTTTGGATTATAATGTAGTGTTGCTGTCAAGATTGTGTCAGAGAGATGTGTTGCTTTTTAGGTGAATTTACTATTAAATGGCAGGGGAATGAAGTGTCTTCAAAAACGAAGGGAAAGAGAGGGAATGGGTGGGGGGGGGGACTGACCCCCCCCCCCAGCACCTTCCACCTCCACCCCTGTTGTCCAATACAGGGCTTGGACCTATGCAGTGTAGGGCCTCTATGGCTTTTGCCACACACTGATATTTATGTGTATATTCACGGGGTCTATTGAATGGCTAAGCCAGAACACCTTCCAGAAATTCTAAAGCGGAGCCACTGTAGATTGTAGATACGCCAGTATGCACCAACTTGATCACAGCGCTGGCAGGGACCAGCCTGAGAACTGTTAAATGAGGTAACCACATGGTCCAACTTGGTGATATAACATGTCCAGTGTTATTGTTTAGACAGACATCATGCCAACACCTCAGGGTTGAACATTTTTAGATCTTGCCTGGACTTGCGCATTGCGGCTAAGACTCGGCCTATTATAAATAGTACAAGCTGGACTCTGATCTCCCACCAGGCAGTTCTTAGTACTTGTAGCTCTGGCTAGACCACAGTGAGCAGATTTAGTGCTCTACAGAGTACTACATTGTACTAGTAAGCGATGGCGGCCGCTCTAGCCTATACGTCCATACTAAGTGCCCCCCCCCCCACTTCCCCATTGTAAAAAGGCAAAAACCTTGGGTCGACACTAATGTGTAGTAGTATAGGGAAAGGTAGCATATTCCCGGGTAGACGGACACTGAGTGGGACGGGGGGGAGGGGGCTGCTTGATCTGGTACCTGGAAAGATAAGCGCTGACAACAGCCAGCATGATGGGGACCAGTTGTTATGTTGCAATGCACCCTAAAAAAATCTGCAGTGTACAAGACTGGTTTGTGTAGATGGTTGGAATTGTAAGCACCCCGTGTATCAAAACACATCTATCAATAAATACAGGCATCGCCGTCAATTTTGTTCTGTCTCTCTCCTTCCTCTTTCTAGACTCTTTATAGCAGATTTTTAGCGCAGTTTGTCAATGTCTGGCTGATTGAAATAATTCCATTTCCCGCTGAACAAGAGCGACTCCATGGTGAGATTTTGTGTATTGAATGCTTAGTTTCATATATTCCCTATGTTTGACACCAAGCCTGTCGCAGCACTTGCAGGTGCAACCATGCCCCATCTATCCCTTTGCACCAGCATTGTATTCTTTGTTCAACAATATGTAGTGTGGAGCTGGGCAGGGTGATCCCATTGGAGCCTATGCTAACCAGAATGAGGTACTGGGCAGATGACCTATACCAGATCACCCGCCCAGTGGTAGAAATACTCTCAAAGACAAACCAGAGTACTTAGCTCAGTACTATGTATACACAGCTTCCACACACGGAGTGATCAGGTAGGTTATGTCAGGAATCGAACTACCTTCACGGGCTGTGATAGGCTGTCAGACATTTCTTTTCGGGAGGGAGGGGGGGGGTGCGAAATTAAGCACTACAGCTCCGCACTCGCTTCTTCTACCATTGCCTGTCACATAATTACAGGGATGTAAGTCTTCAGGGATTTCCCTGATTTCAGGGATTTTCATGTTCCAAAAACCTATACATTCCTATACAAAATCTATATTTAAGGGGTTCTTTTCGAGCATTTCAGGGATTTTGGTGTATGTTCTCTTATTAATACCTCCTTCCCTTTCTTTTTTTCTGGTATCCTTGGATGCCCGGGATTAGGCAATTCTTGGCTCAAAGCTTCTGCTGTCTCGCCTTCATCTGCATGCTTTTGAAATATTTTCTTAATTATTTATCCCCGACCTGGTGCTGACAGCGTGCCCTATCGATATTTTATTTCAGAACTTACAAACTCATCTTCTGCCTGCCTCTACCCAAATATTGGCTTTCTTTCTGCGTTGATGAAAGCTTTGTGAGGTGCCAATATACGAATTTACGAATCTACACATCAAAGTGCCAATGTTGAAGCTTTGCAAAGCTTACTGCATTGCGTGCTACATTTTGAACTTATGAACGAAGTTGACCCAGGACCTAGGCTGTGCATAAAGTTTCTGATAGATAAATTACCTTCGTGATAAGACATACAGCGATGTCCCTTGGCATGTGATATCACCCGACTTGGTAGTGACTTTAAGATGATTAAAAATCAATCAATGTGAGGAGCAACGGTTGGTATTCTTCAGATGGAACCGATCTTAGCCTCACCATCAAATCTTTTTGACCCTTTGATCGGGGAGGGGGGATTGACCTTTAAAAAAGAGAGACGGAAAAAAAGACGCGTTGCTCTGTATGAAAGGATATCAATGTGCGTGGGTCCAAACCCTTCTATGAGAGGCAAAACAATCATTTTGGCTCTTCAGGGGCGGGGAATGGGTGGGTCGCAACAATCTGGACACCATCTCCAATGTTGAATATATTTACCGTACTTTCTTATCTACACAAGAGAAGGCCACTAGGTTACCGGGTCAAAAACTCCTTGTGTTTAACGGATGTTATATGACATTATCAGTGTCTGCACCACTTGTTTTGCCACTAGACATTACAGTGCCTAACCCTATGCCAGTCATGGATCAACAATCTTATACAATTCAATGACTACAGCGCTGTCCTCTCTCACCCACCCCCGGAGCAACACCTTGTCGGTAGCCACACAGGTGCACAACTCAGGTGTGAGCATTGATACGTATCATCTTACCTGGCAGGTAGAATGTCGCCGATCTAGTTGCTGATTCTCAACAGGGGCGTAGGAAGCAAATTTTTATGGGGGGGGGGGGGGCAGGGGTCTCGGTTGGGGGGGGGCTGCTATATTTTTATATAGGCTTATATAGGGAACCTCCTCATTATTGGGGGCCCATGCCCCCCTGGCCCCCCCCCTTTTCCTATGCCCCTGCTCAACTCGAATTTGGTACTCGTAAGGTTAATGATGAGCACGATATCAACCTCCCCCCCCCCGCCTACAGCAAAGGTTAAAAAAAACGCTGCTTAGTAAAATTGAATATTATATAAGGCATTCCACGTCTAACCAATCTACGACCTAAACTCATGACTCTGATTGGGCTCTTGTGGGAGTGGTAGATATACACCTATTCTTCAATATATTCACAATATGCTGCCATAGAGCCTACATTCAATGTACTGGCTACATTGTCTAACAAGGTGTTATCTCATGTATGCAACACTTAACACCCAGGCAAACCATTCACAAGCTTGGGAATGGAGGAGGATGTATGTTCCCAGTGGGCCGCATTGAATTACAGCAGTTATATGTGATATATTAACCGTGCTTTCCATTGTCTTTCCACCCAAGTATGGTATAGAGCTCGGTATACATGCACTACAGGTATTGTAGTGTTGTCATCTGAGGTTGTGAACCGTGATCGAGTAGGATTTGGTTGATTGGTTACTCGATTGACCTCTGGGTAAGGTGACTGTGCCTCACTTATGTGAAAATTCTATACACATCAGAATTCTAGGTCCTATTCTATGTTAAATCATCCGATTCACTTACGTATGAGATTATGTTATTTTTGAGGAGTTCCCTCTCATGGTAGAGCTTCCTAGTCACGCTTAGACAATGTTTGCCCGCAGCTAACCACCATTTGACGTAGCACTGACTGTAAATTGTGCTACCTGTGGATAGGTACCCCCTGCTACCACTGCGTTGGGCACCGTATGCAAATTAGCTGTATGTTTTCAGTTCAGCCGTGATGTTGTCACAAAGACTACTCTAGATTATACCCCAAGCTTTGTGTCTGGGCTTAATTAAAAGTAAACTGACCGTAGTTTTAGAGTAAGGTTGTATAAGATTGCCTATTATATTTGGAAATGGAGCATGAGCCAGGCTTAACTAAAAGAATGCTGACCATAATGTTAGCATACGATTGTACAAGATTGCCTATTATATTTGGAAATGAGGCATGAGCCAGCCCTGGGTTCTGTAGTGCATTCACTTTGAAGTTTAAGTCAAATTGGCTGCATTGCTTAGCATGAAAGACCATGCGGCGATCCTGGTCTAGACGTGACGTGGAATGCCTTATATAACATACCCACGATCACCAAGCCGGCATTTTCTACTCACTACAGACCTGTGGGCCAAGGTGACCTTCATCCGACTGGGATGATGAGGTTGGGTGGAGGATTGGATGACTTGATCAATGGAGTCTCCCAAACCTGCACACCTTGTGAAACACTATCCATTGACTCTAGATAGTACATACATACAACTAAAAGATTAAAATCATATAAGGTAGTGGTAATTATCATCAGTAGGGGGTGACGGGTTTCGGGGGGGGGGGCAAAAGAAAAGATTTGACCCCTCTGGAGTGGGGGGGGGGGGCATAAAGTCATTGAGCTCTCTTGGGTGGGGCGTAAAGGGTCTTGCCAGTTTCTAGCAAAAAGAAAATCCTACATGAAGCCCGGACCATGTCACATGTCGAAATTCGCATGTCATATGTCACCTGTAAAAACCTTCCACGCCTTGTGTTCATTTCAAGAAATCACCCATGTCATAAGTAATGCATGTATAATCCCCCTCCCCCGGAATTCTGGATCCAGGGAGAACTTAATCCACGCCATAGCCTATGCGAGGCTTAAAAGTAGATAGGTTTATAGGGGACACAGTGTAGGGTGCTAAAGACTTTAAGTATGTACAGTATGAGTAATTAAAGTAACCTTGGATCATTAATACTAAGTAATGAAGGGGCAGTGATTACGCCCTTACACCACCATATAGATGCGATCATAATCACAGTTCTTGAAATTAGCTTAGCCATATAGGCCGTAATAGAATCAGGAGAACCAATTACCTGACCCCACCCATAAGGTATCTGTACATTGTATTTATATGCTACAAACACACAGGTTATTATCGATCCTCATGAAAAACCACCTCGGCGCTCGTCGTATTGGAGTAGCTAATATTATCCGTGGCCTTTTTACAAGACAGGCGGTTATTTAAGATAGACTTTTAATGCTTAACAGTAAGCTTTGATCCCTGCATAGAGATGGACCTCTACTTGAAGAATGCATGCTCGGACCCATATCTACCAAGACATGTTTTATTGGCCTTATATGGCACTACATTCTTATAAAACTGCATGAAAGCTGTAAACGTTTTTGCAATATGTGTTTTGTTGTCTTTTTTTTTCAAATTCGGGCTCTGTTTTTATAAAAGGTGAATTCATATCTAGGAGGAGTTTTACGATATACACGGTTCTCCGTGGGTATGGGCACATTGACATACACGGTTGCCATTACCCTTTAGGATAAGTAACAAATATATGGCCGTCTCCTAAATCAGGTGGATGAAGAATAAAACGTGTCTATACTGACTATAGACAATGATATGGGACTTGGTATAATCAATATCATTAATAGTCCATTATAATATAGATATAGGGTACACAATAGTGAGATCAATGCCGGTGTTCAGTTGTACAGTTCTGGGGCCCTTGGATGGGCGGGGTTTCTTGCAGCTATTCAGGCATATACTTTTGTATAGTGGTGAGTGGTTGTCTGTTGTATGTGAAAGTGTACATATAGAGGCTGAGGAAGGTGAGTGGTTAACTGCCATTAGGCCGAGGGCTGATAGGGCCCACCATGCACCCCCCTACATCCCAATGCAACGGGTATTTTTTCGATCCTTAGGGTCCCCTGAACAAGATTCAAGATGTTAACATTGATTATCTTGGGATGCACTACCGGTTTTGGCTCTTTATCCATGTGCGGGTTCAGACCACTTTTGGGTCAATTTTGGTACCATGTTATTCAAAGGGTATGCTCAATCCCTAAGCTTTAAGACTATCTTACCTTGTGGATCCTAAAGATGTTGGTCTTGTTGGAAAGAAGACATAATAAGCTTTTCATTAAGCCCTAATAAATGTTTTTAAGTTCAGATTTGAGTGTACCAGACAGTCGGGAAGACAGAAGATTGAAATTACAAAGTTCCTTTTTTTTTACTGAAAATCTTAAATGCGCTCCAGATACATGTATAAAACTTGCCCTTATCCCCATCTAAGCACAATATCTAATATGATTTATGTAGGCCTTTCTGAGTAATATAAGACATTTTGCAGAACACACTTTATTGCCTTGGACGCAAAGACACTACCTTGAGCCAATACGATGCTGTTCCATTTCAATAATCTCCCTCTTTATGTAAATGGATGTTTTTCCATGCTAAATCTTCATCAATTCTCCTGATTCTTATGCTAAAAAGAGTGCTGATTGAGAATATGCATGTTTCTACTTCATATAATTTAATGGCGAGGCTGTATATGGCTGAAATTCAAAATGGCCGACAATAGATTCAGATGTCACTTTGAATTACATAAATGTGCAGTCTAGAAAGCATCTGGTGGGTCCTACCCCCTATAAATCAGCTTAGTAGAATACAGTGCTGCATTTGTTTTGTTGCTAAGTGGTGTGGTTGCCTAGCAACAGCAGCTTAGCAACCTAGCCTGAAAATATGCTTGAATGCTCATATCTGCATGGTTTCTTTTCAGCAACATACTCCCCTGATGTAAACTTGTATATAATTCTTCTGTGACTTCCATCAGACTAGGGATATAGGTGATAAAAGGTTGCTAGGTTGTATGGTGGCCTATCAATAGCAGTTTTGCAGAGCAACAATGTCTAGATTCATACCTGTAGGCATATACTATGGCTTGTGCATAGTCTCCCCTCAATATGACATAGCAATCATTTCTACCTATGTTCCTACTATGTGATGTGCACAAGGGAGCTGTATGTAATTTGAAATCAGTGAACTATGTCCTTGAGGGGAGACTGTGCACAAGCCATAGTATATGCCTACAGGTATGAATCTAGACATTGTTGTTATTGTTGTTAGTCATCAAGGAATTCTGCAAAATGTCTCATATTACTCAGAAAGGTTTGGCCTACATAGATCATATTAGATGTTGTGCTTAGATGGGGATAAGAGCAAGTTTTATACATGTATCTGGAGCACATTTAAAATTTTCAGTAAAAAAAGGAACTTTGTATTTTCAATCTTCCGTCTTCCCGACTGTCTGGTACACTCAAATCTGAACTTAAAACCATGTATTAGGGCTTAATGAAAAGCTTATTATGTATTCTTTCTAATAAGACCAACAGCATCAGGATCCAGACAAGGTAAGATAGTCTTAGAGCTTGGGGATTGAGCATACCCCTTGAATAACATGGTACCAAAATTGACCCAAAAGTAGGTGGGGAAGGTGAGTGGTTAACTGATGTATGTGTGAGTGGTGACTGTGGGAGGTGAGTGGTCAATTGCTGTATGTGTGAGTGGTGGCTGTGTGAGGTGAGTGATTAACTGATGTATGTGTGAGTGGTGACTGTGGGAGGTGAGTGGTTAATTGCTGTATATGTGAGTGGTGGCTGTGTGAGGTGAGTGGTTAACTGATGTATGTGTGAGTGGTGACTGGGAGGTGAGTGATTAATTGCTGTATGTGTGATCGGTGGCTGTGGGAGGTGAGTGGTTAACTGATGTATGTGTGAGTGGTGGTTGTGGGAGGTGAGAGGATAACTGATGTATACATGTATGATTGGTGGCTATGGGAGGTGAGTGGTTAATAGCTGTGTGTGTTAGTCGTGGCTGTGGGAGGTGAGAGGATAACTGATGGATACATATGTGATTGGTGGCTATGGGAGGAGAATGGTTAACTGATGTATGTGTGAGTGTTGACTGTGGGGAGTGAGTGGCTATCTAATGTATCTGTGAGTGGTGGCTGTGGGAGGTGAGTGGTTAATTGCCGTATGTGTGAGTGGTGGCTGTGGGAAGAGAGTGGTTAACTGCTGTATGTGAGGGGGTAAAATGCTATAAGTGTTTGTGGTGGCTGTGGGAAGTTAGTGGTTAACTGCTGCAAACTGAGAGCAGCTCGACCTGCAAAGGTCATCTTTACTTCCGCTTGGTCGGGCAGCAGACATTTGCGGCTGCTGGTTCTTGTGTTTCTGGTGGGCCTCTGGAAATAACCTCAGCAGCAGCAGCTTCACTACAGGGGCCCAGGGCTGAGGGCTCTGGTTGTCGGGGATGCATAGATATCGGCATAGGTTTGTTAGGGTGTGGCTGGGGACGCAGATGGGAGGGGGTGGGATGGGTGCTGTTACTCGCTGACTGTGTAAAGTGGGGACTCTCGAGTCAATACGCAGCCTGCAGTGAAAATCTGGAGCAGCGGCATTCATAGAATGCTGGATGTAACAGCACTAATAGCAGGCTGGTTGATTACTGGGAATACCATAGGTTGTACTGTAAAGGTTGAGTGGATTTGGTGTGGTCCTTCCCCATGCTTGCCGATGCTTCATACCCAAATGTTAGACTATGGGTATGTGACATGGGCCTTAGTGGCATGAGGCAAAACAATTACTGACATGACATAGGTGCTTTCTTAAATTTGACATGGGACATGTTAGGCTCTTAGAGGTGACATGGGACATGGGGATTTAAAAGACAAGTGCCATGACCATTTTTTAAAATCGACATGTGACATGGGCGACCCCCCATCCACACCCCCTACACTGTAAGCATGCCGCCAGTATTACTGCATTGGACTCGAACGGCCCCAACAAGCCCCCTGCTGTCCGGGCAGCACGCCAACCTTGCACATAAGCCGAACAGAGGCCCTGCTGCCGCCTCCGCTATTCGCTGCCCATGTTGAGCCATGTTTTGGGAATGAACGATTGAGAGCCTTTTGATATATGTGTTCTGGTTGTGTGTTATTTTTAGTTCACTTGGTAGACTGATTTGAATGTTCTGTTGTGTGCAGCATAAATAAAACTTCGTGCGACCTCGTCAATGGCTGACTTGCAATGTGTACTTGAACCGGGGTACTTGATGTGCATTTGCATCCTCCGTTATTAGCAGATACATGTAGAAGGGTGGTTAGATAGCGGCATCCACTGCCCACGGATGAACCATCAGTGGGCCTCATCCCTTTTCCCCCTTCTTTATATGTCATTGATATTTATGGGGGAAAACGGATGAAGGGACACGGATGGTTCGTACGTGGGTAGTGAATGCGGCCTTTAAATCGTAGCTTTCTCAGTAATCAACCTGGGGTTTAGGGCTATAGTCAGATTATGTATTCATGAACTTCATGAAGTTGTGCTCAGATTGAATTGGTTATGTGGCCTTGTGTGTGTGTGTGTGTGTGTGTGTGTGTGTAGCCGGGAGGATCAATAGGAAGTAACCTCTAGCCAGTGGGTAGAGGTCACCTTCAGGCACCCAAACTACCAGTCTACATAACGATCCAAGGTTGGACTCACAAACTCTACACCCCCAACTCATATCGATAACATGATTTCCAGAATTATCTACTAATCTTACAAATTCAGGCTAACATTACTAAGATAGGCCAACATTTTCAATGATTCACTCAGGAATGTTTCATTTCTTTTTAAAATCGACTTATGCATAACGATATTGGCAGCGACAATAGAGTTGAATGAATTACTGGGGGTATGTGAACACTTCTACATTGTGTACACCTTAATTGAGTCACGCGGCTCTAGATTGGGAGGGGTTGGGGTCGGGAGTACCATGTTACATATTGGCCAACATATCGGTCCTCAGAAATGCTCAATTCACGTGCCACCTAAATCCCCCATGTCCCCTATCACCTCTAAGACCCTCTCATGTCCCATGTCGAACCTGAGGAAGCACCTATGCCATGTGAAGCATGCTCTGCCTCATGTAAATATGAGGTCCATGGTCCATGTCGAATTTAGTGGCCCAGATCCATATCTGCGGGCTGGAATATGATTTTTATCAACTAAGGGATGATTCAGGCTTATACAGCACTAAGTACATGCAGCTTCTTCATCGGGCTTATACACAGGACAGGCTTATACACAAACAACATGTACCTGGGGCCCAGCTTATACACGGGGAAATACGCTATGTGCCTACAATTGGATCATGGGCGGCAGAGTGTCCCGTCTGATCCTGCCTTGTGTCCGCTACACTCCATGTTATTACAGTTGTGTGACTAGCACCTCCGGTGTTATGTATATTCATTTGTATATTTAACCCACGGTAACAGGGACTGAACAGCCCCTCAACCATTTCCCCAAACCATGCTAGGACAGCTGGCAGCCACCCTAATAGCTTCTGGTACCTTCTACATGTCCAAGATCGTCTTCTATTTTTGCACATTCTTTACAATATTATCCTTACCGACTCATGTTTTTCCTCTTAAATGGCATTGCATATGTAACAAAAAGATGGGGATTAGGTAGAAGTGGAGTTGAATATTACTTGTTAAACCATATTCGAGATTGTCACACCTAGAATAAATGAGAAGCATTTCTTTAGACCAGGTAACGTGGTATATTCAGGGTGAGTTTCTTTTGTTCTAATGTGTGACCATGGTTAAATCAATTGGTAGCATGAATCTTGCTATGTCATACAGTGTTTTATTCCTATACATCGCCGTGTTGAGAAGGTCACACCGATCAGACCATATAGTAATAATAACGGTGAAAAGAACAGTGGCACCAAGAAGTCAGTCGTTTGAGTACAGAGATCAAAAGGAGTGCTATATTGGATTCCTCTGTAGTAAACCTTGATGGCCAAGGATAATATCTGTAGGGGAGGGGGGGGGGGTCTGATTAAGGAGGCCCAACTTGTGATCCATGTGTAGGTCTACATATTTGCATACTACTCAGGGTGTAGGCCTATCCAAGGACAGTCCCAGGGGTGCAGTGGTCACAACGGATCGTGAAAAGTATGCCTATGCTAGACTTGCTTAAGTCTCTCAATTTTAATGCAAGAGAATTGAAATAAAAATTGAAATGATTTCACGTTTTAAACAGAAAAAATGGGAAGACCTCTAGTGAATTGAGCTCAGCAGCCAGAGGAGGAGAGGCATGGGGGGTATAGTGACGTTGGGAGGAGAGCTCAGGGACTGCAGCCAGTCTATGCCTATGCTTATACACATAGAATTTGACAGGCAATGGGTCAAGAAATAACCAGTAAGAAACGAAAAAGCCAATGTTTATATGGTTTGATAGATTTATATTCCCCCCTTGGGTCATACACATTTTCTAAGGGACTATCACTGGATTGCTGCCTCGACAGTATTACTAAATGGGGTCTTTAGTTTATAATGGTTCATATCGATGATTTCTGTGCTGCTGTGCAGAACTTGGGCATGTAAGAAGCCTGGTAAAATCAACACAAAGTGCCAGGGCTGGGAATCGAACTCCCATCCTTCTGATTACGAGAAGAACAGCATACTGAGTATCCACGAGATTTGTTAATTGGTTCCACAGGCACAGGCTCATGAACACATGTGGTTGCAAATTACGTTCTTTCAATTTGATGGCTCAGCATGAGAAAATGGATGGGACCATGCGTTGACGAAATGCATCCACTACACGTTATAAACACTACTTTTAACTATGACTCTACAGAGTAATGGTGTACATAGCTATATAATCCTAATCCTTTTTTGTGATCTGGTGATGTTTAGGTGAAAATCTAACCACTTTAACCATATCCCCGCCGGCCACCTTTAAGCATTCTTCAGGTCCTGTTTTCACAGTATTGTCACACGGATTGTTACACTATTAAAAAAAATGATGTGTCTTTGAACAGCTGTATCCGTCGATGGCTGAATAAATGCTGGGGTAGTAATATATGCATATGGGGGCCACTATTCCAGTCATGTATATAATATGCTACAATTGTCTTTTTATTTTGTCTTCCAGTCGCAGTCCCATACCTATGGCGGCCACAGCAGTCATGTAACAAACGTCAAGTTCCTCTATGATGACAGTCGGCTATTGTCGGTCGGGGGTAAGGACACCGCTGTTCTCCAGTGGGAAGTGGAGAATTAGACGAGCGAGCAGCTGTTACAGGAGGCAATGTGTGACTTAGTGCTGCTGCTGTAGCACGAATGTCGTCTGCTTCCCGCATATATGTCAGCCGCGCCATTTTGTGCATCGTCTGCCTCAATCAAACTGAGTTGGGTCAGCTTCTCTTCTCACAAATCATGGCGATAGATATGTAGGTACTACATCGCGATTGATGACCTATTGGAACAAATTATGTATTCTCCTCATTGGAATATGTGTATCAGGGGAGTCCGGGGTGGAATGGATGGAATGCGTTTTTATTCCCCTCTCACGTTTATGCAAAGAAATTGATATTGAATGTACTTTAAAATATTGTGATCACATAGAAACGTATACCTATTCAAGAGTAGCCTATGTGCGTTATGTGTATGATGAAATTTGTGTGCATGTATTATTTAGGCCTACATGATATTAGAAATTACGGTACTCATGTACCAGAAATAGATTAAGCCTAGAAAGTGCCTCGTGTACAATGTGATCTTTGAGTGATGACAATCAGTAGGGTCAGTGGAAAGGTTTGGGTTATTTCCTGTGGCTACATTGAAATGTAAGGCATCTATACATATACTTGTTTAAACTGGCCAATATGTGACAGGAGGGTCCATTCTTTTTATCACAAGCACCTAACTTTCTGTTGCATTTAGCTGGGCGGTCTATCTAGTCTCAGATGAATCAGGGGTGAATGTTAGGCTACATGATGATGATTTGTATATGGTAATAATGTGCATAAACCAGGACCTTCCCTGGTACCTTTGTCATACAAGCAACCTATTGGGAGTCAATATGCACAAACTTAGAAGTATTTAATAAAAAAAAAAAAGGGGGAGGGTGGATTACGGGTGGGAGGGGGGGGGCAAATATCTGATAAAACAATTCCGCCACTGAAACCATACTTACCTGTACCTGGTTTACTTAAATAATCTAGCCAACATTAACATGTTCCATTCGCCTTCTTACTGTTAGGAATGTCGTCTATAGGTGTCAGTGCGATTTATGATATTCACATATTTAATGGAAAAGTTGTTCATCGTCCAAGTGTAGGGCCCGAGCAGTGCATAATGATCCACGGGGGACCAGGGTATAGGTCTGTGTATATTTACAGTGGAATGCATAATGTTCAATCCAACCTTTGCACACGTATTTGTGTGGAACCTGAGCCATAATGATCCTTTATGATGTAATTAGACGCTATGATATTGGACTGCGTGAATTCTGTAGTCTGTTTCACTAAATATCTTTTGCATGTACTGCTTGTAGCCTGCTGATGCTGATAAGGCTGCTTGACACTATCGTCCCAATTTTGACCTGTGCTAGTAGTTTTATCTTTCAAGCATATTTAATGTCACATAGTGCTATTTATATATTTTACAGCTGTTAACCAGAGTCAGATCTAGTTCTATAACAAGGTAAATACCTCATCGAAAGCGGGTATACACCTGGAATTGAAGTAAATGAATGAAAAAAAAAATGTCCACTTTTCCTTCCATCTTTTATTGATGGGTGATGAATTTTCCTGTGATTTCCTCGTAATGCATTCGCTTGAGAAAGATCTATTTTCCTTTGCTCTGTATCAATCCCTCTAGGGTCAATGGTCTTTTCTTTTTGTAAGTAAATATGGTGGGATTTTTTATATGTATATTGAGGATCTGCTTACCCGGGCACCCTTTTATCACAATTTGCAATTTATAATGGTGTAAATAAAACCAGTAACAAACACTTGTATTTCCATATGTATATTGTCGCTACAATGCAAGAAGGATATAACTGCATTTGGGTCAAGAAGGTAAAACGTACATCATGGAGGTACCTTTTACCTTGTTAACTCCAGACATTGCAGTGACAAACTTCTTGCACTGAGGCGGCAAATCATATACATGCACGTTTTTTTTCAGTTTGCCCATACTGGTGTGTTGAAAACCTGATTGCCTTCAGAAGTAGTTACTATAACGTGTGATCTGCCATCTTTGGCATTTGTTTAGATATTTATTATATAAGATGTAAGGTATATAATAATGTGCAAAGTATATGCGTCCAAATGAAGAATGTAGATGTAGCAGTTTTCCCGTTTGTTTGTTTTTATGTAATAGACATGTACTTGTGTATGTACCTGCTTGAGTCCATGTATGATATAATTCATCTCAAGTTCGCTTTCATCTAGTGTAGTGTGCTCCATATATGCAGAGTGCTATGTGTATACGTGCGATGCTGCATGTCCATCTGGTGTGAGGTAGCACACGTGGACCTAAAGGACGCTGTTGGTTTGTACCTGAGGACATTACCATATATGTGTCATTGGGACACTCCTTTCTACACGTAGATCTATGTAGACCAGTGTGTCATCATTCCTTGAGTCACCAGTCCTTTATTCATCTCACGCAACTCTCTGAACTTTGCCAACACTAGACACTGTCAGGTTACATGTACTGGTCTTATACCAATTGGGTTGAATGACCCTATGTCGATAGTCGAACACCCATAGGCTTACACTAACCCAAATGTCAATGTTATGCAAAAGGTATAAAAAAAAAATGAAAGCGTGTTGAAATCAAGCTATTCATCTGGGAGTCCATCCGGGATTTTCCCTTCACTTTTAAGAAACGTTAAAAATGGACACCCCCATATACCAACAGCTGTTCCTGGACGTGTAACCTGAAACAATCTGTTGGAGCATGCTTCATGGTTATGCCGATTGTCAGCTTTTTTAATAGGAACCTCTGGCTCAAAGGTACAATCAGTAGTATACTCCTGAATAATGCCTGATAAGGCAATTTGCCGAACACTTGAAAGAGTACAGGGCTTTCACATTTAAAGAAAAAGTGACGAGCCCACCTCACCATCTCACGACCCGACAGTGGGCCGTGATAAACAAATTATTAATTATACATGTTTGTGAGAAAGTCTGCATGGTTTCTGTGTAAACATCAATGTCAGAGACGGATCTTTTTTTTTTGCATTAATTTCATGTAATGACTAATGTGATATTCTGTCCAAAATTCACAGAGGGAAATATTTCCCATCAGGGCCTCGACATTTTTTCAAAATGCTGAATTGCCCAAGGTATTTCAATCCATGTGTTCTCACATCGGACGTAAGTGGGTCATTGTGTGTGTTGTCTCTATGTCATAAATTTTGTTAAATCATACTACCAACCAACATACTTATGACCATAAGCTAACACTACTTGAACATTGTGTGTACAAATCAAGAAACAAAGGGATATAAGTGCCCTAATAGACAGGGATAAGATCTTCAGTGCAACCTCTATCGATGTCTATTAAAGAAATGGGTGACGTGTGTGAAATTTACAATAAATCTTCTTTTTTTTTTTGCTTCATTCATTTGTCTGTTGTTTTTAGTAATATGTAGTTATTGTGGTCCAACAATAAGATGGCCGATTGGCTTAGTTTGGTTCAGCGTTAGGCTGATATTCTGCATGGTTCAACAAATTCACATGTAGAGTACCATAAATTCCTGCGTATAAAAAAAAACTGCACCTTAAAGAGGGCTCCAGACGGGTAAATTCGACAAGGGGACAAGGCCACTTTATGGACATTGGGGTTCAGGCCACTTCTGAAAATCAACAAGTGACATGGGTTTACATATGAGGGACAAGGCCTCTCTTTAAATTCAACAAGGGATATGGGGTTGAGAGACTAGGGACAAGAACCATTTCTTAGAATCGACAATGGGCATGGCCCTCTAAAGGCAAACCAGCTAATACTAGTAGGTATACTGAACCAGCCTATATCGAGGCCTTTGACACGATAGTCTATAAAACAGTACTAAACTGCCAATTTGCAAGACTCAGGTGCGGCTTATCATTTTTAACAACAGGGGGGGGGGGGCTTGTGGGTTTGAGGGGGGGGGTCAGAATTTTTTCGACCCCTTGACCAGGGGGGGGGGGTCAAAATAATTTCACCTGTTTTCAGCGGAAACCCACCAGCCCCCCTCCCCCCTGTTGTTTAAAAACATGATCACTCCCCTAACTCCAGGTGTCCCTTCTACGCGAGAATTTAAGGTACACGTGTCTGAACAAAGTGATATATGAACGATCGCTGGTCACGCTGCCAAATAGGGCAAGGGAAGGGGAATCTAGTCTACTATACAAGGAACGGTCTTGGTACATAAACCCTGCCAAAGTGGGACACAAAGTATACCACTAAAAAAATACAGGAAAAGAATGAACGGCCTATTTACTAAAACCGTAATAGTTGCTTCTGTGTTAGGGGCTCCCTGTATGAACTTGGTTTCACTGACATTCAGAGCGTTCTATACAGGACAGCTAGGTGGCATATTTACGTATAGGGCACAGCTTTTCTGCGAGGTACTATGTCTATGGTACATGATCAAAGCGGGCCTCCCTAGCCCACTTAATTTCTCCCCTTTTCTATCCCCCCAGGATGTGTGTGGTGCACATATATGCGGGACTGACACATTCCTCTGTGAAATAGTAATGTAGTTTTTCACCATGAATATGACCTTAGCTGTCGAAATGGCGTTAAACATCTATTACTCACTCACTCATGATCAAAGTCTTTCTACTCATTCATGACAAATGCTAATGTTATCATACCCAGAGGTAGACACTAACAGTGGCTCAGAAGCCAATGGCTCGTAGTGTTGGCTCCGGGCCCGGGATTCATTTCCATATTTTTTTTGTAAAATTGACCATTTGGCTTGTAGAAGATTCAAATATACATTGGGTTATACACTGACTGGCTACGGGCCTAGGTGACATAGGGTAAAAAAGTCACTTAGTGTCTATCCCTGTATACCTATGATAAATATCCACATCTATGATGCGACGAGATTAAAAGTATAGCACACCACACCTTGCGGCCAACCTAGCAATTTTGTCAAAATAACGAAACCTTTGATAATCTATGGAGAAATCAGCTTTAATATTGATGTGGAAGCTGCCAAAGAATTAAATTGATTGAACATGGGGAGAAAATGACCCTCCCCATGTTCTGTCGAGCGTAGAACGAATGAAAGAAGTTTTCTTGCCCCTCCAAACAGCCAGTCCATTCGTTTTTCGGAGGGGGGGGGGGGTCTAATGCCTAGATAGCGGGCTACATAGTGCAAAAATAAGGGAGGATTAGGGGGTAACCTTAAACCAAAAAAAAAAAATGCGCAGTCCATAGATGGTTCCTATATAAAACCTCAATTACCAGTTAAAAAACACTCCTCTGTGTAAAGGGTTGAGGATTGTAAAATTCAGTACCAGCCTACTTAAATCTCGAAAGATGCGCAGCGGGGGTCAGGGATTCTTAAACTACAAGTTTAAGAAAATCGTCGATATGAAAGTTCCATTGTATAATAGTGCTCGAGCTCCGTACAGCATTTTTTTTTTCTTTTGGAGGGGGCGACTTTTTGGATGTGGGCGATTTTTTTGAGAACTGATTTTGAAAAGGGTAAGGGGGTGATGTAAGCCACCCTTACCATGAGATAAATGCGAAGGAGCACATTTTCAAACAAAAAACTAGCACCCAGTGACTCGCAAAATTTCTTTCAGATTTAGGTAGTCATTGACATGAAATTACTTTGATTTCATCAAGGTGAATTTTGAGTCGCCAGTAGCATCTTTTGAGTAGTTAATGAAAACCCACAGGGGGCCAAACAATGACAAGCTATGATGAGAAAGGAAGAGGACAAAACATAAGATTTTTTTTGGGTACATTTTTTTCCTTTTTTAATTTTCACTTTACAGTGCATAACAGTATACAGACTCCCGGTCCGTGTGCTTTCTGACTATGCAGTAGTTCCATGGACTTCCCTTTTTCAATTGTTAAATTAAGACTTTCTACCACATCAATTTAAGAAATTTGGGGGTAAAGTTGAATTGGGGTCAAAGTTATACAAAACATCAAACGGACATCACAAATTTGAAGATCCTTGCCTCCCTAGAGTCTACGTAGTAATCTCTGCAGTAATAACATGACTTTTCCTATAACAAGCGGCGGTGGTACTGGCCTTCCGTCATTAAGTTAACAACAAGAGGATGTCAACATCCTGTAAGTCTACAAAGTTGGAACTGTATACTAGTAGTTAGTATAATCCTCATACAGGCGCCCTGGAAAATCCAATGTTCTTATAATGCCATATCCAATGTGGATGCCGATATTGTTATTTTTTTCAAAAAGGATGAGTTGAATGTTGTAGACTTTGTTGGAAAACTGTTTACATGTCCTGGACACCTATTATCAGAGCCATAGTTGTGTGAAAGGCTAACGTTGATGATATTTATATATATATAAAAAAAAGTGCCTTGGCTAATGATGTTGGCTGATAACTGATGGGTGATACAAATGTATTTACTTCTGGGCTGGGATCAAGGCATCAATGCTCTCTCCCTTCTCCAGCTTCTTCTCCATCTGAATGAGGAGAACAAGCCCATCGTAGAGGAAGTTCACCAGTTCAACCTCAGAGAAGCCGAGCCGGTCAGCGTTGGAGATGTCATAGGTACCACCGGTGGCTGCTGTGTCCACACCACCTGTACCACGCTTCTGGAGGCGCAGTTTGCCGAGGATGTCGTTGAGGCGTTTCTCGTCCTTTGACAAGTTTGGGATTTTAATGTGCACTCCAGCACGCAAGCCAGTGCCAAGGTTGCTGGGGCAGGTCAGGACATAGCCAAGATGCTCGTTCCACATGTACTCCATTTTATCGGCCTTCATCTTCTCTTCCACCTTGCCGATACCTTCACAGAACCGTTTGAAGACAGCAAAGAGGTCACCGCCTTTCTGCATGGAGATAAGACGCATGTGGTCCTCCTCGTTCACCCAAACCAAGAAGGTCTTATCGTCATTGTGCCTGTGGTGAGACAAGAAAATGATAAGGAACAATGCAACAAGTACCAGTACAATACAATGACTAAGTAAGTACATCTTATCTAAAGAACCACCCCCTTCCCGACCACACAAAACGAGGACAAAATTCTCCATCCTTTGATATATAAGCCAAGGTCACATCGTTGTCACCCAGTTCTATTTTATATATTTTGTACAATGACAAATGGAATCTTGCAATGATTATGATACCATTGTGTGAAATGCGACCATGGGATGGAATTTGTACAAATTGGTGAATAACTTGAAACAGTCGTTACATACCGGGTTAATCAAAGTTAGATCCAAGTTATAAGTTTAAAGTTAGATACAAGCCATCATTTTTTTTTTTTTCAGTTTAGCTCCTCGGTGTTTTTTTGTTTTGTTTTTTTGCTAAACACATTGAAAAGGACGACTTGAAAACAGGAAATGTTCTGCAGCATTCATTATCTATGAACTTTCACAACTATCATTTGCTTGTCCATGTCCTTGACTGATTCATGAACATAGGTTCACGAAAAACTTTCAAGCCCTGAGTACATTTATATAATAGTCAGTATCGACAGGGTCTAGACGACCTTCTTGTTTAATCTACTGGGGGTAACTAACGTGTTTGTGTATTACGTATTGTACTAATACTGAGCTGTGTGTACTCACCAGATACCCCTGGCGTCGGGCCAGTCGCGGGCCATGCCGGCAGACAGCAGCAGTGGGGAGACGGGCTTGTCAAACAGGAAGTGGTCAGCGATGAGCTGCTCCTGCTCAGCGTCCGTCATCTTGGACAGTGGGTAGTACTTGCCCTTGAACTCGCCATCCAGGGAGGCCAAGGCGTCCGTCACCACCTTCTCCACCTTACGACGCTCTGCCCGCGTGCAGTGTGGGGGCAGGGCGATGCCCCTCACGCTGCGGCCAGTGCGCACACGGGAGGAGAGCACGTACTTCTCGTCCAATAGGTCAGTCTTGACTTTGGTGTAGTCCAGATCTGTCTTGTGCTTGGCGTCAGCTGCATAGCCACCATGGCGTCCATCGATGATGGGGTCCAGCAGCTCCTTGAACACCTCATAGGTCTCCTCGTCTCCGGCCACAGCACCCACAGTGTAGATGAAGGGGTGACCTGCAACACGGACACATAGTGAGACAGATATCCCTCCAATTTTAAGGAGCTAATTGGGACATTTTTTCCTTCCTTATTTTTGGAGTAAACAATTCTTCTCGGGAGATGGATAGCATATAACTTTATCATTGAAAGAACGACATGTGTACCTGCAAACTCCAGATGTTAAAAAGAAAAGCCCCAAAAACCTGATCCATTCAATTTTTCTATTAACCCCCCCCCCCCCAATGTTAGTATGCCTTGAAGAAAGTTAGCTATGGGCTACAGGTGTGACTGGAGCTAATTCTGGTAACATGCAGTGATAAGAGCTGGTGAGATTGTAGATCAGCTTTATATAGGACTCAGTATGGAGGCCTAGTGGAGCCACCATCTTGAATTTCGCTGGTTGAGCTAAAACCCACTGATAAGACTTATCATGTTGGGTACCTTGTCCCTGGTTAACACCCACTTCCAGGGACATGCTGGTCCCATCTGATCAGTTCTTATCAGTGTGTGTCGTCAGAACCAGCTCCAGACCAGCTAGTGGCCAATACCACTTGTCCCTGGATGTGGGAGTTACCCGGTTTTATCGACCCCCCCCCCCCAAATCAACCTTCTTAACAAGAGTAAACTTTGAATTAAATCACCCTAACAACTAGGGTCCACTTTTAACTATTTAGAAATGCCAGAGATCTCTTGAATATGTCCCATGTTTTAACCCTAACTTCCAGAGTTTTCATGAAATCTTTTGAACCTAAGGCAATATTCACCGTCAATTCTTAAGTTTATCATACAATTTTTTCTTAACCCCCCCCCCCCCCCACAGCAAGGCTAAGCATCTAGAGCTATTGTCACAGGTCTAGTACTAGAGAAATGTCAGTGTCCCCGGTGCGTCACCCAGGGGCAGGGTATGGATATGACGGGTCTCATCAGTGTATTTTAACTCAACCAGCGAAATATGGTAGACCCACTGGGCGTCATACTACGGCCTATAGGAGCCTGGACCCATACCTAGTGGGTCCACCATTTTGAATTTTGCTGGTTACATCAAAGGTGACAAAACACACTGATAAGGCATTTTCTTGATGGGTACCTTGTCCCTGGATAACATCCACTTTTTTTAAACTGTTTTATTTTATACTGGTTACATTGACTCGGTGACTTCCAGGGACATGATGGTCCCCATACTATCAGTGCAAGTTGTCAGAACCAGCTCCACTCCGGCTTACACACAATACCAACCTGGGTTATCGACGCCTGTCTGGATGACACCGTCAATGGTGAAGCCGCTAGGTGTGGTCTTGTCTCTTAGGCTAGCGTAGATCTCCGGGGTCATACATTTGGCCATCCAGTTATTGTGCTTGGAGAGGTCTGGGTAGTCCTCCGCTGTAGGATACTTCTTCTGGTTCTCGTTCGGCATCTTGACGCTGTTAGCTGACTGCAAGGAGACAAAAAAAAAAGTTTTGAATAGGTTGTGGACATATTTTGTTTAAGTAGGTATTTCAATCTATAAATGATTGAATATACTTTAGACTGCATAGTAAGCGTTTATAAGTCATTATTTATACAGATCTGGTGAGATATCCCTGTGCACCCCTTTCTTGGGGAGGAGCGACGACGTTTAAAGGCCAGTACAAAGGGTCTTTTTGTTTGTTTAGTTTATGTCCGGGGGTCATCAAGGAACTCAGACATTCTAAAGTTTTAAGCTATCCAATAGTAATGGTAGGCCGCAGGCTTACCTCTGGTTTGCGCATATGAGTGCATTGGTGTGTGTGTGTGCATGTGCATGTATTTATGTCTGCTTGTAGCAGTGGGACACGGCTCGTAGCGGTGAAGTACCGCACAAAAGGTTATATCAAATGGGATATGCAAGGGTCGTTAAAATCCTTAGCAGAAAATCTACATTGACAAATTCTGAAGGATATAAGAAATATGATTGAAATATTTGGGGCTCTATATATTCTAGTCCCATTTGTAACGGAGAAACGGCAAAAAATGTGACTTTTCTTGTCAATTGCTATATGATTTGACTATTTGTCAACCTCCTTAGCCAAAGTATTCTGCTCCAAAGGATCAGGCGGTCTACATTATCATTTATGCCCCTTGTGACAATGTTCTTTGCAGTGCAGGTAATTCAGGCAGTGGATTACAACATACCAATGGCTTAATCACTCCAGATCATGGCAGATAATGCACCATAGATCTGTCCAATACCCATCTAGACTAAGACACAGGGATCCCTATAGGGACCGTATTGATAGTCAATAGGGACATGTTGTGCTAGTTACGGTGAGCCCCTGTCAGTGTCGGGTAGATACTAGTATTACATGTACTGTCCTGGGTACAGGGTTGCGATTTCTTTTCGGCAATTGTGTAGGAAAGTGTTGCAGATTAGGTTAGATAACGAGCCATTTAGGGCTCCTTTGACGCCTGAGCAACCTTTGAAGATCGACTCCGACCCCCCCCCCCCCCCTATAAATGTTATTTAATTTCTTACTGGATCTGGGAAAATCACAACCTTGTAGACCATATTAATTGCTACAGATGTACCATAAATCACACCCCTCTATAAGAGCTATGTGTAGCTCAGACAAGGTCAATATGAGCAGCTGGTAAGAGCTAGATGTGTCACTGCTTCAATGGGAGTGCCATGTCCTCGTCCTCATACTAAATACATGTACTAAGGGCTGATCCATAAAGTATGTCATGATTCTTTAGGCCTTTTTGGATACCTCCCACCCCCACCATGTCGTCACAATTTTACTATACCAGAGATGTCAGTTCGATATTTGGCGAAACTCTGAAAATTATTTTGGGGCACTTCAAAAGGGGGGTTATACCCTAATCAGAGTGACAAATACCTTCAAAAAATTAATCACTTAGGGTTGGGTGTATCTTTAAGAAATATCAGAATTATAAAATATTCATTTAAAAAAAAAATTCTTATTATTTCTGTAGTAAAATATCACCTTTGAACCTCTGAAATCAGAGAAAATCTGAAACTCTGACATCTCTGCTATACAAAAGCCATGGACAGCCTCCCCCAACCCCTCCGAGTGTCATACTTTATGGATAGGCCCGTAATGCATGAAAATCGCCTAAACCCCATTCTAGTACTAATAGGTCTTAGCACCATATATCACGGACCCTGAGAGGTGGTGAGCGTTGGCGTGACCCAGATCTGGTCTGAAGGATATTAGAAACAACACCCGCCGATCGATGCCTGTTGCTATGACAACGGGAGAAGGAGCAGGTCAGAGACCCTCGGAGCAGTATGGACTGTGCTAGCGTAAAGTGTGCCAACGTAACAGTTCCAGTGTGGCGTGTGGGTGCGTGTACGCGATCGAGGGAGTGGTAAATTATTGTCGAGGGGAGGTGCGGAAAAAGTCTTTACCCATGATGAGGTTGAAGGGTATGATTTGTTGAAACCTGTTCCAAGAGAGAAGGCCGTAATGATTTTACCCCTTTTATAGCCCCTTTTTAGTTTTTTTACATCTTCACACAAAAGTACGAGCTGGCAGAGATGTCAGTTCGATATTTGGCGAAACTCTGAAAATTATTTTTTGGCACTTCAAAAGTGGGGTTATACCCTAATCAGAGTGACAAATACCTTCAAAATTAATCACTTAGGGTTGGGTGTATCTTTAAGGATTATCAGAATTATAAAATATTCATTTTAAATTTTTTTTCTTATTATTTCTGTAGTAAAATATCACCTTTGAAACTCTGAAATCAGAGAAAATCTGAAAGTCTGTCATCTCTGCAGCTCTATCTTTATTGTGTCAATATGTCATTAAAGTGGCATAGTCCGATTTATTTTTTTTTTTCATTTTTCAAATTCTATTCAAATTTATTTTACACCATGTAACAACAACATATTTAGGGATTTGTGGACAATTTATTGTTGCCTTTAGCTCATATGCACTTAAAAAGAGGGTCCATAGGCATTTTACAGTGTATTTCCAATGGATGGAGTTTTGGCGTGCACTCCAAAAGTAGGAAATAGAGTATAAATCTGACAATTCTTTCAAATATGAGCTTAATTATGAGGAAGGAGAGCCACTAAAGTAGTCACCATAGGAAGTATGATCTATGTGAACATCCTGGTTCATTTGAGAAGATTTTTTGGCCCCAACCATTGGACTATGCCACTTTAAATTAAGTTCAGGTTGACAAGAGATGAGGTGCCTGGTCTGGATGTGACCGCACTGTCTGAGTGGTGTGAACGACATGTACTTATTGACCCCGGATATTGCCTGCGCATACAATCTATACTAATGTGGGAGGTGTTCACAGCGTTGGGGGTGGGGGTGGAGTGCAGTATGGCAGTTCACCAGAGGGCCGAGCAGGTTACTTATGCACTTGACGAGGACAAGGCAGCACCAAAGGGTCCGTGTTTGCGTAATCGTTAATGTGGGCATGTTTACCGAGGCACACCCTTCCATAGTACACTGACACTTAGTACCGGGTATTAATCAACAGCGGTGACATAATCTTACATTAGCATGCGAATTGGTGACTAAATCTTTTCTACTGCCTTGCCCCCCGGCCTTGTCCATGATACCACAGACACTGGAGAAACACCGTTACATGTCTTGCAGACAAGTTTTTGATCTTCATACTGCCCTTGAGGCTGTGTGCACAGAAAGGTAAATGTACAATTTCAGCCTGCAAGAGCCAATACCTGCCTCGGCCAAAAAGAGCGATGGGATGCCCGGGGCACAGGTGTACGCAGTGTACAGGTGTGCTTACCTGAGTCAGGTGTAGGGAGCAGTGCCGTGTGGACCTGAGGCTGAGCAGTGTCTTCTGTCCACGTACATGTACTACGTGCAGATGCAGCAGTTGACGCCACCTGATCATAGACCTTCTCCATATCAGCCACAGCCAGTGGAAGAGGGAAAGAGGGGGCAGAGAAATAAGCCTTGTGCTTGGACATTTCCTCTTTAATTTCAGACGGGTCCAATTCAAGATTAAACCACAACTACCTACATAAGAACGTGGTGACTAGGCTATCGCTAGTGCATATTTTGGGAAAGCCAGTCTGGCGAATTTGTGGCAGATTTGATTAGCCAAATTTGAAGTGAATTAGCCAGATTTGATACATGGAAGGATTTCAACCTGTTCACTGTAACAACCCACTTATTTTAAGTTAAAGTTGTGGCCAATAGGGCTACACAAGTCAGGGCCCCCCTGTGGGTTATAGAATCGTGGGTTATAGAATCTTATTGGATGTGTATGCAGATAAACTTATTGAATGCATTCTTGTTTTTCAGGAGGCAGTAAAGCCATGGTTGTACGACGTTTGACCCAATGTCAAGAGGAAGTGGCTAATATGTCGTGAAAATAGTCAGGCTCAATACAAGGGGTGTATGGCTACACATGGGATAATTTGAGTCCTGGTGTGCAAAGAAAATTCTTAGGGTTTCAACTATTTTTCTTTCTTTTGAGTGAAAACCATTTTTAAGTTTCAGATTCTTTGTGTGAGACTTTTAGATTTTTATGACTGTTTTTGACTATCTTTCCTATAGTTCCTGTGTTTGAACTCTTGGACTTTGTGTTTTTACCCTTGTTAGGCCACACTTTTTTATTTATTTGGATTATGGGCACCCAAAATAAAAATCTGAATTTTTTTGTCCCCCCAAACCCACCAACCCAAGCCCCTGTTAAAAAATGACCACTCCCTTAAATAAATTCTAAAACTCCCCGGGTGAAACTCCCATCCCTGACTAACCAAACCGCTGAATCAATGCGTCTGGCAGGGGAGGACGTTGTGACTGAGTGGGTATGTTCCCATTTCGCCATTTGGCTGACCCAGTAACCCCCCCCCCCCCCACACTCTCCCCCGCATAAAGTAGACGTATCACCAAATATTGGCAAAGTCGGCGCCTACCCTGATGTCTATATTCCACATGGCATGTTGGTGAATATTGTAGTATTCTTAAATATCTTATTTATTATCATTTTTTTAATCACTTTTATTGTGATAGGTGTTCAGCAGTAGTGGCACTAGTGCATGTGCGCACTTGACTTTATGCACGTACCGGTTTCCCTTGCTAACCCAGATTTAATAGCTGCATCATGCCTACAGACCCTAAAGTATTTCAATTTATTACCAAATCTTTCCCTGTATTTTTAAGAATAGAGAGAACTGTGTTAAAGTGTCCCCCCCCCCTTTTTTTTTCTATGAATCTGTACAAACCACAATAATGGCCTACCATCCAAGATTTCCTCTAGACTACACTGGGGGTGTGGATGGGGGGTCCCCCATGTCACATGTCAATTTTAAGAAATGGTTATGTCACATGTCACTTAAATCCCCATGTCCCATGTCACCTCTAAGAACCTCTCATGTCACATGTCGATTTTAAGAAATTGCCATGTCACCATGTCAAATTTAGTGGTCCACACCCATTACACTCTCCTGAAGATCTTTTTCACCTTTTTTTTTTTTACTTGAGTCAGCGGCCGGTGCGGTCATTCACGTGGTACCGGTGCAGTCATTGACGAAATGGAATTTAGGGTAGGTGGTTTCGTTATGGTACCCGGCCCGGAACGTCAAAGCAAAAGTATTTTTTTATTTATTTTGTACATAGATCTATGGGCCTAGATCTACACTTAGCCACTCTCGTAGCCGTACTGTGAACGGCAAACTCGTGACACAGACGATCGATCCTCAGTCTAGCCTACACTACGACGTCTACGACTCTTGGGTACGAGGGTTTCGCCGACACCACACCGTCGGCGTCGTTACCAAGCGCCAGCTGTTAGCTCACAGAATATACGTCTTTGATACACGTTACAGAATTATGAAGATCATGCCAAAGCTAGTACATGTCATACGAGAGCCTCTCATCTCAGATCATGATTCCTAAAGCTCTCGCCTTGCCCTTGGTGCATAAAGAATACCCACCTGGCATAAACGTTTTTATTGGTTTCCCTATAGGTTATTTGGTCGAAAATTGGTTAAAAAACGTTTTTTGCCAAGTGGGTACTCTGTCTGCAGTAGGGCCCGGCTCGTGTGAGAGTGAGAGGGCCTACTGTAGGCTACTCACTCACTGGCTAGACTGCCTACTGGCAGTACTGCAGTAGCTTGTAGGCCCTGCTCACTGCCCTGGCTGGGTCGGAGCCTGACCTTGGTCACAGGTCTGCATAAGATCGTGACTATCTGCTATGTAAGTCCTCCGTTCTTAAATGAATTCCACCCCCAGACCCCTCCCCTTTCCCTCTTGTCTTGAAGGCTCTGCCAAATTTTAAATACTCGACAGCTGCCAAGGCTAGGTCCTAATGCTTATTATAATGACTGAAAACTGCAAAAGCTATATTGGTGAAAATGAAATGTTATTCCCCTTAGGCTTAGCCTCTTCCTTAACTGCTCTACCCATACATTTAATATCCCATGAACGATATTAAAGTTTGAACATACCTGCACCCGTAGACTGATCCTTTGCTCTATACGGCTGCCTCGCGCTGACTGACACTGATCTGAAGCACTCTCTGTGGAACTGCTGCCGCGCCGAACGTCTCAAAGTGCGCTCTGATTGGCTGAATCCACTCAGAGAGCGTGGTTGGTTGTTAGGGAAATGACGTCATACTCCTTGTTCATAAATAATGATCATGTGCGATGCCACCGTTTTCCCGCCACCTCTGACAGCTCTGCACAAATCGCTCTGCAGCAGATGAACTATGGTGCCCGGGCCTTGCGTCTCCACCCCCCCCCCCCCGGGCACAGATGTAGGCGGCTGGCGAGGGTTCTTTTTTTTTCTATGTTTAAAACCCTCTTTCTGATAAAAAGAAACGTTACCCAGGTAGCACACAAAAATTTGCCAACGTTGGCCCAAAGCGTCGGCCCAACGTTGGGCCAACATTGGCTGCCCATCAGGCCTACGTAGGCCTGACCAGTGGCATTTGCCAAGCAAAGGCCAACATTGGGCCAACATTGGTAGGACTTTTGCCGATGCTGATGTGTGCCAACCAAAAGCTAACATTGGGCCTATGTTGGCATTTGGTTGGCACCATCGGGCCTACATAGGCAGGGTGGGCAGCCAATGTAAAGCCGATGGTTGGGCCAACGTCGGCCCAACGTTATGCCAATGTCTCTGTGCTACCTGGGTTATCATTTATCTAGATTCGATGCAGTATTACAAAAGGGAGTGTAGGCCTACAATACATTATTGGCCCAGGGTTCCCCCTGGGGTTTTTGAGTCGACATGCAAGGTCAAAATCATGAATTTGTAATCATTAACTTTTGGATGTAATTATTGGGAGTTCCATAACTCTTTTCAATTTGATTCAAAGACAGATTGATAGATTGAAATCTCATCTATCAGACAATACATCTCTCTTGTCCAAGAACGATGTCTTTCCCTCTCAAAACCATGGCCATATTTACCTTACCGGTACCTTTTTTCACTACAATTTTTTCAGCATATATATTACCCTGTAGTTTAGATCACAACTCCCTCCCACATTTTCCAGACCTTTTTGTAGTGTATTTTCCTCTATATTCAATATGTTTGTCTTACTACCATGCCCAATACCTGCCCTGTTGTTTTCAAATCATACACAGAAAAAATAATGATACTCACCGGGAGCCTAATGTTAGCCTCAGGCAAATGTCGCCAAAATGAGTATATTTTGATACTCAGGGTGAGCCTAGGGTGTAGGCATACTCCAGCAATACCTGACACTCTACTCTAGATTGTTTATGGCCTAGCTGTACCCTCTCTACTGCCCTACTTTCACAGTGCAGGAGTCTCTTTAGAGACAGGATCAGGGTCAACTGGAGTAACATAATAGAAGAGAATAGGACATTGCCTGAGTATCTCTATGAAGAGGGTCAGGCAATGCTGGATCCTACCTGAACAGGCTCCACCATTGCAGGAGTCTTTCTTACCTATGGTGTAATGCACTGCCAGAGTATCCCAATACATAGGATCACATTTTACTGGATTCTATTTTCAGAGTGAGTCCAGCAACACTACCCAGTGGGCACAACCCCACTTAAAGAGTTACTAATCAGCACTGCATTGTAGGGCTTACAGACAGTCTAAATTGTAATGGTTATGTAGCCCTGCATTTGTAGCCCTTATTGAACTACTAAGCTGTAGGGTGTATTAAGCCCAACACATAATTGGTTTGGTAAACCTTATAAAGAAATTAAGGTCACCGTTTGACAAAAGCCCATAATTTCATACACACAAGGATTTCAAATGGTCGAACATTCAACTTCCTAAGGCAGTCTAATTAATCGATGAATAGTTTGTGCATTCCTGGTTTCAGTGTCCTTTTTGCTCCTTGGTGGGATTTGAACCGGGTACCTCCTTATTGTGCCTCCTTTGTGCTCCTATATGTGCTAGTGGGTCAGGTGTTGAAAGTGGCACTATCAATATGATATTTCAACCATAGACCTACTACAGTGAGATGTCATTGGTCATATGAGGCCCAGTAGACTAATAGGGAACACAGACTTGAGTGACCATAGTAAGGAAAAATGCCCATAGTAAGGACAAATGTCCACAATGTCCTCAGTAAGTATTGCACAGTCCTACTTATATGCCTATTGCAACCTGGCTCACCAGTTGTAGAGGTGGCACAGTGTTAGGATTCTTGCTTTGCATGTGAGGGGTCTAAGGTTCAAGTCTAGGTGGTGATGAGAAACATTTTTCTTTTTTTCAGTTTAATAGGAAACATCTCATCTATTACAGTGTATTTTTCTAAGACCTTACTATGGGCATTCTAAGAACTTTTTAACTAATTGAAATAGATGCTTGCTTGAAAACTGACAGAATCTTCAACGTCTGCCAAGTCAGAAAATAGCAAGACAATAAATCGTTTGCATAACAAAATATTTCAGGTTGAAAACTTGCAACTTTTGAAGAGCATCCCTGGGCTGGAATCGAACTCAAGATCTTCTCATATGAAGGTAAACATGTTACCACTACACCATCTTGACTGTGCTGAAATCTTGAAATCTCTTATGATCTGCTCCCTCTGTGTGTTGAAATCTGATATTCTACTTTTTTCCAAGCCCCAAAACATTAGAAATATGCCTGGGACCATATGTTACTTTTACATTTACTGCAAAGATATGATCATACTCTAAATGTTTTAGTGATTAATTCCTATTATATTCCTATATAGATAAGATTATATTCTTAGATATCATGGTTCTAAGGACTAGAG
Organism: Acholoe squamosa; assembly: GCA_949317995.1. NCBI lineage: Eukaryota > Metazoa > Annelida > Polychaeta > Phyllodocida > Polynoidae > Acholoe > Acholoe squamosa. The sequence continues at coordinate 54,199,723 of OX439035.1, read as the reverse complement.
GATAATAGAAAGGATATTGAGAATGTGCAAGAATGGGTGAGGGGGGGGGGCTTTATAGGGAAAAATCTTCTCACAACCCCATTATGAATGCATATTCATGCTCACATTGTAGCAATAAGATTGACTTACCGACTTTACAAAAATTCTCAATGGGGCTTGAACTCACCACCTTCAGATGCAGAGTTCAGTGCCATATCAACTGAGCTAATGAGGCACATGGTGTAGTGGGTGCTAGGATATGATATAATCTCAGACATCAGTGTAAGGGCTAGACCCCTGCTTTGCTGGAGTATTCAGTTAGATTCAGACTGAGTATGGCACCATGCCTGAGCCTTGTGCCATACTCATGCTGATCCTTTTTCCCAATGTGTGGCATTGAAGCAGGCTCAGCATGAGTATGGCATGTCAGGGGAGAGCCTCTAGCAGAGGCTCTCATGATACTCAGACACCACAAGAGACTAGGTGAAACTCAGGCTGGTCCTCTTTTTTCTGTCAGTGTATGATTTGAAAACAACAGGGCAGGTATTGGGTACCACTTCCAGCAGGAGGAGTTGACGCATGCTCACAAGTTGAGAAGGGGGACATGGCGGTTCATTGATATTCTAGCATCTTAACTTAGAATAAATATATTTCTAACCATTCTACATGCCTGTCGTGCAAAAAAAAATGATCCATTTAAATCGACAACACCCCCTGAATTTTGTGTGAAATGAAAAACTTTGTGCAAAATAAGCCAGACTTTCGGTTCTCTGACATATATGCTCAGACGCTGAATCCAAAATGGCAGACAGCGAGACGAGGAAGGAGCCTTTGGGCTTACGGTTCTATCGAAAATGATCAATTACACCAAAATGGAGGAGAATTGCAGTGTCTCAGGTCATCTATCAATAATATGGGTCCTTATACAAGACCTGTTGGTATTGTGTAATGCTTAAGGCAGCATTTCAGGTTTGTTAGGCTGAATATATTTTAGTGCATTATTAGTTACAGGGATGTTAAAATCATATGTATTTTATATCACTGTGACAGGAATTGATGTCTCCTTCAATCAAAATCCATTTTATTGGGCGTTGCTAGGCACGGAATGAAAATGGAACAAAAACACACTACTTTAGCTTCTCTTTCTTTGAACAGAATTATGGGATGGAAATTCCATATAAGTACAAGTTCTAATGATTGGAAACATACCTTGAAGTCATTTCATGAGGAGGTTTTTTGAATTGTGTCAATACTCCAATTATTAAGGTCAGGAGTGCTTCCCAAACTTGCATAGTTACTAAAAAGTGGTAAATTTTAGAGGACAATGGGTGAAAATAGAAGAAAATCACACTTTTATGTAAGGGAACGATTATATTGTTACCGGTATTGATACTCAGGTGGAGCCACTGCTCCCACTACAGGTGTGTGCTACCTGTACAGGTGTGTGTTACCTGTCAGGTGCTGACCTACATTGCTGCTACCAACCCTCATGCTGGAGGGTCTGGTGCTTGGTCACAGCTGGGAAAAATTCTTTCATCATGGTGGTATGTGAGGCTTGCGAGTACGAATACCATGGCAATAAGAAAGCTTGTCCCGAGTGCACAAGCCCCAACCCTCGCTGGATGACAGGAGACCGGATGGTTGGACATAAAACAGCCGGGGAGAGCGACCAAGCACCCAGGGAGAGCGACATGGAGGAGAGCCCCCCCCCCCACAGAGGACCCAGACTCTCAACAAAACATACCTTGAAGTCATTTCATGAGGAGGTTTTTTGAATTGTGTCAATACTCCAATTATTAAGGTCAGGAGTGCTTCCCAAACTTGCATAGTTACTAAAAAGTGGTAAATTTTAGAGGACAATGGGTGAAAATAGAAGAAAATCACACTTTTATGTAAGGGAACGATTATATTGTTACCGGTATTGATACACTTTTATAGTAACTATGCAACTTTGAAGACCTCTTCTGACCTTAATAAAGTTCTGGAGTATGGACACAATTCAAAAAACCCCACTTCAGATAATGTCTTCAAAATCAGCTTCCAATTATCAGAACTGATAATCATGCTGAATTTCCATCCCATAATTCTGTTCAAAGAAAAAGAAGCGTTTTCATTCTGTCCCTAGCAACACCTTACAAAATGGACCACATTTGAAGGAGACATCAATTCTGGTCACAGTGGTGTATGATACATACAATTACAACACCTCTGTAAGAAATAATGCACTAAAATGATTTCAGCTTAACAAACCTGAAATGCTGCCGTAACTCGCAAAAAGAGGAGTTATCCACCAGTGTCGAGAATGAGCGATAATGGGTGCAGTTTGCCATAGGCTTAACCATTGAGTATGCTCCTGCAAACTCTAACTGTAGTGTCAACAGTAAGTCCCCTATGGGTAGTTTTTTTTATAGTATTTTGTTTCATATTTAATTATATTTGATGGAAAACCCTGGGCCAGTCATGCTTTATAGCATGCGTTCTATCTTTCATCAGCGGCTGTCAAATATTTTTCACCCCACAGCAGAGGCGTGAAGAAGTTTCGCACCCCTCTTTGATCTATAGTAGCATGCAGGCTTTCTTCTTTTGCTATTAACAGAATAAATTTTTTTGCACCTCTCCCCCTCAAGAGGGTCCAAATTTTTTACGCCCCCCTCAGGAGGGGTCTGAATCTTAATGCCCCCTCAAACCCTCCCTGGAGGTCTAGATGGGGGTCCCCATGTCACATGTCGATTTAAGAAAAGACCGGTGCATCTCATGGTATGACAAAGATGGGTAGTATACTTTCTAAACTCCATAGAAGTGTGTAAATGGAAAGGGCTGTGCCAGCTTGGGTATACATTCCAGAAGTATGACATCAGCATTGTGTTCTGGTTAACGCAGACACAGAAAGGGCAGGGAAAAGTTTCCAAAATGAATGCATATACATGTACTTTACCATTGCAGGCCGACAGGGTGGCCTTGGGACAGATGTCACTGTCCAATTTATTATCACTGATTTCTCGGTTAATAGGAACTAAAATCAACAAGTATTGTTACTGTACATGATCTTTATATTGTACTGTACATCTGTAACAGGACATTGTGAAACAAAAAAGGTGTTTTGAGGCTCTATTTGGACAAGCCTTCTACAATTTTGTCCAGTTTCTGGGACCGCCAAAATGTCTTAATCCATGGTGGCGTTTATAAATAACCATGAGAGTTCTGGTCATGTGACCCGTGCATTTTATGTTTGTGTAGGGTGGGGTAAGGCGCCCTTGATTTACAAACGTGTCATTTCTAAGAAATTTATTACTTCTAGCAGAATTCATTTTACATTAATCAAAGTATGGAATAATATTTTCTTCATGTGCAAAAGCTTGTTAGCCATGATAAAGCCATGATAAAGCATGTGTGAAAAAAAGGAAGCCTTTTACCCCATTGTCTAGGGGCTAGGGTAATAGGCCCACAGCCTTTGGGGCAAAAGGCTCGCATTCATATAAAAGAGCATCACAATTAGAATAAATGCTCCATTCAGATTCTTGTCATAAAAAAGGAGCTAAAGATAATCTTCATGATCTAATACTAAGATTTGGACCTTTTAAATTAACTAAAGAAGCATTTTAGATATTTCATATCAAAGGTCAATGGATGATAGGGTAGGATAAGATAAAATACCCTAATAATGTTCACATAAATGAACTACATGTAGTTCTAAGAAAATAAATCCCAATTAATGCATATCTTTCACACTCATCAAGAGATGGAATAAGGTATCATACTTGTGGAATAGATTGTCAGCCTAGCCTTATGGAATATTCTTATAAAATGTTTGACAAAAGGTTGGGTATTTTACCACAACAATGAGGTAAAATCCGATGATAAGATAATGTTCATGTAAAAGGCCTATGTAGCTGTTGTATTAAAATGGAAGGTAAATAAAATGTATCTTTATGATATACTCTATGGTCCTTTATCTTATACCACCTCAGCTAATAGTTAGGCCCTATAACCCTTTTAACTTGCTATCTAACGAACCATACACATTTCAGGACCCTTTTATTTCTAATCATCTGAAATCGAACTTGATGATCTTAATAGTTATATAATATTGAATGTCTGATAAGTCAATAATTTCTCATCCAATCATAACTAAAACCTACAAAAGAGGTTCCTTTAGGTTATCTTTATTTCCAAGTCTTAAATTGCTGTATAGGGTCGATTCAGGTGAACCAAACCATAGGTAAAGCGAACCATTTAGAACATTTTGAAGCATACCAGCAATAGATTTGCACAAAGATTTTTTCTTTTGCATAGATTTAATTATTCCTATCATGACTTATCTCTAGAAGTCCAAATTTGTACATTGGAACGTATTTACACTTGTTTAATGCATGCTGAAGTGAACAGCATGATGAAAAGCCATTTTTTCTTGCTGCTGACTTTTTTTGGGCTAAATTCATAAAAATCCTAAAAATCCTTCAAAACGCAGAGATATTAAATAAAATGAATATATGTAAGATTAAGAAAGTGAAGCATACTAAAAACTAGCTTGATGAAATGGAAAATTATTCTCATAAATTCAATGGAATGAAAACATTTCATCTGGGTACCATGATAAGATAATGTCCACGTAAAATGTCTACGAGCTGGCTTCTTAGCTGCCCGAGTTGAGCAGCTAAGCTCAGCAATAGGGACAGGTGTTTTTGATGGAGAAGACACATTAGGACTAATTTTACTAAAGGACTGTCAATCATGACAGCAGGTGATGATGTGGTACTGCCTGATCTTGGAGTACTGGCTTCTCCTGGCCTTCTCAGTCCAACCTTTCTGGGCGTCGGTCTTGACCAAGACAGGTTGACCAGGAGCGAGTGGGTGTAGTGTCTTAGCACTTTAATGCTGGTCATATGATGTACAGATAGATGACTTGTAGCTCTGATCCTTGGTGAGTATTGCCTCATGGTCAGGCCATACAGGCTCCTGAGTTGATGATGGCATTGGTAGAGTAGTGCATAGATGTCTACCCATCATGAGCTGGGATGAGCTGGCACCTGTAGCTGTGATTGGAGTGTCTCTATATACTATCAATGCAAGCCATGGGTCTTTCTGGCTCAGCATTTGTAGACAGCTCATTCTGCCTCCCTGTTTGAATTTGGCAGATACAGGCTTGAGTTGATGTCAGAAAGATATGAGTTCAATTACTAGCTTTCAGGTGATGTGGTGATTGAGGTGATTCAGCAGACGTGAACTGTGGACTGTTGTTGGACACTATTTCAAGTGGCTCACTGATGATTCCTTGGTGACCATCATGGACTGCAGCAAGTATTTCTGGCCTCATGGAAGTTGGGATGACGATCCTTGAGGTGAACACCAGTGGTCCATCTGTGACTGACAGCACTGCATGATGTGCATACTGCCTCTTGAGGCTGTCTAGGACACTCTTCTCGTATTTCAGCCACCTCGTCAGCGCATACACAATAGCTGACCGGAGGACCAGGTCATTGGTTGTTGCAGTGCAAAGCTCCTCCTTCTTGGTGTCTGATGCGGGAAAGATTGACTTGACCGACTGACATGCATTTCTACATCCTCGACTGTTGAGAACAGGGTCGCGACAGGTGGACTCTGTGAGAGTGCATCCGAGACAAGCATCTCTTTACGCCGGACATGCTTGGCGGTGACCTTGTACCTCATCACCCTCTGGCATCGTAGAGGCACTTTGTCAAGGTCTTTAGTGTTGATGAGTGGCACAAGCGGCTTGTGGTCCGTAAGGAACGGGACATTTCCATGTCCGTGGACATAGCGATCGAACTTCTCACATGCCCAGACACTTGCTAGGCATTCCTGTTTGATCTGGGCCTATCTCACTTTGGTGATGGTCAGTGTACGAGAACAGAAGGCAATGGGGTTAGGACTTTGCCATGCTCTTTTAGGAGGACTCCTCCTAGGCCATAATAGCTGGCGTCAGCGCTGACATTGGTGACATCATTGGTGACATCATAGTACGACAGGACAGGTGTCGCGGCAATTAAAGTTACACACAGAAGGCTTCTACCTGTCCCGAATCCCAGGTCCACTCTCGGTCTGACTTGAATAAATCATTTAGTGGCCTGGTGACTGAGTTCAAGTGGAGCTTTATCTCCTCTCTCACCTTTTCAACCAAGGTCAAATTGGCGAGCCCGGGAGTCCACTCAGTAGTCGAGTACAGTTCATCGGCAACACTGTCTACAAGGGCTAGAAATACAACTCCCACATCCTAGTCGTAGTCGGAGTTGCCCATGGCATGAACTTAGTCATGCATGTCCAAGCCATCAGTCGGTATGTTCGACCCCTGGCCAAACTGACTTGCGTTAGTTACTTGAGTAACCTGCCGGGTTATCGGATTGGCTACCAGTCTGTGACATCATAAATGGGTCAGGGCAGGTTGTTGTGTAAGTTACAGAGCCTCAGACCTCTGTTTGTATCCCACAGTGCCCCATTCCTATGTTACAAACAGATGTCACATGACTTCCTGTGATACATGTGTCTGGGTCTGGCCTTACTCAAGTAAACCCAGTTGGTAATTGGAGCGGAACTCCATAAGTTACGAAGCCAGGGGTCGAACATACCGACTTAGGACATCGGACACCTTGAAACAGATCCACTCAAGATTGTACTCTGAGACAATGCCCAGCCTGCCGCTGTCAGTGTCGCCAGATTTATCACCTTTCCCTTCTACCTAAGATCCAGGGGTTGGGGTTCAGATGACAGGAACTTTTCCCTTTTGCTGAATTGGCCTCTGCAGTGTTCGAGAAACCAGTTATCAGGTCGTATTGACCATTTGGAGGCTGCTGTAGGGCCAATTCCGACAACTTCAAATAACCGATGTCTTTTAGGGGTGGTCGCGGCTTAACCTTGAGGTGGTTCAAGTAGGGCATGATGGAGACATCTGCACCTGATCTAGCGTGACTTTCCAGGCTTAGCCAATTGTCAAAATTCATTGCATCACAAAACTGAGCTTCTTCCTCAGTATTGTCATAGACTTCTCTGACCACACTGAGGCGAAGTGTCCAACTTTCTGATAGGATTTGCACGTTTTTCCAATTGCAGGGAAGGCATTGTGCCCTGTCAACCTGTGTATGTATCACAATTTGGGCACCTCTGCTTAGACTGACCTCCTGACTTTGACCTTGACTGGACTGTGGCTGACTGGACTGCTTTGTTGACTTTGTTGATCTCTTCCTATGACTGTTTTGCTTGCTCTGGATGGGGCTCACTGATTTCAGGTCACTGTTGTTTGATCTGACCAGCTCCTTATGTCTTGCCCTGTTGAAGGCTTGATTTTACGGGGTATGAAGTATTTGTGAAATTTCTTCATAACCATTTCAAAATCCTCCTTCGGGTTGACAGGATTAGGGACGGCTTGTGTTGGTGCAGGTTGGGCGTCGAACTTGAACATGAGTTAGAGGGAATTCTTAGAAAATGAAATATGCTCAATATAAAAATGGCTCACAAATGAGTTTCAATAGCTAGTGTGAAAATAATAAGCTAGTATCGTAGACTATACTCGAGAGAATGACTAGAGGGCTGGAGCCGTGGAATCGGTGGTATGAATAAAAAGTTGGAAATAACACAAAGACCTGAGTGGTGTGGCTAAACAGTCTGAGGGGACAAGGTCTGAGAGTATTCAGTGTCTGTAATAACTGGTCAGTAGAAGAATAAACTCCTGTAGGTCGAGTGGGTACATGTGTGACAGTATCAGATCTGTAGGCGTTACACCCCTATAGAATTAAGAAGTGGTCACTACATGGGTACAATCCTATAAAGAATTAGAGATTCCCAGGCAACGTATATATCCTTGTGGGGTTGCGAGTTGCCAGTGACACCATACACTCCTATAGGATATTGGGTGTGCAAGGGTGTATCGACCAGCAGGCGGCCACGGGTGTAATAAATCCCTACAGGTCTGAGATCTGGGAGGTGGTTGCATCGGTAGTTAAGATTATACCCCAATGGGTTAAAGCATGTATTCCACTCTAACTGATCCTCGAGAGCAACGTCAAAGGTGAAAGTCCAAAGGGTGTCCGGTGGAGAAAAGCCAGAACCGCCGGTAATCAGTGAGTATATAAGGCTTGTGTAGAGTTGAGGGAGCGCGAATTGTGCTTAAGACATCCGGGATTTACAGTTTGACCTGGAATAAAAGGGGAACACCTTTGTATTCGACAGCTTTGCAAATAGGACCCCACCCGGGGATTGAAAATCTAGAAGGAGAGAAGGTTCTCTCAATCTTGCGTATTGTCATCGGCTCTCTCTCTACCGCTACTCAATTGTAAGAATTTATCATCATTAGCAAAGGAGAATTGTACTGTTGGAACTCATGTTAATAATCAAATGCATCGTTGGATACCTAAAGGTTGGACCTCAACGAGGAATTAGGTCATTGCTCATCAGTTATGGAGTTTTTATATCATGTCCATTGGAGTCATGCTGTTCTTTTGGATATATAGTAGAGTTGTGATTAAGCATTGGAACACATTGTCATGAAAACCATCGAATGACTATTGAATTACTGAAGATTGACAATCAAAATTGAATATGAATAAAAACCCTTGGAGATGAATTACCCATTCTTGTCTTCTTTTCGAAATGGGCTGTGGGACTTAGACATGGCTGTACCACTTGATGCTAGTTATAGATTCCCTAATTTTAGTGAGATAACTACAGAGTGGAGGTTGAAAGATGAATATTATTTGATGGTGGAAATCCGGAATAACAACTATATTTAAGATTCATTTGGGGGCACAACCCTAGCACATATAACCCCTCTTTCCCCTCCGCCTGTAATGTTTTTACCGTTTGACAACCCATTATGTACACTAGCACAGCGACCTGCATTACTCCTGTTTCCATCTTATTTTTTTTAGGACAAAATAGCGCATGAGTCTGGTCTTCCAGTCAGGCCAGGTTACTGGCTTCATAAAGGCGAATGACTCTGGCAGCTGATATTTGGGCATTTTGACGGTTGGATAGGCCTACACTAATGACTTTGGCATCCATCCGTCGCAGTGGATGCACCCCTTTAAGGGGTGCATCCACTGCGACGGATGGACCATCCGTCTCCCTTCATCCGTATTCTTCTCCATAGAAATCAATGATAAATAAAACGGCCGAAACTGACGGATGGACCATCCGTCGGCAGTGGACGCACCCCTTAAGAAGAAAAGTGTAATTAATCTCCTTGACTGACTTCACGGTTATAAACTAGTGAGTACTACAGTGGACAGGCATCCACTAGACTTGGTGGCTTATTTTAAGGGGCTTAGTTGTGGAGTGACAAGGTTTGGATTGGGGTGACAATTGTTGAAATTCACTCTCAAATATCTCCTTACCAACCTGCCATTCACCTTCAAAATTGTTTCTCATTGTTGTCTGAAGTCGGTTGTTCATTGTTGCTGTTCCCAATAGCAGATAGTCAAAATATCCTCACTTCTGAGAACATGTTTAATGATGGATATCTGATCAGTGAACAACGCCATTGAGCCGGAAGACAACAATGGTTTATCATGCAAGTGGTACAGAAAAGCCTCGGTATCTGTTACAAAGCTACAGCGGTAGCTAATACTTTTAACACCATGTGCCAGCATACGCTGATCCCCACAGGTATTTGAGGGCATGATACCCGCTGGCCATGTCTGATGACATTCTCCCCAGATCATGGGGAGAATTACTCTTGAACTCCAATAGATGGGAGTATTTCTATTCTCCAATCACAGACTATATCCAAACATCTGTATAGGAGAGACAGGTTGACCATTGGGGTGTTAGGGTGCCCTCTTGTGGGTAAGGGTTAAGACAGGGGATGATTGACTGGTAACTACTTAGACATGGCCTGCCTCTATGATGTCCCCAACATAGAGGCAGGTCGCCATCCAAGTCCCAGCACTGCACAGTAGGCATGTCATGCGTGAAGATTGGCAATGAACGCGATCTTACAACATACACCATCAAATTGATTCCTGTTAGGTCAAAGATAATTTTCCTAGTCATAAAATTTATGATTTATGGTCATTTCTTTTTCAAGTGTTGGTATGCCACCATCATATTGGTTCCCTTTATCAAAACCCTACAGCTAGTATCCTAGACATGAGAGCTAAAGCGCCTTTTACCGTGCATGATTCGGCTGCAGTGGGGGTGTGAACTGTGATAAAGCTGAAACTTGAGAGTGTAAAAGTCTCCTTTCTTTGCAAGCTCATTCTGAAGCTATTTATTGGAGGATCTTAACAAACATTTTAATGGGCTTGGCTAGGCCTTTACGATGAGCTTTTTTTTTTTTTTTTATATATATATATATATATATATATATATATATATATATATATATATATATATATATATATATATATATATAAGATTTGATGCAGGGGATTTGGCCTTTGACCCCATTGAAGCTCCACCAAAAGTTTAGAACCCTTTTATGATAAGAAGATTGCATAGCACATGAAAATAAATGATTCCCACCTGTTCTATGGTTAAAAATGACCCCCCCCCCTGCCCTAACCCCACGTCCCATCATTCCTCCAGCTCTTTCTCACCCTGTATCACCCCACGTCTCATTATTACTATGCATTCTATATGATGAGAAATTCATTATTGATAGATCTGATGGAGATAAGTGGATTTGCTTTCTAAGTAAAGTTTTTATGGCAATTTGAATGGAAGTTACAAGTTACAATCATTCATACATCCTGAGTCAAAGATGATATAGTGCCGTGGTTCTGTCAGAGCATGCAGTTTGGGGGATAAGATGACATCAAAAATTTCCTTTTAGATTGTTTGATTACTGTATAATAAAATGCATCATTATTTCCATTCTTAGAGGTAAATCTTGCATTACATGAAAAGTATCTTGCACAAAATAATCATTTCAGTGATCTAGTCTACTTTGGACTCATTTTGCTTGATCACAGAATTGGACCCAAATTAAACTAACTATGGCAGAATTATGGGACTGGTTTATTACCTTTGACAGACTTGGACAAGTTATGATTAACCTGCTGCAGTTATATTTGGTAAATGATGTTCTCCTTAACAAGGTCACCCAGTGTTCCATGTAGAAGACGGAAATTAAAGTTTTAATGACAATTGCAAACAAATAGGCCCTCCTACCATATAGTAGGGCCACATGACCAGAACTCAACCAAATTGGAGAGTGGAGGCGAGAAAGTGCTATGTTTGTGCGAACATCAATAGGCTCTATGGTAAATCAGTTGCAATGCTATTGTAGGCATGGACATCCTACCACTACTAATAATGAAGTCGGAGATGGAGTATATATGGTGAAAGTTATATGGTGATTTATTGTATATTGAAAATGCATAATAAGTGAGGTCACCTCCCAGTAAACACACTACGTGTTTCAATGTAGACTTTTGGTAGATATTGGTTGGTTATCTACCAAACCTCTATATGAGGTTGTAGGTAGGAGAGACCGGGGCACAGTGGGACATGGGGCACAGTGGGACAGTGGATTCTGTGTCTAAGAATAGGAAGGGAATCATTTAGTTTCCTGACCAATAAGAGTTACATAGATGCCCCCTTCTCTCTATACTAGACTCCTATTTCCACCCTTATTCACTTTACCTGGGTGGCTACTTGGCACCTTTTTGGAGTCAAAGTAAGATTACCTGTAAGCCTTCTCTTCCCTAAACTATTAAAGATAGGGGTATCATTCTTTTATGTAGGTAATACCCACTAAAAAGATGTTAACTTTGGCATGAATGTTGCAGCACCAAGTTATGTGTGCCATAGGCTATAGCTTTAAATCTGAAGGAAGTAGGCCCGAGGCACAGTGGGACAGTCATTTCCGGGGCACAGTGGGACACATCCAATTCTGTCCTGGGTGACTGCATAGTCTGCCCCAAGCAATCTTAATCTTAAGAATTAAGCTCTAGATATGACATTTATAGAGGATTAAAGATTTATACATAAAGACCTAGATAGGCCTACATCTCCATGCCCTGGATATCATACCAGGAAGAAAGAAGAATGCTTTGAGAACATAACATCTATATATTACCAAAACTAAAAAGGAGTTATATTTATGTTCATTTTGGGAGTATAAAGACAATCATTTACGTCTGAAGAACGTAATTTCTCTTTGTATATTTCTGTGACAAAGAGGTATATTTATATAAATCTACTTATACATAGATAATATGCACATCTGCATACAAGTTTATACGTTAATCTACATTGAGGAAATACGTAAATAGGCTGAAATATCTAAATGTAATCTACGCTTAAATAAAATATTTGTGTTTACTGGGCTGTACAGAGCACCAAGTACTGAGTGATTACCAGTGGTTGCTCCAGGGTTTATTTCCCAACCCTGGCGCCACACAGGAAGTCAGTGTCTCCATGGTGACCGGTATGTAATAATTTACATATAATATTAAACATGGCATTTCATTGGTGGAGCGGATTGCATAACAATGTAACATGGATGCTGATTGGTTAGAACAGGGTTTCACAGCTTAAAGGTGTGAAAGCTCCCATTCTGTTGCAGTAGAGAAAATGTATAAATGAGTTATTAAAGCTGCCGTTTCCTTGTGGAAGAGAAAGTGTAAATATGTCCATATTTGGTAATAATATAAATCCATATTTGGTAATGACATATTGGTGGAGCTTATGCTTGGCTTTCATGAGGGGATTATATGTCTGGCTTTCATAAAGTTTATGCTGGAGAAAATGAATCAAATTCCATAAAGTTCATATTTCACATCCATATCATAGTCACTATTCATATAACCACAGTTTATGTCCATAAATCATCATAGATGTGCATAACCGTTATCATATCATGTAATAATACATAATGCATGTATTATGTATAGTAAGAAGGCATTATGGTATGTGACACTGTACAGACTTAGCAGGATTGATTATTAGCCGATGAGATAATCCCAACTATTAACTGTGGCCCTCTCAGGCCCTCTCAGGGGCCAACTGGTACCCATCTAATAGGTCATATCAGTAGAACTTGCTGGTAACAAGCTGCAGCAATGGCCATGCCCAAGGGCCAACCTGCTACCGTACTTCGGAATAAAGTAGTAGGTTGGGGTAAGGGAGTGGTCATTATTTATCAACAAGGGGGGATGGTGGGAAATTTTTTACGCCCCCCTTGATGGCAGTCAAAATTGTTTGCGCCCCCCCGCGCCAGAGGCGCGGAGACTTTTCGCGCCCCTCTTTGATCTATAGTAGCGCACAGGCTTTTTTTTGCTAAAAAGAGGGTGAATTTTTTTAGCACCCCCTCAAGAGGGGTCAAAATCATTCTCTCATGTTAAAGCCGTGGCTTATACTAGAACCAAAGTCAAGGTGTAGCGCGGGCTTTTTTGCTAAAAAGAGGATGAATTTTTTTAGCCCCCCCCTCAAGAGGGGTCAAAATTTATTTAGCCCCCCTTGGGAGGGGTCTGAAAATTTTACGCTCCCCCTCAAACCCACCCCCCCCCCGTTGATAAATAATGACCACTCCCTAAGACGCCCTTGATTTACAACTGTGTTATTTCTAAGGAATTTATTGCTACTTACAGAACATATCTTACATTAATCAAGGGTGGAATAATATGTTCTTCATGTGCAAAAGCTTGTCAGCTCTGCCTCATAGAATGTTACGATAAAGCATGTGGGAAATAAAGTGGGGCTTTTACCCCATCGTCTAGAGGCTGGAGTAGAAGGCCCACAGCCTTTGAGCTAAAAGGCCCACATGCAGATAAGAGTGCATCATAATTGGAATAAATGCTCCATTTAGATTCTTGTCATAAGAAAAGATACTAAAGATAATACTCATAAGCTACAACTAAGATTTGGACATTGTAAATCAGCTAAAGTTACACTTTAGATATTTAATATTGAAGTTCAAGGGATTACAGGGTAGGATAAGGTAAAATACCCTAATAACATGTAAATGAGCTAGTTCTAAGAAAATATTTCCAAACTAATGCATATTTTTTACACTAACAAAGAGATGGAACAAGGTATAATAATTGTGGAAAAGGTTGTCAGCCTAGCCTCATGGAATATTCCATTAGAATGTTTGACAAAAAGCGGGGCATTTTACCCCACATGTTGAAAGGCTGGAGTAAAAGGCCCAAACACTGATGGGCCAAAAAGCCCATGGATCCGATGCTGAGATAATGTTCAAGTAAAAGGTCCATGTAGTTGTTACAATAAAAGGGAAGGTGAATAAAATGTATCTTTATGGCCTACTCTTGACTCCTTTGCCTTATAGCACATTTAACTTGCTATCCAACAAGGTATGCACATTTCAGGACCCTTTTATTTCTAATAATCTGAAATTGAACATGATGATCTTTACACTTATGAAATATTAAATGTCTAGGGTAGGAGGGGGTAAGAGGCCCTTTGGGGTAAAAGGCCCTTTAGCCCTCATAACCAAGGTACCAGTTCTATGCAGCCATTTAGCACTTGGAAGTAAGGATAACTTCAAGGAGATCTCTTTTGTAGGTTTTCATTATGATTGGATGAGAAAAAGTTAACTTATCAGACATTCAAAATTTTATAACTGTTAAGATCATCATGCTCAATTTGAGATAATTAGAAATAAAAGGGTCCTGAAATATGCATGGATTTTTGGGTAGCAAGTTAAATGGGTTAACCCTTTCACCCCTGAATTTCTGTTACTCTATGGGATTTGCGTGCAAATCCTGCTTTATGGGGTTGAAGGGGTTAAAAGTATTAGGTGAGGTAGGGTAGGAAGGGGTAAGATGCCCTTTGGGGTAAAAGGCCCTTTAGCCCTCATGTCTAAGGTAGTGGTTGTATACACCCATTTAACCCTTGGAAGTAAAGATTACCTCAAGGAGACCTCTTTTGTAGGTTTTTATTATGATTTGAAGAGAAATAGTTGACTTATCAGACATTCAATATTTCATAACTGTTAAGATCACCATGTTCAATTTAAGATAATTAGAAATAAAAGGGTCCTGAAATGTGCATGGTTTGTTGGATAGCAAGTTAAAGGGGTTAAAAGTATTAGCTGAGGTGCTACAAGGTGAAGGAGTTAAAAGTAGGCCATAAAGATACATTTTATTCACCTTCCCTTTTATTCCAATAGTTACATGGGCTTTTTACGTGAACATTATCTTAGCTTCGGATTCATGGGCCTTTTGGCCCATCAGTGTGGGCCTTTTACCCCAGCCCCTCGACATCCGGGGTAAAATGCCCCACTTTTTGTCAAACATTGAAATGGAATATTCCATGAGGCTAGGCTGACAACCTATTACACAATTATTATACCTTGTTCTATACCTTGATTATTGTAGAAAATGTGCATCAATTGGGAATTATTTTCTTAGAACTAGCTTATTTACATGTTAATAGGGTATTTCACCTTATCATACCCTGTCATTCCTTGAACTTCAATATTAAATATCTAAAGCGTTACTTTAGGTTATTTACAACGTCCGAATCTTAGTTGTAGCTTATGAAGATTATCTCTAGTATCTTTTCTTATGATAAGAATTTGAATTGAGCATTTATTCCAATTATGATGCTCTTTTATGTGCATGTGGGCCATTTACCCCAAAGGCTGTGGGCCTTTTACCCCAGCCCCTAGATGATGGGGTAAAAGGCCCACTTTTTTCACACATGCTTTATCGTAACATTCTATAAGGCAGGGCTGACAAGCTTTTGCACATGAAGAACATTTTATTCCATCCTTTGATTAATGCATAAGATATTCTGTAAGTAGCAATAAATTCCTTAGAAATGACACAGTTGTAAATTAAGGGCATCTTACCCCACCCTACCCTATTATTAGATAAAGGGGTGAAGGGTAGGTCATAAAGATACAATTTTTTTTACCTTACACTTTGTTCCAATACCTACATGGGCTTTTGAGATGAACCTTATCTTATCATCAGATCCATGGGCCTTTTGCCCCATCGCTTTGGGCCTTTTATCCCAGCCTTTCAACCTATGGGGCAAAATGCCCCACTTTTTGTCAAGCATTCTATTGGAATATTCCATAAGGCTAGGCTGACAACCTATTTCACAAGTATGATACATTGTTCCATCTCTTGATTGGTGTGAAAAATATGCATTAATTAGGGATTATTCTCTTAGAGCTAGCTCAGTTACGTGCTATTAGGGTATTTTAGCTTATCCTACCCTATCACCCCTTGGACTTCGATATGAAATATCGAAAATGCTACTTTAGGCGATTTAGAATGTCCAAATCTCAGCAGTAGTTCATGAATATTAACTTTAGCTTCTTTTTTAATGACAAGAATCTAAATGGAGCTTTTATTCCAATTATGATCCTCTTTATTGTGCATGTGTGCCTTTTATCCCAAAGGTTGTGGGCCTTTTACCCCAGCTGTGGGCCTTTTACCCCAGCATCCACTTTTTTTCATACATGATTTACTGTAACAATCTATGGGGCAGAGCTGACAAGCTTTTGCGAATGAAGAAAATATCATTCCATCCTTTGATTAATGAAAAAAGTATTCTGGAAGCAGCCATGAATTTCTTATAAATGACACATTTGTAAATTTAGGGCATCTTACCCCACCCTACCCTAGTAAGTCAGCTATTTCTCATCCAATCATAATGAAAACATACAAAAGATGTCTCCTTGAGGTAATCTTTACTTCCAACATACAACATGAGAGTTAAGGGCCTTTTACCCCAAAGGGCATCTTACCCCTTCCCACCCTAGTAGCAGGCTTTTTTTTTTTTTTGCTAAAAAGAGGGTAATTTTTTTTAGCCCCCCCCCCTCAAGAGGGATGGAAATAGGACAACCAGCTAACTCGGAATATGAGGTGCAAAGTCGCTCAACCAAAACGAGAGCCGTAAAGCGCTTTATGGCCATCACTATCCCCACAGTGATCCATGACAGGGCAACCTTGTGTCGCCACCTACCGCTGCCTGGACAAACTACGAGCCATCCCATGCATCACAGCAGACAGGAAGCAGGTGGCGCTGCGGCAATTTCGCGAAGCTATCACCCTCCTGCTTTACTACAGCCGCCGCAACCTTGACAGGTATATTTTGACATTACAATTGGGAACATCGCCCTTCTATTGAAAACATGCTCTGTTCATCACGACGAACAATGTCTGGGGAAATTACATTCCCCGATAAAACGATGGCACCTATCTGCTTGCAGCTATCTGCTTAGAGCTGAGCGATAATATGTGAAGAGTCAGTTAAGTAAACTCCCTAAGGCTAAAGTCCCTTCCACTTCACAACTTTGTTAGACACCGCTTGGTCTCAGACTTAGTATATTGCATTACTGAGACGCACAGATAGTAATACAAAAACAGGTGACACTCAGAATGGGTTGTTCTCACCTACTGCCCTTGCTCCAATCACTCAGTCTAGGTATGTATTATTGTTAGTGCTACCTACCACCTGTTGCTGTAATGTCAATGAAGTCACAATACCTTACATCGGAGAGACTCGAACTGTGCCACTGTGGGGCCCTTCCCTCAGTTCGAGAGCAAGCCTGTTGAAGGTCTACAGTGTCAAGAATCAATCTCCTCTTCTGAATGAATTACTTACTTCTTGTGTGCCAAAAAGTCACAATTGTTGAATTTGATACTGTTATCCCATTTGGTAGATTTTGGGGTTCTCAAATTAGTTGAAAATTAAATAATCCAGACATATTTTGCCGTAGGATATGGTAGATCCCCAGTGTAGCTCTGCTCTGGCACAGTGCCAAAAATGGCAGTTGGAGGTTTCAGTTGTGGTGCACACTTAAAAAAGGGTCTGGATTTCTTGTATTTCCACTGATTTTGTTCAAATTAACTTGATAATCCACAGTTGATAATCCACAAGATAAAGACTTCATGATATGCTGGGCCAAATTTGGGACCAACACATTGAGTAGTTTATTCACAGCAGTGGTGGAAAGGTTACTGTGCCAACTTGGCACAGTAACCTTGGTTAAAACAGACTTGCTCCCCATCCCTACGGGCGCAGTTACCGTGGGGTGGGGGCTTTCGACCTACAATACCTGTAAATATTCAACATTTCCCTGCTGAAGTGAAGACCTACATTGATCTATTTGACAAACATGGCTGCTTATGACCTTTATGTCACTTCATGGTTCCTGGAACACCTTCACCTTATTGTTGTGACCTGGTTACCCTAGATTACTGATTACCCAGCAGTCACTGCAGGCTGACCAGCCATGTTGCAAATAGGAGCTTTGGTCTTCCCATTTGGGGAAAAAAATACACTGCATGTGAGTAATTGTGGACAGGACACAACATAAATTGTTGAACCCAAGGACAAGACATAACTACCAGGCATAAACATGAAAACAGTGGGTGGGTACATGCTTGTATCTCTGAGTGCAAGGCTTTTTTTTACTATAACTTACTCTCCAGCTCTGAACAAAGTATTTTTATTATATCTTACTCTCCAGCTCTGAACAAAGTATCAGAGCTGGATACTCAGGCTATTCACAACTTTGCACAAGGACCTTAGACTCAGTCTTACTCTTAATTAGGGGTAGTGGATCTACAACATATATCTGTGTAACTGTATTATAAAACGACTGCTATCTTTAGTACTACACATAGAGGCTGATGATCCAACCATTATAATTAGTAATTCCCGGTACTTTAATATCTGTGACTGTAGTGTGTAAAAGTGAACATTATTATCTATAAGAATCCAGTAGGCCTACGGCCTACCCATCCATCCACAAATTGGCATAATCTGTAGAAATAACTACCCAGTTATTACACAGACATTGGCATAAGGTTGGGCCGTTGTTGGCCCAACCATCAGCTTTACATCGGCTGCCCATCCGAATCTGGTATCCTGCCTATGTTTGAGGCCCGACAGTGCCAACCAAATCAATGCCAACATAGGCCCAATGTTGGCTTTTGGTCGGCACACATCAGCATCGGCAATGGTCAGCCACTTTTGCCGATGTCCAGCCAAGGTTGGACCAATGTCGACATTTGGTCAGCAAAATGTCAATGGTCGGGCCTACATAGGCCCGGTGGGCTACCGGTACCTGTCACACAGGAGGGGGTTGGGGGGTATTTTCAAAGTGTGACACAGATCCACCCAGGGGTTGGGGAGTGTCAAGGAGAGTTTGACGTCACATCATTTATCAAGGCCGGGGCAGGCTTGTCAAGGGGGGGGGGGGGGTGGTTGATGGTGCAGTGTTTTCGTATGGGTGCATGAAAATATTTTACACCCCCTCTCCTTGACGACAGTCAGTTTTTGAGCTCCCCCCTCAACACTGGAGGCATGGAAACATTTCACGTCCCTCTTTGATCTATAGTACAGGTATGAAAGTCTTACTAGAATCCACGGAATTCCTAGATTTTCAGTTTCCTGAGATAAAAAGAAAAAAAAAGTGCCATGTATTTTTTTTTCCAAAGATGAATCTCTCTTCTATGCAATTTGCCCATTAATGATCACTAACACCAGACATGCTAAATGCAGGGATACCCTCTAGGGGATACTGGACACAGCAGAGGCACCCCCATGGCCCACTGGGACCTGCCCCCACCCATGTGAGAGGAGGAGCTACCGTAATCTCCCGCGTAGAAGACGCGCTGCGCGTATAAGATGCACCCCAAACTTAGCACATGCATTTTCGCGTATAAGACACACATTTTAAGGGTGATTTTTGTCAATCCAGTACTGTTCTATAGTAAAATTACCCCTCGTATAAGACGCACACCCAACTTGAAAAAATCCTATAAGACGCACCAGGCATTTGTTTGGCATAGAGGACGCGTCTTATACGCGGGAGTTTACGGTAATACCCCTCTGTTGTTTAGCCAGCTCTTGGGCATCCTAGAAAAATGGGAAACTCCAAGGCCTTCTCCCATTGGTTAAACCTGTCCTAGAATTCTAGGAAACCAGAGGAAGCCCAAATTAAGATAATAGCACTCTCCAACCACATGGTTAGTGTAGGAGCTATGTTTATAGCCTAATAAACCAGTATGCTTGAAGAGTAGACTGGCTAGGTTTTCAGACTCATTCAAACCTTACTCACCACAGCCTCCACACCAAAGAAGAAAAACATCCATGGTGTGACCAAGGAATTGGATGAATTAAAGTCATCTTTATGGGGGCATAAACGGGTTAATATTGTTACATACCGTAATCTCCCGCGTAGAAGACACGTTGCGCGTATAGGACGCACCCCAAACTCAGCAGGAGCATTTTCGCGTATAAGACGCACATTTTAATGCTGATATTTGTAAATTCAATACATTTCTATAGTAAAATTACCCCTCGTATAAGACGCACCCCCAATTTCAGTACATCCTATAAGACGCACAAGGCATTTGTTTGGCGTAGAGGACGCGTCTTATACGCGGGAGTTTACGGTAGTTTAACTTGGGTCCCTAATATATTTTCCAAGATTTTTGTGAAAGGTCACTTTCATCCTTGATAGTAACGTGAGGGTTTATTTGCTAAAGAGTGGCTAAATTTGTTATGGCAAAAAGGTCAAAAGTTTTTACACCCCCTCACTCCCCCCCCCCTTCGCTGATAATGACCACTCCTTGAATATATGTTTGCTAGAAGGAAGTACAGAAGGTCAGCAGTGCGGCTATCAGGTAGTATAGGTACATGTGACAGATGGACAGGATATAGTCAGGAAGGTGTGAGGAAGCGCCCTGCCTACAGCTATGTGTGACAGATCAACAGGTAGACATCCATCACCTGATATGGAAGCACATATTAACCCCCTCTCTCTCTTTAAACTAAACTCTCACTAGATGAGAGTTTAGTTTAAAGTGTCATAGTCCGATGGTTGGGACTCAAAAATCAATCCTTTCAAAAATGGACCCGAGTGTTCGCATAGATCACACTTCCTCTAGTACCTACTTTTTTGGCTCCCCTTACCCATAATTAAGCTCATATTTGAAGGAATTGTCAGATTTATACCCAATTTCCTACTTTTGGAGTGCACACCAAAAATCCATCCATTGAAAATACTCTGTAAAATGGTTAGGTCCATGGGACCCCCTTTCTAAGCTTGTATGAGCTAAAGATACCAACAGAATATACACATTTGAATAGGATTTGAAAAATGAGAAAGAAAAATCGGACTGGGTCACTTTAGGGGTTAAGGGAAATGCTCATTTAGGTTTTACCTATTCATATCAAATCCAGTACTGAAATGTCATGAAAAAAACAGACCAGCATGCGACACTCATGTTGTGGTGCTAGAGTGCAGAATATATCCTGTTTGCCTTCTGCCAACCGGGGTTCAAATCTGGAGTGGATCATACATTCCTATCACTCATTTGGTCCCAATGGACAGATGCAGTACTTATGTTATTGGATGACCATAACCGCAAATTCTCTCGTATAAGTCGCACCCTCCTAGACACCGCACCCTGAGGTAGAGAATAAGCTGTAGGCCGCATCTAAGGGCTAAAAATTGATGCTTTCTGGTACTAGCCGTGGCTTATACAAGAGAATTTACAATGTAATTACATGAGTCACAGTAGCTTAGAGAGCAAGCTGTTGGGCTAAAAGTTCCCAGGTAGTGGGTGCGAATCCTGCTACAGGCTCAGGGGAACTAAGAGAAAAATGAGTCCTGTGCAATATAACCAGGTCCTAAGGTGTATGTAGGTATGAGTCTCAATGATATTCCCATATAGTGCTCAATGATATTCCCATATAGTGTTCAATGATATTCCCATATAGTGCTCAATGATATTCCCATATAGTGCATGATTACTATAATATCTTTAGAAAGGTAATGGAATTCCTTTGCCATGTAAGAGGGAGGTATGTTAAACATCAAAGTTAACTAAGTTTGGACATGGTCATTAAATGTTCCAGCAGGTGGGATTTGGGTCAGCAAGGTTAATGCTGTGAGTAGGGGACCAACAGCCTAACGGTCAGTGAAAATAAAATGAGTTGCCTGAGTGGATGTCCAAGTTCATTTATCCCTCCTCACCCTCCTACTCCCCTGTGCCATACTTTCTTTAAAAGTCGGGCTCCCGGTATTTCTTTGGTGTGGGTTTATTGTGTGTAAGTTGGCATTTTGGAGGTTCGTAGGGAGAGGTATAATATTTTGTAGCAGAGGATCCATATATACTATGTAGTCAAATAGGAGGTGTTTATGGATTTGTGTATACATACTAGATATACGATACCGCATACTATTTTTTACCCAACCTTCAGCTAAAGAGAAAGGGAGTTGGGAATGATCAATATCCACGTGATGGGTGTGGTCAGGGTGTGTCGTCACTTTTGTCACTGTTATTAGTCTTTGGGGTATACAGGCACCTGTACGTGAGTAAACCTACACACCTGTAAGTGCATAACACATATTGCAATGTTTGATATAGCATAGCCTCTCCGTCTTCCCTCGACGGAGAACATCCTCTTTGGAGGCTTACCCTACTGTTTTAATGTGATTGGTCAGTAGCACCCTAACCCTGTCTAAAACTGGAACATTTTGCATTTCAGCTAACTTCAAGGTTGCGGCAGAGGGGCACCATGGACTTTCACCTAGGTATAAGTGAGACGAACAGGATGGTGCCACAGATGGCGGTTTCTATGGATAAGGATCTGGAGGCTTTCCCCAGTCAACCTGCTACCACACAAATACGTACAGATGTGCTACACAAGGAACCTACTATTAGCACACCAGGACTTGTTCTCCTCGACCTGGTTATTTAGGCCCATATCGCAAGAAGTAACAGGAAATATCACAGCTGTACTCGGGCATACTTTGAACCTATTGGCGGTATTTTAACATACCTACTAGAGTTGTGTGTATCAGAGGTTTATATGGTATTCAAGAGACCACCCATGGAAGCAGCATACCTGGCGACATTAATATAGACATGTACAGGAGGATTTATGTTTAGCCCTAGTACCAGTTCTACATACTACCGGCATATATGCGATTAATTAATACACTCTGTGAGTGATAGTCCACACAGGTTGCTACGTTGGACGTGTAAAATTGAAGATGGTTTGGAACTACCATTTTTGGCAAGCGTTCTATTGCCTCAAATTGTGGCGACGTCACAACCAGAGAGTGGCCTTCTTTATGATGTTATTGTTTCTGGGAACTTTCTTTGTGATTCTGCCTGTGATGTGTAGAGACTGGGCCTACTCGAAATACCACTATCTGTCCTTAAAGACAAACACCGACTACATGGGGCAGGCCAATGCCATCAACAACAATCGAATTGCCTCAACCAAGCATTATCTCTCTCAACTAAATGCTGAAGCAGTTTTGCGACACTTCAAGATGTTGGAGGAGAAGAATGACGTGTCGTTGGCAGTTGGGATCGTGTCAGTGAGTAGACTTAGAAATGGCGAGAGTCTTGGATACCTGGGACAGGTAGCCACCAGGTTCATGGACCTGTTTGAGAGTGATCACTATTTTAAGAACAAAGTCTTATTTCTCTGTGACGCTGAGCCTGGCGATCATACAGATGCTGAGACACTTGGGAAATACATCCCACGTTACCGCAGGTTTATTAAGGGGGAGAAAGGCGAGTCCAACCGCTATGAAAAAGAGAAGGCAGACTATGTGTTTTGTTTAAAAAAGGCCCTCTCTTATAATCCCAAATATGTGCTAATCATAGAGGACGATGCCATGCCCCGCCCGGATCTCTTCATTGTACTTAGGCACGTGCTGGACACGTTGGTGGAAAAAAAGTACAGTCGCGGGGACAATGTGCAAAATCATCAGCCCTGGGCCTATCTCAAGCTCTACTACCCTGAACGCTGGCAAGGTTTCAGCAATGAGATGCGTACCCTAGCTGAACTTTTAGGATGTTCATTGGTGGGAGGTCTCATCTTCTTGTACACATGCTGGTTCCTAGAGAAGCGACACACCACACACCCTGCTTACTACTATGTGACCGGGTGTATTTATACTGCGCTAGTCGTCTTGGTGGTGGGCAGGCAGTACCTGATAGAGGTGAGACGAGCCTCTCCGTCCCTATACTCAGTTGTCACTGCCCCTGACTGTTGTTCACCTGCCATGCTCTACTCCTCCCACATGGCTGCAGAGATCGCCGACTACCTAGGGACAGCCACCTGTAGTGCAACATTCCCCATTGACTTTGCCATGGACAAGTTCGCCCAAACTCAGCATTACCAACGGTACCTTATAGAGCCAAACCTTGTCAAACATATAGGCCTCATATCGTCAATTAAGGGTCCAAAGAAAAAAGCGGCAGAATTCATATTTTAACTTGATATTCAGACCGTAGAACTATGTAAATCTAAAGAAATGTAAGTATAATCTCTGAATCGGATACCAAAACTCTGTGAAACTAGAACTGTTAACATTCCAATTACAAATTATAAAATGTCTCATTGTATATGCGGGTATAATCACAATTACTCTTGTGTTCAATAGTCAACAATTTAGTGAATCTTGCTAAATGACTGCAGCTGTGGACAACAACGCCAAAACGCTAAATTACTACTGTTCATTCATAAAATCAGTGTATATTATGTATTGCTCTACGTTATGTCTGAAAGAACCGCTAATGTTGGACATTAGTACCGGTATATAACAAATGTAGTAAGTGAGGGTTGATATTGTAAATATAAACTTAAGATACGGTAAAACTGTTTAGATTATACATGTGGTTGATCTCTGGTATTTACGTTGAATGGTCCCGATGGTGTTGTATTCTTGTTGGCGTATTCTTCTGTGATTTTAAAGTGATTTGTAATGTTAATATGATGTTGCTGATGTCCCTTATTGATATGATATACATGTATGTTCTAATATATTATAAAAAAAAAAGCATAGGCCCTGGAGTGTAGACTCCATGTTGTTCAAATGGTGATAAGATGTTGTTTCCAGTAACTATAGTACATGTACATACATAGCTAAAAGCTCGTGGCATCCTTGTGATAATTTCCTTGTTTGTATGCTTTTACAGTAAATAAAGTAATCTTGATATATTTCTTTGTATATTTTTACAGTAATTACTTATATCAGCATAATGTGAACGGTAGCTACTTGGACAATCAATTATAGGTAGCAGGTCTCCAACTTGCCAAGCAGATCGATTTTTCTGCTTATATCGGCGTGCGTTGATGCCAGGCATTTTAAATGGCTACTGTTTTAATTTACCGCTAACTAGTATGCACTCTAATGTTGTACATGATGCAGTGTTGTAATAGATTATAGTGTTTTGATGTCATTACATATAGTGATGTGAATAGGAGGGCATTATACCTGGCTCTATCCTGAGATTTGGCAGATATCTCCCAAAGATGCAACCAGAATTTCATGTATTCTATGTGAAAAAGTCACAATGATAAGAGTGATTTATGTTTATGATCCTTAATCCAAAGACTTGTATTTAAGAATATACAACACCTTGGTGAAATGACATGAGATTAGAGTAAAGTAACGGGAACAAGTTGACAAAATTTCATATGCCTGCTATGAATAAATTAATTGAAATGATTGTGATATAACGTGAAATGAGACTTTTATCTAGTTATTTTCTTTTCATTAATTTTAGAATGACTTGATGTCCATTGCTCAGAGTATAAAAGTTTCTCGGTTTTGACACATGTAGAAAAACGATTTTGATTTAAGTAGAAATGCATAGTGTATCCTTTTTTTACACGATGGTCATAAATGGTGCAGTGAGAAGAGTAACTGGGCGGCTTGGGGTCGAAATAGGGGTTCACAAAAAAACTTAATCCTGATTCTTTTCCGAATGTTCAACTCACCTTTCTTCCTCGAGCAGTCAGTTCAATGATTACTTATCGGTAGTTAGGATTTTGGTCACTTGGATAACATGCACAAATTTATTTGGGATAATGGAAACCTTACCCAATCATTAATTTTGTCAACGGTGGGGCTATATATTCCAACTTTCAGGGATGAAAGTCTTCCTAGAATCCTAGGAATTCCTAGATTTTCAGTTTCCTGAGATAAAAAGAAAAAAAAAAGTGTCATGTATTTTTTTTCCAAAGATGAATCTCTCTTCTATGCAATTTGCCCATTAATGATCATATTGTAATGTAAGGCTTAAGTTCTTTGATGCACTAACACCAGACATACTAAATACAGGGATACCCTCTAGGGGATACTGGACAAAGCAGAGGCACCCCCATGGCCCACTGGGACCATGTGAGAGGAGGAGCTAGTACCCCTACGTTGTCTAGCTAGCTCTTGGGCATCCTAGAAAAATAGCACTCTCCAATCACATGGTTAGTGTAGGAGCTATGTTTACAGCCTAATAAACCAGTATGCTTGAAGAGTAGACTTGCTATTGTTCCATAGGTTAACTTGCGTCCCTAATATATTTTCCTAGGTTTTTGTGAAAGGTCACTTTCATCCTTGAACTTTTTAATTTGAAGCTCTGTGACATTCAGTTTTCTTAGACAAATACACCCTAAAACAAAGTTTAATAGCTTTACCCAAAATGTCGTGCATGAAACTTTTAAATGCTTAGAAGGGGTTGAGGAAATTTCATGTGTTCACACATAATTCGACCCGCCCTTTCCTGTTAAAAGCATAGCAGCCCCTGAAGCCATTCTTACCTCCAAAAGCTTGATTGATTGATTTATTGATGAAATTTTAAAGCCCTGGCATATAGCCGGGACAGGCCGCAAACATCCACAGGGGGACCAGGCCGGACCTCCAAAAGGAGTTATTTCCGCCACAATGCGGGTTCAGTGGCTCTAAGACCAGGGATGAAAGTCTTCAGGGAATTCCCTGATTTCAGGGATTTTGAAGTTCCAGGGCCCTATACATTCATATAGAAACCCAAGTTTTTGGGGCGAATATTGGACCATTTCAGGGATTTTCATGCTCTGTGACTTTCATCCCTCTAAGACACATAAAAATGGCAAAAAAAAAACCAGCAATGTAATCAGTTTCATTCGAGATAAAATATTTATGTTAAAGTTTGAAAAGTCGGCATTCTAAAGGGTTAAGAATTCTTGCTTAACACTAAAAAAAAGATATTTTGTATTCAGTACTGTATAACTTTGGATTTACAGTGGCATCCAAAAAGGTGACCTAACTAGCGCAAGTCTTCAAGTATCTCGGCATCTACCGTAATCTCCCACGTATAAGGCGCGTCTTATACGCCAAACAAAATGCTGCTGAGTCTTATACGTGGGAGGGACATGGCCTTGAGTTTGGAGTCCGCCTTATAGGGGGGTAATTTTACTATAGAACAGTACTAAATTTACAAAAATCTGCCCTTAGAGGTGCGCCTTATACATGGAATTGCATTCTCTTAGTTGGGGATGCGCCTTATACGCGAGCTGCGCCTTATACGCGGGAGATTACGGTACATTGATTTTATTAAAATGATGGACAGTATTGGTCAGTATCATAAACTGACCTTTGCATTATCACAGTATAGAAGTACCATTAGTAAAAATTTACTAATATAACCTAACATGAGCATGTTTTTCTAACATGAGTGTGCGGCTGAACCACTGACATCCCTTACCCTTGCTTAGAGGGATTTTCTTGAAAAGTGACCCTTGCTTTAATAGAGGGATTTTTTTTACATACCGGTAGTACCCCTTTTTAGAGAAAAATTTGATGAAAAAAGGGCACACATGAATTTTTTTGTCAAATGCTGACCCTTGTTTAGAAGGATGTTGGTCAAAAACAAACCTTTATTTTTGGGAGAAAATTGACCAAAAAGTGATGCGCAAGATGACTTTTGTTAAAAAAGAAAGGACCCTTGCTTAGGGGTGCATTTTGACCAATCAAAATACATAGGTACTCAAACTACATGCATAGGTCTGCTAGTGAACCCTCAGTTCAATATTTCATCTAATTTTCATCAGAAAATGGATGAGGAAATGGTTAATGGAAGCCTGCATGAGTTTATTTCAAAACTTGATTTTGGACTAATTGAGGGGGGAATGTATCTAACCCTGAAAGTTGGATTCAGTATAATGACTAGGGAGTGAGATGGAGTTCCTACTCTATTCACCAGGGGTCTCACGCTCTATGTGAGCCTGTGAGTGGATGTGCGGAGATTGGCCTCGACCCAGCTGGGACTAATATCTAAAAGCATCAAGTGGGAGAAGACACAAACTATCGTCTCTTCAAAAATTCTAACATTTAAAACTGCTGCGGATGGATAAGGCCATTTCATTATGATTACTTTGATTACGGACTATTTCACCTCACTCAATTGTCGGGTATCGGTAAAAAAAAGTAAATAAAGAAATAAATAAAAAAATAACATGTTCCATATCTAACCACCAAATTTCCTCATCAGCAGGAGAAAAAAAAACATGGAAAACCAATCTTTTGGGTGTAAAACATCAGAATACGGAGAAATTTCGACCATGGAAAGTAGGAAATGGAAGGTTGTTTGATTACTACATAAATTATTCTTCAATAAAACTTTTTGTGGGTAAGATAACTCAAAATTCCCGTTGGAAATGGGTAAATTAAAAGATAGAAAGAATTTATTCGAAAATGGCAAAAATCTCGCCGCCGGATCCGTTACCCAAGTTATCAGAATATGGTATATGATGTTTTCTATCCAGAAAATATGGTTTGAACATGTATATATGATTCCAGGCATATTTCCCAAGCTTTGGATGATTGTTATTAAAAAAATACATATCATAAAATGGGGAGGGAATGAATGTATCAATGATTATAACATTTAGGGCACCAAGTATCACCAGTGGTAACATGTCTGCTTGACTTGCAAGGGGCCCGGGGCAAGAGGTCACAGTTTCAAATCCCACCCATGCCACCCTGTGTAACATTTTTACTATACCATGGTCAGTTACATACACACAAAAAAACGTACCTAAGAAAACTTAGTCAAAGTGACTTATTATTCTTACTTAGTACTTATGACTAACAAATGACAATGGAGGTCTAAGTTTTCTTAGTCATATTGACTACCCAAATCAGTTTCACTCTCCGAGCACTATCTTGAACAGGGTATCTGCTAGGAGTTTCAGGCAAGCTAACATATCTTAGTCACTTTCACTAAGAGATCTTAGTAATTTTGACCGAGGTCTGTTAGTAAATTTGACTAAGGGATAGACACATGGTGTTACCTTTACACACCAGATGGCAGCATGGTTTTAAACAGGATTTTTCTGGTGGGTGGGCACAATAAATAGTTCCATGGATGTCAAAATTATGATGATTTTTTTCAGAAATGATATGTATTTGAGGCTTTCAAAATTCAATCTAACATTACACTTGGCCAAATGAACCAAATAGGTTGATGCCTTGTCAAATGAAATAGGTAGAGAGGAACACCTGTTCTTTGGTAATCTAGATCAATACAATATCCACATTTGAATTATACAACCCGAGTGTCGGGAGGCGTGGCGCAGTCGGTAGCGCGTCCGCTCACAGGCCGTAAGGTCGTGGGTTCGGTTCCCGGCCCGGCCGGGGCATAGTGGTGGTTCCAAACGTCGCCGTAAGGTGTCGTTTGAGTTCCTCCCTGCTCTGGCTAGGCTGTGCTGGAAAGTCTCTCGGCGGTCATGGCAGACAAATGACTTGAAACAGGCCTGTCCATCTCTCACTATGCCTATGTAGTGACGGATGTTAAAGAACCATTGCCTCGGTAAATGTGTAGGGGCGTGATTTCTACCTTAGCTCCCTCTAGTGTACGGGTCCGGGTTTCACGCCACGGGACCTCTCACCCTCGACGTGTCCTTGAGGCACATAGGTGAGGTTTAAATTCAAAGCAAGCAAGCAAGTATACAACCCGCAGTTCCTCTCACCCTTGAGTGTCGGCCGTAAGGAAGGCACGAGGTGAGATAAAAATTCAATCAATTGCTTCTTTGTTGGAAACCGAGAGTACTTTGGCTCAGGGGTTCTAAATGAATATGGTGTGAGGCATTTCAAATAATTCCTCAATGAGGAGACTCTGATCTGTCAGGTGTGAATCCTACATAGAGCTTAACACAATCACCAGTTGAATTGAAGTAAAAATATCAAGTAGTGTACTTAGTCAAAACAACCAAGGAATCCTAGTCAAAATCAGGCAAGCCAAGGCAATTTGGCCACTTTGTCTAATGGTTAGTCATATTCAACCAAGAAAAAAAGGGATGTTTAAAGACGGTGTTTTGACTAACTATTGCTAGAAAGTTAGACGATTCGACTCGTATATGACTAACATTTGGGACTTATTTTTTTCTGTGTACGTATGTATACGGCCACATGTACATGTGTAGAGGTCGGTGAAAATGTTCTTGGAGAAACCGGGACTCGAACCCGGGGCCCTCCAACTTCGAAGCGGCTGCTCTTCCTCTGAGCTACTTCCCCTGGCCTGACATTTCCACCTTCCATCCACACCTGGATCGGTATGATACACACTAGGGGGCAGTGATTACCCGGAGACCCGCCCCTGGGGGTCTGCCACCGAGTACAGGGAATTACTGCCCCTACACTCCTCCCCATCAGCTTCAACCACCATCCACCAGCACCAGGCATTCCCCCTCAAACCAGTTACCTGGAAATTGAGGCTTTATCAAGCAGAGTTAGGGCACTCCTGACTTCCCAGTGGATGTACCAGTACAATTACCGGATTGGTCGAAGCGTCATCTGTATCATATCGGCCCAGTTCCCGAGTCCTCAATCCATGATTGTGTTAAGACATGAGCAGGCACACATATCTTCAATCTGATTGTATTAGGATGCTCGGTTTCTCCACCACTGTAGAGGTCGGTGAAAATGTTCTTGGAGAAACCGGGACTCGAACCCGGGGCCCTCCAACTTCGAAGCGGCTGCTCTTCCTCTGAGCTACTTCCCCTGGCCTGACATTTCCACCTTCCATCCACACCTGGATCGGTATGATACACACTAGGGGGCAGTGATTACCCGGAGACCCGCCCCTGGGGGTCTGCCACCGAGTACAGGGAATTACTGCCCCTACACATGTATTAAAAAAACAATGTATATGGAGGGTTACGTCTTTTGGGGAGAAGCGCTAACGTGGCGCCAATTTCGCTTGTAAAATATGAGCAGTAAACTTTCGCATATTCACCGGTACCAGGGACACACTTCCGATCATACCGTTTCTCCCCGAAAGGGTTCACGTATATGGTGTTGTGACCCACACACCGCCTATTGATTAATGGAAGAACTACATTCAATACGTGTGCAGAAACCTGCACATGAAGGAGTTTATGAAGCCGTAAGGGTTAACATGTATTTTAAAGCATTTTTGACTTGAGGTTATGAAAACGTTTAAACATTTTTTTCAAACACAGAACAAAAGTTTAAAATTATTGATGAAAATTGAAGGGAAACAGTACCCTATTTTCATGATAATGTTTTTATCGCCTACATATTAAATAGAAAGATTCTGGCATAGTTATTGAAATATTTGTTACTGTAGAAGAGCGCATTGGGTTTATCTGATGACATCAGTATTGTCCAAATGCATCAGGTGCTCCATTGTTTATCTATAGAGGGTTTTACAAAATGTGTTTTAATTAGGTCTATATACATGGACTAAAGTGCCTCTGCAGGGTCATTTAGTGATGTCAATCTGGCCAGAAGGAAAGCTACAAAGAACATCGGATTGCATCCAGTCAGTAAGCTATACTGTGCAGGCACTACTGGGATGCATTTTGGCCAATAGTGATGTCATCAGATGCATCGGGTAACCCTGCCTCTTTGCTCTATCATGATAACTATTTCGCAAATTATGTCAGAATCTTTTTATTTGTTATGAATTCTATCAAAATACGCTATGATGAAAATAGGGTACTGTTTCCCTTTGTCATTGCATTTAATGACATTATGTTTTGATGTAAAAATGACTTTCAACCAGCTAGATCCCCTTATAATTATTTACAAATGTTAAAAATAGTTTTAATTTTTGGTAGCTTGGATAACATAATAGAGATTATAGCTAAGGCTAACAACGTTCATTATGATGTAAACTGAGCACAGAGGTGTACTGCAGAAAGACCCTGTGGGGCAGTATGTCAAATATCCATGGCAAGAAAGACCCCCGACCCCCCCCCCCCCCCTACAAATGTGACATACCCGTTTATCCTTTATATTTGCACAATATTTCTGCCCTTACTGCAGATGCCAGCTATTGAATAGTGGGAAGTTGAAGTTATGTCATCACCAGTAGTGGTGGCGAGATACTTAGCATTAACTATAAATGGTTGATGTGTATAAAGTCAATAAAATTTCCATGCAATGTAATCCATTTCTGATAATCTGAGTATCTATAAATAGTAATCCCTCACCATAGCAACTCGACTCCCCCCTTGTATCCATACATTGGTTTATCATGTGTTGTGATATTTAGTGATGTGGTGAGATCACCCATGTCGTCATATGTGGTGGTACTTATTACAACCCAATCACTCAATGTACATGACTCTGGCAAGTGAAGAGAGGGGCTAACCAGCTATCACCAAACATGACTACAATTTGCTGGGCTGATACTATGGTAGGCCATTCCAACCTGCGTCCGAAGGCTCCACAACAATGTTCAAAGTAAATGAATTTCTTTTTTTTTCTATCTGAAATTTGTTAGGAAAACACAACTGGGCTTATGATGGGCTAAATTGTTCTTAGTAAATTGTTTTTAAAGTTTTTATTGTTTTTTTTTAAAGTTTCTGATTCATACTTATAATAAATGTTAAGCACCACCAGTTTAGTGGAGGCAGGTGACGACGCCATCATGGCATGCCGAAGTATTTATACTCCTTATTCATTAACTCATTCATTACTGATGATGCCAATTGTTGTTGTTGTTGTTATAGTTTTATTGGCCATAATTCTCTCACAAGCAATACAGTAAGCTTTTCCCATGGCATCACATGGCCCACAAGTGTTGATGCCATTTGGCATCATTTTAAAAAGTACATAACAGGTCCCTTTCTGAGAGAAATAATTGTTCAATTGGCACAATTTTTTTTCACAAAGTAATGATAAAATAGGTTTCTTTCAAACAAAATTGTAAATTTGTCTAAAATTTATCTTCCCATCAATAAACGTGGCTAGAACTACAATAATAAGGAAGTAGGCCCGTCCTCTAGAGACATGGCTTGCTGGGAAATCAGTAGTTTAAGATGTAGGATGAGATTTTGGCCCGTAGAGAATGAGCTAAGTGCCTACATGTAGACGATAATGCTCACATAGTACATTGTACTTGTACTAGGGGAGTGATCATTTTTTAACAACAGGGAGGCTGGTGGGTTTAATGGGGGTGGTCAGAATTTATTTCGACCCCTTGACCAGGGGGGTCAAAATAATGTCACCTGTTTTCAGAGAAAATGCCTGCGTGTTACTATAGGTTAAAAGGGTGCATTCGCGCGCAATTTCTGGCCCTTCGGAGGGGTCAAAAAATGTTGACCCCTCAAGAGGGGGGTCAGAATTTTATTCGCACTTCCACACGCAAATCCACCAGCCCGCTGTTGTTAAAAAATGATTACTCTCTAATGTTCAATTTCAACTGAGCCCATGATAGTGGGATGGGGATACCCCTGACTGATGGATGGGGGATACAAAATGATTTTTTTTAATCAATGATATTGGGAAATTGAAAGACAATACTATATCATTTCTCTGCAGGGCGTTATGGATCTGACCAGCCATGGTTCGACGGTCCCGCCGCCACCTTCGGTGGTGGGCATTGGAATGCTATCGTTATCATGGCTTTAGAGGGAAGCCTTAGTGACGACTTAAGGTCTTCAGTGACGACCTAAAGTCATCAGCTACAACGACCACATGACAACCTAAGGGAGTGGTCATTTATTATCAACAGGGGGGTGGTGGGTTTGAGGGGGGGCGTAAAAAATTCTGACCCCTCTCGAGGGGGGCTAAAAAAATGTTGACCCCTCTTGAGGGGGGCTAAAAAAATTTACCCTCTTTTTAGCAAAAAAAGCCCGCGCGCTACTATAGATCAAAGAGGGGGCGCGAAAACTCTCCGCGCCTCCGGCGCGGGGGGGGCGCAAATTTTTTTTACTGCCGTCGAGGGGGGGGCGTAAAAAATTTCCGTGCGTCCGCGCGAAAACCCACCACCCCCCCACTGTTGATAAATAATGACCACTCCCTAAAGCTGTAGATTTAGGTATTGTCCACCAGACGGCCTAAAGTCGTCAGCATTGACGAGTTCTGGATCTCGTAGGTTTTCAGTGAGGTATATCACACGGACATGGATGTAACACTCCAATCATTGTTCTATGTAAAATCGCCAAAGAAAAGTCTGCTGGAATTTAAGGGTTACTCTGGCTTCGAACATTATATTTAGTTTCGGATATATGGGCTCAAATGAGAAATATGTAGGCCTATACCAGAAATAATATCCAAAGGCCATTAATGCTCATATATGTCATTGATATTAAGTTTTAAGGAAACGAGGCACCATACGCATGTCAGACGGAAGTCACACATGTTCGTGGCTATGCCTATGACTAGTTACTAAGCAGATTACTCCTATCAGAAAGAGATATGCCACAGAGTGCCTTACATAACAGAACGTGGAGATAACCAATTACCACTTCATACCTCCTCGTGTTTGTACTCAGGGTGGTTTAAAACCAGGTAAAACCACAAACATCATTGTAATTATAGCTGTCGACACATGTAACGATCTACATGGCCCCTCCAAAAGGCAAAATTTGCAATCTATTTAGGAAAATATAAATATTATTTTGGCTAAACCTTACTTTGGTTACATCGTTTCTTGGCAACATCGTAGGCCTACATGCTAAAGAAAATGTGAGAAACAATAACCCTATCATGCCCAGGATACAGCCCATATATTCATAAAGGCGACATTTATATTATCGCTTCTCACCCCAACGTCTACATGTATTACCCACGCTATTATGCCAGCAGCGTCGAAGTGCAGCAGCCATCTCAGCTTGCCCTCTGAGGTTTGACATTTTCAGGGTTGGTCAAAAGGGGATGGGATTGGCGGCGGGCGAGGACCATGCATGCCCCCTCCCTGTTCGGGTCTACTTGATACTGCGCGATGCGCCCTATCAAATCAATAGAGCTCCTTATCGTGTTATTACCGTCAGGTGTGTGCACCAAACGATTTACTACCCCTTACTAACTCGTGCTTTACAGATTCTCCGGATCTCAGTCATCCAATACAGGCTTGTATTGATGATGTAGCGCTATCTGTATATGTTGATATAAGAGGATCAACAAGTAACATTGTACATCCTCTTCATTAGGTATACTTAGTCTAACAGATAAATTCTGTCTATATTGCTGTAACTAGATTTTGGACAAAAACCTAAACAAGGTTACAAGTATCTTTATTGTTTCGAGCTTTCACCCGGTGTTGATAAATGCTGCATTAATATGTGCTCAAGGGACCATCAAAATATTGAAATTAAAATGTTTTCTTAAGTCTAACATGAATCAAGACATGTAATTAGACTGTCAGGAATTTCAAGGAAAAGTCCCACATTAATAGTAATATGGATCCAGTTCATGAGTTGTAGTTGTATGTTATGTCTAGTCCAAACCTGTGACTATCGATCATTATAATTATGGATGGATGATCATTGGACAGGTGAACATTGGATAGATGGATGATGAATGGAGGGATGGTCATTGGATAGATGGATGATCTTTGGATGGATATGTTTCATGATGCTCCGTACTCCATAATTCTATGTGCTCCATGGTACTCCATGTTTGATAGAGCTCTCTGGTTCTCCATGTTCCACAGAGTTCCATGATCCATGGAGCTACATGCTCAATAGTGCTCCAAGATCAACAGTGCTCCATGCTTCATGGTGCCCCATAAAAATAGAGCTCCATGGTACTCCATAGAGATCATGGGCGTGTACTAGTTACCAAGTTGAGTCTGTGTAGGTGTAATCAATATACTAAGATAGGAACAGGAGAGGAATTTTAGAATCCATCTAATAATTCTGATATCAGAATATCTGTTTGTCCATACAACCCATGGTCCAAATCAGTTTTTCTTTTGGTCCCAAGTTACCTAGAAGCTGAGAAAATCAAATTGGAAATATTGGATATGGGTGTTTTGGGAACACTAGTTTGTAGAGTAAATGGTGTCTGAAACTGTGATCTGTGAGTTGGTGTCTGCAGGCAGTCTGACAAGGCCAATTCAGGCGGAGTAACACTTCGAGGCGTTCGGGGTACAGTTTTCTGACTAGATCCAGTGAAATGTGGGTGGGGGTGACCTCGAACGCTAACTACCCCACCTCAGCTGGTTCCCTCCTCCCCCTTCCACCCCAGCCAGGTCTGGCTAGGTACCAGTCCTTAACTATGCTTGGGAATGTAGTAAGTTGACTCAGGGATCAACATTGACCCACATGGGGAGGACCAATAGGGGGTGGCCTTACAAACCAGCATTGATCCCTCGGCCATACTCCGAACGCCTGGACTGGGCCTGCATACTCCAGCTAAGAGTAGGCAGGGTTGTTAGTACACTAGGGTCTGTAAATAGATGATGTCCTGAAAGAGCAGTCCGTACAGGCAGAGGGTTGTCTGGTCACACTGTAAATAGCACCAATTAAGACACATGTTTGAGTTTGGCTGTACCAAAATAAACCATAGAAGGGAACCCCTGGGAGGCCCCTCACAGAGGTCCCTTTTGCTGTGTTGATCCACATATGCACATTAAATCCTCATTAGCTTGTAGGGGCTTGCATCAAATAACTTCTCCATAAGATATGTGTTGTAGGTCATACTTAGGTACACCCCTGTTATGCGAATAATATTGGATGGTGAATATTGGGTTCAGTATGTACTAGATAGCTCAGCTTGATCTTTTTACAGATGGTTTGTTTTTGCCATCCAGTTCATTGTCCTTCAAATAAGCCAGATGACACTCTGTAATCTAGTAAGTTAAGGTCACTGTTAGACCAAAATCAGGGGGTGTGTAGGAACTCCTCTGTGCACAAAATATAGAGGCCTTACCTGTAAGCCTGCCACCTAGTGCCCTCTCCTGTACTTAACTAAGAGAGGGTTGGCCACTCAAGGGCCTTTGCTGCCCTCTGGCAGATACCCTCCCAGGTAGCAAAACATGTGTGACCCCAGTGTGGCTTACAGCGGGTGCCCAGTGTGGGCCGAAAAAGGCTGACCAATGGGCACCCAATGAGTTTTGTCCTCAGCAAAGTGTCTGGGTCACACTGGGCTAGCCAATTTGGACACAGATCAGTTTCAAAGTGGGTTCATGAATTTGGGCTCAGGTTGAGTTCAACATGGGTTTCTGATGTGGCCCAAACCGGGCTGTACGATTTGGCCATATTTTTATTTAATGCAAATTAAAAAGAATTCAATTAGGCCTAGTCAATTATTGAACATGACTCCCCCCCTTACCAATACCCAGTGGTACTCATCTATTCTATTGCACTGGTGATTGCATCAAAAGAGTACATATATCAGTTTGCACTCAATAAGCCAAGAAACACCACTTTGAATCTAGTGAAATCTTGGCCATCTTCAGTGCCTGTCTTCATAGATGCACCTTGTAGGGGCATAGATCAGAGCTTTTTAGCTCATAGTGTCTGTAGTTAGCATGTTTGATCCATATATCACATTCACTGCAAAAGGAATGGTGTAGTCACCTTATAACTACTAGGATGACCTTGATTTGAACATTTTTTAAAGGGTATAGCTAAGGATTTTCCAAACTATGATAAAGTCTCAACATTGTTACTCAATGTCTAATCTAGTAGTATACTTCAATTGTTCTATATTTTAGAGAATCAATTCTGTATGGGTAATAAATGTGTATGTGAGATAGCTGGGCCATCTGGTGTCAAATCCCAAAAGCCAAAGGTCAGTTTGCCCTATCTAAACCCACTCTCAGCCCAGATTGGGTAACTTGCCTTGAAATTGATCTTCACCCATTTTGGTTAGCCAATTTTCAGCCTAACCTGTGCCCAATGTGGCTGCCCATTTCAAAACTGATCTGTGCCTAAATTGGGGAACCCAATGTGGCCCACACCTTTGGCTGAGGACAAAAACCACTGGGAGCCCAATGGGCTCAAGTCAGTCTGCCTGTTTATGGCTGCCCTCTGTGGCCCGGACTGAAAACCCAGCATCTGCACAAACTGAGCCCATATACCGAATTCTGCTCACTTTGGCCCCAACTGGGCTTGCTACATGGGGCTTTGAACTATTTCCTATATATAGCCATGGATGACAGATGACAGATGACTTTGGCAAAGTCCCCCCTCAGGACAAACAAGGTTTGTTTCTTAAGCATGGACATCTCTAATATAGAAAAGCTTGAAAAAAGTAGATTTTCAACAGTAGTTTGTATGAGGCACCTGCGGTTATATTGAACAAGAAACGTCACTTCCAAGGCTCCATAGTAACCCCTTACTGATAGCCTATATTAACTCTATGGCCACTCCAAATCGCACCGGAAGTAGGCCACTCGTAGGATTTGAGAAATCACTGGGTGTCTCTGTAGCGGGTAGGGAGTGCCATGGCCTGCGGTCTTATTTTTTCTCAAGTCAAACGTTGTCAACAAACGAATTCACAGGGGTGGGCATATAGCAAAGTGCTGGAGCAAATCTATAAATTGTTGTAGCAAGGTGTTGGGGGGGGGGTCAGGGGAGGGGGGCAACAGGGGAGGATCCAGGAATTTGAAAAATGGGAGGGGGCGAAATTTGGTGATGAGGGGGATTGTGCAGTGCAGGTTTTCCCAAATGCAAGTGCAGTGACACACATGGGGGGGGGGGTCTTTGCCATGCTCCCCCCCCCAGAGAAAATTTTATTTTAAAATCTATACATCAAATGGTGCATTCTTGTGCATTCTAGACATTGATAAAGAGTTTTAGGGGTTTGGTTTGGTGTGGTTGATTTAACCTCCACTAATAGTCTCCCTGCTATGTTTTTATTTCTTTTTTCTTTTTTCTCCTATTTATTCATGGGGCAAATATCCCCAATGGTTTTGAAAAAATAGTGCGAGCGAGCATTTATTTTTCTTTTTTTTTTAAAGAATTTTTTAGGGTCCAGTGGGTTCCTTGCTGGGAAATTGAGGCAAGCGAACAATTTTTCTTTTGCCAAACATCAGAAAGATAAAAACTTGTAGAAACTGAAGCGAGCGAAATCTGTAGACAAGAAAAATTTGTATTTCCGAAAATATGGAGAGGGCGATCCATGCACCAACTTAATTTTTTTATGTGGCCTTATCTAATGCAGTAATGGATTGGGGGAAGACAAATGCCTCCAGGAAAACTATCGCTTCCACCTCGAAATCGATGGATTCTATGTGATTGGGAGGGGCCATAGGACCAAATAATATTTCAAAATCTACCAGAAAATTGGTAGTGTTTTAGAGGATTTAGGGGCACATGTTACTCCAAGAAAACTTCCTAATTCTAACTTTGAAATAGATGTAAGTTAGAGGAGCTGGATGGAGCTGTAACAATTGAATCCTCTCCCAATTTAAGCAAACTTTGCTCTCGCACAATAGGACCTAGAAATTTCAGGGAAAGTCTCCTCATGCTCTACAATGCCTTCATGTTCTTACCAAGCCAGCTTGTACCAGATTCACTGTCTATGGTTTGTCATCGTTCAGTGTTTGGTGCCGCCTGAATGCCATGACCCCCAGGCTGTGACCTCCTCTGTCTGGGTGGTGTCAAGTAGGGGATAAACCTCAAGTGGTACCGTGCCCGGCCCCACACTTTGGTGGTTCTTCTACTCTCTAGTTCTATCGTTGCCTCGGGAAGTCCTACACCTCAGGCGAAGACGTTGGAAGAAAAGCTGCATGCACGGACTACATGTATGGAGTACCAAGACTCGTCGGACGTGTGATAGTGTGGATAAGATTATGTAGGAGGATTTCTATGTTAGCCGGTATGTTTCATGTAGGATTTTTGGGACCGGGGATGAGTGTGGAGGAATTGTTGGGATGTATGGGCCAAGGATAATGTAGTCTTGAGTATGTCTATGTTAGCCGCTATTTCATACAGGACGTTTGGTATCGAGGATGAGTGTACAGGAATTATTGGTATGTGTGGACCACACAGCAACACTGGTGTTGAACATGTTTTGTTGTAGTTTTCAATCTGTACCACGGTAGACCAAAGTCTTGAAGGTTAACAGGCTGTGAAGTCATAAATTTAGTCTACTATAATAAGATTACCATGGAATCACACCAGACGGAGTTGGGAGGTGGGGAGGGGCTTGGATGTGTGCAAAATTGGTTGTTTCTTGTGACACAGGGGGTAGGGTGTGGTAGGTGTCCAAAAGGCTTTAAAAAGCGTGACATACTTCATGGATCAGCCCTTACAAAGCTTACATTGATGTCGGGACACTGATGTGAATGTAGGTCTGAGCGTAGATAAATTAGTGTCTTTGTTAGATCAGTCACACTGAACACTGTAAAACCAGGACCAAATAAAACCGTTAAAAAACAAACTAGCTAACTAAGCCTAACTATGTGGTCCCGCTGTGGCGAACTCATCAATAACCATTAATGAATTCCTCTCACACAACACACAACGACCACGTTTGTATAGCCTACTGAGTGACTGGGTGAAGTGTTCCTCACTTTCTATCTGCCGAGGTCTCGAGCTGGAGGCGTAGAAGGCGCACCTGATTCACAACTTAAGGGAATTCTATCGGGCATACCTAGAATAATTTGACTTGGACAGGGTCAATGCTAACTCAATGAAAACTCCTCGTCAACAAGGCGTACCCCCGGGGCGTACCCCTAACTTTGGCTGCTTTTATAAGGTCAGTTGGTCCCAGGAGATCCTTTTTTTCCATGCCATGACATCTTTTATCAACCAGGGACTTAGATATGCCAATACTCCGTCAGGGCCATTATATGCAGTTTTAGTGCTTAAGATTGATTTGGACACTCTCCCTTCCCCGGCAGACGCGTATGTGAGGCACATATGAGACACCGGTGCTTAGGGGGGCCATTACACTGTAAAAAGAGAGCTTAGGTTTTAAACGTGTTTAGGTCTAAACATGTTTAAAGTCTAAACATATTGGATAGGTAGGTGTACTCTTGGATATTTATTTAGGATTTAAACACTTTGATTCTAAATGCCTAAACACCTATGCTAAACATGTTTAGATGTTTAGCATTGAACAGTCTGAAGTTTAGGTGTTTAGGATATCAACATGTATATGTTTAGGTGTTTAGATATGAAAGACTCACTAGGTGGCAGCTCTGTGTTTGAATGAAGTTTCTAGAAAGTGTTATGCTCTCTTCTCATCAAAATATGTCAAAAATAATTTGTAAATCATTAATCAGGAATTTCATATGAAAGAACATCAATGTTATGATTAAACATTTTGGATTGGTCATTTAGATCCTATATTATTTTGATCAATGAACAGTTCTTTCCATAGACACCTTTACTATGCAGTCCAAGAGTAGACAAAGCTATCTTCATTCATCCAGTATGTTGTCATCTAGATACAAAGGGTTACTCCCTATTGTGAATAATGGATGTTATGATATTCCTTGAGAGTATGATGTACACTCTGTCTACTATAGATATAGTAGAATAATTGAGATGATCTACAAAGTTCAATATCTATGGATACCATAACACAATATCATACTGCTAAACACTATAACCTTGAAACTTTACCAAAGCATGTCATATCTAATCACATGGACAAACCTTAACATAAACACAGTAAACACTTTACAATCCTAAAGACGGACCTAAACACATTGAAATCTAAACACAAAGGCTAATCACATTATGAGGCTAAACATGTTTAGGTTTATAGAGTGTCCTCAAAAACAGGACAAGAAAATGTTTAGCAATGTGTTCAGATTCTAAACACCTTTTTTTACAATTTACTGTATATCGAGATTACTGCTTTGGCTAAGCATGCTTGGAACATAACACTGTCCTAGTGGAGTTGAATACAATTTACTTGAAACCCAGTAAAACAAAAGAAACAAATAAAACAAAAGCAAAAACACACACACAAAAACCAACAACACCAAAACAATTGAGCGCGTTCTCACAAGTTTCCTGTATCATCCCACGCGTTAAACCTGAAGTGACCTGCGTCCGAGATGAACCTAGTTGCCCAGACTTTTTTCTAATCAGTATGTCAACATGAGTAATATAGACACTCCTGCATATGCCGGATCCTATTGAGTGCTTGTGGTAACTGGCATCATAAAATACCTCCTGCAGATGGGAATATGTATGGCCTGTAATGTTTGATATAGAGGCAGGTGGGTGGGATGCGCGAGGGTCCTGGCATTATGTGAGGGCGATTTCCATCATGAGGGTATATATCACGGGTGTATTGACTCATAACCATCCTCTATATGTACACGGTTTGTGTGCTCATATCAGTGGTCGTGAGTTTGGCTCTGAGGATTTATTTGCATGCAAGTGGATTTCACACTGAATCGCAGAGCACAGAGCGCCCTTCCTGTGTGTCTTTGCGAGGTCTTTGCTCAAAATCTAGCGCAGAAGGTGCTGGGTTCCAGTATATATTAAGGATTTTTTGGCTGCAGAACAATAGAAGGGCCACCAACATGTTGTCGTACGTATGCATGTATGTACTCTTCTTCCTATTTATCACCCCCCCCCCCCCCGATCGTGTAGGACCTCGTGCCTCTTTTCTCGCCCCTGGTCTGTGTCTGTCTGTCTGTCTTTTTCTCTCTCTCTATCTATCTCCCTCTCTCTCTCTCTCTCTCTCTCTCTCTCTCTCTCTCTCTCTCTCTCGGCGTTCTTTTCTGATAGCACATCACCTCTTCATCTACCGAACTTCCCCTGGAGGACATTTCTCAATATGGTATGACTAGGCACAGTCACTACGCAGGGGTAGACACTAACTTTTTTAGCCACTGGCCACCCGGGCCAGTAGCCTCAGAAATCTATTGGCCCACTGCTAAAGCTGTTGGCCTGGGATTTATAGCTGGAACCCCCTGTTTTATAGATGAATAAAGAAATAATTTGATATGGGCACTTTATTAGCATTATTCACCTACAAGCTGCTTTCCATCATGCCCCTGGTACAAAGAAAATCTCATAAAAAGTACCACAGTTTCAAATTTTAGAGTTTAGTGGGAAAAAAGCCCACTGGCCACCTGGGCCAGTAGGGAGGTTGTTTTTGAAAAAAATTACTGGCCAGCAATCAAAACTGCTGGCCTTTGGCCACCGGGCCAGTGTTAGTGTCTACCCCTGCTACGATTTGAAAATCTGAGAATTAGAGCGGGTGATCGTAGGAAATGAACTACTGCTCTGTACGATCACCACTTAATGTAGTAATTACATTGTACATAGGGTTTGGTAGGGCAGTCGTACCAAAGCAATCTTTAGCTACCACAAGATGCAGGGCTGTAATCACATTAGAATGAGGAATCCCACTACGATTTGAAGGAGCCTAGTCGAACCATCCTGAGAAATGCCTTCCAAGCGATAGATGCTTCTCTGGCATGCGATGTATAAAACAACCCGTTTATGAGGCTGGGACGTGAGACCATAATGGTTTAAGTGTAGCAAGTGGTTGTCTGCCCCGGAAGGCATTTCTTAAGATGGTACCATCGCTCAGTGGGATCCCTCACAGTAAATGGTATTACATTCCTGCATCTCCCGGGGTAGTAACGATTGTACTAGTCTGACTGCCCTACCAAACACTATGTAAATCTACATTAATTGCTGGTCATAAAGAGCAGTCATTATAGTGTATTGCATTGTTGTAAGAGGAATTTTCCCATCAGGCGTCATAAAGTCATTTCCTATACCAGGGGCCCATATCATAGAGGTGCCACTCGATGGAATGCCCTTCAAGCTGACTTGCAGAAATTACATTTACTAATAAGTTTACTTTCATAAATAGAATTAGGAGGATACTTGGTACTAATATGAAGGGAAAAAGGAAATCTCTTCTAACTATTAGAAATAAGAAGTCCAAGTCTAAATGATTCATCCTTGACACACTTTATTTTTCTTATGATGTACACATGAGTAATGTAATCACTGTGCAAGCACCCTGGTTGGCCTCCTTATTTCTCTTTATTCATTGTATAAACTCATCTGTACATATCATGGTTACTTGTTTAATTAAAATGGGCTTTCCATCCTTCCATGTATACCACATAGGTTCGTAGGGTGAGCTGGTAATCTTGGTTAGGTAGATCATGTACCTTGTGCTGGATGACTAACCAATAAAAGAAAAGTTGCTGCGTTCTGTCGTACAACATAGAGAAATGCCTTGCGGGGCAGGTGGAGATCCCCTATCACTATATGGACAGATACAGGTGAGCTGGCCGTGTGTGTTTGTGTGGGCACCATTGTGCCATTTTATTGTGTGTTGTCACCCTGGTTGTGGTACAGAGGGCAGGACCTCATAAACGGTAGATAGAACATACCTTCAGGGAACCCGGCACTGGGCCCGACAC
Organism: Acholoe squamosa; assembly: GCA_949317995.1. Lineage (NCBI taxonomy): Eukaryota > Metazoa > Annelida > Polychaeta > Phyllodocida > Polynoidae > Acholoe > Acholoe squamosa. The sequence continues at coordinate 54,155,462 of OX439035.1, read as the reverse complement.
GCACTTTTATTAAGTAGTCTATACCAGGGGCGTTGGAAAAGGGGAGGGGGCCAGGGGGGCTGGGCCCCCCCAATAATGAGGAGGTTTCCTATATATAAGCCTATATAAAAATATAGCAGGCCCCCCCCAACCGAGACCCCTGCCCCCCCCCCAATAAAATATTGCTTCCTACGCCCCTGGTCTATACTATAGGTGCCTGGTACATATAATAAGCCCAATTAAGACTATCACATTTTTAAATGCTTTGGTCACAAATGTGGGGTTGGGTTTTGCGGGGCAGTGGAACAATGTACAAGCGTTTTGGACCTTGTTAGATATAATTGACTGCTCAATAGTCAAGGTAAACCCTTTGGTAAACTCCAGTGGCGTAATGGTTGTGACCGTTGTGTTTGTTGTGCGGGACAGGTAAATAACAATGAACAACACCCAGGGTAGGCCCTAGTTTGTCCGCACAAGGTAAACTTCTATGACCTATGTCTAAGTCAAACCGGCTCTTGAAAGACCCTCGACAAACAACCTATCAACTTGCACCAAGCCCTTGGTATTTTACTTATAAAGGAGTACTGTATGTCTGAAAAATGGGTCTCGTGAATCTGTAGAATTTGAAATATAATCGATTATTAATGTAATTAGGCAGCAGATCTTATCTTGCTTCCTTCGCCATCACATCAAGGCATATAAGTCTATATAGGGGTGTTAATAGCTTGCATGAACAAATGGCCCAGAACTGCTACATGCACTTTAACAATTATAGTCAACCTATTAGTCAAACTTTTCAAGCTACTTTTTAATGGACACACATTGGTTCATGTATGGGAATCAAATAGAAAAGTAATAATTGTAACATTGATGTCTGTTTTTTTAAATTGGGTAATTATTGATAATTGCCCAATGGTATGTTGTTTATTGTCATTAAATTGATTATAGTTGGCACATATAAGTTGCTTACTGGAAACATGTTTGCAACAGTTTTCTTCTGGGCCAGCAGTCAAGCTAGAATTGGCACAAAATTGGAATTTCAATGTTATGCTAAAATTCCATTTCCTAAATGCAGTATTTTCCCAAGACAAAAACATGAAAATTTGTATGCTGCATGTACCAATGTCTCGGTAATGTTTACGCCCCCGCCCCCCCCATAATGTTTTCGGCTAATCCCGAGGGCAGGTGCTATGGTGTTGATGATAGCTGGCATTGGCCCAACCACAGAAGTATTCACATAAGTACTTCCTTGGCTCAACATACCCCTCCACCCTTTTCCTTCCTTGGAGAGGGTTTGTCTGTCTGTGTGTTAAAGTGCCTGGGCAAGGTAAAACATCACGTCTAGTCCTCATGGCATGCCCAAAAGATTCTTCACAAAATATCTTCAAAATCTTAGCACACTTTGTCCACACTATAGTCTTCAATACGAGTTGTCTGTAAAATTTGCTGCAGACAGTTTGTAGCGTGATATATGTGCAGAGTGCGGAGGATAGCCATCGGGCCTACCACATCATGCATTGTCCTTTGTGAAAATACTGACTTTATTTCTGGTTTCAGGTGATGACCGACGATTGGTGACACAATGGCAGGTGTTTATTGGTGAGGAGGTGTGAAGGGTTACCTAACAATAACGTCGCTGTCCTACAATTACCCATGTGGAGAATGCGGCACTCCTCCAGGGCTTCTAAAATCATGTAGCGAGACCCTCGCTCCACCCAGCTCAGATTACTACAGTGCAGGTGAACGTGAACCTCTACCACGGTCAGATTCTGGTGGTGGAACGTGCCAGGGACGAGCCTGACACTGCATACACACACCCCAACGCTCATTACATTTCAGAGAGGGTATATTGGAACTATGTATATTAGAGCGCACATCGTTAGTAGCAACCATAGCAACAGCGGCACCTTCATATATTCCTCCTGGTGCGCCGGACAAGACACTGGCAACTCCAACTGCATGTTTGCTCACTATACTGAGTAGACTCACCCAGGACCACATAGTGCACGTTGGTTCATTAGGCGTTTGTTAGTATAGGAGGAAGTGTATGCTGGGTGGGGTGAGTCACTGGAGACTCTGGACAGCATTACTTAGAACCCTACCAGTCTGCAGTTTATGTGCACTCAAGTGAACATCTGGTCAGCAGTAGCAGCTGGATGGGTGTGTTAGTTGTGTAGAACCCCTGCCACACTACAGCTCAAAACTACTATACACAGATATCCTGCCCCGGGGTATCCTGCACACCTGACAAAGTCTGAATACCTATACAGGTAGGAACTACAGAGGATTTATTGATAACCATACCACATACACATCAGGATGAGTCGACGCGCGTCCCTGTTCGCCAAGGAGAATCCTGGAAAGAGTCGGCCCAAGGTGCGTTTCCCGGACGAGCTGGTCTTTCTGGATAACGTGAAGGAGAACGATGTCCGCGCCATGCATTCCATGCTGCGGCGTGCCAGCGTCCAAATCGATATCAACGGTATCGGCGATACGGGTGAGTACCAGGTGTGGGGAGGGGGGGGGGGCACTTTGTTACCTAACTTTGGATACTGTCGATGTGAACATGATATTACCTCGTTTTTATGAGGGGGGGGCACGGCCCAATAGTCTGACCTTTGCCCCCCCCCCACTCTCAAAAGGTTCCGCCGCAGCTTCCAACTATTAACGTTAAGGTACCAAACGTGACGACCAGTACTTTTAATTTGTGTCATCTTAAAGAAATCCCTCAACCAAGGGCAAATAGTGATGCCCACATACTTGTTTTCACATTTAGTGACCAATGAACCCTGCCTACAGGTGGCCATGATTCATTTAGTGAAATTGGCCCATTATGCGGTCCAATTTAGTCATCCACCTTATCTCTTTGTGGCATTAGAGAAAATTATAAAATGAGAAAGAAATTTTACCTACCACACCTAATATCTTTCAGCATGGTACATGATACTTTGTTTTAGCCACATTGGCATAGGTCCTAACTCTCAAAATTGTGTTAAACAGCCACTATTAAGGGGCCATCCATAAATCTGACCATTTTTGACCCCCCTCCCCCCTCGTCACGTTTTTTTTGCAAATTTACAATCCTGAAGATATATGGAAAATTAATTCTGTCACGCTAAGCCTTTGGGGGGCAGACATATTCAGGCCACACCTCCTCCCCCCTTTCCTACGCCCCTACTGGGGTCTGCTACGCAGAAGTACCGAAAATATTTAGGTACCAGGGGCCTGTTGCTGTAACCCTCATCATGCACGCAAAAAGAATTTAGGAACTGTGTGTGGGCCTTACTTGGTGCTCCCGTACAGCATGATCCTACAGCCTGAGTGTAAAACAAGATAAGATTAAAATTAAGATCAAGAATGGATGGGATCCCAGGATGGGATCATGAATGGGACCGAGAACCTGGCTACTCTTGCCCTGTAAGATCACCTAAGACCACGACTCTTGCTCTCATAATCCCTTAAGATCAAATATTGAGCACTATCTCGCTCCCATAATCCCTGTAATATCCCTCTGTACAACAAAATTTCACTTTTCGAAAAAAACGAAGCTGAAACCCACTAATTCCTATGCATTTTGACCTGGAGAATTCAAAAATAACATCCATTTTTTGCTGGCGGCTCTCAATTTTGAGATACCCATAATACATAGAATTGCCCATTTTCATCCTCGGTAGCCAAATTCATATTAGTGCAAACTGTACAACACCAGATTACACATCAAATCTGGTTTATCTATTTTTGATTACCATTTACAAACCCATATCTAATGAATTATTCATCCTTTAACTCAGTAATATGCAGTAGAAGTAGTGAACATGCTCAAAACGTTAGCTAGACAACACTTGTTCGGCACTGCCTTGCCTGTCTCTTGTACATAATGTTTGGACTCATCCCACATCAGACCCCATTACTAGCCTGCTAGAAGAAAAGATAACCACTATCTTTGGTAGCATTTTCCATCTCTGAGAGGTTCCGTTAGAATCTCTCCTCATGTACATAATGTCACTTACTGAGCCACAGGTTTTTTTTAAAGGATGGGAGGTCAGATGCAAAAAGAGGATCTTCAAGGACATCTTGCATTTGAGTTTCTAATATATGGCAGCAGTGTGTCAGCACACTCTACAAAGTCCTCAGCTCTCTCGTTCCCCAGAAAACCTGTTATGACTGCACTGAGGGCAAGCCATGAGTTCCATTTACTATGTAGCCTATTTTGGTTATAATATCAAATTACCCTCACTTTAATCTCATGATTATGGATAATCCTGATGTTTAGATGCAGCCTTACACACCATAAATCATGATTGGATGTTCTAAATGATCCAGAAAAAAAAATATGTAAAGTCACGTTTTTGGACAACAAATGTACCCTTTACACTCTCAGCCCCAATTTAAATGGGCTATAAAGACCAATGTACTGGGTACAATGCAACCCACTGTTGGGTCATTGGATTTGTACTAACAGCAACTACCACTGTTTTCCAAAAATAGAAGCAATCTACTGTAAACCCCTTCCTGCGGTCTAACAGTGTAGTTAACAACAGGTACATTTTTGACACTTATTTGTCGGATAAAATTGTGCATGCTTGATATTTGTTCATCTCCAAGGACTTTTTTTTCATGAATGTTGAAAAATCCCGTCAGCCAGAGGTAGAAAAAATCCTTTTTTTTTAAATTTGCCAAAAATCTCACCAGCGGATCCGTAATCCAAGTTATCATAAACTAATGGCTTAATCCCTGTAGGGCCACCTAAGAGTAGACCAGATCCTCTAAGATCACAGAAGAGATGCTGCAGGTACCTAAATTAATATTTTGGGACTTCCCAAGTAACAGACCCCTGCACCATATGTTCTGTGATCTGAGGGGTCTACACTTAGGTGATCCTACAGGGATTCTATCATATCCATCGGATGTGGTCTCTGAGGAAACTGAATTATTAGAGTCTATCTTTAATTGCTCAGATATGGTGAGCTCCCAGACATGAAGGGAAATACAAGAAATGTAACCAAATTTAGGCCATATTTTATAATAAAAAAATTAAAAATGTAAAATAATCTTTATTTTCTCAGTGAAAATTCAAATTCTTTTTCATGACGAAAAGGATGTCAGGGATTTCTGTTTTTGGTCCATTTCTGACAAATAACACTGGTTGCCATGGCAACTAAAGTACTCAAAATAGTGATTTTATATGGATTCACTTGCTATGGTAACCAAATGGAACATGCACCATGTGATCATTCTATTTTCAAAATTTGAAAATATCAGAAAATAGCTAGTACAATGTGCACTTTACGTCATCTCAATTGATATAGGGGTTCCTGAAATCAATGTTTAAATTTGGGTCAAATCATCATTTTTGAGAATATCAATGCTATGTTATCAAAGCCTTATCTTCCTTTTTAAGATAGATAAAGACAATCAGGATTCCAGGCGTTTATGCCCACAATTATGCTTAGCTTAGACAATCACCATTTCACCTCTAGTAGGAATGTCAACATGATTCAAACAGTTTTTGAAAGGTAATGACACCCCCTAGGGCTCAACATTTAGTCTAAAGCACTTTAGACATGTGTTAACAGTCACAAGTACATGTACAATGTTATTATGCCTTTATGCTCTGTCCCTACAGGTATGACCCCACTCCACCAGGCGGCGCTGGATGGTAACCTGGTGGCAGTCCGTATGTTGATACGTCACGGTGCTGACGTTAACAAACTCGATGACGACACGTGGACACCACTACACGCTGCCTGCACAGAGGGTCATGTGGAAATAGCCAGGTGCAGAACTAAACCCATATTAAAACACAAGTTTAAACTAGGGGTTACCATTATGACATTTCCGAACCATAGGTTGCCAATTGCCACTCATATGGCAAATGGCAAGTGGCAAGTGACATGACATCATAATTGGCAAATGGCAATTGGCAAATGGCAACTAGGCATTGAGAACCTACAAAAAGTAAATGGCATTGAACCTGTAAGTGGCAATTGGAAACTGGCAATTAGCATTTGGCAACATGTTGCACCAGCTTACCACAGCAACCCACAACCGACAAATGGCAAACTATGACGTGTGCGACATGTTACCATTTGCCAATTGCCAATGGTGGCTTGCCAATTGCTATTTATAGCTTGGCATTTGCCAATTTTGACTTGTCACTTGCCAGTCTGGGGCAAAGTAATTTGCCATTTGCCAATTGTGAGTTGCTTTAGGTTAGTCCAGTGTTAAAAACTGAATAACCATGAATTGGTTTGGGAGAGATGTTTGTTTACTTCTCTTGCTCTCAGTGATGGCACTTCACTGGGATCGGAGACATTCTTGTCTTCATCAGGCATGCATAGTTTATATTATCAATGCATGCACAGAGTGCATACATAAAAAAATATTATGGGGATTGTATCACGGAATCATCTCCCTGGTAGAGTATTATATAGCAGTGCCTATACATACTATACAATACAGTTCCTGTAGATTAACAGCACCTCTTGCTGTAATTCTACACTCCTAGTTTCTGTAAATTTACAGCAATTGTTGATGGAACCTCAGTTGCCAGCAAATGTTTCTGTAAATTTACAGTATATTCTGCTGTTCATTTACAGCAAATCTTGCTGTTCATTTACAGGAAATATTGCTGTTATTTTACAGGACATATATATGTAATTCTACAACATATTTTGCTATTAATTTACAACATATGGCTACTGCTAACAGTGCAGTCTACTGGACTAGTCAGATTACTGGCAGGCACCGGGACACAGAGCACAGCTTCACATTTCCCCAAAATGCCTGTATCTATCATTTCACATTCACCTTTTTCAGTTTCTGAGTGAGGAGCTTTCAGTCTCTCTCATCATCTTTGACTCTTTCTTTATAAATCTGGGTTGGCGAGACATAAAAAGAGGCATGCATGATAGAAGCAGACAGAGCCCCCAGTTTGATCACATACAGAGGCATAGGAAGCAAATCTTCATTGGGGGGCTCACCTGGGGGCCCACTGTGACCACTTTATATTTTCAACTCAAGCTTGATGATACCTATACATACTTATGTAGATTTTGTATAGAAAAGATTTCTGGTGAATTTTAGAGCTGATTTGAGGCTCAGGACCCCATTTTCCCTATCCCATTACCATATTATTAATGTAATTTTAGATGAAAGTTTTAGCTTCTTATCCAATTCATAATGAATTCTTGGCAAATTTTAGGGGACCCAGACATACTCAGGCACCACCTCCAAGTTTGTGATTGGAGGGCCCAGGCCCCCATGCCCTCCCTTTTTCTACGCCCCTGACATACATCGCTAGGAGGAACAATATAAGTATGGGGAATATACCCGGGGGAATATTAATCACAATAAATACAAAGGCCATAGTATAATTACTCTTGACCTACCTCAGTTAAATCTGGTGTCCATAATTGAAATCCTATGTAATACACCCATGTCCTCCACCTACATAGGCCTATGTGTTCTCAAATAAAACTCACCCTACCTGACAACACCAATATTCATACACCTCTGCCAGAAACTAACATGCCTCCCTAATCAAACCAATCACAGTATGAGGTGGGGTCAGTGAGCTATAACTCCATAAGTGAAATTAGTACTAGGATACTTCAGCCACTCATCCATGACCATGTCCTTGGGTTCTTGAATGCAGAGAGCCCCCTACTTGCACATCATCTCAGTTATTGCCACAGTTGCAAACTCCTAAACTTACAATTCCCGCAGGTCTCAAGTGACTAGGGATCATGCCCTCCCATTGGCTCAGGCAATTTACTATATATATAGAACTCCCCAGAACCCTTATTATGCATAGGATACTTTAAAAAGAGTTACTCATAGCAAATGGTTTGAGTAGATTTGTGCGGGATATTAAGAAAAGTCTGCTTTGTCCAGGTGTTCTTTTCAATACAATGTAAAGATAAAATTGGTCTTTGGCAAAGCAAGAAATATGTATTAAAAAAGGATTGACATTCAACATTCTTATTTTGAATGGGTATACAAGAACTGCTCTATTTTTGAGCATATTTCAGGGTCCGAAATATGCAATTAAACTTACATACTGGCAAAAAGGGGAGGGGCGCTAGAGTAATAGCATTACTAGGTGATCTTACAGGTCTAATGAGAGCAAGAGTAGTACTCTTATAGGTTGCCTTAACGTCTGATGAGACTTTGACAGCAAGACTAGTACATGTATACTCTTAGATGATCTTCCATGTCTGATGAGAGCAATCTTGAACATAACTCTCGGGTGATCTTACAGAGTTGATGAGAACAAGAGTAAGTTGCCAGATTCTTGGTCCCATTCATGGTCTAGGATCATGGTTTCCCTAGGAGCCCCAGGCAAGGCCAACACAGACTTCCTAAATTCATTTTGAGTGCATGTTGAGGGTTTGAGTAACACACCCCTGGATAGAAATGTAGGGAGGAGGACTACCTCAAAAACTTTGAAACCTAACAGTCGATTCCCAAGATGCGACATACTTAGTATGGTGATAAATGTATAAACCATATGCATGTATAATCCAATTTACATGTAAATACATTATCGTGATCACACACTAACCCCACTCCATAATGAATGTACTGTTAAGCTGTTATTAAGCATTTATTACCCCCGCACAACCATTTTAGGAGTCCATTTATTAAGGTACTATGATTAGGGGGCCTACACACAACCACTACGAGTCTCAAGGTTAGAGTCAGTGATCGTAGGTGCCCTACGACTGCTCTGTACGATTAGCACTTATGTAGTTATTACATAAAGGTTGGTAGAGCAGTGGTACTAGTGCAGGCATTAGTGACCATAAATCTTATTCAAGTATAGTACTGGCAATCTAGTGAGGGCTGTCACTACGATTTGCACGAGGGTAGTTGTAGTATGTTAAGAAATGGCCTCCAAATCCATCTGTCTGTCTTGGCATAATAGTAGATGCCATATTTCTATGAAGTAACACCCCTAATTATAAACTCTATAGTGCCTCTAAATTGTAACGAACTAGACTAGTTGAAATCGCCTCGATTGAGGGCGATCTCTAAAGGTTAAACACAGTCTGCTAGTGGGCTTTGAAACAATATCCATCGTCTGTGTCATAGGCATTGCAACAGGACCATATTGCAGAGGGTTTCGAGGTGTAAATCATAACTTTGGCGGTGGGTGATTGTAGTTTTCAACTGTTGGAAACTACAATTGAACATAAGACCTACATCGTACTGGAATTATCAGGACGTTTATGATTCATGTCTTAGATATTCCAGCTTCTAATGGTCATGTCCTTTCTCTCTGACGCTCTTTATATACGTGCATTTAAAAGAAAACAGTGCAGATAGTCAAGCACCATTTTTGGAGTAGCCTGCGGGCTTACAATAAGTTTGAGGAAAGGGCTGTGGAAATTGTGTATGACCAGGAGGGTGATTCATAAAACTGACGACCACACTAGGTATAATGGTCGCCAGTCTTTATGAATCGACTTGCAGGACAAGGGAAATCCATTTTAAATGGGCACTGTTTGCGCAGGCATTGTTATGGTAAAGAGTGAAAATATGAAAAAGGGATAGGGACAATTGTGGGGAAAAAATAGAAATAATAGGCAGTAAAGGGAAAGGTACGATGCCTGCTTAACGCCATAGGTATTAAAGTTGGTATTAGAGTTTTTATTGATTTAATTTATTTTTTTATAAAGTACCAAGACGTTTACAATGCCAGAAGTAATATTTGACAACATTAGTTTGTGCATTACAGTTCACATGGGCTAAAAGTTAGTTGTGTGGTTTTGATGCAGGTTTTTACTACAGAACGGCGCGGACAAGGACGCCACAAATGACGAAGGGGAGCGGCCCATAGACCTGGTGGAATCGGATAACTTCGCCATGATAGGGGTGATGCTGGACCCGGACGTAAGCAAAGCTGACAGGGAGGAGGACGAGGAAGAGGAAGACACTGAACAAGGGGCCAAATCATCCTCCTGATGCTAACTAGGGTGTACTAACACTGACACTATATATATACTACCCAGTCAATCTGCTCAAATATTGCTATCTGTAGTATGAAAATGCAACTAGTCGACAGCATAACTATGTGCTCATGTAGGCCCTGTATCATTAAAGGTACATGTAAATATATAATTTCTCTCTGCTACAATGAATATAATGCATATCGAAATGTTACAGGAGGTATTCTTAGAAATTGATGAGAGAAATTTTGATAAGACATCCAGTTCAGACCATATCCTTTGTGACAGTGTATTTTAACATGCGTTGCACATTGTACATATCCTGTGGTACCTGGCATATGGAACAAGATCTGAACTTAACACAACGTATGGTTTAAAAGATACCTGTGTAAGGCTAGACAATATCGATTGGTGTTGGCGTTGAGCACAGTGAGACGGGCTGTGGGAGGGTTTCCAGCAGAACCTCACTAGATCTAGAAACTCTTCACTTCAACAAAGACGGTCATTGCTTGATGTCTAGATGTTAGAATGGCTCTGTTGTGTCAAATGGACCACTTTTTTTATTGAAAAAGTTCCACCAAAAGGAGCTGCAGGTGTTCCAAGTGTTTTCATCCAAGCTCACAATACTGCACATGAGATAACCGCGATATGGTGCAATTACAGGTCCATTATATGTAAACAAACCATGTACAGTTTATATGTGAACTAAGTATGTTATCATTCATGAATAGGTCATGATTATAAATAAATCTATCTCTTTTCTGATTCATCTTGGGGAATTTGATTGTTTCAGTGTCTGATTTAGCCATACTGGTGAAAACTTTTGGCTCTATTCTCCTTGCAACCAATAGCCTCCCACAATACACAATATGGGTCTTATCCCGGCATAGTTTCAGTACCTACGGATCTGCTCTTACTCCCCTTCAACTATTTCCCAATACCAACATCCCAAGAACATGTGCTGTATGTATGATGATCATCAATTGTATGATGATCATCAATAATCATCCTCTTAATTTTGCAGTAGTGAATTGTGTAACATAAAAACCTACAATTTGTCAACCACAGACTAAAATCTGCAGTCTCCAGGAAATTCAAATCCATTCAGCTTTCTGTTATAGCTATATTCACAGAAATATATCTGTAGAACATAATGCTCAAGATCTCCAGAAAAAAAGAAATGCGTATTCATCAGTTGAATTCTTTATTTGTTTGATCGATTCTATATCTAGACACACTGTAAAGGAATTATACATGGAGACTAGAATCAATCGTGTAGATAATATAACGTCCCCACTGATGTTACGATTTACCTAGTAATAATAATCATACCTCTTGGTTGTGGGATACAATAGGCATTGTGTAAAGATATACATATATATGTTTTAAAGATATTCTCTAAGTCTAAGTAGTCAGTCTACTAGGCTCGGTGTACAACCACTATAAATGTAAAGAGTAATATCTACGGGTGTAGTCCTACACCCAAAGGTTGACCATCTAAAACCTATCTGTAAATAACAATATCTGAAGCAGATTATGTGGTTTAAAAAGCCGTATTATCTGCGTCAGAGACACATTGGCTCCATCTTGTGCTAAGTCTATAGACATTGCTTTAATATGCCTTACCATGTCTCTATAGATAGTGGTCGCATGGGTATTCCAGATAGTGTTCTTTTTTACACAGACAGTGCTTGGATGGTCAGCCTCTACTATTACCGAGTGGTATTAAAGAAAGTGGTCATTAATACAGATAGTGGTTCTACACCCAGCCCTCACATTGGCCTCGGTTCTCTGCCTCATGGCTCGGAGTGTTGCTAACTCAGTTGTACCAGGTAAATGTGGGATCCGCAGATTTGCTCGATAGCATACTATCACCTAATATTACCAGTACTTTCAAATACTTCTTATTCTGTCACAGTGAAGAAACGATTCTCAATGAGTACAGATTTACCCTTTTTTTTAAATGACATATAGGCAGGACATGTACATCACTTTCAATGGAAAATAGGTAGTCATTGGGACTGGGAGTGAAGAGCAATGTAGAGGTTGTCACAGTTTAGCTATCATCACTATTACTTTGCATCTGTTCTTGGTATGGCTTACAGACCTGACCGCTCCACAGGAGTGTGGCAGCAAGGGAGTGAGTGTTTCACTCTATCAACTACAAGTACACGTTTATCCAATAACGATTTGTAACATGGCCATATAAGTAAGGCACAGAGAATAGAAGTATATGTTGGCATTATGATCTCCGTGCTTCCTTGTCTGTATTATGTGTAGTCTAATTCAAAATACAAATTATTGTAAAATCTGACCACTGTATGTAATTATCATTTATCACTGTTTACTTATCATGGCATTGAGACCTTTCAGTGACAGCTTCACAAATACAAATGATTTCGTATTAATACAACCTACGGTGGTTTAATAATAGTAGTTGACTAGTGGTAATGATATCAGACGCCACATATTGCACAGCAGTGTGTGGGAAGATGCTTCACACATCATTTTTTTTTGCTCCAGCTTGTCCACTTCTTTTTCATGGTTCTACGTGATTGCTGAACCTTTATTCCCACAAATAGTTTATTGCCTTACAATTCTAGAGTTACATCACATAAGGGAAATGTTCACATGCAGTACATCTACATAGGTAGAAATAAAATTGAAGTGGGGTGAATTTAGTTTGGCAGGTTGATAAGGATGATGGGTATGGGGTTGGGTGGTGGAGGGGGGGGGGTCTGGCGGTGTTGGGGATTTAGACCTAGGAAAATAGATGTGTATATCACTTGGTTACTGCTGAAGCATAGAAGTAGACATACTTAATGTACACAGAGATGGGCTAAGGGTATTTCTTGAGGAGCAGCAGGAAGGAAGAGCTAAAAGTAAGTAGATGCTGACATACCTGGGGACCCATAGTTAAATTCCCCTGTAATGGGGATTTCTTTTGAGCTATTTGCAGGAGTGAACCTTTGTTGACTTATGTTGCCAGACCAACCCCCCCCCCCCCCAAAAAAAAAAAAAAATTTCACCTAAGGGAGTGGTCAAAATTCAGGCCCCTCTTAGGGGCAAGGGGAAAAGGCGAAAATTTCACCCTTTCTTAATGAAATAGCCGGTGCATTTCTATAGCACAAATGGATAGGAGCGAAAAATTTCTGACCCCTCTGAGGGGGAGGGCCAAAAAAATGTTGGATGTGCCCGCCTGAAAATCCACCACCCCTCCCCTGTTGTTAAAAAATGACCACTCCCTAACATTATTCATTTATGGCAAACAGACCTGCCACTTGATCTATTAATTGCTTCTATCTAACGGCCCCTTATTCAACGCATAAACTCGGGTCAAATTTGTATTCATATGCTGATATGTAACAAGTCCTATTGGAATATTGCGTGGTTTTGAAGGCATGGTTGGTATGGTACGGGCCGAAACACAAAACCCTGAAAATCATTTCTAGTGTTTTAATGGAGAAAGTGGCCAGTTTCTTTTTTTCTTTTAATGCTCTAACTAAAGTAGATCGGTTGACATCATACCCAATGGTGGTTTAGGTTCATATGAAACAAACTTGGACATACTAACCTCCCTCACGGTATAACGACACAACCCAAGGGAATTTGGCACAACCAAAGAGAGGGTGTTGATGGAATATGCTCCTTAATCATTTGGAATTTCTAGTGGACAAGGGTATTTTACTTGCTTTATAAAACCTTCACATTGAAGGTTGCTAAATCCTATATTCACCAACTTTGTAATTGTAATTGTAGGGATATGCGAACACTTAGGTGGAGATCACAACAGTATATTCCAAGTAATCTTGAGACAGACTTGGCTTTTCATTTCTGACGGAGCAATAATGGATCGTTAAAACATTGTAAAAGACATAATTCCATAAGCTAACTATAATCCAATAAATAAACAAATACTTACAACATACAGATCACAAAGCTATAGCATATAGGCATAAATCTTATAAATGATATATACATGTATATCAAAATAATGGTAAATTCGCTTGTTCCGATTGCTGTAAACTAACGCAACCAATAAATGTACATAAAAATTTATATCTAAGTGTGAGCTTTGACCAGACAATTTTAAATGACGTACCGGACCCGGGAGTGTACAAATGAATACATGTACAACTTAAATGGAATGATATAGATTATTAATAGTCATAGACAAAGACAGCATCATACATGTGCCATAAAATATTTGACGTCATGGAATTGCATTGAAAATATACAGAGGAATATATATTTCAGATCAAACAAGGAAAAAAATGTAAAAAGTTGTGGTGAATATCAAGACCCACTTTGTTCACCTCTCATTCATCCATGAAGAACCGTAATACCTAGCGTATAAGGCGCACCCCGCTTACAAGGCTGCCCCTGAGTTTGAAGGGAGAGCTATTAGGCGCAGCTGGGACTTGATTTTGAGCAGTTTTAATATTTTTCTATTATCTACTCGCCTTTAAAGCGCACCCCAAATTATCCTCAATAATAAGCCATGCCTTATAGTCGGATCTCTGATATCCCATAATGCCTTGCACAGTCAGTTTCCGGTCTGCCTAGTGTCCAGGCCTCACCCTAGAGGGCACCACTAGCACACATAGAGAAAGGTTACGTCTTTCGGGGAGAAGCGCTAACGTGGCGCCATTTTTGCTTGTTAAATATGAGCAGGTAAACTTTCAACTTTCGCCGGTACCAGGAACACACTTCCGATCATACCGTTTCTCCTCGAAAGGGTTCACGATAGAGAAAGAGAGAGGTCAGAGACACCTATTGTTTGAAAATTAAACTATGCCAGACAGGAACCCCAAGGTGGGTGATAATACAGAATCGGCCGACCGGTGAAGACTCTATACGCGAAGTATTACGGAATTGAACTGTTTCTCATTGCTTGAGAGATCTAATATCCAGGAATGGTGACACATTATGCTTATGGCACAGGAAATGTTCTCACTACTAATCACATAATCTCTGCGTATTCTGTGTTAACCTACAAAGATTCATATACTACATATATAGTTCAGATTAAAGTTGAGTAAAAGTGGAATGCCTTTTATAAATATAATATACTCTTGCCATATAATGTATTTAAAGTTTACGAAGAGTAATGAATACTGACTGCGATTCAACACAATAAGTTTATGACAAAAGATGTGTATAGTTAGTAGACGTGACTAGATCTGCATTCTTATATTAACATACAATGTGTATGTGATATCACAAGGGCACCATGCCGCCATACCCAGCACATGCACTGCCTGCATCATCACAGTTCGCATATTACAAATGGCACCCTTCATTCGTTTGGCGATGACACCACTACCTAGGTACTCTGTCCATCAGCTGGGACTGGTCGTCTTGGGGAAGAGTTGGGAGAGCATGAAGACGCCTACGTCAAGGTTGATCCAGTAGGCGGTGTGTGCCGTGAGGGTGGCCAGGTAGGCGCTCTCCATCTTACCCTCCCTCAGCTGGTAGTCCACACGGTGTTCTAACTCTGCAGTACGTAACGAACACGCTTCATTGTTAAAAAATGAATATGGTCCTGTAGATAATCTAAGTGATTGAAGTAGACCAGGGGAGCAAGTGCAATGTTTAGCTATATGTTTAAAAATTGAAGGCAAAAGGGTCAATGAAGGTCCAAGCCAGTGGCGTACATCTTCATTGTTCTACACGAGTTGAACTTTGGGATTCATAAAACAAGGCACAGCCGAGTGTGTTGGTACGGCTATACATATTGAAGTTTTGAAATTGGATACACACAGATTATACACAGAACCCGTTTTATTTGGTGCTGACTGCGGAACACTGCATGTGGATTAGAGCACTGTTAGATCATTGCAAAACGCCCTATTTTTCTATGTCTTATATCAACATATGTATTCACGAAATAAATCTTGTTATTCATAAGATGAACAAATAGATAGGTATCCTGAAGGTATTCTAGCATCGGCAGATCACAATCTCACAACAGGGTATAACTACAACAGAGCAAAGGCGATCTACATAAACTGAATAGTGGGTGTGGTTGATCAACCCTATGGTGGTAACAGCAAGAACTCACCTGTCTGGTCCATGAGTGGCTCAGGGTCTACCACACGGTGCTCAATGACTGCTTGTATGGGCTGCTCCTGTGTGTACTGCTCCACTGCATCAGTGAACAGTTCCTCAGCTGCTGCAGCATCAATGCCGTCCTCGGTATCTGTGTCATACTCACTCTCCTCCTCCTCCTCATCCTCATCATCATCATCCTTGTCATCCTCCACCTTGTCCCCTTTGATGATGGCTAACTCTTGGCTGGGGTCCTCTGTCTGAGATTTCCTACTCCACAACGACCAAACCCCACTCAGCCGACCTGAAATTGATAAGTAAGAAATTAACGACGTGCATTAGAAGGATACACAAAGTAATACTTCAAATAGTATAGAAAATAGGCAAAGGTTGGTATTCTCTGAGATAATTTTGAAAAATATAATGTTGAAACATGCATTCTGGTGACCTCATGGAAAGTCCAGGAAAAAGACATGTTGTCTGACACATGTGTCGGAAGAAAAGGGGTGGGGGCATCCCCTGCGCGCCCCTCCCTAAATCTGCTCCTGCTACCTATACCTATACAATACACTATTGTGCAAGTCCGGGGATGTTTAGAATATTGATAAAGGGAAGAGACTTCATTCCATGCCTACTTGATCATTTTTTAACAACAGGAGGGGCTGGTGGGTTTGCGTGCGGATGATCGAAAAACATTTTCGCCCCCCACTCTCGAGGGTCGAAAATTGTGTGCGAACATGCCATTTTAACCTTTAGTAACACGCTTTTTTGTCACTGAAAACAGCAGAAGTTATTTTGACCCCCCCCCTGGTCAAGGGATCGAAAAAATTCTGACCCCCCTGGTCAAGGACCCCCCCCCCCTTAAAACCACCAGCCCCCCTCCCACCTGTTGTTAAAAATGACCACTCCCTTAGAACACCTAGACTAGTGGTTAGGAGGCGGTTAGGAGATGAACACTAAGGACACCTAGTGGTTTGGAGTACGCAGAATTTCTACTTCCATATGTAGCGGGAGAGGAGGAACGGGGTTTGGGGAGGTTTCCAGATACTGGTTAGAAAGGACTCTGATATTCTTGGATTGTAGTTAATGACATCGCAAATCAAGTGTACGTTAATTTGTGTCTGGCTCACTTCAATTTTTTTCTTCTTTTTTTTCTTAAATTCTTTTTCCTTTTTGATAAATAGCCTGTATGTTTATCACGGTTCTATTTTAGACTCCTAACATGCAACAGAGTGTGCCTTGTGTATACTACCCAGTACTCTAGAAATCTAACAATCAAGGCACACTCTTTAATGTACTTTATGTCAATGTCCAAAATATCTATTTAAATACTTTGCATCTCTCACAGCATTCAATTTGTAATTCATTCAGAAACAATATAAATGTATATTAAAGGTACTGGCCTCCATCACCTATTATACAAAACCACAGCGAAACGATGGCAATTCGATTACCATATCCATACCTGCATAATCCAGTCAGCTCAGAGATTCTCTGAATTCACAGGGGGTTAGATATCGTCGCCTTTGTGCAAGAAGATTGTAACTGACATTTTGACAAACATGAGTTTTCTTCTGTTTTAACATCTATCAACCCTTATCAAGCTACTATGAAATTACTGAAGCCCTGTCTATGATATGTGTGCCTACAGGCCCATGCAATTTTACTGTTTCCACTTTGTTCTATGGTAAATGGAAACGTTCTTTTGCAGTTACAACCTTCTTGCACTAAGGCGACGATATGATACCTATAATTTCAATGAACATGCACAAGATCAATGTGTTTAATAGAAGCTAGAAAAAAAGCATGCCCATGAAAGAAAAGCATCATTAACGACCAAACTCCACACACCTTTCAAGTACTTTTGTTACAATACATTACAAGAATCATTAAAATCTTTAATTCGTTCCTCTCAGCTAGGCATACCATGCTCAATGAATGCAAACGTACCTTTGGGCTCTATGGGAACCTCGTCAACGCTTACTTCTATATAACAGAGTATCAGAGAGATGGGGGCTATTCAGAAACATGTATATTTGCAGATGGTATTTTCAAACACATTGGGGACAATTATCATGATAACATGAATAGTTCATACCGGTATTCTTTGCAACAGGAATGGATCAGTGCCGGTCTCCTGGGGAACTATAAGAACTCTGAAGGTTCACTGTAGTCCCGTCTACTGACATTTATAGACACGACACAACAACTGTCATGGTAACTCTTTCTGGGAAGTGGTGATTCCTTAGGTGTTTGAGCTCTGGACCTCTCAAAAACTGTCCAGCATCTTCACCCGCTACACCACCAAAGCACCCTAAGACATTGACTGAGTATCGTCTAAATATATTGGCAAATTATTAACAAAGGTATTCCAGTTGACTATGGACAGCCATATTCAATTATCGCTATATTGACATTGTGAATATGCTACCCTTCAATTTTTTTTTTATTTTGGGCTATAGTGAGTGTTAAATGACCCCGCCTGCAATGTGTGAAGGTTACTTGACTTCTTTGGCTATTGCTCTGATGCTATGAACAGGGAATGAATATTATCGTGTTTGTGTGTGTGACGAGCATACATTTAGTTAGGCCAAGAAAAAAATTGTGTGTTTCCAGTAACATGATCCAAATCCCAGGGTCGGTAGGTCGAATTTTTTTTTTTTTTAATTTTTTTTTTTTTTTACATTTATATAGGAAATGTAAGTGCACATATCAATGGATGTATCAAATTCTTTGATCTCATTATAAGATAATGATGGGAAACTGACAACTGTCAGAGAGGGGAAGAACACAAAAGGGATACAGGAAAAATCCTCAAAAGGTAATGAAAAATTTCTTTAATATATGAAAATATGAGACAAAATTCTTCAAAATGAAAAAAAAAAAGTTTTTTTTGCCCCTGTTTTGCTAGGGTCGGTTGGGTTACTGGAAACAAACCTTTTTTATTTGGCCTTACGGGTTGTGTGCTTGACAAATATTAATACCGGTAGTCACTAGCATGTTCAGCAAACTTCTACTTATGCGTTAAATGAGTTGGTGACTAGTTTACCATTATTTCTGAACTTAATTAAGTCATGAAACACCTCCTAACATGAGTGCGATGCGCCTACCTTTGGCAGGGTCCTTGCCGTTCTCTAAGTCGTTATCTGTGTATTCCTCCTTCTGGTCAGCAGAGCGCTCAGGAGAAGGCCTTTCCACTGCAGGCATGGGCTCTGCTGGTATATCCTCATATCGCGGCTTGTCCAGCTGGTCATATCGGTGTATCTGCATCGGGGCGATGGTCGAGTAGTGCTTGAGGATGAGTGGCTCTAAGCGGTAAGCCTGGTGGTAGAAAGAGATAATGAATATCAATTATACATGCTTTGTTACTAATGGATCATACCACCCTACCAGAAAGACCGTATAACTAAACACGTCATGGAGTTTATGGCGTGAACTGAAGGGGGGCGGATGTATAGCAAAGGCATGCCATGGAAGACATACTGGTAAACGATATGCAATGTTTGTTTATTTATTTGAGTACCGAAGGTCTAACATCCAAACAGGCATTTCTAGCTTTTGAATGCTAAGATCCCATGGCAGACCACTATATCAGCAGAATGGCACTGAATACCACTAAGTGCAAATGTTAACTTTCCTACATGACGATTTATATCAAAACATACATCGAGCCTCATCCAAGATTACTTTTGCTCCTACTCAGTACTGCACTATTAAGTTGGACTATTATGAGGGATTGCTTATACTGAAACAGACTGTTCGTCTTTATTCACATATAGAATAACATTCAAGCATTTTTAATAAGTCTAATTCAAAATGTTGACTTTTAACAAATTTGAACAATGCTATTATAAGTGTGTACACATACAATGGGATCAGAAGGATGGTAGATGTTGAAGATCCTGGAGCAGAGTCGGCGCGGTAGCATGTGGTCCTGTGTGCCGCTTCCTTCAGGTCGGACCCCCCGCAAAGCCAGGAAGACAGCTAGAGGGGATCCCAGACAGAATAAGTTCTCCAGCTGAAAAACATATTACAGGATATCTATTGTTCAAATACAGTGAATTTGGCGACTGGGAAATCATCACATATTACCTGAAGTGTGTTGTAGCAGAAGTACATTGTACTAGTACACACTTAATGTGGCACAGCTCTGGGAATTAAGGTTTGAGTTCAGTACTTTTGTACAATTTCTACCATCTATATCTGTGCAAAACCCATGTCTGAATTATGATAGAACAAGTCCCAGGAGTCCTAACCTTCCCCTAAAAATAGATCCATTTATTTACTTTAGATGGCTCTCGTGAGAGCGATTGAAGTGGATTAAGATGGGTAACTGCACAACACAGCCATCAACCATTTATATTGTCAAATTAGACTTCATTGTCATACATCATCTAATCAAAAGGATACATACTAAGATTTAATGTAGAAGGTTAGAATACTGATCATCTGGATGTCCTAATACAAAAAGAGCAACAGCAAGACCGATTCGGTTCCATTTCCTTTTCAGAATCTTACTTTTGACAGGGCTATGGAGAATCGGCCTTCTAACACGGTGCTAACCACTCCAACTGACATCTAGGCCTAACGACTGTGACGTCAGTAAGAACACCATTGCATGGCAACAGTCAGAGCTGTCACTGTCACTAGGTAACTGTGTACACAGGTCTCCAAGTAGGAAGTCACCTTGGAGACGTGTCGTTAAATCAAAGAGGAGGTCCTAAACGGGATGGTAGGAGGGACATGGACGCTCATGAGTTGAAGTAATTTATAGAGATACTCACCCTAAAGTTGAGGGAAGGAGTAGAATTCTTATGGACAATTTTTCTCAATTCTGCTTCCAACTGGTGGACCCTGCAACATCATAGCCAATATTATTTTTTTAACAATATTCTCAATTCTAAGTTCACTGTGGCATGTTTCGCCCTTAAAGGGGCAAATATTTGCTTTGAAACGGTTGGTATCCTAGCAAAGTGCCATTATATATTACCGAGTATGTTGTAAATAACACATCATAGCGATGTGTTAAGTACAAAGCAACTAATATTACCGAATGGGCTAGCAGGTAATATATATTAATAACCAACATCTCTTTTAAACATAAACTTGTAAGGCAAAGGTGATCAACAAGGTGCCGTGCATTATCTTTAATAGAGAATAGAAGGGTGTCTGGAATCCATTAAAAAATGAGTCAAGTAAATGGGCATATATAGATTGTATAGTGAAGGTCATAGGCATAGGCCATAGGCCTTCAGTGTATGATGGGACAGGCTTGCGTCAGTCTATGAGGCTATCTACAGAGGTAGGTGACTTGTGCTGCCCTCTATAGTGAATTTTAAGAAAACTCCTTGTGGCACCATCTCATGGGGAGAAGAGGAACTAGAACCCAAAGCTAGTACAATTTGCATTAAAGTGACATTTCTTTCAGACCTTCAGGAAAATATGGAATCTTTTAATGAAAAAGAAATGACTGCACCATTCCGTTGTCATTTTCATAGAGATAACTTAAGAATAAAATTTGGCTGTATCCCTGCCTCTGTAAGGGTGTTATTTCATATTAAGTAGCATTGCTTTGTGATGTTTTTTGGTAACTACTGGGAAAAAAACTTTTTCCCCAAAAAAATGGGTAAAAAAAATAAATGAAAGATAAAACAAATATCCTATGACCTATATATCATTTTCAACTTGTTTCATGCATATTTTCTAGGACATAGAACAATACATGTAGAAAAGGGACAGAAAACATTAATATTGAAAAGGCCCTTCAGAAAACAAGTTCAAGTATCCAATGGAGCCGTTAGGCGTAGATCAAGTAGATCTATGGTATTACTTGACTCGTTAATATTGTATTTCATTATGGTTACCTGTTTCTTGCACTTTCCAACTCAGAAACCAGAGCAGATGCCTCTCGTTTTTCAGATTCCTCTTGCTTTTAGGTGGAAAGATGAAAGAACAGCATATAAATAGAAGTTACCATATCGAATTGCACATTCCTGGTATGCAGAAACAGGGCTTGTTAGAGCAGAAGTAACAAAATGTAATATCTAAGGTGAGAAGGTAAAGTGCTTGCTTTTTTCTATTTATGTACTTTTCTTTCTTTTGATCTTTAATTTGTCACTATAGAATCCAGTGTGGTTTACATGACCGGATTTTCTAGTTCAACTTTAATAAATTGCAATTATCGGTTCTCTGAAAAATATGGGTTACATGTGGGATAAGCCAGCGACAGGGTACGACAGGGTCAGCCTTTGATGTGCCTATTTTATAAAGTGTGACCATTGCCAAAAGTCAAATTACTGTAGCACTGACTCTTTTCAAACGTTGGATGTCTTATGCGCACCTTATATGCGGCATGTGTCAGATAAGCGGGGAATTATGGTAAAATGGACCCTGTACTCACTAAAACTGATGTGACATATTGATCATATAGTTGTACAGGGTTCCAAGCCATCAGTATATCGTACACGATCACCACCCCTGTCAATATCAAACACATTCACAGTTAGCCTACTTTTCTGCATAATGAAGTCCATAAGATACAACCATACTTAGGATTCTAATTGATTATATTGAGTATATGGTACGGTTTTAGTCTACCAGAGATGCAAGTTACTGAACTTCTCTTCATACAAAGATGAACATCAGTATGATATATGTATAGTGTTATGATCATGAATTAGAATTTTTTTTATGACAAGTAATACCATTAGGCATTAATGTTATCGGTTTAAAATGAAGAAAATCCCCGTTCACTTACCAAGTGAGTGGGCGACAACTGATATTTTGCCACCTCCTGGCTCAAAGTACGGGTTTCGTTCACAGAACATTGTGTATAGACGGTTTAATTCTTTCTGCAGCCCATGGGTTATCTATGACAAATATACAGGGTAAGAATGATAAGCAATTCATGTGAATATCTAACCTCAACACTTCACCCTTTCTCATTATGATGCAGCTTTATCTGGGATGTATCTTGATATATACATTGCATCAACAACGAATTAGCAACTTGAAGTCACCACCCATAAAAGAAGGTCTTGCTGCCCCCCCCCCTTTTTCCTTTAAATGAAAACATTCCGTCCTATACTATTGATATACCATATTCGACGAAATATGAGTCCCTGTCTAAAATATTAGCAAAAAGAAGGGGTGTGTGCTTATTAGGGGATGTGTGCTCATTAATTGAAAATGGTTCCTCTGTTTCCTTAAGGAACAGTGACTGTTTTACTTGAACCTCAGATTGGTGCTACAGAAGACTAGAGAGCTAGCCGATTACAGTCAAATCTACTCAAGTCCATGACTGACACCCTGGTACAGGACCCCATACATACCCCTGTACTATGCACACCCTGACACATTTCCCCATACTCCTGTACTACTCACATCCTGACACAAGGCCCCATCTCTCTCTACTACTCACACCCTGACACAAGGCCCCATCTCTCTCTACTACTGACACCCTGACACAAGGTACCATTCCCCTGTACTACTCACACCCTGACACAGGGCCCCATCTCCTTCTACTACTGACACAGGGCCCCGATCCCTCTACTACTCACACCCTGACACAGGACCCCCATCCCCCTGTACTACTCACACCCTGACACAGGACCCCATCCCCCTCTACTACTCACATCCTGACAGGGCCCATCCCCCTGTACCACTCACATCCTGACACAGGGTCACATCCCCCTCTGCTACTCACACCCTGACACAGGGCCCCACCCCCCCTGTACTACTCACACCCTGACACAGGGCCCCATCCCCCTGTACTACTCACACCCTGGCACAGGGCCCCATACCCCTGTACTACTCACACCCTGACACAGGGCCCCATACCCCTGTACTACTCACATCCTGACACAGGGCCCCATACCCCTGTACTACTCACATCCTGACACAGGGCCCCATCCCCCTGTACTACTCACACCCTGGCACAGGGCCCCATACCCCTGTACTACTCACACCCTGACACAGGGCCCCATACCCCTGTACTACTCACATCCTGACACAGGGCCCCATACCCCTGTACTACTCACACCCTGACACAGGGCCCCATCCCCCTGTACTACTCACACCCTGGCACAGGGCCCCATACCCCTGTACTACTCACACCCTGACACAGGGCCCCATACCCCTGTACTACTCACATCCTGACACAGGGCCCCATCCCCCTCTGCTACTCACACCCTGACACTGACCCCACTCCACACGGACACTTCACAATTCGGGAGCCTTACCAAGCTCTTAACCTACAGTACATGGCCCCTTAGTTTATAGAAAGAGGTAAAACAACAAATACCATCCCCACATTTTTATCGCTTAATGAAGAGAAACAATTGTGTTATTTTTTGAGTGGCCTAACCATTTTATGTGAAACAAAAAGTAGATATGATTGATCGTCCTACCTCTGATCTGTATAAGGGACTTGTATAATAGAGAATATCCATGGCACTGGCATTGAGCAATGTACGTAGACCGCGCACTTTGTTGGGAGTGACAGACTCGACTGTATCTACAATGCAGATATACACACTGTTGTACCATGGTTGTTCATGTTGGGTTCTCAAAATGAGTGCCTTAGAATTGGATAACCGCACTGTTGGCACATCTCACACCAAAACAACATGAAAACAAAGAATCTTCGCCATGGAATGAATTCGAATGATATTATAATCAAAATGTTATATCTGTGGTATAAAGGGAACAGTGCATTGAAAACGACCCTTATGCTGGCTTATCCATGAATTATTCCTTTACTATTGCAAACTTGTCGACGAAGTGTTTTAACATTATACTATTGACTGATGCCTTGAAGGAAATATACATAAAGAAGGCGATCTTCATTGTCGAAAAGTCGAAAGGACGTCCATAAAGGGTCATAAGCTATAAATCCCCCCAATGTCTAGTGCATATCCATAGCTGCATGTAAAGTAACACAAGGGTTCTATTTACCACCATCCAGTTTGAGGTGTGATCGCCACTCCACAGGTAGAAACTCAGCACGTTTGTTTTCAGACTCCAGGTCAGGAAAGTACTTCATCACCTTGGAGCATGTCTCACGTAGGCTGTTGGTCAAAGCAAAGGTGTGAGAATGGTGATAAAGTAAAGTATTATCTGCTAGATGAAGATGAAAAAAAAAAGATCATTTCCCTAACCCTGTTTTAGTACTGATATTTCACCAACCCTCCTCTAGGCCGATCCTATATGGTGATTTCGGAACTAGTGATCTACATTTTATATACTGAGCTTTTTCGGTGACGAATGCAGTGCGTTTTTTTTTCACTGTATGGTCAAACTCCTAGCTGTTGTAATGATAAGGTTGTAATCCAGTAACATCTGGCATAAATCGTGTGTGCCCCCTCCCCCAACAGGCACAAAGGCACTAAGCCTCCCTGACCAACTCCCCTAAGTAAACGTAAAGGTACTTGAGTTACTAAGTACTTACTCAGAGCAGCTCTTGGCAATGCTGCCAGTGTCCATCTTCTGACCAATACCATGCACCACAAAGACCAGGTGAGAGATGTCGGCGGGTCGGTCATCCATGGTGGCATCGTTACAGTAAGTGCGACGCAGTCGTGTTCCTGTTGTACAATACAGTATAACTGTGTATCCTACTTAGTGATGGCTACCACACACTACATGTAATGCAGTCGGATTAAATATCCATAACAATGTTCTTTAAAATTGTGGCCAAATAGCGCTGATTCTGTACAGTTTAGTACCACACTAGTCCACCCCCCCCCCACACACACTTTGGCAACCTAAAAATTGTTGTCATGTTAGTGGGGTTAATTTAGCCTCCAATATATACCGATAACTTAGACCATAACAACCCAGTACACATGGTCCTATATCCCCTTGTCGTATGAATTCCATGGGTTTTCACTTACCTCTGCCTAGGCCCAGCTTGTTCCCCACAGCCCGGTAGAACTTGGAGGAAGTGGCTTCACTGTGTAGGTACACCTTATCCTTGCTCTCCCACTCCACTGAGAAGTCCTTTAACCTTAGCGTGTGAGGGACTGGATGTTGAACAGTTAGCGTGACATGGATGAGTACAAAACCATATGAAACCCTGGTGTCTCTGGGGGCCATGGCGGGCATACACATGTGAGCAAAGTTTCCCCTAAACAAGAGTTTACTTCAAGCGAATAAGTCTCTATTAAAGCAATGGTCTAATTAAAGGAGAATCTCCCTAGGCAAAGGTCATTTTGACCTAAATGTCCCCGGCACAATCTTTCACCAAAGCGGTTATTTTTCTTAAAAAAAAAAAAAAATGAAAAATTCCAACACAAGGTTACAAATGTCCTCAGCATATGGGGTCCATTCTGATAAAAATGGCACTAAAATTCTTAGGAATCTCCCGAGACAAGGATCTATTTGAAAGCATCCTTGTCAATAAGAATTTGAGCCCCCCCCCGGGCAATCAACTACCGGCCAGAAGTTTTGCTTGGAAATAAGCCCTGTGGTATGAGCTACAATAACCTAGACTATTTTTATCACCATCTATGCCGTTTTACCTGCATTTGACTGCTTGTCTGTCTCTGCGTCTGGTTTCTCGTCGTGGTATAAAAATAGGTGTTCCGTCTCTATGTCTTCTGCATACACCTCCTCTATTGGTTGCCATGTGTAGTCCACAAACCAGGTTCCCCTCATCATTATCGCTGGCTCTCCTATTGAAAATGAATACAGTTTTAGAGTTTTCATGTTCCCTATATTGACGTTTTAATTGAAAGTGATCAGTGGTTATTCTAATTACCGCATTTGACGTACATAAATGCTCAAAAGACTAAAAAAAAAAGACTGTTTTAGGTAGCGAAATGAAATAGGGCCAATCCTAGAATTATCGACTGAATTTTGAAACTGAAAGGAAAAATAAATCTATTCAAAGTCCGGAATTCCTCAGCATCTACAGACACAGAGGCCCATCCCCCTGTACTACTCACATCCTAACGCAGGAATCCACACACACCCTGACACAAGGACCCATCCCAATGTACTACTCACACTCTAATACAAGGCCCGATCCTCCTATACAATTCACACGCTAAGACATGGCCCTATCTACCCTGCTCCCCACACACTGACACATAGATCCATCCCACATCACTACTTGACACAGAGGCCCATCCCCCTCCTAGTACTTACACCTGGACACAGGACTCCACCCCCCTGTACTACTCGCACCCAAACACAGGACCCCACTCCTCTGTACATGTACTACTCACAACCTGACACAGACAGGACCCCATCCCCTATGGGATTCACACCCTGAGCCAGGGCCACATCCCCCTGTACTACTCACACGCCCTTATTTCCCTTTGGTACTGACACCCTTCCCATGTATTACTACTCAGATACCGTAATGTCGCATTTAGGTGCCGGGGCATGCCAACGCCCAACCGTAAAAAATTCAGACCCCAACTGAGGGGGGGGGGGCATAAAAACTTTTGACCCCTCTTTACCCTCTTTTTAGCAAAAAAGAGGGTAAAAGCCTGTGCATTACTATAGATCAAACAGGGGCACAAAATTCTCCAGGCGTGGGGGGGGGGGGGGTTGCAAGCAAATTTGATTGTCAAAGGGGGCGTAAATAAAATATCACGCGTCTGCGCAAACATGCACCCCCGTTGATAAATAATGACCACTCCCTAATACCAGTGCTGTTAAAGAAATATGTATGCCGCGTTTGCATCAATGCCATCATCATGCATGCTTTCTTAGGGGCACAGGCTTTTACCCTCTTTTTAGCAAAAAAGAGGGTAAAAGCCTGTGCATTACTATAGATCAAACAGGGGCACAAAATTCTCCAGGCGTGGGGGGGGGGGTTGCAAGCAAATTTGATTGTCAAAGGGGGCGTAAATAAAATATCACGCGTCTGCGCAAACATGCACCCCCCGTTGATAAATAATGACCACTCCCTAATACCAGTGCTGTTAAAGAAATATGTATGCCGCGTTTGCATCAATGCCATCATCATGCATGCTTTCTTAGGGTCGAGTCATTAAATGGGGCCTAGCATGTCAATGCACACCCGCATTAAAAAGTCACATGACCACCCCTTGACCAATCAGGCCATCACAAATTTTCCGCTGGGTCCCGCGAATTTATCAAGTACCCATGTTTAAATTTGCCATGCTAGCCCACCTAAAATTTGCCCCCCCCCCAAAAAAAAAAAAAAAAAATGAAAGAAAAAAATCTACCAAGCTCCCCCCAGTTGACAATATTCAATATGTCAACAAATGCCTTATCCCTTACCCGATATATTCCAGTAGATGGGATTGCATTTCCTATTGGCAGCATCAGCTTCATAAAGGCCTCCACGCACGCTCACTCTAGGACCATCTACTGAACCTCCAGATGCTGCTGCGGTGGTGGCAGCTGAATCCACCTCAGCATCTCTCTGTGATTGAGTGATCTCCTGATAGGCGCACTCAATGCGCAATGAATCATACCCAATGAATGGTGTCCATTTCCTATCTCCATCTTCCTTATAAAACCATCTGACTTGGTCAGGGTGGAGAGGCTCTACCAATTCTAACTGTGCGTTCTGATGATGCTTATGGCCGGAATGCTGTGAAGATGACCCCGACGAGTCGGAGGAGCCTCGCGAGTGAGAATGCCGAGTTGACGCCGACGCCAGTGAAGAGGCTGACCGGCTGGCAGAGTCAAAACAAGCATCTAATATTTCGAATTCTTCTGTGTCCTCTGCATGTAGGGGTGAAAGTACTTCTTCGTCACAGTCAGGTACACTAGGAGAGCCGATGGTATCATCGGCTGGTGAAGGATTCATCGTGACATTATGATTATGGGGTTTTCTTGCTTTGTGATTCTATCAGAGCTGTCAAAATAAATACATCTTCCATCGACAACAAGCCAGCGACCCGACCTTGACCTCATTATATAACCTCAAACCTACTCTCAATGAATTTTTCTTTATAGCATTAAGAGCGTGTACACACGTGATCTTATGATACGCTAAGCTATTACCTGAGGTACTAAATGTTGGTATATGGTTAGATCGAGATTTAGATGCTAAAATTGTAGACATAGACCTGACCTTTCCTGAGACTTATGCATTTCCGGTCTGACCGGTCAGCTGGCAGAAAGGTTAACAAGACTCACTATTTTGCTGGTGAAATAGTGATCGATAGGAGTCTTGAAGGTTTTCTAGATTTCTACACTAAATACCACACAACAAAAAGATCACTATAGCGTCCTGTAAGTATCAGCAACATAGCAATAGAAACAGTATTATTGTGTAATTTAGTCCTTTCTGCTAATATCGCCCAGGCCTACCGGGAGCGGCTCTACCCTCTAGTGTAAGACTTACAGTGAGTAAGTGTGGGGATTTCCACACCGTCTGCCACTCAGGGAGCTCTGTACATCATATGCCTAGGGACCGGTTGGCAGGTCTACTCTAGCCATGATTGCCTCAGGCTCAGCCATCCAACCCACACCCACGGAGTGGCAGTCTCGGTCAGCGACCAGTTCAATAGCCTGGGACCAGCTGTACACACTCAATAGTCCGCGCCCACATGATGTCATTCCTTGCTGCAGGATAGTGTTGGAGGTACTCCACTGGAAACCCTACTCACGCTCCCATAGAGAATGCACTGTGTCGATCTACTACCCTGTACTAAATTGTTATTTTCTCCTAATCTAATGCACTAAATGAAAAATCGTTTTAACAATGTACAGATATAGACCATACGCATTAATAGAGACTATATTTGTTTAGATTGGTTAAGAATAAAATGGTGAAAATCTAAACTGGAAGCTGAAAGTTTTGCTGTGCGGGATCGGGAGTTTGGCAGGGCAATGGCTACTGATGGTACTGTCTTCATATTCTACTCTGTGCATTATTCCAATTTTCTCTTGATTCCCTCAGACAAATGACTACTTATCAGAACCGAGGATACATTGTTACCATGCGCACCCAAAGAGTCCTAAATTTTTAATTTTGACAGAGAATAACTGTTGGAAACTTTATGTGGAATTGGAAAGTTTGCTGTGTGGGATTGGCAGTGAGTGTCAAGTCTTTTTCGAAAATTAAGGTTCAGGAAATGATGTCATACAGGCAAACTATTCGGTAGAAATTAAATGTCATGATATGCACGTTATCCTCAGTGTCTGGGCTTTCTAAATATGTTAATAGATAATATGAGAGGCCTTTAATTCCATAGCTATTGGCCAAAATATATGGCCGTATCAGCCCGCTTCAAGGTGCAGTACAGTGACTGAGCTGTGCAATGTTTACAAATGGTACTTCCAACATGGCCGTGGCTATAGGAATATAAATAGTGTGGGCACGCTCTATTGATCATGTGTAGTCCAGACTGGACTCCAGTTAATTGTTTTATTCCCCACTCTAGATAAAAATCTGATTCAGTGGATGTGCATTCACTCTCTAACTGACATTAGGTGGTAAGCCTAAGGGGCCATCCATAAATGACGTCATGCAAAATTTGACCATTTTTGACCCCCCTGCCCCCCATGTCATGTTTTTTTTTTGCCAATTTTGCAATGCTGAAGGTATATGGAAAATTAATTCTGTTATGCTGGGCCTGACCCCTCCTCTAGACTCGAGCATGACGTCATTTGTGGATGGCCCCTAAGGGAGTGGTCATTTTTTGTCAACATGGCCATTGGCCTGGAGGTGGTAGGTTTTCGAGGGGACGCGTGAAAAGTTTTTACACCCTCAATGGCAGTCATTTTTTTTTGCAACCCTGTCCCCCTGTAATTTTTTTATGTATCCCCCCTCAACATTTTTACGCCCCCCTCAGGAAGGGTCTGAATTTTTTACCCCCCGGGACCCCCTCCCTCCTGTTGATAGATAATGACCACATAAATACAGCAGTACCGGCGATGCCTGTGCTCGCCCCCCAGACGTCGATGACAAACTGGAGTAAGATATAGGTTCAGGCCAAAGAGCGGCAGCAGTATTGGGACAAATAAGCGAGCCTGACGGAGTGGTCACTTTTATCAACAGTTAAGGAGTAGTCATTATTTATCATAAGGGGGGTGGTAGGTTTGAGGGGAGGGCATACAAATTTCAGACCCCACCTGAGGGGGGGCGTAAAAAAAAATTGACTGCTCTTGAGGGGGGGAGGGCATAAAACAATTACTACCTGGTACCCTCTTTTTATAAAATGCATCAAAGACGGGCCCCAAATTCTCTGCACCTCCCGCGTGGCACAAAAAATGTTGACTGCCATCGGGGGGGGGGGCGCAAAAGATTTCGCACATTGCCGCGAAAACCCACCACATTTAAAAAACCAACGCCATTGAAAGCTGTCTTCAACACCAAAGAAACCAAAGACTTACTAAACTTCCTTGATGAAACACAAGTATAAAAATACATATGAATAAAAAGTTAAAAAAAAAGAAAGAAAGAAAGAAAAAAAAGTCGAAAATGGCTGGCCCATAGTCAAGCCTAAGGCCTACCATTACTATTGAAGAGTTTAAACTTTTCAATGTCTTGAGTTCCTGAATTGCCCCTTGGTGTAAAAATAACCAATCAAACCCTGCACGTTTCCCGCTTTGTGTTGTTTGCTTCTATGGCCTCTCACATAGTAGATGATGATATGATGTGTACGTGCATAGAGATATAAGAGCTAGAATGAACATCACAAGGAGGGAAGGTACATGGAACCTGACTGGGTGTTGTGTGAAAGTGCGAGAGGTGATACCGCCCTAATACGGCCACTTCCGGGTAGAATGGCCAAATAGTTCCTCAGAAATCTTTTTATTTCAAGGAATTCAGACCATTTATGAAGAGATAAAGGCTTAAACCCATGGTTATTTGGTATCAGAATAATTAGGAAGTGTTTTTCTTTAGTCCAGAGTTAATTTTTAATTGATATCAAGAAAACAATGGAGGGTTATGGGGGTGAAATGACCATATAGTGTATTCCTTCACCAGTTAGGTCTCACTGCTCAAAATCAGTGTGGTGGCTGCCATGGCAATTTACAAAAAATTGAGCCTGACTTTTATATTCTGGACCTACTGCATAATTCTGGACCTACTGCATAATTTTCTCCATTTCAGAAGCTAAATTTTGGTGAATTGTGCTAAGCTGTCAGGGAATTTTAAGTATTTCAAATGTTACATCCAAGGTCGGCAACACTGGTATTTTCTGGTCTGCACTGGGTATGTAGGGTGGTACCACCGAGATAAGGCCCAAGATTTGCAACCGGTGAAGAGGGTATTGTCTTGTCATCAATAAGTAATAATTATAATGAACGGGTATAACTATGTGTGTATTTATTGTGTGCTATATAAGAGAGTGCTATAGGAGTCCTGTGATGGGTTTGTGGTAGCTATGGGATGCAGCAGACGATGATGGAGTTGGACAAGAATCGGCCAGGAGAATTCTGTAAGGGAAAAGATATGTGTAAGCCAAGTACATGGCGAGTAAAGGTGTAGTGGGTTAGTGAGAAGCAGGTGAGGAGTCAGTATTGTGGGAGCTGTCGAGGAAGGAACACATACTCCTGGAGTAGACTGGGATGAAGCTGTTTAGTACTTAGTATTACACTTAGCCAATGTAAGAATGGATTAAGCAGGACCTCTATAGGACACATACCTCTCTAGGAGAACTGGGATTGTTTGGACATGAACTGTATGTATGATTAGACTGATGTCGTTGAAGCTGTTGTAGACTTGAGTGGAGCTGATAAAACAACTGTAACTGTGGATAACGAGTGAACAATAAATGTGACATTTACTGGGAAAAGGGGTCTTAGGACCCCCTGCACTAAGCCCCGTTTTCGCAGATCGTGTCACAAATAGTGACTTGTACTGGCGTCTTGGTGTTGGTTATAAGAATCGGCTAAGCCAACATCATACCACTAGAGTTAGTCTTCCCAATACACGAAACTAGTGGAGTGAACTACTAATATCTATGCAAGTAAGACTACATCAATATACACAAATACACAACCATACAGCCCAGTATTGTGTTTTTATTAAATGTACAACCCATACTCTAAAAATAAAATCCCGTTTTCTTTTTAAATTTAAAAAAAAATGGTTCTAGAATTGTTAAAGTAATAGTTATCGTCTGTATATTCAAAATCTTTTAAGCCCAAAACAGACAAAAAAAACAACACTTCCCAATGATGCACTCTGCATTATTCTTAGAGTAGGGAGGTTAAGCAACCACTACATACGTCGACCTACCTGATTTATCTAAGACGTGGTAATGCAGTGTCTGAGTGAGATTGGTGCACATCTTCGAGATTCTTAGGACTCTTGAGGGTCCAATCTAAGTTAAAAGGACACATTTGCCTACAACTTGTACTTCATCACAATTTTTTCCCCAAATGGTAACGAAATTTCCCCTTGGAAGTGGTCACTTTTTTCAGCATGGAGAGCTTTTGCAAAAGTAGGTAAAAAGAAAAAAAATTCCCCGCGCTGAAGGCATCAGCGTGGGGCATTTTAAAACACCCCTTGTTAAGAAGTGATCACTCCCTTAATCTCCCTTGATATAGGTATGATCATCCTTCGTACTTGCTATTAGATTCGTTCTGTATATATTTACATTTTATTTGTTGCAGTGGTCTTTGGGAGTTGGTACCATGATCCCAGCATTACTAAACTTGCTGCGTCCCTACGCGCCCTACATTGTATGGCCAGCTGCAGCAGTAATTGGATTCGTTGGTTACAACATTGAAAATCTGATTCGTGGCGATGAGGAGATGCCTTTCAGAAAACAAAGCGTTGGTGAAGAGAGAGACGATCGCCTTCTCCAAGAGAGCATTGAAAAGGATCCATTAGACGTTGACAGGCTAAAAGACAGAAAGTTTGTCCCTAAGACTATTTTCAGGGCAGAAACCTCTCCACGCCAGTCCTGATGGTGTATCAACTTTAATGATGAGTGTGAATGTACATGTTTATATCTGTATGTAATCACATCTGGGGGAAGCTGTAAATACTTGTGAAATAAATGATAAAGATTTATGTACACATTGTGCTCTTGCTTTTGTCGTTGTAGTAGAAAAAGACAAACTTTTGACTCAACATGTTTGTAAAAGATCAACACCTAGTACCCTGGGTAAGATTTAAAAATTACTATAAACTACTGGTTGCAGTTTACCCGGGGACCAGAGGCTTAAAACGACTATAGATTGGCCTATACAAGGGTGATGCCTATAGACGGGTATTTAATGTTGACACAAACAAAACTTGGCGTAGGGTCATTCTTGGTCAAATCCAATGTGATACATGTATTTGGGAACGGGTGGAGGAACTCTTAGTAAAAGATTTAATGTGTGATATATATCACATATGGCCCAGGGTCTACTACCCCCTCCAATTTAAAAATTGGGCGTTGTGCATTGAAGCACAGAAGGCTCAGGGTAGGTACCATAAAACCCTCTATCAACCCTGTAGGGTCACAGGAATCAGCACTTGCGAAATATTGACTAATTACTTACAAATAGAGACAATTATCTATACATGTACTGACACCAGTCTGGCATAATCTTCTCTTACTAAACCCCTTGGACCACTGGCCCCTGGTGTGCTGGCCCCCCGGACATCTGGCCCCTGGACAGAAGGCTCAGGGTAGGTACCATAAAACCCTCTATCAACCCTGTAGGGTCACAGGAATCAGCACTTGCGAAATATTGACTAATTACTTACAAATAGAGACAATTATCTATACATGTACTGACACCCCTGGACACCTAGCCCCCACAGAAAACTTTATCCTTAACATGCTTAGTTTATCGCTCAGTACCCAATGTGTTATGTGTATAGCTTGGACACTGTAAACATTGCCTGCTGAAAAAAGTGTCTCACTTGGTGATTACCCATAGGACTCCATGTGCTAATTTCATCGCCAAAATCTATCTGACCTATAGACCCAATGGTTAAAGAACTTGTAGTCAGTATAGCTCCCAAAAACATGACGTAAGTACAGCAGCTTTTTTCATAGAGAAAGACATCACTCACCATAAAGGACAAAATGTTGTCTGATAGATGAGATTTGAAACTTTCCTTTGGCTTTTGAAAAATGTGTAAACTAACAGTATATCACTGAATGATTACACCCTAAAGTTGGTGATTACAAATTTGTGGATCTGACTGAAAATGATCTGGCCAAAAAAATGAATTGATTGTTTGAGTCAGCTGTTGAATTCTAACAAAATTTTCATGAGGGCATTGCTCCTTAGCCCCCCGCCGCCACCATTGGACATCTGACCAAATTATTGAATTATTTTCATTTATGAAAATAACTCATTCACATGTATACCCTCGCACTAAAATTTAGACCAATAGCTCATCTACTGAAATCATGAGACCATGACCATGACCGCTTAGGCCTTGATTAAGTCATTTCAGCTATTATTTTTTTTCTGTGCCACCATCGGTATAATACTTAAGACCTTGTCTCATTAGACCAAATAGGCAATAACAAAACGGATTTATATATGTTTGTTACACCTACGTCATGGCATTTGACCCCACAGAGAACCATGGTACTGCCCGCATATAGCATTATGTTATACCTCCTACGGCCCTCATGTACTTATTAGGAGTTCAATCTTACGTGCCATTGTCTTATTAGAAGGCCAGGTACCTAAAACAAGCATGCCATTCCCATATTAGGAGCCCAATCACATAGCTTTGTTATATTTGGAGGCGCTAATGCGTCCAGTAGAAGGGGAGGGAGGGGGTGGGTGGTGGTGTGTTGAATTGTTTTTGTCCCAGGTCATTCTGGGGCAGGCTGATAGCTTCTACACCAGATCTAGGCGCCTCCAAGTACCTGTAGTAAATTGTTTTTGTCCCAGGTCGTTCTGTTCATTGATGTACTTATTAGGAGTTCAAACTGACATGCCATTGACGCTAGGGACTCAATAAGATTGTATATTAATTTGTAGGGACAGACAGATACCCTTCTACCTTGCTATAGTGGTGCATTGACGCTAGGAACTCAATAAGCTGATAGCTTCTACACCAGATCTAGGCGCCTCCAAGTACCTGTAGTAAATTGTTTTTGTCCCAGGTCGTTCTGTTCATTGATGTACTTATTAGGAGTTCAAACTGACATGCCATTGACGCTAGGGACTCAATAAGATTGTATATTAATTTGTAGGGACAGACAGATACCCTTCTACCTTGCTATAGTGGTGCATTGACGCTAGGAACTCAATAAGACTGTATATTAATTTGTAGGGCCAGACTTATACCCCTTCACCTTGCTACAGTGGTGCATTGACGCTAGGAACTAAATAAGACTATATTAACCTG
Source organism: Acholoe squamosa (assembly GCA_949317995.1). Taxonomy (NCBI): domain Eukaryota; kingdom Metazoa; phylum Annelida; class Polychaeta; order Phyllodocida; family Polynoidae; genus Acholoe; species Acholoe squamosa. Next base: position 54,119,225 of record OX439035.1, on the reverse strand, counting down.
TAGGGCCAGACTAATACCCCTTCACCATGCTCCAGTGGTGCATTGATGCTAGGAAGTCAATATCACTTTATATTAATTTGCAGGGCTAGACTGATACCCCTGTACCTTGCTATAGTGGTGCATAGACTGTATATTAATTTGTAGGGTCGGACTGATACCCCTGTGCCTTCCTATAGTGGTGCAATGGCGCTACGAACTCGCTTAGACTGTATATTAATTTGTATTTTTCTTACCCTTAGTCTAAGGTGAAATCTGAGTTGACGATGATCTTCGCCAGTTCGAGCTACCCTTAAGTTATAGGTCACACTATGGGAAACTCCTATTACTAAGGGAGATATGATGGTTTTTGTAAAACTGCCAGTGCTTGGACTTCTCTGCCAGTGCCTGGACCGGCCTGTGCCCCTGTGTCCCAAAAAACCTTTATTTCGATCCGTTCCTTCATCAAACCTGCCCTTTTTCGCAGGTGACGGTTAAAACAGATAGGTTTTGGCTGGAGGTAGTGCGCATCCACACCTTGGTAAGGGCACAGGTGGACCGGCTGGGGCCGAAAACCCCCCTAGTTAAAAAAATTATTTCGCTTATTCTTTTTCGAAACAAATTTTTAGGGGTCCTGGTACTTTTTGATGTACCGTATTCATTCTAATAAGCGCACATGCTCTAATAAGCACACACCCCACCTTTCTGGGTCCCACCCTGGTGTAAAATCAATCAAATGAAGTGAAGAAATAAAGATTTAGGGAAAATAACAACGATTTTAGAATCTTGGGGTGCGCTAATTAGATTTAATTTGTTTTATAAGGTTTTGAGCACCTAACAATTAATTTTCCGCACATGTGCGCTTATTAGAACGAATACGGTATTTAGATGTCCCATTGCTCCTACCTTCCCTTATAGAATTTCATATGCTTGCAGGTTTAAACTACTGACACCTTATGATTAAGTATTTATATTAAAAAGATTAAAAGGCATTTTATTCATTAGTGCATCATGCTTTAACTTGCATCTTAGCTTCTATTTCAGAAAGCACCATGAATATGAGTCTTTAAGTTGGAAAAATGGAATTGGCATGATTGGAAATGTTGAAATTGATATATAACACTTTAAAATGTGTTGGTAAACAGTCGAGATATGTGCATTAATTCATTTGTGCATCATGATTGATTGATTGATTTGTGTTTTACAGCACTTTAGCGGCACTAAGTGGCTATCCCGTGCTTCACAGGTTGATAAATTTAACAGAGGAATGTGTCAGTGCCCACGCATATGTGCACCACACACATCCTGCATCATGCCCTGATTAGCATGATGCACTCTATCTCAGCAACCACAAAAAATATGGATTCAGAACTTTGAAAAATGGAATCGGCATTTTGGAAAACCTTGAAATGGTTGCAGAAATCTGACAATAAACATCCAAGGAATAGGCATTGATTCATTTGTGCATCATGCCTTGACTGGCATGATGCACTCTATCTCAGCAACCATCAGGAATATGGGTCTATAAGTTGACAAAATAGAATCAGTATGCTTGAAAACATTAAAATTGATATATTACACTTTGAAATCTGTCAATAAACAGCTGAGAAATAGTCATTGATTCATTTGTGCATCATGCCTTGATTGGTATGATGCACTCTATTTCAGCAACCATTGGGAATATGGGTCTGAAAGTTTAAAAAATAGAATTGGCATGGTGGAAAACCTTGAAATTGATATATTACATGTTGAAACCCATTGATAAACAGCAGAGAAAGAATCATTGATTCATTGGTGCATCATACCTTGACTGATATTTGTCAAAATATGTCAGTACCTGTGCACTATTTGTCAGCAATTAGTCAAAATATGTCAGTAATTATGCACAATTTGTCAGCAATTAGTCAAAATGTCAGTACCTATGCACTATTTGTCAGCAATTAGTCAAAATATGTCAGCACTTACTCACTATTTGTCTACAATTAGTCAAAATATGTCAGTAATTAGTCAATATATGTCAGCAATTAACCAGAATATGTCAGTAATAATGCGATAACTGATAACAGAATTACTAACCATAACTATATATCAGCAATTATCAATACATGTCAGTATTTACTCACAATCTGTCAGCAATTAGTCAATATATAACAGAGAAATAGCCATTGATTCAATTGTGCATCCTGTATTGACTGGTATTTTGTCAAAATATGTAAGTATGGACTATTTGTCAGCAATTAGTTAATATATGTTGGTAATTATTCACTATTTGTCAGCAATTAGTCAATACATGGTAGTATATTACTTACATTTTATCAGCATTTAGCCAATATATGTTAGTGATTGCTCACTATTTGTCAGCAATCAGTCAATATATGTCAGTATTTACTCACTATTTGTCAGCAATCAGCCAAATCAGTCAGTACTTAGTCATTATATACAGCAATTAGTCCATATATGTCAGTAATTACTCACAATTTGTCAGATATTAGTCAATATATATGTCAGTAATTACTCGCAATTTGTCAGCATTTAGTCAATATTTGTCAGCAATTAGCCAGAATATGTCAGTAATAATGCATTAACTGATAATAGATTAACTAACCATAAGTATATGAATCTAGATGATTTCAGTAGATAAGCTATTGGTCTAAATCTTAGCACGAGGGAACCTATTCAAATATTCTGGTCATAACCTTGGCAAAATAATTCATCACAGCTATGGTGTGCTCTCCTCAAGGTTTTCCTTAAGTCATCAAAAACAGGCCTCCTCGTCTATTCAATTACCCTAATTTAGGCTAAAAAGGTGCTGGATCTTTGAATGACCGCGGTCTCAAACAAGCCCTGGGGGTACAGGGGTATTCCAATTTCAAAATTTAAGTCTTGAATAAGCGCCGGTTTCGAGTTAGCAACGGGGGTAGAACTTGTGTTAAATTTATGAGCGCCCCGAGCTTAAACAGGCCAATACAGTATATCTTTTTCAGGAGCCTTCATTATTAATGGAAGGGGGTGGGATTTTCGTCTGGTAAATGCCTGAGAATTAAGTGCCCCTATATGAAAATCAAAAAATGAGATATGAATCCTGTAGAAATAAAAAAGAAAATTTAACTTAAACAGCACACCTTGAGGAAGAAAATATAGCTGTAAAATGTTTATCTTTCTGTGCTACTGGCATAAACATGATGGTTTTTCAAAAGCGGATGTTTGATCTATAACAAAGACTGCAGAATGCCTAAGGGAGTGGTATTCTTTTTAGCAACGGGGGAGGGGGGGTTCTGCTCATGCGCCGGGATTTGAAAATTTGCATCCCCTTTTTATTTTTTAGTAGTGCACAAAAAAATGTTGGCCCTTGAGAGGGGGGGGGGCAAACTTTTTTCACGCGTCCGCGCGCAAATCCAATAGCCCCCCCCCCTGTTGTTAAAAATCATCACTCCCTAAGAATATCATTTAGCAAAAGACCCATTAGATACCGGTATCTCATATGGTGTAGACCTATTTCAAAGGAGAATTTGTCTGGTTGCTGTAAAACAAAGCCGACAATGAATCTCAATTATAAACTGTCGGTTTGCCAGGTTCTTGTTATATATGCTGCACAGACAGGTGTGGTATGAACTACATATGTATATATGTTCAACAAAGCTCTATATATGTTCAACAAAGCTCTATATATGCACTCATTTCAAGTTCGGCTTGCTAGAAGTTTAAGAGCTTCATTTACAACAGGGGCCATTCCTTCAGGCCTTTCTTCCACGCAACTCCATTTAAACTGTTTACCCAAAAATCCCCAAGGTAAAATGATACTCAAAAATTAAGCCCCCCCCCCCACAAAAAAAATCCCCAAAATGTACTCTTTCCCGTACATGAATGATCCAAAATGAGGTGCCCCCATGGAAATGAGTTAACCCCCTACGAAAAGTCCATCCCCCACCATGAATAATGGAGGTTACCCTACCATTTTGAGGCAATGTCTTTGCAGGCCAGGACTTCCTCCAGTCACTTGTCATTTCCAATTATCACACCATTCATTTTTAGTTTTGATTGAAGATGTATCTCAGATGGGAACGTACACGCTGGGGAACGTATACATTCCCACCAGAGATTCTGATACGCCCCCTCAGGTGCATTTATTGAACTACATGTACTTGTTACATAGGAGGTGCTGCCACCTCTAGGACAATCCAGTGAACTGACCCTGGTCGGTTGTACATGTATTTTGATTCACAACCAGATTTACAACTGCAAGAGCACAGATTTGCATGGTTTAGATTGAATTTCACATTTTCTTTAATGTATTACCGCCAGCCTTATGTAAACAGAATGAGGAATGAGCCTTGCCCGAAATGAAGTAGCCAAATGTATGTGGTTTGCAATTCAGCTCTATCACGGCACTTGATCACTTCGAGCCAATGTAAAAATATCTGGACTGCCCTGTCTATAGGATCAGGCAAATAAAAGAACGATTGTTATCTTTCAAAAAAATTGTGAACTCCTACATAGGTATAAATATGCAGGAAGTTAAAAGATTAACAGCCTAGAATTAAGACTGACTTTCTAGGTTCTTTTTTCATCTCATTCCTAATTTTTTTATTTCATCTGGGAATTTGGAACCATGAAAAGTCTTGACTTACACTTTTGGTTAGACTTCGAGTGTTTCATATTTGAAAAACTCAGTGAATAAAGGGGTATGTTAGTGCTCATTACACCGAAAAAGAGTAACGACCTGGCCCGGTAGTGGCTTTCTCCCCCACTCCGCCTCCTAGATTCAATCATTTCATAGATTCGTTCATCCATATGTGGTCACTGCTGTGATGGGCAAGCAGCATTCAAATACCTGTATAGCAAATCAATCTATCATTCCAGACTATTATAGGCTACAACACCAGTGACCTTTCGTCCCTAAAGTTGCAGTGCATTGGTGCATGGTTATATCTTGGCGGATTTGGCTTCTATACCTCTGTTATTGACTCAGGGTCTCCCTCAGTCATAGCCCACATGTCATAGCCACTGGTTTGCATCGTCCGTTTTGCTAAGGAAGAAGTGAATACATGTAGATATTGCACATACTTTCTGATATCAGGTATAGACCTAAAACATACAGTTCAACTGTTAGTGTGAATCAATTTAATACTATAATAAAGTACAATGTCATGTTGGAAATTGCATTGAAAAAAACGACTCTTGAAACCCCTATTCAAACTTTTGTGTTGCCCATAAAATCAATGACCAAGATAATTCCCTCTCTCTCTCTTTCTCTCTCTCTCTCTCTCTCTCTCTCTCTCTCTCTCTCTCTCTCTCTCTCTCTCTCTGTCTCTCTCTCTCTCTCTTTCTGTCTCTCTGTCGCTCTCTCTCTCTCTGTCTCTCTCTGTCTCTCTCTCCCTCTCTCTCTCTCCTTAATTTCTATATTGAGCTGTCAGGTTGACCTCAAGTTTCTGAAATTAAGACATTTTTGGTTGAAAAGTCAATTTCCCTGTATATTCCTATATGAAGGGCAAGCAAGCAAGGTATGGCAGTTGCATTAAGGCCACTTGGCAATGGGCGGATCGGACATGGGGAATCAGTGGGCATGGGGGATCATTGGGTATTGGGCATGGAATCCCTGAGCTATTTGTGCTAAATAGCACCCCCTAATCCTGACAGACAAATAGGAGATTTAAGAGTTCGATGGCTCTAGCTATGGAATTTTATTTCCTGGGGGATAAATGAACAAACACTAGATGCGTCTGAAACACGGGGGTACCTTATATAGCCTATGTTGGTTATTATGATAGGGACAAGGGATCTAATTGGAAACTTCCCTCATATATCCTAAAGCTCTCTATATAGTTAGATAGCGTGCAAAGGATCATCAATCTTTTGCGATTTTAGTTCTATTCAGTAACATCAGTAGAAACTGAGATTTTGTAATTTGAAGATCTGATATTTCAGACATTTGGCCCAATAACCTACGGGGTACTGCATATATTAAAGTGAGCATATCTTCTAGCATGCTATTGATCTATTGACTCGTCGACGTAGCGGGTCAAGGATAACTATTAAGTCAATGAAATGCTGTTTACCAAACTGTTAGAAACTGGGACCCGGCCTATTTATCTGCTGCTTGTCTTGCCATGTCTGTCTTGACCCCTTCTGAGGGGGGACATTCTATACTGCAACTGTTCAACACTAGGTGGGGTCATATTTCTCCAAGCATGCAATAAATAGTCGAATAGAGCACCGAGTGTGTTCTATTTGAACCACATTTGGTAAATGCACCCATTTCGAACGTTCCTGGCCAAAAATGAGGTGATCATTTTTGGCCCTTGAAATTTGTTCTTTACAAGTTCAGAAATTTGATACACCGTATACGTCCTGCCTATGAAAAACAAAAAAAAAAAACAATATCCACCCACATGTTTCCGTGCAAGGAGTTGAGTTTTGAGTTTTAACAAGTTTATTGGCAGAAATCATACATGTACGTTTTTCAGATCGGCCAAAACACGGCAACAGGAAAGAAATAGTGTAGCGCTCAATCAGGTTGTACAAAGTTACATCAGGCAGGCATCATTTTGGGTGTAGATCATTACGATATTACTAAAGACATAACTAAAGCCTCTTAGGGGCTGTACGTATCACCATGATTTGCACAAGTCGATTATCCGCAGGCAGCATGTATATTACATCTTTCAAAAATAATTGCGTAAGGTCGAATCCCACTTGGCGAAAAATGGCTCAAATATCTCTGCGATTTTGAATCTGTTGCGATTTCGGGGCCTATCCCAAATTCCCAAGGGGTATAGCTACATAATCCACTGTGGGACTCAGAATAAGTTGATCAATCCTTGCGCTTTATGGCCCCAACAAGGGCCATACAATGCAACGGACAAATTCGCAGAGATATTGAAGCCCTATTTCGCCATGTGGGATTCGACCTGTAGTCTATCAAGTGACGGTTATACACCAAATACATTCAGATTTTGTTCATGAATTCTTTCTTACTGCCTATCTGCTGAGTATTTGCATCCAATTTGTCCCAAAGGACACATCCCCTGTACAGTGGTGACTTATCATACGTCAAACACCTAGATCTGGATACTTTTAACTGTTTTTTAACATTGCCGCGCAAGTTCCTGGCAGGGAGTTTGACACAGTTTGGATCACAAGAAACATCATACATCATAGATAATAAGTTCTTATCACGTCTAACCTTTAGCATTTTCATGTAAGTTCTAACATGGAGATCGTATATAGATATATCCCGAGTATTAAAGATTCGAAGACATAACCGTAGGCAATGATTCTGCATAAGTTGTAAGGGTTATAAGTGCAACAGGGAGCATTGAACACCATCCCTCTTTTGCGATTTTAGGCCAGAAAATGTTATAATTCACAGAGATATAAACATCAACAAAGTCAAATATCCCAAAGAACACATAAGAAATCACAACAGTGTCCTTGTGTCCTATGCACCCTACTGTAGTTATAACCCTTGGGAATTTAGGGTAGGTCCCACAAACGCAACAGATTCAAAATCGCAGAGATATTTGAGGCATTTTTTTACATCTGGGATTCGACCTTATTATTCATTAGCTGTTTAGTAGGGAGCAATTAGAAGTCAACATTTTCACTTTCTAGTCTAGTGAACTGCGCCTAAAGTAGGACAGCTGGTGCTAGAGGTGACCTTGTTTTACCATCACGTTGCTGACATAGTGCTTATCCAAACCTGCAGGTGGGAGCACTGTACTGTGTACAACCAAAATCTAGTACCATTCTAATTAATGCTATACATGCCTATGTCTGAGTTAATCTACAATAACTGTCCGACTTTAGATAGACCTCCAACATATTGATATGGTAGTCTCTTCTTTTTTTTCTCGAGCACAATCCTCTTAGGAATTGCATATTTTCTCACTTTCACCTGAACTAAAGGTCGAATCCGACATGGCGAAAATGCCTCAAACATCTCTGTGATTTTGTCAGTTGCATTCTATGGGGTTCCTGGTGCCATAAATCGCAAGGAGTACTAGTTACATTGTATAATATCAAGGTCCCAAAATGGCAAAGCAGACTGTGCTATTATTTTATATCCTTGCGGTTTTAGGATATCAAACATGTCAGACACATATATACCTATTTACCAGGATGATATATCGCATATGCTTTACAAAATAACATAAGGCTAAAAAAAAAGGTTGTTTCCTGTTACCCTACCGACCCTTGCAAAACAGGGATGGTCCTGGAATTATTTTTATTTGTAAATTTTTAACATTTTCTGGCAATTTTTAGACATTTTTCCTGTGATTTTCATATTTTTTCATCAGGTTTCATGGAGCTTATCTAGGTCCTTATCTATTGGTGTACAGTTCATAACATTCATTCATATTTTTTACATGAGCTTCACATTCCTTGTGTTTTTCATAACTCTACTGTAAAATCATAGAGTCCAACATGTCTACCCATACATTTCTATACAAAATCAAAAAAAAAAAAAATCAAAAAGAAAAAAATCCGACCTACCGACCCTAGATAATTGAGGCATGTAACTGGAAACACTATTTTTTTTTGCCTAACAGTATCCTTGTGTTCTATGTACCCTATTGTAGTCATACCCCTTACGAATTTGGGGTAAATCCCAAAATCGCAATAGATTCAAAATCGCAGAGATATTTGAGGCACTTTTCGTCATGTGGGACTCGACCGTAATGGTGTATATAAAAATAAAGATGAGGGCACAGCATAATGAACAAAAGGGTAGTTTCCCATTCTCTTGCAATTTCTTACAATCACAATGCAGCTAAAACAGTCTATGTTTGGACAAATGGAAAGTAATAAATCAATTGACTTACAGTCAATATTTTGCATTTTCATAAGAAATGATACATTAAGTTTCCGTAAAAATATAACAATGCATTTTGTTCATGCCAACCAAACAGGTGTCCCAGAAGTGTCTGACTTTATAGTGTCTGTCCGACTCAGTGAGCCTTAACCCTAGTGTTGTTGATCATGTGCGAAATAATGGAAGGCTCTGCAATTTTAATTACCTCATACATCTGAAAATTAGGGGGTCACTTCTGGTGAATTTATAGAGGTATATCCAAGCAATATAGGCACATAAACTATGGGTCTATAATCCTGGAATAGAGGCCTGTGGACTATATTCTGTCAATTCTATGAAGAAACTGTTCTTTTCACGGAACATAAACGCTCAATTCCATGAAATGCTTTGCATAGACCCCATATCTCTCTATACAGTTCCCCCAATTATATATTCTGAATCCCAGCAACCTACCGGTATAATCCAAATTTTAAAGCTTCACTGCCATTTTTCTTTTTGCAACAGCGGGACTTGCTATTTGCAATGGGGTGTCAGATCCCTTGCAATATGAAGTACATCTGACTGCCCTGATCTGTAATAAACCCTGAATTGCAGAATCTTTGAATGGATATTGTATTGCATCGTTAGATTCTTCATATAGACCAATAATTAAAATCACTTTCCTAGAAGGTCGAATCACACATGGCGATTTAGGGCGCAAATATCTCTGCGATTTTGTCCTTTACATTATAGGGACCTTCCTGAGCCCCTAGATCGCAAGGATCAGTGTAAACTGACTGTTGGATTCAGGATAGTGTAGATTAACCTAAAGACGACCTTTCCTGTGCAGGCCTTCAATGAGGGATTTGTAGTGGGTAATATCTCTGAGAGTTTTAGGTCCTCAGACTTCCAAAAGGCACTGAATGAAAGATAATTGTTTAGGCTTTTTTACCTGCGATATCTTGAAAATCCATGTTTATAATATATATCTAGTTTATCACCCTTACTAAGAACATTCCATGTAGTTCATTTTCACCTTGAGATGACCACTTTGCATCTTGAGACGACCACTTGAAACACAGCCTTTGAATGGGGCCATTTTCATTAAGCCATAATTTCAAAAAAGAATAAGTGTCTTACATAGATATATAATATAATGTTACTGTTGATGGTGCTGTATTGTAATGAAAATGTATGTTTTGCAGCAGCTAAATTGGAAGGGATAATTCAGTAAAGATTATGTTCATCATAGTTGCCATCCCCATCCAATTAGAGGTAATAATCCTACCCCTGCATTAAAAAGGCTTTGTTTTATTATTATCTATCAATATCCACCAAAGTTACATTTTAGTTTGACTTAGCATTTATGTTCTTGGTGTCATATGGTTCCTTTGCATACTACTCTTAATAGGAAAACACCAAAGTTTGAAACCCATGCATAGAGATATCATCTAGAGAATGCAACGTCCCAAGATATTATGGATATGAATCTTTTGATGTAATCCTACATAATCAGCGGTTTTTACTCAATTAAAGGCATAATTCTCTCTTGGAGTGGTGGTCGATTCAAGGTAAAATGGTGGTCATCTCATGGTCAAATTGGCATGCCTGGGAAAATGAGTCCTAAACTGAAAGTATTTAACATTTCTGAACATTTGTTTATGTCATCATTTACTTATAATATATATCTATGTCTAGAATCAATATTTTGTACATGTGAACAATCTCAATGTTCAGAATCTGCAACCAAAGTTAAAGATTTCTGGTGAAATGGCCAGTTGGCCATGATAAAAACCAGTCAAACATGGGTTCTTTGGTGTATTGTTATACAATGATAAATACTCAACATATAGTCCATGAGATACTATAACACCTCTATTTCAGGAATATTAGAGGTACAGCCCCATACAGTTTGTAAAAGTGAGAAAAACAAGGTGGCAGGTGGTCAACTCAAGGTATGTGGTCGTCTTTAGGTTAACCTACCCTAAGTTGAACAATCCTTGCATTCTAGGGGCCCAGGAAGGCCCCTAGGGTGCAAAAAAAAGTCGCAGTGATATTTTATTCCTAAATCGCCATGTGGGATTCGACCTAGAGGTTCTATTTATTTTCAAGAGACCATTTTGCATACTTATCAAACGGAATAGCACTGGAACTGGTAGTAAAGTGAAGTGGCCAAGTGATATTGAGAACTACAGGTTGATTAATATTATTGCACATTATTGTAAACCCCTATCGGAGATTTATTCAATTTAATATAGGAGCATTACTATATAAGCACCAGCAGTTAACACCTAGTGGCTTACCGATTAATGATAATTGACTTTGACCTGTAATTATCAAATTAGTAGCCCCACGTGCGGGGTGTGCTGTCAGCAGGGATAGAGTATATCAATCAGCGGGGCATTCTACTTACACAATGCAGCCTAACGTGTCAATAAAAACGCACCTAACCCCCTTTAATTCTGTTTGGTTTTGATGGGTGTAGGCCATCACATGCGACTATTCGTCTGGACCGGTCAGTACATCTAATTCCCCAGTGGGCCTGCCTTGCCCTACTCGCGCTCTGAGGTAAGTATGAAAGGTGTCCACAGGTGTTGTGTATTAGTGGGACAGGGATTGTCCAGCGACTGCCAACATTACAAAACCCACCCAGGTGTGCAAAGACGGCCTTTGTTTTTCTTTGGGGTGCCCTCTGGGTTACATAAGAAGCTTCTTGGGTGGGAACCTTAATGCAGGAAGCCGGACACCTACTTATTCTTTCGATATAGATACCTACTACCGCCCTACAGGCCCTCCTTTTAGTGCTTGTGGAATTTTCATCTCTATGTATGTGGATAAGTGTGTGGACCGCCCCTGTTATTCAAGGGTTCGCCTACGATCATAAAGCAATACCACAACCAAGATCAGTGGCGGATTTAGAGGGGGGACGGGGGCGCGCGCACCCCCCCCCCCCTTTTTCCCAGTACTTAAGAGTTTAATTACATATTTTGGACCCCAAAGTTTCCTCAAAAATAGGGGGTGTGCCCCCTCCATTGGGGGGCACCCCCTCCTTTTCAAAATCCTGGATCCGCCATTGAAGATCAGACTTAACAATGGTTGAACAATTAAACTGTATTTCCTCGTGTATAAACCGAGCCCTGTGTATATATAATATTCCCTCATATATACCTGCTAAGCGCCCATCCGTATTTCTTACCTATACTGTTATTTTAAAAAGAAAACAATATTTAGTGGGGAGATCATTCGGACTTATTGAAATGAAGGGGAAAATATCACCACAGTGCTTTTACATGCATATTTAACATTCAGAAATGCTTTTCAAGCTCGTAGTGGCAGACAGTGACTCAAGTCCACTAAAGACACGGGCCTCCCCAGCCCCAGGCCATCTTTAAAAGGGGTCTATGTCTTGCTTTTCTATCCTCTCTGAGTGTGGGTGGTGTCCATATGCGCGGGCACTGGCACATATTCATTCCTTGAATCTCCTCTTTCCTGTCCCCTCTTTCTTACATGTGTCTGGTGTCCATATGCACGGGCACAGGCACATGTATTCCTTTGTGATGTGATGTCTAATGTACTTTCTCCGCCATGAATATGACCTTAGCTGTCGGCTTGGCGTTAAACAACCATTACTCACTCACTCTCCACTAAAGACATATCCTACTCTCATACCCCAGGAGGCCGTTTCACCGCATTTAATACAATAAACACGAACGTCCGTATTTTAGATAGTCCGTGTATCAAATTTATGTCAATATTTGAACACCTATACTGCCTCCTCCCCCGGTCGCAGCGGGTTTTCAATTATGAAATTATCTCTATTATTGCAATACATTGGGAATGGATTTTTTTTTCATTCACCTTGTATGTGTGTACTTTCGGTAAATAAAATTCTTCAACAACAACAACAACAACTTTATTCCGTAAGAATACGATTAACGATCACATTTGATGAGCACGTCTTATTTTGAAAATAAAGACATTCATATGACTGTGTTGGCATAGCTGTATATAAATGAGAAGATATTGATTTATATACTCGTGGCAATTCTTATTTCAAACAATATTTTTTACATGCCACACCCGATAGAATGCACGGCATCAACCCCCCACCCCGACCATTGTTTGAGGGAATCATTGTATTTGTAAGCAGCTAAGCAGGTAAGACAGTCAACCCCCACCTCTGACACACGCAGAACACTCTTTCTGCGTGGCTGTTCATACAGAATGCAGCAGGGGATTCCTGCATGTAAAGACCAGCATGGTGTCAAGCAACATAATCGGTAGTTAAACGCTTAGTGTAGAGACAATGCTAGCCAATCAACCACTAATTGAACAAACAAACATTCTAGAATGAATCTCGTTAGAAGTGAGCCCTGACAAAGATGTCAAAGACTTAGGCTCTTTAACTTTGATGGTGCTTGTTTTAATAACACCTTGATGAAAAGAGAAGTGCACTGAAGCGGCATAATAGAAGGAACGATCCCATTTGATGAACATGCCTTATTTGAGATAGGTTGTGTTGGGGGTGTGACATATATCAGATTCTGCCTTTATGCCCATGTTATATATAATGAAAGCACAAAGATTTTTGCTGTATTGATCATTTCCACATCGTAACAATTTTGACAAAATCGTCCACAAATTCAATTGGCTACTAGTATATTGTTCATGGTTTGGCCACATCGTCATTCAAGCTAGTATGTGTAGAGGCTGTGTAGAGTAGGCCTGCGTGCATGATAGGGATCTGACCAACATAACATGCATTCCATTTGATTTGACAGTAGTAACAACTGTCTATGTATATGAAGCCATAGGGAAGAGCTCGAAGTAGGCCTAGTACTAGTGGATTAGATTGTGAGAAGCAGATTGTATGATCTAGCAGGGACTTGACCTGGCAGTCCATAGAGTGTTGAAGAGTGCTTGCCGCGCGTGGATTTCCCACGAGATTGCTATTTACGTTTATTCTTCACGCCCTCCTACCGCAGACGGGCGCGGTAAAGGTCAGCCTATAAACGTCGAGCCCCCTGTTCGACACCCAATAGTCCCCTCCTATTGATTACACTCGTCCACTTTCTATTTCCCCCCGAGGCTCGCCAGCCACGCAGGGTGTCACTGGCAGCCCTCTGGGGGTGACGGCCAAATAACAGAAATCGCACCCGCCCAGAGAATAGAATACAAGAGATATTCATTTTAATGTCGTCTGTGCTGGGTGCGTGAATCGTGTCTTTGGGGGGAGTGTGCTGATTTGACTCTCACCACGACCCCGTGTCTAATGTGGATAGAGGCCAACCCCACACCAACGTCTATCCTGCCCTGTGTATTATATGCCTGGCCTTTCTGCGCTCCCTCCACATCAGCCCTATAGAGAGGCAAACGGATATTGACTGTGCACCCTAGCCAGTTAGCTAGACCAGCAAGTTCTATGACACCTAGGCTAGAGCAAGAAGGAAATCATTTACAGAAAAGGTCCTCGCACAGACGCACCCCACGCAGCCCACTAAAAATATATTCCCTTTGGTTTTCTATGGACCCCGGTCATCTACTGGTTTATTAGGATAGTGTTGACACCAAATCTCTAACTCTCATACCCTTCACATATCGTTAAAACCATATCACCAACTCTCTAACCTTACCCCCACAGTTGTGTGAGGTGCCTTGTGTGACAAGTGCACAGTGCGGTTTGTAGGTCCCGTTAAACCCAACATCCTCTCTGTCGTAATGAGCAAATAATTCTGAGCAGACAAACAGAAGGGATAGCCCATGAGGTGGTGCATGGGCTATCCATCCTAGTTGTCTGCTCATATATCTATCCGGATCACCCCACCCCCGACATTAATTGGCCTGCAAAGACATATATATGGTGATGTTGAATATGGCATTGATGTGTAATGGAATTTAACAATGTTGAAGATATTTGCAGCAGCCTGTCTCCCCTTTTCGACCACAGACATTTATCTTTTTTTTCAAGTAAAAACTGGGGAATTGATCATTTTCCATAGAAAATTCAAATTCCACTTTTCTGGGAAGTGACAACTTTTCTGTACCTCAGTGAACGCTTGGTGTCACACACGTAATACATTGTCATTTTTAAGCTCAATAGAACTTAGACAAGGAGTTGGTTTGGGGCCTGTATGTGGGGTCTTAGTGAATGTCCGGTGTGTCGGTGAACGTCATTGTGTGAAATCGGATTGGACTTCATTTAGTGTAAAGCGTCGGCGTGTAAAGTCGACGTTAGCTGCACGGCCACCTGGGGATCGGGGACCTGGCCCAGGGCCGTGCATAATACAAGAGTACACTAACTAACGCCTGTTGACAGGGGGAATTAACGCATTCAATGGTACCGTTAGAGCCTGCAAATATTCAGTGTTTCTAGCAAAGCCAATATTTGCAGACATGCTTTGCTAAGGTTTAGAGGATATTCCGCTCTTCATTATCTCATATCACGTCCTTATGTGATCTGTTCTGATTATGACAAAGTACATATTTTTTTATGAACATTATCATTCCTTAAATGACTGATAATGATTTATTACTGGTAATTCTTAGGTGTAGGCGCAGAGAGTGAAGAAAGATGGGACTGTCGGAACATGTCTATAACACCTACTCCCCTACCCCCAAATTTACAGTCACAACATGATAAAGTAGCTAATGCCTTATGTGGTATGGGCGGCAAAAGGGTCCCTACTAAACCCTACAGAATACAGCCAAAACAACTGTTAGCAGTAAACACCAATTATACCCTGAAGCTCTTGTTTATATGGGAAGAGATTTAGCACTCAAAGAGTGATGGTAGAGTGTCTGGGAGGCCACCTGTGGTGGTCGTGAGTGTTTAATACTTTAGGCTGCTATCAGGATGTCTGCAGCCCTGAAGCCAATCTTTATGCGATCGTTTTGATCCCCGTCATCCAATCCATAAACTAGAAAGATTCCTGTTTCTGTTCACATATTACTAAAATCGTTTTTAGACTAAAAGCAGGGGAAATGTAATCAAAGAACTGACAAATTAGTATATCTTTTAACCTTATATTATAGATTTCCAGACGACGAGTTTCTGGAAACCAACATCGTCTCATTTGGCTTTACCAAAATGCTGCGGCGCATCAGCCAACCAACACCAACAGGAGGACAGATAAAGTGCTCTCATACCAAAACTACACAACAAGAAGCCCATTGGAAGGTTTTTATCATCTCCCAGTGCACGGCCCACTAAGCTAAATGCAATTGTCCGCCATATAGCACTTTCGGAGTGAACGCACTCCGTGTCTGATCAAGAGAGACCTTTATATGTCCTTCGCAAGCACTGGCGGCTCACGTGCAGCCTCCTGGGCTCCTTTCAAGTACCATTACGACAAACTAACACCTGAAAGTGTTGCTTTTTGACGGTGCCCATGCGGTTGGAAAATTGTTATCATTAAACGAGAGGAGAGAATGGGCTGGTGGGGGTCTGGCGTTTCCGGGATTCTGTGGTCGCATGAGATGTCAGCCTAAGGCCGATTACCTGCTCCTGAGTTGCTCGTGTGATCTCCCGTTCTCTCGTATGATTCTGTGTGATCTCGTGCAGCCTTGGACAAAAGCCAGTTGAGCGGTGAGGCGATCCTGCTTTGTCGTAGCAGGCCCTACCAATTAGAGGCCCCTCAATGTAGAAACACCCCCTTTTGTTCGGGGCCCGACCAAATTCACGCCTTGTTGGTTTTTGCTTTTAATTCATCTAATAGAAATGGGGAGATAATAGAGACAGGGAGTGGGGTGATTGTCGATTGTTGCTTCAGCGAGAAGAGTAGGCGCGGACAGTGAGCTGCTCCTCACGCGGCTACCTCACTGTCACCTAGCACAATTTATGGGCGTCCACATGGATGAATCGGACATCTCTCTTGAGTTCTTATATATACCCACGTATACATGTATATGTTCTGCTTCCTCCCTCAGTCTTTCTCAGTGTCTGCCTGTCAGTATATAGGCCAGGTATTCCCTCAATATGCCTGGAGGGAACTTTATATATTTTTCTGACACATATTTGCAGTGAGTAATGGACTCTTTTTTTGTCCAAATCTCTGTCCTCCTGCCTGCCCAGGTAGGCCTTGGGTAGGCCCTCCAGCATCTTAATGAATGATTGCACAGATTGCATGCATTGGGTACAATATTGTATTGCCCCGGCGTATTTCCCTTTTCATATTATTGCCATCCTAATTTTAGTAGACAAATAGAATTTTATTGAGATTTCAAATAACAAGGGTTATCATTTTGGATAGCCCTAGACCCCAGAAATCTATATGCCTTTTGGGGGTCTAGGGTGCAGCACCCCCTTGCTCTTGGCTACACTGCAACAAAACCGATTACCTCCCACCTCCCACACACATCTTAGTTAGTGCACAAAAAACTCTTTGATGGTGGGAACCAACTGCAAAATTTAAGTACCCTTTTGGTCATTTGACAACCTTCTAATAACTATACAATGTTTATCAGCCCCCGCTTCCCTTTTTTTTCAAAAAGTCAGCTGACAGTCCCTTTGCCCCCCCCCCCCATGTTAGAATAAGGCCAATTCGTGGTACATACCAGAAAGGAATATGATAATTCTGGGTTGAATACATTATACGTTTAGGCTCCTTGACCTCTGTATAAATTTTAAAGGCATTGGCAGCCCCTGTTTCTAATATTTCAGGAAATGAACAGTGCTTTTTCTTTCTTTCATAGATACGTAGATGACACAGCCCCCGTGCACAGCCCTCCAGTGTTGCCACAACAGTTGGTACCCAAACCTAGAGACTGAGTTACCCCCCCCCCCCCGCCTAATATGCAATCCACAGAATGCTATGTCAGTGACTATTAAGTTGCTTGGAATAGCAAGGTAAATAAAGAGAAACTTTTTCATGCCAAGGCTATCAGCATTTACACAAAATGCAACACCATTAATACTATCAACTCGTGTGAAAATAATGCCTATATCCAACAGTCCACATTGTGTTTCTTTCATCTTCTCTGCAACTTGGAAGTAAAAAATCATTGGGACTACATAGATGAGAGAGGCAGAGATCATGGCATGGGGGTAATTGAATGGTTTTTAATTTCTTCCCCTTGTCCCTATATCAAAGCAGATAGGGCACGTAAACGTGACCCCAGTCTAAAATCCGTAAACTGGTTCAAAATATCTCCCACCTTCATATTGTTGGCTTAGTGCATATTTTGCAGGTGGTTGAAACGAGCCTTGGTGGGTCGGGTGGGGAGTTTGATTGACAGGTTGTGACCGTGCTACTGACACGTTTAGCGTCAGGGCGCAGTGGGCGGCCATATTGTGTGCATGTGGGGGGCCCGGCAGGTAAGCAGTGGGAGATCATTAGGGTGCCTTATAGTACTGTACCCAGGGGACAGCTTAGTCAATCAGTCAGCAGTTAACCTATAGCCTTCATCCACCCCACAGTACATGTATAGATGTGAACCCATTAGGAGGTATACATACATTCATGATGGAGGTATATTGTCTCCATGTGTGATCTTCACGTGCTTTACAGTAACACATACCTTTATAATGTAAGAGTATTCATTTTACGTTCCTCTATAGAGAAAGGCATGTGAGAGCCCGGTGTGGTGGCCAGCATGTATACTTTGTGTCATACCATTTGCTTTCCTTTCTTTTATAGAATTTAAACAGTCCAGACGTATTGGAAGAGATGATTAATGCCCCCCCCCTTCAAAAAATGATGAATACACCAATTCCAGGCAAATAAGATATACTATTTGGTAGATGCTACGGATCTATAGATACATTAATTTTGAGCCAGCATTAAATAGTGAACTTGCAATTTATACAGTATTTGACCGTAGATGCCTCAAATAATGTCAGATTTTTATTTATTTATTTTTGCTCTATCCCTGGTTCGTGACACCTAGACTAGAGTCTTCACGGTTCTACACCTGGGGCACTCGTGCCAGAGTGTTAATTCAAAACAGCCAAACAATATAGGGGATTTTACTAATTCCATTCATAGGTAAGGCCAAAAAAAAAGTGTTGAATTTCCGGTAACATGCTCAAAAATGTTGAGGTCGGATTTTTTTTTTTAGTATCTCAGGCCTCATATGGTCAAACTTTGCTAGGGTTTCACTGGTTATTATAACAAAGGATCGTTTCCTGTGTGACATGAGGGAAAATGAAAGTAAAATAGTTGTATATGTTTTGAATAAAGACCCTGAGATGAAATTTTGAAAAATGTTGAATAAATCTTGAAAAAAAAAATCTTGAAAAGATCTTGAAAAAAAAATCTGAAAAATCTGAAAAAATTCTCAAAAAATCCTGAGGTCGGCCCCTTTGACCTGAGGTCGGTCGGGTGACCGGAACCTTTTTTTTTGGCCCAATTGTGTTAATGGCGGGGAGGTGTGAATGGCAATTCTAATCTTGATAGCCTACTCTATATACGTGAACATGAGCGCTAATACCCCACTACCACATAATATATACATGCTCCCCAGGGCACATGAAGAGCTCTTATAATATTAAGACTTCACACTCCAACCTTTCGACGCCCCATCCCCAAGTCAAGAAACTGCTTCAGACACCCATGTATTCCTGTTGTTGGCGATGTTGTGTACTATATCATTATTGATGGCGAGTGGGATGGGTACGATGTAACTGATAATCTCGGATAAGTCACATACAGAAACTTGTAGACTCTCTGGGTGAGACAATCGACCATGTATTTATGTATGTTACCGACTTTATGTGCACTTATTCCGCCCCCCCCCCCCGACATTGAATAACTCTGGTATCCTGAGTGTAGACAAAGCTTTCTGTGCCCAGCAATCTGATGATTTAATAATCATTTCCCTGTGTTTGCCAGTCATTCCAGTATGAAAACATGATTTCGAAAATATACATACGACAAACAGCAGGAATTACAATATGCACCTGAAGATATCTCAATATCAACTAGATCCAATATAACATGAAGTAAGATTAACACAGTTTCATATAGTTAAGTTGTATTTATTAACGTAAGGAAATTGGATGTAATAACAGGAGAAAAATTACTATGAGAAACATGATGTGATGTTCATAAATGTCCACTGCCTGTAATCATCCCTGAGCATACATCTACAACACATGGAATATAAATTCATATCATGCATTCTTGAATTTCTTCTGCACATTGTCTATTTGTATTTATATATGGGTTGCACTTAGTGAGAAGCCATACCTGGATGTATACGTTGACTGTCCGTGTAATTTGGTAATATATCTGAATGAGTACTATAGCTCAGGTGTCCACAACAAACCTACATGTATATATCACAGGTGAATTATAAATCCACACATGATCAACATCCTAAACCATCACTCGGTTCACGCCAGGTATGTCAAGGTATGTGGTGCAGGAGTGGACGTCCCAGTCATTGAGCTGACCAGCGCTCAGTCCGCCAGTAGTGCCGTATATCCACTGTAGTGCTCTGATAGATTGGTGACAGGCTGATCTCTGTTAGATCCAGACACACAGACATACACGTAGTACTAGCTGTCACAGAGGTGAGACAAGTTGGATCCCTGGGTGATGATGAGGCCGTCAGGTGTTGTGATAGGGGTGGTCACTGGGTCAAGGTTGTTTCACCTGTAGTAAGGATCAACACCTCAGTAGGAGAGATGGATTGGAGACTGGATAGACGTGGGGGTGTTGGTAGCGCTACCGCCCTCCCCCTTCCTAATACCTGACAATCACGCTGAGGTCGTGGCCTATTTGCATGCAAGTCAATAACATTAGCCTCTGCAGCCTCCACCACAGCACCTCCACCATCGTCCCCTACCCTACCCTGTAGGCTTGTCCCCTGTACACCATCAACCACTGACCACCAGTGTAGTCAGCATGGTACCCAGCTCACCCAATCCACACACGTCAATTAACAAATCAGCTATAACAAATAAGGAGTGCGGTCCAGATTGATTGGCAGTTGGCCCCTGCGCCCCACCCCCACAGTGCAGGCTTGGCCCGTACAATGGGCGCGCGGCCTGATTGGGCGCGCCTCTAGCGGCCACTTGACTATATAAGCCCCGCCCCCTTAGCGGGCTTAGCGACCTGGGTCGGCAGTTTGTCTATCATATCAGGGTATAGACGGAGTAGCTGCCACAGGCACCGGTCCACTCTGCCCGCCACACACCTTCGACATCCGCCATGTACGTCGACACGGGTAAGTTAAGGACCAGTTTGTGATATAGTACTTCATCTGTTTCACTTGCTGAGACTGCTGCTCAGCCCTTCTACTTTTCTGTTGTTACTGCGCCATGCAGACCCACTAACCTGTCCCACACTCACTCTGCAGCAGTTCATGTTGTTGTCTCCCATCTTAGTTTGTGCAGAAGGGCCAGTTGGATATACTACTACCACGACAACTACTGGCAGTGCCATATAGCAGGTTCAGGATAAATCAGTTTGGCTAGTTGTAGTTTGGGGTTTGTTGGGGTTTCTGTTGTACTGAAGAAGGGGGGTACTCCGTGTGGGTGTGTGGAGGTACCAGTGCCTATGGATGATGCGTCCTTAGGCTGCCTGTAGGAGTGCTGCAGAGAGGACCCCCCCCCCTCCTGTCGTGAAGTGGGCATGTCTGAGGCAGCCCGCTCCCACATACTGATGAGCTGGCCGTGCGCATGCGCCCAGCCGGTCGTAATTTGTCAGTAGTGAAGTAGACTACAAAAGGCGCGCAAGTGTCATTGGTACGCATAACAGGCCGGCCATAACGAGCATCTGGAGACACTTATCATAACATTATAAGATATCATTCAAAGTGGGTGCACTTGGGTCTTGGCGCTTCCAGTGGTACGGGAGCCTCTGGCCGAGTCGCAGCCACCAGCAGCCAGGCAGATTCTTCCTCCAGTGGGAAGCCATCCAAGCAACTCCTGCAGACCAGTGCTCGCCTCCTCCACCTTCTCAGGTGCTCACTTCACTTCAACTTAGTAGGCGGGCTGATCCTCTCTCCACAATACCACTGCCATTGGACCCAGGCCGCCTCTCCCGCTGCCACTTGGTCCCCTTCCTCCTGCTCTTGTAGAGTGGACCTGGGGACGAGGGCCACCACCACCACCACCTCACCTCCACCACCCACCTTTGTCACCACCACCACTACTTCCTCTATCTACTACCATCTCTACTACACATACACCCACCTTTCATTGTGTTGAGGGTTGAAATAGAATGTCCTTCAGTCCTAAGCACACTACGCCGTTTTCCGTGACAGATATCCTCAGCCCCATCGAAGAGAGCTACAAGAAGCAGCAGCTGGAGGCGGGCATCGCTCCGCTCGGACCGTACGGACAGAGGGGTCAGAGCGGCATGGCGGCGGCGGCGGCCAGCATGGGCGGGATGGCCGGGGCGAACCCATACCACAACTATGTGCCCCAGCTGTCTCATCATACCTCCTCCTTCCCGTCCCAGTACTGTAACGGGTCTGAGTTATCTCACTACGGCGACCCCATGTCGGGCAGACACAGTTCGGCATCATGGTACAACACCACACAGGACCCACGACTAGCAAGTAAGTAGCTCCTCTTCTAACTCAGTCTAAACCTACTTAAGCTATCTCCTTCATTTCTCCTTAAGGTGCAGGGTCCCACTGATAGTGTAAGATATATGGGTTAGGGTCAACAGTGGTTGGGAATAGCATCACCACGGTGTAGTAATTCCACTTGTCAGCTTCCATGTACAAAACACGTCCAACTACTTGTAGTATAGTCTTTACACATGTAGATATTGGCACATACACAAGGGTACCTCACAGAGGCCATAGGCATAGCATGTGACAACCACATTACAGCTCACACAGCATGAATTCGCATGTCATTTTATTTAGATAATTACAAAGAAGGTTCGAAGAATCATAATCATGTTTTCTCATTGATGTGAACTTTATACATTGGCAATAATCATATAAAGATATGACAGGATAAATAAGTGCATTTGAGGTTATACATTATAGCTGTATTCTTATTTTGGTACCCATATCTTTATTCACATACATGAGTAGCATGTTATACAGTAGACAGTAGAGTTGGACACACACACACAGAGGAGGTAATTCTGTGACTGTGTCTATCTCTTCTCCCTCACGAGTTGCTGTGTCAACACAGCAGCACTTGTGGCGGTGAGGTGTGGAGGAGGTTATACATGCTGGAGGGCTGCAGTGCTTATACACACTGACCTACTCCACATTGCCTCCTCCTGCACCACCTTCACTACACCAGCCCCTGCTGTACCACCACTACTGATGGTCAGCTGGGAGGTGCACTGCTTCATCCTTAATGAGATGTTTGCACGTAGACTTAATCGGCCAGTCATGTTTACTCGACCCTCGGTAGGACCACTCCAGCTTAGACGATAAACCCCCTCCTAGACTCTACAAAAACTAGTCCCCCTCTTGTCGATATACGTTATATTTCCATCATCCACTTGGTAGGGGCACTGGAGGAGGCCCCCACTCTACAACATGGTGACACAGTGCTATCTCCTTGACAATAGGCCTACTCGGCAGCCTTTGTCTCCCTGCCTGACCCCTCTTCTCACCGAGTGTGAAATCCACAAGTAAACTCCCGCCCCTGGCAAAGTACACCACTCGGCCTTAGTGTGGCGGGGTTACTAGGGTAGAAGCAAGATCTATGGGCAACAGATTAGCATTATAGTTCAGTTTAGTTTCCACCAATACGAGTAATAGTCGACAAATGGGTTGATGATGATAGCCAGTTTTAGCAGACATAGCCCGGTGCAAAGGCCCTGCTCTATACTACTCACGTCCAGCCGCTGAAGCGGACGCGCGCATACTGCGGCCACAGTACCAACCCTGCGTCTTCTACTTACCACTTTACCTAGCGTAGAAGGCAAACCCGTGTAATATTTTCTGCACATATTACGCAGGCAGACTTTGGGAAGATGCTATACGGTACAGTTAGTTTTTTTCACATATACGCCGCGCCCTATGCGCGAGGTCGTACGGTGTTTACTCATCAATATCAAACCCTTATTACTCCCTGGATCCTTACCTCCATGAAGTAGAACACCCTCGTTTTTCAATTAAGATGTCAAAAGTTTTAATATTGATTTTAGTATGTTTTTTTTTTATTCGGTGTATTTACATACACACACTCTAAATTTACAACACTAACATATAGTCTGGCGGTGATTTTACATATAATATTAAATCCTCAGTGATTCATCAAAACTCACAGTCGGGTAGATATTATTTCTAGGAATGTCTACTGTTACGTGTCAGGGCATTACTTGATCCCAGTAAGCATTGAGCCTATTACGGTGGATTAACCCACATTTAAGCACATTAGGATGAGGGCCGTCCTCACAACATATATCGGACATATGATTAGAATTTTCTATAGAGTGCAGAGAAACATGGGGAACTCTTTCACCCAGCAACAGTCGTCCAACCGCATTCACAGCACCAAATAATGTATATAGGTGAGGGATGAGGGAGCTCAGTGTAAGGAGTCGGGGTGCGCGGCAGAAGGGGGGGGTGTAAAAAGGCCTTTACAAACGTGCTATACCCATGCGGTGAATAATGTTGATCCTCCCTGTGCAGGTTAGGTTTCGCTACCTAGTGACGGCCATGATTAAAGGATGCCGCCTGTTCACAGGTAAACGCTAACGTCCCCAATACGCGGCAGTCGTCCCGCCGCACGGAGCACGGATCAGGCGGCGTGTGGGCGCACAAAGGCGGCTACCGCGTCCCGGTACGCCGCCGTGCGGGCGGCCCGCGGCTCTACATGCTGTCCTGTCAGGCTATCATCTCTATAAAATATTCACCCAGGTTTCTGTATTTAATTCTGTAGCAAGTACACACTTCTATATCCCAATACTGACAATTCCGGGTGAGTCGACAGTAGTTAAACGGGGTTAAACCTGGATATAAACAACCAAACTGACGGGAGAGGCATTGTCTTGGGATGTTTACATAAGTAGTATAGGAAATGTTAGAATGTGTTTGGGGGTAGAATACAGCCTTGCAAATACATTCCTCATGGGGACCACTTCAAACATAGTTGGTGAACCTGATCAGTTAATGTTGAAGTTGGTGATTTGTGCTATACATTTAGTATATATGCCTGTCTCAGGTTACAATGTGGGTACACGGCCAGGGCCGGATACCCGTCTTCATGGGGAGCATAGCCCCTACAATACAGGTGTCAGTGTCACTGTCCATACACCCGTTCTGCACAGTCAGTGTGCTGACATCTCCCTTACTGTCCAACAGTCATCCTGCTGTGTCGCTATACATGGTGGCAGTGGTCAACATGGTGAGGTGTGAGTCTGATATCACTATGGGCCATAGGCCATAAAGACCATAGGTCATTCTCAGCGTGGTATCGTAACACTATTTTAGACTAGTATGGTGACTACACACGTTGTCAACTCGTTAACTCCACACCTAATATAAATACTGCAGAATCGGGTAGAAACCCACCACATCTCTTCTGCACTCGCACACAGACTAATTTGGCAAAAAATAAAACAGCGTCACAGAGAATCGGCACAAAATGTCAATGAAATCAGGTCTGGCATTACTTGCTGTCCTCGACTGTTATCTCTCAGTTGTAGATAACTCTATTTACAAACGCACCCGGTCATGGTTTCATATGGGATTATTGCTGTAATCCAAGTATATCAGATTTTCTGTTTTGTCCCGCTGTTTATAAAAAGAAGGAAGAAGAAATTCACGTGTGGAAATCAATGATGCTACACAACGATAGAAATGTGTCAAATATAATCCCATACGATCTAGAATATCTCTGGTATGTTTCCATGCAGATATGCCCAGGCTAAATAAATGTTCATTTTGATTGGTGGTATTGCTGGCTATCTATCCTAATCACTCAATTACACGTTGGTGTTAACGTATAGGTACAGATAGGTTTGACACACACATTTTGAATGTCCAAGTCCTACCAAAACTACATGGGGTGTGAAATAGGGACCTCCCTGATTGACTCATCAACGTCAACACGTGCGCCACGGGTCAACTGTTCAACACTTAACGTGAACAAATAGAAAACAAAACGGTCGCCATTAAATTACCTCGCCGCTGATAGCATGTGATAAATTATTCCTTCTTTGATCAGCCGTAATGCTGCCAGCAATTGATTTGCTTCACCGCCCCCTCCCATGGCCATCTCCCCCGAGGCGGGCGTTTTCATTTATTCATAAGTTCATCTTGGGGACATTACTGAATGGGAATTGGTTCTGCATTCATTCATTGGTACTCTCAGATACGAATCCCACAGTGATGTTTTCAGATGTTTGCTACATCTCTATCTGTAGATGCTTAAAACGTCAAATTGCTTCGATATATACTGAGTATTCACCACTTTATACGGTTGAGATAATACTTGCCTGCATGGCTATGATACGTCATAAAATAAGTGATAAACTTGATGCTGAATGTGTGCAATATAGACCCCAATGCATAATTGGATCGGACTCAATATGTCTTTCATGAATTCTTGAGACTATTCTAGGTCTGCACTCAATTGGTTTATCCTGATAATTTGACACTGAGCGAATTTAAAGGAATAGAAGATGGGTGTATCTGTGGGGTACGTGAGGTTTGCACTGAAGACATACCTTTATATGTACAGCAGTCTACACCTGACAAACAGAGCTGACAATGAGCTGTAGGATTCCCAGTTGGTGCTGTTTGTAGCGGGCTGTCAACAGCTCCTATAACCCCCGCACAGCTCCCCCACCTTTCTCCCACGGCTCGTCCCCCTCCTGTGTACAGCCGTGAGAACTGCCGACGTGTGTGGGCGGCCGCCAGCCGCGTCTCGCCAATCTGCCGCACATAGACCGCGGTCAGAGTCCAACAGGGGAGCACATCACGGCCACATTATTCACCATAAAGTACCATGGGGGGCTGTGTAATAACGCATGGCCAGGTGCACGTTGGTCGCCCAATCTCTGTGTTGAGTGTTCCATAAAGGGGAGGTCTGTGTGCAGGAGGAATGGGTAGAAATCACTGGGTAAAAGTGGCCAGGGCTCAGGTCTGGGAAGGGGAAAAGGGCAGACAATAGGAAGGGGCGTAAGAAGTAGCCCACCCACACATCTTTCTCTATACTACTGCGTAAGTATGCTCACCCCTCCCCCCCCCCCCATGAAACCACACCTAATATAGACTGTATGGTCGCTTCCTATATATACTTCCATCTAATAGAGATATCTGAACATATGAGGATGACACGGATACAGCACGAACAATAATGGCATATCTCGCCATACAGACTAGACATTTATTTAATACCAGACTGAACCTGTGGACTGTGTGAGGTAGGATTACAGTGCCGCGGGGCATGATTCTGGTGACCTGTAATGGGGGTGTGCTAACCTGATAGTTACTGAGGCAGATCATTGGTCTCATTAACCTTCTCCGCCCCACTTCTCACCCCTGCCTCTCCCTGTGCCAACATGTAGCCTACGCCATGCTTATTAGTCACTCTCAGTTTGATAGCATATTGAAACAGTGTGCACACCATATGCATGTGAACTGATAAACATGCGACGAGTAGCATACTTGCCGCAATGAAGGATTCGGTATAAAGGAATATACAGTAGGAAATCCTAATATTCTGAAATTAAAAAAAAAAAAAGATAACAGCTGCGTCTTACTCAGTGAGCAGGTTATTCATTCCGCTCACACCACGAACGCCCATTTTGATTGAGGTTGTCTCTGCAGAAGGCACCCTGGGATGGATTTGTTGTTAGGATCTGAGGGATTCAATCCTACCCCATGCCCATATGACGGCTCCATGCCACCCCCACCCCATCAGTCCCTGCCATTTTGCCCCCATTCAGAACAACAGCTTATGCAGCGTGCATGTGACCCGTTATGCACACAGGGCGTGCGTGCAACACGTTTAGATGACACCTTGTGTGCTGAGACAGCGTGGGCGTTGTTATGGGGTGCGTTACCGGATCACATTGAGCAGTTATCGTGATCTGCGTCTTATACTTGGTCCTACATGGATAGGTCTGTTTATGCCCGTACAATAATTGCCTGTTTATTAAATCGCATGTGCCTCACAAAAGCAGAAGTCGGAAAGTAAAGCCTTACCCCAAAATAAAAATGATAAATCAATGAATAAATAAATTTAGAAAAAATAAATAAATCCCCCAAATTTGAGGTGCAGGGATAGAAGATACACTTTACTTCAAAGCCCCGGCGCTGCCTCTAGAGCATTTCATGGGGTATTGTCGGCCTGGGAATGTCGGAGACATACAATTATACTCATACAGATTTGGCGCGCACCTTGCTACATGGGGTTTAGAAGTAGTAATATTCCGGTCAGTACAGTAATATTCCCGTCAGTACAGTAATATTCCTGTCAGTACACTGACGGCGGCGGTCCCCAGCAAACACACATACATACCTCCACGACTCGGGTGTCCTGTTGAGCTGCGGATTTCCGTATAGGTGGACGGCAAAGCCGAGTACAGCTGCCCTTTAACCCAGACCTCGACACTCATATTCACCAAAATAACACCATGTCTCTGCTTTTGGAGAAGAAATAAACAAATGGCACTAGAGATAGGTGGCTGTAAGTGTCGTCTTATTCATGGATATTCTATATGTGTAGGTAAACAGGGTACTGGCTGCACTCAGAGCACCAGGCCCTGCATCGGGCATCATGTTGTCGACCTGCCACCGCCAACATTAGTAGGGGACGTGGGGGGGGGGTTAGAGTGAGACTATAAAACCGTATACCTTATCGTGGGTATACAGTAGAGGATGTGTGCTCTAGACTAGATAATCTGCTAGATCCAACACCGGCAGATCCGATTTAGCCTCCACCAATACCTTCCGGCAATCCTCACTTACATTGTGTGGTTGCCATGATTTAATGATATGAAATATCATTTTGATACCATAGACGTAAGGACCTACATGTAGAACTTCCCTGTTATTAAGATACACAGCCTTAGAATAAGTGACCCTTTATATAATATGACTGATGCTGAAATTAAGTTACAATAAAGCTAAAGGGGTGAAATTGTATACAGAGTACCTTGTAACTTACATGCATACATATGCGCGGTATGTTTCTACGTATACATGCACCGTTAGATGTATACGAAGGCCTACTTCTAGGAAAGTTGTGAGTTTACAAATCAAAGTTAGGACAGGGAATCAGTGTAAGAGTATATCGTCAATGAGAAAACTTCTGATTAAAACAAATGTAATACATGCAATAGAAATCAGTTTTGCATATACAAGTGATAATATATGTATTGAAAGTTTCACTTATGTTTTATTTTTGTTGTAGTCTTATTTGCTGATTTTTGTATATTGTTTATTTTTGTTATTTTTTTATGTTGTATCTATTCAAGGCGAATAACTTAACTTAACCCTCTCTTCACCCAATCCACAATGAGGTCCAGCTATCCTTTTCAATCTACGTTCTACTAAAACTCCCTCGTACCGATGTTGTGAGCAGATGTGTCATTTTAAAATGTAGGCTGTGTTTTCTCCTCTGCAGTTTCCCGCCTGATGGGTCCCAGCTCCTGCTCCATGACGTCCATGTCCGGTGGCATGCAGCACATGAACATGTCTGGTCTGGGTGGTCTCGATCAGCACAAGGGGGGCATGCAGTTCCCCATCACCCAGCGCCGAAAACGTCGAGTCCTCTTCAGCCAGGCACAGGTCTACGAGCTCGAGCGGCGGTTCAAGCAACAAAAGTACCTGTCTGCGCCGGAGCGGGAGCACCTTGCCTCCATGATCAACCTCTCTCCGACGCAGGTCAAGATTTGGTTCCAGAACCATCGCTACAAGCACAAGCGCGCGCAGAAGGACAAGGAGAAGATGGAGCAGCAGAGCCAGTCCGGTGGTAACCAGCAGCAGAGCCCGCGACGCGTTGCCGTCCCCGTGCTCGTCAAGGACGGCAAGCCCTGCTCCGGCACCAACAGCTCTGACGCCGCCGGCTCGCAGCCACAGGCGCACGGAGGGCACAGCTCGGGCGGCAGTAGTAGCGGCGGCGGAAGCAGCCAAAGATCCAGTCATCATCACCATCACCACGGGTCGTCGTCTTCAGACCATCACCTTGTCTCCCCTGGGTCGGACTCGGGCAGCGTGCAGCTGAGCGGGTCGGCAGCTGGGTCGGCAGGGTCCTTGTCTAGCAGCTCGGGCTTGTCCTCGCACGGGGGCTCGAGCACAGGAGGCGCGGCCTCCAACAGCCTCACACATGCCTCCCACGTCAACTCGGCGGCGCTGTACGCCGGCGTGAACAGTAACTCCATATCGTCAGCCTACCTGCTCAATGGCCGCACTTGGTGAGGCTAGGCACCTCCTAGAGGTGGTAGTAGTATATGACTCGGCCCGCCACCATCTTGTGCGGGATTACCATTTAGTGTTAGAATGACGGTACGGTGCACGTGGATGTGACCAGCGCCACAATTAGAGGGGACGCAACAAGATGGACCGGCGTCTGCTGGAGGTGAGAGCAGGTCTTCTCCCCCTCCTGCCTCCTTGGCTGCAGAGTCATCAGAGGCAGACAGGTGATGGCACCACTAACACTTGTTCCATGACACCGTGATGTGGGGCAGTGCTACACATGGAAGTGACCGGCCCTGGTCACCAGCAGTATGGTACCTGTACCTAGAGTGGACAGACAATGTATGTTGAGCAGCACGATTTGTACCTGGGTGTTTGCAGTAGGTGTATGTGGTCAGTTATCGCCATTTCCTAGGTTGACCCACACCTTCTACCACCCAGGCTCACGCGCCGTGCTTCTGAAATAGCTCAAATCAAAGACACGCATGTACATTACAAGAGTAGACATGGGCCCTGGAGCTAACAAGGCAGGGTAACAAGGCAACTAACTCTTCTGGCTAACCCATACGTTGGGAAAGGGCCCCTGCCCCGTCTGGAGACAGCTGAGGTATGGCCCGGTGGTGCTCGGGGCAGGTATCACACCGTGGAGCAAGTATTCCCCTGGTGAAGTATGGACTAGGTGCGTACCTTCACATGTGCGTACACGTCGGGACGCATATGTGTGTACGTCAGGAGGGACATCTCATGTGTGCTGGTATGCCGGGATGCATCCTGACTTAGGTGTACGTCAGTGCGTACACTTCCATGTGTGTACGTCGGTACGCATCATTGTATGTGTGTACGTCGGCAGCTGCCAAGCCCTGAACCCTAGTCAGAATACGCGAACGAGGACTTGTGTCTGACTGAATTCTGCAGAAGCAAAGAATGCTTTATTACTAACTGAAGCCAGTTTTAGCATCGTCCATGCAGGGTACATACACTATAAAATAGACATTTCTATGACTTTATCCAGTATGTTTTGACATGGGGTGTCCTACAATGTATAGGAACAGAACAACCCCCCTATTAAGGAACCATCTCATAGTTTCTGAATAACAGACATTCCAAGCCATTGCTATTGCTTTTCACGTGCTAGCCACTGTAATGAGAACTTCAAATATGTGACACGATCTGCGAAAAGGGGTCTTAGTGCAGGGGGCAATAAGACCCCCTTTCCCAGTACATGTCACATATGTAATGATTGCATGTGTATAAGGTTTTCAAAATGGACAGAGCAGCTGTAGAAATACTATAATATAGCCTTTCAATATTATCTGTATGTTAATGGTTCAAAACCAGCATGAAGGAGTGACTGCCAGACTACACAATCACCTCAATCAAGTAACTATAAATTGAATCTTAATATAGACGCGGCCCCGACTTTAGAGCCTTGAATATATAGCACAATCCTATTATTTTCATGACAAATTTGATTTGAATATTTCAGAGGTTAAATGAATTTTGATTGGTTCAATACTTTGTAGATCTTTGTATTATTTCTTAATTCGGAGTTTTCGGAGAGGGATGCAATTACATTTTCCTACCTTATATACAATTAGAGATTGGTCTTTATGATATACAATGTATGTC
This sequence comes from Acholoe squamosa, assembly GCA_949317995.1. Lineage (NCBI taxonomy): Eukaryota > Metazoa > Annelida > Polychaeta > Phyllodocida > Polynoidae > Acholoe > Acholoe squamosa. The sequence continues at coordinate 54,087,538 of OX439035.1, read as the reverse complement.
TACTATGTTGGGCTAACACTATATTGATCTCAAGGCTGGTTTCTATACGAGAAAAAATTATACACCAAATATAGGTAAATATCCATGCATGCTTTTGTACATTTACGGTAAAACAAGATAATGCAGATTATGTATACAGATCTCACATGACAATAGCTGATACTTTTTTTTTGTTTTGGACTACTTTGTATTTTCTTTGATATGCACTATATATTGTTTACAATATGGTTGTGGACGCATGTGTTATTACTTGTTGATGATGAATTTACACAAAGTGTACAATAATTATATAACTCTACAGTTACAGAGAAAATTTAAAGCCTCTACATCATACCGTTGGGGTGATAATCATGTGTAGGGATTCTCTTACATGTTTTGACATGTATATTTACACAACATTCCCAAAATTATTAGATATTCCCAGTGAATGTCAACTGTTAAATGAAGACGTGAGGTGCAAACATATTTAGCATACAACATTCCAGCCTACAGCATGGCATGTAGAGTCATTCACTATTCATTTTAGAGGTACATTTATCACAAAACTCTCACCCAATTAAGTATTATTTATAAATGGCGTGTAAATATGATTAACATGAAGGAGCAAATGTTAGACAGAATGAAAGTTGAATACGAAGCTTACTTCCTCAATGTTGTACATTAATATGAGAGATTAAATGGTTTTGTTTTTAGGGGGGGGGGCAAATTGAATTTGAAGGAAAGTTCATGCAATAGATTTCTCCTTGGATTACTGGTAGATGCACTTTTCATGTCTAGCATTCCTCGTGTTTAGTATATACGATGTAGTTTAATGATGTCGGATTTATCTCGTGACTGTTGATATACCATTATTTTAAAATAAAATGCTGTCGATTGTATACAAGCTGTTCTTTCGTGTATTATGTTTGGCTATATAATTTCATATTCGGGGCTGTGTACTGGGGGCATAGTAGACAAGCTCAGGTTTAGAGTCTTTGATATAGACACTCGTCAGTGGCCTCGCAGAACTGATACCCCTGGTGGGGCGCGCGGATCATCCTTTGTGCGCACCTGCTGACAATTCCCAGTTCTCCTCGCATCCACTGAGATTGTTGATGACGATGAATAGGTCGGTTATCATGCAGAAGGCTTTGTCTGGTTCTCACCTGGCAACAGAACCTGTAGGCTTCCACCCCCACCCCATCCCCAACACATAGACACAATGAAGGTTGTACCAATGCACAGTAGTCGCTCCATCTAGTCGCTACCTCGCTTCATTAACAGGCCTATTTTGCGTAATTCGACGATTCCACCCTCGTTCAAAATGAGCATTTTAATTAACGAGACTATCGACGAGGGACAAAGGCGCTGTCGTCGTCTGACGCGATGGGTGCGCATACCAATCTCTCACGGCCCTACCGCTTCCACACGGCCTCAAGCGGGTGCTGATGGGTATTAACAATGTAAACGGTTTAGGCAAATTGGGCGCTGTGTTGCTGTGGTTGCGACGCATGTTTAATTAAATAGTTTGCATGCAAGTGAGTAATACACGCACAGGCGTCCAAGACGGCACCTTGCGAACAGAAACTACTCATAAATGGCACTGAGAATGCCAAATTGGTCATAGAAAATAGGGGGGGGGACAAGAATATTTGCAATACAAGTCCACACTTAGGTGGTGAGAAACTAGAGGTACTTATCCATTTTTCCTCCATAGACATCTGCATTTGCACAACTATGATTTCACAGTGTATGACTATGGGTATGGGACCGAGGAAAATTGAGATTTTACTATTTGCAGGTTAAAAGTAACCATGAACACCTTTCATTATGTGCCTGCTTGCATAAATAATAATACTAATCTAACAGTGATTTATGGTAAATATGGCAGAGCGACCAAACATTGCTATAATATGGATGTTGTGTGAGCGAGGAATGAAGCATGGGCTGCATGGAGGACGGATCATAGTACTGACTGCCCTCTAGTGCAGGTATATACATGCAGTGGCCGACTGCTGTCACCTCTGTCACCTCTCCCCCCACCAATCACCACACCTCACATGCTTGCTCGCCCCAGTTCTACAAAACGTCGTTATACATGTCGCATGCTGAAAGACCGTGGGAGCCACACGCCTCCATCGGGCCTGCCTACCCCTAATCTCCGCCACCCCGCCTACGTATCGATCGGTCTCCACTGCCAACCGTAAACGGCTTTTAACGGCACTAAACGGGGGCGGTTCGTCACTAATTGAAATCCAATGCCGCGCGGCACGAAGCAGATCCACCAGCGTCCCATGGCAGATTTACGCTTGTCGCCAATGCCTGGCCTTCATAACACTTATGTTGTATTAAACACCTTCTTCCAAAAAAAAGGACCTGCAAAGTATAACACTGCAGCTAACATTATAAAGAAAGCATTCAGAATTGCACGGCAGGAACATTTCCCTGACCTCCTTCCCCCTTTCCTACGCCATGCAATGAAAACATAAATACAGGAATCATGGTACAGGGAATAGCATTATCTACAATCGATTATTCAACATTTGCCAGAGTAAACTTTTTGATTTAAAATCTAATTTGCATGCTAGTACCCATGCTCATACATTGAACGCGATATTTGACTTGTATATATATATATATATATATATATATATATATATATATATATATATATATATATATATATATATATATATATATATAGACAAATCTCGTAGCCCATTTAATCTATTGAACGTCCCGTCTGTATAACAACATCTGATAACTGATGATTGTCTCAAGAAAGATAACTTGAAGCTGAACAATGTTGTCCTCCTGACCCCCTGATAAGACAGCGCCAGCACGTCCAAAGAGTGAACATTTACTATATAGAGGTTCAAACCATTGAATCTACGAAAAGGCGGATTAGAATTGACCTGCTTGAAATACCATTTCCTTACGTAATGTATCAAGATTATATACTCTCCTTTGGGTCGAATCAAAAGTTTCACTCTACTTATTTAGGGACATAACCCACGAATATACATCGTTTTTTCATCCTGCACATCGACTTGCTAACAAGAGAAATGATGTGGATAGTGTAATTTGTACCAAACTGCATTATCATATATAGATCTTATTGATGCAGCCATACTTGAATCAGTTACTTGAGTTTGACACGGCAAGAGTATAAAGTCAGTGCCATATATAGGAGACGCAAGTCATTGTGTATTATGCAAGCATGTATTGACCTTCGGATTTGTGAGCATATGCACACAGTATATTGCAGCCGTTAGGTAATCCTCAAATATATAAGCTGTGTGCACGATATTGAGGGAACATTGCATGTGCATAGAGGGAGGGGGCTGATTGAAAGCATGGCCATGATACGTTGGCATATGATTCAGTCTAAAACAATATAAGGACACTGGCTAGTGGCACACAGAAATATACATGATCCATCTATAATTACAAACGACACGTCTATATACGCAGGTACACACACATGGTCTATTTCTTATCTCCTTTCTGCCCCTCCTATATAGGTGTACCTTGTGTCCATTTTAACAGGCATTGACACATGTACATATCATTTTGTTGCTTTCCTTTGTAAAAATGGTGATTCATTTTTGGTTGTTAGTTGTTTCAGATCATGTAGCCTGAAAATGTAGGTCAAGTATAGATCAGATTTAATTCCTTTAGACGATTTTCCCACTGTCGCCTTAAAAAGTGCATTGGTACGTACATACATGTAGAGCCCAAAACATCTTTGAAATCCTTCCCAAAAACAAACAGAAATTCCCTTTCTTTTCCAAAAGCCTGGAAATCGCCCAAGAACCAATACATGAATGCGAAGTCACGTCACCCCTAAGCGACTCACATTGTGAATTTTCCTTGACATATCGCAAAACAAAAATGCATACACATTTTGGAAAAGATGCATGGAATATGCAATGCATGGACATAAAACAAACAATGTTTAATCTGTTGGTTGATTCTCGATCAATTCTTTACATTAACTCTGCAGACAAGTTTTGTAAGTGTTGGTGTAATTATAGATCTATTTAACGCACAAGATCACTCAATGGCGAAATCCAATGATACGATCTGGTAGTGCAATTTCACTCATTCAACATTTTCCTCCATAGCACACCAACAAACACGTAAGAAAAAAACTAAATAGATCTACCTCCAACACAGCGCTAATTTCCCACCACCATATACATGTATATTCTTCTATATTCATTCTGGGTATCTGTGCTCATTTGTATGCATGGTACATATATATGTCTTCTCAATGGGATGGTCCATTGGCTTATCCAGGGAGGGGCGAACGCCCCCCCTCCCCCCAAAAAAGAAGATAAATGAATGAATAAAAAGAAATAGATAATGGAAAAGGGTGAAGAAGAGGGGAAAGAAGATGCGATTTGCTTGCAATACTCAGAGACCCTAGACAGGGAGTATCTCTCCACTGTCACCAGTCCACCACCCCCTCTCACCACCACAGACAATCTTAGATCCCCCATTGCAATCACCTATACCGCCCTGACCCTATGTATGTGCATCAATACTCATCTCTTGTTTCCCTTGAAGCGATAAAACCCCTTTAATCTATACAATGATGTTTCTTTATTATTTTCCTTGGTAATGAGAGACACCAATCATAGATACAACAAATGTCAGTCCACATATACAAATTCCAAAAGTTTACCACCACGACGTATTGAATACCTGTGTCGTATAATATGGTCATCGCATCTCCCTATCCACTATCGCACAGATCCCCAACTGTACGGCTGTTTGTCAGACTGATGGTGTAATTAAAATGTTGGCCAAACACACACAGGTTGTCCACACCTCCGCCATTGTGGGTTGGACGTGCTGGGCTTGTAGACCAATGTGTGCTTGGTGTCCTTGCCGTGCAAGGCCCTCCCTCCCGGCTGGGGGCCGCCAGCACAGGCTCCTGTTGACGGCCCTTTGTACTGTCTCCCTCCGGGGACACCCAAAACCCTGCCCCCAGGATGTCGGCGCCTGCTAGTCAGCCCAAACCACAGGACGAGGTGAGATTCAATAGGTGGTCAGTCTTTGGTCAGTAAGACTGACCAGAGGCACATTCAATGCTTTATGTCTTCTCACCAGGCTGCTGTGCAGCATACTGCACACCTGAGGCGATTTCAGACAGGTCTCACACCTTGGGGAGAAACAGGTATGCCATAGCCCCCATCCCAGGTCCATCTCACTTAAGGCAGATGGTCAAGAGGACTCTCTAGTGTTGGACACTTGACCCTAATAACAAGACTCACGCATGTATAGGTTGGACAGAATTAGCAAACTGTCGCTTATGGTTTGGAGAACATCTACAGTTATCTAGATCTACAGCTATCTACAGTGTATTAAAAGTATATTCTATTGGCAGATGTTTCTGGCTTGATTATCTCCTAGAAGTCCTAAATAAGAAAACAAGTTCTACTATAGTAAATATTAACTCAATCAAAACGCCATCATCATATCACGTTTATTTTTTACATAGACCTCCATTCACTCTCATCTTTGAATACATTTTTCCTTTATTCTAATTGAGAGAGGAAGGTTGATTTGGGTAGATTTACACAGGTCGCCTACAGAGTGACAACGACCTACTTCTACCCGGATCTTCACCTGGGAAAGGTGGCACACCTATATAATACTGTGTGTATAGACTACTATCCCCACATACGCCAGACTGTGTTTAGATCACAGCTCTCTTGTAATATGTCAACTGCCCAGGACCGCCGTGCACCGAACCACCATCATTTCCTTCTGTTCCCAGTCAAATTCAGAATGCAATGTTAATACAATGTACTTTTACTAAAGATTATATCTACACCGTGCTTCATCTGCCATTTATTTTCACGTGAGCTAATGTTATTGTCCACAGAAAGTCACTCTGGTCATCGATTTTAACGCCTGCTTAATTGAAAACTTTGGTATAAAGGCACACCATTGCTTTATTCTGGTGCCATAATGACCGTCATATGAAAATGATATCAAATCGCAACAGAGAAGCCATACATGGCTTCATAGGAGACTTACATTAAAGCCACAAAAAGTCTCGCAGAGAAGCCACATACTGGCTTCAAGCAGTGGCAGATCTAGACTAGACTGAGAAAGGACTATTTGGCTCGACTTTACATTTTCTGGACATATTTTCTTTTTTATTACCGATAGATAACATAGCAATATATCTATGCATAGAAATATGCGTAGAATCGATTCCTGTTATCTGTGTTGCTCATTCATAATCGCTTATCCACCTTGCCAAAATGGAATATGAGATATGTTAATAAAAAAAATTACATGCGTATAATCAACTTTAAAAAAGACTGAAATGCATGCACAGTATCGCACGTGAAGAGTTTTGAGAAGATCGCAAATGATAAATAAGATAAGGGTCCAATTGGAGCTCACTTCTACTGACCCCTGGAGTACTAGTTTATCTACTTACAATTATATAGAAGTAATTGCTTTACTTAATTGACTGTATTCCAAATAAAAGATATTCCCTGATTTATTTCTATCTTTCAATAATTCCTATCGTGATTTTTTAAAGACTTTTGTAATTTTTAGATATTCTTTTCTGAATTTTGTTTTATAACCACAAGTTTAGAGCCTTTACACTGCATCAGCCACTACGACCGTCCCCTGTGGGGGGGGGGGGCCTCTCGGTATAAACCCAACTACCAGGCACCAGACTGTACACATGTGAACAGTGTACATTTTTTACTTGCACATATGTACATGAGAACTGTGTCTCTGGGGCTTATGCCACAGGTGAAATTATGATGCTGTTTCAATCATAATATATATATATATATATATATATATATATATATATATATATATATATATATATATATATATATATATATATATATATATATATTCAATCTAAAAGTGGCTGTCATATCGTACCTAACAATATATCATCTGAAACAACTTGGTATTTCAAGAGGTTTCAACTCATGGTGCATGTACCTGACCACATGTAGACAAAGTTTGCGCGCAGCTACTCACCCTAGGACGTAGCACAGGCCTAACTATAACTCATGCTATAGGCACTACATCCTAGCTTATAGCTCAAATTATTCTCAGGGCTGTCACATCTGTACTACTTCTGTAATCACCTACTGTATACTCCCTCCCTCCTTAACTTTCAAATTGAATATCAATATGTGAGGTACAGGTACTATTTCATTAGTCTAACGATGATGCACTGAGTAAATCGTGAGTGAGCACACCAGCTGGGAGTCTTGGGTAGAGCCTATGAAACTGCTGTAATGTTATAGTTTGGGAGTGGGGACTCATGTTGTACAAGGTTGTTCATGCTTACAAAATGATGCCTTATAGGCCTCTAATTTAAAGTGCTCCTAACTAACCACCCTAGCCCACCAACCTACCTACTCATGTGTGGCAATTGCTTGAAATCAACAACAACAAGTGTTTGAATGTAGGTTACAGTGATGTAATATATTTTGGTTCAGTCTGACTGAAGCCCTGATGGCAAGATTGTGAACTGGAAGATCAGGAAGATCGGAACATTAGCCTGCTCCTTATCCTGATGATCGTATCGTATTAAGTATACCCGAATGTTTTTAACATTTACACAATCTACCAAACAATCTACCAAAAAGACAAGAATTATCTACCAAATCTATCATAATGAAACTAGGGTTGTGTTTTCTCTTTACATTAAAGACATACCAAGACCTAACTCTGAGGCCACACTTTGGCTTCATTCAGAAAGCCATATACATGTATCAGTTTACATTTACCACGGCCTAACTGAGAAGACACATTTTCGCTTCGTTCATGAAGCCACAATGGAGCCCTTTGAAGACCTAACTGAGAAGCCACATATTGAATTCATTTGGGAAGGGAATCCATATATCTGTTTTATAGATGTATATAAATACCTAACTAGGAAACCACATATAAGCTTCATTCAGTAAGCCAATCCATACATCTGCTTTATAGATTAATACAGAGACCTAACTGAGAAGCCACATATTGGATTCATTCTGGAAGTCAATCCATACATCTGCTTTATAGATTAATACAGAGACCTAACTGAGAAGCCACATATTGGATTCATTCAGGAAGTCAATCCATACATCTGCTTTATAGATTAATACAGAGACCTAACTGAGAAGCCACATATTGGATTCATTCAGGAAGTCAATCCATACATCTGCTTTATAGATTAATACAGAGACCTAACTGAGAAGCCACATATTGGATTCATTCAGGAAGTCAATCCATACATCTGCTTTATAGATTAATACAGAGACCTAACTGAGAAGCCACATATTGGATTCATTCAGGAAGTCAATCCATACATCTGTTTTTTAGATTTATACACAGACCTAACTGAGAACTCATGTGTTGGCTTCATGTCCAAAGTCACACATTGGCTTCACATGGATGTTATATCCACAAGTAGGCTTCTCATGGAAGTCACACCACTAGAAAGCCAAACTTTGGCTTCACGTCAATTGAAAAAAAAAAGATTGGCATTCGAATCCAAATCTCACAAAAAAGCCACATATTGATTTCATCAGTTTCACATGAAGGTTTATCTCAAAAACTCACTAGTCACATACTGGCTTCATGAACATATATATGGATTATTGTAGGTATTGATCAATAGATCGTCTCAAGGAAGTTCTGTAAATTAGATTGATAGTAGAGCCCCATGGTTATCAAAGTGGGGTCATCACTTTGATGAGCTCAAGTCATCAATTCCAAATGATGACCAAATTTCATCTACCCTGATCACTTTTATATATGCTTTCAGTGCAAATCTTATCATACATTCATAAGGCATTTATAACTTAAAAGAGGCCCCATTACATGTAAGTCTTCATGCTTAGGCTTCACCAGGCTCAATGTGAATCGATTAGAGCCCTATATAGTACAAGGGACAAGCTGTAAGCGATATCAAAACTATCTTATGCCACCAGCTGAATGCAATGTACAAAAGGTGTGGAACCTACATTTAGTGTATCAAGTCCAGATCAAAATGCAGAGGAAGTGGAAGTGGTTTACTCTTTTGCATTATACACGTAAGAATTTCAATTCATCGTGCTCTTTTCAAATTAGTTGGGCGAAGCAGGCAAAGTGTGCTCTCTAGAATTATGTATGATAAACCCAGACCTGGAAGAAATTTCTCAGACGCTAAGTTTAGAGTGCTCCCAAATAGTACCGTACTGACCTGCCCTCAATCATAAGTGGATTGTTGAGTATACAGGGTCAATCACTATAGCGTATATGTATGGGTCTCTGCGGGCAAACAAACCAATGGACTGAATTGACCTTTGGGTATTTGTCAGGTAAAGTGACTGTGTCTCCAATTAGTAGTTTTCTTATATTCAGGGGAATTCCATCTCTACGTACTTTTCCACAAGTTATGTCATGTATTAAATTCATTCCCTAATGAAATATGTAAAACTATACAGGGGCCTTTTTATATTTATCTAACAGTGTATTATTCAATAAAACTGAGCATATTAAGAGGTTCCTACTCATGGTATAGCTACCTGATCACGTGTAGGCAATGTTTGGCCGCAGCTAACCACCCTGTGACGTCACAAGGGCCTAACTGTAACTCATGCTATACGACTGGTGCAGATAAAGAGGCAAGATGCATGCATTTCGCCTCTTTATCTGGTGTAGGCAATCGTAGGTACTAGTAATACAGGGTCACCTACTCCCCTTAAACCCATAGGCAACTTGGCCTCTGTGGCGCTATTGAGTCATATATTTCCTATATAAATTTCTGTGACAGAGGCCTAGTGGACTATGGGTGTGTCATCGATAGTCCACTAGGCCTCTGTCACAGAAATTTATATAGGAAATGTATGACTCAATGGCGCCACAGAGGCCAAGTGGCCTATGGGTTTATTACAAGTGGACTGGTTTGGAAGGGGTGTGCAATTCGTAGTAGGCAGTCTCCAATCAACTGTGATTGGATGGTAGAAAAAAAGAAAGAATTCATCCATTAAAAAGCTTGCTTACCAATAGTCCAATAAACCTCTGTCGCAGGAATTTATTTTATATAAGAAGTGTATGGCTTAATTGCACGACAGAGGCCAAGTGGTCCATCGACATTAAAGGTCATAGATCTGCTTGTAAATATATTTAATCATCATTCTAGGACGGAGCTAGACCCTATTTAGTATACAGATGCATATATACAATGTACTCGGAATTTGGATTCATAAGTTTCTGTCATTCTTGAAATTAATATAATCATTGACCTGTATTTGTTTATGAACTCTTTGATCCTTATATATGTACACATTCTTAATGCGAATGAAAACTCCCCTTGGCAGATTCTATTATCGAGGGCAACAAGAGGAATTGATACTGTTTATTTTATATACTGCATAATACGATCGCGTATCCATCATAATCCTCAGTAGACGCGCACTGAATGTCGTCCATACTCACAATGTGATGCTAATCGAGGTAGTCGGAAGTTCATACACAAGTGGAGTGTATAACCCAAATGGTAAAATAGACCTAAATGAAGATTCAGGATGACAGGTGTCTCTTCTTGTCAACATTCCCTGTTCCTAAATTTACCAATAGTTTCTTCCAGATGATACCATAAAATACTCAATTAGCTATCAATGTTATGGAGGTTGGATGCATATATGTAATTTCAATTGAAGGTATCCAGTAAGGTATAACTGTGCAGCTACAAGTGTGACACAGGTTGCACTGCATCCAGAGTTGGTTTCGAGCTGGTTATGGTGACATTAACTGATAAGAACTGATAAGATGGGGATCACCTTGGCTCTGAAAGGTGCCATCTAGGGACAAGGTACCCATCATGGCAATGTATTATCAGTGGAATTTACCTCTACCCAGCAAATTTCAAAATGGCGGACCAATTGGGCGTCCACAATAAAGCTGGGTGATCCAGGTGTAATAGTGCTGGAGTCAGGTCCCCAGGTGCACCTCCTACGGCGAAGGTGTAAGGTACTGGGTAACCCCCACCTCCAGTTGTATAGCAGGGATTCACACTGTATTGAAGGGAAGTGTAATGTGAATTTACAGACCGACTAGCTATCCTCAAGTGTAAACAGGTCCTGAGGTGGGAAATATTTGTGGAGAAGACCAATGAAATCAATAAATATTAAACTTAGCGCGGCATACATGAAAGAAGCGGCGTCCTTTGATGTTGGTAGGAGCGTGCCGCCTCAACAAGGTGGTAGGTGGGGGATGACAATACGCTGCTCCGCCGGGGTCGGCGTCAAGACAAATAACGCTGATCTCGCTGGAATTTGGAATCATGTGAAACACGACCGTTTTGTGCGCGGTTTTTATATTATTAATCTTAAACACAACCACACACGGCGGCACCTCTGATGTTCATCGGGATGTGTGTTTGGCGACGGCGTGCGAATTGACACTGTCATCCGACCCACTTCCCTCCCGTCTGCAGTTGGGGCGCTGCTATGTCAAATGTTACATTTGGTCGTCACTACGTCATATCCTCCTCTTGGACGTATCTCTAAACATTGGCTGCCACCGACAAACCTTCCAGAGATGCCCCGTCTGTTCAAAAAAAGTTTTAACCCCCGTGCAATGGATCTGGAAGTTATTTCTCAAACACTATATAGTATACGGATGTATATATTCCCGATATACGGTTTGGAGGTACATGTTCTAAAGAAGTGTTATGGTTGTACAATGTATTATTCATAGTACCAGTATTTGAGGCAGGACTGTGATATTATGGGTTTAAGTATGAGATACCGGGTATACTCATGGGAGAGCAGTGGCGGATCCAGGATTACCTAGAAGGGGGGGGCAAGACTTGGTGAGGTACCATATTTGGCCCGAGCACCACAAGCCCCCGGCTTTGGGCCCCTATACACTTTTCTTTTCCATTTTTCCCCCCTCTTTCTCCTTTTTCCCTCTCCTTTTTTCTTATTTTTTTGTGGTGGGGGGCAGCCCCCCTGCCCCCCTGGATCCGCCACTGGAGAAGAGGACCGAAAAGCAAAAGTACAGCTACAAGTTAAACCTGGCTGCTTGTTAGGTCACATGGTGGTCTGGCTTCCCTAGCCCACTTAAAAGGGTCTACTTCTCATCCTTCCTATCCCCTCAGGATGTGTGTGGTGCACATATGTGAAATTGTGTAATGTCGTTCTCGCCATGAATATGACATTAGCTGTCGAAATGGCGTTAAACATCTATTACTCACTCACTCACTCACATGGTGGTGGTCTGTAAGTAAACATTGGATCCACGATGTCAGGTCCCGGTGTCAGGTAACTGCACCACGTGTAGGAACTCACCAAAACGTATCCATGCAGGTAGGCTCTACTACATTTAAAAAAAAAGAAAAGAAAATGCAGTTACAGTGATTTAATAAGAAATGGTCCAGTCCCACTATAGCCCATATAGTAGAATTGGGACTGGAAGATCGAGGCTGGCTCCGCCACTGCTGACTGGATGTAGCCTCTCTTTGAGATTTCTCTGTCCAAGAATTTAGTACATGTATATTATCCACCCGACGCCCTATATACATGTACATGTATACACTCACAACGATGACAGGGGCGTAGGAAAGGGGGGGGGGGCAGGTGGCCCCCCAATAATGAGGAGGTTCCCTATATAAGCCTACATAAAAATATAGCAGCCCCCTCAACCGAGACCCCTGCCCCCCCCCCCCAATAAAATTTGCTTCCTATACGCCCCTGGATGACAATAAGCGCATGATACCCCTCATTGATACCGCCACACCCGCGGTCAAATCCCGTTAAGGCAAATGACTAAAACCTACTGGGTAAAAGTCAAAATTAGTGGACAAAAAGAACTTTGTATTTGAGACTGGTTTAGACACCCCCTCTATGGATGACATTGGTCCCCTCCATCCATTGTGCTTGGGTAAATGATTTTTTTCTTCTTTTGCATTTTTCTAAAAAGAAATTATATAGCCCGAACAACCTACAATTGCAGAACATATACATGTATATTAACTTTTCGTAAGAAACCGGTACATGTAAAAGATCAGTTATGGGAACCATTTTCTCATTACTGGACGCCTGACATAGGACCTCATGTAAGGTCATATGCCCCATTCCACTTCAACTCGAGACGGGCTTCGCCCATTCAGTGATAATCACACAGGCTCACATTGAAATGTTCTTGAACCCGTGTCCTTTCAAATATAGACTTGTCTATCTAGGATATTTGTGCTCAGATTGCACCCTCCAGAATGAAGTGATATCGACATGCCAATGGGGCCATGTGGCCGTTACAAAGGGGCTCGTGTCTGAAGAGTTACTGTCCGTGCACTGGACTGTCTATCTGGGATCATGTTTATTGAAGTGCTTCGTTTTGCTCAGCCCTTGGTGGGCCATTGGAGAGGTCCCTGTTTAGCAGCCTATGGAATGTGACAGTCGTGACTGGGGTGGACAGCAGTAACTGTAGCTGTCTTTGGGAGGGGCACCGGTCAACAGGACAAGACGCTGCACATACATCCCTAGTCTGCTGACCATATAGGGTTTCACACCTGGTCACATTCCACCCCGCTTACCGCGCTCTAACCCCTACCGCCCCCTGGCGGCTCCACCCCGCGGTAGCCGCCTCACCCGGGGGCACCCCGCCTCCCCACCATTCATCAAGTTGCAACTCCCAAGTGCCTCAATTCGCGACGCAAATAGGGCTGACAAATAGAGATGAAGAGGGAAGGGAAGTTGTATATTTCAAGATGTTGGTGTTTGTCGGGTATATACCTGAAGGGTTGGCAAGGTCACGGCAGGGGAGGTTCAGGGTCACACCATGTCAGTGACCCGACAATATGAACAGGGGAAGGAGGATCGTGTGGTCACCGGAACTAGCATCTTGAAGTGCAGACAGGTCGATCCACAGGTATACAGACCTGCTCTACACCCCACTACGCTGGTGTTCGGAGTCAACGGACGCAGGGTTTCAGGTAACTGAGTAAAATGGAAACATAAGGTCTGGTAGGTGAGTTGAGCCACGAAGACTGAAAATAGGAATATTTGTACACGATGCCATTTATTACATCGTTTTGAACTAAGATGCTCTATAGAAATGCACTTTCGGCTCTTCATAATATTTAGAGAGTCCCAGGTATTTGGGACCAAACCATCGCCATACATGCATACAAATGGGGGAAATGAGAATTACTTGCAAAGGGAAATGACTCTATTCACTTCTCGCATCAACATTCGCTGGGGTGTCAATGTGAAGATGAAGGCCTCGTAGCATCCCCGGAAAGCCAACATTTAACACGTGATTTGCGCGGACGCAAATTGTCGTCTGCACAGCTGTAGGGCCGCCTGTCCGACTTCCGGCAAGGAATTGGCGCGCTTTTCAGCGAAGGTCGTCTACGCCGTATGGGGCGCACCGGGCCACATTTTCACTTCCGCAGCCTACACAAAAGTCCCTAATTAATAGAATCTGCAGAAATCGTGAGTTTGTGGCTCAAATTTTCGAGGGGTTGCAATTTCGCTCACACGACCGTCGGCGCATGACACGCATTGGGCTAATTTGGTGACATGGAAAGCCAAGAAGGCTGCAGTCTCACAGGAAGGGATGCGTCAGTTTTAATTGGATAATTATGGGGCCGATCCGCTCTCCCTACAGCGTCATATGTGGAACTGCCGACAGAGAACATCCATTGTGAAGGTGCTGAATAACAAACTCATTACCGCCACCCCACAAGGCAGACCCATTGTCAATGCCCTCACTCAGCAAAGGTTACAAGGCACAAGCAATGTCGTCTGCCTTCCATTTGACACGTCAATCAAGCGATGGCAGGTCAAACCTCTGTGGAAGTGAGTCTTGGGGTTAGGGGATGGGACAGTCACGGTGCTACTGCAAGGAACGGAATGTTAATCCTGTCAGTCTAAAAAGAACAAGATTTTTGTGCGATTTACGCCATGCATTGATAAAGTAACTGAATATAATGCTATTGTCCAGGGAAGATGGTCTGAAGAAACGGACTTGTCTTGGGAGCCCCCCCCCCACACCGTATACTAAAACGCCAAGTTAGCAGCAGGAGAAGCAGCCAGACGATCAGAATGCCGACAGTCTATACACAGGTCATATTAACCTGACGGCCTCTTCAATACTTGAACCAGATCCGGCCACCGCTAAGTGCCACCCGGGAAGACTTTACAGTTGGAATATTACACCGTCTGTTTGAAGTGTAGGCCATGACTGCCCAGCACATATAGCCAACCTAGTGAAGACTGAACTTGTTATGGCCTATGCACCAAATACTCTAACTTTAAAGCCACTTGACAATTGGACTCGTCCCAACTCCCAGTCGGACCGAGCTAAACATTCTGACATTGGGCAGTCATAGAGTGGTAAGTAGACTTCCTCTCCGCCTACTTTGACTGCAATGTGCCCACTGCTCCACCCAGTGTTGATGTTACGCAAAATGGGTTACATTGTGCACTAGGAACTGGGATTTGTATTAGACCATTAGGTCCACGCCTCTAATCTGCCAACTTGCACCCAGTCCTGTCAACATGGATCGTGGATCTCCTTCAGATTTAACCTGACCACCTCTAGTGTTATTCCATGCCTATTAATAGCAGAAATTTAGCTCATTTCACACTCTATGAAACCTTTGTTAGACGAGGGATAATGCGAAGTTACTCCCCTGCAGCTATTTACCTTCAAAAGTGGAATCGAGGTGGGACATAGCAGTTGTCTTAAAGTCATATTTTACTGTATACAATGTGTTTTCTTGTAACAAAACACAATACCGAGGTTGCTATCAGTAGGCTCTTCTTTTTTTTTAAATAAACACAGAAAACCTTTAATTTTTCGGCGGAATTGACAAGGGGGATCTAGAGTAATGTAATGTTGAAAGAATTGTGATTCTACCATCATTGGTGGCCAGGTGAGGGAAAACATGCCTCAAGGGGGAAAGGGCTTTTTAAGGTTTAAGTCATGGGCTTTAAAATGAGATATCTTCAGCTAAAATATCCCTGATAGTTTTGCTGTAATTGCTTGTCAAACATAGGTTGGTGTGTACAACTGAAAATCAGAAATAAGCTATAAATTCATTATATCCTATCATAAACACTAACAATGCATAAAATGCAGTTTTGTGGAAAAATAACCAAAGAAATGTGATGTTTTTGTCATAATATTGGTTCTAGAGGGATTTTTTGAGCTCTGTTTTCGGTTCTGGGTTCCTGAAGGAATTTCAAAAAAAGTTTGTGGCAAAAATTCCCAATTGGATTAGGGGAGTGGTTATCATGGCAAAAAGAATTTGCCTTATCTACCAATTTCCTATGTTTCCATGGCAACCAACATTCCAAAAATGTAACATTTTCAGTGGAGATGGAATGGACATAAGTATACCACTGGATTACTTATCAAAATTATTCTAAAGCTTTATTTTTAGCATATTTGTCAGTGTTTTACCCATATACTGCCCCCTGGTGGCCAAAACCAGTACTAAAAATCCCCCCCCCCCCCGGAGGCACAATCTGCCCCGTTGGGCCACAATTTATTATTATATATTTGGTTCTTTTTTTTAATTCATTATTCTTTGTAAAAGGTCAGGGGTTTTGGGGTTTCAAACAGGCCCTTTGAGCTACCGCAACATAGACATGGTAGACAATGTGTCCAGATGCTAATGTGTTGAAGGGATGTTCTAAAGAAGGATCTTGGATGTATTTGCCTTTGTCCGTCTGCCTCTCTATATACCTCTGTCTGTGTGCCTCTCTCCTCCTTCCTTGCTTCTTTCAGTGAGCATCACTATTCAATTTCACCCCCATGCTACTCTGTCACATTCCCACCATGCACTGACCATCATATTAAAAGAAGCTCTGACTAGTTGACGTGTCAGTTCTACATGCATCTATAACGACGCCCTGTGGCCACAATGTATCCATACACGATGTGAACATTAATTAACGGTTGAACACCACCACTGAAACAATGTGTACCCTATTTGGCCGGTTTGGCCAAAGACAAAGAAAAATAACCGTCACTAATTGCTTCTCTATATGGACATCTGCAGACAAACAAACCAATGCAGTACATTGACCTATGGGTGTGTATAATGTAAGGTAACTATGTCCCCATTCATTTGGAACCAATAAGTAGTAGGGAAGACCATGTATCAATATAAGGATAAAATTCAGATACTCCAGATACTTACAGATACGCAGGGGACGGTGGAAGTGGTTGATGCAATGCGGCTCTAAACTAGTGGGAATAAAAAGATATCAGAAAAATATCCAAAAATTACAAAAGTCTTGAAAAAAATCAGGATAAGAATTAATGAAAAATAGAAATAAATCAGGGAATATCTTTTACTTGAAAAAAACCCAGCCAATTTAGCACTTCTGTAATATTATTGTAAGTATATAAACTAGTACACTAGGAGTCAGTAGTAGGAAGCCCCAATTGGACCCTTATCTTATCTGCGATTTTCTCAAAAACTCTTCATGTGTGACTTGAAACTGCAGATGTGTATTGATGTCATGAACCTATTCAACCAAACACAATTTAATACAGCTTGATTTTCTTTTCGAGTTTTTACTGAAGATACATATATTTGACCATGCATGGGCTATGTTTGGCCGCAGCGAATCACCATTAGCAGTTCCTGCTCATGGTGGCCATTATTACAATGATCACTTCTCGAAAGCTACTTTCATCCCACATTGCTTCAACATCAGAATATCCATCAAACATTGTCCACCATGTGTTTTGTATCAGCGTTTGCAGTGATGCTATCACCTTGCAGATTTAAGACATCTTTTAAAGATGCATGGACAATACTTTTTCTTGAAGAATTATTTACTGAACATACATATCTATTTTACATAAGCCTGGGATCTATATCATTGTATAGGCGCGATGAAACGCCAATATACAGCAGCACTTGGTGGTGACTGGCACGTTCTATGGTGAATTAAGAGGAGTCAGCAGGCCGGATGTCGTCTGCCGGCAGCGCTGTTCCCGCCAATTAAGGAGCGGGACGCAGCATTTGGACGAGGTCTGTGTCTGCCCACTTGAAGGGTCCTCTCCACAGCTGCGGCCCCAACTCAACCCCAGGCCATCAATGATGAATCGAAGTCTACCTAACAATACTAGGCCTCTGCTGTCAACCCCCTCCCCATCTGACCAATACTAGCGCTGCTCCTCCCCATATACACATTATCTCACCGCTAAGCACGGACTGCAATAACACTGCTTCTCTAACCTGGCACACCTACAAAACCACCTACATAACAGTATACACCCAATAAAAGCAGAGTGGCCACCCATTTCCACCACTGTTTTCGTTGTGAGACTAGCTAGAGTGTGGCAGTAAATACGACTGTGGGCATTTGGTTAAAAGTTGGCAAATACTCGGCCCGATGGTTGTGTATAGAGGTGTGGAGTCTGTATCCAACAATGAATGAAAACTTAGAGCCGCACACTGTAGGACGAGGGGCTGGAGTAGGGGCTGCTGAAGGGGCTGTTGAGGAGGCCCTCTCTGCTCTTACCGTCCTCATGGGACTCAGTGCTATGATGGCCATTTCCTCTACGCTTAATTGGCCTGCTAATTGTTTAGTATAAACATGGGGCACACCAAGAGCACCTTTCTCATACACTTGTGCACTGACTATTTTGTTGCCGCCCATCCACTGGAAATCTGAAAATGAACAAACATTTTCTAGGGGTGGAATGAAGTGCATACGGGGCTATGTGTAGAGGAATTGCATAATGTATTGAATGGTTAGCGATGGAATAGCCTTTTATATCGATACTTTTCTGATTATAGTAAAAACAATAATGATTCATCGGATTTAGTTTATGTTTAAATGCAGACTTATATCAGAGGGCAACGTTTTCCAGACACACATTCTTTATCCATCCCCCTCTCTCTCTCATTCTCTCTCTCTCTCTCTCTCTCTCTCTCTCTCTCTCTCTCATTGAATTTGGATATTCTTTAAACTCAGCACCAATGTATGCACAATGGGATATTCAGTCTTCCTGGCTCTTACTTAGAGAAAAGGGAATCTACACATGTACTGCGGGTTGCGGTGTGTTATTAGTTTAGCACATCCAAGCTGCACCCATGATCTCCCATGGCCATGGCATCCTGTTGATCTAAACTAGATGTCCATCTCATCTCGGCAGGCATCTCCTCCAGGGCTGCTGGGTGGGCAGCAGTAAATGTGATCCACACTATAGCATTATACAGGAGCAGGCTACATGCATTTACACGGCCCCAGGTCCGTGTCGATTGGGTGTTAGCAGGAGGAGGTGCTAGGGTACTTGTGCGGCACTGAGGCCTTGTGGAGGCAGGCACAGGGAGGAGCACCTGGAGTGGCCTACTCCTACTCGCCTCATCAGCCGCCGGCCTCTCCATCCTGCGCCCATAGAAAAGGGGGCCAAGTAGCCAGGGAAAATGAAATAAAATCAACTATGAAACCATGTTCTCATGTCTAGGCAAGATCCCCCATTTTAATAGGAAGTAATATGTATACGTGTCTAACATTACACTATAGTCGCGGTACAACATCTGTCCGTTATTGCATTTTTTTCCGGCCAAAACATTTCGCGTTATTCGGTTACTCGTGTGCACATGCATGCTCCATACATAAATGCGAGCCTACCATCGTTATTTCTATATCTAAAGAACTATTTATTGCTTTAACCACAGGGTATATTCCCCTGTGTCTATGTAAAGATCTGTTTGCGAAATTCTATTCGAAAAGTCAACTTTTTGGTCGGTGAGGGAAGTGGTGACGCGCTGCAGCGACCACCACATATATACTACTTACAGGTTTTGACGCAGGCGACTTGCACAACTCCCCACCGGTCTCCTTCAATGATATGTTCCGGCTTAAACCTCTTTTTTTTTATTTATGTCTGTTTAATATGAACATTACTCCAGAAAACCAAAGGAATATGACAACAATACTTTGCATGATGTGGTGAGCCGAAACGTAATCTAATTTTATATGCACTACTTGATACAAATACCAAAAACTGACGCTGCCGTGTACCTATTTCTCTTTTATATCTTTCCTTTCCTTATATATTTTCGATTACAGATGCTGATTCAAGATAATCTGTTCACTTGCAGTAGTTCACGTTTATAAATCGATGTATCCAGTATGAAACGACGGGATAAATGTTACGTGTGTCAGGATAGATGGATGCCAAATAAGTCAAGTGGAATATAACAATGACATATCGTTCGTCACGTGCCGGTGTGTTGACACATATGGCGACCATTTTGAGGCGCTACAATTGAGGGAATATAGACATGGTCTCCGAGTCCTGTCATGACGTACGGCAGCCCCCCCCCCCACCCCCTCTACTGGTAATCCCTGGTTCCGTGCTCGCCCAGACCTCATCAATTGCCGCTTGCCAGGTGACCGGTCCGACTCAATGTCTGTCCGGCCGGATTAGCGCGTCTCTGACAGGCCGTGCACGGTTATTATGCGGGATTATCAGGGTTCCCGATCCGTACTGCCAGACCGCTACCGGAACACGGCTGGCCGCCGGTAGCAGAGGGTGTCGGCAGTATAACCCGCTCCCCTAGCCCCCCATGGCGGAGATGGGCGGTGTTCTCACGCCCGGTAAATGAGTGCCGCGCGGCCCCTACCGCGCTTCCACACGGAGCGTCACGCGCCGCGCCCCGGGCCTGATGGGCAGAGGGCGGTGACGCGTGATCGCCGATCTCCGATGTCGAGCTCTAATCTGATCCATCTCCACCCATTAATGACCTGGGCCCTGCCTCTCCTCCTCCTGCCCTCCTTGTGTCAAAGGCCGTTCAATTTGCTCGCCTGGTTTGAGTCGTATAGCGCCGGCGCTGCTCTATAGTCAGTGCCCCCGTCCTACCCGTCGTCCTGTCTGCTGAGTGTCACGGGCCGCGACTTACAATAGGTGACGAGCTCGTCCCACAATGGTCAGGGCACTACCGCCATGTTTGTCAATCCTGGCCATTACTTCCGGCTCATCTAGCGTTAACCACCATGTCCGAGTGGGGACTGGTCGCCTATACATAGGCTATAATATAGAGGTTGTATGGTGTGGTCTGTGTACCTGCATAACGGCGGTTAATGAGGAGGACGACCATGTCAGGTCCTCCACTCTCTGTAGGATGACTTCTCCATTAATACCTCTATACCCTCTATGTTACGTAACAATATGTACTACACACCGATATAACATAATATATCTGAGCACGGAGTAATGTATTCTCTGGAATGTCTCCATAGATAGATCTATGTAAAAGGTGCCTCTGGTATCATTAATAGCATGCCACTTTTGCATTTCATACCTTCATGTAAAACGAATAATAGTAAAAAATAATTTGAAGTCTATATTTATTTTTCAATACATTTCCAGAAAAAAGGAAGAAGACGTGGCAAGTGTTACCACATGAAATACGGTCAATTCTCCTGAAATCTACATTATCTGATTATACCTATATAGTTCCCCTTGGTACCTTTCAGTCTAGATACATGCACTAGATGAGTCGATGTTAGTCCTCCCTTTCAGCCCAGTATCGATTCCTACCACACCAGCTGCCTGTCAGTCCCTGCTTTAATGATACAATGTTCAGATCAATAAACGCCACTCAAGTGTGTCAGTTATATAAGGCATGTCCATGTCAATTAATTCAGTCACTCGTGAGCAAATAATTGTCTGATTTATTGACCTTTAGATTATTCGTGCACAGCTCTATTACATGTAAGTGTAGGGAATAGTGGTGATTTTCTGCTCCTCATTTTACGTTTCACTACACCTCATTCGTTCCAGATAGTTTTTCATTGGTGTAATTCCAACCGTACCATTCGCGTCCAGTCCAATTCGAAAAAGGCAATGTCCATTTAAAACACAGATGAATGAGTCATACTGTCTCGGTTTGAAAACAAGCCAATGAATTGAATTAACAAACCATATTTCCTACCAGAGGAATGGGAAAAGAAAGGAATCCGGAAAGATAGGTAGTCGATGTGATTTCGGGTTGATACAACTGGACGTAGGGGGCCATATCGCCCTCTGTTCGGGAAAATATTTGACATCTTTAATATTTGACATAAACATTTTTCGTGTCACCACCACTAGAATACCTACGTTTGTGTTTGCCTGTATACATACGATTTGGCGGTACACATATATGTATCATATATAACTTACACAATATACTACTTACTTTAAAATGTACCGGCATATCGAACCAAACCGTTAGGACCCAGTAAAGAGTAAAGTGGTACCTTTAAGTTGCATCATTCTGTATGTCTAAGAATGAACCCGCTTAAAACCCCCGCCGCACTATACTACTCACGCCCGGTTTGTCACCGGCAGGTCCCTGGAGCTAGGCGGAGATGGGCGTCCGTTCACCCCGGCTGCTCTTGCTGCTAATGAGGATAGCTACACTCTTTCCTTCATAAGACAAGCGTTTTGTATCCGAGAAGCTCTATATCTAATAGAAGACATGGTATGATGTCAACATTGTTAGCCCTCATAGAACACACGTAGTCCTCCTTTCATTTTTTATCTACACATTGGCTTTCGACTGAGCGAAATTACCGCAGAAGCTATTACCTATACCCATAAGTGTCCATTTCCCAACAACACGTCCTTACATTATGTGGATGCAATTTATGGATAGTTATTATTAGCGAAAGATTTTCATGTAAGGGCTTCTTAAAATATTTGAATATAGAAATCCTCCTGAATTTGTACAACCCTATAATGATCCTAATAGTATGCGTCATATATCATCAAAATAGACGAATCTTCCTCATTTAAATACCCACATCGTTCCCCCACAAGTAGGCAACACCGATATAGGCCATGTCTTTTATATTCCCTGCACAGGCCCCAACTCGTGAAGGACGCAGCCCACAAAACCTGGCTTGGAAATACGCCTCTTGTGTTGGGCTATTTGCGGCAGGCGGGGACGCGTCAGGCCCGGGTATAGTTGACAGTGAGTCGGCCAAGTGGGACTGGAGGACTTTTACCAACTGAGTCAGGGGGAGGTGGAGTGGGCTGACCCCTTTTAACGTCCACAACCTCAACAAGAACGCCGTCCCAGCCCTCGGCTCCCATCCCTCTGACTCATTACGTAGTTAGACCTTCATGTCAGTCTGATTTCTGTGTAGAGTACCCTGCATCCACATTTCTCGCCATTTTATCCATTACTTGACACAGGGAGGGGAGAGCAAGAAAGTAGAAATGGATTTGGGAGATTAGGATTTCGCGTGCAGAACCGATTCTCTTGAATAAGTTTACGGTCTTGAAGACAGTGCGTCCAATACAAGTGTGCATGCATATATGACGTTTGGGATGTTCTTGATTCTCACATTTTCGCGTTGCCCTTTCTAACACATATTTAAGCAGCAGACATTAGGACGTATAGTATTCCTGACCCCTTCCCGTACTCCATGCACCCCCTACACAGCAGCTGTAGGCTTACACCGTATGGTCGTGAATAACCGCCTGGCGCTTATAAATTTGAATGAGTGGTTACCCCCGGCACTTGTACAAAACAGGCGCTTATCTGAGTTCTATGGTTAGTGCTGATGATGATTCAATGCCCCTAACCCCCGATACTTATTGAAAGCCGGGCGCTTAAACGCGATGGTAGAGTATAGTATTCCTGACCCCTTCCCACCCTCCATCCTCCCCTACATTCTAACACAGCAGCAGCAAGCTCACATTAGGTAGTGGGTTGCGTACTTCACGTGGAGCGGCACTGGAGTTCTATTCTGCTGATCAAGTAGCCACGATCCGTTTTTGTGCGGCTGCCCGCCTTGCGGCAAGCCTGCAGGAAGTTGGGAGGTGTCGGCCGCGCTAACCCCATTCGCTACCCACCTTGCGCCGTCCGCGCCGGTCCATAATGATGCGCGCCTGCAGCCACGCCGTGGAGGAGTCACCCAGCCGGTTGCCATGGTAGCCGTGGTGGAGGCGGCACCCACCCTAAGGGCCGACGTCGCGCCTGCTAGATAATTCCACTCGTGGCGGCAAATTGTGTTTTTGGATATATTTATTAAAAAGCCCTGGTCTGTGACAGATCAAACAGGCGTGGTGCGGGAATCGGGGCCTTTGATGGCGGGTGGTGGGTGGCGCTAGTCGGGCTGTTGATCACGGTGCGTGCCGCCGGGAGGGCCTTGTCTGCCTGCACCCTCCCACTGGAACGTGTCCGCCCCAGGCCACTGGCCAATGAGGAATTATTCAATCACCGCATCTCCAAACTCGGCCCGCCAGACGCGCGTGCATAATAAACACTTTTGTTGTCACGTAATTAGAGGACGTGATTTTCGCCTCCTCTAAAGCACCTCGTCATGAGACGCGAGGCTGAGGATTCACAAGATGGCGGGAATCTGGGCAATGATGAGAAGATTTTCCTAACGTTTTTACCATACAATATACAATGTATATAAGCAAAGGTTCACGGGTGTAGCGATCTGGGAGAGGGGTGTATCATGCCCTACACTCCTTTTCTAATGACCTGCTGTACCACTGCCTCACCTGTCCAACTAACACCACACAGGATCACACTGCTGTACCACACCCTAGCCATCTATAATACCACACAGCACCACACTGCAGTACCATATACCCCCACCCTGTCCAAATAACTCTATACAGCATTACACTGTTGTGCCATACCCTCCCTATCCAACTAAAATCACACAGCACCACACCGCTGTACAACACCCACCCCTGTCCAACTAACACTACACAGCACCACACTGCAGTACCACACCCTGGCCAACTATAACACCACACATCACCATGCTGCTGTACCACACCCTCCCTGTCCAACTAACAATACACAGCACCACACTGCTGTACCACACCTTCCCCTGTCCAACTAACACTGCACAGCACCACACTGCTGTACCACACCCTCCCTGTCCAACTAACACTACACAGCACCACACTGCTGTACCACACGCTCACTGTCCAACTAACACTACACAGCACCACACTGCTGTACCACACCCTCCCTGTCCAACTAACACTACACAGCACCACACTGCTGTACCACACCCTCCCTGTCCAACTAACACTACACAGCACCACACTGCTGTACCACACGCTCACTGTCCAACTAACACTACACAGCACCACACTGCAGTACCACACCCTGGCCAACTACATGTATAACACCACACATCACCATGCTGCTGTACCACACCTTCCCCTGTCCAACTAACACTACACAGCACCAAACTGCTCTACCACACCCTCCCTGTCCACCTAACACTACACAACCCCATGTAGTGCTTTTATATATTCCTGATCTTCAACATCGTTCCCTTTTCCTATTCTAATTTTGATTCGTACTTTATTCACAAATATATTTACAATAGCTGTAAACATGGTGACCACTTCGTGGGATCGTGCAGTCATTTTACTGAAGGCCATGGGTGGAGGCTGCTGTCCCGGAGTTGTGTAATTGGTGCTGTAAATGAGAGGTAATCTCCACCTTGGTGGGCATAGTCAGCGGAGCAGCATATGAATACACGAACCAGCAATTTAACACTAGCCGGATCGATGAGAATCTGGTTTGAGTTGCTCGCGCTTCGTTTGGCTAGGAGGAGGGTGTGTGTACAGGGTGGAGGATTGGATGTATAAAGTGGATTTATCTCCTGATGGACCGGCATGCTGCTTCATCCCTCCCCATCCCGACATCCTCTCATCGACCCACCCTCTCAGCCATCCGCAGGCACTGGAGGAATAGAGGAAATAGAGGATGAAGGGCTGCATGACCTAGCTGCCTCCAGCCACCTCAACCTTCATCACATGAGGCACTGGAGGAATAGAGGGAAAAGAGGATGAAGGGCTGCATGACCTAGCTGCCTCCAGCCACCTCAACCCTCTCAACACATGAACCACCTTCACAACCACACCACACTGAAAAAAAAAGAAAAAAATAGCCCACACCCACAGTTACTCGACCACACCAAACTACTTCTTCACTACAGCAAGATCAGTATTTCTTGGGAGCAGCAGTGACGTCATAGCAACCAGCACGGCCCTTATCAGGCTTATCTCCCTACTGATAAGAATACTCATGAAGGGTTATTCTATATAGGAAATGTACTAGAAAAAAGGTTAAAACCCTTATCAGAAAAGTTAAAACCCTTATCAGAAAAGATCTACACACAGTAATAACACCATCAACCTACATCAGCATCTCTGCACAACCACATTGAATGGAATAGCATTATAGTTCAATCAAACAACAGTCACACTCCACCTCCACAGCAATCTCAATCTCAGATTGGAACACGGCTACATCGAAGAGTCACCACGCACAGCAACACCACAACGCCATAAAAAACAACCACGCCCCACACAGGTTAAACTTGACCAGTACCACACCGTATCATTTATAGCAACAGCACCATTTCAACAGTTATACCACCAAACATCAAAATACCAATATACCATGCTAAAGTATGCTCATTATTTAACAACGGGGGGGGGGGAGTGCAATGTCCAACAACCTGAACACGCAGCCCTTGGCAACCACCCTACCCGATCCCTCCCCCAGATTCAGTACCATCAGTAGCCACTTTGCTCAATCTCTACCCCACTTTCAGTACCATCAGGGCCACTTTGCCCAATCTCTATCCCAGATTCAGTACATGTATTATCAGTAGCCACTGTACCCAATCCCTACACCAGATTCAATACCATCAGGAGCCACTTTTCTCAATCCCTAACCCACATGCGGTACCATCAGCAGCCACTTTGCCCAATCTCCCATCATGATTCAGTACCATCAGCGTTGAAGCTACGTTGTCACATGACTAACCCAGATTCAGTACCTTCAGCAGCCACCTTGCCTAACCCATACCCTATAGGTTCAGTACCTTCAGCAGGAGCGTGTATTATGCGCTGGCCCAGCATACCCTACCCGGCACTTCACCAAGGTGAAGATCAAATATGCGAGCTGGTCTGGAAGAGGGTCCTCCAGGCCGGATCCATCATGATGGCGGCCATGTGGGAGATGGCTTGTGTTTGACCAGGTATAGATGTAACCCCCTCCCCTTGTCCTCATCCCAAGCCGCCCCCACACCGGCCCTGCTGTTCCCATGGAGCTGGCCGTGTGCATATTAACAAGGGGTCGGTTCTCGTCATTACCACCACGCAGACTTTCCACGGCACACCCTGGAGGCCCCGACGTGTGCCTCTCCAGGCCCTCTCCAGGGGACGTCGGTAATTAAGACAGCAAAGTGAAAACAAAGCTGTGCCGGCTCTGGCGGGTACTGGAGGAGCACTTGGCGAGTGGAGGGGCGCGGACAGCGCGGCCCATCCCTCATGCCGCAGCCGGGCTCTATTTGGACAAGCCGCCGCGGGAAAATGTCGACAAGTCGCAGCAGTCAGTGCCACCCCGCCATCCATCGCCCGCTGTTCTAATCGTATTTGGTTTTATATAATTACCTGGCGCCGGCTGCGGGCAGGCGCGCGCCCTTCTGGAGAGATCTACTAATATTGTGCGCGCCCGACATCCGCCCAGTCCCACTAATTGAAACCCACCACTTGCACCGGAAGATGATGTATGTGGCCACTTCCGGTGAGGCGACGATCACATGACCCTGTAGGAGACGCGGCGCGTGACTTCCCATGTACAGATAGTGCATGCCTAGGGCGGGGGAATGTCCCATGTAGTACCGGGGACAGGCAATAGGAGGGATTGACCCGTGTACAGCTGATATGCAATGTACATGGCCCATTGAGAAAAGGACAGACATGCAGTCAGGCGATGGCTAGAAAGTCGCTGTCATATATAGTTGACGAAATCATCTCAGGCTTTTGAATTTTGTCTTATGGAAGTCCTAATTCTAGCTTTTTGGTCTCGGAGGTAAGGTATTGATTGACTTGTCAAATTTCAGATTAAAATATTGCATGTCCCGGCATGTTCCACCTATGTTAGCTGAAATATATGTATTGTTCTCCCAGAATACAGCTCCCATTTTTTTTCCTTCTTTGTCGGCACTGGCACAGAGAAAACTCATTCGTGTGTTTACCACCTGCCTTAACGACCGGTAACTTGTTATCGGCCATTTCATTGGATAATCTCTACAGGTATTCCAGCGAGGGCGTCATGCTTTATAACTTCCAAATCTCAAATTCCCAAATACCCTCACGTCAAGTTGTACCACTGGACTTTTGACTTCAGGTCTACATTATATCACCATGCCATTAACTAAGTGACTTTTTAATACATGACAGGGCCCGACAACGTGCCTGGTTCCATGGTGTAGGGGGTGATTGTTGTGTGTGTCTGTGCGGATGGGATTATCCCAGGTATTACTGCACCTGTGTACACCAACGCCTTAACTTGTAGCTGGGTAACGCGGCCACAGCTGGGGCACCCCCCCCCCCCCCACACACACACACATCCTGCAGACTCCATGCACGTCTCACCCCTGTCTCATCAACCGGCTACTTTCCATTGGTATTTCAGGCACGTCTACTTTCATATTACCCTCATTGCTGTAGTTACAATAATGGCGATTCATGGTAAATCACATATATATGCAAGTCATACACATATAACATCACCCAAAAATATACATTGGACCTACTGTGTGATAGTCGCGATGATCAAAATAATCATTGTATATGACATGGGCACCGAATTGAAAGGATCCTACGGATCGCTAAATTCCGAAAGAGACAGGTACACAAAGACAGACAAAGATAAAGACAGAGAGACAGAAAGGGAGACAGAGGAAGGCAGCTTGACTTTAGGAGGGAGGGGTGCAAGTCGCCCTGGGAGTTTACTGATGTACTGATAGATAATTTAGGATTTGGATTCGTGAACGTAGTAAAGGAGTGTGCATATTTTAGACTCTTTGAGGGATGACCAAAGGGAACTTTTAAAATGTTAACAATTATGCTGCTTTTTAAGGTCAATTTGTGATTGAGGGGGGGGGGATATTCTGCCACTCCACCACCCGTCCACCCCGCACCACATCTGGGATTGAACCCTCCTGCCCCCCCCCCTTACGACATTCCTAGGGCTAGTGGCAGAGAGAAGGAGAGAGACATGGAGATTGGAGGAAAAGGGACAGAGTCTGTGGCACATAGGAATGCATGTAGCAGAAGATTTATCAATGCATATATTTATACGTGTTATTAATTGTTATTTGTTGTTCTGATTCCATGCTACCTCTGCATACTCACGTGATGATATACATCATTGCATCTCTCATAGTTCGTCATATAACTGTGTGATGGTGTGGAAGCAGTCTATATTACAAGGTGTGGGTTGGACTGACCATGCCATGAATGTTTTAGAGCAGTCTGTGGGGTCTGGTTGGGAGACAGATCTCTAAGATGAATGGTCGCTGATAGAGGCCTGTGTCGGACATCGGCCAGGCTGAAAGCATATTGGTGTAGGACGACTTAAGGGCCGTGGGGACGTGGGACACGTGTTGGTGTTTGTGCATGCCCTTCAGGTGTCAGAAGGGGAGGTGCGGTCGGGGTGCAGCCAGCCTACCTGTCCCCACCCGTCCACTCCACCCTAATGACCCTCGGCATGTTGACACAGCTCATTTCACATCGAACAGGTAAATCGGATACGGGATCAATACGCCGGACGCTTTGTGCTGTGCCGTGCTGAGGAAGCTGAGAGGTGGCTATACTCTGAGATCAAGTCAGGGGACAATAGATTAGGGATATGCAAGTACCGGTACCATGCATACAGTTAACCCTACCCACCCTGACTCCTGGAGATGAAGGCAGCTTACATGCCCTATAACTAGCCCTACTCGTGGGGCGTTTCGACGTTCATATGAGGTGCACCTTAATCAGTAAAATTGTGGTATCATATGAAATTTCATGAAGCAAATACGAAGTATGACTAGATTTCTATTCTAGCGAAGTGAGGATCCAGATGAGGTGGTCTACGGGGTGGGGCACATTCAACACATTTGGACTTTTTGGTCTGGGGGCACTATAACTGGAAATATCAAGTTCAGAGCCAAATCGCTTATTCTATTTACTCATCTTTCTGGTGAATCGATGACCCATTGCCATGCAGTTTGGAATAAGCAATTCAACGCTGTATGCAAAGATCCATATCATTGCCACAGGTGCGTCGCGGCCCTTATATATATATAGGCGACATCCTGGCGATTTATGGGTACATTTCTACACTCTCAGCCTCAATTGTAAGACCACTGTTCTGGGTACAGGGCAATCCACATCGGGGCATTGGATTTGTACTGACAACAACTACTAATACTGTTTTCCAAAAATAGAAGCAATCTACTGTAAAACCCTTGCCCAAGTCTAACAGTGCATATTATACAATATTTTTGCATGCCCAATGCATGGTTGGTGGCTGTCTGTCCTTTTGGTATGAGTCCCTGTCAGTGGG
Organism: Acholoe squamosa; assembly: GCA_949317995.1. Taxonomy (NCBI): domain Eukaryota; kingdom Metazoa; phylum Annelida; class Polychaeta; order Phyllodocida; family Polynoidae; genus Acholoe; species Acholoe squamosa. The sequence continues at coordinate 54,057,171 of OX439035.1, read as the reverse complement.
AGCAATGCGCGAAACCCCTTACAGTCCATTCTTGGCAATTTTACAGATTTGTGGGCAACTTGAATATATGATTACCCCTGTGAGCGCTGCTTCAGTAAGCAGGGCGCCCGTGACACAGCAGTCCAAGTCCAAAATACATCTGGCGCGGGCTGTATACATCGGAAAGTACAAAAACCCGACAATTGCTTTTCCAACATTGCTCTGCTGAGGTGAAAATCAATTTCCGCGTCCGATAGTGCGTCTCTAATTAGCAGTATCAAGCTCCCTAGGAGGCCGGGTGATCAGAGGCAAAGAAGGACCGAGCAAATTCAAGAGTAGCTCATTAGGGTTAATTGCCAGGGGTCTCTGGTACTTGAAATAAAAGCAATGGTGGGAGCTGGCTGTATTTCTGGCCGAGCAGGCATGTGCCTTTGTAGAGGTGAGTGGTTGGAGAGTGCTACAGTGCAGCCGGCTCTTCTGACATAGTCCACGGCTGCTGCTTTATGTTCACCTCCTCAGCCGCTGACATGTAATACGGAATCTGAATCAGAGCTCTCAGTTTATTGTGTAGGTGTGGCTGAATGGACACCCTCCTCTACCCCCCCCCCCTTCCTGCTCAACCCACTGTATACTGACCTCCAACTACCCACCATATTGCCACTACCTTGTGGTAGAGTGCTGTTGACAGTGCAGTATATACCCGCTAGTAAATAATATTTATTGAACATGCGTTCTTATTGCCTCAGCGAGATTTAATTCATTTAATACTAAAGCTACTTTGGGGACACAGCAATTCAGGCTCTGTTTTGGGTGTCTTAGTCTTAAAAGTACTGCCCCTCTTGTCCTATGGGAACATACTGTTCGCTCATATTGGTGTGGATGTGCTGCACTGAAAATATAGGCTTCTACTAAGGTGATTACTATTGATGAGTTAAGGTCCTCTTTCCCTATTGATGACCTAAGGTATTCATTATGATCACCCAACAGCTGCCTAAGGTATTTTTCTACCACCAGGGGGTCCTAGTATACAACAATAGGATATGCAATGTTTACTATGTGAGCTATTTTGAATGTGTATCTATAATACTCTTGATCATCAGTATCTATAGAATGAATGATGTGAAAAATGTCATCACAAGGGAATGTTAATTGATCAAAAAAGTCATTTGGTCAATGTTTTCAAAGACAAAAGCATGTTTAATAATTGAGACCTCTTTTGTCACTCAAACCATAATCATAACCATGGGGATGAGCTAATATTCCTTATACAAACAACTACATGTATGCCTCACCAAGGCATCATAAGTCAGCTGTAAGTGCCCTCAATAGGTGCTTGGTTGTGGTGAGGGAAGGGGATAATTATGTAAATTAATGACAACGTTATCATTCACAAACTCCTCTCTAATCAGTTCAGACAGGTACTCTATAGTGATCACCCAGGGTGATCACATGTGATCACCTCAAAGATCATGGGGTACTTCCTCTCAGGACCATCAATAAGATGACAAAAAGTGATCGTTAGAAAGTAACTTTTTAAGCCTTATCTTTTCAGTGTGTGTGTGTGTGTGTGTGTGTGTGTGTGTGTGTGTGTGTGTGTGTGTGTGTGTGTGTGTTGAGGTCCTGCAGGGTAGAGGGGGTTTATGTTAATGTGCTGCTGGACATGGTGCTGCAGCAGCAGGGTGTGAAGGGTTCTGTGACATGTAAACAGGGTGGGTTGGTCACACCCTGTCTGTGCTATCGGTGCACGTGGAGCGTGTTGTCCTCTTGGCACCAGTCCTGTCTCTGACTGACAGACACATGTCATTGATACAAGGCACACCACCGAAAAAAGTCTACCCAACAAGGCCGTGCCGTCCGTCTACGTTATTTACATGCTGCTCGCCGCATTGACAACGCACACAGGCCGCACGGCAAGGGGCCACATGCAGCGAAACCAGACCGATCAATAAACAATTACACCCGGTCCAATCCAGTAACAAAAGTCCGTCAATTTAAACAATGGGTGTCGTAAGTCAACTTAGAATAAACATCTACGGCTTTAGATCACTTTCTGTGCATGCTTTACATTTTCTGGAGGTACTGAAACCGCATCTGTGCATGTAAGTTTTGCACGGTGGGAGAGCGGCTCACGAACCAGATGACAAAAGTGAACCAATCATATGTTTTACTCTCTCTGGTTTCAGCTCGCCCCACAACGCACTGCCTAAGGTAATTGGAAATGCAGCAGCCATGTCAAGCACGGGAGGGACGTCTTGTACTTAGGACAAAACGACACGAATCTGATACACTCTCCAGTTCAGAGTACAGATGGGTGGGGACAAGGGAAGGGATTTATTTAAAAAGAACGATGGAATCGGTGTCAGTTTGCGGCGTAGGCTGAGGAGATGTTTCATATTCATTATGTCGTACTCGCTGTTCAGTCCCACCACAAAACCGGCAGAGACACGTGCCTACCAGCCACCAGATTCCCACATCCACTTGGCCTCGGCCAATAGCCTGCTCTGCAAAATCACATGCGGTTCTTTGCCGCCCTTGACAGTTCCGACAGCCCGCCACTTGGGCTGCTTTTCATAAATGCATGGAAATTGCATTAGAGCAGGAAATCAAAGACTGAATGTGGTGGGTGGAGAGTAGCGTCACCTGTGCATACCCGGCCGTCAATGGCAGCTTCCCTCATTCCGTGATGTTCTCAAGTACATGTCCATCGTTTAGTTTAACTGTTTAAGTGAAGGCAATTACGGATGACAGAAGGCACTTTGCACTGGGGTAGTTCCTACTTTCAATCCCACAGAGTCAGCTGTTAGAGTTTCCATATTGTTTACCACATGGCTGTATTGCCATCTAAAGGTGACATGAACATGCACATATTCTACATAGTGGGTACATGTATATATGGTTTATGTTATGTTTGAGCCCATATAACCCTGTTATGCTGTTATGCTGTGTACATACTTGTTCACGGACTAAGTTCTGTTCGGAGTGCCTACTTCCCTGTTATAATATGGAATACTTGTACATGGCGTCAGTATCGGTTTGAGTGGCCATTTTACAGGTTATGTATCAGTCTGGAGGTGTTGAGGACTGCCTCAAGTCTCACTCTAACATCAGTAGTGTTTGGTACTCTACATGGCCGCTAAAACAGGCCCACCTTGTCTCACATCAAGTTGTCCTCAGGCCTCATTGAGACTTGCCGCCCTAATGGCCGTCTAGAGGACTGAACTATCTCTCATGTCCCTGTGTGAGAGTTACTCTCACCCACCTAACACCTCTCTACTCTCCCTCTACCATTATACGTCCACACTCCAAGCAGCCCTGTGTACATTTTGTTGACATGCAGTATTCAGGTCAAAATCATCAGTGGTGCTCGGCTGAGGGTGATACAGTCGCGTTAAGAATTGTTCACTCGGGACTCAAGCCGAGCGCCAAGCCTCCTCCATGGGGCCTGCTCTCATGGCTGGGTGGGGGCTCTAGACATGTCCTCCAACCACACTCCTGGTAGCTCAGCACTGGCAGCTCTGGATCTGCGAGGGACCTAGCTTAGACAAGACACCAATATGAAAACTGCATCCACAGTTCCATGCATGAACATCCCACTGCTGATTAAATATTACCGGACATAGGCTATTGTATTAATTTCCATTTCAATCCTCCCCCATCCCCGACGCTGCGGCCAAACCCTTCTTTATCACATGAAAAAATTAATTTGTAACAATATTTTAGATGGTATATGGTACGTGGTTAATTCGATATTAATAGATACCAACTTTTGTTCAGAGACTACACAGTTATAATTCGTATAGTTGGTAATTATGCTCACACCTGTCTCTCATCTGAAGGACAACCACGTAAATGGAAGTTATTATCAGGGCTATGGAAAGTTTTTAATTATAATGCGTATGTGTCTCTTCAGAACTGCACACCATCTGGCATACTTCAAACTCAAGTGTTCTGTTCTAACTTTGATCCTACATACAGATGTCCAGTTGGACTTTCACCAACATTGACTGACCACTGCCCATCAACACGAACAAAGCCCCCCCCCCCACCCCCCTCGCACAGTCTTAGGCTGTGGTTATCTCAGAACATGCTCAATTCTAGAACTGACCCTAGCTCTCTTGACCTTACTTTTCAAAAATCACGACCTATCTGTAAACTGCAGGTTTCAAGTTCTAGGCCCAGCTGGCGAATAAACAAACACCAAAGGTGTGTTAATATGGAGGGCACCAGCAGTTGTTGAGTCTGTGAGGGTTGGGTGACGATAACCCCTCCTCAACAAATATGCTCCTCTCAAGAAATTGAGCGTTGGGTTGCGATCGGTTAAACATATGATTTGATAGAATCTAGGCATTGTGTTCTTTGATGTTTGCGTGGTGTTTGATTGTGAAATGACTAAAGCTCATAACTTTGTCATAGTTGTCATAACCTGCCTCCTTGTCAACACGACCAGCGTTGGACAAACAGCGAGTGACATGCATTGCGTCAACATAAAACAGATGCTGCCGATAAAGCACTCCAGATAAATAACAAGGCCACAAATAGTTTAAATGTTATGACAGGCCGCCAACCAGTATGAATCACCTCAATATTAAGTTTAATTGACATATATGCGTTTATTGTGCATGGATTTAAAAAAAAAAAAGATGATGATTGATAAATAAAAAATGTATATGCCCCTAAACGGACTTACCTCACCCAGCAAATTGTTTTTTTTGTGTGTGTAGAACTACATTCAATAGGCTGAGTGAACTTTGACTAGGCAAATTATTGTAACTTATTTGTACAATAGTGAATTGTACCATTCTTGAGTGGAGTGTGGGACTTTTGTCTCTCCCCTTACACAATAAGAATTATCATATTATGCAGACACACATATTACACAGAAGAGAAGAAAGGCCGTCTTTTCCATGTGCTAGACCACAGAGAAGGCAGCCTCCCTGGTCGTGGTTGTGCCACCATCCCGGTGTGTAGGTTTACATGGACAGGGGCCCGGCGTACAGCGGTGATCAGGGATCAGGTAGCCTGCACACCTGGCCGCTGTTCTTTGTTACCTCTGCTTACCTGGACAACAGCAACATGAACCAAGCTAATCTCGGCCACATATCAATATTGGGACGCGACACAAAGTCAAACTCACTAAGTGAATAATTTCCATGCTTTTGATTGGATGTAGCTTGTTCCGCATCGATTTCAGTCCTATGAAAATGACCCGCGATGAATTGGGAGAAGTAGTTTTTGTGTGGGTCTGACATCTCTGTGTCACTGTAGAGGATGCAGGTGTCAGAGGACGTCAGCCACGTTTGTATCACTGTTACATTGAATTACAATACGAAGAATACATTGGCTACAGGAAAGGGCATTGCATAAAATAATATCCATAGATGATATAGTGACACTATACAATCCCATCTCTATAGAGCACATTACCCATCTTGTATTCAAGGCAGTTGTTACTTCATATAAATGAAGAAGAAAGAAAAAAAAACAGCACCCAAAATTGGTGCGCATATACATGTATAAGCCATAATAAACAATGCACGGAGATATAACAAGATTCCCTCGGGTTTAGCCTATCCATACACATAGAGTATATACGGATATATACAATTTAAACCTGCATACACATGCTAGTCATTACCGTATAGTCTGGACTAAGACAGGAAGGGAAATCTGACCCATATAAATTGATCCACATACACACATTCTCTAGTTCTTATTTTGATGTAAGTAGCCGAGACAGCCGAGCAGGGAATGGAGCAAAAACCACACTAAAGCCGTGCGCCAGTCTTTCCTTATATACTTCTCTTACACCTACCCCGTCTTAATAGAAGGTTTATTAAACAGCAAAGGTAAACAGCAGCATGCAGGGTGCTGCTGCTGCAGGTGTGTTGTAGGCTAGTCCTCCTGCAGGTGTGCTGCACCAGGAGAGGAGGTTTTAGCCTTTTAAGGGTAGTATGATGCCTCTAAGATTCATGATGATTGGTGGCTATGGTGTAATAAAGCACTGGTGACCAGCAAATCAGCAACCCTGGTGCTTCCTAGTGCTACATTCATGCTTTATGTTAACAATAGGGAACAATCACTCAATCAAACAGACATCACATTAATGCACTATGGTTAATTCGGAACATGGTAAGAGCTACATCGTACATGTGCGACATGTAGTCACGGAGCAGTAGCTACACATAAGTGCCAGTCGAAGGTTATCTGACCTCACTGGTCAATCAATGTATTTTCCAAGCTAAGAGAATATATAAAGAGCTTCAGGTCATAATAAACATGAATTTCTTTTAAATAGAAACAAAAAGCTGAATAAGCAAGTTGTTAGCAGTCAGATTTACTTCGAATGACCATGCATGGCACGGCAACAACCTGTTTCTGTCACTGATTGTGATATTTCATCATTCCAGGTATAAAATCCATCGGTCACTCTTGTATGGCTTATAACAGAAATCAATCTGTTACTATGCACATACATTGTATATACGCGTACCTCACATCACTGGTATCCAATGCTCCCTGATCTAAAAACTTTTATCTCTCTTACTGATGTACCAACAACCATTGCTAAGGGAGCTGCGCTCTCAGCCCCAACTGTAAATGGGCTATAAAGGCCACTGTACTGGCTACAGGGCATTCCACATAGGGGCATAGGATTTGTACTAACAGCAACTTCTTATTAATGTTTTTTTCAAAAAAGGAAGCAATCTACTGCAAAACCTCTGCACCCGTCTAACAGTGTGGGTACTATAGTTGGTACCGATATGAGGCTGACCCCCCCCCCCCTCAGTGTTACTGGATACGATGTAGGGATCCACAGGTGATATTCTAGCGGTGAGAGGTCATGACCTCCCTACCAACTGTGGCCAGTACTCATAACTTACATCTACGGTGTGATAAAACCTATAGTGCATGAATGGTTAACATTAAGTGCTATTGAAGTTAGCGAAACACTTCTCCAAGCCGAACCAGATCAGAGGAGTAGACAATGGCCCTTCCTGTCATAAAGTGGACTTATCAGTCACCTGGAGTTGACTACAGTACTGTGGGCTTTGGTTTTGACCCTTATCATGTGCTTATGTATACATGTAGGTGAGTGTAGTGCTGCATAGTGTACTTCATACGTGTAAATAATAATAGGGTCTGCTTTCTGATTTGGTTTTTCTACAGGGGCTGGTTCCAGAATGGGATGGTCTGGGGGACCCAGGCGGGAAAATGGGGGGGGGGCACAGGAAGGGTCACGAGCCACATTTCATATATATATATATATATATATATATATATATATATATATATATATATATATATATATATATATATATATATATATATATATATATAAGGGTCAGATGCCTGTATAGCCAGGCCCATTTTCAGGGGGTACCCCCCTAGCACCCCCTCTTTTTTTTTTAGATCCGCCCTTGTTCTGAGCTACATTTAAGTCGATGTGTTCTCAATGATTCTATAGTTTACATAGACCTCCTCGTACATACGTGCTTGAACATCTGCAAGCGACTATAGCATTTTATACTTTCTAAAATGAATTATGGATGTTCAGACTTGTCCCCTCAGAGGTAATGTGGCTACAAATCAACATAACCCTAATGCTCAAACCAGAGTCAAACAAAAGAATATGTGTATGTGCTCTCTTGTGTCTTTATACTCAAAATGGTGACAAAGAATTTCAGATTGGGGCAGTCGCTGTTTTATATGAGCAGGCATTTGTTGAAACTTCGGGTCGTGAACTTTTTATAGTGAAGGCATCGTTTACTTATCTGCAGCTTCAAGAACCATCAGAGACTTCTCCAATCTCCAATATCAATCTCCTGAGGGTCCTCGTGCCGTGCCGTGGATCATGGCGCTACCACTTGTAGCCGCCAAGGACGCCGACTACAACAAGGCCACTTTGTGGCTCACCTGGATGGTGGACATCAGTCACAGGTATATACGGCACTAGCACATTGCTAGTACTGAGGAAAATCAACTAGGTGGCTCATGTATTCGGGGGCTAGATCAACATTTGGCCTCTTTTTGCAGTCTATTTTGATAGTCTCTTCCTCATTTACTATCTGTAGGAATTTTTTAAAATTTACATCTTTGTATAGCAAATACCTTCAACTTTAACCAGATAACCTTAGTAAAATTCTAATACTTTAAATACAAGAGAAACTAAACTTTGATATTTCAATAAGAGACCACATGTCACCCACATTGAGTACACCCAGACCATTGTCTTTTTATCAAGCTAATCCACTCCCCTCACACCTGAAACAATGGGGAGGTGCTTAAGGTGATTAAGAATTCTGTGATAAAATCCAAGATGGTGTCGGGGGCTTAGAACAAAAATGGCGACCCCTATACAGGAGATCAACTATAGGTACGTTTTATGTCCCTGATAGGTCAGTACCACACACAATAACCACCATTCACCTTTTACTGTACTCTATTTATAACAGGCCAAATAGACCTGATAACACAGTCATATTCACACAGTGTGCGTTATGTTCCTACTATAACTCTGATTTGAGCTGGGTGTGGACCAATTGGAGTTGTAAATTGAGTGTGTTCATTTTGGTACATTTATAGACGTTTGGGAGGGGTCTGTTTTATCAAGCCTCTTTTTATGTGATGGTTTTGGGGCCAGCTTCCTCTAAGAGAGAGCAATGTAGACGCTTGGTTTGCTCTCGCCTTCGGAGAGCGGAAGGAGTGAAGTGCATGGTCAACACTGCCCCGGATGGCCCAGGGGACTCACTGGAGGACCTCATCCAGTAACTTTACTATCCTGATATAGTCCTACCACAACCATCTCCAGGCTTACAGCAGCCGTAAAACGGTTCACCTCCACTATGGACACATTGTCGGCACAAATCAAAGCCACACCTGAGTACTACCCGTCTGGAACACTTGGGTTAGTGCTATGTTATCACATGCTACTCCATCTAGGTTCTTCTGAAACCATGTGTAATACGCCATGTTATCTCTACACATTGATTCGTTCTAATTCTCTCACTCATAACTCGGATATATACCATAGCATTTAGTAGCTTTTATTTGAATTTGTATTAAGGGGTGTTTTCTTTAAATGTTTGCAGTAAGTCAACTGTTTAAATGGATAAAAAAAGATCTCATGAGGTGATGTTCTCGATCCTGTTTCCTGTAGTAGAGATGTGTAGGTAGAATACAGTGCTGGGCTGTGCTGCATGGGTGCAGGAAGGTGGGTGTACTATACATTAAGGATTACCTCTGTCAACACATGGATGAGTATTTACCCTCCCACCACCATCCTGAAAAGAACCAGATCAATATATGCATCTGCATTGGTTAAAACTCCAAACATCCACTGGATAATTCATACACATAAATGCTCCTATTACAACGTTTTCTGAGTTCATAATTGTTTACGATGAATAAAACAGTGGCATCCAAAAACTTGTTTTGGACGACAGTAAGGCATATCTTACACTGAAAGAGAAATTACCACTACATGTATTGCTGACTTATGACTTTTTCCCCATTCATGACAAAAGAGATTGCCTGATGACTTTTGGTGAGATTTTATTACCATGCACCTACGGATCCTAATATGCAACAATTCGGTGTGCATTGCACACTCTGATTTCTATTGATTTGATTTTCTATGATACCCTTGATCATATGTGTTTACAAACTTACAGCTTTGAAGAATGTTATCACATTAAAGTCTCAATTGATCGTAAAGAGATTTAGTCAGAATTATCAAAAGTATATATGCATGTCTAAACAGACACCTTTTTGAAATTGTACTTACAACTATGGAGGGCAGTTATGATACACAATGGCAATGCATATTATCATAGCTAGCGGTACATATATTATGGAATATAGCTATATATGATGCGATGGTCTAGGGTATCATATGTGATTATCTAAAAGATATTGGGTGCTCTTTCCAGACTGCGTCAAAAAGGCGAACAAAAATAATCACTATATACAGAGGTGACTTCTTGACCTTTATGTATTCCGCATAAAATATGTTATTATGTCAAACGGTATAGATCTTACAGGGAGGCCAAATTACAATTAATAGATATTTAAGATAGAATGTCTTATACAAATGCATGTGCAGTGGCATGTCGCTCTGGATGGCACGCACAAATGTAACGTATACAGAATTAACATTTCCTTCCTTTAAGAGAGAAGAAAGGGGTGCACTTGTGTGATTATCTCCTCTGGGTAATTGTGAAGGGCGTTACGATATGAGGCCTGTTTCCGCTGTGCTGAGGCGGAGTTTGACACATTCTGGTTGACTGCTTGTCCGATCAGTGTCTTGCCTGAGGCAGGGGACACCCAGCGGGCAGCTCAGCGGCACGTCTGTAATCACAACTCTTCACAAAGAGGCTCAGTACTGCCCTCAGACGCCGCCTTTCCGTTAGGACGTGCCCCGATAATTTGTTAGCTAGTATCAAACCGCCCTGCCCCCGGGCTCCCCGCCTCCTTTGTCACCATGACAACGGGCGTGCCGGATCTCCTGCCGCCCCCGCCCACCCATATAGCCGCCCACCATGCCCGCCTGCCGCCCTTCTCATTTAATTGTTTCAGTTGGTCGCTTGGCGTTTCAATTGCCTTTGTCGCGCACTTTAACAGCCATTAAATACGAGTCCGACGACCGGACGCTGAGCTGCTCGCGTTGCATCACGGGAGTAAGGCCGCATAAGGAGGCCGACTCATTAGTCCGATAGGTGCCGCCACCCGCTCGTACAGGAAACAGGCCGCTACCCCGCCCGGAAACGCCGCCGTGACAGGCGCAGTGGTAACTGGGTGCATGATGGGATGGAGGTGTGCGGTGTGGAAGCAGCAGGAGGATTTGGGAGGAGAGAAAAGCAGTACCGCCCACATGACGATTCAGGGCCATCAAGGCCATGTGAATCGAGCACCAAGTTCTTTTTCATTCTTTTTCATGTGTTTTGTTTTTTAATAAATAGACATGTACCGGTATATATGCAGAACGGTGAATGCAGAACGGTGAATCAATGTAGAGAAGTGGGTGATCAACGTTGATCAACCAAATGTCGACTTTGAGTCCATGTTATTTAAAAGAAATAATCCATTGATGTTATCCACTGAAGTTGACATGCAATCATCTTCCATCAGAGTCGTAGGTCGTAGATGGGTGGGTGATCAAAACTGATAGGGCGGCAGCAGTGGTTAAAACGCTTTACCAGAATATATGTTGCATATACACCCCCTTGAGATGAAGGGCCAGTGGTCAAGAAGAGATGAATCATGTTAGCTCCTTATCAATATAATTATTTCTCCTACAACCGATTCATATTTGGCTTTCCAGTCACATCCCAATTACGATTTGAATTTGTACAACTGTGTTTCTTGACATGCCATGCTTGAACTGGGTTACTCTGCTCATTGGATCCTATGGGTTTGTTTTTTGTATATTTTTGTAATAACAAGACTATTTAGATATATTAGGACGCCTGTCGGTTTGAATACGGATGGCACATGATGAAGTGTCTGTGTACCAAACATGGCGCCATCTACAAACATAGCAGCAGTGGTTGAGACGCTGCGCCAGGACTCGGAAGACGCCCACAGACTCTGTATATGGAGACTCACACTTCCTATACTACTTAGGGCGTTAGACCCAGGCATGCCCTGTATATACCGAGCATAGGTGTGACCCACTGGGAGCGCGGCTCATCTTCTTCCTCTCACCAATTACTTACAGTACACGGGATGTCCGGCACATTTCAAGATGACACTGCCTCCTACATGACGCCTAAGGTGCCATGTTACATGGACGTGGTAACACTCTCCCTCTCCTGTCCTCCACGGGCACTGTTTGTAGGGCGGGCTGGGCGGGCCGCGTCGGGCAGGCCCCATGCCGGGAGGAGAGTGCCCCTTACCGCGCCGCCCTTTGTACCCTGTCAGCCCTGGCCGCAGCTCAAGTTGGGGCGGCATGGGGTCCGGGCCGTGCTGACACGGCCCAAGTCCCACCTGGCCGGGATGTGGCCGGGTCTAACCGGCTAACCACGACAGGGGCTGGACAAAGGCTGCACACCTGGTCGGGGTTAAGGAGACTGGATGCTATTGATGGGGTATATCGGGGTATGTGACAGGGAGGTGTGCTGTCCGAACAAGTCCCTGTACACTGCTGTCACATTCCAACACATTATACCAAGGGTGCCAGTATTTTCACTGTCAGGGTGTGCACTTATTTGTCACTATAATCTATATATGTAATAGATTCAACTATATATATTATATTTCTCCGGGCACAGACACCTAATAATTCATACATATTTTGCCCACAGTTGATATACACAAAATGATGCAGAATTAAATTCTAATTAAACATCTTAGAATAAACGAGTAAAAACCTGTTGAAATTGACTTATCAGCCCTAAAGAAGACTCTTCATCTTGACAAGTTTATGGCCCATATGGATGAACGATCTGACGACCCTTGAGTGGCAGGCCATGGAGTTGTCAAAGTAGGCAAAGAAGTCGTCCCCATGAAAAATGTTTGTTCCAGGTCTGACAAGTTAAATTTTACAGGTTTAGCATCGTTTATTTTATGCTGCTCATTTTTATTTAGTGTAAATCTCCAAATCAAATCTCCGTTCATGACATGTGACAATAAAATACACTATATATGTTCGCCCTTATTACCTTACCCGGTCCCTGTGCTCTGTTGTCTTAGGATAACAGAATAAGTTATGGTACCAATTTAATAAAACACAACCGTGTGATGGGGATATAAGAAATCCAATTAATAATGAAGATGGTCAAGGGATTTAAAGGGTTGGACATTTTCCCGAAGAACCCTCAAGAAGACCACTCCACCTTTGCCTACATTAAATGAGTCCCGGAGTTAATTAGAAAATGCACTCAGGAGGCACAAAACAAAAGGCTCCTCTCAGAGCAGCTTTGTATTTGACGCGGCATCCCTCGCTGCTCCTGTGGCTGCTCAATAAGGTTTTCATGTATAAGTCGCCTGGCTGTTAGCCCCATGTAGAGAGGGGGTTAGCGTCAGCGTTAATGGAACCATACGGAGGGCATTCACATGCCTCCCCCCCCCCCCTCCATTCCTACTACCATATGGGCGAGCGTGAATTAACTTAGCTTAAGCCCTATTAAGCAGGGATCGGCTCCCATGTCGTTTTTCCCACGCGTTGCTGTGCATGCAAGACTCTTTCCTCCTCCACAGCTCGGATCTTCCCGATCACTGAAAGCATTGCGAAGTAGGACGCCGTGGGTTATTACACCTCATGATGCTGCCATCGTATGAATTATAATCTCAGAAATATAGAGCACAGGAAGGTTGATTATATCAAATCCCCAAGCAGTACCTTACAGGTTAATTGTGTGGTTACCTGTTGTGCTCCATGGTTTGCAGGTGTGTGAGACCCGCCCACAGGTGTGCACCACTCTGTCCATGTATACCATGTTAAAAGGTTAATCCCACACTAAGACTAATGGGTGTCTTTGAAGCACCTCTACATCTTATACACAACTCAGCTTCAAAGTCGTCTTTGTGCGCTACCTGCCTCCAACACCTTGGGCGTGGTTGTTATCATTTCTACTTCCACACCAGGAAGACATGGTAATTGCAATCGAAGTAGGCAATTCCTGAACTTGTCCTGATAGGTATAATGTATAAATCTGCACATGAACTGGTATATGCATGATGTGGAATTTCCCAACATTGTACGGTGAATTTTCTTCTTCATTTTTTTTAGCAGACATAAATTTGGATAACATCTTATCATACCCGGTACATTGACCGTGACTGGTTACAGGGCCTGACTGGGCGGTTGTGTAGTTGTGTCCTGGTTGTCGTGAAGCACCGCCGATTTGGATCCCACTTCTGTATACTCCCCTCTGTAACATTGTATACTTTCAGTTTAATTTCATATAGAATAGATCCAGTTAGCGATGTTGAATGGATCTATAACTGCTATATATAAATGTGTATGTGGACTGGCCCTGGACGCCAATACACTCATGAACTCGTCCACAGATCCTTCTACCACGTATCCATTCTCTAATCATTATGGACACTTGCATCAAACATTTCCTACTTCCTGCTGTCTCAGACTGACAAATCAACGCCCTGTCAGCGTTATCAAAGTTCACACGATTCCCCTTCAGGTGGTCAATAAGTATCTCTCTACAGAAGAGCGGTACTTGATCCCGCCATCGAGTGGAACTCACAGACCCACTTAGAAATCTGTGACCGCATGATTCATGTATTCTTGGTTTGGAGATATCCATATATAGGGCCTAGAGAGAGAGGTACTCGATGGAACAAAAGAAACACTGCTGTGAAAGGATATTATCGTACACTATTGTAAATTAATGTGTTAACTTATCCGTGTGTTGGCAAGTATATTTTCTATCATAAATTCAAAGAAAATATCAAAACAGCAACGAAGGAGGCACATTTCAATCAACAGTAGCACCTCATAAAAGTCTAGACAATGTTACAAGCGAATTTGTATGAAAAGAGAATTATTGAATGTCTAAATACAGTCTTGGCTTCCCGGCTTGGCTTGCACGACATAAGCTCTCTAATGTAGATGCCATAGGGGTGCTCCAAACGATCCATTAGCCGATAGCACTCAGCCTCTTTATTGAAGCACGTCGTCGGTTTGGGAGGTAAATCGCACAAATTGCTCTGGCGAAGCGTTCTCGTCCCCGGGGAACAATTATTGGCAGGTATTGACATACATGGGCAGGAGGAGGGTTGTTCATTAGCGACCGTTAGCCGGCCACACCTATACATGCTTTATTGATATTCATCAAGTCCTCTATTACCTGCTCACACCCAAACCCCCACTTCTACCCACCAGGTCAATGCCGCCCCTGGAGAATTGTTGGCTGGCTATATAGCACCCATTTGTGCTGGGGAGGAGGCTGGAATGACATGTTATCGCCTGGATGGAGGGGCTTGTGAGAAGGCTTGGCCATCATCAGTGCTACTGTTAGGCGGCGGCTCAGGTGCGCTTACCGCCCGCCTTCTAGCATGCTGGAGGTGTGCTTGAGCACTCCTTGGAAATTGATAACACGCGCCTGAAGAGAACTTGCCATCTGTATATATTGGCAGAGTTGCTCTTCAGCACAAAGGCAGGAAAGGGAGAACAGTTCTCACGTTATGGGCCTGGGGGAGGGGCTAGAGTGAGGGGTCCTCTTACAGCTATGGAGGTGCCCCGGTGGGAACCATCGGCTACACTAAGTATGTTTTAACGACGCGTACTTTGGGGCCCTGGCACAGCCAATTTTCGGGGTGGGAGATGATATAAGCTACAATTAAACCTCCTTTTGTTTTCACACCTGCATTGGTGGTCGGGCCCTTCAGTCCGAAAAGAACTGCAGTAACCGCGAGGGGAGGTGGTCCACTGAAGGGTCCTCCGCGGCTCTCCTGGTGAGACCCCAGAAAGGTTAGCAGAGGGTCGTACTGCCTTCCGTAATGCATTTGGCCACTCCATGGGATGGAAGAGAGGTGTGAAATGGTGGGGTGTTTTGACTGCGGATCGGGCCCTGCTCACAGGTGCATCTCTGTATAGTCGGTATAGGCCCGGACTGATGGCTAATATTGACTGGCCGCAGAGGCAGGTAATTAAACCCACTGGATCGTCCTGGCAGGAGGATCCCAAGGTAAGCCAGCGGGTGGTGGGGTGGGGGGGGGGGAGGGGGTGACTGCACACCTGAAGGTGTATAGGAAGCTATAAGGACCTCACCTGACTGCAGAGAACTAATTACTTACCAACTTACCACTAACGACCAAGTTAGAGTAGAACTCAAGCACCTCGTTAGCAACAAACTGTCCTTTCCCTTCGAGGACGTCAGAATAAACTTATCCTACTACTGAAAAAATCCCACTAATGAGATCAAATTGTCACCGAAAAAAATATATAAATTTCAAGGGTGAAGCCCAGTTCGCATACTGACAGTACTGGTAGAACAAATTACAAATAACAAAATATTACCATTCTGTGAGAGAATCAAAACAAAAAGACTACGATATGAGATGACCAATGTGTGGGGTGGGGATCAACACCACAATTATTTGAGTGGTCCTACACTCATTGCTTATTTGTGTAATAAAGGTTAAGGGCACTGTGGGACTGTCTGAATGTGCATTGTATGCTGAAATGCCGACCATTCCCAATAGCTTTGTGAGCCACACACATACCTCCTAGCCGTGTAACGCGATTGGAATTAGATTGAATGAAGATGGACTGTGAGACCAGCAGTGGGTCAATGTACGCTGTGTAGGTGGTCGTGTCTAATCCTTGCCCTTATACAGGGGCATCCTCAGGGTGCTAAGGACCTGTAACCACCAGGGACAGTGGGCTTTAACCGCACCTATACATCCACACCCACGTGTACCTGCACCTGCACCCAATATATATATATATATATATATATATATATATATATATATATATATATATATATATATACACTATTATATTAATACCTATATTAATACCTAGCGCATTTTATGTTTATTTGTCATAGCCCCCTAACTTTGCACTGAGGGAGCCAAAGTATGTCCCCCTCCGACTTTTTGGGAAAGAAAGAAAAGAAATCCAAAATGTTCCCGAGGCCTACGCCCCCAATATCATTAAAAAAATCACCATAAGGGGGAGCCCCCCCCCCCCCACCCCCATCTATAAGCATGCTCTGCCAAACTTGATTTTGTGACAACTGAGATGAAGCACATCACAGTATAGTAGCTACGAGGTGTAACATATTGTTTGAAATGTTCTATGTTCTAGGTGTATCTTTGATCGCCCTTAAACAAAAGGTAATTGTATTAGATGAGTTCTTAGGACGATAATAGAAAGCCATTTGTTGTGAACTCCTAAGTAGACTGCAGCAACACCTGCCTACATTGTTTACACTGATAGTTCATTATACGCACAAATATACGCACTATTACCCAGGTAGGCAGATCAAAAAGGGTTCAGGGTAACTGTGTACTTGAGATTAGGACGTCCATAATAGAGGGGTAGTGCTTCAACCTCTCCACCTATACACCTCTGCAATTTCCCACGGGACCTACCCACAATAACCAGGTAAAGGCTCTATCCAATTCTAAACTATTCATCTTGTCAACAATAGGGAATTTCTACGGTATACTGTCAAAATACTATTACAACAGAGAGTGGGTCTTGCTCTTTATTTCAGGATACGGGGTCATGATTTGGATCACTGTTCACATTTCTACTGTTCCCATGTGCCGTAGTTTTTTCGGCATTGCCAGCTTTTAGCCCAATTTTTTCCCAATAAGCATTTGTACCGGTAGCTATAGTCCCTGTATTTTTTTCTATTATTTGTTGTGTGTGTTTTTTTTATATATATTTGGAATTTCTTTAGAAATAAAAATATGTTCCAATTATTGAATTCTCATTCCAGTATCCTTATGAACTACCAATAATTGTAGCGTTTTAATGGCATTCGGAATACTAATTATATAAGGATAAGGATACAGGTGTAATTGGGCTGTATTGTTCTGTTAATTATGTGTATTAATGTGTATGTTCGTCTGTATATGTTCTAGTTGAACTAGTAGTTGTATGTTATGTATGGGAAGTCTAGCTCAAATGATATGGTGATGGATCGCCCATCTTAAACCAAACACCAAGTCAGCCATATATATAGTAGTCACTGGTTTTATTATAATAGTTATCCACAGTTACAGCAATATTATTTCATTCCAAGCCCAGGCTTCACAGTGGTGTAAATTCGCACACAGGCATATACAATCCTATAGCACAAACATGTTGCTAGCTGACCACAGTCCCATAGAATACAGTTAGTCTCCCAAGAGTGCATGTGAATGCATGTATAGCATCCCTATGCTTAATGCCTGTATATAGTAATTCCCTCGGCTACTCCAGGAGTATCTTCTACCTCTGACTAGTATCTTTTCTTACTCCCAGCCCCAAACTCATACCTATGTTCACTGGTTGCAGGCTCACCTGTACGCCGCAGCTACGTCATCACCTGCTAATGTATCTACTCAGCTTAAACCCGTCCAGGACTCATCTCTATACCAGCCATGCTACTTTATTATATACAGTTATTAATGTCAATCAATATACACTTGCTATTATACTTTAATATACCTGGCTCATCTTATTTATCACACTTTATGACAAGACATAATATCGTTGTAAACACAAGCATTTTGCAGCTCGCACATTGCATTGCGATAGCGCAGTTATGATTAATATCACAGTTGTTCCATTTAAATTTTATTTTCTCGATAAGTAATAGAGGGTATATTAATTACATGACTTTAGTCGTGAAGGAGGAGCCAGGATGGATCCCGACCAAGTACAAGTGTGTATTTGTTTTATTACATTATAAAAAAGTCAACTATATAGTTTCACCCTCAGGCCCGTCCAATTATGTGAGCATATCAATAATCTGGAGTGGCACTGCTCCAGGCTTGAACATCCACCACTGTGTAGATATTCCTCATCCCACCCACCACCCTTCCCTTATCACAACCCATGGTGCCTGTAGTCATTTCCTAGGGACAAGATATGGATTTTTTACTTGATAACGAAGCGACTCATTAAATAAACCTGGAGCAGGCGCGTGCCGGATAGTCGGGTAAATTAAAAGGCGACTCTGGCGGGTGGCGAGTCGCTGAGAGGTGCTCGTCCTCCAGGGGAATGCTTTGTGACTCAGGTGCTCCAGGAGGCTGGCAGTGGGAGTGGGAGGAGGGGAGGCGCGGGGCGGGGGGCAGGGAGGCCCGCCGCCATGCAGGACGACGACGAAGCCGGCAGAGACGAGAAGAGCCAAGCCCCTCCAGCCACTCTCAGACGGGCTCTAATCAGCGTTCCCTGTTCCACTAATTGCCTAATTAGTGAACGACAAACTCTCTTTTTTAACGACGGACAACCCCAGCACTGCATGCCTACCCAGCTCCAACGACACCTACATCACAACCCCCCCTCCATCCTCAGACTGCCATACACTTAACAAACATAGACGGCATCTGCTATAACTCCGCTCCTACATATTCAGTCTATGAGCATGCATCTACATATATATATACACTGACAGTATTGTGAGAGGATCTGAACGGCGTTAGATCACAATCTGTCAAGGCAAATTGGAATGGTGGGGGGGGGGGGGGGCAGATAGAGGAAGCCCTCAGATAAAATGAATACTCTCTTCACGTTAATCTTATGTGGCCATGTATCAGCGTCAGCGCGATCAAGTCGAGTATTCAAATATGTTTAGGGTGGGCCCAGCCCCTACACAATCATCCGCAATTGTAAATGGGCTATAAATACCGCTGTAGTCCACACAGCAGGATCCAAATCGGGCCATTGGTTTTGTAAATTGTACCTATAGCAGCTACTATGCTGTGTATCAGAATAAGAAGCACTCTACTGTAAAACACTTGTGGCGGGCTGGCAATCTATAAGATATTACTTCCTACAAGCATCTCTGACTACTAGTTTCATGCAAAGAGTCCCATGCACGCCTCCTGTTGATGAAAACGGAAGATATTCATTTTGGGATAGTTTACAGAACATGACCCGAAGTTCGAATAGTGCTTTTAAAAATTAAACAGTCTAGAAGATGTAATCCTCCTTCTTAGATGTCAGAATATCATATTGCAGAACCTGCAGCCTAGCAAAAGTAAAATAGAATCTCTAAGAAACGCTTGCCTAAAGAAAGTATCAAATTGCGTATGGGGTTATGGGCGTCCTCTTCATGTACCCTATCCGACAAGTTAGATTGATTTATTCTCATCACGGATTTGTGTTCTTGTAGATCTGTCAGCTGCTATCTGACAGAGATGGGCTAACCTCTGTGACAGAGCAGCTAGTCATACTGTCAGACCCTCTGCACCACGAGACATGCTCTACCCAGTCCTGACAGAGGCTTTGCCCAAACATAACATACTGGGTATTGATGACGGCTCGGGCTCCCTACCACAAAACACTTGGTGGAGAAAGGCGTCCACATAATAACACACAAATCCGAGACCGCCGATCCCAGATACAATTAGCCAACACCTGATCAGATTAGAGGGGCGTTCCCTAGTGACACCCAATAAAATATCGGAAGCCCGAACAGACTTATATAAGCTCTTTATTGCCTGTGCTCTGTCCTATAGAGACCTGGGAAGCTGATGGAGAGGTCAGGACAGATGTCGGCCGTACGCCATTGTACCCAGGTGACAGAAATTAAATTTTCGAGTGGCTGGCGGTTGGTCGAGGGGGTTTAGAGCAGGGTGCCGCTAGAGCCCCCTACCGTGCGCTGGCTGCACTGAGGCCGCTGGGTGAGCGCGGCCCCCGCAGGGTGGAAGGGGGTTTAGGTTCTTACCCGTGCGTTTCATCCACCAATACCTTGGAGGCTGACAGAGTGACGTGGTCTGAGAAAGGCGGACCACTTGAGGTGTCAAGCCGGCAGGATGAAGGACCCCAGTCTGCACGAAACAAGGGGCTATAGATTACGTCTCTTTTCCACCCCTACATCTCTCTTATTTATTTATATATACTTTTTTTCATCCCAGTGGCGATTGGTGACCCTCGGGGAAATTTACTCACTATTGGAAAAAGCAATAACACAAAACAATTTAGTGCAATCGAAGATGAATCAATATCTACATCTACGTACTGCATAAAATCTAGAAAGCAAACAGCGGTGGCGGATCCAACAGTCTGAAACCGGAGGGAGGGCGCATTTGAGAATTTCCCCTCTAAGTCCGCCACTGAACTATTGTTTATTGTTGTAATAAATGAGAATTTCTCCCTGTTTCTGGACCAGCTATCGTACTCCCTGACATTCCCTGTCCAATTTCTATTATTGTTACAGGTATTCTGTGCCTCACCCATCAGAACCCTGAAGCCATGTCAATTCATTACAAATCTAAACAAATCCAGACAATGCAATGCATGTGTAGCAATCACAAAGGGGTAATGATTGACACAAGTCTACCCCAGGACCAATGTCAAACTACTTTTCCCCCCAAAATCTCCTCTATATTTAGCATTTCTATTGAGCTTTTTTATGGGACCTGGTTTCCTTTGGCCTAGGTTGGGGTCGGTTTAGCTCATTCCCCATCCGAGTACCACTTACTCTACTTTTCCAATGTCCATGCTCTCCTCCAACCACAATACGCACAAGGTGCTTGTCTTACTCTACCCCAGACAGATAATAAGGCTTCACATTCTGTCATATTCACCCAGAGTGGGTGTGAATTCTCCTTCCCGCGGCAGAACATGCCTGCAGAATCTCAAGTAGCTACCAGGCACTACAATTGTGTCTATGTTGACACATCTTCCTCTCCTGTATCCTTTATTGTAGTGTTACACGTACACTAATTTACTCGTGACATATCTTGACGCTGTTTGCTCTATCTAATTAATATAAAGATATACTCGTCAAACTAAAAAGAAATCCAGGTTAATACTTGCAGAGGAGTTTAACTTTTTAACCCCCCCCCCCTCATATCCCCTGAAACTCTACCAACGAATATCTGTCGTCCTCTGCTTGCATTGTAGGAATATTAAACGATTAAAGGTACTACAGATACTTTGTAATAAGCCCAGCCAAAATACAGAACGATATCTGGATATCTTCCCATTGAATCAACATCGACAACTAGTTGATTTGCGTTGATCAGCCTGCCTTCAATAAGTTCTAAATAATGCCATTTGAATTTTGTCAAGCACCACCTATTTCAACATCTGAACAACAGTAGACATATCACCATTGAAATATTTTGTTTTCTAAATTCAATATAGACTTTGTTTGACTGATTAAACTGCTGATGTAGTATGGATATGTCAACATTGAATTAGCTGTCAACTTTGAAACAGTGATCTTCAGTGATTCCAATTCAATTTTGTCAAACATTACATATGTCAATATCTAATCGACGGTGGACATATAAACACTGAAATGTTATTCGCAATTCAACATTAATTCTACATTGATTTCGTCACCATTGAATCACCACTTTTATTTCTAAAGTTGGTTAGCGTTGATGTCAACATTGAATCTACAAACAACTATAACTACTAGAACATTGCCAGATTACCAAAGAACACATAAAAACATTGAATAAGCACTGATTTGTAAATGTTAAATCAAAGATGGTTTTGTCAACTTCCAAATTCAACCATATGTCTGACTTGCATCTGCTGCTGATAGCCAAACTTCCTCTATACGTTATATCAACCTATACGTTATATCAACGTGGAATCTTGTGGTTGCCCTGCATGTTTATATGGGCGGTTACCTGTGTCGAATACTTCATGAGTGTTACAAAGCATAATTACCACACTTCAAGAACTTCACAGAGAAATTTGCATTGATGATTTAAGGTGACATCATTTAACATTATAACATCACCTATATAAACTCCACAAGTAACAGCTTATCTCAATTTCATTTATAACGAGATATGGTAGTCTTCCAAACAAACTAGATTTGTATCAAAACGGCCTACCGCACAGTACCACCCTGACTGCGGCCTTATTACCTGCTTGTACCTGATTTCACACAGCTTTGTGCTTTCCACCACAAGTCAGCTGCCAGCATGTCTTTATCCGGACATTAACTCTACCCCCGACCTACAGGCCGTGCCCACACCACATGCTGCTGGCCGTCTCACCCTGCATCACTTTCATCTCCGTGTGGGGCACCCTGAGTGGAGGCTGGCGCACGGAAACATACGAACAGGGGTGAAATAAGGAACAGTCAGTTGGAAAATCCCACGTGTTTGGATGCTAATTGTCTGCTTTAGTTGCTCAATGCTACCCTTGTTCGCCAAAAAAAGGTCGTGTGTGGTGCAGTATGAGCAGTGTGCAGAGTGTCTTGGTTCTCCACACAACCTAACATGACTTTCAGATATTTCATATGATATATATGGTGTTATTTGATGGACAAAACAATACGATTCCTTAATATCTTTGCAATGCACATGTACCTGTACAGTCAGTGGTCAGTCGGGAATAGTTTTGAGAAGATCGGAGATAAGAGATAAGATAAAGGTCCAATTGAGGCCTCCTACTTCTGACCCCTGATTTACAAATCTCTCTACTTTTCTTAAAGGAGCTACTTCTTTTACTAAATTGGCTCCATTTTTTCTACATATCCTTTGGTTTAAAAATACATGTTTATTTCTTATTTTTCTGTTCCCTTTCCATCTAACCTTGAAATGATTTTGGGATTTTGAGAAATTTTTCTCTCATGCTCTGTGGCCCAGATGTTTAGAGCCCCACTGTCCCTACCTGCATCACCCTCCCGGCTGGGGAGGTTTAAAAAACGACTGACGACTGACTGTGTAGGTGGTTTGTTATGGACATTGTTGATGGTGGTAGGTAGTGTGAGGATTGATAGTGAGTAGTATAGGCAGGTTGAGGGTGGTAAACAAGGTGGGAGGCCGGATGGGTGATGGGTGGGCAGTATGAGGGTGGTAGGCAGGTTGGGAGGTCCTTACAGTGTGGGTGATGGGTGGGCAGTATGAGGGTGGTAGGCAGGTTGGGAGGTACATGCAGTGTGGGTGATGGATGGGCAGTATGAGGGTAGGCAGGTTGGGAGGTACATACAGTGTAGGTGATGGGTGGGCAGTATGAGGGTGGTAGGCAGGTTGGGGGGTACATGCAGTGCGGGTGATGGGTGGGCAGTATGAGGGTGGTAGGCAGGTTGGGAGGTACATGCAGTGTGGGTGATGGATGGGCAGTATGAGGGTGGTAAGCCGGTTGGGAGGTGATGGTGATGGGTGGGCAGTATGAGGGTAGTAGGCAGGTTGGGAGGTACATGCAGTGTGGGTGATGGATGGGCAGTATGAGGGTGGTAAGCAGGTTGGGAGGTACATACAGTGTAGGTGATGGGTGAGCAGTATGAGGGTGGTAGGCAGGTTGGGAGGTACATACAGTGTGGGTGATGGGTGAGCAGTATGAGGGTGGTAGGCAGGTTGGGAGGTACATACAGTGTGGGTGATGGATGGGCAGTATGAGGGTGGTAAGCAGGTTGGGAGGTACATACAGTGTGGGTGATGGATGGGCAGTATGAGGGTGGTAAGCAGGTTGGGGGGTACATGCAGTGCGGGTGATGGATGGGCAGTATGAGGGTGGTAAGCAGGTTGGGAGGTACATACAGTGTGGGTGATGGATGGGCAGTATGAGGGTGGTAAGCAGGTTGGGGGGTACATGCAGTGCGGGTGATGGATGGGCAGTATGAGGGTGGTAAGCAGGTTGGGAGGTACATACAGTGTAGGTGATGGGTGAGCAGTATGAGGGTGGTAGGCAGGTTAGGAGGTAGTGTAGGTGTCGGGTGGGCAGTATGAGGGTGGTAGTGTTAGGAGACCTCATTATTATTTTATCACCTATTTTTCTTTTCTTTTAAAGAAATAAGATGCAAAATGAAATTCTCAGGCCACATAAATTGATCAACATTTATTTTAACTACAGCATGTGGTGGATTGATCAATAAAGCGTATTATAAAAAAAGAAAAGAAAAAAGGCAGGCAGGGATGTAGTGTGTGTGATCGGTGGGCAGTATGAGGGCAGTAAGCAGGTTGGAAGGTACATGCAGTGTAGGTGATGGGTGGGCAGTATGAGGGTGGGAAGGAGGTTGGGAGGCTTTTTTTTCGACCAAATAAACATATCTAGATCAATGTCTAACATTTGTTTCATCTACATCAATACTGAACAACTTATTTTTTTATATTTCACAACAGTGGTAAAGTAGCCGAATAAGTGTGGGGAGTGAGCCTTGTAAGTTTGACTTTGGTATATACTTTCAATTTAAAAATGTGGGGATGCCTCCCTTTGGCACCACCGCCACTATCTAATTTATCGGGTATACGTAAACCCCAGCAAATAAGCTAAATAGTTCGACATTAAGAAAATAAGAGAGTTCCCGGAGGTTCCAACTACCGGTCATTTATCAGTCACGGCTTCATCTAACTTTCAACTTCCATTTTCCGACGTTTGACAGACCAAATATTGGATACATAATTTGTGAGGTGCACAAAAAATGCATCACAATCAAGTGCGAGGACAGGCAAAAAAAAAAGAAAAAAAGAAAAGCGCAGCCGCGCAAGATCTCAATACCTGCCAGTTGGTTTGGTAATTTGGGTCAAGCCAAGTGTGTACATGGTCATGGGGGTGGGGGTCTAGGGCCATTTTGGCATACACCTTGTGTACGCTCATGGGAATGAATATGTACTTAAAATTAGAGGCAAAATCCGCCATTTTGGGCAGTTTTATACTATAGGGTTATAATCTGTACTTCAGCAAAACATTCCAAATTTTTTGTTATCATGCGGGGAAGGTGTTAATTTTCCCATAATATAATGAAGATAAAAATTCTTCCTAAAAGAGGCCCTCATTCCTACCCCCGCCCTTTCTTCTTGCTGGGTGTGAGGGTCCATACGCCCCCGCCCCAATGCATACATCAATGCAGCAGGAGCAAAACGTCCATGATCAATGGATGGCCCCTAGCTGGGAATAAGGAGCACCCCAAGGGAAACCTATGGGGCGCATCTGCATGGGATTTGATTTTGACCATCGTCATACAAATTTAATGTACAATCTCTGCCAAACGTTTGCTGATCCTATAACGTACATAACCTATATTAACAGTTTAATATTGACTCACGACTGGATAAGCTTTGTACCATGAACTCAAGCTCTGTCTACAAATCAGAAAAAAACAAAAACAAGTCAAGGTGGTGTACAAAATCTTTATTCATTATTTATCAGTGTTTCCTTTAAACATTGCCATTTATTTGTGTATGTCCTAGCTTAGACAAAGGAATCTGCAAATACAATGCCATAGCATTCAGTCCATTTGCCTTATAATACAATACAGCCAGAAATACTAAACCATACACTATTACATATTCAAAGTATATATCATTCTCTCTCTGTTAATATGCTGCCTCGGGTTTATTCACCTTTTCTTTCCAAATAATTTATTATAAACAGAAGAAATAATATCGATATGAATAAAGTTATACCCTATACCTTATCATATTAGTTGTACCTTTTCTTGTTTTCTCCCTTTATGAACATTGTATGAACCACGCATTCGTCATATCACCCTACAACACTCATTACTCACAACTAAGACTTTAAAACACGTCACCAACACCAACGTTAAGACGTTTTTACAACTGAACACATATCGACTTCCCACAAACTCATCTGCAACAACCGCACTGTGCATGATTATTTATTTTCCATCAAAAATGCATAAAATTCCAATTCATGTACTGTTTAAGGCAGTGGAAAATAACACATTGCAATATCGTTTGAAATCGTTGGGGTAAAACCAGAGTAGTACATGATAATTATATTTAGGTTTGTATATTTCATAGAATAAATTGAACTTGATAGCTTTCTGTAGTCTCTGCAGGTATCGGTTATCTGGTGGTTTACACGTCTAGTACCGCCTCTGTTGTGGGTAGTTGCTTCTCTGAAATGAAAAAGTGTATACAGAGGATTAATACTGGATACAATGTTTAAAGTTAAAGAACTAATGATTTATTAAAGTAAGTTTGAGTATTATGATGTTATGGACGGCAAGTCCATGAACTTGATGTTTTATTGTATTATGATTTCAAAGTAAATTCTCATACTGGGAGATATACAATGCACATTGTGGCAACATTATCTAAGTACATGTACTTTGGTTTACCCAAATAATACAGTAATTTCCCGTACATGTAATCGAAACTGACTGGATGAGGCAAGTCCCATGTCCTAATACCCATAGTCCACTGGTCCTCTTCAGCCAACTTTGGCCATACATTTCCTACACAAAGTCGGCCGAAGAGGCCCAGTGGACTATGGGTATAAGCAATATGCGTAAAATAATGTATCAGACTAGCCGATGCGAATTGAATATGATAAACAGAATGAGTGTGATGGTTAATGTGTATATATTTTAAAACAATTATGACTCTCATGTCAGAGATCCAGTGAAAAATTGAACGGGGTATGGATGGGTTTAATCTACAGAACGGTATATCTTCAAGTAAATAAAATATCTTTTGTTGAGGGATAAAACGGACGATCTGGTGATGACAAAAGGTGTGTCTCCCGGCGGACGGACTCAGCAATCAATTAAGGCACAGCCAGGAGGTAATATGGCCGTGCCCGTTAAAGTTCAGCCTTTACTGCCACCAACACGGCGTCCAATATCAAACATGCCACTGCCCGCTCCTATTGTACCCCTGCTACACTATTATTTGAGCAGGAGTCTTCATCAAAAAGCCTGCCTCTATTTTCTTATTGTGCTCGCGGGAGCATCCTCCAAACTTGGGGTTCAAGTGCCACCCCATAGGCAGCCTCTTCTGGGGATTGCCAACTTTTTGGTGTGGGACTACAATGGCTTCCTGGCCTGAAGCCACGCGGCGCCGGGGCCCACCCCGTCAGCCCCCAGCCCAGATTGTCTCCCACAATGGCGTAATTCAATTTACAAAGACCACGCCACACATAATGTGCTCATCGAATAATAGCTGTGCAAATTTCGGTGGGGCGACCATCAAAGCACTGCCCATTCCCCTTTCAGTGCGCAGAGCGGCGTTTGTTTAAATAGGATGCAGCGATGAGTGAAAAGCAACACAGCGCCACAGAGCAGGGCCGCGGGACATCCATAATGCCGTAATTAGGAATTAGCCTAGGTAATATTCGTCCGCCGCCCATGCCTTCAATGCCTCGTTGCCTGCCGCTCCTAACTGCTCTTCCCATTCAGGTAGCATCTTATAGGCCATTTCAGCTTCTCCAAGTTGCTGATAAAAGCCACTACATTGCTGCTTTCTGCAATGGGAAGCGCGGCTTGATCCCTACTACACAGACCCTCCTCAGATCACCCCAGGCCAGGGATTTGTGTGGCAACAGTAACCATATACCGACCAATCTACTAGTCACCCACAAGAGCACCCCTACTTCTCCTTGCAGGCAATATTGTGACAATATCCTCCTCTACTCCATCTTCTGCTGGGGCTGCGGGACCCCATTCGGCTACTACTAAAGCACCCTCTATATTCATGGTGAATGAGGATGTGTTTACTGGGCCCTCCCTAAACCAAGTGACTTAAATATGAGCAGCATAATAACAAGGTACATCGTCTTAGCTATAGACACCATGGGAAACAATGACTGAAAACCACTAAACCCTTGTCTTGGCCACTCCTGGCCCTTTCATACATGCATGGAGAAGGTCTACGGTGAAGATGAGAAAACCCACCAAAACATCCATGAACCCTGTGCCATATTGACGTGAAACTATGGGATATATAGCGGGATATATACACTGAAAACCTGGAAGATCCGAAACTAGTCAGCGGTGACGACTTTAGGTCCTCTAGTTGACGATACCTAAAACTACAGCTTTAGGTAGTCAAAATGACAACTGTAGGTCGTCATCCTGACGACCTGAGCCATCAGTATGACAACTCTGTACTGTCAGTATTGTCATACTGATGACTTAGGTTGTCAGGATGATGACCTAAAGTAGTCATTTTGACTACCTAAAGCTGTAGTTTTAGGTATCGTCAACTTGAGGACCTAAAGTGGTCACCGCTGACTAGTTTCGGATCTTCTAGGTTTTCAGTGTAGGGATAGGAAGCAAATCTATTGGTGGGGAGGGATCTCATATAGAATACTTAAAGTATATACCCTTATATAGGGGACCCGACCGATGTCCCCTGCCTGTATGTAGATGTATTTTGTTAAGTTAGCTTATCCAAAATTGAATTTCTGGTACAGAAGCATGCAAAAATGTTTTTCATGTACATTCAAAGTACATCTATATGAACAACCTGCCTGTAGGTGCTGCCTCCACTCAGTACAGGCCTATTATTTGTGTACAAAGGTCAGGCTGTACACGGCGGCCCATCTGGCAGCAGCCGGGGGTGGATGAGAGCAGCTCAGCCCAGGGGTCGCCTTATCAGAGCAACTCCAAGTCCGGCTGTTCCGCACGTTGACAAATGGTGACAGCTTGGAGACGGGTCAACACGTTTACATGCCCGCCTAAATAGGTGCATCAAGCATGCTCTCACAGACCCACCAAGAACTCCTTCCGCCAACCTTTAAGATGGCTCTAGCGATTGGTCCTTTCTACTTCCGGTTAGTCATGTGGCGATCCCTGGTGGCACTAGAGCTGGGTTCAGACAGCGTGCTCCAAAAGACAATCATGTGAGAGAAGGATCATCTCCAGTCGGCAGGTCCGTTACTCAGCTGGCCTTGAGAATGGAGGACATAGCCACCGACCACACCCCCAAGGCTTGAGTGGAGGACTAACCAAGTAATTATGGCCCATCATGTATAAGTGGGGCCCTCACTAACTAACCCGTCCATAGGACAAGTAGGAAAAGACATCCTGGCTCTCTAGCAGCAGATTGCAGCATTTGTCCTAAACTTTACTGCGTGTGTAATGGACAAAAAGGAAAAATCACGATATTTCATAGAACCATTTACATAAAGCAGTGATCTTTTCAGAACTATTTCCTCGCGTCTTAATGTAGGGAGAACTGCCTGTGGTCATTAACGTTATGGTGCACAAATGTCCAGGAGGACCCCTAACCCTGCTCTCACTGTCACACAGGGAGAAGAGCCGCCCTGCATACTACAACGGTGTGAGGTTTTTATTCAGCCATTTCTTCAACGCCAAACCCTGTGGCCTCGATGCTTAGAAGCTGGGACTTTATATTAAACAGGATCACGAACCACAGGGGTAGTGATTGTGGGTGGTCCCCTCAGCAGGGGGCAGGTTGTCAGGTGGAGAGGCAGCTTCTCACGGCTGTACACCTGTACCAGGGCCGACCCAGGGGGCAGTGAGTGCCGGTCTTACCTGTGCAGGTGTCAGAGAAGCAACCTTTGATGTGTCTGTCCGCCCATACACAGCTACTGACCACTGTACTGCGCTGACTATAGTAAATAGGCCTCCTCCAAACTGGACTTTTCCTTCTGCTTTGATAACCACTCGCTGGACGACTCTTCAGCAGTCCCCTCTCCAGACACTACTAGGTGCTCCAGTCTCTAATGCTTTTCATATGTTGCCTAGCCAAGGACCACTCCTCCAGGAGCCAGGGAGTGGGCACTGACTCGCACTGACCATCATTAGCATCCACCTGAGGGCTGTCCAGCCTGGAGTGACCACTGGGGGACAACAAAACAATGGCCGACACAAAGGCCTACACGGCTAATTGGGGACGGGCTAAGGCATGAAGAGATTATTAGGCCGGATAAGATTACGGCCCACGCCCTGTACATGTACTTGTACAGAACTTGTAGGTGGACCTAGGTGTGGCATGAGGGTCCTCCAGCTAAACCCACCCACCTCAACCCACCATCACCATATCCCCTTCAGCCATTACACCCTGCCTTTACATTTCTGCTCCAACTTCCCACCAACAACTTTACTGGTGTATTTTTAATTGGAATCTTATACACTCTGCCCAATATCAGGAATACCATACACTGAATGAAGCAGTAGTGTCGAACTAAGAATTCTGAGGGTAGTTCAAATGTAGTTTTCACGCATTGGTTCAGCAGATTTAAAATGTATCATTAGTTGCGGTCAGTGACGAATGGGTTAACACCTGACACCAGGGTGTGGTTATGTGGGTGTTGAACCCCCCTATACATACAAAGGGAGGACCTCTTCAGTCTACTCCAGGGTGACGAGGGCTTCTATAGGCAGCACCTGGAGGCAGCGACCACCCCAGGGTTGGTCTCTTTCTCCTGTACCTATAACGCTGTACCGTCAGTAGAAGGCTTTGTCTGAGTGGTTTATTAAATTCACACACCTGGGGTGGGCGTGAGGCTTGGTATGCCTTTACACCCTCAAAATACGCGAGCTACGATAAATGTAATACCAAACCGATAAGACAATACACCATAACAAAACCATGTTTTCATCTACCTTTGCAATCTTTCCCTCACTTTACTGGTACTAGTGATGGTTTGATAGAACTCTCGGAGGTCAATGTATTCATTTACGGAATCCAAGTTGGGACTCTCCTGTGTTTGCCTCCCGATATCATCAATTGGAGAATAATTGAGATGTCAAGAAGTGGATATCATTACAACTGATTTGGATTGGTGGTGGCATCTTATATTTTGGCAATTGCACGGTTCCAGTAGAAATCATTTTAAGTAGCTTTACACTGTGAATTACAATACTCCAGCAGCCTTGATGTGGCTGATTGGAGCACAGGACGAGGGCGCTAGAAAGGACGCAGAGAGCACAGGGAAGTGGTGCTGGGAGCCCCCTACGAGCAGCCGAGGGCACTACGGGCAATACGGACACTCTTCCATCTGCGTCCTTGACACGAGTGACAAGTCGAGCGGCGGTCCGACCATGGCAGGACTTCAAAGCCTGTGTATTCGGCGCGACATGGTGAAGTCCTCTTTCACCTTATAACGGCGAGGGCAGCTGGGGCCTAGGGCGGGTGTCGTTTTGTACCAGTGATCATGCCCCAGATCATCCCATAGGGTTAGTTTCAGGTCTAGTAGGGGTTCTCTACAGCTTTTCTGGAGCAGCCCCTGACTCCTCTTGACTCCCTCACCGACTTGTCTCCTGGCGCCAGCTGAGAGGACCTTTGGGGGTCCCCTCATGATGCCCTGTGTACCTTACCTAGATTCACAAAATGTATTATCTGCAGCCAACACTGACACAGAAGCAGTTATAGCAGTGTACAGTACATGAGTAGTTGTACCCAACACCCGCCTTTCCCTTACTGCCATCTTTCTGATATGAAGACATCCAACCCCCAAACAGCAGCCCCTACAGTGCTGACATGAAGTCACCTTGCCCCCCACAGCTGCACTTATAGTGCCTGACATGAAGTCATCTTACCCCCACACAGCAGCCCCTACTATGATGACATGAATTCATCTTACCCCCACACAGCAGCACTTATAGTGCCTGACATGAAGTCATCTTACCCCCACACAGCAGCCCCTACAGTGCTGACATGAAGTCATCTTACCCCCACACAGCAGCACTTACAGTGCCTGACATGACGTCATCTTACCCCCACACAGCAGCCCCTACAGTGCTGACATGAAGTCACCTTGCCCCCATACAGCAGCACTTATAGTGCCTGACGTGAATTCATCTTACCCCCACACAGCAGCACTTATAGTGCCTGACATGAAGTCATCTTACTCCCACACAACAGCCCCTACAATGATGACATGAATTCATCTTACCCCCACACAGCAGCCCCTACAGTGCTGACATGAAGTCACCTTGCCCCCATACAGCAGCACTTATAGTACCTGACGTGAATTCATCTTACCCCCACACAGCAGCACTTATAGTGCCTGACATGAAGTCATCTTACTCCCACACAACAGCCCCTACAATGATGACATGAATTCATCTTACCCCCACACAGCAGCCCCTACAGTGCTGACATGAAGTCACCTTGCCCCCCACAGCTGCACTTATAGTGCCTGACATGAAGTCATCTTACTCCCACACAACAGCCCCTACAATGATAACATGAATTCATCTTACCCCCACACAGCAGCCCCTACAGTGCTGACATGATGTCATCTTACCTCCACACAGCAGCCCCTACAGTGCTGACATGATGTCATCTTACCTCCACACAGCAGCCCCTACAGTGCTGACATGACGTCATCTTACCTCCACACAGCAGCCCCTACAGTGCTGACATGATGTCATCTTACCTCCACACAGCAGCCCCTACAGTGCTGACATGAAGTCATCTTACCTCCACACAGCAGCCCCTACAGTGCTGACATGAAGTCATTTTACCTCCACACAGCAGCCCCTACAGTGCTGACATGACGTCATCTTACCTCCACACAGCAGCCCCTACAGTGCTGACATGACGTCATCTTACCCCCACACAGCAGCCCCTACAGTGCTGACATGAAGTCCTCTTACCCCCCACACAACAGCACTTACAGAGCCTGACATGCAGTTATCAATCCTGTACGCACATTGACCTTTACAAGATAGTCATCTCCAGTGGCTGCCATTCCGATATCAAACCCTACCCAAGCAGTCCTTATCATGTTTAATGTCAGATTAAAGTTGGTAACTGGATCATTCGGTTTAGTTGATTTTATTTCCACGAATAGTATACGTAAAAGTTAGCAGACATTCTGTGGCTTGATCGGACATCAAGTCCTATCTTTCCCATTTGGGACAGATATCTAAAAGCTGCTTGTCATAAACAGCTAGACAGGTATTTATTATGCTGCTTGCCCATCACAGCAGTGACCACATCTATGGATGACTGAATCTATGGGATGACTGAATATATGAGATGAAAGATCCAATCTATGGGAAGGTTCAAGGGGTAAAACCGCTACCGGGGCTTCATTCCCCTGCTCTTTTCGAAACGTAGCATGCGTTCTTTGATTTGCCTGATTTTCCCACTCCACAGGGGGATCTGGATCATCAAGATTGACCAATCGATTAGTAACAGTGATTCAATGATTCAACGTTGTACTAACTTCTAGGCCTGGGCCCTGTGGGTTACATCTGTCTACATATAATTATGATATTGCTACAGTGGCGGATTTATAGTTGGCGCGGGGGCGCCCCCACCCTTTTTGCCAGTACTTAAGAGTTTAATTACATATTTTCAACCCAAAATTAGCTAAAAATCAGGGGATGCGCCCCCTCCTTTTCGGCCGCGCCCCCTCCTTTTCAAAATCCTGGATCCGCCAGTGCCGGTATCCAGCTCCCAAACACGGCTTATGAGCTGCGGAAAGCTGCACAGCTAACCAAGCCCCATCCCACGCTACTGCGCCGATACCAACCATTAAATTATTCCGCCAAACGCATCACGGCCAATTGCCCCGACCCAAGGCGCACCTCAGCCCGACTCAAGGCACCGACATATGACCGACTGACCCACAGCAATTAACCAATTAGTCTCTGACAGAGTGGAGAGGGCTTATTAAGAGTTTGGAGCCATCCTACAAGTATAGGTGGGTTTACAGGGTGGACAGGGTGCCAACTCAGCAACCAGTGAGGCGGCTTAACGCACCCCTCAGTGACCTCGGACACTACCGTCTCTCCAACAGGGGGCAGCCTGTCAACCGAAAGTCCCCAGCCTCACCAACCTAGACCATGCACTGGCTGCCCCTAATTGTACGATGACGACAGAGCAGTATGCTGCGACTATGAACGTTTGATAGTGCATGTGTTATCTAGACAAGGGCATCAAGGGCAGTAGTATACAGGGATAGGGGTAGTAGTATATGGGGACAGGGGTAGTAGTATATGAGGATAGGAGTAGTGGTATAAAAGGTCAGGGGTAGTAGTATGTGGGGATATGGGCAGTGGTTTACAGGGATAGGGGCAGTAGTATATGAAGATAGGGAAAGTTGTATATGGGATAGGGGTAGTAGTATATGGGGATAGGGGCAGTAGCATATGGGAAAGGGGTAGTAGCATATGGGGATTGGGGTAGTAGGCCTAGTATTAATGTAATATATGAAGATTATGGATCCACAAGTTGACTTTAGTAGTAGCGTGGGGATAAGGGCAGTGGCAGTGGTTTACAGGGATAGGGCCAGTACAGTGGCGGATCCAGGATTTTGAAAAGGAGGGGGCGCGGCCCAAAAGGAGGGGGTGCATCCCCTGATTTTGAGCTAATTTTGGGGTTGAAAATATGTAATTAAAGTCTTAAGTATTGCCAAAGGGGGGCGCGCCCCCATCTAAATCCGCCACTGCCAGTAGTATATGAAGATAAGGAAAGAAGTATACGGGTAGTAGTATACGGCACATGGCTATTGTATTATTGACCAATGGGAGGCATCCCTGGCATATACTGCGGAGTCGGGGCCTTAGGGTGTTAGTCATAGTGCCGTCGGGGTCTAATGGCGGCCCCCATCTGATAATGGCTATGTGAGCTATATGGGGATAGGGGTAGTAGTATATGTGATAGGGGTAGTAGTATATGGGGATAGGGACAGTAGCATATGGGGATGAGGGTAGTAGTATATATGGGGACTGGAGTAGTAGTAAAAACGAAAAATTGGGAAAGTAGTACATGTATATGTGATGGGGTAGTATAGGGGCATAGGGGCATAGGGGCAGTAGTATATGGGAATAGGGACAGTAGCATATGGGGATGGGGGTAGTAGCTTGGGGATTGAGGTAGTAGTATATGAAGATAGGGAAAGCAGTGTATGGGATAGGGGTAGCAGTATATGGGGATAGGGGTAGTAGTACAAGGGGATAGGGGCAGTAGCATAAGGGGATGGGGGTAGTAGCTTGGGGATTGGGTTAGTAGTATATGAAGATAGGGAAAGCAGTGTATGGGATAGGGGTAGCAGTATATGGGGATAGGGGTAGTAGTACAATGGGATAGGGGCAGTAGCATAAGGGGATGGGGGTAGTAGCTTGGGGATTTGGGTAGTAGTATATGAAAATAGGGAAAGCAGTATATGGGATAGGGGTAGCAGTATATGGGGATAGGGGTAGTAGTACAAGGGGATAGGGGCAGTAGCATAAGGGGACAGGGCTAGTAGTATAAGGGGACAGTAGTATATTGGTATAGAGAGAGTAGTATACTTAAAGACTGACTAATCCATATTTCCTTGAGGGTTGGTATTGTCCCTATATCTGACTGGGAGGTCCATAACGTGTTTGAAGTCAGCTGGCCTCTACAACACCCCTCACTAGGTAAGCCCCTTAGCCTAATTGAATC
The DNA here is from genome assembly GCA_949317995.1 of Acholoe squamosa. Lineage (NCBI taxonomy): Eukaryota > Metazoa > Annelida > Polychaeta > Phyllodocida > Polynoidae > Acholoe > Acholoe squamosa. Next base: position 54,021,498 of record OX439035.1, on the reverse strand, counting down.
CCTGAGGTGGTAAGAATGTATGGTGGGGAATGCACGGTTGGGGTAGGGGGCTACCTGTCTGACAGCTGCTGGCACCTTCAGCATTGTGGCCGCCCAGAGTCACCAAGACGGCTCGGCTACAAAGGTGCAAGCCTCTCCATCTTGTCAGGCGTGACGAATCATGTCAGGGGGCAGGCGGGCGTGACGATGCCGTCTTGCTTCCAGGCACCAGTGGCAGAGTCGGACCGTAAGCCGCTTGGTAATATCACTACACACAGTGATGACAAGACATCCCGGCCATCCACATACAATGACTCATAAGCTGCCCTCTCCTGCACAGGCCCATACCCCACACCTCAGCGAATCCCCATACAAACTCCTAATCCCAAATCGATTCTACATGCTGTATCCAATCCACCATGCACCCGTGCCCAAATCCTGTGATTGCACCAAACTAAGGATAAAATTAAAATAGATTCGCCACTTTTTCTCTTTTTAAAAATCTTATCCTTAATATGTTTAGTGTATTTGATGTAGATTGTACCTGTATATTAATTTTGTTGCACCCCTAGATATCGTATGTAAAACCTTGCAGGTCATAGATAACGCCCATCCTGTCTTTTGACACTTATCGGGACCTAATTGATAATCATGAATGGGAGCATCGATGTGATAAGATAAAGACAGACTTTGTATCCTGTAAAGTTTGATAGCTACCTTGTCTTACACTCCTTTATGTGCTCTCCTAAATCTATATGGTCTCAAATAATTACATGATGTAGTGTGAAATACAATATAATAGGGCTTCACTTACAAAGCTTCAAGTTCTACAGTATTAGAGTCCACCAGTCAAATGACTATTGAACTGATAGGGAAGCTGTCTAAACATGGCATTAGCTCTAATAGCTAACACTTTGACTTTCACCGAGTTGATCTCTCGGCTTATCAGATAGATGCATACCAAGTGTCCAGTATATGGGAAATAAATGACCACATCTCTTGGTGTCAACCCGGGCTGTCAGCTCTCTGAATGCAACTAGACGAATTCGCTACAAGCACTAACATTCTTGGGTCCTATCATCACATGCTGTAAGTATGTCGTATCATTAACTACTTTAGAAAAAAGATGTACAAATCAACTTTCCCTGTCGATACAATAGAGGTTATAATCATAGGTTCAATGCAGACAATCATACAGAGTATGATGCACATCTCTCTGCCTTTCTGTCTGTCAGACCAAACAACACTCAAGTCATGGAGCTCCATGGGCTGACGGGGCACAGTGTCTCCCCCTAACAGGCCTGACGTGAACTACCCCAAGTCGGGCTGTGTGGACGTGACCATTATGTGAGTGTCGTGACCCTGACCACCTCCACCAGCCCCATCCTGCTCCAGCGGACAATGCCCTGGAGGTGAAACCCTGGGGATGGTATCAGGCACTGGTTAGGGAGGTGTGGCAGAAGCCTCTTCACACGGCACGGCCCCAGCAGCAGCCCGGGCAGAGGCTGGGGCAGGCCCACACCATCTGCTATCTACACAGTCCTACAGGTACAACATAACGCCCCAAAAATCTTAGTTACACGTAGTTGTCTAGTTGATAACCTCTATTTCAAAAATAAAATGGGCTTCCCTAGCCCACTTAAAATGGTCTATATCTCCTCTTTCCTGTCCTCTTAGATGAGTGTAGTGCACATATGCGCGGGTACTGACATATTCATCTATGAAATTGTGTAATGAAGTTCTCGCTATGAATATAACCTTAGCTGTCGAAATGGCGTCACTCACTCAAAAATAAATTATTTAGGTCAACATAAAAAAACAAAAACATTTCCCAGCCTCCCTTTACAAACTGTTACTTAGAGGCACGATTAAGATAAATGAATAAATTTCCCAACCCATATTCCATTTGCTATCGCATCACTTAATAAACATGCATACAGGCAAAACGACGGACCAATTCAGATTTCTAAACAAGTTCCACATTGTCTTGTAGGGTTATTCGTCGTCTGACTGAGAATCCTTATGACGATCCCTGCAGATGTATCAAAGCAATGGGATCCCAAAACTAAAATGTTACTGTAATAGTTTATGTTTCTTCTTTTCAGTGTGGACGGACTGTACAGTTCATACCATCTGGTATACCCACCCAGTACATCAGATAGTTAACACCTAGGGGTTCAGTCAGAGGCAAGCCCTATAGTTTTAGGTGTTACGTCTCTATGGTGTCACCCTCTGTGTAACGCCATTGTGTGCAATACGTGTGACATGGATAATGGACATGGTGGACACGTACACAGCAGTGCAGAGCGGGTAATGTTAATGGATTATCAGAGGGAAATATTGCCCAATCATTAATTCCTAGCACCATTCCTCAGTTTTAGCTAACAATACAGTGGCATTGCCTAGGCTGGTGATGTCTGATGATGGGTAGTTTGACCCAATTACCTGTAGTCCCCATTTATTGCAGAAAAGATACACAGAATATCATAGCATGCAGGCCCGGTGCGTTGGTTTCCCGTATTCACTGGAAATGTTGATCATTGGGGCAGCCATCTGGGTTTTAACCTCTAAGGCTACACCTCTGAGGCTATCTTGAATTTTATGATAGTACAATGGGTAATATCTCATGTGACCCCTCAACTGATATGCGTGAAAAGCCTATATACAGATCATTCCTGGTGCGCGGAAATGGCATAAGATTGAGAAGAAATACCTTGACTAAACCTGATGTGGGTTATCTAAGTGTAAAGAGTATTAATGTGTTTTAATATCCATACTACTAACCTGCTGTTGTTGTCCATACTGGCCGGAACCTTGACTACTGCGGCTAGTGGAGTAGCTCTCGATCCTGCCACCTTGGTTGCCGCCATGCCGAGCTGCTTCCCTGCCGCCGTGTGAGGAGGAGGAGGAGGACCCGCCGTATGAGGATTGTGAGGAGTAGCCGCCCTGTTGGTAGCCCTGATTACTGCCATAGCCCCTCTGTTGGTTCTGTTGGTAGGCGTTGTGCTGACCAGACATATTCCGCTGCCAAGCCGCCCCACCACCGTAGCCGCTCGCCGATCCACCCTGGGAACGATACGAGTCGTAGCCGCCACCACCGCCATTTCCGTAACTGCTGCGACTTCCGCCGCCGCCGTAGCTGCTGGCGCCTCCTCCACCACCACCACCGCCACTTCTGTAACTTCCGCTGTAGCCGCCGCTACCGCTGTGACCGCCGCGGTTACTGCGACGATCTGAGGATTGTCCGTCGTAACCTGAAACACATAATATTGATAAACATGATATATATATTATTGCCAATTTTATGTGCTTTGTAATTGAATATGGAGAGTTTAACTGTGGTGGGAGGAGGTATGTTTTCATACTTGGTGATCCTATGTATCAATGAAACTTTTTTGTGGTAAAAGCCTGCTCTTATTTTGAAGTACATGTACAATGTACAATTGCATATAGGAGTGGCTGACTCCCAAATCTGTTAGATGGCAAAATAAAAGTATTTATTAAAGCAGGTAAAAGGAGGTAATCATAAGACTGGAACTAGATGCCACGATCAAGGTACAGATGAATCATGTGTATCAAACATGTATGTGTCAGTAGATTAACATGATAAGTGTGGAGTGGCCCTCATGAATAGACCACCATCTGGTCATTTACTCATGAATGCATGTTCCACATAATACAGCTCTAAAAGGCCGTATCTACTTTTCGTAATCCAATATACAAAATCATAGTTTATAGTTTCCAATTAAAACATCAAACTCCTGTCACTATTTATAATATAGGACATAATATAGGACCCTTTAGGGTGCCACCACCTGCAGGTTTGTGACGTAATGCTGAGTTTCAGTATTGCTGATAAATACAGACTACAGTACCAGAGCCTAGGCCGGCATCATGATGGTGACAATATATTCCGGTGTGGCACGTATCTGAATAACTGTAGGGCCCCAGGCAGTCTAGTTAATACCATTACGTGCATCAAATTCCTAACTGACACCACCTTTCGCGATACGGCGTTAGTAGTACACTACTGTTGGTCCTGCTCGAACGCACTAACATAACAACATCTGCCCTTTCCAAACACACTTGGTGTCCTCTTAGAAAATAGCCAAAGGTTATTGTAGTCGGTTTTGGATTTTCTGTATCTTAATAATCATCGATGGATATACACTTCAAGTGGGTAGAGCACGTTGAATCAACGTTGAAATAACAGTGATCAACCATGACCAACGTTATATCAACGTTGATTCAACGTCATGTGTCCACTGGGGATGGGCTTCCCTAGCCCACTTAAAAGGGTCTGTATCTTCTCTTTGCTATCCCCTCAGGATGTGTGTGGTGCACATATGCGCGGGCACTGACACATTCCTCTACGAATTGTGTAATGTAGTTCTCGCCATGAATATGACCTTAGTTGTCGAAATGGCGTTAAACATCTATTCCTCACTCTCACTCCACTGGGGATACGTTCGGAACGTTTACATATGATAATTTTCGTACATCACCTATATATGGCACACTTCATATTCGACTGTAACTAGAAAAAGAAAATCACAGGCTATGTGTATGCTAAGTACTGTATCATCAATTTATTCTACAATCTAACAGTAGCATTTATTTCCGTTCAGTTAAAGACCACAGGTGTCGGGCTAGATCAAGGGTTTGCACAAACGAGTGTCAATTACGCTCCTCTTGGAACACCGTTTTCAGCAGCTAGAGTCAGAAGTGAAGTGTCAGCTCGTGCCGTTTTAACAGGCCTTCACTTTGTTTAGTGCTTCCAGCAGGTACTCTTTGGAAAGCCCTTGATCACCCTATGCTAGGACTCGTCGCCGGTGTGATAACGGAGCTAGAGTGGGCGGTGAGGACACTCGGCAGGGCCTTGATAGCCGCGCTGAAGGGTTGCTGGAGTGGGGAGTCTACCTACTGGTTTATAATTGGCGGCGCGCCTCTGAGGACAGGTGAGAGTTAATTCTAGGTGATTAAGAAGGCCTGGAGAAGGCTGCCGAGTGTTGGAGCTGAGGCCGGGGGCATACAACTTGGGGCATCTTGAACTCCGCTCAGTGCGCCGCCCCCTCCCCTCTACTCCAAGTGGCTGCACACTAATCTGGCGGGAGAAGCCTAAAGAATCCCAAGTCCACTTGTGCTCCCACTGGTGGGCCGTCTCAGGCTTACTTACCACCCAAAGGCCCTCTCCAGCACCACAAAGGGTCCCTGCTGCCAAACTCCACGGCCAACACAACACCATTTCCATAACCCACTTCACGTCTCAACCGAAAACACTGCCCGTGCGCAAATACCAACAGCACAAGAGGGAGGGCCAGTTACGTGCTGTGGGGAACCCCGGCTCCGGCCGGGTGGCCGTCCCCAATGTATGATTTTCACATGGGTGGTGGTTTCTCTTTTTGAAAAATATTGACTGACCGGAGAAAAGCCGGTGTAGTTTGAGCAGGACTTAGGGTGTGGGTACACGATGGTGGCGGGCCTGGACACCGTGGAGGTAGTGGTGGTTAGGGCAGTACATATATTAGTTAAAGGTAACTATAGTGCTGGAGGTGGGGCTCTATACATGTATGTATAGGGGTGTGTTGACACACCTGACGGGAATCAATCAGACCTAGTTACTAACGTCTGGTGTACATGAATCAGTGTATACGTCTTACCAATACCACGATGGCCACATTGCAGTCAGGTGCAGATTAACCCTTTGGATGCTGCATTAGTATTTTAGTGCACCATGTCCCTTAAGTTTTAATAGGATGTAATCAATCACGGGGATCAACCCGCCTTTTTGATACTCAAACTCTATGTCGGCTAAAATAATTGTAAATCATAACCTGGGCTCGACCGCACTAATACTTATAACCATCAGAGGTGTATCTCACACCTCACCATTATATCGGGGGTGCTTCTGGCCGGGCTTCTGGCTTTCCTATTGGCTGGAAGCGAATCTGGAACTGGTTCTGGCGACATGCACTGATAAGAACTGATAACATGGGACCAGCATGTCCATGGAAGTGGGTGTTACCCAGGGACAAGGTACCCATCTTGGTAGGTCTTATCAGTGAGGTTTACCTCAACCAGCAAAATTCTAAATGGTGGACCCACAGGACGTCCATACTAAGCCCTATACATGTCCTTCCATCTGCGACTTTACTCACATATTTAGTGTGGTTGTGTGAATTACTATACATGTGGAACCAACAACCATGAAATACAATAAACAACTTCCGTGTCCAGCAACTATCACAAACAAGAGAATGAGGGCGGGGGGGTCTATGGGCAGTATACAGTCCAGATTGTGGGTTTAAGCAACCATTAGAGAAACAAATCACCACCAACACAAAACCCGTAGAAACTATTGGTTTGATCGTAGCGAATTATTGGAAATTATCGGGCATAAACTTAAAGAATAAGACGCCGTGACCTAGATGGTACACTTAGCTACTGTTGGAAGATATGGCTAAAGTCATACTTGATACCTTCTAGCCCTTCAGTCTTCTTATATAAATATTTTACTCATCCACTATAGCAATTAACTATTGATCAGCAATATACATGTAAGTGCCAAGACTGTCATATATGTGCTGTAAAATTCCATAAACCTGACGTCATAAGTTGATAACACATTACATGTATGTGAAAGTGGATTGGCTTGATATGTGTATAGATTGTGTGGATTATTTAATGTGTGCTGTGAAGTACTTGTCACTAACCCTTTAAATGTGGCTATCGCCCCCCCCCCCTCAAGGTTCAACTAACTTTTGTGTTATGATGCCCCAATGCAGTGCTGGCGAGTAACTCGCAAGCAGTAAGGTGGTCCCTTCCTGAGAGCATTAACTTGCCAGGGCTACATTCATGCATCATGATGACCGGGGATGGAATACATCACTGCTATACACATTTACCCTTACACGGCCCATAACGACAAAGTGTTTGACCCCCCTGGTGTGCATCTGTATAGTTGTAAATTACAACCTGTATTCATTAAACAGAATGGCATGGGGTCCAAACTTAGTCCACTGCGTACTCACCCCTTTGTACACGTATACAAAATCACAAAAGCTTGACGTTACAGGTCTACGTCAAGAGAGTACAAATCAGGACAATCTGCACTGAGTTATGTACTGAGCGCCAAGGGAGGAGGGGCCTGGAGGTGGAGGGGTGTGGCGCCGCTTATATGGCTCTGGGAACGCATACCCACAGAGCAGGTGGGCTGTTTATTGATGCCAAGCACCTGATTCGGTTGCCATGACAACAAATGAGAGCTACGTCTCCTCGAGATGTCTGTATCCAGGATGAATTAAGACGGGCCCACAATAAACGTGGTCCGAGATGCTCTTGACCACAGCTGTGTAAGCCGCCGCACCTTCCCCACCCCTAACTCTTCCATCACAAACTTGGTTTTCTCCACACCAAAAACTGCAATACAATTGATTTCCGCGGAGGAAAAGTTTATTGCGAAATGAGTAAATCTGGTGAAGAGCATGCGCTGGGCAAGACTGCTGGCTTTTTTGGTGGGTAGCGACAGGCAGGAATGAAGCTGGCACTGACATTTATTGGGTTTTGAAAGGGTCGAAAAACGTAGAGAAATTCCACCCGATAATGTCAGAACCAGCACAATTTGGACGGCCAAGCATGTCGCCACGGCTAGGATAATTAACCTTTATTGGAGCGAAAGGTAAATCATCAAATATTGAGCAGTCCATCGGATAATGAGGCGAGCATGTTTATTGCCCTGTCACAACCAATCTTCAGACTTCTGCCGCAAAATATAGTCCCATTACTTCACAAGTTATGATAAGATCAAAAAGTCATGGAAAATGTAATTTTCACACAGAACTTCATTCCGCAAGAAAGTCATCCGGTCATGATGGTAAAATCACCTAAAAAGAAGGATGCCCTCATATTTACAATGGGCAATTAGAAATTAAAGCCAGCGTAAAAATCATACAAAATAGTGTAGGTGAGAACGAAGCATACCCATTTCCTCTTGAAGATTAATCAATCTATCTGCAAGAAGAGGGGACAAAAATTCCCGCCAAAATGCTTCTCAGAAAAAAAAGACGAAAGAAAAGACAGTTTGCCATCCCTGACTGTTGGCCCTGCATTTGCCTTATCTGATACCAAACCTGGCCCTTGGTATTAGATGACATCAGGGTTTACCCTAAGGGGTTGTGGTACCAGAAGAACATAGGCAACATGCCTCTCTGAAAACGCTTTGTCACTCAGTAAGCAGAAAAACAAGACTGCCGCAAATAGTCCAGAAGACAGTGGTATGAGCCACAGAGCAGCAGCAGGATATTGTGTGGCATTAATGCGTTTTTGTCTGACAGATGATGGTAGGTTTGCTGCTTTCATCTGGAGGTGTGGGGAAGCTGTAAAAACGAGGAGTTGATCTGGCCTGCCTGGTGCTGGGTGGGGTTTAATTAGGTGGTGCTGGCTGATCCCCACACTGTCAGCGCTTAAGCCGCACACCCACACATTCCTCCCAGATCCACAGCATAACAAAGCTGCACATCCCTCCATGCACGTCGGGCACCGTTTCACGCCAATATGTCTACAATTAACGCACACTCCCAACTATGGGATCAGTCTTAATCACTATTTCACTTCAAGGGAGGTGGGGACAAGGGCAGATCCAGAAGTGATGGTCTTGAGGGGTAAAGGCAGCAAATTTGGTCTGGGGCGACACAGACATAGTCTCGGGCCACACTGCCTATAGTTAAAAGTCATAAGGCTTATTTTCAGGGGGTCTAGGATTCCCTTCTTAGGGCCTCCCCACCCCCAAGAAAGAGATGGTTCCCTAGACCAACCTTAATAAAACTATGGCAATATGAAGCTACACCAATGTACATGGTGCCGTACCGACCAGGCGCCGCTGTGTTTGGCTGGTGTAAAGGCTTTGTGGGAAGGTAGGTGCCTGATCGGCAGCTGAGACTGACAGTGACATGATTAACTACATCACTGCCACCTGGTTCAACACAGCACTATCACCCCCCCCCCCCCACACACACACCTGACCAGGGGCTTATCACACACCACCATAAGAGGGCCAATGGACCACTCCATATGTGCAGCCATTACCATATCAATATATGCACAGAACTATTCAGTGTAATAGTGATTTTAGAAAGACATGACAAGTATTTGCTGCTTCAAGATATGTAGAGCACTTCAAACAGATTGGGTATAAATAAAAAGGAAACTACAGTGAAGACATACAAAGAAAACTGGAGTGGATATAATGTATGTATGTGATGCAAGAATATCAACAGATAAAGCATGTTGAACAAGCAATCTATGTAGTGAACTATATTCAGATAGCCATGACTGCGAAGTGCACATTGCATCATAAACTACAACCAGTAGCTCCTCACAATCATTAAAGTATGATAGGAGAGACTTAAATATGGGTAGTAAACAGACTGTTAGGTATAAGTAAGGAACTAACATTGCTCATAACTCGAAAATAGGTATGCAATACTTGGTATAAGTTTCAATTACTTGGTTAAGCTTACAATGTGTTGTGCTGTCATTGATAGAGCAGCATTATGTAGTACATTAATGTTTTACTTTGCTATGGGACGTAAGATAGACTGTGTATGTACTGCAGTCCTTAAAACTTTTAAGTATAGTATATGGGCAATGTATAGTAAGAGATAAGAGGCAGATAAGAAGATCGAATGCTACATCACATGTATTTTTGCACTCTGCTGGGCACCAGGCATCATAACCCTCTCACTTAGATTGGACGGAACAATGTGATGTACGCTGGTCACCTCCGATAAAATAATGTGCTCTCCGAGGCGGCACTGCAGATTGTAGACAAATCCATCCTACTGCTTGAATACACACTGAGAGATACAAGGGTGCCATCAAAAACCAACCTCCAGACACGCAAGGACAGTGCACCTTACTTACAGGCGCTGGACCAGCTTGTTTCACCTGGTTTCAGGCTGTTCCAGAGGCTAAAAAGAGCGACAAAGTTGATCCCAGGATAAACATCCCTACACTCTCAGCATTGGAGAGAAGAGAACTAACCCTCAGACAGCCAATTTACCTTGTGACAAGGATCCTGTTCTATCTCGATCTCTTATCCCTGGGCGTTTATTCCCCGGCGTGCCCTTGAGATATTGAATTATTGTAATACCATACTGTCTTTACTACTAGAAGTCATTTTACCTCTTAACTCTATATGGTGTTTAAATACAACGACTCTCTCGTCGTTTTGGTAGTTTTCCCTTCCGTTTCTCCTACGCATGACTCTTTCAGTTAATAAATAAGAATAGGGGACATACCAGGCAGTATTATACAAGTACAGGGGTGCTGAGGTACGGGGAGACAAAGCATGTCGTTAGAGATATTGTGAATGGGATAGTGGGACTGTTGTAATAGGTACACTGTTATAGCTCTGCTATTGTAGTACTATTGTTATATGAATACTCTTACAGGTACCAGAGTAGGCAGAGAGAAGTGGGTATAGGAGTAGTGGGTAGGACTTGGACTAAGGTGGATAGTCAAGAGCTCGCTCGACCTGTCATATCATGGGTGGATCCGGGGTTGCATGTGTGTCTATTGAGTAGGAGGGGGGGGGGTTAAGTGATTCTCCACCAGGTGAAGTGGCACAGCCAGATTACGTTCTGAATGACAAGCATTATTCACGACGACGCCTTGTTTGCTGATGAAATATTAAAGAAAATGGCAGAGACAGGGACAGGAGGATCGGGTCGGGCGTGTTTGGAAGCTCCGACAGCTCCTTTTAGACTGCTTTACCAGGGTGAAGGGGTCAGTTTTTGTGCCCATTCGCCTCCCCAACCTCCACTCGTCTGTCTACAGCTGCCCTTATACTGGCCGCTGTTTCTGATCCTGTAAGATGGCCCTCCCTCCTCTCCCCTGTCCAGGGAGTAGTGGTATGGCCATCCTGCAGTGTGACGGGCAGACAGCAGCAGCAGTCAGGATGTGTGGTGGTGGTGGTGGAGTGATGGGCAAGGTCTTGTTGACAGTCACATTATGCTTGTCAAACATACCATGCTGCAGTAGCACCTCTGTAGTCTACAGTGAGAGTGTTGGAGGGGGGGGGGGTATAGACTGTTAGCTGCCGAGCTGAGTGAGTGGCAGGCCCCAGATCCACCCTGACTGACAGGCCTCATCAAATACATCTCCTCTTTACAAAAAGCATTAACTCTGGTCGGCCACATCTCACGCCGGACGCGACATTTTTGTGGGTTTAGCTGGCTGCACGTGCGAAAAGAACACCTGAGGATCTAGGCCTGCTATATAGGACGTAGGGCCTTTGGGGGAAAGCCCTTTCATAACAAGAGGCACAGATGAAGCTGTGGTTGTCATGGGTGTGTGGGAGGGGGACATTAAGTGTGCTGGGCAGGTTATGAAAGGTGATGTTTGAGATATGTCACTACTGAACCGTTACCCCCTCAACTGGTAGATCCCATTTATGGAAAAGGTTGGTTACGCATGGAAGAGCCACTGCTGCTATTTCCTATGTGCTATTTAATTTCACATTTATGAAGCTTCCTCCGTCGGCTCATACACGTAAAAAGAATCTGATTGCAATGACGCATAGTGTGGAAAGTAAAAATTGCATTGAGTATATAATCGAGGAGAGCAATTACAATATTGAGCATGACGCGCCATCACAGAAAAAAAGTAATGTAATTTCAAAAATGCTAATCATAAATTAGAAATTCAGTATCAGCCCTTACAAATTACAATGCAATTTTAATAGAAAAAAAATACTGAGGAAAATAAGCACAGGATCCGCATTAGAACATGGAAGAAGATGAGCGCACAAAATCTACAAAATTGAAAAAAAAAAAGGATTTCCATATTTCCATTTCCAAAATAAGCGCAACGTAAGCATTGGTTTGAAATCTGTTGTCGCAGGCATTTGCAAGGTGCATTATTTATTTAGATAAAATATCGGACCACACCGCATACGTTGTAAATGGAATGCCAGCCACCACTAGCGTAGGCTAATTTAAAAGTATATTACGGGCTTATCAATAAGGTACTCGAATTTCTTGCCACCTTCTCGCCTATACAGATCTATAGTATGAGCAAGCTAGACGGTGGGCTTTCTCTTGTTGACAGTTCCAAATGTACCTTTGCTCACTAAATGCGCACGTCCTGCCCCCGTGTTTGCCCCCAAATATTTGGGTGGATCTGCCCTATATAGGTGTGCAAGGGGAGGTCAACAGGTGGACGGGACCATTGACCAGCCTGCCACCCTGCAGCCCACCAAGTGGACAGCAGCACCCAGCCCTCGGGCAGTTGCCGCTAAATCCTTAATGCAGGCGCGCGAGCTCTGCTAACTGACCACAGGTAAACACACAAATGTATTTTTTGTTTTGGCAGGTAGGATTTCTCACATTGCGTCCATAGATGGCGGGTATTGAGGCACTACAATGGGCGGGGAGTGGCCGTGGTCATCTCGGGGAGGTGGATGTTTGTGATTTACCTCATGTCTGTAGGGGTGTGCACCTGTCGTGTTGATACCCGCCCCGTAATGTTAACACAGCAGCAAACACGACAAATTACCCTTACGTCATGCCCGACACAATGCAGCCTCAAGTAGACCACCATCAGACACTAATGCACCGTCCTTTCCTCTTCCTAACCGAACCCCATCTTGGTGGCACGCGGACAGCACAAGTAGCAGGATTACAGCCACTCACACCTGTTTGAGGAGTTCTATTTTGGAGTGTTATATGCAGGTGGGGAAGGGGGCATACTTCTGACCATTTCTTGCTGGTCAGGAATCATACTTGGCGCGTGAAGACTACATGAGATATATCTCTGGCTCTCTCCCAACTCCAAATGACTGCAAAGAGATAGTTCCCAGAACAGCAGAACTCAGCTCATGTAATACATGCAGCAAACTATGTGATCTTAAGTGTGATCTGCTGGAGCAGGGGTAATTCCAGTTTATTAACTCTTGAGACTACATACAGCCAACAAAAGGCAGCTCTTAATTGAAAGGCATCTGTTGACAATAGATGCTAGAATGAGTACCAAGTCGTTGGTCCTCACGTCTAGGTTTTCACTTGTGAGACACACAATCTACCCCCTAACCACTCTCCCCTTTTCTTGCCCACCCGAATTTGCGGCCGCCCAATGTAAATTGATGTCGTGTTGGCTGATCGTGTGCTGGTGCCTGCTGGGGTGGTCACTCCTCTGGTGCGGGTATATAGCTGCGTCTAAATGCATTCTTTGGCGGTTGTTGGTAGAAACTGGTGAAATCCAAGTCTATGCACTGGTTGGTGGCTGACACTTATGCCCCAACTGCCCCGCCCATGTCATTTACTTGTGTGTATTGTGTGTTGGTCGTGGCTTCGGGTTTCCACTCACGGGGGCCACCCCCGGTACTGGGGGCACCGTGGTTGGTTTGTCCATCAGATCAGCCATGTTTGGTCAGGCAAATATCAATATGCTGCTCTTAGCCATTGGATACTGCACCGGAAGTAGGCTGCGGGCCTGCTAGCGTCTTCATTTGTTGTAAGTGTCGCCAAGATGACGGTGTCGTGCATAACGATGGTCTGACCTAATCACAACTTTGTATACCCACAGGATACCTTCAGTCATCAACATTAACGCCCAACGGTATGCTGCCCATTTACCGTTTACCCCGGGCGTTTACCATTCTAGAGGTATCTATCAAAGCAGCATACATGTATAAAAATTCATATAAGAAAAGGGTATTCCATCATAGGACCCAATGAAATACGTCCTTGGATTAATAGACCTCAAACGTTTTATAAATATAATGCAGCAATGTAAATTGCTGATAACTCGAAAAGTGAAAAGCCTGTGATTGTCTCCCATGAGGTGTGCACTCATCCTGTTGGATCAGCACGCCCTTTGACTGTCACACCGTCCTTTAAAGGGGACGCCATGGAGTCAAGCACTCCCTGACCCAGGTTATTCGCACCACCAAGCCAATATTCACATAACTCTCGCCAAAACTGCATTATTCGCACCACATTGCCAAAAAAGGTGAGAAAGTTGATACATGGATCAACATCATATATACCTTCACCATTGGAGGCAAAAAGTGTCTTATGGCTGCCAACCAACTGAGTCTGTACAATATTGACAATTTCTCAAAATTTACAAAACATGGTAATAAATACATTTTCCTGCAAAACCCCTACATCTCCTCCTTTAATGGCACTACAAATTCATTAAGTAATTCTGCCTCTTATATATAAAATTTCCATCTTTTTTTAAACTTATTTGCATCACCAAAATGACTGCAAGTGCAGGGCCCCAGGGTGTCTCCTTATAACTCGCTTTTCAAGTTAAATATCTCACTGCAATACAAGGATGGTATTTAAAATTTGATTAAATCAATTGCATTCGATCATATAGCACGGTTATCTTCTGGACATGAGCGAGCAAAGTCAGGCTGAAAATCTCTTCAGTCTTTAGGGGGGGGGCACTGGTAAGAAATTGCTGAAAAAATGTCCATTATTCTCATTTTCCATGTCTTTCCCTGATAACTGATGAAATTTGCTGGAATTCCATGACTTTCCCTAACAAGGTTTTATCCATGAGATTCCAAAAAAGTCTGCAGTGGATACAGGGAATTATCTGATTGGTTGATAATACATCCCGGGTCAACCCCATAGCTTATTAAGTAACACACCTGCATGGAAGATTGTGTGATTACTCACGTACACGATACTCATTTGTTTATACTCGCAGGGTTATCTAATACCGGTGCCCCAGGACCAAGTGAAAATATCCCATACCCCCACACCCCCCCCCCCCACTTCTCATATATGCATGATCCCTCGGGAACTCGGGAGCACTTGTTATCGGCACTTACGTTTTACGAATACTAGTAAGGTCTATTGGGAAGTGGGAGGGCCCTTGGAGTTCAGGTCCAAAGGCTATTTTCAAGGGCGCTGATGGTGGTTCATATGTGGTGAAGTAATAAGATATCCTGGACCTCACACTGTGACTAAGGTAGTGATTCTTTGGCATCCCAATCTACATAAGCACAGATCGTTTGGTGTAAGGTGATGTGTACTCAGATGAAGTCCGTTTGAGCATAAATGTTATGCAAACTTAACTACACCCCTCCCCTTCTGTTAAAGTGAGTGAGTGAGTGAGTGAGTGAGTGAGTGAGTATTACGTTGAGAAAACTACATTTGACAGATGGGTACATGTCATATCCATGCCCACACACATGTGCACCAAACACGCAAGACGGCACAGAAACTTCAAGAGAAACGTACCTGTGCATATGGACACAGAAATGCTCAGCGAGGAACGAAAAGGAAGACATCGCATAGACCCCTTTAATGATGGGCTAGGGCTAGAGAAGTTCAAGATGTCAAGGTAAATACTGGTATGGGCTGTTACAGTGGCGGATCCATGATTTTGAAAAGGAGGGGGCGCGCCCTTCAATAAAAGATTGAAATACACTCTTAACTACAGGCATAAAGGAGGGGGCGCTCGCCCCGCGCCCCCGACTAAATCGGCCACTTCATGGCATGTCAACATAAACAATATGCATTGCATAAAACTTGGAAATATAAGAAAACGCAAATACATATGAGGGCAAAGTAAAATGTGGCGAAAGGGATCTGAAACATACATGTGTGGATGCAGGTGTGTGTCTTAGTTTATCTTCATTCTGTATTAGACTGAGTGTCCCTGAGTGTCTGAGAAGATTCTATTCAAATAATCCCTTTAGTGCAAAAGAGACATGATCTCTGTCAAACAGGAGGTAGTCTCATCTACCCAAGTCATGTTCCGAATGATAAGAATGTCACACTTTCAGTCTGACACTATGTCAACCTTTCACCCAGTGTGGGTCAGTAGGCTTGGACTCGTCTTTCAGTACATCGCATGGTTTACGACGACTTAGGACATTTTTTCCCCAGGTGTGACTCGGGATCCACTGAGTGCATGTCCACTGAGTGCGGGTTGGGCCGGTCATGGGAACGTCGCCTTGATCCCCGGTGTGTTGACAGTAAATAACATCAGACTGCCAGCTCACAGACACAGGTCCAAATCGCCCGCCATTGGAGACGGGGGCAAACTTATTGTTTAACTCCAGGTAAGAAAAACAACAAGGTATTATCTCTAACAATCTCAGTTTATATAAAAGAACTTTAAAGTGAAGAACTATAAAGTGAATGGAGGGACATGCCTGTTGGGACGGATTCGGGTTTTAGTAAAGACAAATGACACAGGATATCGGAACGCTGAGTAGGCACTGTGGGGGTGGACATGATTGATTGATTGAGTGAGTGAGTGAGTGAAAAATAGAGCAATTTATATATATATATATATAGCATAGGTCCAGTAACCGATTGTATACTAATAGTGTGTGCTTTTGCGCTTTAATGTTATAGAATGTGTAAGTACTGACATATATTGACTACATGCTGATGAATAGTAGTATTGGGCCTAAAAAATCTTAAGTCCACCGGATCTTCAAGACATGTCCCAGACATGGCAGGTCAGGCCTAAAACATGGCAGGTCAGGTCTAAGACAAGGCGGGTCAGGTCTGAGACATGGCAGGTTAGGTCTAAGGGAATGCCCCCAAAGGTTTTGTTTCCTGTCACAAATAGAGCCGATCTCAGATTTTATTGAAGATTTTTTTCACTTAAATTTCCAAACCAGACATAGCATAACATGGAAGTGGTCAGTATTTATCAACAAGGGGGTTGGGGGGTTGGTGGGTGGTAATGCGCAAAAATATTTTACACCGCCACTCGATGGCAGTCAAAAGTGGAGGGTGGACATCTGTACCTCTGGTAGATAATACCTAGGTAGCAAAGATACATTGGGCCAATGTCAGCTTATATTGGACCAAGTATGGACAAGCATGGCCCAATGCTCCATTGTTGATTGGGTACATGTGAAGGAAAATTCAAAAGTTATAAGATCTATTTGGCTTTACTCTACCAGTATAAAGTAATATGTTAGAAATAGCAGAGTAATCGAGTAATATTTGGGGTTTTGAGAGGACTTTGAATGGTTCAAGGGTACTTTTTGGTTCTCGTTTTAAACTATACAAAGAGAGATGGTTTGTGACACTACCCCTGTAATTTGCTCAAATTCAAATCCTTTTCATCACAAACTATATTTTCTGAAAGCCAATAATGATTGTAGACATTTTGCAATTTTCCTGAGTCTTCCTGAGGGCCATCCATAAATGACGCCATGCAAAATTTGACCATTTATGTTTTGACCCCCCCCCCCCCGTTCACGGATTGTCAATTTTGCAATGCTGAAGGTATTTGGAAAATTAATTCCATCATGCCAGGCCTGACCCCCCCCCCAGCCCCTCCACCATGGACAGGGATTGACCAGAAAGACAGTAACATCGACAATACATCCATGGACTATAATTTGTAGTGATTCTGTGACCTGATGGCAACTAGCCAGGGATGGACTATAGTTTGAAATTGTGTTGTAACAAGATGAACACTAGCCAGGAATGGACTATACTTTGTAGTGATGTTGTAACTAGATGACAACTAGCCAGGGATGGACTGTAGTGTGTAGTAATGGTGTAACTAGTAAGGGATGGACTATAGTTTATGCTCATGTTGTAACCAAATGACAACTAGTCAGGTATGGCCTATAGTTTGAAGTCATGCAAAACAGATGACAGTCATGTTGTTACCAGATGACAAATAGTCAGAGATGGACAATAGTTTGTACTAATGTTGTAAGCAGATGATGACAACTAGTCAGGGATGGACTATAGTTTGAAGTCATGCAAAACAGATGACAGTCATGTTGTTACCAGATGACAAATAGTCAGGGATGGACAATAGTTTGTACTAATGTTGTAAGCAGATGATGACAACTAGTCAGGGATGGACTATAGTTTGAAGTCATGTAAAACAGATGACAACTGGGGGGTATATTATTCTTTTGGGTGTTATAAAAAGTAAAAGGTCAGCACGATGCCTGAGTGCAGCCCAGGTGAGTAGACTACAGCATGAAAACTGGTGCATCATGACGACAAAAGTATATGAACATAGAGGCTTTACAAAGCTCAGTGTGTGTGCACTGCTGGTGGATTTATGGGTCTCATGTTTGCAATGTTTGCCTGCAGCTAACCACCCTATGACGTCACAAGGGCCTAACTGCAACTCACGCTATTGGGACTCAGTGTGTGCACCTGGCAAGCCAACACACGAAAGATTGCGACCAGGGGGATGCTTTCACTTTCAGGTGACTGGTGTAAGGTGAGTTTGTGTGGGGGGGTGCGCCATGACAGAGTACATTGTAGCAGACGACGCAGCATCAGTACACCGTAAACACGGCACCCTTGCACACTGACAAATACTGACCAAATGCTATACAGGTGCCTCTTAGGGGATTATAATTATAACCATTCTAGGCTGGGCAGAGAACACAACAACCCTAGTCACCCAATTTATCAGGCAAACTACTTGAACCTATTGCCCCTATTTACACTTATATGTACCGCCACTCTGTCTGGGAATTTGGATTACGTCTGGACATTTTAATTACCTGTAGGGGCTCTGTCTCCAGATTGAAGATCAACAAGGCAAAGGGGACCTCAGTGAAGCAGCATAGAGGATCTTTTAGCCATGATGATCCGCATACATGTTTAAGGAAAAGGGTGCACCATTGCTAAAGCAAAACTTACAAGCCTTGACTTTAACTCCCCTGAAAACCACCTTTTCTGTATCTTTTTTCTCAAAAATACAAACAGCACAGGAGTACATATTTTGTATAGTATTCCACATTTAAAAAAATTGGATGATGCATGAAAGGAAAATTGTTCGAACTGGCCAATATCTGCCGACTTCTCATTCAGTACATTACACTGACTTCAATTAGAAATCTCTGACTTTTTCCAAACTTTTTTTCAACAGCATGTTACTCCTAAATGTTGACATAAAGCATATAAAATGAACATATGAAATAAAAGCTTATTGTCCATAGAACACACTGGAACACACATTTTCAACATAAGATATATGTTCTTATAAGAAAAAACAGCACAAACCCCAGCACTGCTACCAAATTCGTGGTCCAGGCCTCAACTACCTAAGTGCGCACTTTTATTTATAGCAGTATAGAGTTAAAACAACAAAGCACACATTAAAAAGCACACATTAATAATGTATGTGCAATACCACTTAGTGGGATTTGACATCACGTTGACAGATGAATGCATGCGTCCCTTCCCACATACTCAGGTAACTGGTAGATTAATTTATTCAAATAGTCGATACCATGTTATATTCAATATACTGGTACATAAAACTAGTATGGGGTTTCACTGTGGATAAAGAGATGGGTAAGTTATGGGGTGGTGTACTACTGAGGGAACCGTCCTCTGAGTCCTGGGGTATGTGTATGTTTGTTTGTTGGAGAAGTTAAACATCCGCTCTGCACTTAGTTGGGAATCCCGCTTTCTTCAAGGCAATGATTCAAATTTCCATACATTTAGGGAGTGATCATTTTCAACAACAAGGGAAAGCAATTCGTTTCTGACCTGGGGGGAGCAAATTTTTTTAGTCCCTCTGAGGCCTGGGCTCTGAGAAGGGGGGGGGGGTAATTGTACCTGCTTCAGCAAAAAAAAAAAAAGCCTGCACGTTACTTTAGGCCATAAGGGCGCGTTCACTCCCTTAGGTAATAGGAGCTCTACCAGTGGGTGAGTGAGCATGCGAGTGAGTAAGCGAGTGAGTGAGCCAGCGAGTCACTGAGTGAGCCAGCGAGTCACTGAGTGAGCAGGTCACTGAGTGAGTGAGCGATGGTTTTTTCTTTGACACCAGTTCCGATTTCTAATTTCAAATTCACTACAAGAAAACTATATCAGACATCAATCGATCGATGAATATGTGCGTCCCTGCGCCCGCATATGAACGTCAGGCACACAGGGAGAGCAGGGAAGATGACACTCTTTTAAGATGTGCTAGGGAATACATTATTGGATATTGTCGTACAAAATATCAGGGTTGAAGTGCATATTCAACTGCTATAGGGTTCTAGAGCCCTCTACAGAACATACTCGCTATGTGGGGTGATGAGGTTGAAGTGGACTATGATTAAGGTCCTTCGGTATGTATCTCTTTTTATGTGACGCGCATGAATATCTTTCTGGGGATCGCAGCCTGCTATAAATACGTGAGTCTATCTAAAGTGGGTCTCTCACTGTTTGAGTTCTGTGTTTTGTCAGTATAATTTACATAGCCTATGTAATTTTATTTCCAGAAGTCATTTGCCAAGTGTCAAGTTATTTAAGTTAGACTAGAGGAGGGTGATTGCTAAATATGTGTGTGTGTAGAATGATGATGGACAGCGGCGAAGAAACTAATAAGTGCCTAGTTGAAGTGTGTGGGGAGCAATATGTGGGTGGGGTGCTGAAAATGGCTAATGTGTGGGGTTCTTGGTAGTAGTATAAGAGAGTGATGTGGAGGAGAGGGCACAGAGGGTCAGGGTACTGTAGGGAGGAGGTGAGGTGAGTGACAGACAGTGATTGACAGGTGTAAGGTGATGTGTACACAGGGCCCTGTGCTGCAGGCAGTCGGCGGCACGGCGTATATATGTACAGGGAAGCCCCGTGTCAGGTGGCGTTGTGCCCGCTAGGGTCGTCAAGTGGGACCCACCAACCTCCCTCCAGTCCCCAAGCACACTCAACACAGACCCTGCTGCATGCAATAGATACAAGATGGGCCCAGACGGAATATCTACATGCCCCTTTTATATCATATTTTCCCCACAGGTGCAGGACCCCATTGATCCTTACCTCTCAATTTGTAAAGTCCTGGCGGCTTGAGGGTGTGGGTAGATGTGGTGTTGGGGTTATGTTGGGGCAGTATCTAGTTCCTAGTCTAATACAACCAGCAGTGTCACTCCTATGATTCTTTAGATGCATATCAAACCTGTGATGTCTTCACCAAGAATGGTACGAGGGACAAGCAGAAGAAAGTCGATACTACATCGTATAATTATATTGGTTATGTAGCTGACGGGCAATGTCACAGTGCAGAAGGTACTAGGGTAACTGGCAGTTACTCCATCCAAAATGAAGGGTCTTTCTTTTCCGCATTCTATGCCTTTAATACACTTGTCTACTTTACAATTGTATTACAGAATCTGAGCTGGAGACAAGACGTGGAGTTACTACATTACTTGGATTACACAGAAATCATCCAAAACTGAAAGTTGGGTACTGTGGTAACTCAAAATGGAGTTGCCCTAGTTCTTGTCATTATAAACGAACTGAGTTACCCTAGTACTGTCAAATCTAAAAACTCTCTATACTACTGTTCTAGACAATGTCAGCCTACAGTTTTAAGTTAAGATGATGTCACATGGTGTACAGTGTACAACACATCTAACCAAGTTAGGATTACTCAAATTTGTAGATATACAGAGGCGTAGGAAGCAAATCTTCATTGGGGGGGCCCAGGGGGGCCCACCACAGCCACCATAAATTGTCGGCTTGAGCGCACTGGTGTTGATGCATCACTCTATTGGATTTATATAAAAGAATACTCCTTGATGACTTATCTTTAAAACAAATTTGCCATTTTCCCTATTTTAATTACATATTTGTCCAATTTAAGTGCTTAGCTGTGGGAATCTTGTACATTTTATAGGGGGGCTTGACTCATTTTTGGGGGGCCCAGACATATTCAGGCCCCACTTCCTCTGTGATTGGGGGGGGGGGGTCCCGGGCCCCCCCTGCCCCCCCTTTTCCTATGCCCCTGATATATACTGAGTAATCTCCCCTACTGTTCTCTATACTACATACAGTATCCACCATGTTGGATGGGGTAACTTACCCAAGTACCTCCTGCACTGTAATGGCGTGGCTCATCATCCACCATGTTGGATGGGGTAACTGGCAGTTACCCAAGTACCTTCTGCACTGTAACGGCGTGGCTCATCATCCACCATGTTGGATGGGGTAACTGGCAGTTACCCAAGTACCTTCTGCACTGTAATGGCGTGGCTCATCATCCACCATGTTGGATGGGGTAACTGGCAGTTACCTAAGTACCTTCTGCACTGTAATGGCGTGGCTCATCAGTGAGTGTGTCACCCCGAGTGCAACTGTGATTACGACTACATCTATTTATGTTTGGTCAAGACAATGCTTGTATTACTGCTATACTTTATTTTAGAATCAGTCAATGCTGGTGTATGACTATGGATTTAGTACAAACATATTAACAATGGATACTGTCTCGTGGTGCCTCAAATATATCGTGTGAATACCCATAGATAAAAAAAGTACTGTTATTCTAAAAAGTCTAGAAAGTCTGGGTGTATCTTATGGTGGGGTCACCTTATATATGAGGTACCCCGTAAACTGCATACATGTGCAGATAATAGAGAGGTTAAGATGTCCCTACTTCTAACGCGTACAGCAACGTTTACACTAAGGTGCCTCAGGGTATATGTACTGGGTGCAGATCATGGCACATTGTATTTATTGAATACAGATGATGGAGATGTTATGGTGCCTCAAACTGACTCTGTATTGGATACTGGTAATGGGGATGGGATGGCAAATTAGTATAAGTTTTCCCTCATTGTTTTCCTTCTTTTGTTAATCGTATGGTACATGTTGTGGTTAGAGGCTTCTTAGACAGGTAACATTGCCTGTACGATGGAGTCCTACAACCAAGTCCTAATGATGAATTCCTTGTCAGAAGGCTCTTCTAAGAATTGACGTTTCCCACGTCTGGCACTATTTGAGCGGGCTTTGCAAACTGTAGCAATCTACAATGAAATCGGCTTAGGCTCTATTTGCCAGTATTGAAGCTCGTCCTCACCGACCCTGTCAGCAGAAACTTATTCATATTTGAATATAGACTATAATATCTGACATTTTTCACACCGTGAAGTGCCGGCTGTAAGTGGTGATTACTCTATGTGCTCGGCAGGCACAGAGCAGCATTCAAGGACTTTAAAGGGCCTTCAGTGGCCTTCATGACAAGCCGCCAGTGAAAGGTTGAGATGCTAGCAACACACTAGGCCACACTCAGCCCGAGCTGAGACCCTTGCCTGTGCTGAGACCCTCCTCTGGTGGAGGCTGGAGGTGTCCTCCAGTGGGTGTAGATGGGCATTGGTCCGTCAGGTAGGGCTCTCAGAGGGCCTCTCACCTGGCCACTCACCTGCACACAGGGTCTGTACTCCCTACCTACTAAGTACTGTCCTGTAGGGGCTTATTTCAATAGATGGTAAGATAGCTTCAATGTTACTAACAGGTATTTGAAAAAGCCATTATAAATGTGTCCGTGTGCAAGACTCCCTTCGACAGACCCCTATGTCTTCGACTTGTATGGTTTGGTAGAGCAGTCGTAGAGATGCCAGTACTGACGAGGGGGACTATTGGCAGCATCATAGTAACTACGAATTGAAGGGGAATGACGTATTATAATGAAATAAGGTCCAGGTCTCCCTATAAAGTCCTTCATGTGGTTCTGGTGTGTGCATGGGGTGGGGCATGTGTGCAGCAGCATCACAGTAACAGATGCACCCTACTATACAATAAGGCTTCTGTAGTATTTGTACAGATTCCACAAGATGTTTTGGCTTCAGGCTCAATGCCATCTGTTTTACTTCTGTCGATCAAATATACTAAAGTACAAATTGGTTCACACCTAAAGCCTTATTAGATTTACTTTCGTCAATCAAGTACACTAAAGTACAAATTGCTCCATACCTAAAGCCTTATTTATTAGATTTACAAAATGAATTAGTAAGTTCCTGCAAAATATAGCATGTTTAAGGCAGTGCGATGTTATGTATATCGCTTATCGTGAATGTTTTATTACTTACATTTTGCTACGTTGTGCTATTTTGTGAATCACGTGAACAAGTGGAAGTGTGGAATGAGATTCTCCTATCGCCATTAACTCCTACTCTAATTGAATTCTCAAGTTGCCAGAGGATTAATCAATGTCCATTAGCCCCCATCCCCTTTCTGCCACACCACAGACACCTCATGCACATGTTACTCGATCCTGGCCACTTGATCTCTGTTTTGTTATGACAATAAAAGCAGCTTCCCCTCCCATATTTTAGTTCATATTACAAGGAGCAATCAAAGAAGGCAAAGAGGAGCTATTACAGACTTACAAAGTGGAAAATGAAAACCTCGCCCCCTTCAGCAACCATGTGCAGACATGGTATGAGTTCTTATCTAGACTTAGCATAAACTGTATGTGTAGATGCCTAAAGTGCCCACGCTATGTAACAGTGGTCTAATCATATAGACACAAGACTTAAATGGAAGTTTAGCAAGACATTAAGCCAAACAATAGGTACGTTAAGACTCATTCTGCGATCAGAAAGCAGTGTATGGGCTGTGTAACTCTCAACCATTCATACTGCAAGGGGCTGGACAAACGTGGCGGGCGGGCTGGGTAAACGGGGGCACAACCGGTACACTTCCACCAGGGAGCGCCCTCTGCTGCTCACGTGACCGCCCAATTAGGCAGTGTGAGGTCGGAAGTAAGCAGGAAACGCGCAGTCGCAGTGGCGGCTGAAACGGTAAACGGTGC
The DNA here is from genome assembly GCA_949317995.1 of Acholoe squamosa. Taxonomy (NCBI): domain Eukaryota; kingdom Metazoa; phylum Annelida; class Polychaeta; order Phyllodocida; family Polynoidae; genus Acholoe; species Acholoe squamosa. The sequence goes on along the minus strand of OX439035.1, from coordinate 53,996,976 downwards.
CGGACTAAATTCTGCGACGGATTATCCTGGGCGGTGACAGTGGGGGTGTTTACCCACGGCCGTGCCTTTTAGCGGCCGGGCAGACAACTATGCCGGCTATCCGTTACAGACGGCACTCGGCATAAAGACAAACCGTTAGTCGGCCACGGGGCGCGCCACACATTCAGCCGCCCCCACCGACCACCCCGCCACCTAGCGGAAAGTGCCACATTGAGGCTCCTATTTAATATCAACAACAAAGATGCAGCTTTGGCCAAAGTCGGCGGAATCCCCAAACACGGAAACATTTGGATCAGATGTCGAGGGTTCCACTGTGAACTCGTAGACTAAAGAGTGTGTGGGTCGGGCAGCTTTAAGCTGTATTTGGTAAAGTGACCCCTCTACTGCCCAGCACAATACACCCTGCACCAACACCTGCCATGTCTACCTTACTGCCTCAACTCAACCTTTCTCACAGCATATACAGTTTAACATCAATATGACACCAATCACTTCATAGTGTCATCTCAAGACACACTGTGGCTCATTTCAATATCCCTGAAGACAACATAGTGGCTATCCATATATTAGGCATATGAGGCCTATGTTGTCGTCGGGGACATTGAAATAAGCCCCTGGTCAAAGACATCAGTATACATATTTTTTTCTCTTACAAGATTGTAAATATGTAATGAGAAAATAGAAATTAAGACAGAAAACATACAGCCTTATTCATAACTGAAGTTACAAGCACAATAATCAGTGAGAGGTTGCGCCCCCCCAACCCCCCCCCCAAAAAAAAAACAAACAAACAAAAAAAACACCCAAAAACCAACAAAACAAACAACAACAACAAAACGACAACTAACAAACCTTGCCAACACCTTATGATAAGTTCCACAAAAAAAATCATATACCGGACATCTCTCATTAGACCACTACGGCACTAGGATAGGGGGAAATGGGGCCTAGACCTTTACCTCAAAGGTCACCAAATACCAGTTTGTTTGTTATATGTTTTGCTAGCACTACACGCATATTCTATTTGAAAATTTTCAGACAGAAAAAAAAGGTAATGTAATTGCTAATCAATTATCAACAAAAAGATAACTCTTCCATATGGAATATGGACATGGATGTCGAGTCAACCGACGAGGGTACCAAACGAATTGACCTGAATGTGTTCTGAATACCATAGACCGTGGGAATGTGCTGATCAGGGGTAGGTTGGAGGAGATATATGTCAATCACACTTCCCTGACAAGACATTAAGAGGGATGTGATGTAAGGACAGCCTACCTTAATCCCACCTTCTACCTAATTGAGAATCAGCCTCCAAATACCTTATACTCAACACCGTTAGAAAGGCGTCTTCATGTCTACACCACTGACATCATTCATATCAATAAATCACTGACATATTCATATCAATGTACACATGTGAGGTGCATGTTGAAAGTGAGATATCATCATTGCTTTGTTTTATATTTGCTCCCTATACAAGTGATATCTGAGTTACCGTGCACTACTTACATTGTAAAAGGGCCTCTTGTCTACCAATACAGTACATAAATTTTGCCTCATAAGTGTCATCGAGAGTTGGCCTCACCCGGTATTCCGAATTTGATGGTTAAACAGAATTACACCGTGTTTACTTCCTGTGCCCTATTTACTCTGGACGACAGAGTGACAGATTTGGTCTTGCCGGATATTGGGCACGCTAGGCGTCAAGCCTGGCTACCTCTGGAGATGGTCGAGTGATTGTTTCTGACTATGAAGAATGGGATTTATTCTAGGCAGGCCAAGACAATGGCTAAGTTGTCAGCATTTGTGAACATGCGTATTGCCCTTCTAGCATCTCACACGGATTTTACTGGCCTTCTTATAAATACCAGATATCTTTTGCATATTTGCTCTCCGGATGAGTCATGCTCTAGTAATGATATTGAGTTTATTCCCTCATTTCCTGAAAGCAGTTCAAGCAGAAACCAGAAGGGAATTTTTCAGAAACGAACCTTCGGTATACAATAAAGGCATAACTCACATCCATAAAGTCTTTCATAAACCCGATATCTAAAAGACCATTGCAATGGGTTAATTGACCATACGGCGAATAAGTCCAAATAAGCAACCCCCACAAAGGAAGACATTCACCCAGCACACCGGAAGCGGATGGGTCACCAGGGGCAAAGCTTTGGGACGATAGCAGACAGGATAAAAAGCAACACTTGGCCTGCCTACCTGAGGAAGCTGCTATGTCAACAGCCCCTTGGCCAGCACTTCCTGAACAGAAGGCAACACGACACAGCAACATATTAAGACATTCACGTGTCTGCATTGTCTGCTAACCTCAGGAATAAAGGTATTGTCATGGGGCTACTGTATGAAATTCTATATCTACAAAGCACGTGTCATGCTATTGTGTTACGTAATGACACCATGGTAGTTTTAGACATGTATATATGTACATGTCATATTGATGCCACAGAGGCTGGCTGAGTTTGAGGCCTGACCTCTGTGATATTGATATAGGGATGAACAGGGATCACCAAAGGCAGTAGCATGTCCGGGGTTGATGTCAGTCGGTGCATCAGGTAAGACAATGCACAACAATGTTCTAGAAACACTGCTTCTCTGCCCACTCTATGTCCTTATCAGGTCTCCACAACTACAGAACACTGCCACCAAATCTAAGCCAAACCTACAACGCATGTTAAGTTTATTTGTATTTAACTACCAGTAAAATGACCATGGAAACATTGATTCTGAGGCGAAATATGATCCCCGAGGTGAAATTCTTGGGTACTACCGGAATCATGAAGCCATCGTAACATCCACACGTTACAAGAAGTACCCTGACAAATCACGTCCGCCTCCAAAGCTGGAAGTGACAGCAGTTCATATGACAATTGGCAGGACACTTAACTTAGGTGGGAAGGGTACAAAAAGTTCAGTTGGACGAGAGAGATGACATTAGGCTGAAAGTGGCGGTGCGGCTGTGTGCAGCTAATAGGCTGTGACATTTTAAAAGGCGCCTAGTGGTACTGTCACTACCCCAGCGCCGACAACACAGGCTCTGGAAGAAGCAGGCCATCAGCACAAGACTATTCAATTAGACTTCATGGCTGAGATCATTGTGACAAATAGTATTACGTCGGGCAATGAAATTGGAAGATGGTTTTCCAACAGTAGCCCCCTGGTGAGCATGGAGGGGCTGCGTTCCTGATCACAGGGTGTCGGATGGGCATGGACATGGACATCATAATGACCCAGAAGATGTACATGTAGACCATTTACAAACTGTACCTGGAATCTGTACACATACTGAAGAAGCCGTATGTACTATGCCTCTAAATTTTACCGCGATCAAATATTATTACATGTGCATGGACCTGCATGGTCACAAGAAATAGTACTTATAAATGCTTATTTACCATTTTATTGTTACTTTTCAATTATCTATTATTTTTGACACATTTGCCAACCGGGACAGGGAAGAGTATTCAGGTTTCATGATGTCCTGCTCTTGATAAATTTGATAAACTCTAGTTCTCGACGTGGGTATTATGTCGGACATTAATCCTACCGTTTCCAACCAATGCTTCATGTACGTATGTAAAGGAATCTCTCAAAGGTATATAGTTGTAAATTGTCATGTATCAATAATTGATAAGTAATGGATTCTAACTCAATGCAAATTATTCATATAAATCAGGTAAACACCGCATGGGTGTTTGACTGAGGTTGGACATAACGATTTTCAGTCAAGTATTCTTTATTTTTTCTGCTTCAGCTTCCTCCCACTGTAGTGCCAACAAAGAGTGGTGTGCGTTCCCTGTTCGTCAACAAATATCCGTCAATGAGATATTGTGTGTGGGCATGAGCTTCGTTCTGTTTATATTTCTCGTTTTTGTTTTATGCAAACTTAACTGTATTTGACAGTGCTTGAATTGTACTGTTGACTAAAAAAAAGCTAAATCTAGTATTATAGATATTTTGTACTGCGCGACCTCAGAAGAGGGCAAGACAGCCATGTTTGTCATTAGTTATACAGGTACCTACATTTGCATACCAACATCTATTTCGGGGGCCACATCACAGGTCCCTGCTTTTAGACAAAAAATGCTATTTTTCACGTTATATTACCTGAAATTCTTGGGGAGGTAGTTTTATTTATTTTCTTTTTTGCGTCTCTAAAGTTGACTAATTCAAGGAGTCGCAGGTCGAGAAATAGCTCAAGGATGACCAGATTTGTGCAGAAATGGCCTCACTAGCATTTCTTCTTTTTCTTTTTAATTTGGTTGAGAAAGGATGTCGGTCCTGGTTATAGATACAAAATACCATACATCCCAAGGGTTACTAGGTTGAGAGGGAGGGGGGGGGCAGCAAACGTTATTGTAAATGCATTGTACATGTATATAGGAGCTACTAGATCGGCTCCATCATATAACGAGAATGGTGCTCCCCGTTACGTCCTTTTGCTAATACACGTGGACGTAGTTCTATGTGTACGACGTAGAAGCGTATACGTCAAGATCACGTCACACAATGTGGTCATTTTGAGAGCCGACCTGGAGCCGGGCGACCAGGCCGTGCATGTCTAATGAAATCTTTGCATGTGCCTTTTCTGTTGGTAGAGGACATTTCTTTGCGGGACGGTGAGTAAGAGCGGGCCGGTAAACACGACCCTGTCACCGTGTGTTTGGCACACAAATACGTCTAGCAGGCCGAGCCCGAGCCGCCCCGGGCCCGCACCCACAGCTGCAGAATATGGCCGGCTCTGTCTGCGCGTTAACATCAATATTGACCCTGTTGTGACTGACAGTTGCAGCACCCCCATCCCCAACACCCCCACAATGTTAGGCCGCAACTACTGCCACCAGTTGCCAACCGCGTCTTAAGGCTTTGGGATGGGATGGGAGATTGACAGGCATGTACAGCCCCCCTGTTAGGATGAACCCCTAAATAATGGATCACCTGTGTGCACCAGGGTATAGTGGATGTGGGGCACAGGTGAGCCATCCTCCTTTCTCGTCTAAACCAGGTGTATTATGTCACACCGAGCTGTATATCCGGGCAAGAGAACGGGTTAACTCCACTTTATTCCCCTTTTGTGCCCATACACATCGAACAAATAATATTTGGAATGATATTGCGAAAACAGAACACTGAAAACTATGTAAAGCAAACATGACAAGAAGAAAGTAGCAACCATCTGCAGCAACTTGTGTATTGACATGTATAGCTGCATATAAGCCGGTTGGGATTGCCAAACTAGGAATTCAATTTCCTACTTCTGAGCCGTCTTTTGGCGGGTGTATGCCAAGCATAAGGCTGGGTTTTACTAATGATACTCAGCACAAAAGGCGCAGATTTATGTCCGTGGTGCCTGGCAGCAGGTTTATCTGCGACCAATGGCTGCTGCTTACGTTAAAGGTAATTTCAATAATGTACGGCAGAGACAATAAGTGGGAGTGGAGTACATCGTTGAGGAAATGCCGTAATACCCGCACGTATAGGCCGCGGGTTATAGACCATTTCGGCCCCCTGGTGCGGCTTATAGGATGTTACTGAACTCATGATGCGCCTTATACGACAGATTTTGTATAGACTATGGTAAGGAATGTCCACCTTTTCAAGCCTCATGTGCGGCTTAAAGCCTTTTTCCCAGAGTGAGGGTGCGGCCTATACACGAGGATATACGGTAATTGTTGGTACTGATTGACCATGACATGTTGGGTTACTGAGTACTACAAGGGGTGGCTGTGTACCAATGATGGAGCTTTAAGTGGTGAGTCTTACAATGCCTACGGCAAGTAGCACTTGTCTGTCATTGTACCCGCCCCTGTACCTCCATCTCACACACCTCCACATTACACAGTACAATGTGCTACTAATACACAAATCACACAAGCCTCACACACCATAATGTGATACTGATACGTAAATTATAGCCTTGATTAACCCCCTACCATTCTGCTGTGCCTCCTACCAACCCCTCTATCATCCCAGCAGGAGGCCTACCACGCCCACTCACTGTGTGCGAAGAAGCCACACATCAATTACCGGTAGCCATATTCTATAGCATTGGCAATGACCTTTTACTGATACAGATACCTGCATTTATGATGCAGGGATGTAAGTCAGGCATGGGCAAAAATCAGGAAGCCATACATTTACTTGATATAAAAGCCTTCTATTTTTCCAAACAGCCCTCCTTACCACTTGTATAAGGAAAATACATGTCATTCAAAATGTTCAGAAATCAGGAAATCCTGATAAATCCTGAAGACTTACATCCCTGATGATGGAAAGAAACACGATGATGTCAGAAATACAAGACATCAAGAACGTCCAGAACCGTGACTGCATTACTAGCAGTATGATGTTCACGTATGCTCGTAGAAAGGTAGAAACCCCTACATACATAGTACAGGGATACTAAATTCTTTGTGGGCCTAAAATAATTATGTCGATCGAGATGTCTCTTTATAACTGTGGGTGTCTAAACTTCTCTCATGCCTGCCTTTATTGGTATTCTATTCTACAAGTTTATCATGCTTGCCTTTATTGGAACTCTATTCTACACTTCTATCCTGCTGGCCTTTGTTAGAGTCCCACTAGACACCAACCAGTTGAATACACTGTAGCACGGCTGACCTTGCTGAGTGTGGAGAAAACCCCCAGGGCTCGTGGGTGGAAACAGGCAGCTAGTCGGTGACACCCAGCCCCTACATAATCACTAAGGGCAACCTGTGTAGTGGGAAGGGCCTTGGACGACCTCTGAGGGCCCTCAATGCGTCCTCCACGGTGGAGGGGTATGGTGGAGGAGGCCCTGGGGGAGAAGAAGGTGTCGACTACATTGTCATGGCAGCAGGGTGTGCTGGGGCGTGATAGGCAGTGGGTTGGGGTGGTGGTTTCAGCAAGACACCATCCACCCTGTAAGGATACAGTCCAATGTCCTTGATTCTCCTCTCCTGATGCCCACAGGCGTCTAGTTCCACCCCCCCCCCCATCCCAATCTCAATCTAAGGCACAAGAACGACTGGGGTAGTCTACAAGCAATGAGTGTAAACTGTCATTATTATAACTACCATTGATGAGGAAATGAAATGAAAGATGGCTGCCGTTTATAAATGGAGGTGTGATAAAATTTTATAGGAAAACTTTACCTGTGGGTTGAATGCATGTATTTGAGCTGCAGTCTTCATATGGGTTACCATATACAACCTCACATTTAAATACCAGTTAGTAGTACATGTAATACAATGTCGATCTTACAACATGTAAATATTTGTTTGAAAAATGCCTTGCAAGAACATCTAACAAACATTAGACTTCAACAGCTTACATAATCTTTTGTTAGAGAGATAGAACCACAAAATGCACGTGTATATATACACAATATAACTTTCATCTATTAATTGCGAATTGCTCTAAGCAAAAATCAATCAACTCCCTTGTACAAACACAGTAGATGCAGAACCTTAGTTATTTATCCAAGTGCTCTAGTCCACTGACAGGGACGACACTTTCTCTAATTTACTTTGCCAAGTCAATAGTTACGGAGAGCATTTGTTGACGGCTTATTACATTGTAGAGCAGCGTTATTTATTCGCTAATCCCCGGGAGCCCCGGGCTATAGCAGCGTGTGAGGTAAGGCTGGATCAGGTTAGTGCATAGAGCTGGTCTGTAACCTCCAGGTGATCTTACACCTGGGGGCCTACACCATGCAGTGTACCGTCTAATTCCTTCACACCTCCTCAATGCCTAAACCGCTAAGGTGGCATTGCCAGGTCCCACCTACTTTGCACCGTTGCATTATGTTGCCAAATGCAGTGTACACGGCCGATATAAATATTTACCGGGCCCGCGTTACGGTTAAACTCCCAATTGCACCGAGACAATCGGGACTAAGGAAACTTCCCACCTCCCAAGTCCCTGAGCACAATGGAGGTGGCGCTGGGACCTGGCACTCATGTGACTGAGAGCATTAGGTGTTAATATTAAGCACCACACCTGATTGAGATCATCTTAAGCTCCTAATGTGTTGGCTGCTAACTCCCCCTCCCACAGTTATGTGGAGTATCGGATCTTTTTGTGGCCCATTGAAAAGTGGCGGGCACCTGAAGAGACTTTGGGCAACCTCCGCCGGCCAGCCTGGCGGGGATTTAGTTGCCCGGCTCTCTCCAAACACATTAGGCTCTGTCTAAAACCCAGCACAGCCAGTGAAAAGGTTATGCCCCTCTATGCCATCGGACTAGTCTAAACCTAAAATGCCCTGCAGCCCCTTAATGACACGAGCACCCTCCATCCATGTCATACCCATTCATATTCTGCAGATTAAGTAGCACCTGAGGCCACGAGGGGCATTAGTTCTATATTTGTTTGTTTTAAACAAAATGGCACAGAACAGTCCAATTCTCTCTACTAGTATGTGAACGACATCTCAAGAAGAATTCCACAAAAGAATACCGATTAGTTTACAAAACATATTGAGTAGAAACCTGAAGGAGACTGCCTCGCAGTTTTACTACTTCATTGTTGGCAAGCATTAATCGTTAATCTTTTAATGTGAAATGCCATTCACTCATGTGGTAATTCTATATTGAGTGGTTGTATGGAGGGCACTTACATCCCACCTATATTGGTGTTCGATTGGCGCTAACATGCTGCGTGGGTAGGTGAGGAGGACCTACCTAATCTCTCATTTACCGCTCAAGGAATGCGTCACCTGAGTTCCTAGATCACTATGGGGCACTACTTAATGAAGGGCCATCGGCCACCTCTTAAATCTTGGCAATCAGACATCGCTTTACCGCACTTGCAGATCGCTCCTTTCTAGAACGATCAGCATCCTCCTGATCCGAAGGTGCCCATGTCTGTCTAGATATATACCGCGGTCACTTGAAACAGCCGGAAAATCAAGGTGTTACTTCACCAACCAAAGTCTCAAAGAACTCCTATCGATAGTTCATAACCTCACATTACAGATCATATTGTCCGGTGAATAAAAAATATACTGGACATACTGTTAAAGTGTTATCCATGCTAAATCCTAGTAGGCGGTGGGACTATAATATACAAGCGGGATACACTTTGAACCAGTCGGATCGCCCCTACATATTCACCCAGGTTAATATTATTGAAAGTGACAGATGGAAATTGTGCACTTATCCTGACTTGACCGATCAAATGCAAGATGGTGGACCACACTTACACGGGTAACACGGGAGAGTTGGATATTACAGGTAAGACATGAACAGGTCAGCCTACAGGACGCTGTAGTCGACATAAGATACCAGAGGCAGAAGATACCAGAGGTAGATAACAATATCATCCATCACCTGGCATTATCTCTGTCTCAAGTACCCACAGGAAGACGCCGATTGTCTCCACTCTGACAACGCCTTGTGTAACTCGTCTTTCCATTGGTGGAGACCTCATATATAAGAACGAGGTTCAGGACCTTGTCAATGGTAATCAGCAGCTCTGAACACGTGACTGCCACTTGACCTGAGTCGATTGTTCTCCTGTCCGCCGTATCTGATCCAAGAAGCTGCAGATAGCAGCTATCTTGGGATGCTATCAATGCTGAGGATCAATGCTGCGACCCTTCAAACTGCTTTCGGCTATTCCCTGTTTGTTTTTCTTTCCATACTGATTAGATAAGATAGATGTGTACGCGAGATATAACACTTAATATAGGGTGTGGATATCGATTCCGATGTCCATAAATTGACAATAACCAATCTTTATCTTAGAATCGACTGGTAGTAATTGTCGAAATACACCTCTTTTTTTAATGAATACCCAACACTATATTACATGTACATGTTCGAGTATTTTCTTATTTGGGTTAGCACCGGGGATTGGCACTTCAAAAGTCTAGTTGGTGAGAAGAGGGGACAGAAAGCTCTCGTGTCATATATCCACTATGTATTTAATTTGTGAACTTTTTACATGTAACACACAAAATTTAACCCCCCCCCCTCGGGGAATGCCGTAGGCACACAATATACAGCATACCAGGTTATCATAAAACAAGAAATAATTAGCGTACACATTTACATAGATTTATACAATGTATGACTTACAAAGCCTTGCTATACATGCACATACTACACACCTGTATATGTTCATAACAGTAACTGATTCACAAAACATGAATGGACCTCACGAGGCTTAATGCACACAGAATCTTAACAAACCCCATACACATTGCCCTGTTAAATACATATACATGTAGGCAGGCATACACTTCAACCTTCCTGTTTTATTGGCACACAGGTGTACTTATGAAGATAGCCTATGAATACTGGTTGTTCTTCACAGGTTATCACATTTAGGTAACTGGAGTGATACAATGGCAGTATGCACTGTCAGTAAAGTGCTCTGGTGGTAGGTGGAGAGCGGCACAAAGTTGACTCTTAGACAAGGAGAATAGCACGAAGGGCACTTTGTCTCTGACCAAGCACCGCTGTGCTGATCTGTCCACTATCACCTGTCCTTGACATGCCTATTACACACCTGTTGAGTACCACTGGAGATGACGCTAGGACACACTAAACTAGTGGGAGTGGGCACTCCTAGCACCAGCACCTACAACTAGCTGCTTTGTGTTCAGTCTAACCAGACAATAACTAGAAAGTGTAGTGTGCTTTGTGCAGTGGTAGAGTGTGCTTTGTAAAGTATAGAGGGTGTGAAAATATCAGTCTGATACGTGTAGTAATCTGGCCTATACTTGAGTCGTGCTTGAGAGCTATTAGTGAAGAGAGTTGATCACGGGTAAGTGTGTGGGTATGTTTGCAGCACCTCTACCTGTGTGCATGTACTTTACATGGGCTCTCACCTCACAATGTCGCACTTTAGGTATTAAATGTTACATTTAAAGACGACATGATGTCTGAACATGTATGTTTATTTCTAGCTATAAAACACTAGGGCGGGGATGGTGGGTAACTCGCCAGCATTAAAAGGATGTATCATGCATATCATTTTCATGGGCACTGGCTCCTTGGTATGGGATAGGCATGATACATGCATGTAGAAATGGTGACTAACTCGCCTGTGTACTATTATATGCGTTATAACTAGAGCAGAACCCACTAGGGCATCAATTCATTCTGTCTTTAAAGGGTTAACCCAACTTGAGTGTCAGGTAGATTCGACCCATACTTAACTACATATTGTAGTATATGTATTTTCTTCATACATGTACAAAAAGGACCCACTGGTTTAGATCCTCACGAGAGGGAAGCCGTACCTGGTATGTTCCATTCCTTGTCGACACATTATAAAGTACATGTACTATTAATCAAATCGAAGAAAGCAGATATTAAGGTTGGTCCAATGTGTATCAACAAAACAAACTCCTACAAATTATGTTGCAGCAATAAATGGACTGAAATATCATTTCTAACTTGCCGCTAGATAGCCGTGACCAGAGTAAAACTGTCCATTGTAAAAATGGGTTGCACTTGCTTTTAGAGGAATGCCCCTACCATTGTCGGTAATCCGTGCAAGATTTTATATAAATTCGCACATGACTTTCAAACATTGTATATAACTTTGCAGAATCTTGATGTTCTACTTGTGTTTTTTTTTCCGTTGGACCTGAGGAAATGTGCAAAAATAAAACTCCATGAAAGGTCATCCTCCCTTCATTTATCTAGATAGGATACAGAAGATGCAGGCACAAAAATAAAATGTAGTGTCAACGTTCAAAGCTGCCCACAGGACATTTTATCCACCCCGCTCCCCAATTGACTGACCCATGCCACTCAATCAACCCCATGACATAGAGAATTCACAAACCAACACTGTCAGTATACCTCTGTTCATCATTATCTAACACAGAAAGTATATCACTTGGTAAGATGGGACGTTGGTAAGACAGTAGGTAGGGTAACCATTTTAGTTACCGGTAGACAAGACAGGACGTGCTGGCACTGGTTTTTGGGTACACATGCAGATTAAAGGTGTAGGGTGAATGGTGGGGTACTGGGGGGGGGGGTGAGCTTAACTGACGTGTTGATAAAGATTTAGGCAAATGAGGATCATCTTCTTAGTCTAAGGTAGCCTGGACTGGGGCGGCTAACATCAAAGGCAGTTGGCGGGGTATGCGCACCTGGCAGTGTTGTTCCTCCCTCGCTCAGTACATAGCCCCACCCTTGGTGGCAACACAGTAACACCCCTGGGACACTTTAAATATAGATACAACTTGAGACGAAGTAAAAAAGAAAAGTAAAAAAAGAAGAAGATTATAATATGAGCTATACAACATCCATTACTCTTATCTCCATAATCAGTTCAATATATCATTAGGCTATCTTATGTGGCGCCTGTAATCAAAGACCGATCCTTTGGACTAGTGTCACTGTCAGACAATAAAGTCAGCAAATTGCATGTATATAGCTAAGTGCATCTAACAACTATTGAAAATCAATACTATACCTCGACTGTTCTATGATAATTCTACAATAAGGACATGGTGTTTACCAGAGAAATAAAGAATGTCCGTGACGGTTCTAGTCTTGGTTTCCCCAACAGGGGGCACCACAAGATGGGTAATATGAAAATGGGAAAGAGAGAAGATATGCTGACATCAATTAGATTTTGATATAGAATATATTTAGTTTGAAATTGATGGAAATTGGGATAACAGAATGGGAAATGCAGAGGAATCATCATTGATTTCATTAGGCCACAACTGTTCGGCAGACTTAAATTATGAATATACATTTATACTTCTACATTTACACAAACAGGTGCCGCTAGCTAAAGGTAGGAGAGTAAATATGGGAGCCAGAAGACACAGGGGAGGGTGGGTGGGAGGTGATAGGGCCTTAATCTGTTTATCATACCTGGGTAGTGACCGGGATCGGCCACCGAGGTTAAGCCTTGTTGTGTGGCCTGCCGACTACAGGAAATGGGAGTGATAAGCAGGCCGCGGGCAAACAGAGAGGGAGATAGCAAGTGTAGGCCACATCCCCAGCAGGGAGGAGGTCGTTTTCATATCACCAGATCATATAGCATCAATAAATCTAGTCCTCCTTCCCCACCACAGATATCACTCATATCTCAGCAAAATGCACATCATTCCATTCTTATGTCAGACAGGGGCGTAGGAAAAAGGAGGAGGTCCCCTATATAAGCCTATATAAAAATGTAGCAGCCCCCCCCCCAAACCGAGACCCCTGGGTCCCCCCAATAAAAATTTGCTTCCTACACCCCTGTCAGAACATAATGATTTTGACATATCCCGGTATATGTTTCCGCTGTAGAATTGAAAGAAAGTAGAAAATCCAGCAAAATGTTGAAGTTGTGATTTGTCCCTACATGGATCATTAGTAATGGGGCTAACTGTGGCAGTCTGTGCAATGCATAGAAGCAAACATTCTACCATAACTATCGGTCTGTTACCAGTGTACTTAATTGGCATAAAGCAGTTGGATGGTATATACATGTGACAGCTAGGCACCGAAATCTAAACTCATTTTATATATACATGCAAAGTGACTGATCAATATGATCCGGTAGGTTCCTTGTGTGAACCTTCCAGGCACATAGAACCTTGTAATATAGATGTTAGAGGGCACCATACTGGTCCTGCTGGACCTTTCAGTACTTAGGGCCCTGGATTCAGTTGGGTTTGGGCAAAATTGTGATGATTGTTTCCCTCTGCGGGATGCTTGTGGCTGCTGTTGTCTAGGTTCTGGAAGGAGATATATACTATCCCATATATACCAAAGGGGTTATGAATATGTATGTCAATAACAAATTTTATGAGTATGAATTAGAGAATTGGCAGTTATTTAACAGTCCATTCTGTCAATTCTCGGATCCTCTCACTTTACATGTATTGTCAATGATATGAAACCTAATATGTACTGGACAAGTGAAGACCCAATCTGATATCCCCCTTTATGTGTATACCACCATTACCAGTAGTTTACCTGTGTGGCTCCATGACAGAGCGCCTCAACAAGCCCTCCATACGGCCACTAATCCACTCCCGTGCCCACACTCACCATCCAGTGCCCACAAATCCCGTCAAGGAGTGTAGAAAATGAAGCCTTATCAGCACGCCGAGTAGCGAAAGTACAAGTGGAAGACTAACCCAGCATTACAGCCAGACAAGGGTACTTAGGTTAGCCACTCAGTGGGGGATCCACCACTGCTATAGGACCCTCTAGCTACCTTCACATCCATTGACAAGGTATTGACTACAGGTAAGGGGGTCTGAGGACGGAACCTGTGTACAGTAACCTGCTGATACTATACTGTCTATGAGCCCTAATTCATCAACACTACTTGACATAAGGCTCTCCACAGTAGTAAGCCTCCTGCAGTTATCCCATTCTAATACATGTACCATGGGATGTGTGCCTTGTATGAGGCTCAGCTGCACTATCAATGGACTGAACTAGACATATTTGTTGATGGTCTCATTTGGATTCAAAATAAATAGTGGAAATTGCCCTTTGTATGTTTCAGTTCACATAAAAGGACACTTAACATGTTGTCGAACGAAGGGCACACACTTTTTCTTTCCATATGTACAGAGCACCCAAGTGGGCACAATTCATCCAAATGGAATCTTTCTTCTTTTTTTTCATGTTGCTGGTGAGTTTTCACCCCCGGGTTTACACGTAAGTATGATGTGAATGGCATGAGCTGTGCCTACAGCTTATAGGTACCTCCGTGTAGATACCCCAATTCGGTGTAGACCTGTATCATCTGTGAATGTCTTTTGCAATAGCTCATACCCCTGGACATACCATCATTAAAGAATAACTAAACTGATAACTGACAAATAAAAAGAACCTAGTAGAAGGTTCCTTTCTTTTCAGAAAGGCAGATTTACAAAAGCAGGGATGTCTACAGGCAAGCATGTAGACACGATGTGTATGCACGTAGATCAAAGAACCGTAATCGTGTTGCTGTATTATTTTGGCGGGAAAAGCGGTTACGTGGTGTCAAAGAGATAGACAATCGTTCCATGGCTGTTATCTCTAATCCTATCCAGTCCCCTTGTGTTATCTGAGCGTGTATCCGCCACTATCAGCGTGCTGCCCTGATCCTCTCACTTCTCACCTGCTGACCGCCTCACCTGACCTCCTGACTGACCACTCTCCGCCCAAAACACCTGCACTCTTACGCTTCACTGTTTT
Source organism: Acholoe squamosa (assembly GCA_949317995.1). Taxonomy (NCBI): domain Eukaryota; kingdom Metazoa; phylum Annelida; class Polychaeta; order Phyllodocida; family Polynoidae; genus Acholoe; species Acholoe squamosa. Next base: position 53,981,821 of record OX439035.1, on the reverse strand, counting down.
GATGCACTCTCCCACTCTGTCAGCTTGATGCACGAATGCCGCATGATGCAATAATGCAGCACGACGTAATCACTAATGTTGCAATCATGTACATGCCAAACACTCAAGGTTCCATGTCCTAACAAAAGGGGCATTATGACCTTTGGTGTATCAACGTTACAGATGTGCTGGTGCGCTACCGAACACTATAAGCAGTGAAGCGTCATTTTGCCGTAAAAAAAGGTTAAATCTTCCATCTCAGATGTATAGGGGAAAGGTGTACTTCTGCTCAGTCACTGCTGCAAATGATATATGCAGATGTGTACGTCTTAACCCCTTGATGATGCAATACAGCAGTTGTATAGAATCACGCCCTATATTTGCACTTATAGATAAACAGTATAATTTATTGGGGGCAAAATACAGTGTAAATATAAACAATTTAATGGTAAGTCTTGTGTTTATAAAACAAATGAAATTTAAGATTCTCCTGTTGATACCCCTATTCTAAACACAAGTGGTGTGTCCATGGGCTGGTGAGGGTGGATGGGAGTGAGAACCCTACACAAGGCCTGGAGTTGTGCTGAATGTGTACTAGAGGTGCATTGAAGGTGCACTAGACGTGCACACAAGGGTTATCAATATCTTGTAATGACCATCGATAGCGGTGCTGGAGGGCCGTCCGGAGGCTCTCTGGGGTCGGCTAAACGGGCCTCCAGGCGGCCACTGGAGCAGCTACAAGGCGGCTCACCTGCCTCCTCCAGTCTCCTTGTAATTACAGGTGGGCAGAGGATACCTGAGGATACCCTCCTCCCAACCTCTCATCGTAAAGGGATTCAAGAGGCCTGTTCTAATACATGTGAGGGATGATAAGTGATGTAAATAATGTGGTTAATTTCTCACTCATTTAATACTGAAATCTTTCCTCTCCGGGATTAACAAAACACGGATTGACATAGTCTTTACTGCTTATTTCATTATTGTCATGATCTAACAAAATAACCGTCTATTAACGCGGCAAGGCATTCAGAAAACCCAAACATGGTGCATGTGTTTAGACTCACTACAAGGCACACACACAAAGCATCCATTGTGAAGATTTGGCTTTTTGGTGAATCCAACGCCAAAATTGTTATCTGAATGGATCCAAGCCGTGATCTCTTTTTGAGATATCGATCGGTGTAAAAAGATTTATTCAGTACTATTAAAGTGAGGAAGACTATAACAATAGACGCCCAGGATGAGAATAATGATGTACATAACATGATATGATGCCCATATGAAGTTGTTTTTTTAAGAAGTTTTTGATGTCCAATGTCCAATCTATCCCCAGGTGTAGCGCATGGCCTGTGTCCTTGCTCCATCCTACATGTGGAATTAAATCCCATTACGCACCACCCAATTAGAACCATTGAGGGAGCCGGCTCACTGCCAGGGGATCACCCCGCCCCTGCCGGGCCGCACAGCGCTCGTTAACACCTTACTGTAGGCCGTCTCCAGGTGGGGCCCGCCCTGGAGGCAGGAGGCAGGCACTGATCCTGTTACACGACACCCTGGAGGCACATGGACCCCGCCATGATCCCAGGCTATTAAACAATCAAATCCCTGCCTCATTATCAACAAACAACCTCCAATTGCTAACTGCTGATTAATTCCAATCCATAACTGTGAAGTAAAACTCGCTGGCCATAGTAATAGTGATCCATCCAATGAAAATAATTTTTGTATAGGATGAGAATAGACAAACCAGTGATCTATTTTCATCCTCAACCCGATTTCCAGCAGCACAAGTATAACTAGGATATGGAATGAGGATAATGTGCGGGGTGTAAGTAGTATATCGAGATGGAGATGTAAGTAGTAATATAATTGTAAAAGTTACATTGTATTCTAAGTACATGTGGTATGAAAATTGGGACAATAATGAAGAACAAATCTAATGCTCACGTATTACACTGTACAGTCAGTAGGTAGGATAAAATTAAGGGTAGCATGGAAGACGCTAGAGTAATTTTGAACTGTCAGATTACCGGCTAATTACCAGCATCGGTACCCCATTCCACACGTAAAAATGAAGTGGCTCACACTTTTAATAAGCAATATATTGTTAATACATTACTTGGAAATGATGACAGATCTACTGGGATAAAGAAATCAACACGACAAAAGTGTTTGCCATTGTTGAGTGATTTTTAAGCAGCCAATCGTCCTACCGCAGGTGTCTGCTTTTTGGAGGTTAAAAAACCTAAATAATGCGACACCTGTGGCGCCAGGCGGGCCAGGGGAGAGGAGGACGGGGGCAGAGCTGAAACAATGACGTCTAGGTCTGACTGATAACAGATAGGAAACCCTTTCTTGGGGAGCTAAGTGTTTGTGAGAAGGAAGCTCAAGAGGCTGGGAGCGTAACCCAGCTCAGTAGGGTGTGTGACCAGAGGACGGCGTCAGAAGGACGACCTTTAATAGATAATCCAAGCTGGAGGTATACATTCAGGACTTCCTCTAGGCTCTATTCATAAACACCACAGGAGACTCGGCGACTGGTGCTATCTGCACTGGTTTTGATTGATTGGGCAGCATGCGATAAAGAATCATGTGGTATCGTAGATAATGCTGTCTGATAGATAAAGTGAAGATAATGTGAGCTTTATTGAGTGCGGCTTGTAGGTGGGATTACCTTGTTCAGCTCTAAGTAGTCGTAGTACTACTACTACCACTACTACTATACAGTAGTAGCCGAATGAAACAATGCACTAGGTACTCTATAAACAGGCACCGCCATCTATCTGCACGACTTCACACCATACCTTTGAGCCTGATACCACAAGTTGGATGGGATTATATTGATGAGTTTTGTACATCAAGTAGAGCAGCCAAGACTACAGCACAGGAAGCAGTTTTATGGATGGGAGGGCGTAAAGGCGGAGACTTTTAATACAGAACTGAAAACCGTGGATAATGCCCTGAGCCTCTGCTTACTGGGACTGAGAAGGGCGTTATTCTCTTTACTACCCACTCCTACCCTATATCTATCTAACACATATATGTACAGAAACAATTACGTGATGAAACAACACTCTAGTAATAACGGATGCTGATCTTGGTGATCGTTCCTTGGGCGATATATGTTCATCTGTGTAGCTAGTTTTCCAAAAACGGATGAACACGGACAGGCAGAAGGTGGTGGAAGGGGGGGGGGAAGATGAAGATCACAAACTAGGTGAACACGGTGATTAAACTTCCAAAATATACATGGATAGGCCTAAAGGAGGCAGAATAAATTTAAAGAAGTTCAAATCACATCTGTTATCAATCCAGGTGCCCATGTTTTGGCCGGCAGAGCGGGGGAGGTGGTGGTGGGGGGGGGGGTAGTGCTGTTATCAAGGCAGGTGCCCTGCATCATGTCAGAGGAAATTGACGCAACTCATGAAGACGTGAATCTGGCCACGTGAAGGAAATGAGGGCTGCAATGAGGGCTGGCACGAGGAGCCCCAGTCCTGTCCTGTCACATGCCACCCCCTGGCCAACCAGACCCGCCTCGCACCACCTCCCACACCGCCACCAACTTTGGTAGCGACGGAAATTGGCATTTTGCTTAAATGAAATAATACATTGGTAATCATATTTCCTGTTGCTCACCCCCCCCCCTCCTTCTGTCACGCGCCCGCCAGCAGTGAGTGAGTATTGGTTGTTTAGCGCCATTTCAGGAGCTACGGTCATATTCATGGCGATGAAACTACACTTAGACAGACGTCGGTTGGGTGTTGGTCAAACCTCTGAAAATTGTAGGGCCCTTGAAAATTCTCAACATATGAAACTGGACTTAAGTCTTAATTTGAGGGGCCTCTGAACCTCTGAAAATAGACAAACATCTGAGGGTCTGACATTTCTGAACACAAAACATCACTTTACCTGATGTCAGCGACAGCGCATAATTATTATGTGCCCCAGCCACACAGAGGGGGATAGAATGAGGAGATATTATGGACCCTTTTAACAAGGGCTAGGGAAGTGTACGCTTGAGAGGGTCTACTAACTAAGCAGGTGACTTACAGTTTGAACATATACTAAAGAGGTAGATAGTATTTTGTACGTTCTCTTCTTATTTGTTTTCATAGAAGGGTTGTTGATACTAATACAAATCTGATACTCTGATACCGAAGAGACTAGACAAGGAGATCCTCGGTGTCAACTCCACATTTCTGTGGTTAGAAGCTGGCCAACAACCTCATGCCTACCCCTGTCCATATCCGGGGTGTAACAAAAATTAATTTGAAGACTATGTAATGGCACGAGTGGAGTCCTGGCATGAAGGGATCAACAGCTACCTCCACCCCTGTCCCGCATACAGAAAGGAAGGAGGAGAAAGAATACCTCTACCATGAATGTCCCACCGCACAGTGGACATTGATTGCTAAGACTTAAGTCAAACTGGCCGTGCTGAACTTGGAGGTTGAGCTAAGTTACGACATCCTCCCCGCCTCATTGCGAATTCGTGTCAATACACATGCCAAATATTGAAAGAGGGCGGGCCAAGGGGCCGCTAATGTAACGTTACGGAGCTGACTTTAGGGGACTTTTATGAGAAAGTTGCAGCGGTGAGAGTGGTCAGTGTGTACGTAGGGATGTACTGTGTGTGGTCAGTGCACTGGTCAGCCCCTCCCCTACCACACACACATACATACAACATGGACACACCAGACACGGCCACAGTCTATCCAACAGGCACCTGTATTGACGGTATGTGTCGGGGATGGGTGTGTGTATGTTGGACGACAGGGGGGGGGGCAACAAGAGCCCTGAGCAAGTATTCCCCAGTATCGTTATTCCTGGTGCCACAGCCCTTTCCACTTCACTACTGAGCACATTGGTCTAGGGAGGAAATCAGGTTAATTCAATTCCTCTGCCACGTGTGAAGCAAGCAGTTCTTTGTGGGTACAAGGGCATCTTCAGGTGTGCGGACAGAAGCTTCATATGCAATGTTCGCGCCGGACAGGCTAGGTATTTAGTATATATGTTTAGAGCTGTTGTAGATCACTGCCTCCAAGATTGGTAATTAAATCTGAAGACTGTGCCCAAGTGTCAGCAGCTCTTAGCCAAGTACTAAAGCCGTGAGGTTATAGCACAGCTACGCCACCTGTCCTCTGGGTAGAGAACGATGGCCTCTTAGTGCCCGGGCCGAAAGGGTATACATATATTGAACTGCCACACAGAACCGCCTATATCAACCCCTTATCAAAGGTATGAGCAGTATTTTGTCAATCGGGTTAGCTTGTGTATATTGTGTTGGTAGTTTGCTGACGTTGTAAGGAGGAGTGTGATGGTGTGGCATAGATGTGAGTAGTATAAGACTAAGAGTGGTGTAGGTGTGAGTAATATAGTAGTGTGTGGTGTAGGTGTGAGTAGTATAGTAGTGTGTGGTGTAGGTGTGAGTAGTGTGTGGTGTAGGTGTGGGTAGTATAGTAGTGTGTGGTGTAGGTGTGAGTAGTATAGTAGTGTGTGGTGAGGTGTGAGTAGTATAGTAGTGTGTGGTGTAGGTGTGAGTAGTATAGTAGTGTGTGGTGTAGGTGTGAGTAGTGTGTGGTGTAGGTGTGGGTAGTATAGTAGTGTGTGGTGTAGGTGTGAGTAGTATAGTAGTGTGTGGTGTAGGTGTGAGTAGTATAGGAGGGTGTGATGCAGGTGTGAGTAATATAGCAGTGTGTGGTGTAGGTATAGATAATAAAGTAGTGTGTGGTGTAGGTGTGAGTAGTATAGTAGTGTGTGGTGTAGGTGTGAGTAATATAGTAGTGTGTGGTGTAGGGGTGAGTAGTATAGTAGTGTGTGGTGTAGGTGTGAGTAGTATAGTAGTGTGTGGTGTAGGTGTGAGTAGTATAGTAGTGTGTGGTGTAGGGGTGAGTAGTATAGTAGTGTGTGGTGTAGGTGTGAGTAGTATAGTAGTGTGTGGTGTAGGTGTGAGTAGTATAGTAGTGTGTGGTGTAGGTGTGAGTTGTATAGTAGTGTGTGGTGTGAGTAGTATAGTAGTGTGTGGTGTAGGTGTGAGTAATATAGTAGTGTGTGGTGTAGGTGTGGGTAGTATAGTAGTGTGTGGTGTAGGTGTGAGTAGTGTGTGGTGTAGGTGTGAGTAGTATAGTAGTGTGTGGTGTAGGGGTGAGTGAGTGAGTGAGTGAGTGAGTAATAGATGTTTAACGCCATTTCGACAGCTAAGGTCATATTCATGGCGAGGTAGGGGTGAGTAGTATAGTAGTCTGTGGTGTGAGTAGTATAGTAGTGTGTGATGTAGGTGTGAGTAGTGTGTGGTGTAGGTGTGAGTAGTATAGTAGTGTGTGGTGTAGGTGTGAGTAGTATAGTAGTGTGTGGTGTAGGTGTGAGTAGTGTGTGGTGTAGGTGTGAGTAGTATAGTAGTGTGTGGTGTAGGTGTGAGTAATATAGTAGTGTGTGGTGTAGGTGTGGGTAGTATAGTAGTGTGTGGTGTAGGTGTGGGTAGTATAGTAGTGTGTGGTGAGGTGTGAGTAGTATAGTAGTGTGTGGTGTAGGTGTGAGTAGTATAGTAGTGTGTGGTGTAGGTTTGAGTAGTATAGTAGTGTGTGGTGTAGGTGTGAGTTGTATAGTAGTGTGTGGTGTGAGTAGTATAGTAGTGTGTGGTATAGGTGTGAATAGTTTAGTAGTGTGTGGTGTAGAGGTGAGTAGTATAGTAGTTTGTGGTGTAGGGGTGAGTGAGTGAGTGAGTAATAGATGTTTAACGCCATTTTGACAGCTAAGGTCATATTCATGGCGAGGTAGGGGTGAGTAGTATAGTAGTCTGTGGTCTGAGTAGTATAGTAGTGTGTGATGTAGGTGTGAGTAGTGTGTGGTGTAGGTGTGAGTAGTATAGTAGTGTGTGATGTAGGTGTGAGTAGTATAGAAGTGTGTGGTGTAGGGGTGAGTAATATAGTAGTCTGTGATGTAGTTGTTAGTATTATAGTAGTGTGTGATGTAGGTGTGAGTAGTATATGGCATGTTCCTTAGTGGGCCTACACCTGCTGAAGCTGATACCTTGTGAGATAAGGACTGATAACAGCGAGCTGATGGGTACCAGGTGTTATGTAATGCACCCTGAAAAGTCGGCAGTGAATGAAAGGAATTTTCTCATTGGTCAATAAGGTATCCCACTTAGTCGGAATAGTAGTGTGGCGTGTAGGTATGAGTAGTATAGTAGTATGTGGTGTAGGTGTGAGTAGTATAGTACTAATAGAGTAGCATTATAGTGGTAGTAAACCCATGCAAGTCAAATAAAAAATACTGCACCGAGAAACACGGAAGAAAGCAATAGCTGTAAGGTTGTGTAGGTTAGTGAGTGGGTAACAGACAGCCTTGATGATAGACAGACAGGGACATCTGCCTGCTTGTATGCCTGCCCCACCATCACCAACCACCACACACGCAGCCCACTACTAATAAGTAAGTCCGACAGCCACTCGTGGACCGTAATTAAGCAGGGTGCAGACTGCCGCCCCACGCCACCAACCGCGCACAAAACCGCGCACACTTCCAATGCAATTAAACACCCCAAATACCCGATGACTGACACTTTCAAGCACCGCCGAAATTTGGACAAATTTGATTGGGTGCGGTAGGGCTGGCTTAATTTGTTGGATTTAGCGCAATGGGAGTGAGCGGCTTACACAATGATCAGTGTGCAGTGGGCGCTGATTGACACGACTAATCAATACGACTGCCGCCCCGCCCCGGACATGTATCTATTTCAGCCTACTCCGTCAGGAAGCCGTCAGACCCCGCACAATAGCCCCCTAACAGCGCCCGCTAACGGCTACCCACAGGCTGCTTCCGGTCGGCGAAATGACGCACACAGCACACTTCACGATGAGGCGACTGGAGAATCAAGACTGATCCATTCCTGCAGCAGCTCCTCCTCACACAAGCCTACACTACAGAAGGTGGGGGGGGGGCACACCAGCTGACAGATGGAGGGACTGGGGGAGAGGCGAGGGAGGGAGGGTAAAGAATGGGGGAAGGAATGACTAGTGAGTGCGTGAGTAATAGAGGTTTAACGCCATTTCGACAGCTAAGGTCATATTTATGGCGAGAACTACATTACATAATTTCACATTGGAATGTGTCAGTGCCCGCGCATATGTGCACCACACACATCCGAGGGGATAGGAAAGAGAAGAGATAGACCCTTTTAAGTGGGCTAGGGAAGCCCGGAATGACTAGTAGTAAGTAGGGAATGGGCGAAGAATGAATAGGAGGGCAGAACTGAGGGAGTGGGGGGGGGGGGGGGAGAGTATCCCAATATATGAATGAGAGTTAGCATTGGTGCATTTTACGTGATGTCTGTGGGTCTATCACAATGACCGTTTAAATAGCAGTGGTTACACACGTATACAACATAGGGTATCTTGGTCGGGCACCGGGCTGTCAGTGACAGACTATACTCTGCCTGTAACGCCATCTGCTGGATCTTGATGCTTAGTCTAGTGGCTGCTGTGATATTTGGACATAGCGTCTAGCGTCTTGACGTCACCACACGACGTACCACGTCACTCCAGGTACGCGATTAGCGGGCGATGTAAGGGACAGGAGGGGATGGAGTCGGGGAGGGGGTACGAGACCCTGGACCGAAACACGGACACCATCTGTCGGCAGAGTTCCGGCACTGCCCCCAAAGCTGCAGCCCACTGCTATTCGGCGCGCCGACACTGCCCATGTTGTGGGCTAGCTGTGGGTTGGGCGTGCGGCGTCGTCGGAGAGAGCGGGTAATGGTATGTACTCGATGTCAGCACAATTTGGCCGGACAAATTGGGCACCATTAGGGGATGGCGGAGTGAAGGGCGCTCAAGTCGTGCCGGTGACATGGTGGGCCAGTGGGTGCCGCCACCACGCCCGGCCCTCCCCAGCCTCCCGGCGCCGCCCGCCAATCATCACTAGCTGCAGCGCAAATTAAAACTGCTCTGTGTCAAATTACCCGTTGCCTTAACGTTCTCCGCTCATTAAAACCATTTTCAGCATGATTATGCAAAATTCTTCGGCGACCATCAGGGCCCTTCTCCAGCGGGCACGAGGGCCCTCAGCACACAAAACGCTCATTGGCGTCGGCGGTGGGCGCACATCGGCCGGTGGTCGGGCGCCGCGCGCCCACAATGGGGGCTGATATGGGCACCAAATCACCATGGCCCCGTACTGTCATCCACACAACCATTGCATAATTATTTTAAAATCTCCCAATTCACGCGGGGCCAGTTGCTGCCTGGCTCGGCCCTGGGGAGATGTATGTGATTACGGGGGTCAAGACGTACTGAGTGGGCGATACATGTTTAATACATCCCACCATCACCAGCACCCTGCCGCCGTTACCGCGTCTATATGTCATCTCACAAAGCTTGGCAGACACAGTGGGTCTCATGTGGATCTCTACTTCTATGCCTACAGCGTAGGACATGTCGCGATTATTAGCCATGGCATAAAATGTATTGGCGCCCATGATCCGTGCTGTATGAGGTGAATTGTCGTTCTATACAACATGTTAATACATTGTGTACTTTCACCTGACATAAAGCCAGGCCACAGTTCTGGTAACACGCTTGGAAAATTCCAGTAATACATGTAGAAGAGGGTATCAGATTTTGAGGCGGCTGCTGTAATTTAACACAGACCCCCACCCCCAAGTGTGGTTTGATGTACAAAGGTCATTTTTGAATGCAGACTTTGATGTAGTAGTCTCTGTCTGTGAACGATATTATCATTTGTGTATCTATGACACTGAAATGTGCTACCCAGCGATTATTTGTTTGTATTCAGAAGTACATGTACATGTATATTATTGAACTGACTGTCAACAATTCGTACTGTATACTCATTACTAACTTAGAAAAGGGTGAAAGTAGAGATGGTACGTGATGCCCTTTCTAAATTGGTAAATGGTCCCGGACCGTTAGAAACATCTGCAATTCTAACAGTCGAGGTTCTATGTAACTGGGTCTAAGCCCTGAAAGACGCCAACATTGTTGACCAGTATTAGTGTGCCAACATGGGGAGTACAGAGTATAGCCGCATAGCCCCCTTTGCCTCCTGTCATCGGACTGCCAGCCTTCAGACGGCAGCAGACCTGGTCAAGGGCCTCTTCACCAACCCGCCATGACGGACACCTTTTAGCACAAATGACGCCACATTCTCACTGATACTAATGACGTCATCTATATGACGTCACGTCATATCCAACCATTAGGCCTCCCTCACAGGGACTACATGTCGGATACTTCTGCAAGGTTCAATTTAAGACTGCAGTGCTTTCTTTGTAACGTAAATTTACCCCAAAAGCAACATACAGCAGGGGAAGGAAGGACATCTATGTCGCTCTATCTGCATACAATGTATAATATGACCATGGAGAAATACAGAAGGTTTCACTGAAACGTGCATTCCGTTCAACTACAGGAGTTCTCGCCTATTATTCTTTAACCAAGACCCTATGTGTAAAGTAGTAGAATCAAATTTACTATACGGTAGCTATATACCATACGCACTCAGACTCTGTATTGATGATTAAGCCCATACATTTTCCAACTTAACCTCAGTGAATGTACATTGGATCATATGGGCAAATAAGTGACTGCTAGTCAGGTGTGGTATTCGTATGATTTTGTAATGATATTTTCAATGTTGTGGACAATAACTCTTTTAAACAATTTTCATAAAACAATCTAACAGTCGCCCTGCACCATTGATCACCTGCAATGTATTACGTGAAGTCAATACTCGTCTAGCTCACACTACATGTGTTGAACACGGTGACAGTTTGTGCAGGCAGGTGCTATTTGACTTTGAGTTATTGGCGGTATGCCTGATTCAACATCCACCTGGTAGAACCCACGTCCATCACACCAAGCAGGTCGATGTACGCCTCCCCATATCGCCAGGTGTCAGCACGAGTGGTGCCTCACCTGGGCACTCACAAACTCAGCCTCGAGCCCAGCCCACTATGTGAACATGTGGGCCTGGACAAGAATCTATTTGCAGATGGTTACATTTGGCTCCCCCATGTAGTCTAAGGAGAAACTAATATCCCCAGGATCATGGTGCAAACACACTGGCCCCCTGAGCCTATAAATGCTTCTTTGGGTCCCAGTACTCTGCTGTTACACTGCACAATACCTGTATTACCAGTTCAACATGACAGCTACCACAGTGGGAGGTAGGGGGTAAGACCTTAACTGAAATACATGTGTTTGTTGACTATATATTGATAATGTCCTATATCTACCATTCCATAAAGATGGTAATTGTTCTACCTAACTAACTACCAACAGTGGAACAGCTGTCTTCCCTGTTTCTGTGCATGAGGACATTGTAGCCTATGTAGGCCCTTCACACTCACTGTGTACATGTATACATGTATCCCACACAGCCCGGAGGGCCTTATGTAGTGTAGTACAGTGTTTCTCTACATTGTGATAGTATTAGTTGTGTAGGCACCTGGTTGTACAGTTATGGGGGGCCATATGCCTTTGTCTTCATGTCATATTCGGGACACCAAATTTAGGCTAAAACCTAATTATAAAACAGGGGTGACAATTTCTAGGTGCACAATTGCCTTAAAGCATCATTTTTTTGTTTTACAGGCAGTACTGTGCAGTCAATACTGGGCTGCATCTAGTCAATTGTGGTGTCATACTCTGCATGAGATATGGTAATGTCGCATAAAGGGGCCGGGCCTTGAATAGGAGCCTCCCTTGAATAGGAGCCGGGGATAGGAGGGCTATGAAATAAATATTAAATATAGGCCGGGCCTTTAATAGGGGTTGGGTGTGACCGACTTTAGAAGACTAAAATAGCAGAATATTAACTTAAGATTGGATTTCATTTTATCTAAGGTATTACAAATACGTCAGGAAATGACTGAAATGAGACTGAAAGTCGAGGCAAAGAGCCTTTAGAGCATTATACTACACTAAATTACACCTGAAAAGGTCAAATGTCTGTGCCTATACTAAAGGGTATAAAAACCACTGCTGTTCCTTGGAATCATGTGATCTGTGGTTTTATTTCATGGTTGGATCAGTGGGATACAGACGGCCCACAGGATTAACATAGAAGCGCCGTATCTCACACCCCCATGAGATAACCCTTCCCTGTATCTCATGGCCAGTAAGAGGACACCAAATGGTTATAAAACAATTATCTTTTCATGTAATTTCAAAAGAATTTTCAACATTTCTGACTCAGATAACATGAAATATATACTAAGATTCACGAGTAGTCGGAAGGACTTAGATTATCTCACTTGGCTTCGCCTCGTGAGAAACCCTCAGTCATTCCCACTAGTTGTGAACCTTTGTCTATATACATGTATGAGAAACACAGCACCCACTGAAACAGATTTGATAGAAAAATGGGAAACATACAACCAACTACCTTAATACCTTGCATATAAGGTGCACCTTATACATGAGGATGCACCCTGGTGCACCTGATAGAAGCATAATTATTTAGGAGATATTTTTCTCTAAACTTTCCCCAATACTCCCTTGACACTGTATAGTGGTAAAATGGGATGAAGGAGGCTCTAGGATGGCCATAGGTCTTTGAATTGTGAAAATCCGTTGATTAGAATAAAAGTTTTTTGCTTAATGTTTTTTAACTTTTACACTCACATCTGCAAAGTCTGGGTGTGCCTTATACACGAGGTGCGCCTTATACGTGAGGTATTACGGTAAAAAGAATTGCCATGTACCCATGCAAAGTGAATAAGATCTGCCACTAGAGGGCAGCAGGGTCGTCACAAACCACAAATAGACTTCTGCTCAGACTCTACTATTTGATAGAGTCGGGTCTGAGACTGTCACAAACTGCCCTTTAAGTGGGGATGGATTCTCCAACAGTAGCCCACTGTAATGTGTCTGTGTCATATGTAATGTATTGCCCTTGTACCACATGCAGTCCACTGTAAGGTAGTGCCTGTGTACCACATGTGGTGTCACCACCCCAAATGCCTTGTGACCATCCGAAAAATCACAGGTCTTCCACCGTTGACCTGATATTAAATATACTTAAAATTCTCACAGTGCTTAGCAACCTACACCATATTTTAGCTTATGAAATGGAGAAAAAAATAAGATAGGTCCACATAAACAAAGTCAGGCTAGATTTTGCGCAAATTGCCATGGTAACCAGGTAGTGATTTTTGCATGGTGAGGCCTGATTAGCGCATGAATACACATCAGGACCCCTTCACCCCATAAACTTCCACTGAATTTATGTTTTGAACAAAAAATATTCTGGGCCTATTGAAACACTCCTCCTCATCATTCTTATACCAAATAACAATGGGTTTGGCCCCTCTTTCCCTTCCCTTGGGGCCAAATTCCTCAAAATAACTAAGTTCAGAAGGGACTATTTGGCCAGTAAACCCGGAAGTGGTCCGATTTAGGGTGGTGACACCTTAACAGAAAAGCTGGTTTTGTTGTTGCCATGGTTACCAAAAGATTCCTTCATAAACGAAACATTTTGAGGACCCTCAATCATAATTTGTCCCCAGATTCTACCTAAAAACCATATTTTATTGGTATTTTGGGCCATTTGGGACAGTGGTGGGATGTGCGTAGACCAAAACTGCCCTAAAAAGGTTGTTTTTCTAGCTACAAGTTTTTAATCTGACATAGAGAAAAATCTAGCCTGACTTTGTTATGGCAAATATGCATTAGAAGACAGCCCAGAACATCCATTTTCTCCAGTAATATGCCACTAAGCACTGTGAGAATTAGGGAAGTCAGTAGAATTGGTGAAAAGGCCCTAAAACAGGCATTTTTGGGGCCAAAATAGCCAAATTTGACCCAAAATAGGCCCCTTAGAGAGGAAACATGTTGTTATGTTGCCATGGTAACCATAACAATCAATGGAATTCTGGGATATTTCACCCCTGGAATGTTCCATTATATAGTGTCATGATATTCGCTCCTTTAAATGATAGGTAAGTTAAAAAGAATTACCCATTTCATCAGATTTAGTTAGGAAGTGAAATTTTCCTATAAAATGCCTGTAAGGACTAGAAAAAAGGGAGTTAGTTTCAAGGTCTAATTTTTGTGAAAATTAGACATTTTTAAGCCAAAACTCCTTGAAATTCTATCATTTTTCGACACAAATCCCATATACAAGAGGTGTCCAGCACAAAAAACCAACACTTATTGTTAAAAAAGTGTGAAAAGGCCTCAAAAATGCCCCCCTGAGTGGGATATGTATTAAAATCAGCTTTTCCTATTAAGGTGTCACCACCCCAAATGCCTTGTGACCATCCGAAAAATCACAGGTCTTCCACCGTTGACCTGATATTAAATATACTTAAAATTCTCACAGTGCTTAGCAACCTACACCATATTTTAGCTTATGAAATGGAGAAAAAAATAAGATAGGTCCACATAAACAAAGTCAGGCTAGATTTTGCGCAAATTGCCATGGTAACCAGGTAGTGATTTTTGCATGGTGAGGCCTGATTAGCGCATGAATACACATCAGGACCCCTTCACCCCATAAACTTCCACTGAATTTATGTTTTGAACAAAAAATATTCTGGGCCTATTGAAACACTCCTCCTCATCATTCTTATACCAAATAACAATGGGTTTGGCCCCTCTTTCCCTTCCCTTGGGGCCAAATTCCTCAAAATAACTAAGTTCAGAAGGGACTATTTGGCCAGTAAACCCGGAAGTGGTCCGATTTAGGGTGGTGACACCATGTATACAGGCCACTCTAAGGTAGTGTCTGTGTACCACATACTGCCCACTGTATGATTTGTACCACATACAGCCCACTGTAAGGTAGTGTAAGTGTGAACAACACACAGCCCACTGTAAGGTAGTGTCTGTGTATCACATACAGCCCACCGTAAGGTAGTGCCCTTGTACCACATACAGCCCACTGTAAGGTAGTGTCTGTGTATCACATACAGCCCAATGTAAGGTAGTGTATGTGTGTACCACATACAGCCCACTGTAATGTAGTGTCTGTGTACCACATACATCCCACTGTAATGTAGTGTCTGTGTGTACCACATACAGCCTACTGTAATGTAGTGTCTGTGTACCACATACAGCCCACTGTAAGGTAGTGTCTGTGTGTACCACTTACATCCCACTGTAATGTAGTGTCTGTGTGTACTACATACAGCCCACTGTAATGTAGTGTCTGTGTGTACCACTTACAGCCCACGATAATGTAGTGTCTGTGTGTACTACATACAGCCCACTGTAATGTAGTGTCTGTGTGTACCACTTACATCCCACTGTAATGTAGTGTCTGTGTGTACCACATACAACCCACTGTAAGGTAGTGTCTGTGTACCACATACAGCCTGATGTAAGGTAGTGTCTGTGTACCACATACAGCCCACTGTAACCTTACCCACTGTAAGGTAGTGTATGTGTGTACCACATACAGCCCAATGTATGATTTGTACCACATACAGCCCACTGTAAGGTAGTGTAAGTGTGAACAACACACAGCCCACTGTAAGGTAGTGTCTGTGTATCACATACAGCCCACCGTAAGGTAGTGCCCTTGTACCACATACAGCCCACTGTAAGGTAGTGTCTGTGTATCACATACAGCCCAATGTAAGGTAGTGTATGTGTGTACCACATACAGCCCACTGTAATGTAGTGTCTGTGTACCACATACATCCCACTGTAATGTAGTGTCTGTGTGTACCACATACAGCCTACTGTAATGTAGTGTCTGTGTACCACATACAGCCCACTGTAAGGTAGTGTCTGTGTACCACATACAGCCCACTGTAATGTAGTGCATGTGTGTACCACATACAACCCAATGTAATGAAGTGTATGTGTGTACCACATACAGCCCACTGTAATGTAGTGTCTGTGTACCACATACAGCCCACTGTAAGGTTATGTCTGTGTACCACATACAGCCCACTGTAAGGTAGTGTCTGTGTACCACATACAGCCCACTGTAATGTAGTGTATGTGTGTACCACATACAACCCAATGTAAGGTAGTGTATGTGTGTAACACATACAGCCCACTGTAATGTAGTGTATGTGTGTACCACATACAACCCAATGTAAGGTAGTGTATGTGTGTAACACATACAGCCCACTGTAAGGTAGTGTCTGTGTACCACATACAGCCCACTGTAAGGTAGTGTCTGTGTATCACATACATCCCACTTTTAGGTAGTGCCCTTGTACCACATACAGCACAATGTAAGGTAGTGTATGTATGTACCACTTACATCCCACTGTAATGTAGTGTCTGTGTGTAACACATACAGCCCACTGTAAGGTAGTGTCTGTGTACCACATAAATCCCACTGTAAGGTAGTGTCTGTGTACCACATACATCCCACTGTAAGGTAGTGCCATTGTACCACATACAGCCCACTGTAAGGTAGTGTCTGTGTATCACATACAGCCCAATGTAAGGTAGTGTCTGTGTGTACCACATACAGCTTACTGTAAGGTAGTGTCTGTGTACCACATACATCCCACTTTTAGGTAGTGCCCTTGTACCACATACAGCACAATGTAAGGTAGTGTATGTATGTACCACTTACATCCCACTGTATTGTAGTGTCTGTGTGTACCATTTACATCCCACTGTAATGTAGTGTCTGTGTGTAACACATACAGCCCACTGTAAGGTAGTGTCTGTGTACCACATAAATCCCACTGTAAGGTAGTGTCTGTGTACCACATACATCCCACTGTAAGGTAGTGCCATTGTACCACATACAGCCCACTGTAAGGTAGTGTCTGTGTATCACATACAGCCCAATGTAAGGTAGTGTCTGTGTGTACCACATACAGCCCACTGTAAGGTAGTGTCTGTGTACCACATACAGCCCGATGTAAGGTAGTGTCTGTGTACCACATACAGCCCACTGTAACCTTACCCACTGTAAGGTAGTGTATGTGTGTACCACATACAGCCCAATGTAAGGTAGTGTCTGTGTGTACCACATACATCCCACTGTAAGGTAGTGTCTGTGTACCACATACATCCCACGGTAAGGTAGTGTATGTGTGTACCACATACAGCCCACTGTAAGGTAGTGTCTGTGTACCACATACAGCCCACTGTAATGTAGTGTCTGTGTGTACCACTTACATCCCACTGTAATGTAGTGTCTGTGTGTAACACATACAGCCCACTGTAAGGTAGTGTCTGTGTACCACATAAATCCCATTGTAAGGTAGTGTCTGTGTACCACATACATCCCACTGTAAGGTAGTGCCATTGTACCACATACAGCCCACTGTAAGGTAGTGTCTGTGTATCACATACAGCCCAATGTAAGGTAGTGTCTGTGTGTACCACATAGAGCCCACTGTAAGGTAGTGTCTGTGTACCACATACAGCCCACTGTAACCTTACCCACTGTAAGGTAGTGTATGTGTGTACCACATACATCCCAATGTAAGGTAGTGTCTGTGTGTACCACATACATCCCACTGTAAGGTAGTGTCTGTGTACCACATACATCCCACGGTAATGTAGTGTATGTGTGTACCACATACAGCCCACTGTAAGGTAGTGTCTGTGTACCACATACATCCCACTGTAAGGTAGTGTCTGTGTACCACATGCAGCCCACTGTAAGGTAGTGTCTGTGTACCACATGCAGTCCACTGTAATGTAGTGTATGTGTGTACTACATACAGCCCACTGTAATGTAGTGTCTGTGTGTACTACATACAGCCCACTGTAATGTAGTGTATGTGTGTACCACATACAGCCCACTGTAAGGTAGTGTCTGTGTACCACATACAGCCCACTGTAATGTAGTGTATGTGTGTACTACATACAGCCCACTGTAATGTAGTGTATGTGTGTACCACATACAGCCCACTGTAATGTAGTGTATGTGTGTACCACATACAGCCCACTGTAAGGTAGTGTCTGTGTACCACATACAGCCCACTGTAATGTAGTGTATGTGTGTACTACATACAGCCCACTGTAATGTAGTGTCTGTGTGTACTACATACAGCCCACTGTAATGTAGTGTATGTGTGTACCACATACAGCCCACTGTAATGTAGTGTCTGTGTACCACATACAGCCCACTGTAAGGTAGTGTCTGTGTACCACATACAGCCCACTGTAATGTAGTGTATGTCTGTACCACATACAACCCAATGTAATGTAGTGTATGTGTGTACCACATACAGCCCACTGTAATGTAGTGTCTGTGTACCACATACAGCCCACTGTAAGGTAGTGTCTGTGTACCACATACAGCCCACTGTAATGTAGTGTATGTGTGTACCACATACAACCCAATGTAATGTAGTGTATGTGTGTACCACATACAGCCCACTGTAATGTAGTGTCTGTGTACCACATACAGCCCACTGTAAGGTAATGTCTGTGTACCACATACAGCCCACTGTAATGTAGTGTATGTGTGTACCACATACAACCCAATGTAAGGTAGTGTATGTGTGTAACACATACAGCCCACTGTAAGGTAGTGTCTGTGTACCACATACAGCCCACTGTAATGTAGTGTATGTGTGTACCACATACAGCCCACTGTAAGATAGTGTCTGTGTACCACACACAGCCGATGGTAAGGGTGGGTATAGCAATACCAGCATACATATCACAGGTATTATCAGTATTCTGGAGAAAAGAAGAGTAACAAATGGGAAAAGAAGACCTGGTGGCCGGCTTATTGCCTTTGAATCAAAGGCAGATCTCAGATGTAAGATCCGTCACTGACACGCCACACGGGCCTGTAGCCGGCAGACACATCAGATTTATGGTGATCAGTTTCCATGGCATCACAACTCATCTGCCACCCATTACTCACACAATCCAACAAATCTGGCATCAGCCGCACAATTTCGTTTTGCCTACATCTTTGACCCCTGCCATGACATCTATGACGATTCTCATTTGGCGCCAATAAACGGCCCATCATGGACATGACACCGGGTGAGCATGTCTGTCCATGTCCCATTCAAGTTAACACATCGTGTGCAGCATACTGCTTGAATTATTTTCTATTTTTGTCACTTAATCATGGCAAATAAATGAGATTTTCTCTGATATAACTTTTATCTATCACTTTGAGTGTGCAGCATACTGGGTCTAGCTGACCTTCAATACCGTGACGTCATATTGCTAACATAACAGCTGATTAGAGGTAAATCAGGACTGGATTGTTCAGTGTTCCAGAGACTACAAAACACTCTCCTCGTCGATAAGGTGCAAATCAAAAGTAAGGCTAACTGTGACAGGAAGACCTTTGGTTCATCATTCTAGAAAAGTCCATACACTGCAATAAGTATGACAAGGGGCCATTATGTATTATTATTCTGAATACTTTCATAATACGAGATTACAGCTTTTTGGATACAAAACAGGTAGCCACATCTCATTGCTCCTTGGGGTGTTTCTTGTATCGCAAGCTGTAGTAGGACGACCCCAAGACAGGTTATCTATATAATTGTCAGTTCTAAAATGTCTGCCTGTAGGTGGCACAGAGATCAAGGGTGGCTGCTCAGGAATTGCTCTGTGAGGGGGTGTGGAGGGTGGGACAGGGACCCATGCAAGGAAATGTTCTGTGTAGAGCTGGTCAAGAGAAAACAATAGGCAATAAAAGCCCTGATGGCGGCCGAGGGGCCACAATAATGTGCCGACTGAGGACTGGGAGCCACTGCCCGCACCTCATCTCGCGCCGCTGATGGTACTATATGGTGGCTATTGCGCGCACAATGTGTTCTTTATTGTTTCATCAGAGCAGCTCTCAATGGTCTTGCGGCGCAATCTCCCAATCAAAGCTGGCTGTTTTTGTTGCATGCAGACAGCGGGTGGCAGCCTTATATTGGCAGCTAGAGGCCGCATCCGCCACCCCGACATTGCCTAAGGGCAGGGGCCCTCATGTAGGCCGTCCAAGTCATCCCATCCCACCACAACCACAACCAGTGATATTCATAAACCCACCGCCTCTTCAAAAGCAAAACATTTTCTCATCAAAGAGGTTCCTGAATATTTAGATTTCAGCCAGGATTTCCTCCCTAGGTGTTCACGGCTTTGGTGAGACGAGAGCACTTAAGGCCAGGACGGGAAGTGGGCTCCTCTTCCCTCACCCCACTCCGCACCTCTATTCCCAGAATCAAGAGTATTGCCCGGTGTTCCTCCCCACGCTACACCAAAGACCCCCAAAGACGCGCAAAATTACAAATCAAGAGCGTGTCCCGGGGCGCCGGACGCAATTCGGCGGGCGTTAGGGCGGCGCGGTGCGGCGGCCATTGCATATGTCCGTGTCGGCCGCGTGCACGGGGTTTACCCACCAAACACCACCGACGGGGGCCCTGACCCCCAGCATTTAATATGCTCGTCTGATGAGGAATTTCACACCACTAAACACACACGGCTGCTTGCAAAATGAAACATCCTCGAGTGACTCTTGAGACGGGCAAAAATGGAAGTCGGCGTGTCCTTTGGCCACTGGGCTTGCTGGTCGGTTAAGCTAATAAGGCTGGCGGAATGAGAGGAGCGGGCGGCGAGTTGCTCGTGACCACCCAGTGCACCCCCGAGCTGCTCACCAGGCTGCTTTTTGAAGACGGCCTACATCAGAGGGAGGTCAGGGCTGTGTGCCAGGGGCCCCGGGCCGTCTAGACTGCAGCTTGGCACCCTGTGTGTGCACACTGTGTGTTTGTAACCGCTTTAGTCACTCCCTCCTGTACACAGCACCACAGGAAGGCACCACTACACACACCCACCCCACAGTGTTATACCTTTACATGGGGGAGGTACTACATTGTATCGGTAACCTTACCCTGATGAACCTAGGCAGCAAAGGACTTTTTAAGAATTTTACATTTTGTTTAAATCTATATATATATTATATATGAGTTGAAATATAAGTGTGCTACCTGAAATAGCCATTTCTCAGTCTTTGGTAATAAACCTCGCGGAGGAACTTTTCACTATATTGAAAAGGATCCTCATCGACCATTAAACTCGGTGTTCATTTCAGACACACACTTTTCTATATTATAACATTACTAATCACTAACAGCATCTCCAATGGATCGTGATGCATCAAAACCAGATCAATTCCACTCCTTCCTTATTTCCTTAACTAAATAACCTGTTTTGTTTTTGTTTTTATTTTTACTTCTAGAGATATCAACAGCCGTGGTTTGTAACATCTAGTTCCCAGGAAAGGTACTGAATCAGGGAGTAGGACCATAGTTATATGTGGATATGATAGCAAATAAAATAACACTGTCCATTTCATTGGCCAACGGCGTCACTAGATTTGTAGTCAGTGGCTATTGTCCGCCTAAATAACAATTGGAGTACCATCACTGAGGAGACAGATTATGTACACCAGATAAGTCGTACTCCTTGGTAAATGGGAGAGATTAAGCATTATACTGTGACTTACCCCTGTTTCCACCACCCCTGTGATGCCGTCCTCCTCCTCCTCCTCCACTCATCAGGGGCGGTACACTGGAGTACTGACCACCCCCACTGTTCATGCCGGATCCAAGTCCAGCTCTGCAAGATAAAAGCAAGCCCACAGTCAGTAATTGTGGATACAATCAGCACAGTGTCATTAGCAGGTATATAATGTAGCTGAATGCAATATACTAGACTTTGCTCAAACCATTAATTAGGGGCGATTTACTCATGGCCACATGGAGGTTTAGTCGTGTTTTTTTTTTGTTTTTTTTTTTTACTTATGAGAGAGCAAAGCCAACTTTGATCTTCATGCAATTAGTTTGAATTAATCTTGACCCCCACCCCTTCTCATCCCCACCGATATGAGTGACTTTGATCTCTTAAATGTTGCATCGTCTCCCATTTGGCAATAAATGAGTTGTCCCTAACGACGGTTCTTAAGGTTCTACTACTACTACTACTGGGTATATGACGGAGCAGCTCAGAGTAGCCTATTGAGCAACTCATTAAGCTCTCTGTTACCAGCAGTGAAAGGCGGTAAGTAGCTGAACGGCTAGTGTCATCAGCACCTACAAACCATAAGCTAAAATTGTAAAACAGTAACACAAGAAACACGACTGGCTCTGCTTCAACTGGAAGAGAATCTCTTATTACAGCATGCAAACGGAAACAGCCGCAACATGGATAGTCCTCTTCTAAGTGAACATTTTATCACTGTAAGGTTAAATCACATGTGAGCATTTTCCCTGAAACACAGGTTGGAACATATATTATTACATATTAAGCACATGTATGTAATCCGTGTAGATTTTATGTAGAACAAGTCATAACGCGACTAAAACAAAACGTTCAACGACAAATTACATACCATGCATTGTCAATGTGTAAAATGAAACGCCAACATTAGCTCTATTTCACCTTAGTTGTATGCTCTATTTATCAAGGATGCCACTCTCATCAAATGAATAAAAAAAAGATCGGATCTCGGTAGGGAATTCAAAAGAAAAAGTAGGAATTCTTACCAAAAAAAAAAAAAAAAAGTAGGAAAAGTGGCATCCCTAAAATGTGCTTTAGTCCCTAAGTACCAACCTCCTCGTTGACCAACTTACAGGTGGTGGAGGGCAAGTATGGCATGCTGGTATGGTAGACCATACACAGGCCTATAATAGTGAGGACTACATGTGGTGGAAAACAAGGCATAATAGATGATAACCAATTATCAAGAACATAACATAATCTACCCCAACACAGGTTTTACTGGCTAAAAGGCTGACGTATGGTTTAATGCTCCACTAACACAAATACAAAATCAGCAATTAGAAAAAAAAGAGTTAGAAAAGAGAGGAAAATTGCTATCTTTGCTACATTACACCCTCTCTATGAAACTTAAAAACTTTGTTGACCACTTTGACATGAGGGAAGGGATGAAGAAGCAACAGGGGCGTAGGAAAAGGGGGGGGGGGGGTTGGGGGCCTGTGCCCCCCCCAATAATGAGGTCAATAGCAGGCCCCCCCCAACCGAGACCCCTGCCCCCCCCAAATAAACATTTGCTTCCTACGCCCTTGAAGCAGTTACCGGTATGTCCTCATGCTTGTAAATCATATCTTCATGGAAAACAGGGAATTAAGTGGGTACAATGTTATTAACTATTTACACTATTAACATGACGTATATAACAAGTTTACCTGATGTGTCTTTGCATGACGGCAGGGTTCTTGTTACCCCTGTAGTGACTGTCCGGTGTGAAGCCCAGTTGGGGCCGGTACCGCCCCCCGCGACCTCCTCCTCTTCCTCCAAATCCACCTCGTTGGTTGTCACCCCAGTCACCAGGCTTAATTGTCGGCGGAGGCAACCTAAAACAAAACATACAGCTGCAACATTATCTGTTTACTAAAAGAGAGGTATATCGGTTCACAAAGTGTTGTCAACATTCATTACACACTGGGTAGAATTTATTTAAATTGAGTCCTAAAGTGACATTACTTGGACATTTCGTCAATTCAGTGCCACTTCAGTTGCTTATAATGTCAGTTACAACATTCAATGAGGTGACGATATGCGAAATTAGGCTTAGTGATTGTTTCTAACCGATATATAATGGTATGGTAGTTAGGCGATGGGCATTCTCTAACCAGACCATGACTGCTCTATTTGACAGTGGTGGGTTCACAGGTTCTGGATGTAATATTCATAGCTTTCAGCCCAGTCTACACAGAGAGTAATGGTTACAAGCTTAACATAGTGCTGCCCTCTCGTGTCGACAAAATGAACTGTAATGTGGATGGACTGTATAGCCGGCCATGAGTGTGTGTTTGCATGATAACGATGTAGATATCCAACTTGAACTTGTTTCATGAGGCTGTTTATGACCATATCATACACTGCAATTGTTTGGAAAATGAGTTTGTCTAAGAGAATAGATCAACCAAGTTTTCGAGGGAATTGTCATGCCTGACACATCCTCTCAGTCTATGTGCGGCCGTGCAGCTCCATACATGTTGCCACCTAACGGCTTCCACTGGTACTACCTGGCACCGCACAGGTCCGCCGCACATGGGGGAAGTTCTTCTCTGTATCTGATTTCTCCATGTGCCTTTCCTTTTCATTATACATACCATGGCACTGCACGTGTACTATACTATAGATCATATTTGGCTAACCGGCACTGGCCCCATGGTCATGCTACATACCCGTCATAGCAATGGTAGGCACTTCCATCGGAAACACAATGTACTTTGGTATAACACATAACCTGTTTCGCAGCAATGGTGGATTGCAACACTGGTTTTTGAGCAAAGAGTTTCTTTGGTGACATGAGTACCGTATGACAGTGCGCACATGATAAATCATCCAGACTTAAAAGCCACTGAGGTAGCTCATAATGCGGGGAATGGATACCGGGTACCAGTAATTGTATGAATGATTAACTTACTTGGCTCCCGGCAAGAAGCAGGCAGGGAAGACGAAATCCTTAGCGTAAACAGGGTCCCTGTACTGGACGCTGCAACAAGTTGACAAGAAATAGGTTATTTTAAATTGTGTACTTATCATTGGCTTAATATTGACGTAAATATTTTAGTGAATTCAAGACAGGCTGCGTTCATATTTAAACAGCAACCTTCCCATTCGAGTATATTATTTCATTGACTGCTGGGTATATCACAATTGTTGCCAAAAGTACAAGGAACCCCTTCCACCCCATAAAGCAGGATTTGCATGCAAATCTCATATAGAGTAATGGAAATCGAGGGGTGAAGACTTAATAACTACAACTAAACTGAGGCAAATGTTATGTACTGAAGTCAACTTACACAAGTGCGCGGCTGTCTACCAGGTCTCGGCAAGACTTCAATGGCGACTTATACGTCCTGAAAATATATAAAGTACCGCATGAAGTATCAGAAATCTATCCTTATATCAAATAGCTAACCATAAAGAGATCTATGTTCACCCCGCCCCATAAAACTTAACAGGGTGCTTGAAACCATTTACACCTTTTTCCCCTAAGGTCCCTAGAAACAAGTAAGACATTAGGGGTCTGTCCAATTGTAAACAATTGGGGGAGACGATAGAAATTACAAACATTCCCCCAGCTGTGTTACTTATAAAATGTCACAGATGAAGGACTCAGTTCTAAGATGCCCATGAATATGAAATTATTCAGCATGCCCTTTGTACTATTATGGGACAAAGGTATTGAAATTAAATCATGATGACCTGTCAAAAGCTACTGATGTTTTCAATAACAAAGAAAAAACAATCAATGCACTGTGCCATCCATAAATAGTTAAGTATGCATCAATGCATCATGACATGTGCATCAATGCACTGTGCCATCCATAAGTTTATGTGTGCATCAATGCATCATGCCATCCATAAAGGGTTAAGTGGGCATCAATGCATCATGCCATCCATAAAGGGTTAAGCATGCACCAATGCACTGTGCCATCCATAAAGGTCTAAGTGTGCATCAATGCATCATGCCATCCATAAAGGGTTAAGCATGTGTCAATGCATCATACCATCCTGAAAGGGTTAACTGTGCATCATGCCAGCCATAAAAGGTTAAGCATACATGTGCCAATGCATCGTGCCATCCATAAAAGGCTAAGTGTGTATCAATGCATCATGCCATCCATAAAGGGCTTAGCATGCGTCAATGCATCATGCCATCCATAAAATGTTAAGTGTGCATAGATTCAGCCATGAGTTCTTTGGGTACAATTGGCACCTATCTCATAGATATCAGTGACAGCATGCTGGAAACCAACTTAAGAAATGGCTGCACTATTGGACATCCAGCAATATGAGTATATACATATAGGAAGCAGGTGGTGAGATGGGTGGAGACAGACCAGTGTCACCTCTAAGAGCCTATCATGTCCCATGTCAAATTTAAGAAAGCACCTATGTCATGTCACTAATTGTTTTGCCTCATGTCACTAAGGCCCATGTCACATGTCAATTTTAAGAAATGGCCATGTCACCATGTCGAATTTATTGGTCCATACCCATAAACAAGTCACAGTTTGCCATGAGAATAGGACCCAGTTTGCCATGAGAATAGGCACATGCAGTGAGCCTGCAGTGAGGACAGTGAGGTGGCACCATTTAGTGAGTATTGAAAGAACTAAGTCCCACCCAGGCCCTATCTGCATGCTACCTATTGCAAAAACAGTCAACTAAAATGAACACATTGGATCAGAGAGAGAAAAATCTTTTAAACCATTCACAGCACAGAAATAATTCAGTGCGGAAGACCCCAATATTATGCAAATGAGCTGTATTTGAGTGTAAACTATAATGGGAGCCGGCCTATGTTATGACTACTAAAGACCTGATTAGGTAATTAAGAAAGGTTATTCATAACAAACCATCTCCCATAAAAATAATTGAGGATGTCTTCTGCTTTATAAATTAACTCTTAAACTCTTAGACGGAAAGGAAGGGGTGAGTGTCACCGCACTCCCCATCACTGACTGCTTTATCAGTCCACGTTCCAAGGCAATATATACATGTGCCGTCTAACAACTGACTTAACCTACTCAAATAAATTCCAACTCATTACTGTGGGGATACCATAGGCTTATGTAAGGTGTACAGAACATTTATGGCAGACAGATTATATTGGCATTAACTAGAAAATATCAATGGTACTTACTCTCCCGGTGTACACACGAAGGGGTCAGACCAGACTTCACACGCCATGCCATGGTTGTACTTAGTGTCAACGCTGGTAGGCTACAATACAGAAAATAACCGTCTGTATCAGTAAGGACATTTCAATCAGTGGCAGTTTTAGAGGGGTCATGGGGGCCCCTCATTTTTGCCTGTATTTACATATTTTGGACCCCAAATATTGCAAAAAACATAGGGGCCGTGCCATGTCCTTTTGGGGCCGCACCCCTACCTTTTCCAAATCCTGGATCCACCACTGGGTTATTGTAGTTCAAAATACATGGGGCAGTGGGTTGGGGAATAATATATAGTTTCACAGAAATTCCCCGTTATTCTCAGTGGCACTGTTACAAGTAAGTGTTACTAGTGTTTATCTCGTACACAACAGGACAAGCTGAGGAGTGGTTCTGCAATACTTATGACTTTGAATAATATGTTTGAAAGTGATATAGATATGAACTTACTGTGTCAGTGCCGCCGCTTTCGTAAATTCCTTCTATGAAGGGGTAGGACGGATGGTTCTTGCCAACAAATAATCGGTCTGGGCCTCTCACGTTGCGACTCTCTAGGAAAATAAAAGATATTGACAGGCTAAGAACAGGGGGCATGTCTTTTTTGTACGTACAAAAGGTAAGAAGCACATGGAATGGGTCCCTGAGTCGGGTGTGATCAGTACAAAGAATAAGGCCCTGTGTCAGGGTGTGAGTAGTACAGGCCCAGAGGGGGATGGGTCCCTGTGTCAGGGTGTGAGCAGTACAGAGGATAGGGCCCTGTGTCAGGGTGTGAGTAGTACAGAGGATGGGGCCTGGTGTCAGGGTGTGAGTAGTACAGAGGATGGGGCCTGGTGTCAGGGTGTGAGTAGTACAGAGGATGGGGCCTGGTGTTAGGGTGTGAGTAGTACAGGCCCTGATGGGGATGGGTGCCTGTGTCAGGGTGTGAGCAGTACAGAGGATAGGGCCCTGTGTCAGGGTGTGAGTAGTACAAGGGGATTGGGCTTTGTGTCAGGGCGTGAGTAGTACAGGGAAATGGGGATCTGTGTCAGGGTGTGAGTACTCCGTAGACGCTCTGAGGGAACCTCAGAGACCAAGTGTGTCTGTTGTAGTCTGTTTGGTCAGCCAGATTGGCTGAGTGCCCAGTTCTCACAGAAGTACTTACTGTCAGGTCCAATGCTTCCACCAACACTTCCCTCAATGTATATCCAAAGATTCACAATACACAAAGCACTTGAAATACTTGTAATAATTAATAATCCAGGTGATTTTCAAATCTCCCTCCCTATATCCAAATCATTGTCGGCCATCTTGAAGCCAGGTGTAGCCACCTAGTGCCAAAAAGACTACACTATTCTTGGTTGGTTAGCCCTATGTTTCAAGAGCAGTCTAACACAAGGTAGCAGCACAAGATGTTGACAATGGAGGCCATTGAGGTAGTGATATCTAAGCTCAAGATAAACATGTCAGATTTATTGGATAAATCTCATGTTTCAGTCAATATAAGCTGATGTACATGAAAACTACATGTTTGTGAATAGGAGGGACAATTTCCAGGAACTGAAAGTGAGTACTTAGTTCAGACTAGCCATGTGTTTGTGCCACTATAGATTTGTATACATCTTGGATCCTGCCTGTGAGCAGGCAGGTATTTCGGCCTAGGTGTGAGCAGTACAGGGGGATTGGGTAATGTGTCAGGGTGTGAGTAGTACAGGCCCAGAGGGGGATGGGTCCCTGTGTCAGGGTGTGAGCAGTACAGAGGATAGGGCCCTGTGTCAGGGTGTGAGTAGTACAGAGGATGGGTCCCTGTGTCAGGGTGTGAGCAGTACAGAGGATAGGGCCCTGTGTCAGGGTGTGAGTAGTACAAGGGGATATATCCCTGTGTCAGAGTGTGAGCAGTACAGGGGGATTGGGTCCTGTGTCAGGGTGTGAGTAGTACAGGGGATTGGGCTTTGTGTCAGGGCGTGAGTAGTACAGGGAAATGGGGATCTGTGTCAGGGTGTGAGCAGTACAGGGGGATTGGGTAATGTGTCAGGGTGTGAGCAGTACAGGAGGATTGGGTCCTGTGTCAGGGTGTGAGTAGTACAGGGTAATGAGGTCCTGTGTCAGAGTTTGAGTAGTACAAGGGGATGGGTCCCTGTGCCAGGTTGTGAATAGTGCAGGGGGTGGGGGCCTTGTGTCAGGGTGTGAGAAGTACAGAGGAATGTGGCCCTCTCTCAGGGTGTAAGTAGTACAAGGAGATGGGGCCCTGTGAGGGTGTGAGCAGTACAGGGGGATAGGGCCCTGTGTCAGGGTGTGACAGTACAGGGAAATGGGGTCTGGTGTCATGGTGTGAGTAGTACAGGGGGATGGGGTGCTGTATCAGGGTGTGACAGGATATTACGATGCAACTGGCTCATTCCAATACTTCCATAGGCAGATAAGCAGATTTCTTTTTATTATCTATGGTGAAAAAGTGCTTCTAACTTTTTTTTTACGGAACATCAATATTGTATTAAACTGCTGTGACCAAGCCAAAGTTGAGAAATTCTTTCAGCTCAGGTTCAGCTTGATACCCAATGTGTTATGGTACAATGTATATGATACTGAGTAAAAAATAATCTACTTACTCTCCTCATCTGTTAATTGGTCGTACACTCTATCAACCAGTGTGTCATGCAGCCGTTTCTCTTCCACGAATGGTAGCAGGGCGACACCTGTGGTGGAAGCAATATCTTTATCACCCATCCTCATCAACTGGCACTGATAAGGTAACCCAACATCCAAAGCAATCCTGTTTACTTGGTATTGCGCAGGCAAATAATTGTCTATATATTCACAATATACTTAGCTACCTCGTTTCAGTTTCAGGACTTTAAATGAAACAGAGAATTCAGAATATGCGTCATACAATAAACAGTGTATCAAACGACCTGCTCTTTTACTACGAGCTAGTTCGGATAGTTTAACATCAAATTATTTGGTTGAAACGAGGCATCTTTTACTTCATTGAAATCCTATTCAACACACAGGCCTACCAGCTCACAGTATGAATTTCACATCATAAAAATAGCTGAGCCCACTCGCCCCCACCCCCTTCCAATCTCAAATACAGCTATTGGCACTTCTGACACATACCTTGCCACGCAAATTTCTTGCCATTCAGATCAATCTTGAAGTCGATGGGGTAGAAGTCGATGATTGGTGATTGCTGCAGAAAAATGAAGCACATTTATAATATGTTGACAAAGCCTACCATTATTGTTCATTTTAACATAATGTTTGATTAAGGTCAAGATACGATGCGCAATTCAAACACTAACATATCTAACTTAGCGAAGGAATGGAAATCATCGTTTTGATATCATTAATGACGACAACATGAAAGGGTGAAGATTTTGCCCCACGTATTAGAGGGTTGGCCGTTTAGGTAACTTCTGGTGGTTCAGCAGATACTATTTTATTCAATGAGGTAGATAATTGCTTACTGGGTCGCACATGAGTTCACCCCACGAATGTGGTACATGTGCTCTACTGGCGGCTGGGAACACACTCATCAACTGCTCCATGGGCTTGATCTGGTAAAATACAAAATGGTAGAAAACATTATCCTTGATAAATCTAAACAATTAGTTTAACGAGGTAACATTTGACCACGCTGACATATCTGTGTGTATTTTACACAGCTACCTTCAGAAGGATGAATGATACAAGCATGTAACTAATGATAATAGATGTAATTCAAGAATAAAATTTCAATGCAGAGCAGCTTTGATAGAAATACATGAATGTTTGATATAACAAGTATGGAGATATAACTTACCGGAGCTGTGTCCTTTGGGAAGTTGATGTTAACATCCCCAATGTTGACAAAGTCTGATGCAAAAGGGGCGTAGTGGTAAGGGAAGTACCATTTCCATGATGCGCACCCCTACAACAGTACAACTTCATCATGTAGAACAATCAATATTAAGAATGTCACTGTCTTATACTATTTAAAGTCTAGTCAACCTAACAAATATTGAATAATAGGCCACTGTAATAACTACAAATTTAAAAAATAATCGGTAATATTAGCTGTAGCATATTGAAATTAACAATGAAGTTTCTCTTCTATTCATTCATAGGCCCATTCATATCTCGCTAAGAAATGTATTTGAAGTACTGGTAACCATCCTCAGCGATAACAGAAAGTAATTGTGGCTGAATTGTCGCCAGTTCTCTTCACCTACCTGGTAGTAGTACTGTAACACCCAGGCCAACCCCAACACATAGGCACGTCCCTACAGATAACATAGATATATGGATGTAAAAGTTACTGATCTGTATGGGACGATAATGTATGTATTTACTGATATGTGTAATACAATATTGTAGTATTTCGCCTGCTGTAATATCCAGACTCTTGTAGGTTATATGTGACATAATATACATTTCAAAGGAAAACTATTGAAGGTTAAACTAACTCCATATGGTTGTTACAATGGTATGTGCGGCACACCAAAATGTTACATCTAGATGAATACTTACCACTTCTTGCCTAAAAGCAATGTCATTTTCTCCAACTCCAAATTTACTTTGGTAGTAACGGTCCTTCCAACCGTCTTCCCACAGCCTGAATGACAAAAGTACAGAATGGGGAGACTGGTTGGCTGACGACGGCTCGGTATCATAAGGACATTCACAAACAATAGGTGTGACATGGATTGTATTGTAAAGCAATGAGTTGGTCTGCAACCATCACGACTGGTTACATTACAGTTGAAACTGCTGGAGTTATAAGGAATCCATAACAAAACTGCACTATTCGCACCACATTGCCAAAAAAGGCGTGAAAGATGATACATGGATCAACATCATATACCTTCACCATTGGAGGCAATAAGCCATAACCGTCTTATGGCTGCCAACCAACTGAGTCATTAGAATATTGACAATTTCTCAAAATTTACAAAACTTGGTAATGAAATACCTTTTCCTACATCTCCTCCTTTAATGGTAATACAAATTCTGCCTCTTATATATAAAATTTCCATCTTGTTTTTAAATTTATTCCCACCACCAAAATGACTGAAAGTGCAGGGCCCCAGGGTGTCTCCTTATAACTCGCTTTTTGAGTTAACTACCATAAACACTGACACTACAATATGTGTGAGGGATAGTGACAGACTTATCATTTGAAATGGTGTGGTGGTATCTAGGCTGGTTTATATTAACACACGCATTATCCTTCCTAGATCACGATTTCCATAACAAAAAAAAAAGAAAGAAAGTTATGATACAAATGGTGCAACAACGGTGTGTTTTGGTAAGATCTTATGGATATATCTATACTTACTTGACTTCATCGTCAGGTTCTGGTTCAGAGTCTGAATCTCCCATCTGATCTGATTTTCTCTTCTGACCCCTTGGGTTCTGAAATGTATGCACTCTTTATTTTTTCAATGGCTTCTTAAAGGACACTACATGTATTGTAGATAACATAGATATGTTCACAGATATAATGGATAAGGCATCTGAAGTCATACAACAGCTAAGGTTTGAAGAAAGAAACATGGCCTCCCTGCGATTTGCTACTCACATTGTCCCCTTGGTGCATCATGGCCTTGAGGCCAGCGGCAGCATCAGCGCCAGTGTGCATCTGGTTTGCCTGTTGGCGCATCTGGTATGCAGTCTGTCGTGGGTTAGATATGGGCGCAGAACCAGCACTTGCGGGTTGCGGAGTGTACTGCCCACCTAGCTGAAAGGATGGTCTGCTGGCGTTCTTGAACTGAAAAGTGAGGAGCATATTCAACGTTTAACAGCCATGTGACAAGAATTGGGATCGCCATGTGCTGATCGGTCAACTACTTAAGTACTCAGGGCAGACCCAAATGCATACTGGTACTACCTTCGGGCTGGTCATTGTGGTCAAATGTACACCTGGGTGGGGATGCTCGTCATAACATAATCTACTAACATTGCAGGGGGCTGCTATGAAATGCAGGAGATAAAAGGTGGGATATTCTTTTCAGGTGTGGTGGTCCCGCGTCGTCTTCGAGGTACCTTCGTGGTCCTCGTGGGCGACGTCGAGAGCACCTCTATTACCCGACGCCTGGGGGCGCTGGAGTCCAGCGCCACGTCACCACTTGGTCACATGGCCCTCGACTCCGGTGTATATAAGGCCGTTGTACGGCCTTCCTCAGGGTCAGTCCAGCCCCGACTGACCATTGTGAGCAATGGTCGGCGGCTGCCCGGCTACCATATTCTAATACTCCTCTGTGCTACTGCACAGAGGGGGTTCATGTGGAATATTAACTCTAGACACTAGAAGGCCTAGTGTCGAACCTGCAATAGAGTTCAAACTCTGCCACCTGTAACTGTGATCGAGAACGGCTGATGCCTATGTGTTATTAGACAATAAAGTTTTAACTGGAACCTGAATAGTTGTTCTTCGTTGTTTATCGAAAGATTCGATATAACATCGAGGGGTAGAACGCTACACAAGTACTCCAATGTTCATTCTCAATTTTGCAATCTTGCTTACTTGACAGTATATGACATGTCACACGCTATGGCTACATACCTGCCGTTCTCTGCGTCTTCTCATTTTGTTCTTTCTTCTGAAGTTCATCTGCAAATGAAAGTAATTTGAGCCAGTGAAGTTATCTTTCACAAAAAAAAGACACAGAATGACTAGTGTTGATGAAACAGAACTTACGTCACTTTCTCGTCTCTTTTTGAAGATTTCGTCCTCTACCTCTCCAAGATCTAAAGAAAAGTGCCGCAATTACTTCTTTGTCACGAGTATAGACCAAGTATACAACATCATTTGATACAAATTACAGCTAAATTTCAGAATAAAGGCACCTCTAATAGATTATTGAAATTATAAAACTGTGTTTCTTTGCTCATTACATTTGCAGTGTACACATTTTAACCCCTTTTGAATACAGAAAACCAATATTAAACTTTTGAGATCACACTGCATTAGTCATGATACAGTTGTTGTTTAGTTGTTTTTTTTATTACATAATGAAGTATAGAATCGAAAAGGGCTGTTATACTTTATCAGCGTATTTTTATCAGGTGTACATCATAACGGGTAATTAAAAGAATTCGATGCTTGTTGACTTTGGCGTATATCTAACCTCTTCCTCGCTAGAGCATTCGTTGGAAATCCTTTTGTCCAAGAAAACTTGATTTAGACTTATGCAACACATCCATTATGTTAATTGATACATATTTGACTTCGTACAAACGAAGTAGGAGATGTTGATTACTGTTCACAAGGTTACCGTAATCTCCCGCGTATAAGGCGCAGCTCGCATATAAGGCGCCCCCCCCCAATTCACAGGGGGGCTGTTTCACATATAAGGCGCCCCCCTGAGGGTTGATTTTTGTCAATTTAGTAATGTTCTATAGTAAAAATACCCCCCTTTAAGGCGAACCCCAAACTCAAGGCAATTTACCTCCCACGTATAAGACCCAGCAGCATTTTGTTTGGCCTATAAGACGCGCCTTATACGCGGGAGATTACGGTAGGTGATAAGTTCTTGAGTCTGCTACACTTTATTACTTAATCATTGGGACACAAATAACGCAATAGTCCCTTGAAACAACTCAGGTATAACCTCATATTTCTAGATAGGACAACTTGAAAAAAATAATATTTTATTGAGGATATGATAGCTACATAGTACTTTATGATATTCAGTTTGTCTTGTCTGCAAAAAGAACATATCGATATTCACCCCTTAGGATCAACTGCACACGCTCCAGTGATACGAATCCATTTTCTGTGAGGTATCCCTGAAAGGACAACACATCAGGAACTTTAAAAACTTTAACAAACACCTACACTACATATCCTAATCCCAAATTATCCATATATACTATACTTTTTGTTTGTTGTATTTAAATTGGCTACTCTTGAACAATGTACAACCTCTTGTAAATATTGAAAGATATGTCTAATACCTGTCAGACGCTCACAGTGCCTTCCCGGTAAATCACATTTTCTAAACATGATACATGTAATTTCAGACTATGATATGAAACATAGATAGTCGATAAACCTACCCCTGTTCTGTGCACTGTTGCTTTGTAGAGTTTTATCAATCTGTCGATACCTCCTTCCCTACACGAAAGCAAAATTAATAAAAACAAACTCCGCACATGAGAGAAGGGAATGAAAATAGGACTCACAAAAAAACTTTCAACAGTTAACTTTCAACAGGTAGTGTCATAGTACCTCACATGGAAGAAGTGGCTCATCCGGGAATCTTCCAAAAGAGGGGGTGGTCCTTATTGGCAGGGTAGAATTACATAGGACTAGTACTAAAATGGTCAATAGCAATCGCCAACTGCGACTTATAGGTCTTGAAGTAACTGCGGGTGATTTTCATACTTGGGTTGTATGCATTAAATGTTGGTTTAGACGGTAGACCTTAACTCACCTAATTTCCAATGATGGCAAATGTGGCAAGAAATCATTTCCAACGAAGAAGCACATGAACACCCAGTCATCAATGGCACGCTGAGAGAAAAACAGAAGCCCACTCTTAATACTTAGCAAGTATACTAGTTAATGATATTAAACTTGTTAATGCTTAGCAAGTATACCTAGTTAAAGTCAGTAAACTTACTGTTCAAGGTTGTGTATATAGGAGCTTGGAAAATGTATTTTGCTGCACATGCAGACACTTTTAAAGGCTTCAGTTAGTTTTCTGAAATACGTGTATACTGGTCAGTCAGCAGTGGATGCAATGTCACATTAAAAAGAAATGAATCATCAGAATACCATCAGGGCCCCAGGTCATACAAATTTGGAAAAAGACTAATGTAGCAAAATGTTGATATGTTGCACTGCCTTATGATTATTTTAACGGGGCATATCAGACAAAATGAAAACACTTGCCTCAATGTCCTGCTTGAAGGGGAGATTGGGCATCTCCAATTCCTTTGTCAGGAATTCACGAAGAACTGGAAGTCGGATGAAGATGAACTCACACTCCACTCCCATCTGTTGGATCTCATCATGCTAAAAGTAAAGAATATTACCCATGAACTTCACACGTTTTGTCTTTAAAAAACGATATATTGAACGAAAAGAGAAATCGTCTGAAGGTCTGTATAGCTGGTAGCTAAAAGATATCACATTCAATGCCACTCAGACATACAAATGCGGTTCATTCTCAGGTGTTTCGCCAAATTTGACAGATAATAAATTGCAGCACATCTTACTGTATAGTGTATAAACAATGAACTATAAACGACATTTGGTCAAAGTTGGAATTGGTACCATTGCATGAAGATCTTATAGAGACAGACGCATCAAGAAGTGTGGTGTTGGCATACTCCAAACTTTTACAGCTTGTCTAATCATAGACAAATACCTCATCCATACCTGATCATACACATGTATGACCTAACGATAGAACACAGATATATACAAACCTCTCCGGATTTCTCTTTCGGCATACCACAGCATTCCTTTAGTTCATGTCCTGAAATATGGCAAAATACATTTACATACAAAAAAAAAAAAGAAATTGATATACATGTACCAGGCATAATCCTTTCGCTGGTATACACACTCAACACCCAATACCCTACACCATATCACAAATCCTTCTAATGATGTGTAAATCCTGCTTTTTGTATTCAACTACATGTCCCTGATAAACCAATATTTCCCCTTGGGTTCCAATTAAGCCAGGAGGGAGAAAGGAAAGGTTGACTTTTCAGGATAATTGCCAAGATACAGGGAATGTATTCGTGGATCTCCATCAGGCAATGTAGATTACTTACCAAACTGTCCGCATAATTCACATGGTTTGGGTTGGTTAGGTTTGAACTCCTCACGGATGATTGTGAAGTTAGGCTCGTGTGTTGCAAGACCTGTGTATGAAAATATTCTACAGGTTATAAAGAAGGGAGGAGAATCATAATAAAATACAGTTGTATATATGCATTTGATCCTACGCTATAATTTGTTCAGTTGTACCAGTATATCAATACTGTATTTCGGGCACAGAATCTTAAAGCAACATTTAGACTTGATTGACTAAGGTTTATCAACAACTGACCAAAGCCTTCAACAAGGGGTCCATGGTTAGGAGATTATGTTAAGGATTCAATTGAAAATTTAGAATCTAAGATCTATGATCAAGAGGCCCGTGTTAAGGATGCAATTGAGAGGATTCAATTTAGGATCTGTCATCTATGATCAAGATATTAGGGTTTCATATTTAAATTTGACAATCAATTCTGAGTTTAATATCAATTCTAAAAGCAGTTAAATTGCAGTGCGTTTCCCGGATTAGAAATTTATCCCATATTTTCGGCAAAGTAAACACAGCAAAGCTGTAATGCCGTGCATATTCATATCATGTTCTAAGAAGTATAGAATTGATTTACAACATTTTTAATATGATAGTAGATCAAAATTTTCAGAACAAATATTATTTTAATACGGAATCTAAAAGCCCGTCATATGTTGTGTGTTTTGCAATTTATTAATCTATAACATACTTTCAGGAAAGTAAACACAGCAACATCCATCTGATAACTTTTGAAGATTAAAATTGACAATATATGAGCTGGATCCCTGTGTTTCCTAAAACAAAGATGGCCGACACACATGGAAAACAACAAAATTGGGTAGTTGAGGTCCCCCAATGGTCACTAACATCCATCTGATAACTTTTGAAGATCGAAGTTGACCATATACGGCACATGGCTATTGTATTATTGACCAATGGGAGGCATCCCTGGCATATACTGCGGAGTCGGGGGCTGAAGGTGTTAGTCATAGTGCCGTCGGGGTCTAATGGCGGCCCCCAGCTGATAATGGCTATGTGAGCTATATGGCCTGGATCCCTGTGTTTCCTAAAACAAAGATGGCCGACATATATGGAGAACAATAAAATTAGCTAGTTGAGGTGTCCCAATGGTCACTAACAGCCATCTGATAACTTTTGAAGATCAAAATTGACCACATATGACCTGGATCCCTGTGTTTCCGAAAACCAAGATGGCCGACACACATGGAAAACAATAAAATTAGGTACTTGAGGTGTCCCAATGGTCACTAACATCCATCTGATAACTTTTGAAGATCGAAGTTGACCATATATGGCCTGGATCCCTGTGTTTCCTGAAACAAAAATGGCCGACATATATGGAGAACAATAAAATTAGCTAGTTGAGGTCCCCCAATGGTCACTAACATCCATCTGATAACTTTTGAAGAATAAAATTGACAATATATGAGCTGGATCCCTGTGTTTCCTAAAACAAAGATGGCCGACACACATGGAAAACAATAAAATAGGCTAGTTGAGGTCTCCCAATGGTCACTAACATCCATCTGATAATTTTTGAAGATCAAAGTTGACCATATATGGCCTGGATCCCTGTGTTTTCTAAAACAAAGATTTATTAATCTATAACATACTTTCAGGAAAGTAAACACAGCAACATCCATCTGATAACTTTTGAAGATTAAAATTGACAATATATGAGCTGGATCCCTGTGTTTCCTAAAACAAAGATGGCCGACACACATGGAAAACAACAAAATTGGGTAGTTGAGGTCCCCCAATGGTCACTAACATCCATCTGATAACTTTTGAAGATCGAAGTTGACCATATACGGCACATGGCTATTGTATTATTGACCAATGGGAGGCATCCCTGGCATATACTGCGGAGTCGGGGGCTGAAGGTGTTAGTCATAGTGCCGTCGGGGTCTAATGGCGGCCCCCAGCTGATAATGGCTATGTGAGCTATATGGCCTGGATCCCTGTGTTTCCTAAAACAAAGATGGCCGACATATATGGAGAACAATAAAATTAGCTAGTTGAGGTGTCCCAATGGTCACTAACAGCCATCTGATAACTTTTGAAGATCAAAATTGACCACATATGACCTGGATCCCTG
The DNA here is from genome assembly GCA_949317995.1 of Acholoe squamosa. NCBI lineage: Eukaryota > Metazoa > Annelida > Polychaeta > Phyllodocida > Polynoidae > Acholoe > Acholoe squamosa. The sequence continues at coordinate 53,943,339 of OX439035.1, read as the reverse complement.
TGTTTCCGAAAACCAAGATGGCCGACACACATGGAAAACAATAAAATTAGGTACTTGAGGTGTCCCAATGGTCACTAACATCCATCTGATAACTTTTGAAGATCGAAGTTGACCATATATGGCCTGGATCCCTGTGTTTCCTGAAACAAAAATGGCCGACATATATGGAGAACAATAAAATTAGCTAGTTGAGGTCCCCCAATGGTCACTAACATCCATCTGATAACTTTTGAAGAATAAAATTGACAATATATGAGCTGGATCCCTGTGTTTCCTAAAACAAAGATGGCCGACACACATGGAAAACAATAAAATAGGCTAGTTGAGGTCTCCCAATGGTCACTAACATCCATCTGATAATTTTTGAAGATCAAAGTTGACCATATATGGCCTGGATCCCTGTGTTTTCTAAAACAAAGATGGCCGACACATATTGAAAAAAAAAAAGAATTAGGTAGTTGAGGTCTTTCAATGGTCACTAACATCCATCTCATAACTTTTGAAGATCAAAATTGACCATATATGACCTGGATCCCTGTGATTCCTGAAACCAAGATGGCCGACACACATGGAAAACAATAAAATTGGGTAGTTGAGGTCCCCCAATGGTCACTAACATCCATCTGATAACTTTTGAAGATCGAAATTGACCATATATGGCCTGGATCCCTGTGTTTCCTAAAACAAAGATTGCAGACATATATGGAGAACAATAAAATTAGCTAGTTGAGGTGTCCCAATGGTCACTAACATCCATCTGATAACTTTTGAAGATTAAAATTGACAATATATGAGCTGGATCCCTGTGTTTCCTAAAACAAAGATGGCCGACACACATGGAAAACAATAAAATAGGCTAGTTGAGGTGTCCCAATGGTCACTAACATCCATCTGATAACTTTTTCCCTCTACTACCAAAACGGCTACCCCGGAAGTCGGCGGCTTCGACATTGGATGTTCCCGTAGTTGGCCACTCACACTCACTCTGGCAGCAACCAGTGAAAGTGACCCAGAGAGTTAGAAAACAGTAGAAGTTGTGTGACAAATACAGAGTTACAACGATAGGAGTTGCAGTGCTTTGGACGTGTGGTGGCACCACGTCCGCAATTGGATGCTTTGGCGTCCGTGTAGCAATTTTGCCGCCCAGTATGGGTGTGGGAAAGAACAATGTAGCAATTTATTCCACTAACTTTACCAAAACGGCTATCCCGGAAGTTGTCCGCTTTGAAGTTGGATGTTCCCGTAGTTGGCCTGGCCACTCACACTCTGTAAAAAAAACAGGGTGGGGGGAGGGCGTGCACATGATATGCAGGGTGGGGGGAGGGTATGTGTATGATACGCAGAGTGGGGGAGGGTGTGCACATGATACACAGGGTGGGGGAAGGTGTGGGCATGATATGCAGGGTGGGGGAGGGTGTGGACATGATACGCAGGGTGGGGGGAAGGTGTGTGCATGATACACAGGGTGGGGGAGGGTGTGGGCATGATATGCAGGGTGGGGGGAAGGTGTGTGCATGATACGCAGGGTGGGGGGAGGTGTGCACATGATATGCAGGGTGGGGGGAAGGTGTGTGCATGATACGCAGAGTGGGGGGAGGTGTGTGCATGATACGCAGGGTTGGGGGAGGGTCCCCCTGTGTATCACTCCTACACACTCCGTACCCCCTGCGTATCACTCCTACACACTCGGTACCCCCTGCGTATCACTCCTACACACTCGGTACCCCCTGCGTATCACTCCTACACACTCCGCACCCCCTGCGTATCACTCCTACAAACTCTGTACCCCCTGCGTATCACTCCTACACACTCCGTACCCCCTGCGTATCACTCCTACACACTCCGCACCCCCTGCGTATCACTCCTACACACTCGGTACCCCCTGCGTATCACTCCTACACACTCCGCACCCCCTGCGTATCACTCCTACAAACTCTGTACCCCCTGCGTATCACTCCTACACACTCCGTACCCCCTGCATATCACTCCTACACACTCCGCACCCCCTGCGTATCACTGCTACAAACTCTGTACCCCCTGCGTATCACTGCTACAAACTCTGTACCCCCTGCGTATCACTCCTATACACTCCGTACCCCCTGCATATCACTGCTACAAACTCTGTACCCCCTGCGTATCACTCCTACACACTCCGTACCCCCTGCATATCACTGCTACAAACTCCGTACCCCCTGTGTATCACTCCTACACACTCCGTACCCCCTGCGTATCACTGCTACACACTCTGTACCCCCTGCGTATCACTGCTACACACTCTGTACCCCCTGCGTATCACTCCTACACACTCCGCACCCCCTGCGTATCACTCCTACACACTCTGCATGATAAGCAGGGTGGGAAGAGGGTAGGTGCATGATACACAGGGTAAGAAGAGGAGTAGGTGCATGATACGCAGGGTGAGGGGAGGTTATGTGTGTGATACGCAGGGTGACGGAGGGTGTGCACATAACACACAGGGTGGGGGGGAGGAAGTGTGCATGATACGCAGGATGGGGGAAGGTGTGCGCATGATATGCAGAGTGGGGGAAGGTGTGCGCATGATATGCAGAGTGGGGGAAGGTGTGCGCATGATACGCAGGGTGGGGGAGGGTATGTGTATGATATGCAGGGTGGGGGAGGGTGTGCGCATGATATGCAGGGTGGGGGAGGGTGTGCACATGATATGCAGAGTGGGGGAAGGTGTGCGCATGATACGCAGAGTGGGGGCAGGTGTGCGCATGATACGCAGAGTGGGGGCAGGTGTGCGCATGATACGCAGAGTGGGGGCAGGTGTGCGCATGATACGCAGAGTGGGGGCAGGTGTGCGCATGATACGCAGAGTGGGGGCAGGTGTGCGCATGATACGCAGGGTGGGGGAGGGTGTGGGCATGATATGCAGGGTGGGGGAGGGTGTGCGCATGATATGCAGGGTGGGGGAGGGTGTGCGCATGATACGCAGGGTGGGGGAAGGTGCGCACATGATTACCAGGGTGGGGGGAAGGTGTGCGCATGATACGCAGAGTGGGGGAGGGTGCGCACATGATGACCAGGGTGGGGGTGTAGTGTTGAGCCATCGGCCAATCACAGACCAGTATTCAGGTCAGGTGTGCACATGATGCACAGGTTTGGGGTAGGTTGCACAGATGCACAGGGTGAAGGGATGGTGTGCGCATAATTCGCAGGGTGGGGGGATGGTGTGCACATGATACTCGGCCAGGGTGGGAGAGGATGTATGAATGATGCACAGGGTGGGGAAGGGGGTGCGCATGATATGCAGGGACAAAAATAAATTTCAGACCCCTCTTAGTCTTAGTGGTTGGGAAAAATGTTCACCCCTTTTGAGTGTACCCCCCTCACGAAAAAAATAAAAGAGGGGGGCAGAAAAATCTGACCCCTTGGGGCTGGAAACTTTGTTGATGTGAATGCGTGGAATTCCACCCCCCCCCCCCAGTTGTTCAAAGTTGACCACTCCCTAAGAAGGGGTTAACATGATTGCCCCTCCCCTATTGTTAAAAAAAATGACCACTCCCTTACACTAAGTAGATCGGCCGTTTACACTATCCCAGCGCCGAAGGCGCTGGTTAAGATCAAAATTGACCATATATGGCCTGGATCCCTGTGTTTCCGAAAACCAAGATGGCCGACACACATGGAAAACGGTCCCAAGACTCCAAATAATCCAATGCCACGCCACTTAAAACTCCTACAAAAGTGCATCATACTTATGTGTACATGTATACATAAATATACATGTAGGTGGCCTTTAGTGGGTTAATAGTCAGTGGTGCTGAGAAATACACCACCAGCAGAAGAGAACCACATAGTGCTGGGGGAGGTGGTGGCAGGCAGGTATGGGGCCACCACAGGAGCACAGCCACCACCACTATTCAGAGGTGGGTGGGGGGGGGTATATATACTATATACCATGGCTCTGCCTGAGGTGTCCAGGGCTACCACCACTCTGTCCCCAGGGTCTACAATAACAGGTCCACCAACACCACCACTGCCACCACTTCTATGCTTGACTGATTTGCAGATTTTAATCCAGGTATAGGCATACTCAATACTGTACCTATGACAGGATTATACATGGAGAGCGAGGAAGCACCACTATGAGAGCTTGTATTTAAGAATGGGTCCCCTCCTATAGCCGTTCATTCCTAAGAATGAACGGCAATTATACGAGGATTCAAAGTTTTATATTCTTAACGATATTGTTGTCTAAGGATTAGACATTGTGGGTGTAGAGAATTTTTTCGTGAAATTTTACAGATTCTTAGTTTGATCTGTTTTGGTTTTTTTTAGGTTTTTTTTTTAGTGGAGTTTGCTGATCTTTCAGGTTAAGGCTTCGAGAATGGGGATCAATGTATAGCATTTTTCCATGTTAAGGAAGGTAGTACATCATCGATGTAAATGTCGCGGTCATCGAGAAAGCTGTCCGCTGCGAGTGGGTGGGTGGGTGGTGTTATGAGCGTCATGGTAGGTGCAGGAAGTCATTTCTCAGATGCCAAGTTTCAACCACTACCAAATTGTACCAACCTGGCCTGGATCGGAAGGCAATTCTAGGTTACACTGGGCCAATCACTACGAGTGGTGCAGATATAGAGGGAAACAGCATGCACCTGTATAGGCAATCGTAGGTAATACATAATCACCCAGGGTCAATCACTATGATTGGACTGGATCGTAGGGGTGGTTGAAATCGGAGGGGTAGGGGTAGGATCGTAGCGTTTGAGAAATGGCTAGCTGGGGTACATACAGCGAATGCTGCGTGGTGTAGGCAAGTAGTGTAGGTGTAGGCTACATGTGTGCCTACAGGGATTAGGGCTGTGAGTGTACCTAGACTAGGGGAGACGCAAAATGATGAGCGCGATGTCCTGTTTCGGCTACAATATGCAGGACCCCCAAGGGGTACCCGTATAACAAATCAAAAGCTACTGCTACAAATGTGCTAATGAATACAGAGATTATAAACTACGGTACTTACCCAACATGATGAGATCAGCTGTAAGGAAAAGATTGCACATGCATTTAATAACGAAGTTGCACTTTTATAACTCTGATGCTGTTTAGTCCTGTATAATTGAACTTACGAGACAAGATATACCTGATATGGCACGCTTGTAGTTGGCTGATAAATCCAATACAAGATGATTGTTACAATCAGAAATTATGAAGATGATGCAAATAAGGTGTGTACAAAGTATCGCAAATTCAAAGACGGACAAGGCACTTACCGTCTGCACCACACAGGCAGTGTTGAACGTTGGGGTCATGATCAGGTTGAGCTGCAAATTTACAAGATCATGTATTACTAGGGCGAATGGTATATATCCCGTAGGTGGTTTTGGAAACATATTCAATATGTTACTCAATGTACTTTATTACATATTTGTTTTAAAGGGTTGTGAAAAATGGGCCCTTGGATGACATTTACCCACTGAAATATCAGAATCTACTGGGTGGGGGGGGGACTCGATTTCCTTCCTCAGGGCCATCTCTGGCGCCTAAATTGCTACCTCCGCTAGAAAGTCAGCTTTTCTCAGTAGCTGATTATCATTTCGTTGCCTCAGTGCAACAAGGTTGTATCTGCATATTTCAAGTTTTGCAGGAGAGGCAAAACAAAGGTTGCAATTAATATAGCACACAGTTGACACAATCATTTTGGATTGGAGCCTGTGGACACATATATCATAGACAGAGCTTCAGTACTTTCACAGAAGGAAGCTAAGGGTCAATAATTGTTTAAACATAAGAAAGCTCAATTTTGCCAAAATGTCAGTTACAACCTTTTTGCACTGAGGCGACCATTTAGTCCACCTCTGATCCCGAGGCAAAAAAAAAAAAAGTTGTGTTTCCAGTTACATGCCTCAAATTTAATATCTAGGGTCGGTAGGTCGGACTCAGGACCAACAGAAATATTAATGAAAAGATTTGAAAAATATGAAAAGAAATATAGAAAATTAATGAAAAAATCGCCGAAAATTGGGGGAAAAAAAGTTAGGTTCGGCCCTGTTTTGCTAGGGTCGGTCAGGTAACTGGAAATACAACTTCTTCTTTTTTTGGCCTGATCAGAAATTTATAATACCGTAAACTCCCGCGTATAAGACGTGCTGCGCGTATAAGACGCACCCCAAACTCAGCACATGCATTTTCGCGTATAAGACACACATTTTAAGGGTGATTTTTGTCAATCCAGTACTGTTATATAGTAAAATTACCCCTCGTATAAGACGCACACCCAACTTGAGAGAAAGCTATAAGACCCCCCAATATTTTGTTTGGCGTAGAGGACGCGTCTTATACGCGGGAGATTACGGTACATCTAAATCATACCCCATACCTCGTTGCTTGCGAATGTAGTCCATAATTTTGTGTTCGCCCTCTCCTGGCACGTTAGCATCGGACAGGATGACCTGGATGCCCTGCCAGCCGGGGTCGTTGTTTAGACGGTCATGGATGTAGTACCTCAGGCAGTCTGCGAGCCGGAACATGAATGGTGTACCCTGAACAAGAGGAAGTGATATGGCAGTAGCAAGATAAGCACTGATAACAGCTGTAATTGTAAGTAACGTAATTGTTGCACACGAAGAGTTCTACACTGAATAAGGATATTGCCTCATTGGTCTACCTGAATCAGGGTTTGTAGGCTTAAAGGAGATTTTGGGTGGCTCCACTTCCAAGGATTGAATAGGTATACTTCTATTACTAGTCAAGTCAATATAGGAGATTTTCTGTACAACTGTAAATGTACACATAATGCTAATGTATCAGGACTTTATTTTCTGGGGTGATACTTCTAATGAGAACCCAGTATATTATAGTTTTTAAAGTCATGTTACATACCGTAATCTCCCGCATATAAGGCGCATCCCGCGTATAAGGCGCACCCAGTTTCAGAATATGGTCAAAAAAATTAAAAATTCATAACTTTTGTTCTAATGAATGGATTTTCAAAATTCAAAAAGCTATGTGTAGTTTTGACCCCCGTGACCCTCCTGGACCCCAAATGCAGCAGATGAGCTTATATGGAAGTGTAATATATCAAAAGAAAGGTCTTGGTGTCCCCCTTATGGATCCAATGAGAACTAAAACCCCCCGTATAAGACGCGCCTTATACACGGGAGATTACGGTAATGTTGAAATGTCGGTGTGAGTTCACTTACCGGTGTGATGCAGTTACTGTCGAAGTGTTCCCCAGCTGGTTTATCAGGAGGAACCTGCATTCCCTTTGCTCTCAATTCCTCTTTTATCCTGGCAATCTCTTCACGTTTTTCACTGAGGTATAAAACATTAAATTTGTGCTTAAACTTAATCAAAATAGCATACAATTAGCAGCCAATACCATAACATTAACTTTTGAATGTTAAAACTTTTACATCCTATGTCAAAATAATCCAATTCAGCAGAACTTTGACTTACATGGATTCCTTTGCAGCCCTGAAGCGACGTGATCGTTGCTGATTCATCTTTGCACGAGGTGCCTAAAAGGTAGAAATAAAGAAATGGACATTTCAGAGAACAGACTGATGAACAAGCAACTCTAGATGCTATTTTTATCTAGCAATTCCAAAACTGAAAAGTGTGTCACATTATATCAATGGCGTCTGGTTTACATACAGACTACAATAACTTACCACGCCATCAATTGCCATGTACAAGAGTCTCCTTGGTCGACAAATTGAAAAGATCCTGTCGATATACTCAAAGATGAGCACCATCATCTCATCTTCGTTCTTTGGGGCCGGCCTAAAAAAGTTGAAACATAGAGGTAATTTGCAGGTAGATAACAGGATTCCCCAGTGCTCTGATTGTGGTTGTGTTTTTTTTTTTTTTGCAGACAGAATGATCAATGTGTTTTGCACACAGAATGATCAGAGCTTAATGGTAGAGTTACATATATACAAGTATTCAGAAAATCCACTTTAGGCCACACTTTTTTATTGTTTGGGTTACGGGCCCGCCCGCACTGCAAAAGTAAAAAAAAAAACAGAATAAAAATAAAAGTTGAAAAATCTATTAGATTTGCCCTAGCAAATCTAATAGACATTTTACAGAAAAGGTGGGTGTATTTGGTATCAAAATAAAGCTAATCGTGTCAAGAATGCATTCAATCTGGTGTCATATGCATTAAGTGATTTTTTAAATTATAGAAATTTAGATCGACAACATCTAAAAGTACAGCAAAAAACAACCCACGGAATGGTCATAATATAATAAGCTACCGTAATCTCTCGCGTATAAGGCGCAACTCGCCTATAATGCGCACCCCCAACTTAGGGAGGTCTGTTATAACATATAAGGCGCACCTCTGAGGACAGATTTTTGTTAGTTTAGTACTGTTCTATAGTAAAAATACCCCCCTGTAAGGCGCACCCCAAAGTCAAGGCAATTTACCTCCCACGTATAAGACCCAGCAGCATTTTGATTGGCCTATAAGATGCGCCTTATACGCGGGAGATTATGGTACACCCAAACATTTAGACCGTCTCATAAGCTACAGGAGGGACCAGTTGAAATGCTGCAGTTGTAGGTTTTATTTTTTTTTTCTTTTATTTCGTCCTCCGTCCTGGATGGGTGCCCGTAACCCAAACAATAAAAAAATAAGTGTGCCTTAGCCCTGGTAGCCACTTTGATTCTAAACTAGACACATGGTTAACTCACTTGTTTTCCGGATGACAGCAGGGGTGTATGATGCCATTCATGTCCAGGTAGAGATTGTCAAACTCCACATCATTGGGATTAGGTTTACTGGTGTCTACGGGGATATTGACGCCCCCTACTTCCTTCGGCTGTTTGTAAAAAAAAACATAGTGCAGTGCAAAATGGGTCAGTGAATGTAGTTCTGCATATTTATTAACACATTTTGTTTTAGCACAATATTACAGGAAGTATCCTGTATCAGTTCTCAATGGTTTATCTGATCATTAATGATTTTCAGAGACACAAATGTTTCTATGTAGTGTGTCATAAATGGCATAGTAATGCACTGAGCATGCAGGAGAGTCCCTATTTAAGCTGTGTCACCAGTACCCCAGCCTAATGTAAAAAATGATTATTTCCCCCACTTCCCCCATTTTCGCCCATTTTTTGAACAACTAGGCAACTATGAAAAGCTCTGTAGACCTTAATATTTGGAATATCAAGAAACCGAAAAAAAAACACCTCCAGATAATGACTTCAAGATTAGGTTCCAATAATTAAATCAGGAAATAATGTCTGCCATTACCGGAAGTAACCGGAAGTCACCGGCTTCAAGTTTATTAAGCAAAACACTAGATGGCGCAACCCCGCAACATCTCCTCCTTTAAGTTATAGTTATATCATTTGAACAACAGATAACATAAATGTCATACAAAATACAAACACAATTCACTGATAACAGTAACAATAAATCCTTAGAAAATACAGATCAAATCACATTTAAGTGTATCTGGCCGGACGTTTAACCTCGCGCCCACTCCTCGTAACTCTTTGAGGTACATTTGGGGTTTTTGGCTTTGCAGCCTGAATTGGTTCTCGAACAGGAGATTGAACCTTGGCGGGAGTTGTGGCCTTTTTAGGAGTTGGGGCCTTTTCAGGTGTTTTGACTCTGACAGGAGATTTAATAGGAGTTCGGATTATTACAGGAGTTTGAGCTCTTATAGGAGACTTTGACTTTGACCTTACAGGAGTTACTGGTGGTGTTGGTGTGACTCTTACTGGAATGTCTTGTACAATTTGTTTTTCACCTACTAGATCTTTCTGTGGCATTATGTCTCTTCTGTTTCTCCTATATACTCTATCCCCCTTTTTAACATGGTATGAGCGCGGCTCTGGACCAACTTTGGTCACATTACCAGGAACCCAACCAACTTTGGTTCTGATCCTAACCTTTTCTCCTTCTTTGAGATTTTCCCTCTCATCCTTTAAAGCAGTTCTGTCATAATATTGCTTATTACGCTCGGCTTTCTTCTCTAACATATCAGAGAGATTAATTTGTACAGGCTTTGGTCTGAGCTGATATGTAGTAATCGGAATAGTTGACCTGAGGCGTCTACCCATGTTCAACTGTGCCGGTGAACCAAGTCCCTCGATTGGAGTATTTCTCCATTCTAACAATGCTAAGTTTACATCTGTACCAGACTGTTTTGATTTCTTTAGAATCGCTTTCAAGATTTTGACTTGGCTCTCCGCAAAGCCGTTGCTTTGGGGATACTCAGGTGAACTCATAATATGAATGAACCCATATTCTTTCGCGAAATCAATAAAAACCTGACTTTTGTACTGCGGACCGCCGTCCGTAATGACCTGCTCAGGAATTCCTTCTCGACCAAACACGTCCGCAAGGTAATCCCTGACAGTCTGACTAGTACAGTCTTGAGGAAGTTTTGTGTACTCGACAAATTTCGAATAGTAATCGGCTACCAGTACATACATATCACCGTCTAACATGAATAGATCACTGGCTACTTTCTGCCATGGTCGCACTGGTATTTGACTGATAATCATGGGTTCCTTCATTTGCTTTGATTTGTGTTCAGCACATACGCTACATGATTCGCACATTTCTTTGATTTCGGATGTCATTCCTGGCCAAAAAAAGACATCTTTGGCCCTGCGAATACACTTTTCAATACCAAGGTGGCTTTTATGCACCTGTTGCAACATTGATTTCCGCATAGATGTAGGTATCAATAGCCTGTCACCTCTCAAAACTAGTCCTTCGCTTACATAAATTTCATCTCTCATATTCCAATATGGTCTTACTTCCATTGGAACTAGCGTTTTGTCATTTGGCCATCCAGATGATGCATATTTATGCAACATCTGCATGCTTACATCATTATCAGTTGCCTCCTTGAGGGCTTTCAATCTTACGTCGCTGATTGGCAAATTTTGTACAGTATGCACTTGTATGTCACCATCATCGTCTACTTTTTCACTACAACATGGCCCTCTACTTAGAGTATCGGCCACGGTTAGATCTTTACCTTTACGCCATACAACTGTAAAAGTATATTTCTGCGTTTTGAGCATCATACGCTGAATTCTTGGTGGTGCTGACGCTAGCGGTTTCTTATACAATGTTTCTAGCGGTTTATGATCAGTTTCGATAGTTACATCGGTATGTCCATAGATATAGTCATGGAACTTCGAACATCCCCATGAGATCGCTAACATTTCTTTTTCGATTTGCCCATAGTTCTTTTCAGATTGGGTCAACACTCTTGATGCATACGCGACTGGTTTGTTACATTGAAACATACATGCACCGAGTCCGTAACTCGACGAATCTACAGAGATCGTAATTTTCTCTTTAAGACTATAGTATGCTAACACTGGAGCACTTGATATGGCACTTTTTAACTCTCGGAATGCTTTCTCTTGGGGTTCATCCCAGTGCCATTCTATCTTACTATTCTGCAATATCCTTAACGGTGCTGCGATTTTCGAGAGATTTTGAACGAACTTACCCACATAGGTTACCATTCCCAACCACCTGGTAATGTCATCAACATTCTCTGGTGTTGGAAAATCTGTGATCGCTTTCACTTTCTCGGGATCAATTTCTACACCTTTGTCTGAAAAGATATGTCCTTGATACACAACAGAACTAACCGCAATGCGACATTTGTCCCGGTTTAGACCAAGACCACGTTCTAACGCTCGATCTAATACATTCTCTAGAATTTTGTCGTGTTCTTTCTGGTCTTTTCCCGCGATCAGTATATCGTCTCTGATTATCTCTACACCTTCGATCCCTTCAAACACTTCGGTCACCGTTCGTTCCCACACTTCAGACGCTGAGGAGATACCGAACGGCATCCTTTTGAACCTATATCTACCGAAAGCAGAGTTGAAAGTCATCAACTTTGAGGTTTCTTCTGTGACCCTTATTTGCTAGAATGCTTGCCCTGCATCTAAAACAGAGAACACTTTCTTACCAGATAGACATGCCGCAATATCCTCGACACTTCTCATTGGATAATGCTCGCGCATAATCCCTTTGTTTAGTTCTTTCGGATCTATACATAACCTCAATTTTCCGTTTGCTTTCTCAATTATTACTAGAGAATTCACCCATTCGGTCGGTTCAGTTACTGGTTCTATCACATCTTGCTCAACCAACGCATCTAGAGCTTCTTTCAACCTTTCTAACATGGCATGCGGAACTCTTCTTGGCGGATTTACAACCGGTTTGACATTGGGATCCATTTTACAATCATATACTGTCCCCTTTATGCAACCCAAACCAGTGAACACCTTACTGTACTTTGGGTTTGCCAAAAGTGACTTGGGGTCGGTCTTTTTTACTTCGCATGTGCGCTTAATCAACCCCATCTCAGCACATGTTCCTAAACCAAGGACTGGGGTTCCTCGGTGAACTACCATGAATTCTACAGCATAAAGCTTATCCTTATAGAGAATTTCAAGTACTACGGTCCCATACGGTCTAACTTTGGTTCCGAAATAGCCAACTAACTTTGATTTGGTAGGTCTAAGATAATTGTTTTTCGCATAGTCACGGTCATATAAATCTTTGGGCATTGTGTTAACCTCACTACCTGTGTCCAATTTGAATGTTACCTTTTTACCTTCCGCGGACACATTGACCGTCCAATCCTTCGGTTTCGCGGCTGACTGCACTTCATGTACCTTCTGAAACTTAACATTTTCATCAACATTTTTCGGTACATTTTCATTGACATTTTCAACTTTAATTGTTTCAACAAACAAATAGTCATCATAATCATCATTTCCCCCATAATCTTCAGTCTCATCATATAGTTCATGAGTATTTCTCGAATAGCACATCTTCGAGTAATGTCCAATGTTCTTACACTTGTGGCATTTTGCATTTGCTGCTGGGCACACGTTGCGGTAGTGAAACGCATAACCGCACTGTTCGCATGGCTCAACCTGGTCATCTTGGCGTTGACGATCACCGTAACCGCCACGACCTCTACCGCGTCCACGACCTCCGCCACGATTACCACGACTGCCCCGACTGGAACCATGACCTCGGCCACGACTACCACTATAGTCATTGCCTCGATCATCACTACGGTCGTTACCACGACCACGGCTGCGTCCGCGACCTCGACCTCGTCGATGGACTGCATCAACGCTAGCACTTGCTGACAATTCCGTTCTACGAGTACGGATTTCATGGGTGGAGAACATTTGCAAAGCTTTTTCTAGTGTCAGGTCTTTTTCATCATACAGCTTCTCAGATAATTTTTCATCCGGGAGCATCCCCCGTACAAGCTGGTCTCTTATGGCACTATCTTCGGCATCACCAAAATTACATGTTTCAGCTAATTTACGCAGTGCACTCACAAACTGATTTCCAGTTTCTCCAGCCTTTTGCTTTCGTTCATAAAAATCTTGTCTTTCCACCATTTCATACTGTTTTGGAATACAATGTTCTTTAAATTTCTTCAAAACTTCTTTGATTTTATACTTGTCTTCATCTTCATCAAATTGCAGAGTTTCATATACTGCCCTGCCCTTGGCACCGATCAAATTGAGCAGCATCATTACTTGTCGTTTTGATTCTAGTGCATCGTATGCACATGCAGCCATAAAAATTTCGAACTCTGATTCAAAAACTTTCCAATTGGTGGCCATATTGCCTGTGAATTCAAGGTCTTTGGGTGGCTTGAACGGAAGAACCATTTTTACAGTCTTACTTTGACTTCACAGAATTATGGAGAATACACTTGGACTTGGCCTGACTATGAGTATGACTTGGCACAAATTTCAACTGGCAACTCAACTTGAACTTGAAACTGGTAACACAACAAAGTTCAACATTGGTGGTCTTCCACAACTGTCCAGTACTTACAGTTACATGTATTCTCTCATTTCTTACACTTTCCTTGAAGTCATAATGTGTCTATCACCACATATTTCTTGTTTCTTCTGACACCATGTTTAAAGCATGACACAACTCATGTCTGCCATTACCGGAAGTAACCGGAAGTCACCGGCTTCAAGTTTATTAAGCAAAACACTAGATGGCGCAACCCCGCAACAATCCATGCCATAAAGCCGTTCTAAAGGAACGTTTTTGTTCTCATGGCAACTAAATCCTGATAAAATTGATTAAATTTGATAGAGGGATGGAATACGGTCATATTGGTGTATGATGCACATGGTTCACCCATGTTATGTGCCAAATTATACAAATATATTCTTGCGACTAAACGTTGATTGAGTCCTTCAGGCCCTTGGTGCTTACAGTATGTCTAAGAATACATTTTCAGGGTGTGGCTTATAGGGTTGTTTTTTTTACTTACACAGGCTTAAGTAAGGCATGGGGACCAATTCAATCTAGACCATTCCCTAGGCCACAATTTAGAAAAATTCTGTTTGCTGATGAAAAACTTGTTTATCAGTCAAAAGAACAGTTTCTAGATGAAGCAGGCACTCTGTTCACCCGCCAAAACAAAAAAAAATCTCTACCTACCTACTGACTTTTAAAATCCTCATACTCTCAACCAGAAATAGACTTTTTTTAGTGTGGCCCTAGGTCCAGGCTCGGCTGATTATACATTAGGAAGTGGTCATTTAGACACTAACACTAGCCCGGTGGCCAATGGCCAGTAGTTTTGCCTGCAGGCCAGTAATTATTTCTAGATTTCCTTTGAAATTGACCATTTGGCCAGTAAAATATTTGAAAATACATTGCCATATACCAGACTACTGGCCTGCATGGCCAAATGCCCAAAAAGTTAGTGTCTACCCCTGTTGTAGCAGTAGCACACCACTACTGCGGGGCAGGGTGGTTCGGCCAGGTGCCTCTAGGGGGCGCGTCGCCCGCGGCCACTATATAACGTGACCGTGGGGCACCGGCCCCTCAGTCTTGATCTAGGCTCCAACTAGCACGGGTCGGACCAGCCTACCACTTAGAGCCATGGCTATAGGGCAGATAGCTATTCCTGTATGGAGGTCACCATTTTTGTTCTAAGCCCCCGACACCATCTTGGATTTTATCACAGAATTCTGGGTAATCTCTTACCTCCACCGTCATTCACTACAGAACAATGGTCACTGATAAGGCTGATAAGCTGCACCTACCCTTATCTTAATCACCCTAAGTACCTCCCTATTGTTTCAGGTGTGAGGGGAGTGGATTAGCTTGATAAAAAGACAATGGCCTGGGTGTACTCAATGTGGGTGACATGTGGTCTCTTATTGAAATATCAAAGTTTAGTTTCTCTTGTATTTAAAGTATTAGAATTTTACTAAGGTTATCTAGTTAAAGTTGAAGGTATTTGCTATACAAAGATTTAAGTTTTAGAAAATTCCTACAGATAGTAAATGAGGAAGAGACCATCAAAGTAGAAAAAGTTTAAAAACGTTTTTTGCCAAGTGGGTTACTATGATAAAGAGCCATAGGGAAACGTTCTGAAACTTTTTTGTTGGCTGGGTAGGCATAGGCTACTCACAATAGTTTGACAGTGACAGTCAATCGCCATAGGGGGAGGGTGTCGGAGTAAGATGCAGGGTTTGCGAAAGGCGTGAAGACGTGGGGTGAGGCGAGGGTGTCTGGGTGAGACACAGGGTCTGCGGCAGGCGTAAAAGTGAGATGCAGGGTGGGGGGAGGGTGTTGAATTGAGAGGTGTAAAAGTGGTACGCAGGGTGTTGGAGTGAGATGCAGGGTCTGTGGAAGGCGTAATAGTGAGGCCTGGGCTTGGGGGAGGGTGTCAGAGTGCAGGGCCCACAGGGTTGGGGAGGGTGTCGGAGTGAGATGCAGGGTCTGCGAAAGGCGTAAAAGTGAGACGTGGGGTTGGGCGAGGGTGTCGGAGTGAGATGCTGGGTCTGCGAAAGGTGTAAAAGTGAGACGTGGGGTTCGGCGAGGGTGTCGGAGTGAGATGCAGGGTCTGCGGAAGGTGTAAAAATAAGGGGCAGGATGGAGGGAGGGTGTTAGAGTGAGATGCAGGGCCTGCAGAAGGCGTAAAAGTGATATGTGGGTGGGGGAGGGTGTTGGGGTGAGACGCAGGGTCTGCGGAAGGTGGGAAAGTGTGATGCAAGGTTGGGGGAGGGTTTCGGAGTGAGAAGCAGGGTCTGAGGAAGGCGGGAAAGTGTGATGCAGGGTTGGGGGAGGGTGTCGGAGTGAGACGCAGGGTCTGCAGAAGGTGTAAATATAGGATACCTCCACGCCAAAGCGTGGAAAGAACGCGGCGGCAGAAGAACGATCGGCCCGGGAGCTACCCTTACACGTCCTGTCATCATTTCGTCTCCATGCCGGTCTTCCGCCCCGGACAGATTGTCTCCCTGTACGCTCGCCATTTTGATATTTTTTCGCCATGGCTGGCGAAAATGATATCAGGATGCATTGAATAAGGATAAAATCTAACAATGTACAGATGAGGGCACCTCAAATCGCTTTTACAAACCTGTTATGAAGCCATTTCGGTGCTACATGTATTCCTCTCACCCCACCCATCCACCATGTTTGTATTGTCTTGGCCTCTTTGTGAAAAATTCTGTTCAATGTTTCAATCTCTAAAGCATAGCATGGTATGGGCATTTGGGGCCAGCTTGCACCAACTCTCGTGATTTCTCACAATATGCATGAGATATTGCGATACTTCAAAATGTCTTAAAAAATGTCTTATCAGGACTTTAATGCCATTTTTCCCATAATAATACACTGTTTCGCAAAGAAATATAAGGATTAAACTGTGTGCCAACATGTTCCCTTCATTTCCACATAATTAGAATAGAGGATGGTTGAGATTTATTACTTTTAAGACGGATTGTAAAAGCAATACATCAAGCTCTCCTATATGTGTGTCATGGCTTTTTGAGCGATACCAGAAACGCGGCCGTGCCGCATCAAAAATGAGACACAGGGTGGGGGGAGAGTGTCAGAGTGAGAAGCAGATCTGCTGAAGGCGTAACAGTGAGACACATGGTGGGGGGAGAGTGTCGTAGTGAGACGCAGGATCTGCAGATGGCAAAAAAGTGAGGTGCGGGATGGGGGGAGGGGATCGGAGTGAGACACAGGGCCTTGGAAGGCGTAAAAGTGAGACACAGGGTGGGGGGAGGATGTCG
Organism: Acholoe squamosa; assembly: GCA_949317995.1. Taxonomy (NCBI): domain Eukaryota; kingdom Metazoa; phylum Annelida; class Polychaeta; order Phyllodocida; family Polynoidae; genus Acholoe; species Acholoe squamosa. The sequence continues at coordinate 53,926,290 of OX439035.1, read as the reverse complement.
GAGTGAGACGCAGGCTCTGCAGAAGGCGTGTGACATGGGGTGGGGGGAGGGTGTCGGAGTGAGAGGCAGGGTCTGTGGAAGGCGTCAAAGTGTGAAGTGGGGTCGGGGGAGGGTGTTGGAGTGAGACACAGGGTCTGTGGAAGGCGTATAAGTGACGCGGGGTGGGGGAGGGTGTCATAGTGAGACTAGGAGATTAAGGGTGGGGGGGGGGCAAAAAAAAATTGAGAGAGAGAGACTCAGAGAGAGAGAGAGATCAGAGAAACAGAAAAAGATTTGAAGGTGGTGGGGAACAAGTAAATGCTTTGCTTGCTATAGGGTGTTAAAGTTGGAGCAGGAGGCCAGTGTAGGTCCCTCACTATGCTTCATAGAGGGGAGCACACAGTGCCGAGACCAGTGTTTGCAGCAACATCCTGGCATTTTCTTGTGTATTGGAGGTGGCGAGCTCTGTAAACAGCGGCCATTACCGACAGGGAGAATAGTCGTAGTATCACGACCTCCTTTAGGAACGACGTGAGGAGGGCTGGGACAGGGTCTCTCTGTTAGGCACTTTGATAAAGCCACTGTGGAGGGTGAGAAAAGCTGGCACACTGGGTTGACACTTTCTGCCTGGTGGGAGTGCGGCCGATAATCGTGACCTTGCCGATATCGCCGATTTAGGGTTCTATTATGGTATTTTTCTTGTATTTAAATAGTTATCCTTATAGTTTAGATATCAAGGTACCCACCAGTGAAATCGGGGAGGAAAAATTCCAATTATTAAACATTTTACAGTAAGTTGAATATGAAGGTTATATTGAAGCTTCAAAAAACATATCAACCACTAGAAACACCAAGAGCTAACACCAGACACAGATTTAGGGCATAATACTCTGCCAGAATATGAACTTTCATGTTTCTATCACATTGCCCACTGATACTTTTGAGAGGACCAAAAAATGAAACATTTGGGAAGTGTTGGCTATTCATATCACTGCTATAGTGACAGCCAAGCAGGTGGCCACTGGCAGTGGACCACTGAGTGTTCAGTGCATGGCTGCACTCAGTGACTCACATCACAAAATCTGACACCTATTTCTACCACTTCTATAGTGCTACTTGCTGCAATATTTCGGACACTATTTGTCTTGTATCTCTGGTTCTACACAAGATAGAAAGATAATTCCAAAAGAATTGAAAAATTCACAATGAGCTCAATCGAATGTGACCAATATTTTTTTTTTTTTTGCAAACAGTTTAAATTTTTTGTTGAAGTGCCTATCTCTGTCTAGATTAGAGAGTGATCATTTTTTAACAAGGGGGGGTTCAAGGTGGGGTGGGCCAAATCTTTTTAATGTCTTGACCGGGAGAAAGGAGTTTTACTATAGATTAAATGGGCGCCTTCTGACAAGATTTTCGGTCTTCAGGAGGGGGGCAAAAAATTTTGACCCTCGAGATGGGTAACCAATATTTATTAGCGTGTCCACTACCCGCCACCCCATCGTTAATGATCACTCCCTTAATACATTTGTAGTAGGATCTAGGGCTATTGAGCTTTAAATCAAATTAAGGATGAGAATCATGATGGGTTGATGCAGAGCCAGAGGGCTGAGACTCAGTGTAGGTATGTGACTAAAAATTTTAAACACATGAGAGGTCTTGGTTTTGGCACAGTCTTTTCCGCACATATGTGAGAAGCAACATGCTTTTTGAATCGTAATTTTAAGGTCATTTTTGGGTGAGTTATTGAGGTTTTTGTGAGACAAGGTTGGCCAAATTTTCGTCATGAAATTAAACTCTACAAAGAGGAATTGTCTGTGACCTTTAGCTACATTATTGCCATAATTTGAAAAGAGATATATCATAGCAAACCATATATTTCCTGAAAGCCAATGACTTTACGGATAAAATGCAGTTTAAATGAAGCTGATATGACCAATAGGGTCAGAGATATGAATTTATGAATATAAAAAGTTGAGAAAAACCATCAAAATTAGCTGAAATTTAAGTTGGCTGATCCTAGAAACCTATGTGCTCGTCGATAGAATTCCTTCATATTTGGTAGAGATGAGGTTAAGACTATGTACTTGCTGTTCTATATGTTTTTGTTCGACTTCCTAAGTTCTATCATATAATGAATGAGAGATTACTAAAACATTGACCTAATTAAGGTGGTAATTAATTAACTAATTAGAGTTCATACAAAATTGAAACACTAAATCAAAGGAAATCTTGTCTTCTTGGCAGATAAAATATCAAGAACCTTATTCATCAACTATTTCTATAATTTTAAAGCTAATCACTGAGACCTATCCCTGCACACACCTCCCAAACCTGTCACAGTTTTCTAGGACATGGTCCGCGCTCATAGCAGCCCTTTCAAGTTTCATTCACGTACCTACTCAGTGAGAGGCTAGCCTAGGGCCAGGCTAGTGTAGTAGTGGTGCCACTCACTGGCACTGCCAGAGCATCAGAATCACCTGAGAATGCTCTGCTATTGACATACCTTTTCTTCCACACAATGAACGACTAGGGAAGTATATTTCCGGCTCAACCATCTAAAGAAGGCTGGGACCCCCATGTCGGCGCGAACTGAACTCCTACAGCACAAAATGTGATATTTTCCAAGTTCTTGTGCCTTGCTCGAGACCGGCGGAAGTGACGGACCGGAAGTGAAGTAGGATGTCAAACGCAATTTGATTGGAGGAGTAACTAGGTCATTCTCTGTTAGCCAATGAAATTGCTATTTACATCGATACCAGTTTTGGAGTTGACTTCCGGCAGCATGGCGGACGACGCACTTACACTTCTTTCAAGCAAAGCAAAAATTGAACGAGATCGCGGTGTTTTAGAGCTGCAGAGGTTACTTAGTGCTACTGGGAATGACGAAGTATCTGAGCTAGAAGGAGTTTTCATCCAAAGGTTAGGTGATTCCACAGCACCATGGGAAACACTGCAAGGAGCACTGATGGGAGCCGCTGCACTGATAACACACAGTGGTCTCCGACTGTCCGATCAGTTTGTGGTCGCAGTTCAGGACGGGGCTCTCAAACTCCTTGAACATAATGAGTCCAGGATTCGTCTGTCAGCTGGTGAGGGAATGTCAATGAATTTTTTTTTACATTAGCCTTAGGTAGTGATCATTCCATAACAACAGGAGGTGGGGGGTTTACGCGCAAAAAAAATTTGCCCCCCCCCATGACTCATGAGGGTCAACAATTTTTTGGGCCCCACCCCAACTGAAAATCATGGGCAGGCAGAAAACAAATTATTTTGCACTTGGATACGCAAAAAAAATTGCCCCCACCTATCTCAAGGGTCAATCCCCCCCCCCCCCCCCCCGCCCAGGTTAGGCACTGACATAACTGCCGTGCGCGGGTCTGCCGTGCGCGGATGCTAAAAGTGTGATTTAGCCAAGATGGAGCAGCTGAAGTTGACATGTTTTTACTTATTGATTCTGAAGCTGTTTACAGGTGGATTTGGACAATTAGGGTATCATTTTAACGGGCTTGAAGAGGGCTTTAATATACATGTATTTGTTTAATAAATTGAAGAGAAAAAAATAATGTTTCTCCAAGGTGAACTCAAAACTTAAGTTCAGGAGCATTTTATGGTATGAAGTATACATCTCACATAGTTAAAAATGGCACTCACATATTCCCTGGTTAAATAAGGTCTAGAAAATGTCTAGTTTTCTTCTTTCTAATAGGCAGCAGTATGTTTTTTAAGCAACTACAAAATCATGACCTATTAACTCAGTCAGGGGGAGTGAGAGATTAGCTCTAACACCTCCCCCACTGCAGCACACCTATAGCCACCACTGGAGGGGCCACCTGGAGGTGGGCCCTACTGGAGGGCTGACTGCCAGGACTTCTCTGACTGACTAGTAGGGCTATACTTTGAAGTATGAACATCAGTCAGAGTGTCATTTTAAGGTGAAATGGCAACCCACACATTTTGACATGTCATGTGATCTTTACTTTTAACTTTTGGGTTCACACTAACATTACATCAAAACATTGAAAATTGTTGAGAACTTTGACCTCTTTTATTATGACCTTGACCCTGGTTAAGGTAATATCAAGGTCATATGCTAGACCACATATCAAATGATCTCTATTCTTACTTTGAGTTTCCTATCTCAATATTTTTGTGAGAAATTATGGTTGATTGTTATGGTTTTATGTGGACTGTCAAAATGTTGGTTATATCATGTCCCTTTGACCTTGACCTTATATAGGTCAACTTGACCTTCTTGATGAAATATTGAAACAATTCATTGATTCTGTCTTTCATCTTGCTAAATCTCAACAAATGTTAACTCATTAAAAAAAAATCAATAAATTTGACCTTTGACCTTAAAATTACCTTGACCTAGATCAAGATCAGGCCATAGGTCATTGGAATAACTCCTTAATAAACTTTCCTCTACTTTTTAATTTCAAGTTCCTAGTGTCATTATCTTCTGAGAAACAGTGATTTAAGTGTTCCTAGCATTTCTGACCACAACAAGCAGGATCACAAAATGTCCCTTCACCTTGACCTTTAGGTCAACTTGACCTTCTTGGTCAAATATTGAAAAAGAGTCAGCTGATCATTGATTCTATCATTCATCTAGCTAAATATTAACAAATGTTTACTCATTTACAAAAAAAAAAATCAATAAATTTGACCTTTGACCTTAAAATAACCTTGACCTGACCTAGATCAAGGTCAGGCCATAGGTCATTGGAACCACCCCTTAATGACCTTTTCTCAAGTTTTTATTTCAAGTTCCTAATGTTAATATCTTCTGAGAAACAGTGATTTAAGTGTTCCAGGCATTTCTGACCACAACTAGCATGATCACAAAATTTGAACCCTGATTAAACTCTTAAGTATGGGTTATTGTGGCAGAATATTGGGGTCATTTTGTGGTCTTTGGATGGTCATAATATCACTTTGAATTAAGATAGAGACTTCATTCAAAAAGCAAATCCACTTCTTTTCTTGAGATCTATCCAATAGTATGCAGTTAGAATAGATAATATAAAGTTTTGAAAAACTAGGTAAGTGCCTACCCAGGTGCCCATTTATAAACTATAGTAAAATGCAGGATTTTTCACTGAAAACAGGTAAAATTATTTTACCCTCTCATCAGAGGGGCTGAAAAAATGTGCCCCCCCCCCCCAAGTCAAGGGATCGAAGAAAGTTTTGCCCGCCCCCCTTCAAACCTACCACCCACAACAACACTACTTAGGAGACATTGGTACTGGTAGCAGTAATTATGTTAGTTTATAAAGCATGGGTACTGGAGAAAGTAGGATGTAGACGCAGATATGTCCCAAGAGCAGTTTCATCCTATGTGGTCTCATCAGGCTTTTGTTTGTGCAATGGTCCCAAATCTACAGGGATTTCGTGTTATTTTTGTGGTTATCAAGATAACATTATGTTGTCATTGTTGGCAAAAAGAATATTGCCTCTTTGACTTTGTGGTATTTAGAGAGAAAAAGAACTATTTCTGGAGTTAAAAAGTGAATGTATTGATTTTCATTTTGTAGGTGAGTTGATGGGAGAGTTCTGCAGTAAGCTTGGACCCACCGTGTTTGCTAGACATGGGGACGTGGTACTGAGCGGTGTCCGTGGTAACCTGGAGCGTAAACCGCTGGATGAAGCTGGACAAGCAGAGCAGCAGCAAATGGAGAAAATTCGTGAAAAGTTAGCTGCTGGTGAAAAGGTATAGTGTTCGAGATGATACTTCCCAGGGAAAATGGGAATTTCTGGATTGTGTAAATAAGCGTTTTGATAGTACATATATGTATTTTCCATCCACTAAAACGGAGAGAATGTAACAAAAATACCAAATTATGAATTGCCGGAAGGGTTCCCAATAATTGATAGAAGAAAAGTCACTTTTATTGAAAGAGAAAGCTTCATTCAATATTTCTTTCATTATTATCCAGAGAAATACAAATGCAGAACAAATATTTCACGATACGGCAGGCTGGAAGTCACTGGAAACATGGATGAAGTAAGAACCGCATTTTGAATGTTGAAATAGAAAAAAATGCATGTATATTGCGTATATCCAATTTATTGCATGTGCTATAGAACATTAAAATATTATGTTCATTTAGTAATCGACCCCTGAAATTATGTCTTGCCATACAAGCCTTATTTAAGGTCGTTGTCTTTGTATGTTCCAGGTGCCTACAGTGTATGATTGATGGATGTGGACCTCACTTCAACGCCTTCATTGACCAAAATCTTTTGGATCTCATTTTCACCACTCTGACTCACACAAATCGCTTTGTTCGTGAAACAGGATACTATGTTTGCGGATCTCTTGTTAGCTGCAATTATTCTGAAGGTGAGTGTGAATGAAATAAAGTGCAGAATGATCAATCGGTAACTGCGATTATGCTTGATTAATATATAATTGAATATATTTGCATACCATAGATGTGGAAACTAAATGGCACTTAGCGATATGAAAACTGAGCGAGTTTGTACAATATATTCAGCATTGAGAGCTACTCTCGATGAGCATAATTATTTTTATGTAAATGGTGATAGGGAGTTCATTAAACGCCAATTATTCTTCTTTGACATAGGGGAAGAAGTGGTCGAGATCGCTGTAGACAACGCAATCTTCCACCACGGTGACCAGTTTGCTAAACACTTGGCAGAGGGACTGGCAGACAACTGGAGTCAAGTTCGCCTCGCTTCATCTGTAGCTGCCAGAAAGTTTCTGTTGGGTTTACCCGAGGCTACTCGTCACACCTACTATCCTGTTCTCATCCCTCCACTCTGTCTCAACAGGTTAGATATAGAAAATCACAAAAATATAGACATAGTAAACTTACTATACACATTACAGTAGATTTTGTTGTATTGTACCAATTGGTCCAATGCTAAGTTCTGATTACAGTGCTTACCGTAAAACCCCACATATAAGGCATGGCTTATAAATTATATAGGATGATAGTCGCTTGCTGCGCCTTGTAGAATCTGACTCAAGTCAGGGTGTGCATTATAGGCGAGGCTATTATAGATCATTACTAAAACATCCAAGATCAGACCCTAGCTGCGCCTATAAATATGTTATAGGATCTTCCTGAACCTCTGACGCGCCTTATATGCCAGATTTGATAGTAGTTTACCTCAGTAAAAGCTGCGAGATTCCTACAGGTTCTTTGGTCGATGGTAGGGCTGTATATATCTATATCTTGGTATATTATGTTTCAGATATTATGTGGCGGAAGGTGTTCGGATTTTCAACCAGGAAACATGGCGTATGGTGGCCGGGGAAGATGGACGACATGTGGTGGAGGTCTACATTTCGGATATTGTAAGTTACTTACTCTGGCTTAGTGTCATTATAGATAGCTACAACACCGAAAAGAAGGGACATTATAGATTGGAAGCTGCAATGCTATCTGCCGTGCTCCACTATAATACACATCATTGTACTTGGCTTCGGCTTTGACACAAGTTAAAGTTCATCCATACAGTCAACTCTCTATAAACCGACCACCCCTGTTTTAGATAATTGGCTGGTTGTTCAATCGAATGCTTCTATCTCTTACACTAATCAGATATGTCAAGGGAGATACCTGGCCAATTAGTGAGTTAACTAACTAATTGATAAAAGATGTATTGAGGTCTGGCTGGGACAGCTTTATATCTGAGGGTTTGTTGTACAAGTATATTTTGTTGTACATGTGTGTTATTTGAACTTGTTTGTACTTGTAGACGACGTTTTACATCAAGCAGACAGAGGCTGACAACCATGCCGTCAGAGAAGCTGCCTGTGCATGTATAGCAGAGTTAGGTTCAAAGGTACTTGTTGATAATGATAATTGCAAAGATCACATGCTTTACTGAATGAATGCATTACAGTGGAGATATGAATATCATTAATCAAACATGTGCAAATATAGTCTTTTAAATATGAAAAGTAGCTGTAACGCCAAACTGCGGGTATGTGTATCGGAAGATAGAAATTGCGATGACGTTGAGTTGAAAGCAATGATGTTTTCCTCTTAAAAAGATTGACAAAGACGTTGTGCGGCCCTGTGTGCCGCAACTACTGGACGCCCTCCTGGTATGCTTCAGGGATGAAAGTTGGCCTGTGCGGGATGGTAAAGCATATTCTCTTACATATGATAGATGATAATTTTATATAGCCAGTATATATGTGTCAGTTTTACTTCAGATATTATACGTATTTTAATTGATTTATGGTATTACATGGATCATATTGTACTGAAAAAAAAAAACGGGAAATCTTCTTGTCTCATTTGTTCAAATCTTTTCTTAATTCATTAAAAACAGCTATGTAATGTGTTAAGGCAAAGGTTAAGATACTATGTCTGCCTTTACATCAAATTTACTTTTTATACCATACATTCACCTTTGTGTATTTATTTTGAAAGTTGGACTTTCTTTTGTATTCCAGCCTCTTGTGTTGCGTGCGGAAACTTTATATTGTGTTTCCCAGAAGAATCAAAGTAAGTTGCACAGATTTTATCAATTTCACAATGTCCTTAAAGAAATACAGACAGAGGTGTAGACTGAGCAGTTCATAAGCTCTTTACATAGTTTTGTTTCTCATAATTAGAAACTGATAGAGCTTAGCAAGTCTTGTAAAGGTGCAGTTGAACGAGGTTCCTTAACGTACCATCAGGGGGCGACACTGAACTACACAGTCGCCAGCATAGGCCCAATATCTTTATAGTTTTGGAAACTGGTACTTTCACACCTACAATTCAACCAAATTGGTTGTTGCTAAAAATGGTCTTCTGGCCAACATTGTCTCATGTAACATTTATAAAATCTATCATCGGTTTTCTAGGTTTGGTTTAAGATTTATAGTGAGCCATATTTAGTATTGACCATCTCTTTACTTGTCAGTGTCTGATGTTATCAGAAAATAGTACCCTGCAAAGATTGGTAGCTGGTATTTTTCAATTTCAGGCCTGCTATGGAGGAATTGTATACGCTTTTCTTTGAGAATCTACAAGATAACATCCCCTCAGTGAGGCAGGGAGCCGCAATAGCCACTGCCAATGTTGTACGCGCATATGGTTAGTGCTATCACTGTAAAATAACATGCATTCATCTATGCATTCACCTGTATCCAATTGAAGTCGTGCAGTCCAAATGTGCACCACATATTTGGCTTAAGGATTTCACCATACAATTGAATTAGTAAATAAAGACTTCTTGTTACAAATATTCCATTCTTTTAAAACTTCACTTTTGTTGCTGTGATTTATCATATTGATAGTTTTTCAACACTTTCCAATTTAACAAGCAGAGAAATAGGTACAGTGTATGTACTAAAACAAGATAATGCATTGGTTTATTCAGGAATGGGAGCAGCGACATTAGTGATATCTAAGATTGAAGCAGGGCTGGCAGGTGTGGAGAAGCAGCCAGAAAACACAGAGAAATACAGTGGGCTGGACAAGGGACCTGCCACATATGGTGTTGTCAAACACCTGCGTGATAACGACATGGAGCTCCACAGTGACCAGCAGGTAAGTTACAGGTCACCATAGCCACAGGCCTCATGGGATTTCACTTGAATTTATTGGTATATAATACTTTGACATAATTGTTCACATAATATATGATCTGGGTACTTGTATAGCCCAGAATTATATAATTGCATACAAAAATTACTGTGCTACAACTATTCCTTGTTATTTTGTAGATGTATTCATGTGGATCACTTGCACCGAAGATGCACCGCGCTAAGCGTGGCGGGGGCTGTATGGACCACCAGTTCCGTAGGGCACCAGAACCATGGGAAATGGCTGATGGGTGAGTTATATATCTGAACAGATGAACTTTATACCTCTCTTCTTGTCAGACTTACTTTTCTTCCATCCTTTGCCCTTTGGTCCTCATAAAAAAAATGTAATTTACAAGACTAGAACATCCCTCCAGTACTTTCATACGCACAGTGAGTGACTTGTGTCAACTGTGTATCCTCCATACCATACATAGCCTAGTGTTCGATAATTCTGGAGATAACCACCAAATGTTCCAGATGTGTGCACCTGATTGCCGAGTTAGCCCTGATGCCAGAGCTGGCCGCCCAGGTGGGTAAGCTGCTTCCACAGATGTCACAGGCCGCCAACTTCAAACATTACACGCAGCACGTCCACTTCTTGGAGACAGTCTGCAAACAGGTACCTGTCGTGTATTTTTCATCTTATTTATTATTATTTTCTTATTATTTTTGTATTTATTTATTTATTATTATAAAAAAAAAAAAAATTTTTTTTGGGAGGGGGGCGTTCTTCGCAAACGTGCATTAACTTGGTGGCTGTCTAAAAAATGGTGTTACATATGTCTTAATTTCGAGAACTTGGGCATTGATACACTCAAATTTCTACCAGATATTCCCTCACGTGCGTCATTGAACCCCCTACCCCCCCCCCAACATACTAGAGTTAGTCGTGTGCTATTACCATGATGGCTTTGATTGCCCTTTCCTTCTGTTAAGTTACAGTCAATGTGTTCTCTGTGTTAGGTGGTGTAGTGAAATGTTATTTCTCCTTTTCAGCTTCCCACTATTGCGAAGGGATTGGGAAAACGTCCATTTAAGGCATATATAGAGACATTCCTGGACCCTATCTTTTATGCACTGGTGAGTAATACACTGTGAATACAGACTATTTTTTTAATATCCAGAAAATGAATACATAAATCTATTATAAAAATTCAGATAATGCAACCAAATAAAAATCTTTATTGTGGGGGTAGTACGGGGTAAGTGGTTTTGATCAGAAATACTATATTTGTGTTACTTTGTTACACCATGTTTGTTTGTAACTGATTGATCCAGCTTAAAAAATGACTGAAAAAAATAATGGTTTACTTTTACAGAGCTGTGATAACGCACTGACGAGCACGGCAGCTAGCCAGTGTCTGAACCTCCTCAGCACATTCATTGGTCCCAATATTCTACGTGGCCGCGTCGAACAATACAATCCACGGTAGGTTTATTTGTATCACCCCTCTCTGCTTTATCGAGCAGATAAATGTGTTTGAAGTAATAGTGAAAGGGCCAAATGAGACGTCAATGATTATGAGGCCTGGCACAGGGTTTTGTGCACTTTACCTTTTTGTCAGTATGAACTAATTACTCATGCAGCAGCCTTCTGTCTTAAACTATACCTGTGGCATCTGGGTGCCAAAGTTAGTATTTGATTTGATCTTGATTTGATTTTACATAAAATTTTCATTCAAGTTAACGGTCCACTATGTCCCTTTGGATGACTAAAATTTGTAAACATGAAATGCCCATCTATGGTAGCCAAAACACAAGGCTGGTCAAGCAGCTGAGATCAGTTGTCAGCTGATGGACCTATATGAAATTAGTGGCAAGATTGATGGGCTTGTCGTTAAGATTTTCATGTATTCACAGAACATGGAGCGTGATATTTCGTTTTCTATTATTGATTCGAAAATGCAAGATGGTCCCACAGTAGTGTGGATACTCACTTTAAGCTTATACAGTTTGTGTCATGTATTTAATTGACCCATGACGTTTGAAATATACCTTTGTCTTCCAGGTATCTTGATCAACTAGGTGCAAATCAGTTCACTGCTCCCTTATAGTGAAAATATCAAAGTTCCACCCCAGTGCCAACAATGTCCAAATAAGAAAAAGACGCAAGTTACAAAACATTTACACTGGGCACAGCAATGTAATGATCCCGTTGTATCTGATTTTGAGTATTTTTATATGGATTTAGTATTAGTTAAGCCGTAAATCTATAATGATGTTCCATGATGTTTAAGTTATTTGATAGGTATTATATGTTAGTGTCACTCACTATATGCCTTGGTTCGTATCAGTCTGTTCATATTCGTATAGTCAAATGTTGAGCTGCGATACTTAAAGTGTTCATCTCCATTTGTACATGACTAACATGTACGCTATTCGGAGGTTGTATTTATTCCTTCCAAGAATGTGGAAATGAGGAATGCTTCATAAAGCGACTGAATGTTAAATAAAGTAATTGGATATCGTACTCCCGTCTCAGTTTTGAATTTACATTTCATTAATCCCGCCCCCACCCCCATTCTGACACAATCTTTGTTGTCGAGATGTTCGTGAGTGTGGACAGGTACAATAAAATGAGTGGGACACTTGTATCAAACAAAAGGAATAAAGCTTTATTTTCTTTCATCGACTGTGATTGTCCAAATTGCACATATATGTAATGTCGATAAGTAGATCTAAAACAAGGAAATCTGTGTCATGTACCATATTGCGGTGCATGATCAATGTTTAATATAAAGTTGTCATGAACAGCTCCGACACCTACATGAATGGTGTTGATACAACTACAACCAGCTGATGACTAGCAGCACACACTGAAAATACATGTATAGTACAAATAAAAAACAAGCTCTTGAGATAACGTTCATTCAAGTCAAGACATTTATACACACTTGTATTCGTCACCGTGTTTACCGCCACCCGAACACCGTCCTTTTTAAAAAAAAAAAAAAAAAAAAAAAAAACATCATTTTTCTACATTTTTTCTTTTTTGAGAATTTTTTGTATATATTTTTCAGTGCGGGAAGGTAGTGAGGACAGGAGTTCCTCTTTGTAGGTTTCTACGCGCTGTATACCAATAAAATGACACTTTCTTTTGTTATGGTGTTAACAAGCGCACAATAGGAGAATGAGTGCATGGCATCAGAGTTCGTTGTCATGTCCCATCCATTAAGCAAATGTGAAATAGAATCATCACAAACCATGACTGTGTACATGAAGTATCCCTGAAGTGTCAGTCCGATTAACCGCCTTCAAGTATATGGCCTTCACACCTCATTTGTCATATGATTTTGTTGTACGATAAGTTACCTAGGGTATGCAGTAATCAGACAATTATAGTAGAGAGGGATGTCATCTATCAAGTCCATGGAAAGATGAAGATCTAGCACAAAACCAGTCAGCAAGTATTTTGCACAGCTTGTGTGTACATACATGTAACACCTACACCATCCATTCTGATTCAATGCTGGGGGGGGGGGGGAGCTATCACCAACTGTACATCAGTCACCATGTACACATGACATGATTACATCAGTCATCATGTACACATGACATGATTAATACCTTAAGATGGACACAGATAGTCAGCAACAGTTATATACACACATGATAACATAATTTTTATAACTTAGTCAAAATATTCGTCTTCATCAGGTTCATCAAATGGGTTGGTACTGACAGGCCTGTCGCCTGATTTTTCATATGGGTTGGCCATGGTTGCTGCCTTCTTTTCTAGTTTGTTTGGCATACCAGAAGGGGCAGAGCCTAGACTGGTGAGCACAGGGCTACCTGATGACACCTGCTTCACGAGGTCAGCTGCAGCTGACTTCTTCAGGGCCTCACTGGCCTGTGGGGGCAGTTCTTTAAGGGGTGGTGGCTCCGAGGTTGGTTTGACAGGAGGTGCTTCTTTTTTAACTGGTTCCTCTTTGCTAGGTGATGGCTGTTTCTCTCTACCTGACCCTGGTCGGTCCCTCTGTTGGCGACCACTTGGCTGATCCTTGTGATGATCCCGCTCTTGATACCGGGGTGAATGGGGCGTCTCCCGGGATGTGTCCCTCGGACTGGATCGGTCTTCGTATCTATCTCTGCTATGGTATCTCCTATCTCTCTCAGATTCCACATCATATTGCCTGCCCCTGTCGCGCTCTGCGTAGTGACTTTCACCCCTGTCATAACTCCCTCGTCTGTCCCTTTCATAGCTATCTCTTCTTTCCCTCTGCCTATTGTCGTAGCGGTCTCCATCCCTCTCATCATACCTACTGGACGGCCTGTCAGGACTTCTATCCTGACGTGCATCTTGGGGGCTGCCTCTCCTGTAAGAATCTGGAGAGGAATACCTCATCCTCTTGCGGCCTGAAGGATCCAGGACGGGTGTTTCACTGACCCTAGTCTGATCCTGGGGTTGGACAGTTTCTGCAGTTGTGTGTGTAGAACGGTAGTTTGTAGAAGAGCCGTTCACACCCATCTGCACACCATGAGCTACCAGGCTGGTTTTGGGCGATGTCTGTACTACTGCATGCTTGTAACGTCTTCTTTTCGTGCATGTAGAATCCTTGAATGACTTGGTAAAGTAGAGTCCTGCTGTGACTAGAAGTAAGAGACCTGTATGGGGGAATAAAATGTCGTAGTTATTAAGATATTACTCCTTGAAGTTTATGGTTTATTAACAAAATAAAAAGGTTAATGCAAGGGATATGGTCAGTGATAGGTGACCTTTCCTCCAAAACGACATGTCGCATACAGGTTTATAGTGAGAAGGACATGTGGAAATATAAATCTAGCGGCATGGCTTTTCTGAAAAAAAGAGGTGAAACGGGGATCCTACATCCATAACCATTTAGATCCTTACGCCTATGTTTGTCAACTAGAGCTAACCCCCAATTCCCTGTAGCAATATGAGGGTGAGATCGTGATGAGTATGCATACCTGACACAATGGTCTCTGTGGTCACTATATCCTGCAGAAAGCAGGGTATGGCAAAGGCCACATACAGAATGGTTTTACGCCAGACGTCAATCCAAACCAAGAAACGCCAAAAACTACAGCAACACCCATCCTGCCGCCTGAAATCAAACATACACCAGGTTTTACTTAGGTAAAGCATTCAAATAAACCATTCGAGTATTGTTTTCTCAATCAGCAGATCTAGTTTTCACACATTAGAATCCTTACTGTACATGCATGTTGACCTTCATAAGAAAGACAGTAAGGCCCTATTAAAAGATAGGAGACGTAAGGAAATTTCATCTGTTTGGGATAAACCTTGTCTAGACATTTGCCTTTTTGATCCATCAATATGTATAAGATAAGAGGTTTTCTCTACTTCCTTTGTTAAACTAAAGGTACATTGCCATGTGATTAATCTCAACATCCTACACACGTCGTACCTATACAGCAACGTTAAATCTCAGGGGTATGAAATCTCAGCCTAAAGGCGGATTTAAGCCTTTTTTAAGCTCACCAGAAAAATAACATCATGCAAAATTGACAAATTCTAGTATCCCCAAGGTGATTTTTGGCCTCCCTGTAGATCAGAAAGTGTGATACTGTTACTATTAGACCATTTGAATCACTATTTTGTAATGTAAAGATGAGCATTTACAAATCTTTACAAGGCTGCTCAGTGCACTTCCGCCTAAATGGGTTTTGGTATTTCACAATCCTGAAGTTGATACAGATCACCTATATAATTATATTTCCAACTGAAATATTAGGATAAAACTTATGTTCCAATGACAGAGAGGCCCTCTGAATCACATACCTAACGCAGTGAAAGTACTGTAAAACCTCGCACATAAGACAACCTCGGTTTATGGTGAACCCATAAAGCTCACCTGGGACCTGATTTTCAAGGTTTTAGTATTGTTCTAGTGTTATAGTACATGTGTATAATTCTCGCCTATGAGGTCCACCCTGACTTCTGGCTAATTCTTTAAGGGACTATCATCGCCTAAAGGTCGCGCCATATGTGCGAGGTATTACAATAGGTTAGTAACTTATATTTCAGACAGAGATGCCACTTTTCCTGGTTTACCAGGAATTCCTGGTTTTTGATTATAAGATTTCTGTAATAAATCATGTTAGATTCCTGGGGAAATGTGTCTCAAGTCCAGTTTTCCGTCGACCTTCGAGTGGCATCTCTGTTCAGAGATTCAGTAGATATGTACATTAGGCAAAAGAAAAATCAGTTGTTTCCAGTTACATGACTCAAATAGCTAGGGTCGGTAGGTCGGATTTTTTAAAAAAAAAAATTGATTTTGTATAGAAATGTACCGGCAGATCTATCTGATTCTTTGAAATCACAGAAAGAACATCAAAATAAGTGAGAAATGTGAAAAACATGCAAAAGGTATGCCTAACAAAGCTATTAACTGTACATCCAAAGAATGGATCCATGAAAAATTGATGAAAATTCTTTAAAATACGAAAAAAAAATCTCAAAAATTCGAGAAAATTCTCTAAAATTAAAAAAAAAAAGAAAAGTGTAGGGTCAGCCCTGTTTTGCTAGGGTCGATCGGGTAACTGGAAACAAACCTTTTTTTATTTGGTCTTAGAAGCATAGACAGGTAACAAGACGCTACAAACGTCTTCTTAAAACCCTAGAGAGGCCTTATATAGAAAACGATGAGTTATTGAACATACCGTAATCTCCCGCGTATAAGGCGCGTCTTATACGGGGGTTTTAGTTCTCATTGGATCCACAAGGGGGACACCAAGACCTTTCTTTTGATATATTACACTCCCATATAAGCTCATCTGCTGCATTTGGGGTCCAGGAGGGTCACGGGGGTCAAAACAACACATAGCTTTTTGAATTTTGAAAATCCATTCATTAGAACAAAAGTTATGAATTTTTATTTTTTTTGACCATATTCTTAAACTCTGGGTGCGCCTTATACGCGGGATGCACCTTATATGCGGGAGATTACGGTAAGTACTTATGATATCAGGAATAGCGAAGCAGAGTTATGCCAGAGGCGTTAAACGTGTGGTTTAGTAGCAAACATGTCATTTCATGTTATACGTGATTATGCTTTTTCCACTTAGTTTACCACCTATGTTGTGTCATCGAACACGTGCCCACTAACGAATAGACCAAACTAAATTAGCTCTAATATGGTACTAAACGAAATAGACACTGTCGTACTGAAGTGAGGTCATTGCATTTTCCAGGCGTTTGTGTTAGATTTATAAATGATTCACATTCATGAATATGTGAAGAGTGCAATTTTAATTTCGATGCTATATATTCTCTTTTCTCGAGGCCTGTGCATTAAAAACTTTGCACGTGTATGTCACCTCAGTTATACCAAGCAATTGCAGTCTGGAAAAGCAACGTGCATTTCACAAGGAGTGTCACAGAAACACATACACTCACGTATATAATTATGTAAAAGACTTATTTCTTAGAATCTGATAGCACATAATACTATTAATAGATGTACCGTTCATGACAGCAGCATTTATGTTTACTGAAATAGAGATATTCAAATTATTACATTTTAAAGAGCGATGGCTAAAATATGAAATTCTAGGAATGGATGTATGATTGATTTAGTGCTGGACATGCTTTTAGATTATAGCCCGGTCCATATGGTACGTGTACTCTCTCTATAACATTTAATTTGTTTGTGTAGTTGAACCCCCTGCCACTATTTAATTTGCTTGTGGCCAGATCGAATGCAAGGGTTCAGGACTTTCAGGGCTATATATGTAATAGATACAGCTGAATCATAATTGATCATACCATTTCCGGTATATACAGAATAGGTGTACTTACATGCAGGCGATGACACATTTATTAACCATCCAAATTGTTTCAAAGAATGTTAACAATATGGAGACACCCCTGCAACGAGAAAGGAAACATACTTTTACAAAAGTACACATTAGACTCGTACTCTATATGACACATTACTGGCTTCTTTACAGGAAAAGGGTTATAGGAGGGCTCTGTCCCTTACGTCCTAAAATGTCTTCAGTGAAAATGAGAGAAGTCTAGATTGCGTCGACATTTATGCATGCCGCCAAATTTCCCTTTCCTTGGTTAGCATTGCCAGCCACTCTTCAAAAGAACACCATGATGTAATGAGATTTACTCCTCAAGCTAGCAATGCTGTGCTGTGGAGAGATAGTCAAGCATTGCCATAATAGAGTCTGGTACTGCCTGACCACCTCACCACGGTCTAGAATTACCTGACTCTTTAGGGAGAATCTATCTAACGCTGGATTGAGAGTTGTTGCAACTTCACAAGATTCCCTTTGAAAGAGATGGAGACAATACTTGTATTACAGTTTATTGGTTTATTTAAATGACCTATCGATTGGTTTATACTTACATTAAGTACCAGGGTGCATATCTGTAACGCTCAAGGTCCCGCAGTAGGAGACCAGTGAACAGCCAGAGGACTGAAAGTCACAACATGTTTTGCAATCAATCTCTAAACCACACACGTACATTGTCGGAGCCCAAAGCTATACACGAATCCTTATTCCTATACTATCTTGATATTTGATATCACGTTTGTTATCTATATAACAGAAGCCTACTATTTAGCCATTTCCGAAATAAATAGAGGGTCATTGTGGTCTACCTGTTACTAATTGGTTAGAGTTTGGATCAGTGAGTTTCATGCATCTGTTTCGCACATTCTTGCATTCCATTACATAGACCAGAAATGTCATTAAGGTGATTGCAATTTGCTACATATGTCGGTATTATTGCCGTACTGTTGTTAAAGTGGTAGCTCCCATAAATGTATAACTAGTATTATGAGGGCACTTACTGATAATTGTGACGGCGCCTGCCGACCGGGAAAGGGCAGTAATATAGCGAATAGCACAAGGTTTGTAATCCTCCTGACGACCTAAGGCCTCCTCCTCGTCCTCCTCCTCCCGATCTGGATCATAGTCATACGGAGGAGGGGGAGGCTGCTCCTTCACCGGGAGGGGCGCCCTGTCTGGCCCACCTCCCCGGTGCACCGACATGACACCTCTCTACTGGCACTTCTGTAATAATTAATAAGGGGTTAATGTCACATTCACAACGGGAAAACTACATTGGACGTCACATTAGCAGGGTCGTCTTGCTCGTGGTGACTCATGGGGTTCCATAAGAAAAGCCCATAGCAGCCTAAGCGATTTTCTCTTCATCCAAGCCATATAAAACAATATAGTTGCATGGAAAAGTTGGAACTAGTATGTTTAGTCCCTTTGGCATAGTTTACAGCACTATAATTCTTGATTTTCTCAAGTTATTTGAAAAACTCCAGGGTCAAGTTATGGACTTATGGAGGCCGTAAGTTGGCCATAAGGTGATCGTTAGTCATCTCCATAAACGAGAAACGCACTCCTGATGAATGCATCCGTGTCCGAGCATAATAGTACATGTATGTGCACCAGACACACAGGGGCTTATTTCAATATCTCTGGCGACAACATAGGCTTCAAATCGCCAAGACATCCACTATATATGCCATTACATACAAGCCAACATTAGTATTTTAGCTTG
Source organism: Acholoe squamosa (assembly GCA_949317995.1). Lineage (NCBI taxonomy): Eukaryota > Metazoa > Annelida > Polychaeta > Phyllodocida > Polynoidae > Acholoe > Acholoe squamosa. The sequence goes on along the minus strand of OX439035.1, from coordinate 53,907,238 downwards.
CTACGGCTGGTCTACCAAATCCTATGTGCCTGGTTACATAGGGACAAAACTAAGGGTGGAATCTCGTCACAAATCTTAGATGTTATAATGAAATGTAATAGCCTTTACCCCAGATAAAGTGTACATTATTCCAAATCATATAGCTGGTGGTCGTAGGTACGGATGTGATTCCCTACGACTTCTCACTATAATATTGGGGCTTGTGTCGTCATCACAACCTCACCTCAGTGCAACAAGGTTGTATCTGCATATTACAAGATTTGCAGGAGAGGCAAAAGAAGTGTTGCAATCACTATAGCACACAGTTAACACAACCTTATTGCATTGGTGCCTATCACGCACACCAACTGAGATCAGTCCCCATGTCGAGTTTGTGGATAGAAGGGTAGAAAAGTGTCAGCCACTGTAGTCCCATGTCTGCTTTGAGCCCATATGTTTTGCATTGTGGTGGATCCAAAAGTGACGCACCCTATACTATATATATATATATATATATATATATATATATATATATATATATATATATATATATATATATAGGTTCATTCTTCTACCCGATTTCTAGATCCAGTTCTGGCCCTTGATGCTAAAACAGAAGAAAACTCAATTTTGTCAAAATGTCAGTTACAACCTTGTTGCACTGAGGCGACGACATAGGGTTTGGTAGGATGATAGCAGCACTGCAAGGATTAGGGCATATACTGATAGCTACTAAAGAAGGCAGCTTTTGATCAGTTTGGCAGCACCCACTACGATTTGAGGCAGTGAAGTTGTACTATAATTATATACATTTGTAGCATCCTAAATAGCAACCCCCTGTAGGCTTTATAATGAACTAGGGAACACTCAAACACAATGGCACCTGGTTCTTATTTAGGAACAAACTAAAATGTAGTTCACCCAAGTATTATTTGAAAGCCACTCTGATGGTATGTTGTCCCAGTGGGTGCCTACGACTGCTCTGTGCGACTTCATTATGTAATCACACAGGTTTTGGTAGAGTTATATTAGCACCCACATTCATATTGGGTGTAAGCGGGAGTGGAGCTGGTTCTAGTGACATGCACTGATAAGATGGCAACCAGCTTGTCCCTGGAAGTGGATGTTATCCAGGGACAAGGTACCCATCATTACAATGCCTTATCAGTGTGTTTTGCCACCTTTGGCATAATCATGCAGCGAAATTCAAAATGGTGGATCCACTGGGTATGGGTCTAGGCTCCTATATAGAGCCTATGAATGTAAGTCTATAATGGCACCTTAGTAAGTGACATTCAGATATTAATTTTCACTACGATTTAAGGGACTGGAACTTTATCCGTTCTGAAATAACCTCCAGACTCAAATTGTCCCTCTCCATGGAGGGCATTGTAATATGGCAATTTAATTGCTATCATTCTAAAATGTCCTCTTGGGGCTTATTTAAAAAAATACTGACGACAACATAGTCCTTAAAGCGTAAAAGAAATCAATATATGCCAAAACACCACAAGTTTATTAGTTAGACTGCTATGACTGGTCTACAAAGTCCTATGCGAATGATTACATAGGAATCAATCTTAGGGCTGACTCTCTAATGACTGCATGCCTTTCGAGTAAGGTACATTTTGTATACAAATCACCAGTGAATTTTCAGATTGCCAGAAATAGTCTTCCTCTATGAACGTTGAGTGACAAAAACATTCATTTGTGTAACCTAGCATATACATGGTTGAACTATGTGTATCATACATACACCAGTGTGGTCGTATTTCGTCCCTCTATCAAGTTTAATCAATTTCATTAGGACATGGTTGTCATGGGAACATTTCCTTTGAACGGCCATATGGGATGGATATTTGACATTTTCCTGATGTAATGAGTGGAGTCCAATCTTGAAGTCATTATCTGATTCTTGATATTCCAATTATTAAGGTCTACAAAAGTGCCTGGTTGCTCAAAAAAATGGGGAAATGGGGGGAAATAGGAGAAAATAACCCTTTTTTTTTTACCAACTAGGCAACTTTGAAATGCTTTGTAGACCCAAATAATTGAAATATCATGAAACAGAAAAAAAAACGTCCCCAGATAATGACTTCAAGATTAGGCTCAACTCTTTAAATCAGAAAATTATGTCAATTGTACCTCCTATAAGGCTGTTCTAAAGGAAAGGAGCAAAAAAGAACTAACGATTCCATCCACACAATCATAGTGTCAACAATCCCCTTTTCCTTGTAAGCTGGGGGTCACGGGACCAGGATAGCCAATTGTGACAGAGATGAAATATCAGAATCTACTTATTTCTATGTACAATTTTCGTTTTAGATATACATTTTGTGTAGATCACGTCAAATGAGGCTACATATCCTAATACATTTTAGTCGGTTACATTGGACTTTTGTATTAAATCATGCTAGGAGTAGAGTCCCGAAAAGATGATGTCAGGAAATGTGAGACTCTACTCTGTATAACAGAATTATGCTGATCAAGTACAGACGCTTATACAGCAATTTCTAGGAATAAAAAGTATTCGAATAAAGATTCTACACATATACATATATTCATTCTAACACCAGCTTTGTCAACCACAATGCGTCAATAGTCACTGCACCTGTGTGTCAATCAAATACCTACACTGTAAAAATATTCCGTTGAATAGACGGAGATTTACCGTTTAATTTTGCAATGAATCTCTGTAATTTCAAAACCAGTGTAACTCTGTAGATATTGACCATATAACACAGAAATCCTGTAATACAGTACAGAGAAACACCCTTTTCCTGAATACGGTGAAACCATGTATATATCAAAGCATTTACGGTGATGCACAATATGGCACACTTACAATGAATCTCCGTAATTTCAATTCAGGTAAAACTCTGTATATATTGACCATATAACAGGGAAATCCTGTAAACCAGTACATAAAAACACCTTTCTACTGATCATTTACACTGAACCACAGTGTGGCATGACTTACAATTAATTCTGGTTAAACTCAGTAGACAATTGAGCATGTAACAAGGAAATGCAGAAAATCTGTTCTGAAAAATACCTTTTAACTGAATGCTCTGAAAGCTGGTATGTATCAAAACACTTATGATAATGCACAGCATACTGCAGTTTCTCAAATTGAAAGTAGGTGGTGCCTTAGAAAACAATATCCCATTGATATAAAAAGTTAATTGTGTTGATTCAATATATGTGTGTCTCTAACCATTTATGGAGGATCACCGTAAAATTTTACGGGGAATTATCACAGTGATTAATTACAGTCAAGTACTGTGATATCCATCAACTATATGCTGATTATCCGTAATCCACCTCAGTGAAACACCGTTTATCAATTTACGGGGAAGCACCGTTTTATGTATTGTTTAGGTTGATCACACCAGGTGGCACCCTCTTTCATGATGAGATTTTCTTATAGGCATTCTACTCTATTGACATTTTTGCATGTCCTAAAATAATATTAATTTAAAACTTCTCAATTAAATGCAGTATCAATGTTGATGGCTAAATATAGGGCTGTTAGAATATGCTTAATGGTGAGATAATCTATTTTTGTGTGATATTTTGATGAGACAAACACCTATTTTGTGGTGAAAAGAAATATATATGTCCACACTGTCATGCATGTAGCTTTGTACCAATCCTAGAGTGCTTTTTGCCACTAGGTTGAAATTACAAAGTGTGATGAATTATTATATGATGCTTTCATGGAGCAAAGTATTGGATCACAAGTGAAAGCAATCATAGAAATACCATAATAATTCATTCTTTTGATACCATATCAAAATGACAGTGATTTCAAGTATTCAGGTGAAATTACGGTGATTCTCAGGCATACGTGGGTCCTGGACATTTTCCGCTATAGTAACAGTGATTTCAAAATAACGGTGACCGTAGTTATTACTGAGAATGGCTGGCACCATGGGGTGCCAGTGAATCACCGTTTTTGGGGTAACTGAGAATTATTGTAAAGTCAAAAACGGTGAAACAATGTTTTTAGGTAACAGAGAAGTACCATTTAAAAAATGGTGACTTTAGGAAAAACGGTGACCGTAAAAAATACGGAGATTTGCTGGCACCGCGGGGTGCCAGAGAATCTCCGTTTTTTCAACGGAATTTTTTTTACAGTGTACTAGAATAATACAACACACGACCTGGAGAATGCTTGACCTGTTTTAGGGACCCATCTGAATCCATAACCAATAGTATGCACCATTGTAGGATCACACAAATAACTCTCTATGAGTGAAATAGAACATGGACTGTACTTTGTCTATATGACCTTATTTTTGGGTTAACAGTCCGAGTATATAGGCCCATATTTAGGGAGAATGATATGGGGGCCATATATGTGTCGGGGTATTCTTGAGGGAATGCAGCTGGTACTGGCAAGGGTTGTACATTTATGTAATATCAAAATGCCTATAACACATTGCTGAATATTCCACACTTGACCCTGAGTCCCGGGCCTATAGTATTATATGCCTATGTGACATAAATGAAATACATAGTGCCTACAAGGCTGTAGTGTACATAGGCCTACAATGAATGTACAACATACAGGGGGTCCATGGCCGGTGTCATCGAAAGCTTGACCCGTGAAGGCAAAATATCCTCCACGAGAAAATGATGATCAAGCCCAACCCCAACCTGATGCACAACTTTACAACTTTGTCAAATTCGGTCCCACATTCCCTATGAACCATGCGGTAAGTGTGACTTGCCTGTGTAGACTATGGCCAGACCTATGTCCATTTAGGTGGGTATTCACGACTGGAGGTGCTCGAAAGCTATCCTCTCTCCAACTATACGATGGTGAATATACATGGTATAATATGTATGTACATGTACACCGTATGGGGGCACATGCCTGCAGCCGCTGTAATTAGCTATGGGGGCGGGCTGTAGGGAGAGGCGCTTCATGTTGACGGTCAATACACTGCATGATAAGAGGATCTGGCTATACAGTTGACACCTTTCACAAACTAACTTGTAGACCATAACTATATGTAGTCTGAATTATGAACTTAGAAAAGGGACACTTGATGAGGGAGGGGGGGGGCATGTTTCATGACGATTTTGATTTAAGAAATGTCGATGTCCCTCTGTTATCATTAAGAAATGTCCCATGCATTTGGAAAAAAGAAAAGTCCACGTACCCCGTCGATTCTAGGTAAATTTCTATGTCCCATATTACTAAGCTGCAACATGATACATGTCACCTTGTCATATCCATTTAGTCATGATGTATTCACACGCGCACATTGGTAAATGCTAAGTTTTCACTCGAACAATTATTTCGATTTTGCCAAGCTGATACTCGGTTCAAATGAGGAAAAATGATCAGCGGGGCCGTAGGAAGGGGGGGGGGCTGCCCCACCCCCAATAATGAAGAGGTTCCCTATTTAAGCCTATATCAAAATATAGCGCCCCCCCCAACCGAGACCCCTGCCCCCCCCCCCAATAATATTTTGCTTCCTACGCCCCTGATCAGAAAATACATGTATGGTGGGTGATTGAAGCCATGCAGGCTGTGCTGATGGCCTTTGTTGTCAGTTAATAGGCTGCGATGCCATGCGGGTTTGTATTGATGACTGGTATAGGGATGCATAACGTAACGAGGGTCATTTCAATACACCTGTCACCATACTAACTAGGCTATTTGGATTATTTGCAATACTAGCTATATTTCACATGAGTTCAGCATAGTTATATGAGATGGGACTCTGGGTATAGTACATTGCATACGTAAAGTACTGTAATCACAGATATTTCTGCTTGTCTAAATTTTCGCTGTAACGTGACAAAAGGCTATTTCACTTGAACATAAATTCGCTGACAAACAAAATACTTCCAATGCATAGGCTACTGGTAATAAAATACTTTCTTTAAACTAGAATACACTTTTTACTTTAATTTGCATATTAAGTAAGTAATAGATGATGGCATGTGATTGTGGGATGAACTATAATCAGCTTGTCTCAGACATTGTGTGGTGAGGTCGGGTGGGCCTATGGGGTGAGGTCGGGTGGATATGGGGTCATAAAGTTTGGGTTAATAAAGTGCAAAAATATTTGCTGAATATATAAATTCACTGACTTTTAATTTCCGTGAAATCTGTGAAAATTTGTACACAGTGAATTCAAATGTGATTACAGTATATCAATCATTATGATCTCAATATTACCTTCGCCTGAAGCGAAGGGCCTTTGCGCCGCGCCCTATCGGTTGAAGAACAATGTTGCAACGTTTATATACCGGTACTTGATATAGTGCTTGTTCTCTCTCATTCATGCACAAATGGCAAATGTTACCCAAGAAGTGTCTATTTTGGAGTGTATACACACCTTGATGCCTAATACATGTGCACTGTATACGTTTATAAAACGGCAGCCCATTCACTGCTGCACAATAGAAGTGACCTTGAGTGCATTATAGGAGTACAGTGCACGCCTGAGCAAGGTCACAGCTTGTCTATCCTTCCAGTGGGATATCAGAGGCTTAAGACTTTTAATCAATGTGATGAAAATGCTAACATGTTTTATAAAGACAATAGACAACTCATTCTTCATGTATTGACTCTCTGTTGGACTATAACACACTCTGGTCTCGACATGAAGAATATCGTTGTCTATTATCTAAGTAGTGCATAGCTACCAGACAGGTACTAACCCGATGTCCCCGGCTTACAGCAAAGGTGGGTGGGGCTGTCTCTCACTTACCATGTGGCATATATGTATCTAATCCCATCCATCTCAAGCAATGGCAAATCCAGTTTCCGTCCTAGCTGTGTCAGATATTTTGCATCCACCACAGATAAGTGATTTGACTGTAGCTCTACCAAAAAAACTGTAGCACTAATGTAGCGTGGCATGCAAAATCCCGTTACAGTTTTGCCACTTGGTATGCTGATAACCTGCCACTGCTCTAAAACAAGGTGTATATATAGGACCTTTAATTTGTGTCTAATAATGGCCCCTGGTTGTACCTTTAGTCAGCTTCGACCCACATAGGGATCTTGTATGGACACGCTTGGGTGAGTTCTGCTGAACATTCTTAGTCAAGGCCATAGCTTGAGTATACCAAGATCACAAGACTGAGCCACATACGGAATATGCCTCTCATAGTTCCCACTACCTGCCTGTTGTATAGGCCTGTAGAGGTCATTGCTGTAACAAGCTTCCATTTCAAATTAGAACACGCTTCCATTTCAAACTAGAACACACCTTATAAAGTGCCTACCTGTGCTCGCCCGAAGTGTATTGCCCTATCGTACTCCTGGTCTAGATTTAGTCTCTGGGCCCACTTACCCCACCTAAAACGGTCTGTGTATAGGCCCATAATGTATATTTGGACACTTATCCACTAGTCCATTGGTATCATTCAGTGCTGCCACCTAAAGTTGAAAGCAAATGGCGGGCCAAATGGTATCGCATACAGAGGGGAAATTCGGTGATAAATGACCTCTGGAAAAAGAGTAAGAGGGCTGTATTAGTAAATACTAATAGTATTAGCAGTGCAGGGAATAGCAACAACTAAAGCAAACCTGAAATGACTTGAAAACAAGTCCGAGGGACTTGAACTCAAGTTCCATGACTTGTGTTTAAGACAGTCCTGAGACTTGATGCAGAGGCCCAAGTCCCAAGGACTTGAAGGTAAGTCCTGGGGACTTGACAACACGACATAGGGACCTGCTAGGTATTTCTCAAACACTACGAATTGAGACTGCCCACTACGAATTGTACACCCCTTACAAACCAGTCCACTCGTAGTGATTGACCTCAGGGGTGATTATGTATTACTTATTACACGACTTCTGTGATTTTGGGAGCTTTTTCTGGATATTCCCATGCACAGACCTGTCGATATTGTATGGCATGATGCAGGCATCATTACTCTTTTAAGGCGTGCGGTTATCCAAGGATAACAGGCACCCCGTGCGGTTTTCCATCATTATTTTGCAATGAAATAAAAGAATTTGGTACATGCATTGATATGTGCCCTAGCATTTCCTATACATATATAAAACAATTCTTTTTAAAAAAAATCCGACCTAACGACCCTCCCTATTCAAGTCATGTTACTGGAAACACACATTTTTTTTTTTGGCCTTAGGTACAGCACGTGATAATCCCAAGCTATAATCATATGCATTTTTATCTTGACAAGCTGGGATCAGATTAGTCTGGTCTGTTAACACCAGAAAATGCTGTTTGAGTTATTTTTGTGACAAAAGCACCAAATTTGGTAGATAAGAAAGATAAAACATAGTCTCCTACTGGAACTAGAAGGGTAACAATGAATCCTTTGAAGCCCGGGTATCATATCGTCCAAATAATCAAGCATTCGAGTCAGTGTTTGACAATGCAGTTGGAGATGTCAGCAGATAACCTATGCTGCTGCAATGCCTGGAACCCTTCATTTGAATCTCTGAATCGAGACGTCAACTGTTCAGTATAATTATATAGGTATCACAGTGCAGAAGGTACTAGGGTAATGGCAGTTACCCCATCCAACACAAAAGGCCATATGCAAACAAGTGTGAACACTTTTCCTCATTCTATGCTTTTAATACACTATTTTACTTTGTACCCGGTAATAGTATTACAGAATCTTAGCTAGGGCATGGATTCTTAATGAGACAAGACCTTGAGTTACTACATTATTTGGATTACAAAATTTTATTGCAAACAAACTTAGTTACCCTAGTACTGACAAATCTAAATCCTCTCTATACTACTGTTTTAGGCAATGTCAGCCTACAATTATTAGGTCAGATAATTGTGCATGCTGTAGTACACCACATCTAAACAACTTAGCAGTACTCGAATTGGTAGAGATACTTTGCTATCTCCCCTTTGAGCTCTGTATACTACATATGGGATCTGTCATGTAGGATGGGGCAACTGTCTGCCACTGCCAGTTAGGGTGAGCCCCACTAATGTCGTTAGAAAATAAGTTTCGTTCCAACAAGAGGGGGGGGGGGTGCGAAAAGTTTGTGGTTTTGTATAGATAATGACCCTAGGATTCATACCGTATATCAAAAGTTCTCCGCTCACCTCTCTGCAGTTTTTGCGTAGGTCAAGGTCAAGTTTCCCTCTTTATTCCTATATAAAGCTGTAAAACCTAGTAATTAATTTTATGTTTTCTGTGGATTAGGATAAAAGGCTAGAGGAGGGTAGATGTGAGTATGATAGAAGTCCCCGATATAGGTCAAGGCCTAACAACCTAATTATTGCAAGCTGATTAAAACACTTACCAGCCTACATATGATTATTTCAAGAGTGAGTTCTACTGGGGCTGACACTCTCTTTAGCTCTGAGTCTAAGGCCCCAATGAAAGGAATTTACATGGTAAAAGATAAAATAAAAGTCCCACTCCTTATCATGAAGCTTAACGTATGTAGAATCCATATGGTAAATGCTTTAAGCATGTGTGGTGAAAAGGTGAGAGCTAAAATAAATATGGTTTGAGAGGTAATTCCATCAGGTTTCCTTAAATATAGGTCTCTATGGGCACCAAGATGGTGGATAGAAGGATGAAACACGGGTGTAATGATATGATAGGGAGTGGGAAAGAGCCATCTAAACAATTTATTGATGTAGGAATAGGCTTTATAGCCAAGGGAGTGGTTTTTTAGCAGTTCTGGAATTTGCCACCAGGGGGCTTTTGAATTTGCATAATTACATATTATAATTTATGCCTGAAACTATCATTGCTATGGGATTTACTATCTCAAATTTAAGAGTGACTGGACATGTGTGGCCTTTTTTTTTTAATGTGGCATACCCTAGCTGGCTTCATGGACAAGGCTATGGCTAGCTAATTTTGTCAATTTTGACCACCCATAATTTAATAACTGCTGCGTGAAATGAACCCAAAAGAAAAGGTAGGGTGTCCTCTATATATGAGAAATGTAATATATCTAAAATCAAACTGCTGAGTTAAATATCTATCAAGTTGTATATGGCCTAAACATGGAAGAATGGCCATCTGCATGAGTTGAAGGTTTGGAATTATTGAATGATTTTTCACTTTTAGGGGTATCTCATTCCAATTTGCAAGCAACTGAATGCAGTTAAAATCCATTTTTCTGTAGTACCCATAAATTATCATATAGTATGAGTAAAATGTTTCCTAACATATAGCTATAATGTATTTGCTTTATGAGCATCCTGAAAATGTTCCAGTGGCTATGAGTTCCCAATTGGTTTTAACGGGACTTAAACCATTGAATTTCAAACTCGAGCTTTCTAATGAATAAGGTCTCAACTACCTGTTTTGGGTTTCAGGAAACTATCTGGTGTACCTAGTATATGTCACATAATGTATCCTGGCTATTTACCCTCAACACAGGCGAGCATCTCCGGATCTTAGTGATGTGAAATGAAAAAAAAAAAGATCCATCTCATTTTTGATTGTTTTAGTTTTGGGGCATTTCATCTCATCCCAGATGACATTCCTCTGATATACTGATTGGGTGAGACCAACCCTGCCCAGATATGAGGAGGAAATCATCTTATTATGAAGAGTTTGTTAAATAATCAAAATGGTCTGTATGTAACCTTATCCAGAATTGCTGTTAGTCTAAACCTAAAGGGGTTTCTTAGTTGTAGTGCATGTGTATGTACAATGATTAAATGATTATTTACAAAAAAGTCTTCATCATTCTGTAGTATTGCCGTCCACCAGCTCATGTTCTCCACATGCCGACAATTGATGGCCTCATGATGACACATGTAATTGGTGGGGGATAAGTCCCATACCTGAGGTGTGGTCCATCGGCGTTCAGCTAAATATCTGCACAACATGCGGCCATTTTGCCATAGGCTGTCAACAGATGGTGTTAGGGTTAGGTCTTGGTATGTGCGTGTACGAATAGACTTGTCAATTCCCATTAATTTGTCTTAATTTGGATCATAATACTTGGCCATAAATACATTATGTGACATGATTGGCAATAGAATCAGCAGCCCTCTAGATTTGGTGACAGTACAAGCATAGGAAGGTGGACACCGAACATTAGGGAAATGCACATTAGAGGCCTACATATATACAGAGGATTATTTCCACCACTGGATTTAATCATTCAGGAAAGAAAAGACGAGCATGTGGGATTAAATCTAATATACATGTAGTATATACAATGGGGCCGAAAAGTAGTGGTCAGTAAACTCAGTAAAATGGTTTCTTTTCTCCAAATGCATCACAGAAAAAAAAAATATACTTCAGTTTTAAAAGTTCCAATGGGAAGTCAGTCTGGTAGACTAGCCATCCGTCAAAAAGTTTATGATTAAAGATCAAAACAGCCTAAGTTATGCTTATGAGAATATGGTGATAGACACATATTTTCAATTGTTGAAAATCAGACGTGGGTCATGAAAGTGAGAAAATATACATGATGAATAGAGCAGCAGGGGAAAATAAGAAATAAATTATATCACCATCACAGGTGAGTTCTTACTGGGTCAGTACCGATTCGTTGTGCGTTTTTGTCCTGTGGAGGCATTAAGCAGAGGTCCATCAGTATGAGGTCACGTCTAGCACCTGGCCGCAGGAGGAGGAGGAGGAGGATGGGCGAGGCACAGGTTGACTACTGGCAATGTGATATGGATTATGTGGACGACAGTACATAGTTCTACTGTGTTAACATTCAACTGACATTCCAATAGATCATAGATAAGGAAAACAACCACAGAAATGGACGTTATACAGCATCACACGTGCCAATGGTAAGTCTATAGCGGATTAATGGTGGTACATTGGCCATATACCATGGAGGATGTATATGTATATCACATGGATGGCTACAACATCAGATCCCCTTCTCTATTGGGAACGACATCGTCAGCATGTGTATACATTGTATTTGAAACACAGATATAGTTCAACATTAAATTAATACTTTTGCATACCTGTGTGAATGTTCTATGACAGTTAGCATACTTCTATCCATGACCAGTGCCTCTATATCAGTAGCATCAAGTAAAGGTTAGTCATTGACTAATATTCATCTGTCTTGATTATTATATATTGATACACAGTTCATTACCACTGTATACTCCGACTTTAACATGGCTATACATGTTTTGTGCGTCTTTGCTCAATAAAACACGATGAGGTACATGTACTCACATATAACCTGCCGTACAAACATTACTAGTATTACTGTACCGTAATATTGAAGATTACCATCTAATGCTGACCTCTGGCCGTGGAAAGGTCACATGTTCAGAGCATGTGTTAACAAGTGTCACTTCTGATCAGTGCACAGAGTTAGTTATGGAACTGCAGGTTCACTGCAATGTAAAAAGTCAATAGCCTACCTCTGACATAGCGGAGTTGGACTAGTAGATTGTAACAGACCTTTTTTTAATAGGGTCTAGCTTTAAGGCTTCCTGAATATACATGGGGGAACAGAGAACTCGTCTTCTACATTACATTGAGAGTGATTCTAATTAAATGACTCAACAAGCGAAAACACCCCGCATTCCATTTTGGGTAAAAAGGTAAAAATAACATTTTCTAAGCAAAACTGGCCCATATTGCCTGTTTCCGATTGCCTTGGTAACCATTTCGTCAATCTAAATTTAGATATTTTTGTGCCAATTTCTGGGAATTTCCACCAAGAATCCGACTCTGAAGACAGACATTGAAAAATTGTACTAGATCAAAATCTATGATAAAATCACCTTATTATTAGGTATTTTTGGTGAAAAATGCTGATTTATTATTCTTTTATAATGCATTTAGAGTGCATATGTCACTTTCTGATATTAGTAACAACTAATGTTCAAGGAGGGGTTCTGACATAACTATGAATATTTTAGCCAATGATGTCTCATTTTAAAGATCTTGAGATGAACTTTGATAATGCATTTCCCTGCAGAAGAGTGTTTTTGCTTGCCTATAGTCACCTATACAGAGTAGCGATTGATACAAATGACTGACCATTCTTCTTCCAAAAGGAGACTGATTCTTAATTCATACAAGGGTTAGGACAACCATAAATACCCGGGTAGATCTCAGTCCAGAGAATTGGGGAAAATGCATGCATCAACCTATCCTGATATTGCTATATAATTTCATGTGATGGGGGAATCTACACGCAAAGAGCCATTGATTTTGACATCGATCGCAACAGAACCCCGTTATAGGAAAGCCACGAAAGGCAACAATGCAGTGTTTCATCCCCTTCCTCACTAAAGGAAAACATTCATGAAAATAGAGGGGAGGACAAAACTTGTCAAAGTGATTCATTATGATTATTCATTTGGAGAAAACCACTCCGCCTTCTTATTACCACTGCATATAATTGTACACTATATTATTTCCATCTTCATCACTTCAAATAATATGACGGTAGGTAGCATAAAGAAACAAAGAGGCGCGAGGGAAATTGCCCAGTAATGTGAAGGGAGGGCATATGGCTTGTACATGGAAATCCCCTCCCCCCCTGCCATATCCACACTATGCCATACTCTGCATGCCATTTTGTGGTTATACAAGCTATCTATTGTGGGTTGTTGATGGTCGCCGGACACGGTTCGATGGATCAAGAATCAATTTCCTAGCTGAAAGGCAGGTTCTGAAGCAGTTACTGATGGCCTACTTGCCAATCAGGTCTATACTGGCAGGTTGAAAACGCGGTCACGGCATGCCAATCCACTTAGGGTATGGTATGGTGCCTGGGGTTAACATGAGGGGGTGGCTGAATAAATCTAAAACACGCCAGTGAATTCCCAATACAGTGAATTTTTCTTTCCTTTTTACAGACTCCCACTGACTGACAGCGACTATTCATACTAAACATGACCACCTGGTGATAAGGGACACTGTGTGGACTTCGGACCTGTCGGACCTCATGGTGTGTTAGTATTGGTTCTTATTCTGCGGCTTCAGTATGTCTGGGATATCAAGGCTAATCGAATTTCCCGGACATCATGATTATATCATAGCTTGATTTAACATTTGGAATGAGAAAGGATAGAATGCATCACGGTGAGAATAATACAATGGGAGTTATTCACCGGAAACCAACTGGGGGCTGATATGGATACAAAATGACATTATCTAATTCCTTATTGCAGAAAAAATGGCCTTATATGATATGGGCCTACATATACTGTAGAAGCCTACATGAAACTAGTTCTATATCTATCTGTGGCAGCTACGATGAAGGTGACCAGCTGTAGACTAAGACACTAAGACATGAAATGCACTCCCCTGTGAATTACAGTTTAGGCTACATGATATAGGACCTAGAAGCCAGCCGCAGTCGTAATTGTAAAGTTCTAAGCCACGCTAAGGAAAAGACAAACATGGAGATTTTGCGGAAAGCCATATCTATGCCTTCCTTATGCAGCCAAGATACTGTGATCCCTTTCTCCTGCACACGAGGACATCGTCCCTCCCCAGGACCATTGCCCAGAAACCCTAGCACCGGATGGGATGACGAACCGGAAGTGAGCAGCTCCAAGTGTCTTAAGGACCCAGGGCCAGGGGGTCACAAACGGAAACCACTGTCACGCGGCTTTGTGAAACGGCGGATAAAGGTAAGATCATAAATTATCCATGTATTATTGGACATTAATGGGTACATCAGGGACAATACGCTTCCCTTAGGCCCCCTATCTCTATAAACCCGCCTATCCTCACTCATTGTAGTTCCTGGATGACACGGGGCACACTTTAGGCCTTACTGTGTTGGCTGGGTGAAGCACCCTTGATACTTCAATGGAAAGTTTAAAAAAGATGATAAAGAATTCTCGGTCAATACTAAAAGCTGTTGCAATGTTTTATAATTCATAATGTCTCTGCATGAGTAAAGGTTTAGTTATGATGTTATGGTATCTCGTGTGATCGTTAAAGATTTAACAAATTCATATCCTTCACCCACACATGCATGATACACAGAGGCAGATTTAGACGAGGGTCGTGGGGGGGGGGGGCGTGCCCCCCCTCCTTTTTGCTAGTACTTAAGAGTTTACTTGCAAATTCAACCCAAGAATTTGCTCAAAAATAAAGGGTGCGGCCCCTCCTTTTGGACCGCGCCCCCTCCCTTTCCAAATCCTGGATCCGCCACTGCATTCATATACAGTAAAGTTATATTACATATGTTATTTGGATGACATATTGGAAGCAGTGTTCAAAATAGACAAACATCATGTCAAATATGTGACAGGAAAATACCCTAGTGGCCATCTGCATAACTAAACTAGTAGTTCTAGTGGCCAGTGGTGCCAGTGGCCAGTCATGGAATCAGACGTGTTCCTGTTGTTTGCGCCATAGAAATACCAAATTGCGACAATCACATTTTCAGATACCAAAGACATGTAGCTTACAGCAAATTATCAGGGCCTCTGACTGGCAGTTGACTTGTAAGTGGTCCAGCTCATATCCTACAATGTTGTTTGCAGAGCATTTGACAGGCAGAGCCCAACTTCACTTTACTATGTCAGTTTGGGCCCCCTGATGTCACAATGTCGCCAAAATTCAAGGCTTAATGTCTCATGTTACTTTTTTTTAGGGAAAATGACATGTCTTAAAATACTGCCATGTCTCAAAATTCACGGCTTCAGGTCACATGTCACTCTTTTTAGGGAATGGGCATATCACATGCCACTTTTAAAAGGGGAAAATGTCGGAATGTCACCTCAAAATGGCCAAATGTCGCCATGTCGTTTTTAACCCCTTGGGGGCCACTCAGTTGGTTGCAAATTCGATACTGCTAGTTTTAGAGATTATGAACTCAGACGGACTTCATGGACGGTATATGTTTTCCTTATTTGTTGTTATGAAATATGGCTAAGTCCTAAATTCTAAACAGTATGCATTGCTCGATTCTTATACTTTTGAGGGTAAGCCCGAGATGAATTTCAAAACCCGACCAGGAATGGCTCTTTCTAAACTGATGATGTTTGGCAACCCTGGCTTAAGCACGCCTGAACACCTCCAGGCTGTTACAGAGTGATGGATTCTACTCTTTTCATACAACATATAGTCATAATGGATCACCACCATAACAATCCATCTCTATAGAAAAAAACAGCCATATACCTTTCTATAATCAAAAAATGATTATCAAGAAAATCACATTGGTATAAGTTATTATTACACTGACTCAATATTTGATATAGCAGATACAAGTTTGTACGGGGTACACGTGAAAGGTTTCGCAGTTACTGCTGGAATGGCACTTTTTTGAAAAAGTGCCCTTTTATAGTGCCTGTCATGTGACCACAGTTGACCAATCACAGCAAGGTAGTGTTGCTATGGTTTGTTTGTGGAGGAACGGTTGCGAAGGCGGCATGTACCGGGTCCTCTGATTGGTTCCTCGTCCCTGGGGGTTAATTTGAGGAACTGGGCGGTTTCACCTTAGGGGATCCTCAGACTGCTTTGAAATAAAAATTATTGATATAGCAGATACATGTGGGGCTAATACCTGCACCACGATATCAATTTGACATCTGATTTTTTAAAGGAATAAACTCTGATCACTTCGGCAATGGCTAGGGTTAATCGGTTACAGAGTCTCTCTCTGTATACCGGAGGTCTATTGTTCAATTGCCCTGAATACAATTGCCCTGAATACCATGCAATGGAGATAGCCTCTGAAGATATGACACATACTGATAATTGCATGTGGTAATCTACTTCAGAGACTTTGTACTTAATTTACCACAGAATCCGGTATGTCGATTTGAAAAACCCTTCTGAAACTTTTAATCAATCAAACTTGTATTCAAAAACGTTTTCTGTTAACGTTGTGTGAGAGCCTTTTTAAAAAACTTAAAAATCGTGACTAACAAGCGTTTTTACTAACGTTGAAAAAAGAACGTTGAAAAACGTTAACGTTGTCTCAGCATAAGAAAAATGTTTTTCACAAATATATATTGGGGTAAAGTGACCATGAGTCATCCACCTCGGCCTCTTTACAACCTACTAGTTATTCTAGGATCTTTGTAATAGTGGGAAAACTTGCAGGGGTCATCTCAAAATGGATATAAATATTACCCAGATGTCTTACTCTTTCCATCCAGCAATGTTACAACTTTCATACCCATAGTCATGGAGCTCTTTTAGCACCCATTATTCAATAGATGTGAATTTCCATTCATCAGAACCATGAGTCGGCCACTGTGGTACCTTGAGTCAGCCACATCATAAAATGACTCAACTTCATAGTAAAGAGTGTACTTATGAAGCAATACAAGGAAAATGTTTATTACAGGCTGAGTGATCTTGGTCAGAGTGTTTCTGTAATGATTTTACTAATTACAATGCTGATTATCACTGTTCCTTGGGTAAACATAAATTATAGCAAACTTGTCCCCATTTATCAGCTGTCAATTATTTCAAAGTGTCAATCTATCAGAAGAATATAGTTGATTTTGTTGAAAAATAATGGATAGTGTTAGATTCACTTTCCCAAATATGGAATGATAGAATATGTTGAGCTGTAGCACCTGCTATCAGTGTTAATAGCTTAGAACCCAATGAAATGGTCACTACTAAGTTAATTTTGGACCAAAAAGCAATAATGGCGACTCAAGGTACATGTATAGTGGCCGACTCAAGGTACATGTATTGCTCAAAGACACCTTGGGTCAGTCTTATCATACCATGAGTCAACTCCTACACAGCAGATTGTTGACTTTTGCACTGAACACTATAAAAGGAATAATTTCAAGTTAAATGATGTTTACAGAGTTTGAATGCAATGCTTTATTCCAATTTTAGTTAGAGTGAACTCTGTTACTTGTTCAATATCACATTATCACTAATCTATCATTTTGTTGCTGGAAAATCATCGGAAACCTATATCTGACTTCAAGATTACAAACTCTAGTGTCATCCAGAGCTCCTGGAAGGTGCTAGACTTATATTCCAAAGAAATGCTAAGATAGCTTATAGCATATCTTGCTATATAGCATCAGTGCAAATAGCTTAGAATATACTAATATATTCATTAAGACCTTCATTTTGTGCCCAAAACCAAGCAAAATGGCCGACTCAAGGTACCTGGACGACTCAGGGTCACTCTACCCTAACCAAACGTTCTCAAACGTTTAAAAACGTGGTTTTTTTTTTGGTTTTTTTTTGCTGTCACCACGCACTGCTCACCACGCCTCCTGAGCCGTGCTCAGGACCCACACCTGGAGTGTCCTGTCACCGCCACGACACCTGGTGTCATGGGCCGGCTGTTTGGTGGTGGGGGGGGGGGGGGCGGAGGGGGAATAAACCCAGGTAGAAAGCTGGTACATACACAGGGTGGGTGGGGTGGGGCTATGTATTCTAGGTAGGCCCATACCACCGTGACTTAATTTACTAGTAATCGGAGGGGGCCATATTTTATTGGTGTCAATCTCCTATGTAAATATTTATTGACACCTAATCAGTGTCTCTCATTGACCCATTAGGATAGGAATGTCTGGTGATTGGTCCAGTATAGTCCATATCAGCTAAACCACATGATTTTATCACGAATTATCAGGACATTTAGACAATCCAATAAGTATTGTCAATACCATAAAGATGACAGAAAAGTGTGCATTACTGCCAATTACATAAACGTTGCATAATTTGATTCGTTCACGTTGTAAGACATTACCTTCTGTAACGTAACAAATGAAATACAATGTACATCTAAAACAAGTACATGTACTGACATAGTGGACCATCGACGGTAACCATGGAAACGGTTGTGGCCAGTTTGACTAAGTGCATGTCAGAGCCGGACACACCACAGGGAAGGATGGGTGGGAGGCAACATGATCGTCTCATGTAGCTCGTCATAGGGTCATTTTATCACATCTGGATTTCCCATTACTAAGGGACATGTGTGAACTACTCTGTTGGGAAGGGATTTTTAGGATATTGTGAGATAAGGAGTAATCATTACATCGGGACCATGTGCTTGAAGGATATGTTATATCTATTGACGCTACCATGCAAGATGTGGGTAGGTAGCCTCGTGTTCATAGTGTTTTAGCTCACATACACAAAAAGGAAATATGGAAATAAAGCAAAATGTTCTCATCCATTCTTCAATTAAAGGTGTGAACTGGCAAGTTCTTTTTTCTGAAACTGCGTGCGTGTTGCGTGTGACACCGTATGATGTTATATCAATTCTAATCACTCAGTCATGCATAGTAGCTTTCCTATCCATGCTGCAACGTTTATGTTCAAGTATTGATGTTGAAGTCTTGGGTATGTTTCAGATGATTAACGATCACCAAATGGCCCTACAATCACCAAAATACTACGATGATCACAGAATCTGAATAAATCGTAGGATCTTTCTTTGATATATACAGCATTGTACAGGGTTTGGGTTCATATGTATACAATTGTTATATTTCTACTATAGTTTTTACCAATGCGAGATTCCTTTCCACGCATCTTAACATTTAATTATAGTGTAGTTGGAAACATAATGCTGATGGACAAATCGTACTATAGATGATCGTTTGAGACGAAAAATGAGGGGCAAATCGTCGCCTGTTATGAAACATACCCCTTATATCAGAATATAAGCAAATCAAATACAGACACTTCGGTTCTGAACGCGTGTGGCATCAGACCTATCAATCTCCAATAATATTTCTGACGTCACGAATTATACATGCTCAATATGATATCATATACCATAATACCCCGCGTTTAGGGCTCCGGATATACGCAAGGATTAACTCCTATATAGTGTGCCTTATAAGAGTTTCTTAGGTTGGGGGTGCACATAATGGGCGAGCATAATAACTATAAAGCAGTACTAAATTGCTCAAAATCAAGCCCAACGTGTGCCTCATAGTATTTCGTTCAACTCTGAGAGTGCCTTATACGGGGGTGCCTTATACGCGAGTTATTACGACAGTATTGCCAGGACCCTGATGCTTTACTGTTGTGAGATTAATTTTCTCGGGGAGCCAAAAGAAATGGACTTACCTTAATAGCTTAGCGTTTGGGTTATCATATTTCCTATAGACCTTGTCAATGTGAGGAACATTATGCTTATTTGTGATACGTCCCCTAATGCTTCATTTGGTCTAGAATATAATACAGAAATTATTGTTATTATAATGTGTGCAGTCTTGTTTAATGACCCATGCCCTCTACATAGTGTCGTCTAATATTATGTTCGTAATGCTAATCTTGGGTTCATGTAAACCTTGTACAAATGTAGGCATATAGGGCCCTCTATGAGGTCCTTATGTTCAATCATTAGGCCAAGTATAAATTGAATTAAATTGCCTATAGTGTACACTTGGGACTAGAATAAATAAACATGGAATATATGAGATTTATCTGACCTTTTTACTTCAGACTTGGTCACGATTGATCGAAAGTCGGGGAGGAGGAAACAAGATCCATCCAATCCTGAAAGAAGATGGCCCAGGCCCACCTCGAAATTACGGTAAGTGAAAAGGTCCGGAGAAAAGGTATCCACTATTCAAATACTGCTATTTAACTACACCATTCTGAGCTCTAAATGCGCAACTATATTATATGCCATTTATGGAGTGTGTCGGTGTCTACAGGCAGTACTTTTCAACACGTTTCACGGGAAGTGATCGACTCGTATGTCGAAATCCGGTACATTTTATCTGCAGTTAAATGATTTCATGTGGCTTTTAGATTTTAGACGGTATGCTTGAGGAATGGCTATATATCACTCCTCAAATTCCTGACATGGCATGTGAAAAGGAGCACGCAGATTGAACTGTTTGATACTTTGACCCGTGGTTTTGGAAACAGCTGGTGGGCATGAACACCACAGATATTATTATGTGTACTTATATGTATGATTGGTACCCGTCGGGAGAAATGGCGTAAGGCTTAAAATAAAACATACAGAAACCCTCTGTTGGCCACCTATAAAAGAATGTTACGATAAGTTCAACAAATCGACTTTATACTGGAATGGTACGTGTCCACCGCCCAAATCACTGGAAGATGATATTGGTTCCATGTTCTATACGCTCTTAGAAATGTGTTTAACTTTAAAAAGCATTTTTGCTAATCAAAGTGTTAGAAATAAGGCTAAATGCGTTTGGAACCTTAACCCATTAGTTTGAAACCTCAACACGTTTTTAAGAGTGTATACGTATAGTCTTTTCAAATGAGACGAATTACTGTGGCCCTTAGCGCAGAGTTAAATTGAAAAGAAATCATGCGTCCATAACCTGCAAATTAGGTGTGGAAATTTTACTAGGTCATCACTAGGATGTTGACGATAACTGTGGAAATATTCACAAAAAAGATAAGAGAGGAAATTGACCGGACATTAGAGGAAGAGTATGTAGTGGGATAGTTAAAAATGAAGACCCTGCCTCAAATCATAATGCAAAGTCACCAAACTATATCTGTGTGCATAAGTCGACCATTACCTAGCTAGCAGAACTCATAGTAAATCACATAATATCTACATAGTTGTCATTTATCATCATTATCAAATAGAAAAATCTTATCAGAATCTCACCCTTAACCCGTCGTATATGCAAATGGTTTCAACATAAGTTTGGGATGAGATTTTGATGTCGGAACATTCATATGCATCATATATAAGCCACTACCTTGAAAATCATATGATCACTCAAATATTTTTGATCAATATTTGACATGAAAAAGATCCGTATGCTGACTATGAGATAAATGTAATAAGTAAGATGTCATTCTTAGTCATACCTTCAATGCAAGTGCGAACATGTGATGCCATTAGTTTATAGAAATTAGGATATAGAGATTAGGATATACCTCCATGAGATATGTTAGACATAAGAACATTGCAATCTATTAGATGTGAATACCACATCATTCACAGACACTCTGCAGAGGAAATATATGGTTATTCAAAGGTATTTACAGGTATTTTGGTTTCCACAGAGAGAGCAGAGGTTGGGGGGTGTATTGTTTGTCTGAAGTCATTTGGTTCTTGTATATTTCATAAAGACATAAACTCATGTGATTTACATAAAAAGGACACAATCTGGATGAGTTGTGCTAGCAGGGAAAAGAGGTACATTGCTTGTTAATCCGACCACCCCCCCCCCTTCAAATATCACAGAAAGAACACATCATTTATCTAACTGCAGTCAGTTGATTAACTTTGACCAAACCTTTAATCAGAAATGTGTCAATGCAGATAAGAATGCGAGCAAAGTGCAAGATGAGACCACTTGTATTTGAGACAAGAACTATTTAGGGGGTATGCTTATGATGTATCATTGATGTCATATTCCAATACAACTTAATCTGATAATTTATATCATAATGACATAAATATCTTACGTGACATTTACTATGTTTGAATCAACAAATAAAAATATCTTTGTAGTGTTGCTGGTTACATGTTTTAGTCAAAAGCAAAGAGAAAAGAAATAGACATGAGTCTGTAATGTCTCAGGTTTGATCAAATCAAAATATCACAAAGACATCATTCATGTGTCACTATATTACATTGCAGAATAAATATTATAAGATGTATCATTGATGTCAAATGGGATACGTCTTTTTGTCATCTCTATGATTGATGAGAGCATGTGATGTGTGTGATTGCACCAGACAAAGACATAATTATAACATACCATTTGTCTTTTTTACATCCTTATATAGGGTGTATATTCTACATGAACATCTGGTCAATTCATCATGTAATTTTTTCCCCCATCCTTGGGTCAATTTTACATAATTACATGAATATGACCAGTCTTTTCTTCGTAAGGTGCTAGCTGGGTAGTGTCGAGGTGGGGGGCGCCCTCGCCCCATGAATGTTTCCTTCTTATGTCTCTGTAATATATGACTATCATGATGAGAAAAAGAGCAAACCTTATATTTCCTTGCCTTGAGATGATCTTCGATCTTTTGGCCATATTGGAAAGGAAACAAAATGACCTTTACAATGACCCCTAATTTGGAGCCTATGAAGTCATCTCCAAAGAAGTCTGTTAACTATTTTCAAACACTACCCACACTATGTCTTCAGTGTACCATATTTTCAACAGGTTTACACTGGCTGGCCTTCTCAGATAGAGTAGTTCATAAATTTGCCACTTGGTGTTAGAATAGCGATGCAAATCCCCCACTATGCTAGCTATCTCAATCCTTACACACTAGGGGGCATCTCAACCTGCAACAGCTTCCCCGTAGAAATGAATGTCTATACGCGAGCTGAACAGTTTGCATCACTCCAATCGTTGATGAGGTAAATGCAGTGTCCAAAGGAACTATCGGTAACTTTGAAGCATACAGAGGGTTGTCCCAAGGCGATATATCATTTGAAACGATGATATAGCTTCATAAGCACATTGCATGGTATTTATTCATGCAATTTATATTACTATTACTGTGTGAGATGGAACGGTAATTTTAGTAGGGATAAATTGTAAATAGCTGACCAATTCATTCCACCTCCTGGAACCTCTTTCAATACATGGACAAATTAACATCTCTGACACATAACAGAGTCAATGTATGGCTGAACTCTGACGAAGAAAAAATTGTTTATAGCTACTTAAAAGAGTTAACATTGACATGGGGATAGTTTCCAGTATTATGTATCTCAAGTAATTCCACAACTCCCAAGCCACCTTTTAGGCGATGCAGACAATACAACTATCAACATCATTATCATAACCCTAATGTATATTACAATTATGTTTAAGTTTTCCACCACCGATATCATCAGCTCTATGAATTGCTGTCCTGATCCATTAGCAGTATAAATTTATATTCAGTCACAATGGCAAAAACAAAGACATAACGAAAGCAAAAACGATTTATCCTTCTCATACCACTATTTACAGTAAGTAGTTCCTGATACAAACTAACCAGGGTATGTGTGTGTAATGTGTGTGGGTCCCGCGATGGTGGCCTTTTGAAGTTAAACCATAATGTTATCTAAGGTCCGGAGTGATCATTTTTTAACAACGGGGGGGGGGGGGCTGGTGGGTTTGCACGTGGACGCATGAAAAGAAATGCCCCCCCTCTAGACGGGTCAAAATTTTTCTGACCCCCACCCTCGGGAGCCAAAAATCGCATGCCAACGCGCCCTTTTAACCTATAGTAACATGCAGGCTTTTTCGCTGAAAACAGGTGAAATTATTTTGACCCCCCTAGTCAAGGGGGTGAAAAAATTCTGACCCCCTCAAACCCACCAGCCCCCCCCCCTGTTGTTAAAAAATTATCACTCCCTAAGCGTTGTCAGTCTTGATTATTTGTTGTTGCTGCTGTTGTCACTTTTTTCGTTGTTTCAAAAAGGCTATTTGCCTGTCGGGTCGGGACAAAACACCTACAAATACACAAAAAAGGGGGCTGCTTGTGTTGGCGCAAATATAGACTTGGCAGAGTGATCAGTCAAGGGGATGAAAATTGTATTGGTGCGCTTAAAAAGCTGGTCCCGGTGTAAGTAGACCTGTGTTAACCCTTAATGGTTGCATAATGCTTTCATTCACCATGGTACCCTACCCTGTCACCAGCCTGCACTGATGTAATTCCTACAGGATTGTAACATTACGAATTATATATCACTGCAATGTCTGTGAGTCACCAGCTGGGCTCTATTGGTATATCAAGACAGCTATTTGCACAGGGCTTTTAGGCATCATGTCTTCCTATGAGGGTGACTGTGATGCCTCCAGGGCAGGGCTGTAGGTACACAGGCTACTGTTCCGGTACAGACAGGCGATGTTCAACATGAAGAGTATTGGTCCTGGAGTAGGCTAACCCATTATTGTGTAGCTTTATCTGGTAGATAACATATTGTAGCTTATAACTACTCTCAACCCCAAATATTGTTAATGGGCTATGAAGACCATTGTAGTGGGTACAGTACAACCCACATCGGGTCATTGGATTTGAACTAACTGCAACTACCACTGTGTTCCAGAAGTAGAAGCAATCTACTGTAAAGCCCTTGCCGCGGCAGGGCCGTAGGAAAAGGGCGGGGGGGAGGGGGACCTGCCCCCCCCAATCATAAAGGAGGAGGGGCCTGAGTATGTCTGGGCCCCCAAAAGTTGCCAAGAATTCATAATGAATTAAACAAGAAGCTAAAACTTAGCATCTCAAATTAGATTGATATAGCAATGGGATAAGAAAAATGGGGGCCTGGGCCTCAAATCAGATCTAAAATTCATCAAAAATTACTTTTCTATACAAATTTTATATGGGTATGTATAGGAGCTATTAAGCTTCAGCCAACAATTCAAGGTGGTCGAGGTGGGGCCCCTGCCCCCCCCCCCATGAAGATTTGCTTCCTACGCCTCTGCGCGGTCTGACAGTGTAGGCAATGATCTGATTTACAAGAATACCGAAAATACCAGAATACCTTTATGAAATGTAGCAGATCAGACAGCCGTCACCAGTTGATTGTGGGGTTACATCCTGCTTGTACTTCATAAATGGGAAATTCACACACTGTAAAGGTTGTCCAATGGAGATGACATTGCTTGATCTGCTAGCCATTTGTCAAACGCTACGATCCTACCCCTCTCCCTCCAATTTCAACCACCCCTAAGATCCAGTCCAATTGTAGTGATTGACCCTGGGTGATTATGTATTACCTACGATTGCCTATTCAGCTAGCCATTTCTCAAACACTACGATCCTACCCCTCTGCCTCCAATTTCAACCACCCCTACAATCCAGTCCAATCGTAGTGATTGACCCTTGGTGATCATGTATTACCTACGATTGACTATACAGGTGCATGCCTTTTCCCTCTGTATCTGCTGTAATTGTAGTGATTGGCCCTGTACAATGAAGAATTCCCTTCCGATCCTGGCCTGGTCAGTACGATTTCAGGATGCCCAAAACTTAGTGTTTGAGAAATGACTTCCTGGTGCATGCCCTTTACCACTATATCTGCACCAGTCATAGTGATTGACCTTGTACAATCAAGAATTCCCTTCCGATCCTGACCAGGTCAGTACGATTTGGGGGTGCTCAAAACTTAGCTTCTGAGAAATGACTTCCTGGTACCCTGCGATACATCCCACTACTTCTACTCTATGACTCTTATTTCTATAGGACCAATTGCCCCAATAGCCGTTTGCCAGCCTGATGCCAATTGACGAAACTTCTTCAATCTATTGATGTCACCACTATGGCCAAAATGTTCTCCCTGCAATCTTATATAATCTTATCTAGCGGAAAAATGACCGGTTGTCATATCTTTGACTTTCGTAAACATAAGGACCTATGGTGGAGACACAAGCCTGTGGTGGACATATTTGTGGTGGGGGCACAGATCAGCACCAATGATGGTCACATCGACCTCTGGAAGTCATTTCTCAAACCCAACGATTAGGTCCCTGCTGGATCGTACCAACCTTGCCTCTCACGTAGGGCTATTCTTGTATATACATAGTCAATCACTACGATTTGTGCAGATATAGAAGGAAAAGGTATGCTGCTGTATAGCCAATCGTAAGTATTGTAGGGTCACCCACTCCCCCTCACTATGATCGGACTGGATCGTAGGGGGTGTACAATTCGTAGTGAGCAGTCTCAATTCGTAGGGTTTGAGAAATACCTAGCCGGTTGAGACACAGATATGTGGGGGTCTATATTTGGTGGACACACAGACCTCTAGTGGGGACATAGTCCTCTGGTGGACACATAAAGACCCATACAGACCTATGCTGGCCACACAGTGACATGTGGTGTCCAAGAGACCCCTGCTAGGTATTTCTCAAACACTACGATCTGAGTGTCCCCACTACGTATTGAACACCCCCTACGATCCAGTCCAATTGTAGTGAGGGGCAATGGGTGAGCACTAATTGCCTACGATTGGCTATTCAGATGTATGGCCTTTCACTCTATATCTGCACCACTCGTAGTGATTGACCCTGTGTACCTAAGAATTCCCTTACGATCATGGCAAGGTCGGTACGATTTCAGGGGGCTGTAATCTTTGGGTTTGAGAAATGACTTCCAGATGGGGACAGATAGCCCTAGACCACTGATAGAGAAACAAAGACCTATGGTGGGGACAAAAATACCTGTGGTGGGGACACACAGGAGTGTCTTGCCAAAACATGACGAGGAAGAACCTCTTAAATTTTTTCAGAGATTACTGAGGGAGACGTGAATGGGTAAACTCATCTTCACAGTATTGCCAAATAACTACTTATTTAAGGGATGTAAAGAAAATAGATAATGGACAAATTACTCTTCTACACAATGTGTTATGTCTCAAAATAATGATTTATTCAATTTAATTGCCAGTACAGCTTATCTAGACACCTCCAACACACATTTAGTTTTAACCATCTGTGCACATTTTGCCCCCTGCACCGACGAGAATTCTTTTGGCAATACGAAAACGTGCACGTTTTATTATTTTTTTTGGATCACGTTTGTGTTTTGGCAAGACCCTACAGGCCTGTGTTGGGTACACAGAGACCTGTGGTGGGTACAAAGAGACCTGTGGTGGGGATACACAGACCTTTGGTTGGGACCCACAGGCCTATGGTGGTGGACACACAGACCTGTGGTGGTGGACAAACGGACCTGTGGTGGTGGACACATGGACCTGTGGTGGGGACATAGATCTGTGGTATCATTCGTACAATTCAGACTGCAAACCATGAAAGGGATTAGGCGATAGATTTAGTTCTCAGTCAGACACTGCCTGCCACAAATACGTGTAAATGTACATGTCATTTTGTGTGAGTGACGTTAAGGTATAGGCCAGAGACTTTTGGCACTAATCCGCGATTATCTCGATCAGCATGTAGACAAGTCCACCTTGAGAACCATGAGAGTGATTGGATTGAAGATAAGGAAGGTTTGATAGAAGATCATCGAGGAGAATGATCCTGGGGCGCCCTGTGAACAAGGCGAGTTGTGCTTAACGTTAATCCTGGAGGGAGTCGACTGTGACAAAGACACAAACATCCCAGGTAGAGAGGCCTGTAGTTAACTCTCTTGTGGGTGCAGCTTAAGTGAAGGTGATTACGTTACATCATACACTCAGTGTTAATCAGCCCAGTTCTGTCAGTAAAATCCTATGTAGGGGAAGGAAACTTTTATATACAATGGTCTGCTCGAAGCTGTATGTACTGTGACCAATTAATCTGTTCTTTTGTTACCTGCCTTTTCTTATAGCACCAATTGTTATTGTTACTAATGGAGCTAATGATGGTGCTAAGATAGAAGAAATCGTTGTTGTTAACATGTGTTAATCACTCATATAAACAATGTGTATGTGAAAGTGCGGAATACTAAATGCTGTTCTACGATATGTGACAACTATAGCTTTTAATGACAACGCGACGGAAATGTGTGATGTTGAAACTTAGATTAACTTAGTATGTCCATGAGAAAGCCAAATATACCATACTGTAAGACCGTATCTGTAAAGCAAATGACAATTCATGGATCAGGGACGACCAGTGGATGATTTATATACGACCGCTCCTTGTTTATGTTTAGAGTATTGAGTTCAACTACACATTTTGGACCGTAATAACCCCTCCCCCCCATAAAGAAAATAAAAATGAAAAATAAAATAAGTAAATGAATAAATTTTAGACCTCGTCCCTCATCTTGATCATCTCCATTCCTTCCCCCTCCTCTTCCAAATCTGGAAGGGTTGCTGTGTGTATGTCGTGCACTGTGAGTGGGATGGGACAACCGAAAAGAAGCAACCTGTTGTTAATGGGGAAAGTTCAGAGGAAAGGTCGATTTCCATGGGTCTTGGGTGAGCATGCAGGCGTACGTGTCTGGCCATCCACTGGATCCGCCGCTGTCATGAATTCAATATCAATAGTGGGTGGTAAGCAAATGACTTTTTGTATAAGTGCTTATTGTTTTTGCTTTTTTGTTTGTTTATAAAGGCAATGATCGCCATTGCACAAGACGTTTGTTCTTTATCTTCATTAATTAGATCATCGGGTCAATCATGTTCTCAAAAGGCTTTCATAACGTATAACATTATTCTGTGGGTATATGTATGCTGAGCGTTTAGAGTAGATTTCTGAAGGTTATCTGTATCTGATAAATCAGTCTTAATTAAGACCACTTCCTATGCAATTATAACATACAAATGAAACCCGGAAGGCAAAGGCCTTAAGGTGAAAGGCCCTCCCACCCCCTAATCCCAGCACCCCAGGCGGGCCCTCCCAGGTGTTAGTAGGGAGCGTGGGTGTTACTGGGGGTCTTAACGGGTTCGGTCACACTACTCAGTGTTGTCACTGGAAGCACAAAGCCCAGCTCCCTGTGGTTATTACCTGGAGTCACCTTGGTCACCAGGTATGTTCCTAGAAGTGAGACTGGTGTTAATTACCTTCAAGGAGTGACCTGGTAGACGTGGCAATACAGTGATAACCAATCTATACTCTTTGATCCTGGGTGTGACCTCAAGTGACTTCACTGGTTCAAACGTTTTGCATAGGGAGAGTTTGATAAGAGTAAATAGAGACGTTTACTTTTGGAATGGAAATGTGACAAAAGAGGGCATCAAACACCATTGACCAGCAAATATATACCCAGGTAAGTGTCCATTCTTGGTAGGTCTAGTCACACATAGGGACGTGTCCTGACAGACACTTGCTCCTCTTATCTTTCTGCAATAGCAGCTTTGGTCAAGTGTTGTTCTACACGCATACAGTGCATGTAGACCTACGTGTGGCCCATGTTTATGGGTTAGGACCCAATGCAAATGTACCGGGAATTTGCACGTTGTGACAGGAACCTGTGTAGGGTGCATGACTTGTTTGATATACTAGGGAGGTTTAGCAACATGTGCGTACAGGAAAAAATCAACGTAGACGCAGGTATTTTGAATATCACGTCATCAACAGCAGACTGTGACCAGGCAAGCAAAAACACCCCTCTGCAGGGAAATTCGTTATCAAAGTTTATCTCAAGATCTTTAAAATGAGACATCATTGGCTTAAATATTACCAGTAGTATGTCAGAAACCCTCCTTGAACATAGGTCGTTATTCATATTTGGAATCCAGGACTAAGCTCTAAATACATTATTAACCATAATAATGTATTAAAACACAATAAATCAGCCTTTTTCATAAAAAAAATAAATGACGATAAATTATGGTGATTTTTATCATAGATTTTGATCTAGACAGAATTTTCTGTTTTCAGTTTTGGGTTTTTGGTGAATATCCCCAAAAATTGGAATAAAAATCTGCAAATTTTGATTATTGGAATGGTTGCCATGACAACCAAGATCAGGCATATAGGTTGATTTTTCATGAAAAATGTTCATCTTACCATCCAAATATGGGTCATTTCTAAAATACAGAGCATGAAGACGACACCAAATGATGACAAATGCCACTCTCTGATGGTTAGGGTCAAGTGAGCATCCACGCTCCGGATGACAGACCACCCGTTAATTGGCATTGGTTAATTCTCTTTGTTTTAGGGAGCTCAATTGTCTCAACACACCTTGTGGTCCTTGGCTGGTTCCATTACATGTACCACCATCTGCAGTGGGGGCGGAGCAGCCAAATAAGTGTGGGGAATGAGGGTGTATACATTTTGGAAAATTCCTATATTATCTATATGTCCATTCTGAAAAAGTGTGGTTTCACCCCCCCCCCCCCCCACGGCTCCGCCGCCATTAAATCTGTGTTATTGGAACAACATACATCCTTCGCTATGCGTTGTCATTGGTCAGTTATTTCTTGTGGGGATAGACGGGGCTTTTGATAGTTACCACGTGAGCTTTCTGTTTCATGAAGTTTCGTCAGTATCTTAACACCAGACATATTCTATATTTGAGAAGACGTTCTTACGACTATGGCATTCTGTCCGAGAAAAGGAAATGATAATAACAATGTTACCCTCAGCGAGCACAGTACTTGAGGGCCACGAAAGGATAGATCGTTTAGCCGAACAGCAAGTCAGGGGCGTAGGGAAGGGGGGAGCCAGGGGGGGGGGCTTGCCCCCCCAATCACAGAGGAGGTGGGGCCTGAATATGTCTGCCCCCCCCAAAAAAAATTCCCACAGCTCACCACTCAAATTGAAAAAAAGGCTGGGGAAAATGGCAGCATCGGATAAAGATAAGCAATCGAGGAATGTTCTTTGACATAAATCCCATACAACCATGCATCAACACCAGTGCGTTTAAGCTGATAATTCACGGTGGCTGGGTTGGGCCCCCCCCCAATGAAGATTTGCTTCCTACGCCTCTGCAAGTGTACCACAATATCCCGCGTATATAAGGAGCGACTATTAATACGCCAGGATGGACTCCAGATGCGCCTTATAGAAGGAGCAAAAGTTGGAGGTGCGCCTTGTAGGCGGGGATAAATTACAATAGATAAGTAATAAAGTGTTCAGAATTAAGCTCCATGTGCGCCTTATGGAAGATTCCTGAACCCACGATGCGCCTTATAAGCGGGATGCGCTTTATATGTAGGGTATTATAGCACCTTTGTATTTGCGTGCCAGCCGTACTGAGTCCTTTTTGTTCCAACAGCGTTAATTATACCCGATAACCGCCCTTGCAGGGCATCCCTTACAGCTAACCCGGTCAGCTAGCACCAACACCGTTTTTGCTATACAAAGAGAAGCCATACTTAATGAAGGTAATCTTTCATGACCTTGGTCATTAATTAGCCCTCCAACAAACCAGTAAGAGCAGCTGCAGTTGCTGTGAGTGCCTCACATGGCGCACAACGCTAGCTGAGCAGGCCTATTCAAAATGGACGAGACCTAGCTCGGCGCTACACAAACTGAGCCTTGTCATGGACGCTGGCTTGCTGTTGATGGTCATCGTCTGTCGCAAAAATGACGTGATTTACCACGATTCATAACGCTCTCCTTTTGTTCTCTAAATGTTCGAAAGAAGAGGAGGACAGAGGATACAGACCAGCCGGCGCCAATGAGTCAGTTCTCTAATGAGTAGTGCAGGAAAATGAGCACCATGCGCAGGCGACACTAGAAACTTGATATCATTAACAGGCGTCTTTACCTTTTAACCTATTCAGGACAGAGATATCATAAAATTTGTTGCTGAAAAGACAGCCAAAATCAAGTCTGTTCTGTAGAGGACGGGATGTTCAGAATCCCATTCTAATTTGTTGCCAAAAGGCAAACATTAGGCCTTCCATGGTGTTGTCATTTGGCAACGCTCGCCTGGAACAGGCGCTTCCATAATATACAACACGTTATTTCTAACCTTGTTGATAGGGAGAAAGGACTAGGGATTAGGTTGCTGTCTAAAAGAATCAGAAACAATGCTGTTTGGCCATAACGGCTAATACATGAAGAATGGTATGGTACCAACACCAATAGGGCATTAGCACATTAGGCTATGGAGGCCGCCATTAGACCCCGACTGCACTATGACTAACACCTTCAGCCCCCGTCTCCGCAGTAAATGCCAGGGATGCTTCCCATTGGTCAATAATACAATAGCCATGTGCCGTATATGAGATTGTCCTGATAGAGCCTGGCATTATTCAATGTGAACATTTTAGGTAACCTTATCGGCGTGATTATTGAATTCAGTACAGACCTAGACGGAATGAATACCAGATTAACTTCATCCCTTCATGATGAATTCAAAAGAATTGAACAGTGAAAATGTAACTTAGGCCTACAACCACACTTCAAAAATAGGATTTGACGGTTGATTTCGGCACAGACGGAAAACTGCATGTTTGGGTGAGGAAGTGGTCTCTACTACAGCGAAATTTTGTTCGGGCATTATTTTGAATGTGTGTGTGGGAGGCAGAGGGATTTATCATTGGCCAATAAGATAATTCCCTTTATTCACTGCAGAATTCCTTATAATAACAAACTGGTCCCCATCAGGCTGGCTGTTCTCAGTGCTCCCAAGTGTCAGATCAAGCAATGGCGGACTCACTGGATGATCTGGAACCTCGGTATAGGATACCGACGATCTTGTCTGTAGACGCCTGCTGTGGTTAGTTATGATCAATATGCGTCATTAATAGGCTCTATCAGCACGAGACACCGACAGCCGAGCCGCCAACCGGCAATCACAGTAATTACCGACTTCGAAGCACCGATTGGCACATGCCGTCGAGGGGAAATTAATACCTAAACAAACTATCACTCAGCGGGGGTGCCTCCCTACAAACATCTATGGGCCCCCCATGAGGGCAAAGACAGATTGTGGGAGGGGATAGGAAATGTTATAGATTTACATGTCTTACTGAATGACCTGAACGAAAGAGGGTGATATGCAGCGAGTGCGCATGAATAACATTGACCCACATGTGTATCAAGTGTTTTTATTCATAGAATGCAGTTTTCCTTTCTGATCTTCTCTTGTAAATATATTCATTTGTGGAGAAACCACAATTTGTTATGGGGGAGGAATATGAGATAAGGTTCTTCAGATGATAGCTGCACCAGTATTTGTCCCGCATATATGCATGGGTCTTGCAGAGAGAGGTGTTAAATCACATTCTACCATCAAAGCAAAGTTACAATAAATCCGAGATAGTGCAGGCCTAATTTATGGTTTAGTATGTGCCTACATGTAAGCAGCCCCTGACCCCCAGGCAGTATTGGAATATACCACCTAGGCCGGCCCTGTACTTTTGATCACCATGCCCCCACGGCTCCTATCCTGCTAATTATCTGTGCATTGCAGTAAAGGGCCTGGTCACAGCTGAGTGCACAATACTCCAAGAGCCAAATGAAGGGGGCTGCACTGTACACCACCAAAGGCAATTTATTATATCACTCTGATATCTAGTGCCTATATATGACTTTGCTAAGACACCTGCAGAAGTGAGTGAGTGAGTAATAGATGTTTAACGCCATTTCGACAGCTAAGGTCATATTCATGGCAAAAACTACATTACACAATTTCACATAGGAATGTGTCAGTGCCCGCACATATGCGCACCACACACATCCTGAGGGGATAGGAAAGATGAGAAGTAGACCCCTTTAAGTGGGCTAGGGAAGCCCGCCACACCTGCAGGAAGTAGTAGTAGCATATATTGCCCTTGGCTCCTATACCTCATATTACCTTCTGACCCCATGGAGTATATCTCATGCATAACCTTGTAGGTGACACAAGGCCTATGCATAGATCAGACTTTTAGTAGGCTATACCTTCTTTCAGTAGTATATAGACTTAAATCTTAGGCAATGTTCAACAATTATGTCACTGTTTTTTGGCAGTTTTAGGACCCCCCCCCACCCAATGTCACTGTTTGTCACTGGTACAAAAAAAGAGCCCCCCCCCCATTGTTGAACATTCCCTAATATTATAGGATTTTGTTTCTCATTTTGGCCAAATAACTTCCCTCTATTAAATACTGTCTAGGTTCGCGCTAGAATATCCTTTTCTCCCGCCAAAATGGTGAAAATGGTCTGTTTTCTTTTTGTCAATTTCAACGATAATTCTCCAGACATTCAGCTACATAGCCATGACATTTATGGGCATTTAGATATAGATGATTTGGCACAAGTGAGATGTAGTTGAAATTGTGTCAAAGACCTGGTTTTACAGCAGTATCTTTGCGTTTTCATTGAAGTTTTTAGAAATAGAAACTGAAATCCCCAGGAAATAATGAATCAAAAAGACTGACCCCATTCATCTCACCATACATTATATATTTCTCTCCTACTATGCAATTGTGACTCATAATATATCATATGATTCTGATAGATCCATATAGATTGTTTATAAGGCAGGGAAACTCGTTTTCAATCAACATGTTAAGCGGGATACATGTATCTATAGTATTGTTGATGGCAGAATGCTGTAGTATTGTTGATGGCAGAATGCTGAATGCAAATTGCATACATAGTTTTATATTTGGTCAACACAACAATTTCTGACTAGGTGGTGGGCCTAACCATTTATTTACACATAATTTGGCCCTAGACCCCGCCCTAGACCCCTAAATTTGACACAGTAACATGGCCATTTCTTAAAATTGACATTTGACATCGGGACTCCCCCCATAAAGGGCCCCCAGAATGAATTATAGACATACCACTCTAGGCAACTAAAGACAGATTAGTAGAGTGAGATGAATACAAAGAGGTTAAAGAAGCATAGAGATTGTATGAGATATGAGAGGGCTATCATTAATCTGGTTCCCTGAGAATGTCAGATTGTTACCTTTCTATAGCCCAATCTACTTTGGTTATATTGGAAGATATTAGGCCTGTCAGGTAAACGATCGGTATGATATTGATACTATAAGAGATAACACACACAAGTAATTAGAGTTTCCCAGTAAGCTTTATTAGTTTCAATCAACAATATCAGTGAGAGTGTCGGTAGCATTGATAGCATATGATATGTGACCCATCAATGGAAAACACCCCTCTGCGGGGGATTTTTAATTCCCCATATGGCCACCAGGGGGCATTTGAGGGACAAAAATACTCCAAAATCATTATAAAAATATGTTAAGCTCATTTTTGTTGCAGAATTCAATGCTCTCATTTCATGAGAAATCAACATATATGCCTGTTCCTGGTTGCCATGGCAACCATTCCATTTATCAAAATTTGCAGATTTTTATGCCAATTTTAGGGGATACTCACCAAAAACCCAAACCTGAAATGGAAAATTCCTTCTAGATCAAAATCTGTGATAAAGATCACCATATTGTTATGTATTTTTTTAGAAAAAAAAAGGCTGATTTATTGTGTTTTTAGACATTAATATGGTTTATAATGTATTTAGAGCTTAATCATCGATTTCAGACATGAATAATGACCTATGTTCAAGAAGGAGTTCTGACATAACTACTAGGAATATCTAAGCCAATGATGTCCCATTTTAAAGATCTTGAGATGATCTTTTATAATGAATTTCCCTGCAGAGGGGTGTCACATATGATCTCTGATATCATCTATAACTAGATGAACCTTCTCATAGCATAAAACCGATCAGACACGCAAGTTGTCTTTTGGTCTAAGACGTACTGGCGTGTGGTACAGAAGTGAACCCTTACATATGCTGGTAATTAACACCATGTGATTAATTAATATAGAAATGAACATGGAAAGCCCACATGTGGCAGGAAGACGCTCGGTGGCTAACAGGTTATATAATAAGATCGACGCAGTGTGAAAAACAATAGAACTAGATAAGTTCCCATAAATACCTGGTCGGTACATAGTACCAATGTAACTGATATATACTGGTAGGTATAGATGTTATTATATCAATGAATAATAGTGGAGGCGCTTAATGCCCAAACCACTACACTAGCATGCCTAGGTTTCATTTCCGCCAGCAGGGTAAAATTTGGTGAAAATCAGGCCCTTTTCCACAGTAAAAAATCATCAGTTTTAGATTTCTATTGGTAGGTGAATTGGCGAATGGCTAGCACGAGCCTAGAAGTCTCTACATGGGAGTTGTTTATTGCTGAGGGGGTGCCCAAGAACCCAAGAACCCTCACTTGGCCCTTGGCCTCCCTCTGTTGAAAATGGGGGTCCAAGGCTGCCCATTTTATAGCTTCAAAAGTCACAAGTAAAGACCGGTCCAGGCCCTAAGTATGGGCCTGGATTATTGAGGCTGACATGTAAGTCACTGACTAACCCGGCATGAAATTTGTGAAACATTCCTACAACAAGGACAAATTGACAATATGCCTGAAGAAATACCTCGTCAATATATTGATGACTATAGATTTAGCCGTAACGTATTACGTAACCCATCTAATGGTAGAGGGCACGGTCTCATTTGCCCAAGGGCAATGCTGGCAGACTGGTGAAGGAGAGACAGAGGGCCCTGAGCGCGAATATCCCCTCGCCATATTCAGCGTTGGATTTGTCCTTGTACGTACCTACGAAACCTACACAATGTTATCACTAAAGTAACTGTAACCATGACTACGACACATTCCCACACAGGTGCCCATATATAATGTTGTCGTCGGAGAGTCCTATCAGCCCGGCTGATACCGCCCTTGCACATCACCATCCCACCACCCACGGGCCATCTCTGAGATAACAGAGATAAGAGCAGCTCACGGCCACTACCTGCTGCTGCTGGAAAATCCGAGCTGCTCCCGGGTCTCCTTATCAAGTGGGTGGAGGCTCTACAGGTTGTCACACGACTGTGGACACATCTGAGAGCTGCTCATGAGTCGTTAGCACGGTGACATTGTTGGCGTGTGACCATGTCGCGGCGGGAGCAGTTCCAGAGGGGCTCGTGGAGGCGACAACAGGTACACAGCAGGGAAAAGCTTCACCCAGGTGAGTAACACTTCCCCTCCCTATACACATACACTATTGGAACCACTTGGAGCTGGTCAGGGAGCAGCTCGTTAGGGACCTGCTCCCTGCACCACTTGCTGCCCAGCTGTTCCCATCTGGCTGTGCGCTCATGCTGGCATAGATCACACTCCCAGGGGGAGAAGAGCTGGCAGTATAGATCTCCTCTAACCGGGCTAAGTAGATCCCTTACGGACCTGGGCGGGGGCTTTCGGGGTGTGATTTGTTTTATTAGGGGCTGTCTGACT
This sequence comes from Acholoe squamosa, assembly GCA_949317995.1. Taxonomy (NCBI): domain Eukaryota; kingdom Metazoa; phylum Annelida; class Polychaeta; order Phyllodocida; family Polynoidae; genus Acholoe; species Acholoe squamosa. The sequence continues at coordinate 53,869,800 of OX439035.1, read as the reverse complement.
GCTTGGTGAATGCAGAATGTGGGAAGGGAGCTGCTCTCAGCGCTGAGGTGCGTGCTCCAAGGGATGCATCCATCCTCCCGGGCAGGCAGTTTTACGCTGCGTAGATAACGCATGCCGTGCACAGCCCGCCCACGCTCTCCGCGTCCACAATCATCACCGAATTAAACTAAGAACCAGATTCTTGTTGGAGCACCCTGCAGGTTAATGAAGATTCTAATTTTACTTTAATAAATGTCATGTTGGTGTCCCTCCTCCGATCTCTGTGCTATTTGAGTAATTAGAAAAGGAAGAACGTGATGAAACTATATGACTCTATTCAATTGATAGATAAGTATAGCTTGTTAGACAAATTGTAATGTATTTTGGACAACCGAAAATAAATTAAAACATATGTAGAATAATCCTTGCATGCATGCACATTTGTATGTGTATCACAAAAATACTATGTCGTATTTGTCAAATAAAATAGGAAAAGGGACAATTTGTGTACGTACCGAGAGGTAACATTAGGGAGGTTTAGCGGCGACTACGTGGGCAATCTAACGCAGACGTGCAGCATACCTACAGCCTTGGTGCGTCTGCGTTAAATAAGCTACGGGTGACGTACGTTGTGCTTGCTAAACCTCCATATTATACGGATCCCCCCTCCTTTCCTCTCTGAAATGACATTGTGTCTTACCCCTACAGGACAGCTGCATTATTGGTGAATGAAGTCATTTGTTCAGTTAGTTAGCCAGGGGATCTCCTATTAGATGATAGACACTTTTGAAATAATGGAGTATTATAAATAAATCTGAAGTATCTAATGGTGCAATTGCAAGGTCATACTTATTGCATATAATGGCGGTCGATGTGTATTGCAGCTATGATACATGTACAACATTTGGAGGCCGATTACTTCTTTTCTCAACCGCCTTCTCTTTTTCCTAAGCTATGTCGTGCATACATATGATAATAGGTGATGATCGAGATATCGTATATATCTACATTGCTTTTACAAAGGTCAGCAAATAGCAGAACAGGAAAGGCAATTGTGGAACCCTTTAGGCATATATGGTCTTCTAGTGACATTGCATTTTTGTAGGGTGGAACTTTGTCAATGAGGCGTAAATCATGCGAAAAGCCGCGATGTTGATGCGTCCCCAGTGCCCTTTAACTTCCACAGACACATCAATCCATTTGTCCATGGGGTGGAAGAATGAGAAGGCAAGGTGCTGTCCAGACAGAGACAGAGCTTTAGGCTATAACCCAACCACAGTGGCAACTTACTTGTCTGCTTATTTCAGTCAGGCTTATGGGACTTATCTGGGGTTTGTTGTACATGTAGTACCCCAGTGGGCCAGTCGGAGAAGAAGCTCTGAGTTTCGCCTCCTATCTATTGAAGCTTCTTGAGATGTTTCAAGGGATAGGTAGTATGAGTGATAGGCAGACTAAGGGATAGGCAGTATGTGGGAGAGGCAGAGCCATACGCAGGCAGAGTACTTGTCAGGTTGGGATAGGCAAACACTGGGATATGTAGATTGAGGTACTGACTTTGATTAGCATGTTGCATCTATAAAAAGTCCCACTCATTTTCAATATATTTTTTTTGCATTTTTAAAATATTCTCATCATCAAACCTCATTTTTAGGTACCTTTGGCCAAATTTTGAGAATCAAGACCACAAATTTTGGATTCAGCAGGACTTTTTGGTATGGGTGGTCCCTTGTTTCCATTTGATATCACTCTGATAAAGATTCCTGACATCTCCATAAACCCCCTTATCTTACATAGGACTCAGTACTGAACACAAAAGGTAGCCTACTTTTGAGGGGGGGGGGTAGAGGGGGGTGGCTTGCACTATAGGACTCTATGGAGTAACATATCCTAGGGAATCTATACTATTCTTGATAGCCTGGCCTTGTCTGCACGGGTAAGTCGTATTATGCGCCAGCCTGCTTCAGCAGGCACTTTCAGGCCTTTAATTGGTCTCTGTTCTACATCTTCGCCAAAAGTGACCACCTGGTGATCAGCATTAGCAGGCAACACACGGTTTATTTCATTGTGCTCTGTGCAGTTTTCTCGACATGGCCTATGGAATTAGTACCCGCAAATCACCCCCGAAGGGTTGCTACAATGTGTATGTACTAATGCTGTTTTGTACATCATGGCTATCAATAGACACTCGTAAAGGCCTTAGCAACAAAGGATTAGATGTGAATTGACCGTTTTGATTGACCATTCTTCAAGACCTTACTTAAACACCCACGTGTTATTCGATAAAAAGAAAAGAACGGTCATATCAAAATTAGACAATGGCATAATAGTATGCACCTTTATATTGTATATATTATGTTATATGCAGTTATATATGGGATATGCTAATGAAACGGTGTAACAGGATAATAGATACAGTAGAGGATCGGGGGATGTGCGAGGTGTTGGGCCCGCACAGAGAAAAGAACATTGATCGCTTTGACACATACTGCACAGGTCAAAATTTGTCTCCCACATGACATGTATGAAGGCATGTCGAATGAGGTTGACCCTCTCATATTTGGTTTGTCAACTCCACTTGACATGCGTAATGAAGACACATCACACATTTCTGATCCATTCACCTGAGTGCTAGGTAATACTGTGAGACAATTATGTAAGGGTCAAGAGCAGTCAATAGCTATGTACTAATGGTTCAATCAAGGCAGGCCTATAATAGAAGGCATAGGGATATCATAGTCCCACAGGCCTGCACACCAAGGCACTTTTTCCTATCTACAGAACTTCTACTTGACTGAGGACCTCTATGCAGTCCGTAAGACAAGGGCATGGAGGTGCATGGCAATGCCATCTGTCTCCATGCAATGAAGATACTGAAATTATAGACTGTGGGTTAGTATACAATCTTTTGGTATTTTCACTGACCCACACACAAGGTGTCTAACCTCTCCAGTTGAAGAATTCAGGATTGTGGATGTCTATTTTGATATTCAATAACAAGTGTAAATTTAACAATGAAATAGAATTCACTACCATTTGTTGATAGTATTTACAGACCTTAGTGATCTATTCTTCATGAAAACAAAATGACACAGATACATCAAATGTCTCAAGTGTTGGTAGTACCTCTTGGTAGTGATTAATCCTGGTACCAAAATGGTTGTTTGCCCCATCTAGTGGAATATCCTAGAACAATGATGTATGTCAAACCATCACATGTCAAGAGCCTTCGACATGACCGTGACCCTAGTCAACTCACAGATGACGTGGCATTTAAAGGCATGTCAAATCATATGAGGATTACTGTGTGCTACAGTTGTCATGGTGACATATGTGCACATGTCCCAATGACGTGTACTCTCTGTGTCAAATCAAGTTGACATGGGTATACATGTCACTTTGTCAGGAAGACTTTTTTTCAGTGCGCTATGCGCCTGTCGCTGCACACCGGCTTATAGCCTGTGTCTTAAAGCGGTGTAGGAGGAGTGGGGCAGTAGTAGTATAGAGATGGGCCTGATACCCAGGCTGCTGTACTACTCTCACCCACCCAGACCCAGCCAGCACCAACCCCCCTCCTCCCTACAGCTATCCTCCACCCTCCCACCCACCCCCAGTCAGTCAGTCCAGCCATAACACCATACCTCCTCCAGTACCCTATCCCCAATACCCACCACCCTCCATGTCTGGTTAGCCAGGGTGGTAAACAAAGACTGCCCGGAGGAGTAATATTGGATCCCACTGTAGGGGAAGAGGACGGCGAGGCGTGGAGAATAAGGATTAAGGATCTGTCTACCGCCACCCACGGGAGGAGGGGACTGGAGGAGACAGACAGAGGGCACAGAGCCGGAGAGGGCCGTGGTATTGTATCGGCCGGTCTGTACGTGAAACCCTACCTCCTACTGCTTGGCTCAGCATTCATCTTGATTAGCGGAGCTGGACTTGGCTTCAGCTGGAAGAAACTATTACAGACGGACGTGTGCCCGCAGGAAGGTCATGCCCAGGAGCTTGGAAGCTACTATTGATGAAAGCTGCTCTCTCACACTAATTAGACCTGGTCCAGGTGTGCTATACCCACAGACACACCTGGGCATCAATGCTGGGGGTTGTAAAAGAACAGCGCTGGACACTATCATGGTTGATTTTTCACCTGTAGGCATGGACCATTAGTTGTGGTGCACCACATGCTACCTGAAACAGGGATGGTAGGTTGTATAACGCACACACTGCTTCTCTACTTATTCTGTTGACCTTGCCGAGTGGCACGCTTCCTGGGCGAGGGAGTAGGACACTGGGAGAAGTCGGTGGTAGAAGCCAGGCCCTCCTGTACATCGGTAAGGTGCGAGATCTAAATGCGGGAGGAGACGTCGGTTCTGAGGAGAATGGGTCAGGCCTGTATGAACCGCCCTTCCCGGGACCCGACCCCTGGAGGGTCACCAGGGTACTACGGATACTGCAGGTGCAGCACATCCAAGGGGGACTTCATGGGGGACCTGTCTGTCCCGCCCAGACCGGCCCGTCCCAAGAGCTGCTACAGCAACCTCAGTTCTGAGAGCCTCTACTTTGTGTGGGGGAATGAGGGTGAGTTCTCATGCCACATTTCACGTTTTGTAAGGACCCAAAGTACATTTTTGTATTATGCATCACATTGTGCTATGACCGACCCAAGCATTCCTAATGTACAGTCAACTCCCTCACCTTTCCGTATTTCCAAAATGACCCCATTGGTAAGGTGACCACGTTAGAGTTCATCAGAATGATATAGAGTTTCGTCCTGTGTCACATTCTACCTCCCACAGCCCTCCAAAGAGACTGGGGGTGAAGTCATGTGACTGCACGGGTCACACTCCACCTCCAACAACCCTTCAAATGGACTGGGGAGTAGATTGAGAAGTCCTGTGTTTGCCCAGACCACCCTCCACCTCCCACAGTTCTTCACTGGGACTGGGGAGCAGGTGGAGGAGTCTCCTTACATCCCAGGCCGCCCACTAGCTCCCACAACCGTTCAAATGGTCTGAAGAGTGGATTTGAAAAGTCCTGCAACTCCCCAGCAGCTTGGAGAGGCCTTTGGGGTGAACACATTAGAGAGAGCAAAAGCGACTTTTTGACTGGAAGTTAGTGACCATCAGTAGAGGTGACCACATTAGAGAAGTGATCACATCAGAGAGAGTTCCGTATATTAGAACAAAAAGGGAATTCATTCACTTCTTTGCAAAAGTGAGCACATTGGCGTGGTCACCACTATATAGAGGTGACCATAAAAGTCGGGATTTGACTGTAGATCTATATACTAACTGATACCACTTTAGAGAGAACTGATTCCTATAGTGCGGTTTATTGGATTCCCCAAGGCTTCTTCTCCTTCTAGATCTATACTGGGTCAAGACAATCTACTACATATATATTTGATGAGGTACACTGAAAACACGCCGCTGTGGGATATATGACGACTTTTGTGTCGTCAGAGGGTCGTCAGAGGGTCGTCAGACCTCTGTGACGACCCTAAGTCGTCATACTGACCATCTTGGCTTTGCTACTAGTCTCTGTGAGTGCCAAAAGAGGTCCCCACTATATGTATAACAAGTATATATAACAAGTCCTGGGGGTGTATAGACTCATTTCTATATATTCTATTGTTGTTTAGTCTACTATGAAAACAAGAATATGATCACCATTTGATACAAATGTATCTATAAAAAGATGTGGATGTTTCAGTAGAAATGTAGAAAAGAATGTAGATCATTCTGGTCTACACCTCTTTTATGGCTTGTGGTCAATTACATTGTATAGCTCCTTAGATATTGAGATTCCCCATGCCTAAGTAGTGATGGATGTTAAAGAACCATTGCCTCGGTAAATGAGTAGGGGCGTGCTTTCTACCTTCCCCATAGATTCGGTCACCATCACCCCCCCCCCGCCACTAGAATAGGGTCCGGGTTTCAAGCCACCGGACCTCTCACCCTGGACGTGTCCTCCTTGTAGGGGCACTAGGTGAGGTTCAAATTCAACCACAATTCACCATCATCAAAATGATGACATAGAGTCGTCAACATGAACACCCAGCATAGTCAAAACCCATGCTAAACCCCCTGCCAAACTAGGTCATTTTGGTCCTCAGAGTGACGACTTTGGGTGGTCACCTGTGACTACCCCCTGACGACCTTGTTTCAATAGGTAAAGCAGTATTGAAGACATTGTTGGTTTAACTTGTAGTTTTATTCAGTAGAGGTGAACTGTAGTAAGGAGTGGTGTGCTGTGTGCCTTGCCTGATCTCAGAGTGAAGCAGGTGGAGGGCACTAGAAATATGCTGGCTCACTGCGAGGGCTTTCTAGATCAAGTTGATACACTAACATGCATACAGGGCTAGGCACTGCTTTGGGCCTATGACCTTAGTTTACACAGGGTTCACCAGAGGGCATCATATTATAACATTGTAACAGGCCTAAGGTAGTTGTTTTAGGTATTGTCAACCTGAAGACCTATAGTCGTCACTACTGACGAGTATCAGACCTCGAAGGTTTTCAGTGTGGGATATAATGACGATCAATCAATCCTCTAAATCCACTACTCGAGTATTTGATCACTGTATTGGTATCAAAGAAGAGGTATATTCTCTGATGGTGGGAAATGAAATCATTCAGTTTTGCTTCATGATATGTGATGATATTCACAGATGCATTGTACATGTGTATGTAATAACTAGTCCCGTATTTAAATACATATATGTGTGACAAAGATTCATGGAGGGGGTTGAATACTGCATAGGGAAACACCAGTCAAACCCTATGGGAACAGTTCTGAAATATTCTGTCCAATCACTGTAAAAGGAAGCAGAAAGGTGGTCCGGACAGGAATGCAAGAAATATCGGTTTTGAAAGAAGTAGTCACGATGCTTTGAAAGGCAAACAAGATTAGAAAGGCAGCACCATTTGAAAGCGATCCAAATGCTGGTTTTTAGGATTCCCCCTATTCTTATATGATAAAATTAGACAAGCGTTGTTCTTCATTATGCATGCACTCAATCTTTCTATAACGCAATAACATGGCTCTTTGGGGACAGAAATGGTTCTTAAAATGTGCCTTTGGTGCCTGGCCAGCTGGATATCGCTGTTATCAGATCGCATAAAACACTCAGAAGACCATTACATTTTATTTGATCATCCACAAGACACGCGCTATTTAATTGATCATCCAGAAAGGTGTATGAAATGAGAACACTTATTCTCTATACTATATGTTTAATATGAAGCAGACCTGAATTTGCAACACATGAATTTCCTCCACATTGAAGTCATTCCGGGGGTCTCAATGCACAATGACCACGCGATGATGAAGTATAACAGCCTCCACTTACACTATATTGTATTGTACCAGGGGCGGATTTAGAGGGGCGCCCCCCCCCCTTTTTCCGTGTACTTAAGTGTTTACCTAATTGTTTTTACCCTAGAATTAAGCCAAAATTAGGGGCTAAATGAGGGGCGCCCCCCTTTTCAAAATCCTGGATCCGACCGTGTTGGAATACTTAAACATGCGATCATTTGTAGAATGTGATGTCCTGACTGCACTCTAGAGAACATTGTGTGGTATCTCGAACAAAATTAGGGTGTACATCATTAGCCATATATGATTACCCTCACCCAGATTGTATTACTCTAGCTATGTAGTATGTCTCATACTGTTAAGGGCTTGGTAATTGCAACAAGATTTCCTTTTTTCTACCATTCACCAATTCCATTTTATAACCATTCCTGTCATCTGTTACTGGAGCTTAAGCTGACAGCAGCTAAAGTACAGGCGTCTAATATCATCGGGTATTGCCAGTCCCCAAATGGAGATGACTAGGCCTACTCAATCTTGTAATGAACGACCTCTTTCCTTCGCCATATGAAACGCCACATTGCCTTCCGAAGGAATTCTACCACTTAAAATTGTCAATTGCCAAGGGTCCGTCTTGCTTGACTCGCTGCATCAGCTGGTTAAGTTTCGGGGTATTGAAGTGTTAATTAGATTTAAAACAGACCATGTTATTTACAGACAGACCCTATAGAATTTATGTTACTGGTCCAATCGATAAATTCAACACGGTTTTATACTCTTTGACTACAATTGCCTCAAATAGGTTTGTGCCAATAAAAAAGGCAATGATTGAAGGAGTGCATTTGAGGGGAATGCGATTTGCATCGATTATCCAATTGAAGATATTGTCGTGGTAAGGCAGAGGGAGGCGGGGCGAAGCCGAAACCATCCTAGATGGGGGCGGTGGAGCCTCGTCTTCCCGGAGCCCGAGCCAGATCGGAGTAAAAGTAAGACGAGTCTCTGATGCTGGGCCACCCCAGCGTTGGAGACTCATCTTACAATCACTACGGAAGTCGGGAGTCAACACTATGGAGTTTTTGGCACCAGAGTTTATTGAGGATATGAGTAATCACAGTAAATAAGTACCAGTCTCCAAGGACCAGAGAGCTCCGAGTAGATGGTGTGGCCAGAAGCCAGGTCGATAAACAGTGTTAAACTGTAGTACGAGTGGTGTATGCTATTAAGTTCGAGTCGGATTTTGCTACAATAGATTGGGCAGTCTGTCTGGTTACCCTCGATTGTTGACGTCTAGGAACAACTTCCAGTCGTGAGTACTAGCATTCTGGTACTAGCCTTAAGATTGAGCTACCTTTGTGAAATAGCTACAAATTGGCGCCATTGAAGGCTTGCATTGATGAAATCCCCATGCAGATCTAGGTCTGGGGGCAGGAGAGTTTAAAGTTCACAATTGACCGATGGCAGTGACACTATAACTGCTGATATTAGGAAGATGACAATTGAGTATATCAACTCCATATTCTATTGAGTCGTTTCTTGTGTGGACTCGGAAAGAAATGAACGCAGAATTCACTTAGGAAAGTTATGGTGAATACTTCAGTCCGTCTGTGTCTGATTAAGGGAACATGGGGTAATAAATCAGATATCGATAGCTGTGGCCCCCTGCAGGCGTAGTTCGATGTCGTCTTCTGCTCAGATGCATGGTAGGTGCCCGGAGAGGCGTGCTCTTCTGGTCTGTCGGGCACGTGGCTGGCTGGATAGCCATGTTTGGCCTGAATTAGGTTGCTGTTTGCTCCCAGACTCTCCATCCACATACCCCCACCCCTCACAATTTCACCATCCAAGTCCCAAGTACCAATCTCCTACCAAAGCTCTTCGTGCAGGAGCAATGCCTTTAACCCCTCCCCAGACGGAGCAGTCAGTGATCGAGCTATCCTTATGGCCGCGCCACATTGATTGTTGTGGGCTGCTTTTTATTCAGCTTCACACATTGTTCATTCTTTACCCCGGGTATTTACCAGACCTTGCAAGATTGTATTCCACCGCCCACGCACTTCCATTATACCAAACAACCAATTATCCCTTCCAAGATCCCCTTACTGCAAAGTCTCTTTCTATCCCTATGCCCTCTGTGTGTGTATATATATATATATATATATATATATATATATATATATATATATATATATATATATATATATATATATATATATATATATATATATATATATATATACACAAGGTGCAGGAGGACCGAGCACGACCCCTGGACAACCACATCTTACACGACTGATTAACACTCAATACCATTTCCCTTCGACCCCTATCCCTCACCTCCTGCCCACCAATACCCACCTCCTTCCCAGGCCAAATCCGGTGTGTCGCCACCCAATAATTGAATTCCTTTCCCCTACTCAGACTCGTGTGATTGGATATACCGACTTAGCCGGTTTGGTTATTAGCCAACGAAATGATCCCGTCGATTCTCTCGGAGGCAGTTGGTACCCATCTGATAGCTCTTATCAGTGGTAACTGCTGGTAATCAGCTTCAGTAATGGCAGCGCCCATAGGACAATCCGCTACATCGGTATAGAGGTTGTGCAGAGGCTGTCAGCAGCTTAATGGTGGAATGTTGTGATTGCTGATGTTCAGAATTGCCAAGTCGAACTTTTTTACAATCACACCCCATATAATTCTACGTGGAAGCTTGGTATAGATCACATGAGGCCTAATAGACTTGTCACGTAGATCTCAAGTAGACCCCCAATAAGCCAGGGATCATGTAGTCTGTGTGAGAGGGGAGCTCTTACTAGCTGGATTGTTGTTCGCACATTTACGTGCTCCCCCCTTGGCTCAGGCCATTTACTATAGGCCTATATAGAAATCTGCAGAACCCTTATTGTAGAAAGCACCGTACCTCTCTTTCAAGGTCCACATTGCGTATAAGGCGCATCCTGAGTTCATGCCAGATCAATAAGTCACAGCTGGGGCATGGGTTTGAGCAGTATAATAATGTTCTATATAAAAATAAGGTCTTAAAATCAGGATTGGGCTGGGCGGGGGTAATTATGGAATCACTTTTGAAATTCTTCTGTTACAACCACCACGAAATCACAAATTGTAAAGTAGGCCTAAATCACACTGATTACACGAAGTCATCATAAATAATCATATGAAAAACTAATCAGTAGTGGTAACCTCAATACTAATTTACCCAAAATGATGAAAAGGTACTCTCCCCAGTCTGCATCAATTTGAGCACCCTGTTCAAAGTGATCAGTGTTGATTACTTTCTGTGGCCATTTGTTTTCAGTGTCGTTGTGTACAAGGCACACTCTGTGTCGAATAAAATTTGCACCTGGTGTGGGTTTTTCAGGTTGGTGTACTAAATAAATACCCTATCTATATCAATGGCGCCACTGAATTCAAGCAGATTCAATGAAGTGCAACAAGGGCACACCTTCGCACAGTGGGCTATTCGTACAGTCACAGTGGTAATAAAGCTCATACGGAAGGTACTACGCTATCTTGCATATATTCTCATTTAGCCACTTTCGTTTCGCATCAGTCCCACTTGGAGCTATGTTTTCAATAACAATAGCCTCGTCGTTTTATCAATAGATCTATTATTCCACATCAGCAAAGCACCCACCGAGCTAGCCACGCTCTATTACAAATGACTGCTGAAGCGACCACCGGCATGGTGGATGCGCTGTAAACCTCACACTGCCCCCTAGGGGCGTGTAGGAGCGTCCTCTAATGACATGAACGTCGCCACCCAGCAATTATGACGTCACATCGGGTTTAATCCCTAATTGTTAAACCCAGTGGCAGAGGTTCCGGCATTTGGCAGCATCGCTCATGCTTTATGCCTGTGTGAGTAGTATATGGAATTGGCGAAGGGGTAGGTAGTGTATTGGATATTTCAATGAAGAGCAAACTGTCTATCAATGCCACTGAAGACTAGAGAACACAAAAAAGATGCAAAGACCCTTCAAAGAAGCCAAAGTCTCTTTCGTGGCCTGCATGGTGTGAGAGACCCATGACCCTTCCATGCCCTTTATGTGGGTGGATGAGGGCATGGAAGGGTTAATGGACGGGCGTCGGGGGCCGTATGAAGACAAGGGTTATTAGTTGAGGGTTCGCGTGGTCCAATCTCCACGCGTGATCAAAGACACCCTCTGGAGGCTCAACCTGCTGGTCGTGCCACACTCCAGGCCTTATCGGTATACTACCTATGCTCAGGCGATTTGTACTACATGTACTGATAAGCGGTATTCCAAAATCGACCAAACTTGCAAACATTAAATCCATTCCCCTGATGAGTATTTCTAATCATATTGTATGGATCCTATAGGCTTTTATGACTGAAGGGTATGTTTGAAGAAGTTGGCCCTTATGCAATAAATTGAAATCAATACAATTGTCATCATCTGTATACGGTTACCAATGATAACTCAGAGGCGTGGTAAACAGTTTCTGAGTGGGTGGGACCAGGGGGGTTTTCTGCAATTTTGAACCTCCCTTTGCTTGACCTTTTAGTTTGGACCTTTTGAGGAGTTGGCCAAAAGTGGGTGGGGGGGACATGTCCCCCCTGTCCCCCCTGCTTTCCACGCCCATGTAACTTAAGTACTGAACTTGTCACTCTGCAAGCATATGTTTCAGACTAGAAAATTACAACCTATGCTTGGAGAGTGAGTAGTATTTCCAGTTCCTATCGGGTGGAACAGGGGCATAGTGGGGGTGAAATATAATAAACTGGGCCATATTTTAGCCAAAACATTGAGTAGCTATCATTTATAACCATCACAGACAATCAATGTTATCTATTATACCGGCCAAAATATAAAAAAAACTTTGCTACTTCCGGTTTGGTGGTGTCCTGTGGGTTTATACCTCAGGGCACCAGAGTAGGTTTGTCGAACCTCCAAGACATGGTATGTATAGCCTCAGGTCCATATCAGCCAGGGATATCAGCTTTGGATGTCTAGAAGCAGATGATAAAAAAATTTTGCAATAGGGCTATCTGAATCTCCAGATGTGTAGTGGCAATGACGGGTTTGTCACCTTCAATGTGAAGCTGTCATCATCGTTGGTCTACGGTGCCAGCAATTAAGGCCAAAAAAAGTTTGGTTTCCGGTCAACAGACTTACCTCAGCCAAAGGGGGCCCTCAGACTTCTTTTTTTTTTCATACTTTTCATTTTTTTTTTTTTTTTACATTAATTTCATACTTTTGATATTTTGGGATTGAGTCCAAGTAAAGAATCCAAGATTTTTACCCAAGTTTTTTTTTTATATTTTGGCCGGTATAATAGATAACATTGATTGTCTGTGCTGGTTATAAATGATAGCTACTCAATGTTTTGGCTAAAATATGACCCAGTAAAATAAAAATAAAAAGTCCGACCTACCTACCTCAACCTTTCGGACCATGTTACCTAATCATCGGGTGGAACAGGGGCATAGTGGGGGTGAAATATAATAAACTGGGCCATATTTTAGCCAAAACATTGAGTAGCTATCATTTATAACCATCACAGACAATCAATGTTATCTATTATACCGGCCAAAATATAAAAAAAACTTTGCTACTTCCGGTTTGGTGGTGTCCTGTGGGTTTATACCTCAGGGCACCAGAGTAGGTTTGTCGAACCTCCAAGACATGGTATGTATAGCCTCAGGTCCATATCAGCCAGGGATATCAGCTTTGGATGTCTAGAAGCAGATGATAAAAAAATTTTGCAATAGGGCTATCTGAATCTCCAGATGTGTAGTGGCAATGACGGGTTTGTCACCTTCAATGTGAAGCTGTCATCATCGTTGGTCTACGGTGCCAGCAATTAAGGCCAAAAAAAGTTTGGTTTCCGGTCAACAGACTTACCTCAGCCAAAGGGGGCCCTCAGACTTCTTTTTTTTTCATACTTTTCATTTTTTTTTTTTTACATTAATTTCATACTTTTGATATTTTGGGATTGAGTCCAAGTAAAGAATCCAAGATTTTTACCCAAGTTTTTTTTTTATATTTTGGCCGGTATAATAGATAACATTGATTGTCTGTGCTGGTTATAAATGATAGCTACTCAATGTTTTGGCTAAAATATGACCCAGTAAAATAAAAATAAAAAGTCCGACCTACCTACCTCAACCTTTCGGACCATGTTACCGAAAAACTAACAATAATTTTTTTTTGGCCTAAATACCCTGTCTTTTCCCCTCCTTATCCTGCCATGTCTCTCTAACCCTAAAGAAACATGCCCATGTCATACTCTACAGAATTGCTGTGTGCTTGGCATCCATCCTTTCTATTTGATTGCTGCCTGGTTATAGGCTCCACGTTACAGTGTCCACTCTGTGTGCTGTTGATGTCCGGACAAGTACTGCCCAGGGGGCTCTGTGGCCAAATAGCCCCCAGATAGTCCTACCATGAAGCCGACCAGTCCCGCACTGGCTGGTACCCGCAGGCCATGCCTGATGGCTTTTTCCCCAGGTCCTGGGGAGAGCTTCACTTGAACTCCACTAAATGGCAGTTTTAGACCTCCAACCACAGGCAATAATATCTAAAAACCTGTATAGGGCTTAGTGCTGAGGCCTAGTGCATCTGCCATTTCTTTATCTGGGAGCTGGTGAGATAAGGACTGATAGCAGCCGGCATGATGGGTACCTGGTGTTACATAATGTACAAAAAAAAATCTGCAGTGAATGTAAGGAGTTATCTCATTGGTTAATAATGTATCCCGGGTCAGCCCTATTCCGACCTAGCGGTATACAATATTGACTAATGAGAAAATTCCTTTCATTCAGTACCGACTTTTCAGGGTGCATTATGTTACACCTGGTACCCACCAGCTCGCTGTTATCAGTCCTTATCTCGCAAGGTATCATCTTCAGCAGGGGTCAGCCCACGCAGGAATCCACTAACTGGGAATAGGAGAGGCATGTGTACCTTTTGGGTGAAGGGGTGTCCCCTTGTGAGTAAGTGTAATAACGGGATGATTGACAGGCAATTTCTTATAGGCATGGCCTGCCTGTGTATATGTCTTCAATATACAGGCCGGTATCCAGCCAAATCAGGGACACGCCAAAGAAAAGTGCATGTACTAAGCTAATAGATGATGCATATCGGGGCCCTAGGGCTGTATATGCTGTATATACCTGAGCCGCGGAGCGGCGAGGGTATATACAGCATATACAGCCCGTGGGGCCCCGATATGCATCACCTAATAGGTTTATACCACCATTTCCTCCATTTTGTATCAATTTCTTACCTGTAATCCAAAGAATATAGCCAGGCCAAGACATTTTGTAAAAGCAAGCGATACGGCCCGGGTCAGCGCTCTGCGCGAAGCCATTGTTTTTGTTCCTTGTCGGGAGAGGTACCGCCGTGTTTACAGTCACTTTTCGTATGGAATCCAGCCATGACATGTTATAATATTAAAATCCCAAGAAGTATTCGATCCATAGACAAGGAATGCGTGCTAATTTTCTCCATTTTCTTCGAAATAAATAAGAATCCATTGATTTTTCTATCGTAAGCGAGTCGCGGTCCGGCCATTCCCACCCGCCTCCTTGTCCGGCGAAAGTGTGTCAGTGGCCCGGATGTGGATATAGGTCATCCGCTCGCCGTACGAGGAAGACGGCGAAAACTGCGGACCGGTTTGGAAAATCAATGGATTCTTATTTATATTGAAGAAAATGGAGACAATTAGCACGCATTCCTCGTCTATGGATCGAATACTTCTTGGGATTTTAATATTATAACATGTTATGGTTGGATTCCATACGAAAACTGACTGGAAACATAGCAGGTTAGAACTTATTTCCCTTCGCATTGGATTTCATCACCGTTCAGTGTGGCGCTATGGCTAAGGCCTTCGCCTACCACCACTGCGGCCAGGGTTCAATCCTGATACGAGTTGGGACGATTTTTCACATCGAAACAATGGCGAGACCAAATTTCTATGTTCGCCACTGTCTCCAAAAATATTCTAAGTCCAACTTGACCCTGAAAAAGTATATACCAAAAATTTCAAAAATGCACAAGGGTGGTATATGCAGAATAATGCACGGCTAAACTGCATATAAACCCACCGGAAGTGCCGAAATCGTGGTATAAACGTGGATAATGGTATCCGCAGCAGGCATATAAAGACAGAAACTAACATTTACCATTGTATACCATTGTATACATTCCTGCTGGCCGTCTATAAGCAAAATGTGCGAGGAAGACATTACCTTTTTATATATTTGTCTCGTTGTTTTGAGGTCTTCAAATGGAAGGCTTTATTGTTGTTTGACAGAAATGGTGTTTTGTAAAAACATTTCTGTTGTTAGCGGCTGAATATTGGCTTATTATTGACAAACTGAACTACTTCTGGCCTCAATTTATCTTCAAAAGATCCCTTAGTTCGGTGTATCGGGGAGGCAGGAGGCGCGTGATTGATGGGGGGGGGGGGTGTCGGCCGTGAACAGTTCAAGAATCAATCAAGTATGCAGGCCACTTAAACAGGCTGTTTTTTGCGGTTTTGTTGTCGTTGTTCTTCATGTTTTCCCCTGTGGGCTGCATTAGCAATTTTGGCATCCCAAGTGAAGCACTTTGAATGATTTAGAGATTTAAAACTTATGGGGATTAAGCACATCCAAAGCCCCCACCCCTCCCTTTCACCTGACAAGATCCCTCTATGAAAGACTGACTATCATTGAACACCCATAGACTTGTGATCTTAAAATAATTGGAGGCAGTGGCGCCATCATGAATTTAGGTACATCTAGAGGCTAATGGGGGGTCCTGTTATTAGTCTCTACACAGTCACAGTGTCGAGTTTAAGTTGAATCTACCCCTAAGCCTTCAGATATCAGACATCACCCCAGAACAGGCCTGTTTGATCCCCAGTCAGTGAAGGTAAATGTAATTGGAAAGGTCCCAATAGACTACAGTGTTAGGTCCAAATATATACATTTAGCAACAATGCGGTACCTATACTAAAACGTAGACGTAGGCATAGCTTCTTTTTAGCATTGCTATACGTCTACGTTAAACTGGGTCTGCGTGACGTAGCCTACGTCGGGTTTGCTAAAGGTCCCTTATGTCTAAGCTTTACCCATACAGAGAGGGGTCTGTCTGAACATCCCCAGGTCTGCTCCTCTATTTGGAGTAGGCCCTATGACAATTGTTTTATTTAGCGCCATATGCGGACTGTTCAGACTACAACAGAAACTGTCCCCAAATCATAGTGGCGCGATTTCAACTCATTAATCGTTTTTATCCCATTTTGTTCTAGCGTTCATTTAAATCTCCATTGTCATCATGAGTAGCCATTAGGGATAGCTGATATCACGCAACCTTCCATGTTGACCTATCCTGACCTGTGGTGGTATTGTCCTACCTGGGGGGGGGCACTAAACTTTTTTTTTCTGACACTGGTGTGCGGCTTGGCCTTCGATACCTCTTAAATTTGCTTTGAGGGATTTTCTTGAAAACTTTTTTTTGTGACAAAGTACCCCCATTGGGAGAAATGACTTTTTGTCAAAACAGACCCTTGCTTAGAGATATTTTGCTCAAAAAGTACCCTTGCTAGCCGCACACATGTGTATCTCTAACTCTCCAACATAATTTAAGTCCCCCCCGGGATTGCCCTACTAGCATTGGGGGTCTAGATGGGGGGTCCCCATGTCACCTGTCGATCATAGGCCTAAGGAAAGGTCATGTCACATGTCACTAAATCTCTGTTTCTCATGTCCTTATCACTAAGCTTCATGTCACATAATTATATAGATTTTAACAAAAGACAATGTCACTAACTTTCTCTCTGCCCATGTCCCTGTCACTAAGCTCTATGTCACATGTCGATTTTAAGAAAAGGCCATTGGGTAGTATCACGCATCTCCTTGTATCACGCACCTGCATTCACAGAGACATACTTGCAAAAGTATTGAAGCTTTTTCAAAATTGTTTTTTTGTGGAGACTGTCTCTTTCACATGTGCTCGTATTCCAGTGCAGTTTGACTCCCTGACATATAAATCTAATTCCCAAACTTGATTTGTACTAAATGCTTTCAAACTTGTCACCCCTACTGTCTATTTTGATATTCAATTTCCATAGAGAACAATGGTAACGGAAATAGCCCTTATATCGCGCATATCTTGCTGTTATATCGCGCACATGATATTGGATATGAAATGTAAAATTAAAAGCTAATTAAGATGAAGAAAATGAGTCATGTAGTAGCCATTGACATGAGTCAAAACTGGTACGAAAATTGGGAGGCTACGCCTTTCCTGCCAGGTGTGAGAACATTCACCCTGACGCTTGTTATTTCACACCTAAATCACAGCCAAAGGTGTGAAAACATGTGCGCGATACAGGCTTTATGGCAAGTCACATTACATTTGGGTTGTATCGTGAAATGCGCGATACAACCCAAAGCACCATGATACGACCCAAATAATTCTGCAGTCTTTGCGGAGTCTTTGGTGCAGCCCTCTCTCACTAGCAGGCTGTCACATTGTATGCCCATAGCCAGGGATGGACCCGCACACTATAGTCTTGGTCATTGGGTAAACGTAACAGGGACTCCAGGAAGTCATTTCTCAGAAGCTAAGTTTTGATCACCCCCAAATCGTACTGACCTGGCCTGGATCAGAAGGGAATTCTTGATTGTATAGGGTCAATCACTATGACTGGTGCAGATATAGAGATAAAGGGCATGCATTTGAATAGGCAATCATAGGTAATACATAATCACCCAGGGTCAATCACTACGATTGGACTGGATCATAGGGGTGGTTGAAATTGGAGGGAGAGGGGTAGGATCGTAGTGTTTGAGAAATGGCTAGCAGGCCTGGATCGGAAGGGAATTCTTGATTGTACAGGGTCAATCACTACGACCGGTTCAGATATAGAGGCAAAGGGTATGCATTTGAATAGGCAATCGTAGGTAATACAGGGTAACAGACTCTACCACCCTACGAATGGCCTTGATCGTAGGGGGTGGACAATTCGTAGTGGGCAGTCTCAATTCGTAGTGTTTGAGAAATACCTAGCTGGCCTGCTGGGCTTCATGTAGGGACAATCATTTTGGTTATATCGTGTCTTGGTGCGCGATACTATCCACTTTTGCCCTACCTGTCGATTTTAAGGGTCAATGCCCATAGCATTAACTGTATCTGAGCATTTATTTGATGATTAACCATTTAAGGGTATACCTTTTCCTCGTCTGACATCCGGGTTGACATGATGGATTATGACTACCCTTCCGTAGGAGTGTGAGTGAGTAATGGTTGTTTAACGCCAAGCCGACAGCTAAGGTCATATTCATGGCGGAGCCCTTCCGTAGGCCCAGGCCTACTGTTTTTTTAGGGTCGGCATGCATGAATAGGGCCTACAGCCCTAGTAGGGCGTATACAGCCCTAGTGAGTAGACACGCGGGCTGCATTAATCCCGTGGCATAGAATTGAAGGAAAGCTACACTCGTACACACATTTATAATGGGTCTAGACCCCTAAATTCGACAGGGTGACATGGCCATTTCTTAAAATCGACATGTGACATGGAGCTTAGTGACAAGGACATAGAAAGGAAAAGGTTAGTGACATGAGACAAGGCCTTTCCTTAAAATCGACATGTGACATGAAGCCTAGTGACAAGGACATGGGAAAATAGAAATTTAGTGACAAGTGACATGGCCTTTTCTTAAAATCGACATGTGACATGGGGACCCCCCATCTAGACCCCCTTTATAGTCTTCATATACCACAGTGGGCATGGATACACAACTAGTGACATTCAGACATAAGTTCAGATAAAGACCTTTTGGTGAGTTTTAAAATAGGCATGTGCTGCTATAACAACCTCTTGTGGATATCATTAATAGACTGAGTGACCAATTCAGTGTTTATCCTGCATAGTATGTTGCCAGCAAAGGGACATCCCCGTGCACATGCTCAGTGAGGCACTTCCAGGCAAAACAAAAATGGTGGTTGATTCAATACAGTCAGGAAAGTGATAGATTCAACTTGGATTCTGACCAGCAAGTAAATTCAAGGTAGTACCAGTCATTTATCTGATAATACCAAGCACTAGATTTAAATGTGGTGATGCCAACAGTATAAAGAGAGAGAGTGAAAAGGGGACCATGCAGCCACAGTTTACAGACTCCTCAATTCTCAGCCAGTTACTGAGACCAGAACCCAGAAATGCTATTAATCTGGGATCGTAACAGAACTAAGGCTGAGCTAGGCTGTGTAGACACTAGTGACCATGGATTTATTGAAACCATGGATTTATAGGGAAGTCATTCTAAAGGGGTGGGGGGTCAGGGACGGCATGACGACACTAATTCTCCATATATGCATATAGCTTCAGCATTGGACAATTGGTAAAAATCATGACGGGAGGGGGGGGGGGTCAAGAATGTACAAATTGTCATTTATGGATATCTCCGAATCAAGGCACTTACAACATAAACCACTAGGGCCCTAAGTAAGAAAACATCTTGGGCTTGTCCGGGATTTGAACCCGGGACCTCTCGCACCCTAAGCGAGAATCATGCCCCTAGACCAACAAGCCGCCGATGACTCACCATGCAACCATACCTTTCCAGATTACACAGGTAACCTATATGGCACACTTAAGTTAAAGGGGACAGGTGTTGGCTGGTGGCCAGGTCACGCTCCAATACAGAGTAGTCTGCTGCTATATACATTTATGTCCCATGCAGAGAGATGCGATTCATTATTATTTACCTTTTTAAATCCTTACATTTACAAACCATTGAATGAATACTACAAACTCTGCGTCAGTCAGGAGGTCGAATAATAGGCCTACTTGAAACATTTTCCATGGAGTCTATGGACATGATTTACAACTTGTAGCCAAACAAAATTGTGGGCTTGTCCGGGAATTGAACCCGGGACCTCTCGCACCCGAAGCGAGAATCATACCCCTAGACCAACAAGCCGATGGAAAATGGGGCAAATTTATTCTTTTCTGACCAAATATGATCGATATTATCCTTATCAAGGTCAATCCTTACATTGGTTATTCCACGGATTGACTGTAGTCTCTGTCGTTGATCAAACCTGTGGTTTAGAATATAGGTTTAGACTCTAGTCACTAAATGATGCATAGTACATGTGCATTCTATGGATTCTACAGCAGTAAGATGTTGCCTTATAAGTTATAGGTCTGTATCCCAGGGGCCCATTGAATTACACACAACGATTTGTCTATTTGGATCCTCAAACAATCACCGCAATTAGCCGATGACATCATGTTGCTTATTGCACAATATCACCCGAAATAGTTAATGCAATCACGATTTAATCGAGATGCTGTGGTCATATATGCTATTTTTCGTAGTGTCATTTGGTGATGGTATAGTCAGTGTATTGAAATGAACCCCTGGGATCTACATACCTACGTCCTATCCGAGGATCTAGGCATTACATAGGCAATGTTTGAAGTGTATGAAGTGTGCGTTCAGATCCACTTCGAACAAATGAATTGCATTCACATCGCTTTAATTTGTCCTCACATGTTCTTTGGTCACTGATTATTTCCATGACCTGCGTTATTTCCAGGTGCCCACCCACATCCCTTTTTACTCGTATTTCTATTGCTCGCCATCTTTCACAGGAACAGGCCTCCATCACGCAGTTTGAGCAATAACCCAACAGGGCGTCCTATTGCCACCATTAACCCTTGAAGGACAGCATGATTCATATTCATTTGTCATCCTAATGCATCAACACAACACTGAAGTAACTGGCACTATACGTGTCTGCAATGCTTACCCTTTAGCATCCATCTCTACGGTAAAGGTTCAGTGTGATGTATGGATGCAGTTTTGGCGTGTTAATCACCACTGCTGCATCCACATATCACAAATACAACGCCTTAAGCCCTATGCTGTTCTTAAAGTGTGATCATCGTCCATCTCCAAGAGTTTAAAAGGGGACCCCTTTTCTTCCCTTCTGGCTATTATGTGGGGGTGGGTGGACTCCCTGTAGGCAGGCAGATCCTTTCACACCTAACTGGGTGATTTCAGACGGTTTCCCCTTGTCTGACCGGTCGGGCATGGGACATGCATGCATGCCATGTGCATGTCAGTCTGTCATTTGTCCACCCGGGAGCAGAGAGTGGCGTGGCACTGGATTGATGGGGGGGGGGGGGGTCTGTGCCCACCACACACGCCCAATGAGATGGACGCTGGTGCTAGTTGTCCATTGTAGGAGGAGCTGCAGACAATGTAAATTATGTCTGACTTATTTGTTGGCAGTATCATGTCTCAGTGTTGTTATACATGTAATAGCCAAGGAGACAACCCGACAGGACATGTACCCCGATTTACTGGATAGATCATACATGTAAAATGATTTACCTATCTAAGAACACAATTTAATCAATCACGGTGTCAAGGAAAGTGGAATACACACATGGATGATAGGTGAGTGATCCCCTTTGTCTCAGTGCAGTGCATGTGCAATAAGTACAATACACATTGGACCTACAGATGCAATGTGTGTATCACTTAGACTCAGACTGCATGCTTGCAATAAATTATTATTCTTGTGTATGAGGAGTAGGCATATTTGTCAGTTATACCCAAACCCTCACTGAACTCTACACTAAGTGCATAAATTTCATGCACTGTCGGTGGTTTGTTCAGTATTGCCACGAGGGAGTAAATCACACATTACTGGAGGAGGTTGGAGGTGTGCGTGGTGCACATTCAGGGGTGAGATGGATATTTCTTTTTGTAAAAAGTTTGTTAATTGAACCCGGAACAAAGCTACACATGCTGGCGTGGGGGCAGGCGAGGATCCGAGTCCATCTTGGTGCCGTACATGAGAGAACGACAGAAAGAACGAAATAACTAAAGAAAGAAAGAAAGAAAGAAAGAAAGACATGATCAGAGGCACGAATGATAAAGAAAGTTCTGACCATGTAGGGTGATGTTTGCTATGATTGATTAAATATGTGCATATGGCAGACATGTTTGTGTGGGTAATTTTTGTCACATTTAATACATTGTCTGTTTATTGCTTGTTTCACATAGCTCGCTACCTGATAAAAATGGACGACCAATCATGGCAGTAGCAAACGCGTGTTATTCCATTTGGAAAAATGCACCTTGATACATGTATGTGGTAGTACATGGTAGGTATTGCATTTTATTGATATGTATTACCTGCATGGCGAATATTGTGGCACGCAGAAGAATATACAAATACAATGTTCAGGTAATGGCCAGTCATTTCTGGACCCTCCACAGAGGTGGGACGGGTTGAGAGAGTGGGACTCTAAACCCCTGGGTAAAGGTAAACGTCAGAAGATAATTTAGAATTACACAATAAGTTTAGGAAGTTAAAGAGAGATCATTGAAATATTGCAATATAACTAGAATACTTTTATTCAGTGAAATCACCCTGTATGAGATAAATGGGCAGATGATGGTCAGTATAGTAGGGAGCCCCAGATGGACTTCACAGTTTACATCTTCAACTTCTCTGGCGATCTAGTTTGGTGGGCAAACGTAGTCGTAGAGTACGAGGTGGCGCCAGTGTGCACCTATCTTATCAGCAGTGTCAACATAATTATGAACACTGACTGTGTTGACCATATGATTGAAAACATTTATATGGATCACTATCTCCAATTATGAAGAGTGACATTCAAGTTCCCTTTACTCAATAGATACGATGCGGCTGTCCTCACTGTATAATGCTATATCAAGATAAATCACAATTTAAAAGGTGGTGACGCAGCTACATGGCCATAGTATTTGATGGATTAAATGTGCATATATGCAATAGGAGCTGCCTTAATACATATGTGATGCAATCTGCGAAAAGGGGCATTAGTGCAGGGTGCACTTTTCCCGGTATCTGTCTCATATGCAAAAGGCAACTTTACATACATGAAGGCTAAGAAGCACACACGGTAAAACAATAAAGGATTTAAGCAATGACAAGTAAGTCGAAAAAGGAGACAGATGATATGTAACCCCACCTTATAAAATGAGGAATAAGTTTCATTTTTGAGAACATAGATGCAGGGCATCAAAGCTAAAAATCCCTTTTTGTCCAAAAATTACATCTGGGCAGTTTTTGGTAAAATAGATGTCAAATATGTTGAAGCAAACATTTTTAGTAGATTTTCATTCAGAATAGTGCTGATTTAGCACTAGTAGTTGTCATCATAACCTACTGGATTTTGATAGCATACTGATATAAATGGGGATATTCATTTATGACAACAAATGGAATGTTCCAGGTTGCCATGATAACCAAATTTGTAATTTTCTTTAGACATGTATTGAATAGGCCACTACAACAGCGTTCAGAAAATGTAATACGAAGTATAGGCCTACATCAAAACAATATGTGTTCAGAGACAAAACAAAATATTTCAGCGTGATTACTGTGTAGTTAATAATTGAGTTTCCCTAAAATTAATTAGTTTTGTGAACTTGGGACCAGCAACTTCACAAGGCATTTTCTCAGTTTAAGTTACATGTATTTGCGCTTATTTTTCTCAGCAACAAATTTAACATGCTTCTAATATGTCTATATATGCAAGTGTTATATATCAAATGAAAGCTCTTCATGCCCTCTGTTTGAATCAATTTTTGCGACTTATCCCTCACTTTGTAAGGATGGGTCACATATGGGCTTTTCAGCATAGGCATAGGAAGCAAATTTCCATAGTGAAAGGCGATAGGGCAGGGATCTAGGTCTTTCCAACAGAAATTTTGGACTTCTTCATTCTACTACGGTATGTTTGTATAAAAGGAGTCATGCATTTTACAAGATGTCAATACATGTACATGAATCTTCGTGGTGCAAACTGCGTAACCTATTGTAATTTAAAAAAAAAACAACATGAAAACGTCTCTCATGCAAGTCGAAAATTAGTCCAATTATGAGCTTTTCATGCGATGTAGCTATTGGTGTAAGTGTATATGTTTTGAATGGTTTAAGCGATAAAATGGATATGGTGCTACCCCATGTGGCTTGTAGTGAGAAGCTGGCTCATAAATCAGCAGTTTTATCTCTATATGACGATTGATAGGAATGGGAAAGTGGTGTGTGCTCCCTGGCCGTGTCCAGAACAGGAGCAGGAACCTGAATTAATCCATCAGCCATAACCGTGCTGAATTGAACAAACTCTCAGTTACCAGTCACAATATGCATATATGAAATAACTGTAGAGGAATATGCAGTTATCTGTTCAGTGGTATACAGTATCTGCAACACCATCAATAATAATACACTTCGCGGGCGTAGCATGTCCCTATATCATATATCTATGGCAGTATCGAAGTCGCACTTCTCCTTTCTTTTATGTATTGCACCATCAATATATGCCAATCTACTCTGTCAGATTGAATTTGATTCCCAGTGGCACTGTGTATGGTAGCCCTCTATAATAGGCCTTATACTGTTGTGTCAGTAGTGTTCTTATTATACATAACTTCCAGAGAGCTACTTAATATAGCATATGGTGACTAAGGTTATATATGTCATTCATTTCAATGTGAAGTCAATTATCTTATTTCAAACTCATTTGTAGCACACAGGATCATGGGTCAAATATTGCATGCATACATATTTCTAATGAGAACAGGAAATAAAACAAGAAGAACGCATGTAGTGTATCCAAATAATTAGAAACATTTCCTTTACATAACTCTGGAACAATGGGGGTAACTGAAAGAACAGACTGGGCATTTCCCCAATTTATACTTCCGGACCTCATGACATAAATCAGACCTCCGGGTTGTCAATGTTTCAAGTGTTTACCCTCTGGTCCATGGGAGTGAGAGGAAATGGTATTCTTTTAAATAGTACTAAGTAGATTGTTGTGCCACAAGGCTTACATTGTGTGTTTCTGAATTCAGACCTGCCATGGAAGGAGATGCATCCACAACATGTATTTAGATATAGTCTTCATGTCTGATGGGAGTACCGGTAATGGGTTCCTTCGGGTGGTCTGAGAAGTAAGGAGCGGTTTGGGATCGCACAGGGAGGAAACAATGTTTAGTCTACTACGTCTGTATCTCCATGTCCCTTTTTTTTTATCTAGACTAGGGTGCAGGGTTACACCAGTGTGAAGGGTAGAGCTTATGGTTCGCCGTTTTAACCGGGTTAAATGTTGTATTGGGACAATCAGCTGACCAGACTAGTCTGCATGGAATCAAATAAATAGTCCTTAATGACTGGGACTTTGTGTTGATGAAGACCTTGCTGTCCAAAAAGCCTGAGAAGGGGCCCACAGACTCTATTTGGAAATAGACTTATTTCAACATTTTTCCGTTCCATAAAGGGCTATTTCAATTTGAAATAGATTAGAAGAGGCCTCGTTTCCCTGTTAGGTTATTTTAATCATGAAATAATCTCTAATCCCAAATTGATAGTGCAAGGTCCTTTTATATATGTGAAAAGGTGAAATTCTACTCGATGCGCATACCTGATCTCCTCAGATATGTATTCACTATTAAAATATGGTAATTTTGCATCCGAGTAGAATTATGCCGATGTAGAGTGAAATATGTATGGATGAGATACATGAAAAATACACATCACCCAGGTGAAAAAGAACCCGACAAAGGTGCTGAGTGAGATATCAAGGAGATGATGGATATGCATGTCTAAGACACCACAATTCACATAGTATCTATAGTGATACGGCGACTTCTTTGTCTTATCATTTCCATCACTTTTTATTTACGTTGCTTACTTTAAAAGAGGTTTTGGTCTATGTCGGGTGGAGCACTGGAGGTGCTGTAAGCAAATCTTGTTGGGGTGCCTGGTGGCAGATCACAATAGATCACGTGACAGATGGCGTGACTTGAGGTTCACTCTCCTCACACAGGTTAAGCTGACCATAAATCAAAACGTCATCCCCAACATCTTCTTATTGAAAAATATTTTGAATTATGCTATAATTGTATTCATAATCCAACAATTTTACTTCACATATGATAGGGGCTAGAACCTCATGGCAACCCCTCCCCCCGCCCCTTATAACATAATTGCCCAGAATAGACACATTATTGATGAGTCACACATCAATACCAGAAGGAACTACCATTGCTATTAAATCGTGCATTGATAAATCGGTCTATTGTTTGGAGTTGTCCTTTGGATGGACAGGTAAACCTCGAGGAATAATATTGTGCACAAATCATAGAGTAATACACTGTAAAAAAAGAGCTTAGGTTTTAAACATGTGTAGGTCTAAACATCTTTAAAGTCTAAACATAATATTGGATAGGTAGGTGTACTAATGGCTATCTATTTAGGATTTAAACACTTTAATTCTAAATGACTAAACAGCTATGCTAAACATGTTTAGATGTTTAGCATTGAAACAGTCTGAAGTTTACATGTTTAGGACATCAACATGTATATTTATGTTAAGGTGTTTAGGTTTGAAAGACTAACTAGGTGGCAGCTCTGTGTTCGAATGGAATTTCTAGAAGGAGTTATACTCTCTTCTCATAAAAAAAAAATATGTTAAAAATCCTTTGTAAATCAGTAATCAGGAATTTCATATGAAAGAACATCAATGTTATGATTAAACATTTTGGATTGGTCATTTGTATCCTATATTGTTTAGATCAATGAGCAATTTATTCCATAGACACCTTTACTCTCTCTTCCAAGAATTGTTAAAGCTGTCTTCATCCATCCATTCTATTGTAATCTACATATATAGGGTTATTCCCTATTGTGGATAATGGATGATATTCCTTGAGAGTATGGTGTACTCTCTGCCTACTATATATATATGGAACTATATACTCCCAGGTATATATATATATAATTAATGAGTGATACATTTTTGATACTACTTGTCTGTGCGCATGATTTTCTATGACGTCACACATAACATTCTCCTCCAGTATATAAGCTCCAGCAATTGAACCAACGGTCAATTGGCTTCATGTACACGGACAGCATACACCACGCTGGGTGGTGCTGGAAATTTTAAACGGTTTTATCCGTTTCTCCAAGTTAACACGGTACTTAACCTATCATTATGGGTAGGAAAGGGACAGCTAGGGGCACACAAAGGTCCAAGACCAAAAAGTCGCCTAGAAAAGCAAGAAATATGGCCAATTCAAGGATTTCGAGCGGTGTGGAGTCCAAGGGGGTGGTCAAGGACCATCTTCCCCGAATGCTACAGGGGCTTCTTTGGATCCACCCGTTGACCAGACGTATATTGGGGAGCTAGAGGAACGTACCACTTGTATGGAGCAGCAACTTGAAAATATCAGATTCCTAATGGAAGGACAGGCGGTTAGACAGACATCTACTGCAGCAACGGTTGGCGAGGCGGAGACAGGTCGTACACGTGGCCGTGTTGATAAACATTCCATGGACAACATGGTAACTAAGCAACGGGGGCGTGGCCGACAGCGCTCGCCTGACTACCGGGGTCTCCACGGCGACAAGAAGGGATGTCGCCATCTTGGATCTTCGAGCAGGTCCTCTTCATACCGTAGTTTTTCAACGGATTCACCGGATTCTATTAGATCTAGTGCTTCATGGAACGGTCGTCAACATGCTACAAAGTCTAGAGGTATGTTTGACCAGAGAAATTTCTTGAAAAAAGGTGAAAATTTGGATAGTATTGAGAAACTCCTGCTCGTTAACGTTAGAATGATAAAGCAGTTGATAGAGGAGGGAGAGGATGTGTTCGAAGTGGTTAAACATATCGAAGTTTTAGTTGAGAAATCCTCTACGAAGATATACACTCTGAAGGCTCTCGTAGCATAAGACTCATCGTTCAAAAGCAGAGCTAATTGTGAAGGTGTGGAATCTTTTGGTGATATTAAAAGTGAGGATATACTGAGGCATCTGTCTTATGACGGAACGGTGCAGGCGCAGAAGGCGGGTGGGGTTAAACCTAAGTCTTTCAAGTCTAAGCAATCCAATCGAACCTGTTATGCTTTCAACAGGGCTGAGGGTTGCAGGGAGGACCCGTGCAGGTACCGTCACATTTGTGAGGTCTGTCAAATCATGGCAAGGACAAATGCCAAAAGAACAAAAAAGATTAGGAGTTTCAATACCAATCCTATACATGCCGAATTGGCTTCATGTACGCGGACAGCATACACCACGCTGGGTGGTGCTGGAAATTTTAAACTTTACTGTGATATTGTATTATCTGTATTTACTATTTTATTGTATTATATTGTTATTCTATATATTGCTATTATTGTATTATATTGTAATTCATGGGTAAACCTAAGCATAAACACAGTAAACACTTTACAAGCCTAAAGATAGACCTAAACACATTGAAAGCTAAACACAAAGGCTAATCACATGATGAGGCTAAACATGTTTAGGTTGATAAAGTGTCCTCAAAAACAGGACAAGAAAATGTTTAGCAATGTGTTTAGACTCTAAACACCTTTTTTACAGTGTATTGATAGGAATAAAATGATTTTCGGCCTCGACCCATCCCCTGTTGTTGAGGAACTACCATTGCATTGTCTTGAAGTCATATCCCAAGAAATCTTCTCACATGTATATAAAAGGAGGGACATTTGATTTCTGCATTCACTTTTATTGATCATTTGATCACAATCACCGCTCTTGTGAAGACCTCAGCTCCATTGAGATGCCAATGGATTACACAGGGGTAGACACTAACTTTTTTAGCCACTGGTCACCCGGGCCAACAGCTTCAGAGATCTATTGACCTGCAGCTAAATATGTTGGCCCGGACTTTGTGTACCACAATTTCTCTTACAGTAATGTCCATTTGAAGGGGTGTCTTGCTCTGTTGTTTATCTGACAGGTCAAGAGGTTAGGCCTATTTTAAATAATAGTAAAATATGTATGCATGTAATACACTATCCTGACCATTTTATGTGGCTTTTTCAAATGTTCTTATGCAATAGAATCTTTTAAAGCTGTGGAATATGAATGGAATGAAAACGTTCTATTTTTGCTTCTTTCTTTTTGTAGTCCAGCTAGCCATTTCTCAAACGCTACAATCCTACCCCTCTCCCTCCAATTTCAACCACCCCTACGATCCAGTCTGATAGTAGTGATTGACCATGGGTGATTATGTATTACCTATGATTGCCTATACAGGTGCATGCCTTTTATCTATATCTGCACCACTTGTAGTGATTGACCCAGTGTAACCAAGAATTGCCTTCCAATCCAGGCTAGGTTGGTACGATTTGGGAGTGGCTGAAACTTAGCATCTGAGAAATGACTTCCAAAGAGGTTCGCGTTTTGTGGCAAATCCTAAAGCTCCAAGGAGGTTTTCTTACTTATACTCCATCCACAGAAGTTTATAGAACAGTAAACCCTGAATATAAGCATAGTTTGACTTTAACTGTAGAGGCCTAGAAGAGGATGAGAATCATCTACACTGGCTGTGATATAAAGCTATGATAAATATAAGGTGTTCAAGTCTACAATCACCAGCAGTCTCAGTAGTGTAAGGGTTTGTGGCCTTACGGACCTGGGGGTTCGGGTCTTACGATTCGGAAAGAAAGAGTAAGACAGTATTTCAAGTGTATGCCAACGGTAAGTTTTATTACTTAGTGCACACTCACGGCTGCCGAATGGTATAGAAGAGGCAGCTAATATTGATGGATAATGGTCTACATGGTGCGGAGGCCAGAAGGGCCTCTGACATAGCGGCCGAGCCCTGGGCTTTATATAAGGACCCAGGTGTTCGTCGTCAGATGTCCCCACAGACCCGGATCGATGCTGCCACCTATCCGGAACCTGAGGAACGTCCGACGACTCGACTCACCCGCCACGTCAGACGGTACCCAACTCTATGGTTTAACAATGCGTACCTCTACAGTAGTATAATGGTTAGCATGGCTGACTTTGAATCACAGAATGTGGGTCCAAGACTGCACGGGGAAAGTGTTTTTAACTTACACATACAAGGTAAAAGGAGTTTTTGTAAAAGGCCCCCCTGAAGCCCCCTTTCTTATTTTGGCAATCAGAGGATGTTCATTATAATACAATTCACAAAACCTCCTGCCAGAACTGACATAATTCATAAACCCTCCTGCTAGCCCCCCAACTGTAGAATGTGGAAATAAACCTACAGTAGGAACAATAGGGTGCAGAGCCAGGTGGAGTATAAATAGGTATACACATTGTAGAGAAACCATTGGGCACAGTTTGGTGTCAGTGAAGTTAGCCCAAGTAGACATTCTAACTAACAATCAATTATATCATGAGGTCAAGGAGGTGTGAAAGGCTCATCAGGCAAACAAATAATTTTAGTTTGGTAGCAATGTACTGCACATTGCAGCAGTCTACTGAAAACAAATTCGGATTTACTACAAAATAAAGGGATTTGGCCTGTTCTAAAGACAAAGGGGGCAAGGTAGTATCATATAGACAAGTTTGAGGAACAGACATTTACTAGTTACAGAGTAAAGTCTACTCAGTCATTTTACATGAGTAAAATGGGAGGCAATGTATAGAAGATAACTCTGGCTGGGGCAGGGGCCCCCAGCCATAGTCTGTCAGGGCTATCTTTGTGAACATTACCAAACACCCAGAAAAAGATGGGGAGCCTACTGGCCACCCGGGCCAGTGGCAAGGTTTTTTTTTTTTTTTTGAAAAAAAAAATCACTTCTGGCCAGTACTATTGTCTAACCCTGATCACATATATAAAGCTCTGCAGGAAATTCCTTAAGTAGCCCTACAAAGAGGTGTCGCTTTTATTATCCTTGGGAGTGCTTAAATGGTAAGAATCGATACAGGGTTGGGCCGTGTGGTTAGTTGATAAGCAAGGTTGTCAGGGTAGTTGCACCATCCAAGCAGATGCTGTCACAGAAATATAAAACCTCGCCCAAATGTTATCATAATACATGACCAATTGTACACTTAGCCATAATATACTGGCGTTACTGAGAAAATGATAGCGATTTACCCAAGACACTTAAAAGCATTACCACTAAACCGTTTAGTGCGTTTCACCTTTCTCTACTTAAAGAATTAAGTACGGCAGAAAGATGAGAGAAGGTGAAATGTGTGAAAGAAAACGTATGGGTGTCAGCTGTAGATATACAACAAATGGCTTGTAGACTTTCTCTGTGAGAATCTTCCATGTAGGCTATACAGGTGTGGTAAATTGGAATAGTGTGAGTGTGAGGTTCCCCTTCCATCATGCAGGTTAATAGGGGGCCCCCGTAGAAATATTAAGACCTCATCTCACCTGGGTTGCTCTCAAAGGTGGCCATGAGGAATTGTTACACTTTAAACTCTTTATGAAATAACAATTTTACTTCTGTGTACATACCACATAGTTCATATAGTACAACACTCTATTAGATCTACGGGCACGTATGTGTCAAGGAGTCAATTAGATAGGTCGATACGAACTTGAGCAGCTGCATTGGCATGGTGTCATCCATTGTCCTGTGGTACTTTTTCCTCTCCTCTTGTTGGCTGTTTTACCCCCAGTTACCTGTGAAGGTTGTGTGTGGTCTAACCTGTCATGTAGACAGTGTACATGCCACCACAGTGAACAGGGCACATTATAGCGATATTTCATTTCGCTCCTCCTCGTCTGTCTTTAGAGTTAGATACGGTTACTTCTCTGCGGTGTAGATTTGCATCTTGCTGACACAGGATATTCACTGAACCTGTTCTACTCTGTGTAACATTTCCCGTTCTTTTCCGATTAGTTCATACCAAATACAGCGAGCCCATTGGTTTAATTAACCACCCTGCAAAGGTTGGTATAGAATATTGTAAATTCACAGCAATCATTACCTTTAGGATTGACACTTTGTCCCTTCGGATAAATGTGTACAGCAATTGACCCTATAAATGTTGTATAATTGCCCTTTCTAACACTGAAGGACAGCAGTACAAACGTATAGCCTTTGTGTAGTATATATAATTATAGTACACACCCAATCCACACGATATAAAGTATAACAGAAACAGAAAAATAGGATTAGAAGTGACATATCAATATACATACATATATATGATCCTCAATGTTTCATTCACATCTAGCCCTTTAATAAGACAAAGACCACACACCTATAAATACATAGACCACACACCAAGGTAATGAATTAAAATTCTCAAGGTGTCATTACATTTAATGTTGTACCTATTAGTGATGCTAATGGGCACATAGGGCGTGTACAGTGATGCCTGCTGTGTTGCCAAGACTAACTGTATGTCACCTTAGTCTTGTAACATGACCATTTACCACAACACTACCAGTAGCAAGCCTGTGCCGCCTGAGTAGCGTGGGGCGGGACTAGACTAATGTCACCTAAGGCAGTGGATGCATATTGTAATCATGTTCCCCTACATCCATGTCCGCTAGTTGATACTAACGACTCGAGTACCTACCGTAATGCCTCAGGAAGTCATTTCTCAGAAGCTAAGTTTTGAGCACCCCCAAATCGTACTGACCTGGTCTGGATGAGAAGGGAATTCTTGATTGTATAGGGTCAGTCACTATGACTGATGCAGATATAGAGGTAAAGGGCATGCATTTGAATAGGCAATCATAGGTAATACATAATCACCCAGGGTCAATCACTACGATTGGACTGGATCGTAGGGGTGGTTGAAATTGGAGGGAGAGGGGTAGGATCGTAGCGTTTGAGAAATGGCTAAGCTGGTAGGGAGGACCCCTAGTCCACATTATAGAATTTTCCAAAGTTGAGGATATTAACTGCTAAAAGCCTCAGCTGTGCTTTATACTTATAGCTTCCCCTTGGACCCAGACGTGCCTTATACGTGGGTGCGCCTTGTATCCCTGGTATTATGGTATGACCCATCCACCAAGCGTCGCTTATATTCACATTTAAATTCCTTCACTGTGTGTTTAATGGGAAATGGACAATGAAACCATGTTCATTTGAACACATATTTATTCATCCCGAACAGCAATGACTTTACATACCAGTGAGTGGGTGATACAGTGCCAAGTCCAATGGCTGCATGGGATTAACATATGATTAGGAAATATCACCTCTATTGAAATCACACAGGAGTCTTTTCATGTACCACTTCCATGGGCCTTATACGATCTACTGTGAACCCTGGATTCTTTCATGAGTGCAATACAATGTAACAATTATGAAATCATATTAATATATTACATGTACTGGGAATAGGGACCTTGCACTACGGGCCGTTTTCACAGATTCTCTCACAGTTATTGTTAGTCCAACCTGGGGGAAACAACCTTCTCTTCATTATCTTAGAGCGTTATGGTAGTACATGTACACACATGCTTGAAACACATAAATTGCTGTCATGAGGTTCTATATCAATTCAGCACCCTCACGGTAATGTGTCAACAGAAAAACACTGATAATAAAAAGACGAAGGTGGTGGGCAGGATTGTATACAGTGGCAAATAATAATACTCTGTGTACTTTATGGCAATGGTGGTTCCCCATAGACCCTACATGCATGATAAAGAACAGAACTTGCTAATTTGCCCAGACGTCGCCCACATAAACACCAGGCCAGAACTGTTTGTCAAAGAAAAGGAGACTTGGATCATTTGTGAGGAATGATGTTTGGTGGGAACACATTGTGCCTAACAGTAACACAATGGCCCATGAGGAAAATGGTAAGAAGAGATGATGAGACAGACAAGTATAGGCTATATACAGCTAATGCTGTGACTAATGCATAAGTTGTATGAAGGCAAGTACACTGCCATATATAGACAGTGCCACCTCCCTGCTGTGCCTCGGGAAATTGTAACATGAATATACAAAAATAACACAAGGTTTTATAAAATATGAATATGCTGTCTATGTTGCGGAAGCTCCTTCCTGCGTTTTTATGGGGAAGAGGCAACCATTTCTAGAATACACATGTTCTCTCCTGCGTTTAGCTATGTTCAAGTTTATCAATTTGAAAGTCGACTTTTGGTTCTGACACCCTGGAGGTGTATGGTCCTATTACCCCTGCAGCAGAAACAGCGTCCTCTCAGCCTCTGATATTACTCAATGTCTGGGAGGGAACAGTGACTCGAATTAGAACGTGAATATTTTAACAACTGTAGGAATTAATCACCATGCAGCATACCTATACGGGTATTTCATTTTTCAGACGAACAGTAGGGCCTATATATATGTACAGATCTATCACAGATACTTCTCTATTACTTCGATATATTTGGTGGCAACAGATGGATGAGAGATTATTTACTCAATGCAGCAATATGTAATTCATATAAGGCTGTCGCCCCTTGCTGGATGCTTTGTTGTCTTCGATTCCATGGGGGGGGTGTCAGGCAAAAACAGAAAGACGTGTTTCCCTTTTTCTTCCACTAGAAAGGGGAAAGAATATATTCTTTCCCCTTCATGTGTATACAAGGGCGCAGGTCTACACTGTAAAAAATATCTGTTGAATCCACCAGAGATCCTTGTAAAACTGAACAGTGGACCACCGTAATTGAAAAGCTTTGAACCAGGGTAGTTGTTTTTGCCCCAGGTGGCAGTACAGTGGTGTACAAATATACAAGGAATCTCTGTGAAATAACAACGTATCAGAGGCGTAGAAAGCAAATCTTTATTGGGGACCCCACCATTTTTGTCGAAATTTAAATATGATGCCTAGACCCCTATTTTCCCTATCCCATTACCATATTTATCTGATTTGAGAAACAAAGTACTTAGCTTCTTTTCCAATTTATTTTGAACTCTTGGTAATTTTTTTTTTTGGGGGGGGGCAGACGTACTGGGCCCCTCTTTTATGATTGATGGGGCCCAGGCCCCCCCTGACCCCCCCCCCCTTTCCTACGCCCCTGCGGATCGTTTGAAACTTTGGGACGAGGAATGTGCCGTTATTTCAACGACATATTTTTTACAGTGTAGCTATAACCTGATAGTCATAGCTTTGTCAGTTGTGAGTGTTGGGAATGAAAACACGTCTCAGAAACAATCTTGTGTAACCCATATTTCCTGTACTAGGCTCAGGTATCTAGAACATTTTCGCCATGACATAAACAATCCATAGTAGGAATTTTGCAGATAAAACTGAAGAGAATGAATAGAAGAGACCCGCTTCATTTGTGCGCAGGTCCTCGGCCAAAGTATGTGTACATAGAGGTTACGGATCTGTTGTAAGAGGATTTGAAGGTTTGCCCTCAAGCTTTCAATTAAGAGCATTGTCCCGGTAAACCGATCGATTGGGGGATAGCCTTATAGGACTCAGTATGGAGGCCTAGTGGAGTCGCCATTTTGAGTTTCGCTGGTTGAGGTAAAACCCTCTGATAAGACATACCATGATGGGTACCTTGTCCCCGGTTAACACCCACTTCCAGGGACATGCTGGTCCCATCTTATCAGTTCTTATCAGTGTGTGTTGCAGGACCAGCTCTAGTCACTGTGTGCGACTCAGTTAATGACTGAGTCGCTGGGACTGGCATACCTAAAACTTTCAGGTGCTCTAGAAACGGCAAGTTTCTAAGAATAACATTTGACAGAAACAAATCCCCATTAATCAGCTTATAATATTGACAAGAGTACCACCTTAGTTTTGCTGTCTGTGAGTGGGAAGAGCGTCTTTTGTTGGAAACTTTTAGATCGCACCCTTTTCCAAGATTTGGCACATGCCGTGTGGGTTGCAACGGGTAGCTATCAGCAGGTGCATTTTCTGCCAGACAGGAAGTCAATCTCCACTCTTCAAGCAGATTCTAATGAATAACATTATTTCATGAATAACACCAATGTTGTGAGACCTGAAACCACATCCAACATGGCCGACCGTGGCAGCTAAACTTGATATGAAGGCTAACAGGTTTGCAAGAACCAAATAATCTAGACCCCCGTATGAAAGGTTTCTCACAAAATGGCAACTAACATGTCTTAGGAAGCCATCCTTAAGAGGAAATTGACATAAAAAAATTATGTCCTACAATTCCAGCCACCTGACAAATTAGCCCTATGCAGGAAGCCTGACTCTCCCTTTAGGTAAGAGTCAGCGCCCGCCGGACAAGACCAGCTCCAGACCAGCTACTGGCCAATAGCCATAGCATCATTTTACTAA
This sequence comes from Acholoe squamosa, assembly GCA_949317995.1. Taxonomy (NCBI): domain Eukaryota; kingdom Metazoa; phylum Annelida; class Polychaeta; order Phyllodocida; family Polynoidae; genus Acholoe; species Acholoe squamosa. The sequence continues at coordinate 53,833,471 of OX439035.1, read as the reverse complement.
GGCCTGTCTTCTTTTCCTTCTTCCCTTTGACGTTAGCCCTTTGAAAACTATGGCTTACTCCACTTGCGGCCAACTATTTATTTACCTTCCCATTTAAAGTGTTCTTCTAGGCATTTCCCAAACGTTACGATCTGGGCCTCCCCTCTACGCATTGCACACACCCCTACGATCCAGTCCAATCGTAGTGATTGACAGTCAGTGACCCCATATTACCTATGATTGCCTATACAGGTGCATGCTATTTCCCTCTATATCTGCACCACTCGTAGTGATTGACTCTGCCTACCCCTTGAATACCCTTCCGATCCGGGCCAGGCTGGTACGATTTTGGGCTGCCCAAAACTTTAATAGCGTCTGAGAAATGACTTCTAGGTCTGGTTGATGTTCCGTTGCACGACCTGTCTGTGGTTATTTACCTGAGTGGTTGGTATGGTGACGTCCTTTGAAACCCTGCCTCTGGTCATGTAGTGTGTGTAAATACTCATTTAAACCCGCCCCCAGCTCCCATAAGTCACACAGACCTCCCAACAAGACACTATAGTACATAAACTATACATGTAGTTGACCCCCTCCAATTACTCTCATGTATATGTCTAATAATGTCATCTTCTTAGTTAACCGATTCTATTTAGAGTAGTTCTAGCTTTGTGTATCCTTACTTTCTGAGAATAATTTCTACATTTGAGAAACCATTGGAAAAGAGCAGCTTGCCTTTACATGCATGTAAAGGCAAGCTGCTCTTTTAGCATTTTACAGGGTTCTTAAGCTGTACCTACCAATAGGGTCAAAACCTATGCACTAGCCTGGTGTTTTTTTGTTTCATTCAAGAGAAAACCTCCTAAGCGTTCAAATGAGTGTAAACTTTAGCGGATCGGACCATATTTTTTTTTGAGTTATGGGTCTACAGAGTTGAGAAAAGACCAAAAAGTGTGTACTTTGCTAAAAAAAATCACTTTGGGAATTCAATACATAGGTTAACTCTGAGATCCAAAGGGTTTTGACCTGATGTACAAAGTAGATTTTTTTTCCACCCCTTCATACTGAATAAAGGCAGCATTATGTTACTCCCTGCTAAAAAATAAACCACCTCAAAATACCAATGAAATATTCTGTTTCTACCATCCATGCTGCTCTTAATTTTGAGGGGTTCATATGGTATAAACAATTTGCGGCCACACCCATTATCTTTTAGTCCTGGCCCTAGAGTGTATTGACATACACATTTTTAGCAGGGAGTAACATTTAACATTTTGGTTAATGAATCAAATTCTACTGCTTCCATGCAGTAAATTTTTGCTTGCATAGAGTATTGGCACCTCCTGATTAATCATGAACAAAAGTTGGTCCAATATTGACACTTTGTGCCATTTGTAGACCATAAAATATGATCGCATGTTACTCTCTGCTCAAAATTCTAAGTTCTTTGGCCCTAAACCAGATGACATCGCTGCCGTCCCTCACATGGCGCATCCATACGGGTCTTTTCTAATCACAACAAGGACACTTCTGGCTATTGTTTGATCCTTTTTTTGCCCAATATTACCGATAATTGTTATTCCTACGGCAAAAAAAATGTAAGGGATCAGCCACAAATTCTTCGTAATAAGATGTACAGAGGTCTAGGACAAACGCTGATGTACTTTGTTGGGGTCTAAACGCTTTTATTTTGACGAAAACCGATGTTGTCCATTGGCAAGTGGTGGAATTTTTCCTCCATTTCTAAATGACTGGGCATTATATGGGATTGAAGCATGTCGCCTGCCCAGACCCTATGTGTGTTACTCCCTGCTCAAAAATAGATTCTGCTGCTAAAAGTCACTCTCCTGTCCCTCAGTTATCAAAATGTGTACATATGATATCCTGATGACACATTATACACTCCTGCATCTGCCTTGAGTATTTGGTTATAATCCCAATACTTTAAGTGTCTGTTTGGACCCAAAGATTTATCCCACCTTTTCACATCTCATGTTCCTAATATTGTAAAGATCAGGGAGCAGGGAGTAACGCATTACTCCCTGCCCAAATTGTGGTCCAACTTCTAACCAGTTCTTTCACAAACTACTGCTAGATATGGAACAGATGGTAGTTATATATTAAAGTTTGCATATTGAAGTTAATATAGATAAATGTTGGTAATTATTTGATAACTTTCGACAAAGCTAGATGAAAATTGGGGTTTTAGAAAAAAAAATCTTAGAAAAAATCTGTCAATGACAAAAGTTCAATATCCGACATCTCCTAAAGTTTTTGAAGGGACATATTCATTTTTTGAATCATGATACATACTTACTAGTAGATGTTGTGAATGAATTTAGGAGTCATTAGAATATAATTAAGAGGTATATCCAGTTGGACTCTGAATTTCGAGCAGGGAGTAACACAAAATTTTTAACAGATTTTCTTTAAAAACTTATAAAAACGGACCTGCTAGGAGTTGCTGCATATGTCAGGTGTTTTTACGGAGCCAAGACATTGCCCTTTGAATGTAATAAAGTTGTTGTAACTTATTTTGAGTTTCACTGTTTTAGCTTTGTCAGGGCCAAAAGTGCCACATTCAAAAAGTTGGCCCATGTATATTCAAATGCTTAGAGCTTTTGTTGAAAAGATGTCTCCAGCGCAGTCTATACAAGTTACATTACCTTATATCTTAATGACAACTGTTCTCTTCAATGGACTAACCCTTTTTGGCAGTCTGGGATCTAGGTCGTGCACAATAACTGATCTATTACCTTCCAAAGCATAAAGAAACTATTCGCCAGAGAAACTAACAATTACATTACTTGTAAAAGCCTTATTTAATGTCACGAATTAGAAGTTTGCATATACCAACATTTATCCACTATGTACTTACTTCTATCCCTTTCAAGAACTGCTGTATTAATGTTGTGGCCAGACAGGGCAGGATAAGGGATTAACACACCCATAGGGTTTCAGATAACATCACATCTGTGGCATGTCGGTATGTTTCATAACGCACGAGCCACTTGTAGGGCTAGATCAGTTTTTGGCATTTTGGTTTTTTTTCCCCTCCCTTCTCTGTGTTTGGCATAACTGGGTCTTTGTGTTAACCCCAGGCCCCATGTCCATGGCAGCCTGTCATAGCACCAAATAAACATGCCCTGGAGGGTGATTAAAGAAAACTCACGATGTCGGCAAGGAAAGACGACCATAGAATTGTGATTTTCGGCAATATACAATGATTAATGAAAATGGTAAAATTAGCATTCATATGCATACCGTAATCCATCACTATAATAATCATTTTAACCAGAATTCTTTAATGCTTGATAGGTTTGGAAAATCCATATATTGTGCAAAGAATTCCCGAAATATCTTTCTAGATTGATCATTTTTAAATCCATCGTTTAAACCTAGATTGTTCGTCAGTTTTTTTATGAATCACCCTGCAGCGCGCGTAATTCTCGAGCATTTGGCGTTGTGACTGGTGCATGTGTGAAATGAGGCTGGTGTTTTTTGCATGTATCATGTCCACCACAGCATGGCTCACCTAGTTCCCTGTAATCGTAATGTAGCCACAGATGGTCTGTCAAATCTACCGATAAATGGGCCAGCAATGGTACGGATGAAAGGTCCTACTGCAACATGACTACATCTGTATGTAGATTTATGAAGTCGGACATGTCAAATGTAAAAGTAAATTCAAATTGTAGTTACCCCCACCCCCACTCTGTAGGTCCATTGCTCCTAACCAGTCCCGCACATGGACAATCCAATTTGTGAATACATTAATTGAATAACCACGGCTTGTTTTTTTTTTCTATTATAATTAATGCACTTTCTGGGCATGTCAATTAAGGAACCTAGGATACAGATTTGTTCAGAGAAATTTTTGCTGGATTTATATGTACATCTACCATACATCAATATGACCACATTTGACTACCATATGGAATGGAAATGGAACAAAAACGTTCCTTTCAGTTGCTTTTCATTTGAACACACACAATGAACACACCTAACATGATTTATGGATCCAATAATTGCAAATGAATATTGAAGTCAATATCTGCAGGTCTTTTTTTTCTTTTGTGGATATTCCAATTATCAAGGGCTACAGACAGAGCGACCTCTTGTAAGATGTATGTGTCTGTTCGGTCTTCCTTTGGGGATAGACGTGAGCCCTGTATTAGTAAGTATGGAGACCATGTAGTTCTAGAGAATGGGGGGGGGGCACGTTGTGGAAGGGATTTCTTCTTATCCTGCGGCAGGACTCCACCCTTTGTGGCTGTGTCCCGGCGCTGTGTACTCCCACCCCCCCCCCACCCCTTTCTCTATCTTGGTACCTCACATCTTTGTCAGCAGTAAGACCATAAACCTACTGAGAATCCCTCCACGCGGTGCCTCATTGACGGCAACATTATGTTACCACATCATTTATTTTCTTCATTTTCCTTTTTACCTCATTCACAGAAGAAAACATACCGTCTCAGATGAATGTAGCTAAAAGGGAGGGAAGGTCGTGTGCATAGCAGTGGAAAACACGATGTCCATGATAAGTGTAGGATCCTGGAAGTGAGTCCATTCACAGAACCAAGGTGCTTTGAGGGACCACATCAAGGCCCACTCCAACTGACGCCCTCTGCCTACAGCCCTTTCCCCACCCCTTAATGGCAAGGTGCTCATTTCGGAGCCCTGGAGGTTTTATACTGTTTACTTTGTATATGTTATTGACTGCCAAAACCAAACTTAGCATCGTTTATAGGCACTCGGTACATCATGTTATCAATATCTTTGTAGACATTGTACTACTAATTTAATGATAAGTTGACATTGTGAGGTGCTCACCTATGATTACCCAGACTCAAGGACATGGAGCATTAATTAATCCAGGTTGTTCATGCTTAAAGCCATGTTCCAAGTAGAGACCTTGCTCTTGGCCTCCCAGACATTATCATCTAATCAACCCTTCGCTGATTGGCAATAGTTTGGGTAACAAGATTGGTCGTGCATGAAGAGACAATAACCTCCTGTCGACAGATAGAACCAGACTAAAATCGCAAACCCCATTTTCCTCTTATGTCGTTTTATTGAAATAACTTGGACTTTTCTTTACCTCTGACCACAGGGATTTTTCAACATTTAGTTTAAAATTGGCCACGGTGATAAATAAACATTAAAACATTAGACATTGATCCATTTCTCATGAACTTACTCACCGCCAAAAATATTTTCGCTTGGAAAATTTGCTTCCAAAATTGATTTCTTTACCATTGGCTGCCCAAAATGTTGTGTGGAAAGTCACTACCTCCATGTTACCAAAACAACATGGCTTATCGAGAACCTGAATGCATAGGATGTATCCAGTTTAGCAGCCATATGTAGCAATGTACATGTATACATACATTGTGCAGCTGTAGATCTATATGGCTTTTAAATTAACCATGGGTGGTAAACTTGTTTACAGTACAGTTGAGGTAGCTTCTAGAATGCCTACTAAATAGCCTACGTATCCCTTTATCTGTTTGTAGTCAGTGAAATGTGTCCTGAACCTAGTGAACCTAATTGTGGTGGTTTGCAAAGCCCCTTTAGATGGTAACTTAGAGTCTGTTATCTTAGTGAACAATTGACATAGACCCTGGAGTATAGCTAAACCCCCATGCACTGGTTTTCATCTTGCCACAGACTGATAGATTCTACTGTGTTGTTCCTTGTCGCCGATTCCTTTGAAGAACCTAAAATTGCCTTGACTTCAGTCTTCACTGCACCTAAAAAGTGGAGACATTCTACGACAATAACAACAAACGAATCAATACAACAAGGATAATGCAATAGAAACAACCATACATTCCAACAATGGCACATGTACCACGTTGCATTTTAAGAATGCCGATGTGTCGTTCTTCAGACTACTCTCACCGAGAATGCTGAGTATACACCTGTATTATTTGCTATAATGCATGGCTATATAGACAAAGGTTCACGAGTAGTGGGTCTGACTGACGGTTATCTCAGAGCCTCGTGAGATAACCCTCAGTCAGACTTCAGGTGAATCTTTGTATTTATTTCATGTTATATGTACTCAGAAATGATCAAAACTCATTTAAGACAATATAAAATGATGATTATTTACTTGTTTTAATGTCATTTGGAGTGCTGTTACAGGGCATGAGATACGGGGGTGGGTTATCTGACGGGGGGGGGGGTGAGATACGGAGCTGCACTGTTAAACCTATGGGCTGTCAGTATCTCGGGCATATCAACATGAAATGAAACCTGAAGCCCACAACACTTAAGCAGTAAGTATGGCAACACCATTCTGTTATAGAAGTGTATATAGACCATACATACTAGCATTGTGAAAAGATTGGATTGACTTTCATTTCTTGGTGTGCCGATGTAACTGTTGGTCAGAAATGGGGCAGCAGATGTGACCTATTTCACATAGATTGGTGATGGCATTGTCCAGGTGTTGAAATACGCATGGTCCCCGTGTGATCCACCACCTGTTCATGAGCTGTTACCTGAAATCGGAGCAGCTCTTGGAGCAGCTCATACCAGACTGAGCAGTTACAGCGTAAAGTCCATGATACACGGCGCAGATTTGAGCAGTCTAGACCACACAAACCATCAGCAGACAAATGTCTGATTGTGTTGTGTGTTGTCTGGAGGGGTCTGCAGGACCTGATACATGGCACCTATTTCAGACTTGTCTGCTGAAGTCTTGGGCAAAATCCTGGTGGGAGTTTGCATATAAACTAAAGTACACAGATGAAAAGCATATGACACCTACTTATCACATGACTGCCAGGGCTGCCCTTATTGGTCAGTTTGCTGCAGACTAGTCAGAACAAGTCAGCTGCCCATGATACATGGCACATTTTGAGAAGACAAGGCCAGGTTTGAGGAGACAGCAGACAGAAAATATCAAACATGTTTGATGTCTGCAGACAAGTGGAGACTACTGCAGACATTTGTCTCAAAGCATGATACACGACACGTTTTCAGCACACAAGACTGCTAAAGACATGTGTGCAGGAGTCTGCTGAAAATCACGCTGTGTATCATGGGCTTGAGCCTATGTTACACTTATAGTAGCACGTGTAAAAACAATGTCACCACCAACTGAGTGGTTTGTTGTTGCTGTTTGCTATTTCTGGAGGGTGAATTAATGGGCATTCGGGAGGGGAACTATTCACGTGACGCACAAAGTACATTTCCATCAGCAAAAAGTAGAGATTCATTGACAAAAAGTAGATAAGTATTTTACCAGTCATGATTTTCTTGGAGGAATGGCGATCTGTAAAAGAACTTGTTTAGAGGCTGTAAAGTTATACATTCTCTTGTCCCGTTTTGAACACACAGTATTTATATGAATCAGAACATAAACATGTTTAGCCATGTGTTTAGGATCTGAAATGATTGGGCAAATGAAGTACTTATTATGTTTGTTCTTTAAGTTCATGTCTAGGTCTGACATTCTTAGATGTGCTTATTGTTAAGTGTTTAGCATTATAATACCATGGTTGGATATTTATAGATATTGAATTTAGGTGGATTATCTCAATTATTCTAGAGTCTATAATTATCAACAAAATTATTGCGAGAATATACTGCAATCTATCCCTATACTATATACATGGACAAACTGATGGAAAAGGTGTCTGTACAAAACATTCGTCATCCCTTCAAATTGCATAGAATTCAAATCACTAATGCAATATTTTGTAGTATTGCATTACTGTTTTATCATATACAATCCACCAATATCAATTAACAAAGGTTTTTTTTCTGCAGAAGTTCTTTATATGCCATTCGAATGAGTGGGTCATATAGAGGAGTATCACCTGATGTTTGTCCAAAATGATGAGCCATAATGAAGACCCTAGCGCCCAATGACCTTACTCTGCAAAAATGGTGTTTAGATCCTAAACACAATTCTAAACATATTCTTGCAACGTTTTTGTAATCACATTAATTTCCTAAACATGTTTAGCCAGACAATGTGCTTAGCTCAGGTGTTTAGAAATCTAGGTGTTTAGATTAATATTTGTGTTTAGATATCTATGAAATTTTGTGTTTAGATGTTTATAAAATTTTGTACATGTCTTTAGATGTCTTAATGATTTGATGGAAAGTTTGCAGACATGTATGCATAAAAAGAATAAAGGAAGATATTTTGTTTTCTCATTTACTGGGGGGCATCAGCAGGTATTTACACGGCAACATCTCCAAAGATCTCAGCCACAGCTATATGCATGTATATGTATACACTGTATTAGAATGAGAGACTTGAGAAAGTTCAACAGTTTGGTAGGAAGGACATTGCTTTATACTTTACACAATAACATAAATTAGGTGTTAGTCATAGACATTACTTATTAATTTATGCTAATGGTGGTTGTATAAGATGGATGTAGTCAATTTTCTATTGCTGTTTCTATTCTCATGACATTCAATATAATGAAACCATGATAAACATGGGACTTGGGAACTTTTTTTCACAACAATTGATTATAATTGTGTGCAGATAGTCCATTCAAAGGAAGTGCTGCTATCTGGTGTGGATTTAACATCCAAGTATCTAATCATATTGATGTTTAAATCTAAACACCTAGTATTTAACTGTTTAAACTCTAAACATCTAAACATGTTTTACATAGCAAAAATGTTTATGTACTTAGTATAAATGTGTTCATTTCCTAAATGTGTAGTCGATGACACACCTAACTGACCTATATGTTTAGGTTTAAAATCATGTTTAAAATCTAAACACCATTTTGCAGTGTACTTTTAGTTGACTCCCTATCCATGTCCGCTAATACTAACGAGTACCTACCGAAACACATTCAAGAAATGGCATGTTCTTTGCTGGCTGTTGTGTAGAGATCCTTTAGAAATGAAACTTCAATCAGATCTATTCACGAAGATAAGTCATCAAGTGCACGGTACATATCGATGTGCCATTTTATCGATTTACCCCACCCTCAAAAAAGACTTGACACCAGTGACTATACTGGTTGATGGGGGAGGTACATCAGGTGGGTGTATAGAACTGATACTCAATAGGTTCATCTCACCTGGACAGTGTTTATAGACCAATAGTACCTTCATGGGCAGTCTACACACCTTCCTTTGACACCCCATGGGAGATGGTGCTCTGAGGGCCAGAAGTATCCCTTTATGCACATGTGAAGGTGTGTTACTTTGGCAGTACACCAGGTAACCCTACTGGCAGACTGGAGAAGGGCAGGGAACTACCTGTAATCCTAGACCAGATTACCCTATAGTGGGTGACCGGGTTGTGTGGGAGTAGGTTAAATGATAAAAGTCTCGATACATTCAGGGAAAGTTCAAAGAACACCTGAAATATCATTAGCAGTGCAATACACAGGCTCGCCCTCTCCGGCCTGTCACAGTATTGAACTGGTATCAATAGCCGCTGGTGGAGGCTGTGTGCACAATGGTAGCAATGCATGGGATCACATCTCTCTTATACTTTTTTCTTCAAGGCCTCTGTTGTTTGTAATTGTGTTTATTTAAGACGAGGATGGATCGAATCAGGTCATGAATACGGTTATACGTTACCCTACGTTACCATTCCACATACTATTCGTTTTCACATATTAGTTCCAAAGCATCGCCATCATTTCTTTACATGCCAAATAACCCATACATGTATACAATACAAAATGTAAACACAATAATAGAGTAAGGATACAGGTCCATGATGGCCGATCACCATGCAGTATGTTTTTGTTTGACTATGATATGAGCCTGAGGGCAGCGTCCAATTTACAAGTGACATGAATGTGAATGTGGGTATTACTGATGGTGTGAACAGTCTATATGGGCCGTTATCATGCTGCCACCAACCCACCCCTATTATAGTACGTAGGAAAAGGGAGGGGGGGGGGCAGGGGGCCTGGACCCCCAATCATAAGAATGTGGGGCCTGAGTATGTCTGCTCCCCCCCGAAAAAAAACAACAAAAAACACAAACAAACAAACTAGATCAATATATTAATTGAACAGGAAAGATGGGGGCCTGAGCCTCAAATCGGACCTTGAATTCAACAAAAGCCAATTCTCTATACAAATTCTATGTAGGTATATATATATATATATATATATATATATATATATATATATATATATATATATATATATATATATAGGCATCATCATACTTGAGCCGACAGTTTAAGATGGTTGTGGTGCACATGCAATGAAGATTTGCTTCCTACGCCTCTGCAACACAACCCTGTATCTTATGTATGCCTAGTCCCTTTGGCCCTCTATGGAAGGTATATTACATGACAAATGATTGTTACATTTATCTGTTATGAATAGCTCTGAGGTAAAGCAGATATAAGGGTGTCGTAGCTTTTAAGATTCTTTACCTATTTTGTTGGGGAAAACATGCCGATGGTATATATGTCTACATACTTGAATGAGATATAGCCAAATCCCATGGATACGTATATTTATGCAATATGCATAAGCCCATACACGCATCATCACAACGGCTATGCTTTAAGTCTATCTTACGTTATTCTTCCACTAAATAGCATCCATATTGGATATTGATTCACCTGTCTATTTATCTTTTTCTTTCTAAAATTTCCACTTTCATATAAGCAACTGAATAATAGATTGTATAATGCAGCCCAGCTCCCGTGTGCAGCCCATAATGTTTTAATCTATTAAATATTCTCTTGTAGGTGAGTTCGATTTGCTGTCAGTTTGACGTATAGGGTACCCGGACGGTAAGTTGTTACATCATTGTATTGGGTAGGCTCCGAGAGAACCCACTTGTTTTGACGTTATTTAAACGTTTAAAAAACATTTCGCAAACTTTGGAACCAAATAAAAACGGTATTTTAACGTCGAAAAACGTTTTTTCGCCAAGTGGATCGATCGATTTTAGGTTCACACCAATTGTAGCCATCAACTCCATGCAGTGTCTGGTACTCTCAGTATTTCACCCATTTTCATTGTATGGTCGAATCAAACAATCATTCATTCTATCCTGTGCTAAACACTAAAAACATGTGCATGCTGTACTAGACACTGCAAGAATAGTGTTTAGATCCTAAACACAAATGGTGTTTAGATCCTAAAAACAATTCTAAACATAGTCTTGTCACGTTTTTGTTATCACTTTATGATCCTAAGCATGTTTAGCCAAACAATGTGCTTAGCTCAAGTGTTTAGAATTCTAGGTGTTTAGGTTTAAATTTTTTTTTGTGTTTGGATATCTATGAAATTTATTTAGATGTCTACGAAATTCTATGTTTAGATGTCTCAATGAGTTGATGGACATTTAGGATTTGCAAATGAATGAGAAAATAAAGGATTATCTTTCATTTGTTTTCTCATTTATCTTGTGGGGAGCATCAGCGGGTATTAACATGTGCAAAGTCTTCAAAGATGTCCACCACAGTTATATTCATGTATACATGTATGCACATACTGCATTACAATGAGAGACTTGAGAAAGTACAACAGTTTTGCAGGAAGGGCCTTGCTTTATCATTTACAAAATAGCATGAGAAGGGTGTCAGTCAAGTATCTTATTGGTTATTTCATGCTAATGATGGTGGTGTAAGGTGGATTTAGTCAGTTCCCTATTGCTGTTTCTATTCTTGTGACATTCTAGGAAATGAAACCAAGATCAATATGGGATTTGGGGACTTTTGTCACAACAATTCATTGTGATTGTGTGCAGAAAGTCCATTCCAAGGTAGTACTGCTACCTGGTGTGTATTTGACATACAAGTGTCTAAGGATATTGGTGTTTAAATCAAAACACCTAGCATCTAATTTGTTTAAACTCTAAACATGTTTAGCAAAAACGTTTATGTATTTAAAATAAAAGTGTTTATTTCCTAAATGTGTAGTCAATGAGACACCTAACTCACCTATACGGTATCTCATGCAATGATTCTCGCTGCCTCAAATACAAGTGTTCACAAAATGCGTGCACAGTGCCCAGCATAACTACAGCCTGGGCATAAAAAAGAAGGAATACAAATAAATTCTTCCTGACGTCGTACATTTACTATGTACCCACAGGTCTAATAAATACTAAAACTGAAAGATGAACCCAGTCGAACTAAACGCTTTCAGACATGGGGCTTTAGATATTCAGTGTATTGATTGTTCATAGAGACTCCCTCTCTGGATTGTTCTAGGACAGCACACCTATGACATATGTACGTAGCTCACTAATCGTATACAAAATTGTTATGTAGTCATGTATCATAGGGTGGATACAATCCAGGGGAGCAGGCATGATGCACGCATTATTGACATTTACTATGCATCATGTGTTCACTGGTCAAATGAAAAAACTTGAAACTTGCTTACTGGGTCCAGCAAGTGGCACCATGACCTAGGGCACCTTGGTGTCTTAACAACAAGGAAACCAGAGCCATAATGGGATGGCCTGTTGATAAAGCCGCCAAGAATAGAACTGCTTATCTCCAGATTGACAGTCGGAAGTAGACCAGGCAGTGATCAGTCAAGCATTGCACTAGAAACAGTAGGTCTGCCAGACTCAGTGGGGAAAGCACAGACACCATTCTGTCTGTATGTTGTGATTTTATTTATATTACCAAATGTGGATTGTGGCGTGCCACTAACAGGGACCGTTATGTTCTGTGTCTGCTGTAAGTCAACGATAAAGGGGGTGGAGACAGGCTTTTAAAACCATTAAAGGGCACAAAGGCATCTTATTGCATCATGTGCATGTCCTTGCCTCGTTATAGTGCATGGAAGTATTGGAGAGATGTGATGCACTAATGCTACAGCCAAATGACAACAAAATGAGACGAAGCCTTGATGCACCATGCCGTGCATAAAGGGTTAAGGGCATGATGGATGGTGAGGAGTCTGGAGCTGAACCCTTCTCTTGTGGTACCTACTCGGTGGTCTTAGTATGCAGTGGTGCATCTGGGATGGGGAACTGTTGCTGAGCTATAGATCTGCTGTCAATAATATTATAAGCTGCGTCAGGCTCACACAGATGGGCGTATTTCACTGAGAACCTCCTAAGAGCGAGTCCTACCCTATACCATATTGGATAGAGCTTATACAGGACCGCCTTATGCTGAGGGCTCTCATAGTCCCTTTTAAAAGGGCCCTTATCTATCTGACCCCATATGGCTTGAAAAGGGCTGCCCGACCATTGTACTTTTGGTGGAAATGGTAAATCTTATGTATTTTCCATATGTTTGGGTGCACAATTACCAGCTGATCTGGTCTACAATTTTAATAGCAATAACGGTGTTTACGACTAAATGCTGGCAGAAAATAAGCTATGCACATCCGTTGAGGCGGATATAGATAAAAGTATGAGGTTTCCACGCCCATCCACAAAGCAGCCATCACAAACAACACATACCAGCACTTAAATCTCAGGTTTAATGGGCAATGCCGTTATCGACGTTATTAACATCCACATTGGGCGTGGTGAAACTGTGGTTTTAAGCTAGGTATATACAGACACTGTTTCACACTACCGGACCCATCCCGACTCAACTGACCCAGTTGGAGACAGTTGGGATGAGTTGGGTCGGGTCTGGAGAATAGGTATAGACAGCAAGTCTATCAGACTACATGTATATGATTCCCATATTTGATGCATTTAAGAGGATATATATATATATATATATATATATATATATATATATATATATATATATATATATATATATACAATTTTGTACTGGTTTCTTTAAGTCCATGTTACTGAGACAGCACTACGGTAATTACTTTCATTATTAAATTAACTGTTTTAGATATAGAAATGAATTTCTATGGTGGAGCTTTTAAGTATACATGATATTAAACATAACCTGCAAACTATGATTGATTGAGATCTTCCTATCATTTTCCATATACATCAGAACAGAAAAATTCAGCAACAGCCCCTGACCGGAGTTGGGAATCAGTATTCACAGGCAGTCCCGACCCGACCCATCCCATCTGCACCGCCTGCTGAGCTCCAGTCGGGGCCAGATATCAAACATTGCCGATCACTCCCGACTACATCCATCCCGACCCAATTGTAGTCGGGAATGAGTATACACGGGCAGACTGAGGCCGACTGCCAAGATGAGATGGGATGGGTCGGGTCGGGACAAAAAGTGCCTTGTACACCACACTTTACAGTTATGAGGTTCAGTAAAAGCGACCTAGCAGAGCCCTAGAACGTAACTTAACCCTGCGCCAGTCGACTATTTTCAGACTGTCCACTTTTAGCCTTACTTCTACCATGATTTTCAATATTTCATTTCGAATTTATAAGGAATTGTACGTAGTTTAGCTAGTGTTTACAAGTAAACGTCGGACATGATAATTGCAGACAGCTATTAAGTGTACCGGAAATGCCTTTATCTGATCGGAAGTCCACATCCTGACTGTCCATGGATGCCCCATCACCTTGGGGCTTCTGGACTTTGTCATATTATTACTACTGCAACGCCCTTACTCTCTATGTGGAAGAATCAAGGATAGAGGTGACAGACCCGGGGTGACAGAGCACTTCCTGTCTTGTTTCCTGCCCTTCCTCTCCCCTTCTTGTCCAGTGCCCTGTCCTGATGTCTGTCAGCGCCCCCTGTTTTCGGCCCGCCTTTGTATCATCTTACTTTGGACTGGCCATTACTGCCACGCACCCCCATTAGTGACAATAAATGTCTACGCAAAGGATCACCAGATTAATTGTGCTCTTGTGCCTTACCGACATTTATGGCTTGATCTCGCCAATACCCTTCGGTAACACATCGGGACTCATCCTCTTTTCAAAGAGCAGAGTGTAACAAAGCAACGCTTCCCAAAGATTGCGATATGTATGTATAGGGCCTACACAAATGTAAACATGTCATCCAGTTGGCTTTAACCACAACTATGGACCCAAGTCATTTTGAACTTTATTGTTTGTGGAATGTCTGTTAAATAAATCTTACCCCTATCGTCTGAAATGAGAGACATATATTGATGGGCATATCTAATTTCTCTTTGTCTTTAATAGGCACTCTAACAACAATATCCAACTGGTGTTTTCGTCTGGCAAGATGGAAACCTGATTAAAGTCGGATATCTAATCTATCTTATTTTAAACAAGCAGTCTGCCTTCACAGAGAGCTCACCATGTGGTCTGGTTGGACATATCTACCAACTCAGAGGATCCAACATGGGGATGACCTCTACAACCAATGTGGGCCACTTAACCGTTACTTAACCCCGGCTGTGTGTAGATGATGGGTTTGCTGTCGGCTTGGGCTAATGGGAACAGCTCAGAGATGCTCACCGACATCAACTCACAACATGTTACAGAAACTCAGACTGACCCCTCACTCCTCACTGACTCTGCTCCCTTGTGCTCATCGTCAGGTGTTTGTCCAACAGAAGTATGTGGTTTCATGTTTAGATTTTCTTGTTCTCAGATTTGACATTGCTAAGGGGGTCAATATCAATGAAATAGAAAATAGATTTCCACAGTGAATTACATGGAAATGAGGAAGTAAAGAATATAGAAACTACACTACGAACTACTTAGTTGTGTTCAAGTCTATTGATTTTGATTTCAGAGGAACAAATTTTGACAAATTAATGTAAAATGCTATCAAGCCTAGACAAATTATCATATTAACCCAATATAAATCATCTACCATATGCCATTAGGGCCATCGCTGAGCTGCTCACCTGCAGACCGCAAGGAGGCCATCTGCCAAACTTAGCTGCTCTATTTCCTGATGGTCTGGTTTCTCTGAGTCAAGTTGGGCAATATGATCTTGCCAACAGAGGCATACAACTTGATACAGAAGATGTTCAAGGCCTCTACCCTTAAAATATGTTTACACACGGGGAAGCCAGGGCGCAGGGGCTAAACCCAAAGTGTCCCACACGGCCAGACGCCTGATAAAAACGATAGAGCACAGACATAAACATTTTAAGAAGAAGCAGTTCCATTTACTGCATGCAAACTCCTTCCTTTCTTGAAATTTTCTGAATCAACATAGTACACATACAGTGCGTTAGCTAAAGCCCAGAAGCTGTTCATGTGAGGTGTTAGTGCAGGGCTGAGGTGATGAATGCTCTCAGAACGATCTGGTCCCAGGCCTTGCCAACTGTGAGCTGTGGGTGTTATTAAACGGTCAGGTCACGGGCTGGATATGGGGTGGGGTCTGGGCCACCATCTGGTGTGGCAATCAGCAACGGCTAATGAGGCATTCATCATCGATGACCAAGGACCCATCATTCAACTTACCTACTGTAAACATGCCCAGTGGTGGACAGAAAGTGCGAAAAGGCGCCCTTGTAGGGTCACCACACCCTCCTACTGAGAATGAAGCACTTCGATGCACCTATGGCCAGCTCTACAACCTTTCCTCACACGCCTTCCTATGTAAAATTGCCAGGTGTTCAAGCCCTCTACTCCTGTACTTCAAGAATTTATCACAATCAAACTGTTTGCTGTCATATACCTACTAATATTTTCAATAACTTCCACCATAGCACGTATAAGACGCACTCTAAGGAATCAGCTACTAGTATTTGAAATAATAATGTTTCCTCCGTAGTTGGAGATCGGTTGGAGATTTGGCAATAGATCAGTAGAGAGTGTATATATTTGCATCAATACAACTATATATTATGGTTATGTGTTATGGACCTTATTCTGTCTGTCCCATTTGAATTTACTTCCCAGAGTGCGAAGATGGTCGTTTGAAAAACAGCAATTCAATTCCCTCTCCCAATGTCTAACATTGAAGGCCAAGTCAGGCCATGGGCTCAAGTGGAGAATCACCACTTAAGTTTAAGGACGAGTCACCCTGCCACACAGATCGAGTATTTCACCTACTGTCAGGCCGATCATTGGAAGGAGGAAGAGTAGTTGGAGGAGAAGGGGGGGAAGGAGAGAAGGAATGAACTGCTCCACACCCCTATGTAAACTGCTCCTCAGTTCATTTGACCTGCTCAAAATCCCCATGTGAACTGCTATATACACCCCATGTAAACTACTGTACACCCCATGTGGTCCCCCCCCCCTTGGTCACCCGCCTCTGGCTCGCACCACCGATGCTATGGAAGTGTTCATCAGTGTGAGGGCCACAGGCAGCTGATTTCATCTTTGTATACACAACAAAACCACTGATTCACAGCTGACTGACAGCCGTCAGACGGACGGCATAGGGAGAGTATCCTTAGCCCTTCCCAGCTTTCTAGTTCTATTATAGCTTGGAGTATGATTATTTGGTTCACTATTAATCCTAAATCTCTTTAATCCCATATCACTACTGACAGGCAACCAACGGACGCCTGCCATTGCTGCATGTGACGTCTTGACCTAATGACCTAGTTGGACCTGAAAACGAGGCTCCCGGAAATCGGCTGCCTGTAGTTGTAGCCTGATTACAATCACCTGCCTCTGGCTTGCACAGTGATGAAAACTCCCATAGAATTAAGGTCCAAATATCATCAGTGGTGTGAGCCAGAGGCACATGATTTCTGGTCAGGGGGCTGCTGTGTGAACTGCAGAACACCCCACTGTCAACTGCTCTAGACCCTATATGAACTGTACATTCCGTGTGAACTGCTACACACTCCACATGGACTGCTGCACACCCTCATGTAAACTGCTGGACACCCCCATGTGAACTGCTGGACACCCCCTAGTCCTAGTCTGTAGCTATGGCCTACAGTCCGAGTTAGCTCTATAGAAACTTAGGTAGGCACACTGAAATGGCAGTGCAGATGGTCTAAATATCATTTCTTTGCTATGATAATTCATTTATAGTAGTAAATTTTCATAAGACACTAGCCTCTGTCATTGAACTTGAAATCAATAATCTAAATACCATTTCTTTGCTATGATAATTCATTTATAGCAGTAAATTTTCATAAGACACTAGCCTCTGTCATTGAACTTGAAATCAATAATCAGATTATTCTAAAATTATATTTTTAAATGTAGATGAAGCCCTGACTACTTGTAATCAACAAGGGTCATTGTCAAAACTGTTTAATGTGTATTTGCTGTGAATCGATTAGATAGGTATAAACATTGTACAGCAATTATTAGGCACAGTCAATGTTTGTATCAGTTAGGTTAGCCTATTACACCTTTCTAACTACTCATCAATTATATCATGAGGTCAAGTAGGTGTGAAGGATTAAGCAGGGAAACAAGTAATTTACAGTGTGGTAGCAATCTGGTACACATTGAAGCAGTCTTCTGAAAACAAAGTCTGATTTACTAAAAAAATAAAGGGATTTGACCTGTTTCAAAGACAAAGGGGGCAAGGCAGTATCATATAGATAGACTGGGACAAGTTTGAGTAATAGACAGTTATTAGTTATGGAGTAAAGTCTACTCAATCATTTTGCAGGAGTAAAATGGTAGGCATTGCAATGTATAGAAGATGGCTCTAGACCCCTCAAATCGACATATATATATAGCTACATGGCTTAGTGACATGAGACGTGCATGGCCAATTCCTTAAAATCGACACAGGGACATGGCCAGTTCTTAAAATCTTAAAAACATGGGACATGAGAACCCCCATCAAGGGCCCCATACCTCCATGTGAACTGCTACATACACCCCCACACTCTCAGCCCCAACTGTTGGTCGGCACTAACTGCCCCTGTAAGTAGGCAGTCAAACCACCTACAGCTACAGCTAAATATACATCCAGTATACGCCTTCATGCCCACACAAGGTATTACTGTATAGTAGAATAAGAAGTCTTCTACTGCTTATTTACGTGAGCGGGCTAACAGTGCATGTGAACTGCTACACACTCCACATCAACTGCTACCCCACTTGGCAAAAAATGTTTTTTTAACGTTTGTAAATGTTTTTATTTGGTTTGGGTAAAAAATGTTTTTAATAAACATTATTTTGTCCAATTTTCAACTGAATAAAAATGTTTGCTTTTTTAACCAATTTACTGAATAAAAACGTTTTTTTTAAACCTGATATAAAAACGTTTTATAAAAACGTCAAAATAACGTTTTTTTTTAGTACAGGTAAAAAAAAGTTATTTTGACATTGAAAAAAAAACGTTTTCAAACTTAGGAATCAAAATAAAACGTTTTTTGTTATATAAAAAACACGTTTTTTCTGCCAAGTGGGACACACCTGATGTGAACATGGTGAACTTCTTAACACTCCCCATGTAAACTACTCCATTCCCCGGCTCCATTCCCCATGTGAACTGCTCAATACAATCTTGTGAATCGCTTCATACCTGGGTGAACTGCTCCTCACCCTTTTTTTCCAAAAAGTATCCGCAAAGCTGATAATCTTTTTTAAGCGGCCTAATGTTAACTGTTCCATACACCAGATGATCCGCTTCATATCCCAATGTAATACAATGTATAGTAATCAATACAGCAAGTGAACTGCTCCAGAACTGCTCCAAAACCTACTCACATACCTACTCATATTGTTATAGGGATAAAATGCACAAGGGCACTAAAAGCTTTCTGTTGGTGCATTTACTGTTGGTCCCAAGAGGCTCATACTGTGGTAGCTTGGTTTGTTTCCAGTCACCCGACACGCCCTGACAAAACAGGGTCCACCTTTTTTGTCAGGTTATATCACTTTGATAAGTTGAAAATGAGCTTTCACATCAGAAAAGGTGTACCGTAATTTCTCTCAGAAGCGTCAACTTTTATTTAGAACTTGTGAGAAGGATATTTGCTCTAACAAAGCAAAATTGGATCTCCTCAAATTTTGAAGAAGTTTTTCTCCAGGGCTATGAATACGAATCTGATGCTTCATGATATAACAATAACGACAATTAAGGGAGGAAGTCAAAAGTTCTACGGGGAGACATACGTCGCAAAATATCCCGGCAAAATACTGAAAGAAAATCCCCAAGAAAACAAAATGTTCTCATGGTTGGTATCTTCAAACACAATACTCTGATGTACTTCCAATCAATAGCAAAGGAGACGAAAGGAGAGGAAAACAAAGAAGCACATGAAACGTAAAACCTTCGAACCATCCTACAGGAAACAACCCTTCCATTTGGTCTTGGCCTCAAGAGAGACAGTTTGCATGAGATAGCTGTGGATGGCGAGCATCATGTCAGCATCATATTCCCAGACGCGAGGAAAAAGTGGGGTTATGTCTTCTTAATGCCACAACAATAACATGTGCTCCAAGTTGATAAAGAAATAGTAATTGAAAGTGCACCGTAAAAAAAGGTGTTGTCAAAATAACAGTGCATTCCTCGTCCCAAAGTTGCCAGAGATCTGTCATTATTTTCACAGAGATTCCTTGTGCATTTGTGTACCACCGTACTGCCAACTGGGACTTCTTGTAAAAACTACACTGGTGGAATGCTTTTCAATTACGGTAGGCCATTTTTCAGTTTTACTGTTTATCCCTGTTAGATTCAACTGTTATTTTTTACAGTGTGAAAAACGGAGAGCTTTCATATACTATCAGTTGTCAAACAAATGATACCTAGTTGTGACTTATATCTTTTGATAGACAAATAAACTCCAAATAAGAAAGCTAAAGGGAACAACAGATGCCTTTGACTTTTGAATTGGTTTTAGCTTGATATGTCCATTAAGAGATACCAGCCATAGGCTGATCTCTTTTAAAAGAGAGTTGGCAGGTGTTCTGATATCATGGATAAAATAGACTTTCAATCAATTCACTTTTAAGCCAATTGAATTAATTTTCAATTACAATTTGCAAAGTATTGATGACCCTCCTGAGCAATGTATCCCAGGTTGGTGAATATCAAGCAGACTGCCATAAAACCTCCCCTCAGAAGCCAACCGAAATTTGAGATTTGAAGCCTCAGTTGGCCTGTAGCGTACACACAAAAAAAGAAATCCTGAATATCTTAGAATAGACCTTTCGCCTAACATTTGTTGGACTTGTTAACCCAAGTTGGGAGTTTGCACGTCCCCAAACCACCGAAGTTTTCTTGGGAGTTTACGCCTAACCCTTAGGAAAAATGCCCAACTTGCATGATTTCTCCTAACTTGCCTTAGACTTTTTCACTAACTACATAGGCTTTCAAGCAACATAGGAATTCTTTTATCTTGATTGAAATGGTTAGTGCAAAATCCACATAGTTTAAGACAACCCTGAACAGAGCCTCTCCATTTGAGAAGCAAGTTCAATGCCTCACATCATTTTCATTCACAACCATTGAACTAAGTTGTTCTTGGTTTTTCATAAAGCCACAGATTTGGATATATGAGTAATTTGAATTTCCACAGAATGCCTATGCCAGGTTGAATTGTAAAGGCTTTATCATGTCAATAGTCATTGAAAATGCCATGATTTTCACATGCATAGACTTTTCCATGATGTACATTTGCCAGTAAAATACTCATGCAAACCACACTGCCACCTGGTGTGAAGAAATCTCCTACCCCTTAGACAAAACTACTACCCCTTAGACAAAATGACCGATTTTCTCTCTTGGCTGAGTCAAGTCAGCTTGCCTGAATAGGTTAGTTGATACTACTTACACGTTAGGAAGATTTTAGTAACATGTTGGCTATTTTGCCTATATCAGTAGTTTTGTCTAGATTTAAATTAGTATTTACTAACTTGGATTATTTTCTGTGTATTTGCAATGGGAGCTCGGTTTCTGAAGGAAATTATATTCTAGTCATTATGAAATAGTACAAATTTCAACTGATAAGATTTCCCCAAGTGTTTTAAGGGGGTCGGATTGTAAGCCAATAAATAAGGGAGGTCGGCTTTGGTGCTTCACACAGTTATCTAACTGCATGTGGTTGTGTACACATGCTGGAGTAAGATTAGATCCCTCCCTCCTCCAGGGTTCCTCAAGGCCAACACAAGTACATGGGAATACCTAGCGAGGACAGACAAATACACACAGCATCCCACCTTCCCATCCTCATCCTTCCTACCCCCTACCCAGACGTGCTCATCCTCCTGTCCCTCACCACAGCCCAGACAACACAGTCGACGTCCACCTCCTGTATATATTGTGAGCTACTTGATAAGCCAGGACGAGTAGCTCCCTTATATCCGGGATCCATCCTAATCTTCCGAACTTTGGAACTTACCAAAACAATGCGGAACGACGTTGGCTCTACCAAAGCAACATAGGAAACTGGCTCATATTTAGACGTCGTTTATTTCAGTGGAGGCTGCATGATTGGAAGATCAGTCACATACGAGCTGCTTAATATGTGAAGTATGGTAAATATACACAATAATACCAAACATCTCCCGGACATCCACTAGCCTTGAGTCTGTCGCACGGTTATCACTTTCTGAAGACAATTATCCTATCAGGCCTATAGATATATGTGAATGGATACATTTGCCATTAACCCCAGCTATCAGCAATTGGTTGATAAAATAGCCATTGTGGTGGTCTGTAACTATACAGTGGAGATGCCAGGAGGATCCTGCCCTTTCTTTCAGGGGAACATTGCCGTATGGACTGTCAGTTGTCGTTCAGGGAGATCGAACACAATGATCGAGAACACGTCATGCTTGTGCATATCCACATTTAAATGTAAGGGAACAGTACCGGAGGAACAGGCAATGGGCATTGCTATGCCCCCTGTGCCCTATCAGGCTATGGCTGCTATTTCATGCTGAATACTACCCATCAGTTTGAACAGGAACACTGATTTACAAACGGTATGATAACGCCCCCCCCCCCCATATCGCGCTGCCTAATATAAGCCTATGTGATTACATAATCAATTAGAATATGGCTATTTTTCCACATCTTTAATCATATCATAAATAGTTACATGAAATCGATGCACAGGTAATAGATAATTGAATTGGCCACTTTATGTGTATCATTTCCTACGTATAAATAGGTACTATCCAATACGTATCTTGTTTCATATCGTGCAGACCAATTAAAAACCCGCCATAGAGGCAGACCCCATAAAAAAACTGCACATGTTCCATCTTTTGAAAATGATTCTTTATCATTAAAGTTGGGTGATATGCATCCAAACTGTTCCCCAGTGAATGGGACATGGTATTCAGGTTCAAGACATGTGTAATATTATTTCCAGTGACTTGCACTGCCTCAGATTTATACGTTATCGGTAAAGGATTAAGTACGTCTAAAGTGAGACATGCAGCAACGAAACAGGATTTCACCTACATGTACTGATCTTCATTAGGATAGTGATTGACCAAAACGTTTAGACTTCACGTTTGTTCCTTTAAACTACGTACTGCACGCTCTTTTGTATATAACAATCCTGAGCAATCCTGATAAAATTGGGTGATCTGAAACTTGATCAAGATTGTCAATGCAAAAGGGTTGTCCTCACTCTTACAAGATCATGGTATTGTGGCCCTTTTCTGGCAGACACAATATGCCCTGGATGGGTGCCAAAGGGGAGTAAAACTGATACCTGTGTGCACACTGCCATCACAGGTGAGAAATGAATTGGGGGATAGGGGCTCATTATGGTAAAGAGGAGAAAGGACATGGCTATACGGTCTTAGCAGGCCTAATTATTAGCCAATGAGGTAATCCGAACTATTCACTGCGGTCCTCTCGGGGGCCAACTGGTACCCATCTGGTAGGTCTTATCAGTAGAACTCGCTGGTAACAAGCTCCAGTAATGGCCGTGCCCATGGGACAACCTGCTACTTCGGAATACTGCATTGTTGGCCCAGCATGGGGACAGCAGCAGAATGACACATCTTCAGGTCTGAAGGTCTGTAGACAGTAGTTTATGTTGTGGCACGGCAGAATCTGCCAACAGGCGGCCTTGAGGATAGTACTGTAACAGATGAGGGAGAGGATCACAAATCCCCTATGGTGTAAGAGATAGCCTTGCCCTGCTCGAAGACCCATGGGTATACTCAGGCAGAGGGCAGGAGGTCGGCAGAGACCAACTGGAGGAATATAGCAACTGTGCATGTCAGTGAGTACGTGATCCTATAGTAACATGGGCAGGGAGGAGGGAGGTGGCCACTAAATGGGATGTCTTACATTGCTGGAATAATATAAGATGTCGACCTCTCTTCTCCAGGGCTAGAGACGTGGTTATGATATGAAGCCAGTGTGTTGATCCAGCAGGGTCTGACACAGCAGTGGGCAGGGGAGAGGTACAGGAGAAGATTGTTCTCATCTTTATACACCCCTGGTCAGTAATACAAAATCCTGCCGTCATGCACCGACTGTATTTGTGATGCTACCCTGGAGCATGGACATAATGCCTTCTCATGGATAGTATGTCAGCAGGGGGTCATGTACACTGCAGCAAATGCCCTAAACCTCACCATTGAACCATGCAGCGTCTGTTGGGGGCAATATTCCAAGCGATATCATTATATCGGTAGCCGCGCTCATAAAGGGAGACCCCTCATGGAAGTCTATAATAAAGGCATACTTGAGTAAGTCCCATAAGCAGGGGCTGCACTGGACTGCACCTTTATGGGAGCAGCTTAAGGCCGGCGCAAACATACAAACTGGAAACAGACCCGACACAGACTGGATGCAGACCAGATTTTGGTGAGATTAGGGTGGTAGTCTGTGACCAGTTTGCATCCCCCTACTTTTTAGTCTGACTTTGGTGTGTGTAGGAACAAGCCTGTTGTATTCCTATCATCAGGCAGACCGTCCGTGGAAAATCTGAAAATATCTAACATTGTTTGATATCACAGATTCCCTCCAGACGCAGACGGGATGCCAAATCCGCATCCAGTCTGCGTCTGTGACTGCCGCAAACACCACGGACAAGACTGGTTTCGCGTCCAGTCTGCGTCCGGTCCGCGTCCGATCCGCACTGTTTGCGCCAGGCTTTACAGAGCAGCTCAGTGGAAAACTTCCGTTCTGTATCACCCTCACCCCGGGACACCACTTTGCTGTACTCGGCATCACACTGGGCGAACCTGCCTGATTATCCGCGAGTCTAAGAAAAACTTAGAGGACATTATTTTCGATCAGAGCCTAGAGGAATTGTCTCCCATGGTGCTGGGGTCAACAAGGTCAATTGACAGCGTCTGGGTGTTTCACTGAATAATGAATGCACGGGGCAGGTTCTTATTGAAAGGAATATGGATGCTGACTGGTGCTCATTATCAGATATCAAATCATTTTGAATTTTGATAAAACCAATCAAGTACATCCTGTTTTCCTCATTGCTATCCGTATGTGGTAACAAGACATAAGGTTGATTGACATAATTAGCATATTTGTTTGTTTCTGTGTATTGACAGCATTGTTTTTGCACAGCCACTGTTCAGTGCCATTTAATTAAGTAGTTTTCAAGGTCTAAAGCCGCCTACATATAGTAAATCACCTGCTCACAGTTCAGTGAGTACCTCCAAGTTCTTCTCTTTGTGTGAGAGGGAAAACAGGAAATCTGGAAGGCATCACTGGAGATAGGTATTATCAAACAGCATTTGTCTTTCTATGAGACATTTAAGTGAAAAAGAAAGCTGTTGTTGATTGCTTGATCACTAGCTCAAGGTCATATCTCTGACTTACAGAAAACATCTAAATGCATGAGGATGTTAATACCTTGCCACACAGCTCTAGTCAATCTCACTCAGCTTTGACACACAAAAAAACAGTGTTTCTGAATCACTTTACTCCTAAGATACATTTTTTTTGTCCAGAAAGGACTAGAGAGGCGCGTGGTGTATGATTATCATTATCATATCAGACTAGCCAACTTTGCTGCATTCTTATCCATTCTTAGAAATATCAAATAGAGTTTCTGAGGTATTACCTTTGCATATGCAAGAAGGATGGCATAAGTGCACTTAGCACTACGTGGTATGGATTGTCCTTGCCTGACTGTAGGGGCTGCGAAGGTTATGTGGATGTTGGGGAACACCCCACAGAAAAATCCCGTTTGTTTAGATGTAGCAGAGGAAAGGAGGAACCCAAGATTCGGCTAAGCAAACACCTGACACGTGCCAGAAACTTCTAGATCAACTTGACTTAACAGCTACCGGTAACCCAATGAAAAGAATTGCTGTATCACCACATACAGGAGGGAGCAGGTCATTTGTTATGGGACAGAAATATTACAAATGTATGTGTATAGCTGGGCTGAATTGAATTCTCTCCGCTCTTAAAGGCAATTGCGAAATTAAAAGAAAGACTGATAGACGTCCCCATAGGGTCTTACTGGGTAATGGGTGTGGATACATGGAAAAATCATGTACAGAGATCCAAAACGTTGCTATGATGAGGCGTCTACAGTTAGGACCGTTGCTAAGGCCCAGTTCCTGCGCCATGTACAACAATGGCTGCCATATTTTTGACTGGCAGCATTGTTGATGGTTCTCTCTGGAACCCCCTTAGGGTGGGGCTCTTCCTCTGGAGGAGTCAAATGGTGGTCTGGAGGAACTGGAGGGACGTATTGGAGTGGTTGTGGTAAAAGTGGGGTCTGGGTTGCGGCAGCTGCCTGTCTCCCACCCCCCTCCCCCACCCACCTCGCCCCCACCCACCTCCTGGGTCGCCTGGATGCAGGAGGTAGTGCAAGGCACCGTGGAGGAATCACTTATTCTGTAAGAACACACAGGGGCATGTAGACAGCTCTGTCTGGATCCCCCAACACCTCTGCAAATGTAGAAACGTGATGCTGGAGGATAAATGCCCAGTCTGCCAGAGTCCTATAACACAGGGGGAAGGTGGAAACAGACAGACCACTGAAGACAATGTGACTGACTAATTGAGGCACTTATTGGAGTTGGAGAAGCATGCATGTGATCTATTGATTAGGGCCAGCTGATGGGAAACTTTCGATGTCTTGGAATTAAGTGAAAACTGAGGCATTAAGTGATGTGCCAGGCACAATGAGGATGCCATGTGAATTATAGATCGTCGGAAAGACTAGATGGAGAGACGCATGTGATTACCCAATATTTAGAATAATGACATCTTCTAAAATTGGAAATTAGTTTCACTCTGAGAATTTCGCACAGAGTTCAACTGTGCATGACTGTGTCTGACCGGCTGACCTTCCTTACCTGTGGTAATTATGCATGTCATGGGAGGTAAGAGGGTGGAATCACCATCCAGGCGATGCCGGGAGGAGAAATGCCACCGTCGGGACAAGGTGACTATGGGGACTGTCTCCGTAGATACCGTTATCATGGTCAACAGCAGATGTAGCAGTCCCATAGAAAATAATAACGAGGGACTTGAACTATGTCCACTCCGTACCAGTATGAAGTGGGAGGATTACTTTGGTAAGTTAACCGTCTAATACAATATTATTTATAATAATGCAAATAGAATTACAGACTAGGCAACATAAAAACGGGTTTGTTTCCAGTCACCCGACCGACCCCTGCAAAACAGGGCCTAACCTAGATAATTTTATTTGAATTTTAGCTAATTTCCAAGAATGTTTGAGAGTTTGTTCGTACTTTTCATAATTTTCTTCAAGTTTTCATGAAATTAATCTTTTGGTCTAAAGTCAATAGCTTAATTAGCCATACCCTTTCCATAATTTTCACATTGGTCATATGTTTTCATGTTCTTACTGTAAAATAAAATAATTGGATAGATCTGTCCGAACATTTCTATACAAAATCAAAAAAAAAAGAAGAAATAACTAAAAAAGAAAAATCCGACCTACCAACCCTATGACTTTCAGTTATGTTACTGGAAACACATGAAATGCTCCAATAAAGATAATGCAGACTCAGGTGGATAGATCACAGGAGGTGTGTGTCCCGGACAGAAGGATGGATAGATAGGCAAAACTATAATCTTTTAGAGGGCTGCATCTTTAATTCTGTCATGGAAATAGTGATGTAGAGCAGTCGGTCAACAAGTGAATAGATTTTCTGTTGTCTGCCTGAAATTATTCAATGTGTAGGCAAGATTAGGGTCATGTATATAAGGTAAGCCTCCAAATTGACAAAAGAATGAATATTTAAAACCTGGACTTGCCTCCACCCGCGGGACCTGCCCCCAATCAATTTTAGAACAATTGCCCTTTTTGCCGAAGACACTAACTCCTCGCCGCCCCTTTCCCCTGCAGAAACTACAGTCTATTAAATGAGGATCAATTCTACTGCACAATATCTATACAGCAGACTTACTGGTATCATCAGAATAATGATAACAATACTGGTTTACAACTGTACGGACCCACAGCTAAACACGTCTAACACGGGACAGCCCACATTAATCTATATGGATATAAAACAGAAACTACCGGACCCTTATTCACCAGTGTATATATTTACACCATTGTGTATGTATCATGTAGGGGCTATTTACCCTGGGCATATTGTCTACGACCTGATGCCATATGTCTTTTCTTCCAAAAATAGATCTCAATAAACTGAAAATGTATAGTCTCACAATGAGAAAAACATTAACACTAATCTTGCATGTAAGCATCCCGTCGTGCTTTAGGACCATCCATTGATTACACTTTGAATAAGGACATGGGGGCATCTATCAATTTCTTCTGACACCAAGCCGATAAGAATATGTAGCATGTACACTGATATATGGGAATAGGAAATGACAACTCAGTGAGTGAGCGCTAGCATGTAACGTTTAATTTGTGTGGATGCCCACTGAACAGGACTCGAGTTCGAGTTGGGAAAGTTCACAACTTGGGCAAGAGAACGTGATTATCTCCAGAAATTTGGACACAGTCAGTGGTCAGTCGGGACAAGTTTTGAGAAGATCAGGGATAAGAGATAAAATAAGGGTCCAATTGAGGCCTCCTACTTCTGACCCCTGGTTTACAAATCTCTTTTTTTTCATAAAGGAGTTATTTCTTTTACTCAATTTTCTTAATTTTTTTCTACATATCCTAAGGTTTAAAAACTCCTGATTTATTATCGATTTTTCTGTTCATTTTCCATCTAATCTTTCAATGATTTTGTGATTTTGATAAATTTCTCTCTTATTTTCTATGACCCATGTGTTTAGAGCCCCACTGCCCATGCCCACCTCACCCTCCCGGCTGGGGAGGTTTCAGAAACGACTGACCACTGACTGGACACTTCAGAACATCTTATACTCAAGAAAAAAAAATGTCCCATTCCTGGGAATATCCTGAGTATTTCCCGAGAAATTCCCAAGTATTTCCCGAGAAATTCCTGAGCCATTCTTGAGATCTAAACTAGAGAACTTTCTCAGGTATAAGATGTTACGACGTGTCCAAATTTCCAGGGAAAATCATGTTCTCTATTCTTGTTGTTCACAAGTCGGGACTCGAGAAATTCCTGAGTAATTCTCGAGGTCTTCTTCAGTGGATGGACTTTGCCAAATGGCAATGATCTTTGCAAGTATAATTAGTTTAGATTCAAAAGTACCTAGGTATTCACCCCTTCGCAACTGAGATTAGTGGTTCTAGATCCATGACATGCTCCGCGCCCCTTCGAAGGTCAGGGGATAGGTCCATCCCTCTGACCCCCAAACCAGGAAAACCAGGGGGTCACTTGTCAGGGTCATCGGTCAAACGGTCAGAGAGACCCCCACAGTGTTCTGAATGAAGGGACAGGAGGATCACTTCTTATCCCTGTCTATCAATGGACGATATAAATCAGTTGGTGTGGAATGGTATACATATAGATTAACTCCATTCAATCCAGATTACCATCACCCAAACTTGGACATATCAGTATAGATTAAAAGTGTCATTTGGGGGACAGCCTTAGAAAAGCTGTTGAAGAATATCTTATAAATCTCACTGGTAGCTCCGTCGAGGTGTCCAATTGGTCTAGGATTGATATAAGCCTTACACAAATATATAACCCATACATTTCTCTGACCTTTATCAAATTGGCATCATTTCTGCTCCCAAAGATTTACACAGACCAAGGAGTCAATTTGGTAACTAGAAGGTCAAACTTCCGCTATTCATGACCATTACACTGATAGGTTAGAGATCAGACGAAGGTAACTTAGCTAGCTTCAGAAACGATGGGTCCTGGATGCGTCTTGAACATGACTAAGATGAAGGCAACTATCGACGAAAGGTCTGTCATAGGCTAATTGCCTTGTGCCAAGGTGTCCTTTGTATACGTGAGTCACTTGGAAGTTAACTATGACACAGACCCACCAAAGGCCACACAATGATGAAGAGTGTGATAATACATACGATTCGACTACATTGTCAGATGTTATTTTGTTTTACTTGTAGACCATAGCATCTCAGTCTGTAATTTGTAAGACGGTCTTTTGGGAGGGCGGTGGGGGAGGGTGTGGTCTCTTCACACGTAGCTCCAATGCATTCTACCTTCTTCCAGGTCATTAGATCCAGAACACAGGGATACAGAGGGGGTATACTCGTTGTCTTAGCATGTTCAATGTATGACATGGTTTAACATGGAGGTCATGTCAGGAAGCACCCTCTAGTGGGAAATGACCGAAACCAAGAGTTCACATCATGGCTGCGGGCGGTGTGTCGGCTTGAAGGGATGGGAGGTGTTTGGGGAATATGGGTTAGGAAACTACATGTTGTACTGGGGTACCTGCCATGCCCCAAACTGCATGTATACTTGTCTGATTTCTCTCATACTTCTCATAGACAGGGGTGACCTAAATAGTATTCGTGTGGGCACACATAATATGGTACATGCATAGACCTCGTACTAAATTCTCTAGGTGAACAAGTCTATCAAAAGCATGATTTCTGTCGCCGATCTGGCTAATACAATGATGTCACAGCATCGAAATCCAAAATGCATGTCAAATCTGTATGTGTAAGGATCCAATGGAGGTGCTCAGTGACTGTTTTTATTGAGCAATATTATGGGATTAGACCGTTAAAATCGACAGGGTGACATGGACTTTTCTTAAAATCGACAAGTAACATGGGGACCATATAGATCTCAAATAATATGTACTATAGGAACATTATATATTATAGACATAGAACATAACAATATATATGTATGTCTGTGACCAAACGGTTAGGATTATTAGGTTTATATGGATCGTTGTGGAAAGGTGTGTTGATATGTAAAGACTGGGTTACTTTGCTAACGAGTCCAACTAAAATATTGTGCACATGTTGATCATGTACATTACAGATATAGACGATATACCGATCTCCTACCTGAAGATATAAGTATCTTTGTCCATTTGCATATTTTGAATAATTACACAGGCCATATCCTATCTCTACAGACCTACGTCAAGTTTTTGAATAATGAGATCTCCCTAGGGGCGGGACGGTCTGTGGATCACCTGACCTACCCATATGACCTACCCATGTGACCTGCCTGCCTGAACCGCTTACGGGATGTGGATAAGTATAGGGATGTAGAAAGAGAGAGAGTTGCCCAGACATTAGGTGTGTGAGGTTATCAGCAAAGAAACCCTTAACCTGCCAAGCCTCCACCAGAAGGCAACCTGATCTACCCTGCATAAGGGGCCTACACAGAGAAAAGAAAAAAAGAGTCAAAAGGGGAGTCCCGGCTTGCAGCCAGAATGACTCCCCTCTCTAACAAAAGGGAGTCCAGGTCACCTTCGACTCTCTTCCAAAAGGGAGTCTAACCACTCTTTGACTCCTTTTCAGGGAATTTGAATCATCCTAAATACTAGTTATATCTAGACCCATGGTCTTTAGATATCAAGTGTAATGTCAGTCATACTTCATCTTGAACACCTTTGTTTTGCAGGGTTAAAGACGTAAAGGGAAATTGACCTTCCCTCACTATGCATCAGTTGACATGATAAAGCTATTGACTATGTGTGCATTTAGCTTTCTGATATCTGTCCAGAAAGTGGTGTCTAACACTTTTGAATATAATCAAATTGCTCATATATCAACAGATTTGTGTTATTCTACTGTATTTTATTTTCAGGGTATGTACTGATTGTATGATAATTGACTTCTGTCAATATAAATGTCATTGTCATATATTCCAATAAAAATAAAGGTCAGTGCATCCAGATAAATCCTCTATGGAGATAGTGCCTCCACCTAGTGGTCATCAACAGCTTGGATCCCCTGGCATACACTGACTCCCTAAGGGAGTCCAGGTCACCCGTGACTCCTTTATTCTCCACCTACTCCCTTAGGCTTTGTCAAAAGGGAGTCATGATCCTGTGACTGAATAAAAAGGGAGTCAGATAACCCAGAAAGAGAGTCAGGGAAGCATTATATACCCCAGACTCCCTTTGTGACTTTGTTTTGTTCTCTCTGTGTACCTACACTGATAAAAATACAGTTGAATATCTTAGTCAGTAGTGACTAACTTTAGTTAGTCAAATGATAGTGCGATTTTTGGCTATCCCTCTATAGTAACCTGTGACTAACTTAGGTTAGTCATATAGTCAATGTATAGTCATGCCTTTAAACCATTGTAAAATGACTTAGTCAGACGACTATCAATTTGATGCCTGGCATCATTTAGTTAGTCATTGCTGCTAACATGTACAGTCAGTACTGACTATACCTCCCACAGAGGATCTGTCTCTGAGTTTATCTCTCTGCCCTTTAGGCTGCCTGTCTGTCTGTCTGTCTGTCCACTGTGGTTTGTCTGTCTGCATCTTTTTCTGTCTGTCTGTCTAGAGCTGTCTGTCATCTCCATGATCTCTGTGATGCTGTCCCTTGACCATCACCCTGTGATCCTATCAACAAAGGTTTAAGGCAGAGCAACGTGAACAAAATTCATCCACCCAGTTCAATATGGCTGCCATACACCTTCTATTTATGATCAGTTTAGGTCAAACATAACTCTCCTATTTCTGCAATACCTGCCAATATCATGACAAATAGATGACTTACCTATGTACTGATGAGTAGACATAGTCATTATCCATGGATGGAGTAGCTATGATGATGATAATGCCTGATTTTAATTGTCCTGATAAGGTATGTCCAAGAATCCAAAAATATGTGCTCTTTGTTGATGGCATCTTTGTGCACAGAAAACTGTGACATCATCACTTTGTGAGCTCTAGACATAGTCAG
This sequence comes from Acholoe squamosa, assembly GCA_949317995.1. Lineage (NCBI taxonomy): Eukaryota > Metazoa > Annelida > Polychaeta > Phyllodocida > Polynoidae > Acholoe > Acholoe squamosa. The sequence continues at coordinate 53,800,595 of OX439035.1, read as the reverse complement.
ATTGACTAATTCTATGACTAATAAGTGACTAAGGCATATAGTCATCTGACCACAGGGGTCAAAATCTGGAGGTATAGTCACTACTGACTATAGGTTTTATTATCAGTGTATAGGTGATGATTGTATATACAAAAGTGTACAATAAATAGGGTTTGTTACATTGGCTATGCATACTAATTTCTTTCATCGATGATCAGCCATATGGATATCATACCAACGATGTGAATTACACGTATTGTAATGCCACCAGTGAAATATATAAGCCATAAAATGGCTAAGAAGAGTGAGATACGCCGGTCCCACCTCGGGGAATACGATGAAAAATATTTCATGGGAGTACACATTTGCATTTATGGATCTAGGCATAATTACATCATCTTACGATCACGTGACAAGGCCACGGAATACGAGTACATCGTATTCAATTGCCTCATGGAATACAGACCTCCTTGTTTAACTCAATGGAGCCGTTGTATCCACTATGAAATAAAATGTTCTAGGTAACTCAATATCTGCTGCCCCATTCTTCTGTCAACGCCAGCGTGATAGAAAACCTTTGAAGTCACTTATGATACATCATTTATGTCACCACATGCAACCAAAGAGACCATACATCCATAGTAGTAAGGGCACTAAGTCATGTAAATTAATGTGAATGTTCTGTGTGTTTCTCAGTTTCTGCCGTGAGACAGATGCACTGAAAACATGGAAGATCCGAAACTAGTCAGCAGTGACCACTTTAGGTCCTCAAGTTGACGATACCTAAAACTACAACTTTAGGTAGTCAAAATGACGACTTTAGGTCGTCATCCTGACGACCTGAGTCGTCAGTATGACAATACTTACAGTACAGAGTCGTCATACTGATGACTTAGGTTGCCAGGATGATGACCTAAAGTTGTCATTTTGACTACCTAAAGTTGTAGTTTTAGGTATCGTCAACTTGAGGACCTAAAGTGGTCACTGCTGACTAGCTTTGGATCTTCCATGTTTTCAGGAAACCCCATCAAAGAATGTGTCATAAAAGGGTTTGGAAGTAGGCCCTATGCATGCATATTTGAAGTCCAGAGGATGTTCCTGCGATATGAAACAGTATTGTATTACTGTTTGCACTTTGATTGGAACAAGTTTGTTTCGCACTCTCGTAGATCGTACAACTAGGGCGACGAAACCATAAGTACGGTGTACATGTATTTCTAATATGACAAGAAAATTTAAATTACCAAGATGATCAAGAGACAATGACTCGTTGATTGTAGGTACCAACTGCAAAACTACAGACCCTTTGTGTTGCCCCATATATAGCAGCTTAAATTCTATCTGTCCATATTTTCAAGATGACAAATAACAAAACAGGAAAAAAAACTCCTCCAAGACCCTCTGGTTTCCAATAAAATTCAATCTAATCTACAGTGAATGATTCTGCACACAGATATGCATGCATTTGGCGTGTTTCCTCGATTTGTTGAAAAAAATCACTCCAAGATTACATTGGTCCTTCCCTGACCTTTATATAGTTGAAGCTGAAAATACATTTAGAGGTCAAATAAACCCAAGTAGTACATCTTTTTTCATAGACAGAAAGCTTTCCCGGTTGTTTTAGTCTTGTTTATCTGATAAGGTTGTTAGACATTCACCCTGGAGGTGAAACATGAGGAATGGCGTGATCAGACTATTTTCAAACAATCATGCTGGTCTTGAAAAATGGAGGGGGTGAAGCTGGGGTAATGGAGACGATGCTGTTTAATACTAGGCTCTACTTATAGGCACAGGCAAGGCTAAAGAAAAGTATCAAACACACATATCGTCGATCATTAAATGTGAAGAGTGTGCAGAGGTGTCCATTTTAAGTTAAAACACGTGCACCTATCTAATAGATTCAGTGTACATTTCCCCTTGCATCCAAGGAAAGAATCCAAAGTTTTTACTCAAGCTTTCTACGTTTTGGCTGGTATAATAGTGTAATAACCAGAGTCGACACCGTATATAAAGAATGGAATATAAAGTTACAACCGTTGTTGTTGTTTTATTTCTTTGGAGCCTTAAGGACTAACAGTCACTGGTCATCAGTTACTTGCTTATACTGATACTTGTACTTGTACTTATTCTTGCTTAGAGACGCCACTCTGTTCATGAGCTAGGACTAGCCACCGAACTCCCTTAAGATAGCTTACACGTAGGCCACCTGAGTGTCTGATCGCGTCTGCTATAAAACCACCGAACACCGCGTTTTATAGCCCCCGGCCGCCGACGGTGACGTCACAAGGCTGTGACGTCACCGCCGACGCGCCACCTAGCGGCCACAGCGGGAACCCGCCACCGAGCTTCGGTGGCCGCCGCCGAGCCGCCGGCCTATGTTTATTACATCCCTCCCACCTTACTTTATTCTATGGGTATAACATTTATAATAAACATTACTCGAGTGTCCAACAATGGCACCCGGGCCGTACAGCCTAAGGACTCGTATTACTTTACTTAACCTAGATTCTTTTACCCCTATAATTACCGTAGTATGTACCAGGTGAGTATCCCCCCCTTATTATCATGATTAGTTACAATACCTTTGGGCTCCAACAGTGGACCGCCCGTCTTTAACTCCCTAACTATATAATATTGTAATAACCAGACTAGCGCGTGAACGACTTACAAGGACTTAATCTGGACTACCAGCACCAACAGTGGGCTGTTCCTAATTTACTTATGCACCAAATGTGACATCAATTATCATACTCTAGGAATAAACTGTTATTAATAAGAAGCTGACCGTGTTTGGTTTTTTTGTGATAACCTTATATCTACATTTATACACTTAACGAAATATATACATCCGAACACCGGAGATCTGCGGTCTAGAAGGGCGCGGTAAAACAGCTGCAGGAATTGGGGCCGTCCCTTCCTTGTCCTGGCCACGGGGATCCTCCCGACTCTCTGGGCCGCCAGCCCTTATCTTATGCTGCTTGTCTTATGCCCTGGGGGCTTCCAGGGGTGTTCAGGGCCTGGGTTTCCTGGCAGGTACTCAATCCCCCACCAGTACTCCCCTTACCCCTACTAACCCCCTTCACACCCCCCTTCCCGGCTGTCTTTCAGCTTCTCGGCTGCGCCCTCCGACGTCCCTGCCATCCCTTCTCACCGGCCACTGCCCGTCCCCTCTTCCCTCACGTGTCTCTCCCTCTCCCTCCTGGCAACCGCTCCTCCCTCCTACTGGCTCCCCCTCTGCTGTTCCTCCCTGACCATCCGACGGATCCGCTCCTCTAGGTCGCGGCTCAAGGGCGCCTCGGCTGGTCGCTGTGGTGGCGGCTGCGGGGCGGCCCTGGAGGGCCCTGAGAGCGGTGGGACGAAGGGTGGGAGGGTCTGGTGGCCATATCTCCCTTGTCCCTGGGCTGACGGCGGCGGTAGGCCCAAACCCGAACTCTGAGGCCCGGCCGTCCCAACTGCTCCTGGCGCCTGGGTGGGCGGTCTGCCCGCTGTAGCCGACGGTGGGGGTCACCCCACTCCCGGAGGGGGAGGTGGAGGTGGTGGTGGGGGCACGCCTCCCTGACCCATCCCTGGGTCGTACCTCTGAACTGTAGTCGCGTAATAGTGTGTACGCCACAGGGATGGGCCCACCAGCTCCACCCACCCGTGCGCCCGTCCTCCTACGGGGGTGTATTCATCGCCCAAGTCCGGGGATGGAGCCAGCCCCACCGCCCACTTCTGTAGCTTGTCGGGGTTGTCCACCCGCCGCCAGGGGATTCGTTGGTAGGTATCCCCAATCCAAAGCGGCCTCCCCGCCAGCGGGTCCATTTCCTCCGCTCGCGGCAGCCCGGGGACCTCCACCCCAGGGATCCTCTCCCCCCACTCTTCCCGCCACTCCTCTCTCCTGGGCCCCGCCCCCCGGCGGCCCCTCTCCTCCTCGTACCTCTCCTCGTACTCCCGGCGCCTCCGGTACTCCCCGTAACTTTCATTCCTGTGGGGGCCAGCCTCGTACCGCTGACTCCCCCGGCTCTCTCGCCTCGTCTCCTCCTCCACTCTTCTCTCCTCCCGTCTCCTCCTTTCCCTTTCCTCAACCTGTCTCTCCTCCCTCTCTCTCCTATCCCGGTCCTCTCTCTCTTTCTTCTCGTGGGCCGCTCTCTCCTCCCTCTCTCTCCGATCTTCTCTCTCCTTCCTCTCCCTCTCATCCTTCTCCTTCCTTTCCTTAGCCACTCATTCCTCCCTTTCCTTCTTTTCTCTAGTCGCCTTCTCCTCTCTCTCTCTTTTCTCGGCCATCTCCTTCTTTTCCCTCGCAACTCTCTCCTCCCTCTCCTTTCTCTCCTTCTCCTCTCTTTCTTTCTTTTCTTTATCCCTCTTTTCTCTGGCCGCTCTCTCCTCCTCCCTCTCCTTCTTCTCCTTTTCCCTCCTTTCCTTTTCCCTAGCCGCCTTCTCCTCGTCCCTCTCCCTCCTCTCTCTCCCTTTCTTCTCCTTGGCCGCTCTTTCTGCCTCTCTCTCCGTCCTCTCTCTCTCTTTGCTGCCCTTCCTCGCCTTCTCCTCCTCCCTCCCTTTTCTGTCCCGCTCTTTCCTGTCTTTAGTGGCCGTCTCCCCCTCTCTCTCCTTCTTTTCTCGGGGTGCCTTTACATCCTCTCCTCCCTTCTTCTCTCTTTCTCCCGCTCCCTGACCAGCGGCCACGGGTAGCGGCGCGCCCCCCATCGTGACTGTGCGGATCTCGGCCTCGGCCTCAGGCGCTGGGCTGTCCTCACGGTCCAGCCCAGTAAGGGTGATAACCCGCCTGTCGCCCGCCTCCTCCGGAGATGCCTCCTCCTCGTCGGAGTCCGTAGTCAGGGGCACGCTGCGGTAGGCCACCGCCCCCAGACTGGGCTCCTCTTCCTCCCAGTCGAGTTCCTCCTCCTCCTGGCTGTCGTCCACCACTCGGGCGGCGATGAGGCCCTCCAGGTGGCTCCCCGGAGCCGGGGTGTTGTTGTCGGAGGTGTGGGGCTGAACGGGGGGCGGCGTAGTTTGTAGGATACGCCGCACCTGCTCCGGCGGTAGGCCCTGGCGGGGGGACCCCCCAGCGACCGATTCGCCCCCCCCCTCTTCTGTGTCCACCGTGGCAGGTGAGGGGCGGTCCAACGACACCACCTCCCCTTCGGGGGTCCGCCACTGCCGACGTTGCAGGGCTTCTGCCAGTAACTGCCGCTGGTAACGCCTCGCCATCTCCTGGGCCATCTGGCCCGTTTGTCGGAGGAGACCTTCTCCGACCCCGGCTGGGGCTGGGTCGCCCCCCTCGCTCCGGAGCAGCGACCGCAGCAGGAGCGTTTCGCCCTCTCCCCCGGCGGAGGGGGCATCCAGAACCTGGTCTAGGATGGCCTCCGCTTCCGCCCCCAAGGTCGACCGGACGGGTGTGCACCGCCCCATTTCCTCCACCAGGACCCTGGCGGCCTCCCGGTCCTCCACCGAGTGGTGACGGGACCGGCCTTGCTCTGCCGCGCCCTGGGCCTGGTCGCCCCCGGCTCCCGTCCGGGCCACCTTGCTGGGTGTGGCCGCCTCCTCCTCTCCCTCCCCCAACTCGATCCGGGGTGGAGAGGCGTCCCACGCCTCCGCGGCCCCCCTCGACTCCGACTTCCGCTTTCGATCCCTCTGCGGCGAGCGGCTGTGCTCTCTCGGCCGCGGAGCCGGGCAGACTACACTGCGCAGCCGATGGGGTGATCGGCGCGGGCTTGCGGGCACGGGAGTCCTTTCCGTGGTCAGGTGGGCCGCCCTTCGGGCGCTACTGCGGGAGCGAGGCCTGGGCGAGTCCTGAGCGCTGGCGGGGCTGGCCGCCGGGCTATCCTCACCACTCTCGGTGGCCCTTTCCCCGGTGGTTGCCTCCTCGGTGGTCTTCTCCCCGCGGTCGGCGGCCTCCTCCACGCGGTCGGTGGCCGTCTCCGAGGCGTGGCCCTCCTCCCCTTCGGGGTCTGCACTAACGCCCTCTCCGGATGGCGATGGCTCCTCCCCGGTGGCGGTGGCTGCCGCTCCGGTGGCGACCCCCCTATACCGTATGGTAGACAACGGTGGCCGATCAGCCTTGGACAGGCTCAGCCACGGGTGGCCCGGATGCTGTGTCGACATGTGAGTCATGAGGTCGTCCCACCGACCCTCTTTTGCCTGCGCCTGGCATTTCTTCCCCGGGCAGTTCCACCCCGGCCCCTTCTCCGCATGGACAGCCTTAACATGCCGCGAGAGGCTATCCTTTCGCATAAATTTGCGGCCACAAATGGAACAGGGGAGTGGCACCGACGACTTCTTCATGATGTCGGATTCGGTGTCAGTGTCTCTTTCGGGCCACGACGCGCCTCGTTCTCGCCTTTCTAGGTCGGCGGTCCTAACGAGGTCGCGGTGTAGTTCCCGATCGCTACACCAGGCGGCCTCCGCGTCAGCCGTTGGTGTTCGGCGGTCGGTGGGTGTGGCCGTGGCCACCTCCATTTCCCGCCTCTGCCTTTCCTCCCACCGCCGATTCTTGGCCGCAAAAATTGCGACCACCTTGTCACTCATCTCTCCCTCCGGACCGATCGCAGGTAAGTCTTTCTTTTGTTGAGACAATTTCCCCCGCCCCACCACTCTCTCAGTGCTAATTTCCTTTCTTTCGTTTTCAGGGCGCCACCCCCCACCGTGGCCAGCCGGTGGCCGAAGGATGAAATTCGCTGTCCCGGGTCTGGGAACCCTCACTCCACGCCTTCCAGCCTCTCTCCGGATTCCCTCTCTCTCAGGTAAGCCACCCCCACCTTTTTCCTCTCTTTTTACGAGATTCCAGTGCCAATATGACGCGCACAAGCGCCCTCCTCTTCTAGTCACCGCACCCATGGGAGCCGCCGAGTCGCCGGTGTCCCTGTGGTCGGCGGGAGTCGCCTTGGTTACCGCCGTAACACCCGGATGTGGCCCGCCTTCCGCCGACCACACTAGGTGGCGCCCCGGTGGCTTTCCCCCTGCGGCCGCTCCAGAGGGCGCCACCGGTGGCCACTCCCCACCGGTGGCCGACTCCGCCCACCGTACCACCTCTACAGGTTCCTCCCGCGGGGCCTGGGTCTTTTTCAGTAAGTCATAGTGAACCACTCGGACCTTCCGGCCCTTCTTGATCTCCCAAACCGGCCCCCCCCAAACTCCGGGTGATCGTCCAGGGTCCCGACCATGGCCGCATGAACTTGGGACACTTGCCTACCTCTTTCTTAGGCAGCAGGTAGTATACCGTGTCCCCGACGGCCAGGTCCTCCCCCCTCACTCGGGTGGAATAGTTCCTCTCCTGCCGGCGGACCGCTTCCCCCATGTGCTTTAAAGCATAAGCGTGGCCCTTCGCCATCCGGACTTGCAGTTCTACGGCGAACCCGTCCCCGCCCCCGGCCCTCCCCGGGTGGCCCCCTTCCGGCTGGGGGTAGATGAGGCTCCCGGGTAACAGTGTCTCCCTCCCCATCATCATGAAGTTGGGGGTCTGGTTGGTCGACGCCTGCACCGACGACCGATAAGCGGTCATGACGAACGGTAGCTGTAAGTCCCAGTCAGCTTGGTTATCGTCCACCGTCATGGCGAGCATGGCCTCCACGGTGCGGTTGCACCTCTCCACCAATCCATCCGACTTCGGATTGTAGGGACAGGTACGGGTCTGTGCCACCCCCAAGAGACGGTGCACCTCCCGGAACATCTGAGCTTGAAAATTCCTCCCCTGGTCAGTATGGATCGTCCCCGGTGGCCCCAGTCGGCAGACCACCTCCGTAACGAAGGCCCGGGCGACTGTTTCTGCCTCCTGGTCCGGCAAGGGGATAGCCTCCGCCCACTTCGTGAAATAGTCCATTACCAGAAGGATGTGCCGGTTCTTTCTCCCTGTCCTCGGCAACGGCCCCATCAGGTCCATGGCCATTCTTTCCAGCGTCGCCGCCACCGGCACATGTCTCATCATGGACCGGGGGGGGTGCACGGCCCCCTTCCTGCTGAGGCATTGCGGGCAGGTCTCCAACCACTGTATTAGGTCCCTTCTGTAACTGGGCCAGTAATAGGTTTGCTGTAACCGTCGTAGGCTGCGGGCCCTCCCGAAGTGGCTGCTCAGAGGAGCCCCATGCACTTCCGCCAACACCTCCGGCACCCTTCCCTCCGGGACGACTATCTGGCCGAAGGATCGGCCCCCCGGCTCCCACCAGACCCGGGTGAGCACCCCTCCCTCTAGCCTCAGTCGCGGCACCTGTACCGCCAGCGCCCGCACGGCGTAGGGTTCCCCGGCCAATTCGTCCGATGCGGGGCCCGCGTTCTCCGCTACCCACCGCCGGACTCTCTCCAGAATGGCGTCCTGGTTCTGTACTGCCGCCCAGTACTCCGCGGAGGACAAGACGGGACCCTCCTCCTCTCCGTCCTCCTCCGCCGTCCGGGGCCTCCCGCTGGCCTCCTCATCCTCTGCCTCTGCGGCCGCCTCCCTCCTCGTTACTGCCCTACATTCTCCCGGTTGGTCGAACAGGGGAGAGCCCCCCTCCCCCTCCATACCGCACTGAGTGCATGGCCGCCTGGACAACCCATCCGCGTTACCATGATCCCGGCCGGGGCGGTGTTCGATCACGTGATCGAACGTCTCCAGGAGTTGTAACCACCGGGCCACCTGCCCTTCTGGTTCCCGGAAGCTCGCCAGCCATTTAAGGGCTGCATGGTCTGTGCGTATCTGGACCGGCCGCCCAACCAGGTAGTGCCGAAACTTTTTCACCGCGAACACCACCGCCAGCAATTCCCGCCTCGTCACACAGTAGTTGCGTTCGCAACGGCTAAGCGTCCTACTGGCATAGGCCAACGGTCGTTCCTGCCCCTCCTGCATCTGCGAGAGGTCGGCGCCTAGCCCCATATCGCTGGCGTCCGTGTCCAGCAGAAGGCGCCCCTCCGCCCTTGGATATGCCAACACCGGAGCCTCACTCAGTTTCTCCTTCAGACAATAGAAGGCCTCCGCACAGGATCTGTCCCAGCGGAATCTTTTGCTCTTTTCGGTTAATTCCGACAGGGGCCGTGCGATGGCCACGAACCCGGGCACAAAGCTGCGGTAGTAGCCACACAACCCCAGGAAGGACCGGACATCCGTTACCGAGACCGGGGTGGGCCATTCCCGGACAGCTGCCACCTTCTCGGGATCGGTCCCGATCCCCATCTTATCGATGCGGTGGCCCAGGAAGTTGACCTGTTCCCTCATGAACTGGCATTTACTGGCCTTGACCTTGAGACCGGCCTCCTGTAGCCGCTTTAATACCGTCTCCAGCCGGGTGGCGTGTTCGGCGAGGGTGGCCGAGAACACGATGATGTCGTCCAGGTATACGAGACAGGTGGACCACTGCAGCCCTCGCATCACCACTTCCATCAAGCGTTCGAATGTCCCGGGCGCGTTGCAGAGCCCGAACGGCATTACTTTGAATTGGAACAAGCCCCGGTGCATCACAAACGCCGTCTTCGGCTTATCCGCCCCCTCCATAGCCACCTGCCAGTATCCCGACGCCAAGTCCAACGTGCTGAACCAACACGCCCCCGCCATCGAGTCCAGTGAATCGTCTATCCGTGGCAGTGGGTAGGCGTCCTTAACCGTCACCGCGTTTAGGCGGCGGTAGTCCACACAAAACCGCACCCTCCCATCCTTTTTCTTTACCAGGACCACGGGGCTTGCCCACGGACCCGTCGCCGGCTCTATGACGCCCCTCCTCAACATCTCCTCCACTTCCTTGTCAACGACCTCCCGTCGATGCGGCGCCAGTCGTCGGGGAGCCATTTTAATAGGGGCCGCCCCCCCCGTCTCTATGGTGTGTGAGACCAAGTCAGTATGTCCCAGGTCCTCATCGCCCTCCTGGAATGCTGCCTTATTCCGGGCAATGAGCTGGATCCACTCCTGATCATCCTCGACCTGGGTTCCTCCTCGGTCACCATCCGGCACTCCTCCCCCCGGAGCTCCTCCTCCCCCACAGCCTCGGCCACAGCCACGTGCATTCCCTCGTACAGGACCACTGGATTAGGGCCCGGATTACAGACCAGGACCGGCACCTCCCCCTTCTCGGGTGTCACCAGTGCCCTGCCTATCCGAATCCCCCTCGCCATCTCCACCTTCTCCACTCCTTCCACCAGCATGTCCGTCAGTCCGGCCGATTCCGGCACACGCGCCTGTATGACCCTCTCCGTGCGACCCCTCACCCATTCCGTCCGCGAGCTCACCAGTCGGCAGGGCTGAGTCCCGGGCTCCTCTTCCGGCCACACCAGCCTCTCCCCGGCCATGTCAATCGTCGCCCGCGTCTGCCTCAAGAAGTCTGCACCCAGCAGGCCCGGGGTGGATATATCGGCCACGACGAACGATGTAGTTTCCGAGCGGCCCGCGCACTGCAGCTCCGCCGTCACCCGACCCTCCACCGGTAGCGGCTTCCCATCCGCTGTATGGAATGCTGTTAACACCGGTCTCAGATCCCCAGGGGACCCCTCCGCCTTCCACCATGCTGTGGAGAGCAAGTTGCTGGTGGCCCCCGTGTCCACCACTAAGTGGATGTCCTTGCCCCATAACTTCCCTCCGACCTCCAGGCCGTTCCCCTTCTTTTCCTTCCGACCCAGCCATTCTCTCCTCCTTTTCTTTCTATGGGTCTCCTCCCGGCTGGAAGAGGGGACCCCGTCTAGTTTTCCGAAGCCTTCTTCGTCGCCTCTCTCTTCCGAGCGGCCTCGACCCGCTTCCTCCAGATAGGGCAATCGCGCTTGAAGTGGTCTGGCGCCCCGCACTCGAAGCAGCCCTGTCCCCTACTTGCCCCCTCCCCCTCCGCGGTTACCGGGGCCGATCGGGCCAGGGACTCCTTCATCTGGGTGACCGCCACCCGCAGCTCCCCCATCTCTTCCGCCATTGACTTCGTGGCGGACCTGACCTTCACCGCCTTCGCCCGTTCCTCTTTAAGGTAAGTCTCCGCCCGTATACCCCTTTCCACCGCCCGTAGAAGAGTCGGAATCTCGCCCTGGTATATCCACTGTCGGAGCTCCGTATCCTCCAGACATTCGACAAATCTATCCTTAGCCATGCCATCTACCATCTGGGCATCTGCATTGGGGTAGGACAGCCGCACCAGTCGCAGGATCTCCTCCGAGAGGGTTTGTAACTCCTCCCCCGGCTTCCGCACCCGGGTGCGGAGTAGAGCCTTATACGATTCCACCTGACTCTTCGGCTGGAATCTATTTACTAGTGCATCCCGCAACTTCTTATATCCCCCAGGAGCCGCCGGCCGCTCTGACGCCAACAGCCGCCGGGCGACCCCCGACAGGCTTATTCCCAGAAACGTCCCCGACTCCCTTTCCGTCCATCCGTTAGCCATGACACAGAGGTCGAAGTGCGACAAAAACTCCTCCAGATCGCTCGACCCGTCGTACTTGCCCGGCATGACAATTGGCTTCCGGGTGGCCCCTTCGCCTCCGGGCCCTGGCCTGCCCGGGCGTATCCCGCCACCTGGCGCCATCATTCCCTGCGTCTGCTCTATCCCCAGGGGCGTGGAGCTCCTGGCCCCCTCCACACTCTCCGTCCTAGAGCTACTTCTGGGGCTGCCCTGCCTCAGCCATTCTGCCAACGGGTCTGTCCCCTCCCTTCCAATCGTCCCGCCGCCCTCTCTGACCTCCCCGTGGGCCCTGTCGGGGCCCCACTCTCGCGTCAGCTCCTCCCTCCGGTGACCCTCCTTATCACTCCCCGCTCCACCGAACACCGGGCCACCGAACTGGCCAACCACCGAACCGCCGCCCTTCCCACCGAACCGGCCACCGAACTCAGTCGGGCCCATTTCGCTGTCCACTTTAGCGGCCGCACCAAGAGGTGCCCGGTGACTAGCCACGCCACCCTTCACTCCCGCTTCCTCCCCAGGTGATGCTTCCTCTGCCCTCCTGTCCGGTCGCTCCTCCATCACCCACTTCCTGTCGTCTGCTCCGGTGGCGTCGGTGGCGCCGGCCGCCGCAGCCACCGGCCCTTTAACTTTAACAGAGACCTCCTCATCCACAACCTGGATCAGTTCTCCTCGCCTACCCGCCCCTAACTGCTCCTCCAGGGCTGCCCTCTCCTCCTCCATCTTTAATTCGCTATCTGCCATGCCTGTGTTTCTACTCTGGTACACCCCGGTTCGTTAATGTAAACAACCACCGCTGTCACCAATGTAATAACCAGAGTCGACACCGTATATAAAGAATGGAATATAAAGTTACAACCGTTGTTGTTGTTTTATTTCTTTGGAGCCTTAAGGACTAACAGTCACTGGTCATCAGTTACTTGCTTATACTGATACTTGTACTTGTACTTATTTTTGCTTAGAGACGCCACTCTGTTCGTGAGCTAGGACTAGCCACCGAACTCCCTTAAGATAGCTTACACGTAGGCCACCTGAGTGTCTGATCGCGTCTGCTATAAAACCACCGAACACCGCGTTTTATAGCCCCCGGCCGCCGACGGTGACGTCACAAGGCTGTGACGTCACCGCCGACGCGCCACCTAGCGGCCACAGCGGGAACCCGCCACCGAGCTTCGGTGGCCGCCGCCGAGCCGCCGGCCTATGTTTATTACAATAGCTTAAGTGGATTATCTGTGATGGTTATTAAAGATAACAACTATTAATGATAACAACTATTAATGATAACAACTCAAAATTTCAGCCAAGATGTTGCTCAGTGAAAAAAAAAAGAAATAAAAAGAAAAAAGAAATCCGACCTACCTACCTCAACTTTTTGGACCATGTTACCGGAAACTTACAATATCCATATATTTTTTGGCGTAGTCATTTCGACATTTTCATATGATTTTTTTCTCTCTTTAATATAGCCTAGATGTTTAGCACTGAATGACGAAGCTATTGGGCATGAAGGATATTTTCATCTACTGTACTACTTGTGGGGTAATATATCTATTTTCAACGTGGTTGGCGACTAATTCAAAGCATATTAAAACACAAAGGCCTCGTATCACATGGTCAGTTGTTTCATGCCCTGAGGACAGAGTCTATCAGTGTAGGGAAATGCAGACAAACACAGAATAGAGCCAGTGTTTTCTTTTTAGCAGGGGGTTCAGTTTGATTGGTCAGTGTCTGGCGCCACCACTGCTGGGGGTCTGGGGGTGAAGGAACCACGGACCATCACCGTGACCAGGGGAGTTATCGTTATCAGCTGGAGTTGTTTTCTTGCTACCCTTTGATTGTGGTGCGTCTTCCGGTTCTCCTCCCTCATCTTTGTATCAGGTGCATGTTGGGGTCCCTAGATACAGGCTAAATAGGTTCGGGTTTTTTAGCAGGAATGTAAGGAAAAACAGGGGCAGGGGGTTCTGCCCCATCCCTATCATATAAGGGGTGGCTCAATATACCCCCTCCCCAGCCCCCCAAAAAAAAAGAAAAAGAAAAAGAAGAAAAAGATACATTGTAGGGTTGATTCAGGTAAAGCGAACCATAGGTAAAGCGAACCATTTGGTACATTTTGAATCTTACAAGCCACAGATTTTCACAAGTGATTTTTCTTAATAGATTTAATGATTCTTATCATGACTTCATGAAGTCCAAATTTGTATCTTGAATCATATTTTTACCTGTATAATGGCATGCTGAAGTGAACGGCATGACATTTTTTTTTCTTGCTGCCAACTTTTTTTGGGCTAAATTCATAAAAGTGCTTAAGAATCTTACAAAACACAGATATAATGAATGGGCCTATGCAAGACTAAGAAATAGATTGATAAGATGGAAAAGTATTCTCATAAATTCAACAGAATGGAAACATTCCGTCTGGTTCGCGTTTCAAATTTTTAGGTAAAGCGAACCAGTATCTTCAGATAAAATGAACCAGTCCTAGAACAGAGCTATTGTCAATATCAGAAGGCCAATTATTTCTCAAGTTGTAGGCCTGAATGAAAACACTCATGCACTTTAGTCATACAATTAGCCATGTAACTTTTTAGTATCACAAAGTGATGTGAGAAATGGGTTAAGTCTGTTTTATGCATTGGTGAATGAAATACATGTAGGGTATCGCTTCAATTTAGGGAGTGGTCATTTTTTAACAACAGGGGGGTTGGTGAAATTCCATGCATGCACGGCGAAAATTTTTCCGTCCCCTCCCTCCGAGGGGTCTGAAATTTTTTCCGTCCCCCCCTTTTATTCTATAGTCGTGCGCTCAAAAATGCCCCCCCCCCCTGTTGTTAAAAAATGACCACTCCCTTAGGCTAAAATAATGATTTAGGCTTAGGCCTAGGGCCTATCTAATTTACTAAGAATCTAAATCAATATATTTTGAGGAAATCAAGCATCCATATTTGGATCGTACATTAAAAGGTTTTACAACATCAAATTAATTTTTGATAGGTCACATTTTTCCTATGGTCATGTGTTTGAGCGCTGTGTCCGTCCAACCAGGGCGCTGCGACGCCGTGGAGCAGCGCGTCTACAGCGGTAAATCTTCACCATCGAACGCTGCGTCTCTGCAAGCCGCGCACAGCGTCCCGGACAGCGTCCTGTGTGTGGAGATTGACCCAGTCTCACCATCTAAACACAACTTCACACACGCGACACGAGGAGGGTGGGCGCCGTCTCTACCATGTCATATTCATAGGGTTCGTAGCCTTTTCCAGCCAATGCTTCCTCTAAATTGTTGTACTGAGGTAGTAGAGGTTGGAGACAGTGGATTTGCCACGGGACTCAGAGAATTCTCAGAACGGAATGATGTGCACGAGCTGAGCAAGTTGACCGACGACAACACGGGAGCCCACGGGAGAAAGTGTACGGAGGACCACGCGAAGCTTGCAGCCGTGGGGAGGACGCTGTGGTGGACACCCTCCCACTTCTTCCCTTTCACACTGCCCACAAACATATTCCTAGACTAGTAGAGAGGCAAGCCGAAAGGCAAGGAACTTTGTAACTTTATCTAACCTGCTTCGGTCAAGTTAAGAAAAAGTGTGTTCACTTTATCTGTGTTGGGATTTACCGCAAAACTTAATACTGCCACAAAATCTGTTTCTAGGTAAGTTTTCAGTACCTTTATTTCACACGCCCGCTGCGGGGGAGGGGGGGGGGATCCGAGTGGGGGCACTTACTTTTCCTCGAAAAGAGTTATAGGAGACAACTATGGGTCCCCTCATTTTCAGTCATTTTGGTGGTGTGAATAAGTTTGAAAAAAGATGGAAATTTTATATATAAGAGGCAGAATTACTTAATGAATTTGTAGTGCCATTAAAGGAGGAGATGTAGGGGTCTTGCAGGAAAAGGTATTTCAGTACAAACTATTGTAAATTTTGAGTAATTGTCTATATTCTACAGAGTCGGTTGGTTGGCAGCCATAAGACGCTTTTTGCCTGCAATGGTGAAGGTATATGATGTTGATCCATGTATCAACTTTCCTGCCTTTTTTGGCAATGTGGTGCGAATAGGGCAGTTTTGGCAGGAGTTATGCAAATAGTGGCTTGGTGGTGCCAATAACCTGGGTGAGGGAGTGCTGATGTCAGACCACAAGTTAGACTTGCTCAAGGCTATTGATTTATTTCTTTTCGAGTTATGAGCAATGCACATTGCTGCTGTATATTTTTAATATGATAGGGCCTATCTATCAATTGTGCGTGGCTGCTTAGGGGGGGGGGCATAAAAATTCTTGACCCTCCTGGCTGAGGGGGTCATAAAAACTTTCTTGAGGGGTGAGGGCATTAAAAATGTACCAGTAGCCTCTTTTTAGCAAAAAGGCATGCATGCACTAATAGATCAAAGAGGGGCGTAAAAAATTCCTGTGCCTCTCTCTGACGCAGGGGGGGGGGGGCAAAAAATTTTGACCACTGTTGACCCGACCACTGGTTACCCGACCCAACCTAGAAAAAACAGGGCCGACCCTAACGTTTTTTTTGGCCAAGTTTTCAGTCAAGTCGCTGTGACTCGCCCATGAGTCACCATGACTCGTCGCGAGCCTTTGAAGCAGTTAAAAAAGTTTTACAAAATAAAAAAAAAATCCGACCTTTACCCTACCTAATTTTTTGCAGCATGTTACCGGTAATTTTTTTTGGCCTTACCATAGTTTTGGCACATATTGGACAGTAAATTCGTGAGGTGGGATCGTAAAAGAACTTCCACATCTCAGTAAGTGCCCAAAAATCGGATTTCCCCCCCAAATATGGGCCCATAAAAAAGTAGGGTAGGTAGCATTACCTGAACACAAAACTTTTTTTTAGGCCTTATTCAAAGCATGATACTGATAGAGTAGCCCTGCCTGGATTTTGCATATATAATTTTTTTCAAATGTCAATGTAAGCTACCCCAACCCAGTCCATGGATTTTTTTATTGTTGTATTTTATTAGGGGGTGTAATGCAGAGAGGTATCTCTTTTATTTAGAGGGGCCACCAAAAGGGGACAGGGTATGATCAATCCCGTTTTGTGGGGTGAGGCCACAAAGTTGTCAGACTGCACCAAAAAAGCCTGTCTTTTTAATATAGTATTTTTGATAGCATTACAATTTACAGATCTTGTCAGAATGATTTTACTTGATATAAAGATACAAGAAACGGTTATCATAAAAATAGGGTCTTATCGGATAGGTCAATGATCTACCATAAATGGAAGGGTATCCATGAACGTCACCATATTCTTATGATAATCCCCATATAGAAATTAGTTTAGCTATGCTAGTGACACTAGTTACATGGGGTTTTGCTTAGTGACATGGGACGTGGCCATTTCTTAAAACCGACAAGTGACATGGGGACCCCCCATCAAGGGCCCTATCAATATCAGTATCATACATAGGCCGTCCAAACTGCTGTCTAGTAGCTTGGACATCGGACGGTAGGGAGAAGGCTGATGGGTCTGGCCTACGGTAACACAAAATACAAGGATTGATGGGAGTCTGACAATAAGATGAAAGATGGATCCTCATCATTTGGAAACAGAATGTTTCTAGGGGCCTCCCTGAGACTCTAGAAGGCAAGAATCAATGCAAACTGGGCCTAACCAGACTGGGTAATGAGTTGAACAATCCGCAACAGTCCTTGCATTCGACCTTATGGTCCTTATGGTTTACGCGATTCGGCTAGAGCTTAGATCAACACAATGACACTAAGCTCCTTTCAAAGCTGGTCTCCTGAGATCCCCATGATGGTGTACACGTTTGCCCTATGTGTTCGTTTGTCTGATAGCTTTGGGGAAGATGGTCACTTTAGTTATAGTCACTGTAAAGAGGTCAACAGAGAGGTCACCACGGCTCAGCCAACCAGGTGATGGCCCACCAGCACCATGAAAGCAAGGCTTTGTATCAGACTTTGTATGGGCACTCAGACTAGTATGACCTGGGTAGGATGGGTTTAGATAGTTGGGGATGTTCTAGCACAATACCAGCTAGAGCTCTCAATGTAATCCATTCTCCACAGTTTATATTTACACTGACAATAGACTTGATTGAATTACAGTCAGACTATTGACATTACCCTAAAATCGGACATTTTTACCCCAGTTTTAATAATCATCACTCCCATGAGGTCCCCAGAGCTCATTGATAATATTCAGACAACATGTGTATTGATATCATAGATATAATGTTGCAGCAGGTGAAAGCGACCATTTCTAGCATTCCTGCATCATAACGACATGCAGACATTAGATTTATAGTGTTCTTCGTCAGAAGTATATGTAGCACAACGATGCCACTTCACTCACAGACACAGGGACATGGCAGAAGTTATATGTAACCATTAATAGTAAATTAAAGTGAGCCAAACTTAACAAAACTTAGATGTTTTCTTCCATGACTCCTTATGGTCTCCACTCACTCTCAGCTTGACAGAAAACCTGCTAAAGAAAGCAACAGACAGTCTCTTTGATTCACAGAAAGACGCTGGTATTTTTTCTCTCTCCCCCACAGAGTCTGACAGACTTACTTATGTAGCTTTTAGTAGTATACTGTTACACCGAATCCCTCCTTGGCTATAACATTCCTAAACGTCTTTGTGTAATGTCATTTTTCCTACCACTGAGACCTCCCCTAGAGCTCTTATTTGGTTATATTAAGTTTAGTCCATCAAAACAATCTCTTGATCCTGTTAAAGCATGTATTGAAGTATTTGAACCTTGAGGAAAAACTGCTAGCCAGTCATTGGTGAATGGCAATTGAAAGTATTGTTAGCTCTACAACAGCCTCGTTCGAAGAATTAATCAAATCCTCCTATGTATACAATGTAATACGTTTTGTATAACTGATATATGGTGCCATTGTCTGAGTTCTATCCATAACCAACACTGAGGTATAGCCAAAGGTAAATGTAACCGTAAGTAAATGGTCTTTCTGACTTCCTTCAATGCATGGATGTTATCAGAAACATAACATTTCCAACAACATAAGATGAGCTAGAATACATGCACCGGGTATGTCTTGTTTTACCATGGAGGCTACCGATGATGTCGCCTTTTCAACTGCCATGCATGTAGACTGTCTTTTGACATTTGAAATTGATGCCACTGGACATTCTGTATGTTCGTCCTCCTAGGCATGATGCTGTGACATTATGCCAATCTAACATTGTTGCCCTAAGTTGCAATTGTTGATAGAGAAGGGGGGGGGGAGTATACTAAACATATTGAAGATTGGTGTGGATATAGAAACTTCATAAATTTGCGTTTCACGATGTACACGATGGAGCACTGACATGTGGGTCTGGTGTAATGAACTTGTCGTCCAACCACAGATAACCCAACCCAGCCCGGCTATAATCTCTCCCCACCCATCCCATCAGTCACCCAGTGTTTATGATAAACGAGCAGCACAGACCAAACTTATCTCATTAATAAGTGATTAACCCAGACAGGGTTAGGGGCTGGCCTGGATTCAGTTAGGTGTGGGGAAGCCCCACCCTCTCTTCCCAACCTGGTGGTCAGTCAACAACCAGAGCAGTTTGCACAAGCACCCTCTGGAGGTTTGCTGCCTGCTCCAGTAGCATGCAGCTGTCAGACCTGATTACTGAACGTGTCTTGTTTAAAAGGAGTAGAAAACTTCCCCGTGTGCTACTAAGTGCCTGCTGGTGTGCACGTTGTGTGATGCCGAGTATAGGAAACGTTCACAAATGGTGTCACTAATTCTGGGTACATTGATTTTGATTTGTGGACCTAAGATCAAAAGAAATGGCTGTGGTTACTTCATTTAATTGTGGGTTAAATGAGTTTACCCACAATTCTCTCGGGTTTTTGCATATGAGTAATGACCATTGCCTATTGGTCAATCTAAGGTGTGAAATCGACCATGTGATCCAATGCTAACTATGAGATATGTATAGACCTTATAGGTGCCTACTTATGTATTGTGTGCTGCCTGGGATATGACCAAGCATTTTATCAAGTCTATAACTGACATATTAGAGATTTATATATCCATGGTATTATCGTTAGATAACATCGTAGATATTCCTTTGTTTGATATCAGTATGACAATAGCAAAGATTGTAGACATCGTTTGGGCCCCTCGAACTCTGCTAGTGTCACTGAAGGTGTATTGCTGTTGGCAAAACGTTTGTGAAGCCTCAGGTGGATTCAGATGTGGTGTAAGTTTAATTATAACCTGATAACTAATAGGCATTAAGTCATAAGAAGCTGCACTGTTCAAAGGTCATCTTTCATAGCTGGCCGCTAATGGTAGGTACCGGTATTAAGGCTTATTCAGGTTCTGTGCAGTAGTGTGGGTGCTTGGAGAGTGGTCTTGTCTCAGCCCTGAGAGTGGAGTGTTTTTGAAAATGGGTATTGGTGTAATCATAGATGGATCTTCTTGGGTGGGGTGTCCACCAAGTGACGGGCCTCACGCTGGGCACGTATCTCTCTAATTGTATATGCCATCCATCATGGCATTGAGTTCTTCTCTTGATCCTAGGGTAGACCCTCTCCAGGGAGTCATTTCTCAAACACTACGAATTGATATTCCCAGTAGAATTGTGCATGGGGCTGGTCCATCAGTAATGTATCAGAGATGCCAGGCTGGTGTAAACCCAGGTGTCATTTTTAGTCATTCATGCCATGATTGCAAATGGCAAGGTACTTCTAATGCTGGTGTATACTACAAGTTGTATACCGGATAAAAGTAGCTCCAGAGCATACCTGAAGCTTTGGTTCTATACAAACTTTATGTGGATTGTAAGCATAAGATACAGGCCAATTTGGCCTACTATGTTATATTGGTATATGTTCAATGTCGGGAAAGTCCCTTTTTCTGGTAACACTCGCTACATGTAGTCTTGAAACATGGCTGGCTCGTAGAGGGATATTAAAACTCAGTTACACTGTGATGTATTAATACCAACTTTTAATATGTAGGGACAAGGTAATGAAACCGGCTATGTGGGGAGAGGGAAAACTGTATGGAACGGGGGTAGGGGCTTAGGTAAGGCAGCCCATGTTTGTAACAAGGGAAAGGAGGAGAGGGGAAGGTGCGATGGGGCCTCACTTTGCATTCAGTGGACAGATTTACTGAGTAGCATTGTGTTCTTGGTTTGTATTTACCTGTCGGGTTGACTTAGCAGCAGACCATGGGGCTCCAAGCAGGTGTAGGCGCCCCCTACCCTTACTAACACCCCCTACCTGGACCAACAGGGCTCAGCACCTGTACCTACACAGACCCAACATGAGAATACCCAGTGTCATATATCACTGAATAAAACCCTCCTATTTAATATAACACCCACACTGACCTTGAGGCCTGGTACATTTGAGATGCAGAACCCCACCGCCAATATACAACCAGATCATCCTCCCCGACTCCTTTCGATATTGCAAAATACGTGATGCACATACATTATATCCATTGCCTAATGGGATTACATTATACATGCATATGGAGGAAGGTGTATGCAGCATATGAAATATACCCTATCTAGTGTTGTGGCTGACTATTGAATTGGTCAGGGGGTTCTATTTTAGCTGTGGAGCAGGGTTCCCCCATGGGTAGTACCCTGGAGGTAGGGGTCAGATACCAGTACGCCTACAGTGTAGAGGTGTGAGGTAGGGGGCAGGTAACACAATATGGCGATGGGAATGCACACCTTGGGCATCCAGGGTGGTCAGGTCGTACAGGGGGTAGATGCTGACCGTAGCAGACCACACCTGTATATATCCCCAGTCACCTCTGACACGACCCCACCTTAAACACGGTGGTAGTGAATACTGGGGTAGGTGTGCTGTGAACAGTCTAAATAAGACAGGAGTTTTAGGTGACAACCACACAGCAACATTTCCTCATCCCTCTCAATGTTTCAATTGTAAATCTGTTTGATGCAGACAAGTGTGGCTAATGGTAGGGCTTTGCCTTTTGGGAGTACACTCACATCTATAAGGACATGGACACTCTCCTAGTAGTAGGCCCATGCATACTACTTTCAGGGGCGTATGAAAAGGGAGAGGGGACAGAGAAGCCTAGTCCCCTCCCCAATAATGGTAATGTAGGCAAGTTACTTGTCATTTATCATTTTATGCACATCAAGTGATGGCGATGGTGGTTAATTAAAGGTCTCTAGCAGAGGATCTTCATGGGTTGGAATTATAATGATCCGGATCGACGTTTTTTTTCCAGGACATACCATTAACTTGTGGTACTTTCTGGTGAACGATCTAATGTTATGTCAGCAGTTCTGCACAGTGGCGGATTTAGAGGGGGGGGGGGGCGGAGGCGCGAGCCCCCCACCCTTTTTCTCAGTACTTAAGAGTTTGACTACATATTTTAGACCCCAAAATTTGCCCAAATAGGGGGTGTGCCCCCTCCTTTGGGGCCGCGCCCCCTCCTTTTCCAAATCCTGGATCCGCCACTGCTGCAGACTGCCTTGTCCAAGTAGAGATCACTCTCACCCGGTCGGGATTCTAGGGAATACCTCTCTTGTGTATCATCAGCCCTCTGTATGGGGATGATGGTCCCCATTTTCTGGGGAAGATTACTATGCGAGGTACCTGCCTACAAATAAGCACTACAGCAACCAGCGGAAAAAACTTCTTTTACCCACAAACGCTAGGTGCCAGAGACGACTCACACTAGTGGTCGAGCTGGGGCCAGATTGAGTAGAGATACATACTGCATTTTATACCCTTTGCCTTGAGTGCAGTGCCCTACACACGATGATGTGCATACAACCAGACCCTCGCTGTAGCCCATGGCAGAATGACCTGCAAGTAGTGATCCATACAGAGCCTGTCGTCTGCTTCTCGTCTGCCGTCCAAATCCAGGTTTATGACCAACATACCCTACAATAAAACAAGAAATTGTAACTGGACGCCGGACATGCACCCTCCAAGCAGATGTCCCATCACCATGTCTGCTGACAGGACGTGACTTCATCCTGTGATCGGCTGCTGCTTTATGGCCATCATGCTTGAAGAGTGTGACGGACGCTGTTTCAGCGTCGCGATTTACGACCAGCTCTTGATCATAACTGGTTGAGAAATGTAGATTAATCCCGCATAGAATGCTGTAATCCGGATACACAGGGTTAGTGTGTGCCGTAAGGGCCTTTTATGAACGCCTGGTCCTCTTGTAATGGCTGTATAGAAAAGTATAAAGGATACATGTTGATCTTCACGGTCACCCACTTTTGTGGTGTTAGCCCCGTTCGGTCCTATTTTTGAGGTATTACATGATCAGCACAAGTGGGCGGCCTTTTAACAGTTGGTTAATACCTTTCCTCATCCCATTGATGGTAAAAAGGATAAAACGGGATGCACCTACTGGGCAGTTCGTGTATTACACTATTTTTGTGTATGACGTGCAGAATATCGTGTCACCAAATGTAAATGTGATGACCATCACCATCGTGACACCATGTCTTTGAACGTCCGGACTTGGTTTCATATTAATTGCAAATATAAAGGGGGTCGGGGGAAAAGTAGCTAAATCAGCCAGTTCACCTCTGACGCTTGAACCGTGATGAGGTATGACCAGACCGACTGACCTCTATATACTCACTCACGTCCGGTCCCCCCCCCCCCCCACCGGAACTGATTATGGACTATACTGGGAAGTGGTCGTCAAAATCTAAGTATAGGTTAGAAACTCATTGGTCAATTCAAAGTGCCATGTTCTAAATACCTAAATAGACCCCTTTCCCCCTCACTTCCCATTTATCCACATTGACCATGAACACTTTTGGTGCTTTCTTCAGAGTGTGTGCATAACTGTTGACAAATACCTGTAGAATCAGGTGTGTCATTTCTAATGTTCAAAACGAGAGCAGTTTGTTCACTTTCTGGCCATGTTTCTGTGAATACACCAGCACATGCAGAATGATAACAATTTGTCAGAAACACCTGTAGAGGCTACCTCTGTTGTTTTTCTCTCTTTATTTGATGTTTATTCATCATCCTGCACGAGAGCGGATCAAGGAGGGGTGGTCGGGGGGGGGGGGGGCAGAGCCAGGGAACATTGGTCGGAAGGAGGCACAGCCAGGGTCCGGCACCACATTTCCTACCGGGGTAAATGCCCGTGCCCCCGCAGGCCACCCCTTGACCCGCTACTGTCCTAGGACGTGTTTTCAGTCCAAGCAGGTGTTTGCTTGGCCCGATCTACCTTCAAAGTCCCAGTTGGATCTTATGCTAGTATCTGGACTTTTCTTAACACAGTAACGTAAGAAAGGGCTACCATTAGCCCTAACTATGGGAGATACTATAGTACACCTTTTCCCCTTGACTGGGCTCACCCCTTTTACATTCCTTCATCCGCCACTGATACATGTACATCAATTTCCATACACCCCTCCCAAAACAGCCTTAGTCTGACATAGGACCATGTCATTGAACGCCAGGAAGATCAGGGGCGGTGGATCAGAGGCACGCTGGGCCAGAAGGAGTGGAGGGTCTGCAAGTGGGAGTTTGGATCAGAGGTAGTAATATACATGTGGTACTGGACATGCCACCCCTGTTGTCCCTCCAGGGTGCCCTAATTACCTGATGGGTCTAGATGCATTGCATCAGGAGACGAGGATGGTAGCCCTCACCCAGACTCCTGCATACCAGAGTAGTAGAGTAGTGCGTGGGGGGGGGGGGGACTTGCTAGTGTGGTGATTAGACCAGTGTCCTTGATTATAACAGAGAGGTTATATATAGAACATTTAGAACCTCTCTGATTAGAATATTAACAATACGTTTAAAGCTTGGCACTAAACGTGCGTGTTACAATACAAAATACGTGTACCGAAACCAGGTTGTCAATCTATTCTAACTGCTTTAATGCGTTGATTACTAAGTTTTCAAGAGATTATCAGAGGGAAATTGGTCGCAAGTGTGTTGTGTCCATAGGATAGATGTACCGGTATATTGAGCACACTAGTCTATCTATTATATTATAAGCCAATGCCACCCCATTCCGCCCCATTCCTCCAGGACCAGGGCTCCCAGACTTTGCACTTGAATGAGGGCCTGGCAGAAATACCTGAAGACCGGAAACACGCTAGGCATGCTGGGAATGGGTCCATGGTACCCCAAAGCAGCTCGTGAGGCGACCTCTAGTGGTCCCCAGCGTGAACCAGTGGGATCGTATTTGTACAGGCAGGAAACCAGTGTAGAAGGTTACCAGTGTAGAGGTGGTGATGGATGAACCATGTAGTGATAACATGTGTTTCCATGGTAACCGCATCATCTTATTACCAATGGGACTGTGGCATAGGAGGGCAGGGTAGCAGAGGGGTTGACTTCGTATTTTCATTCAGTCGCGAGAGGTCCCTGAGCATCTCAGGGGTTGCTAAAAGTTGAGCAATAATGGGAGAAAAAAAAAGAGAATATACCAAGAGATGCATGTGTGCTTACTTGGCAAGGCAATAAGCAGCACATGCACTTCTACTTCCTGTTTCACTGATACTGTATTGACCAACGCTATCTGTGTGCGACATATTTGTTACGTTTGATCATCCTTGACACATACAGGTAGCAATGGGCCAGAGGCCTTGAACTTAAATGGTCTTTTTGCTTGAGACATTGAAAAAGAAAATATGAAAGGCTAGCTGATTCTGTCAGAAACTAACTCATTAGGGGGAGGGTGTCTGTACCTATGTTTCCCCTTCTAACATAGATCTATAATTCCACGATGTCACAATACTCCCATGAAAGTTACCCTACTGAAATACATGTGCAACATTATTGGGTTTCACATCACGTGATTCTGCCTTTCTTTTCCAAATACCAACCGTTACCGTGTAATATTTCCTTTCGCTGGAAGCTGTTAAAGTAATTCTTTAGTCTAAAAGTGGTGTTCTGCATCTTGGAACTGGTCGTTATGGCAAACTTGGGTGTTGTGGTTCAAATAAATGGGTGCCATAATTCTTTCCATTCAATTCATGATTACCTATAAATATTGAACGCCAAAAAGTGGAGTCTTGAGTGAAATCAGGAGAGATCGATTGCTTGAAAGCGCAGCAATCTTGCATCTGAAAGCCTGTAACCAATTTTAGTGGTCGGCCACCAGGGTAACGAAATACCCCATCAAGGAAGACTGAAAACGAGGCCTGTGTGCCCCAAGTGACCCTCGACACCTGCAGGCAGGTCAGGGAACTACACCAGATAGGGTCAGTAGGTGCATCTGTGTATAGGGGACTGGCCGTACCAGACAGCCACATCGACCAGCATCTACAGACCAGCTGAGGACCAGCGAAGGTCAGTCAGCAGAAGTGAAAGTAATGCCTGGAGGATAGAGTTGTTTGTGTGGTTTGGGGCCTCCCTTAATCGCCCACTTCCATTCTTGAGCTGTGAAGTGTGCCTGTCGAGGCGATAAATCCTACACAGTCCACCTTGTCATGAAAATTGATGTGCTGAAGTTAGGAAATTGAGCTGTTTGTTGATTGACTGAAACCAGAGGTCGACATTGCAAGGTGACAATGCTTCGAGGTCATGAAATTGTAAAGTGATTTGAATATCAATGCAAGGTCAAATCAATGACAGACCGTGGACCTCCCTGGGTCTGTTCTGGCCAGGCCCCCTGACCATCTGGCTTCTCCCTTGGTAACTATCTAGCCAACTGGAGGATGCAAATGAAGTTATAATCATTAAATACCGAATCAGTTCCCAATTTTACTGTAAACAGTGCCAATCAACAACGCCCAGAATGAGTTACTGCTGCCCCACTGATACAGAAGTTACTGCTCTGTCTTTCATCAATGGCCAAATGCTCCAGAAGTTTGACCACATGGTCCAGGTTTTGACCACATAGTATAGTCTATTGGCCACCTCGTCCATCTAGCACGTATGCAATCAACATCAGAGGTGTCCCTTTACTTAATTTATTCTACTATTAAACCAGAGACAAATCGAGACAACCTGCTTTACCATCAGCAGAGACGAAACATCAAGAACGTAAAGGAACCGAGTCAATTAATTAGACTTTCTTCACATAGAGGGCAGGCAGGTACCAGTCACACACAGTGCTACAAAACCTACGTTTTTAGCTCTGAGCAAAAAGTCATCCCAAGCCTAATGAATGGAGGTGTGTTCGCGCTGAGCCAGACTGTGGTCAGTTCGGGTCAGCTTTAATGGTCAGCAGGTCAAAGGGACGCAGTCCTGACTGTGGTATAGGTGGTCAGCTGGCTGCCATAAGAATCTCCTTTAGTGATCGTGAACAAATTGGCCTGCAGTGCACCTCACCCACTAACGGCCCATTAGACCATTGGTCTGCTGGGCCATATAGCCGCAGGTGAGTCGCACTTAGGTTCCACTGAAGTTGACTGACGAAAAACGCGACAGACGTGGACAAAAGACTGGCATTCTCTCTCTGATTTGGATCTCATTTATCTGATGGTGAGGGGAAAATGCTAAAGATGCCTTACATTGTGGTGTGGTGGTTTACACAAAGATGTTTTGTGTATTTTTTGGACATGTGTCAATTCTTGCTGTCTTCGGAACTCCTTGTCTTGTCCAATCAAATCTATGGGATCTACATTGCTTTAAATGAAATACGACCCATTTATGAGGACAGAATGAACTAAAGCGAGGGAAATGGCCATAATGTGACCATTACTTGGGGCATAGAGGATATAGGAAGCTCCTGTGTTCTAAATGCTTGGAGGCGCTAAAGCAGCTGACCTCTCCTTCATCCATTGAGATCAAATTCTATAAAACCTGGGGAAATATCCATTTCTTCACACAGGGTACCGTATCCTAGTCATTAAGCAAGATATCTAAAACTAAACTTGTTATATTACTGGGGACATCCAGGAAGCTGCAACTTCGATCGTTATAATTCAGTACTAATGGACTACTTGCTATACCCATACAAATCATACAGACAATCTAATACATGTGTGCAATGAATGTATTATATTACAGTTATGCGCATGCAAGCTATAATGCTTGTAACATGTACATGAGTTGGCAATGTGGCTTGTCACGAGATCACAATACCAGTATTCGCCGTTATACATGAGGATGCTGGGGAGGCCATTTGACATGTCATCACTAGTCTGTCTATAACTGGTAACACATGCTCTCCAGTACTACTAGTTACTACTCTGCCATCTGCATATATATATATATATATATATATATATATATATATATATATATATATATATATATATATATATATATAAATATATATATATATATATATATATATATATATATATATATATATATATGTGCAAGTTATAGCCATGGTTATACATGCACATGTACAGGATTCTCTATGTCCTACCCCTGGTCCACTCTTCATCCCTGCCCAGGCCCTGTCCCCACTATCGCCTCTCCTAGTGTGGGTGGTGCCAAGTGCCCATGTAGATGCCATGTATAAATCATGTAATGATTATAGAGAGCAGGCAGAGGTCACAGAAACAATGTGTGGGGGCAGGAGGGAGCCCAGCCCGGGGGCTCAGCTTGGGGCCCCGTCCCGGTAAAAGGGCGTCAGGGTGGCTCGTTATCCCACAGGCAGAGGACCAGCGAAAAGGGCATTAGACTATTGACCTCAGGTCAAACATATCACGGTAATCACCAAGCACGGTATAATGTCCTAGTAATCTGTATTGGTTCTATGTATGTATACGCAGACCTTCTCTGACGTGTACTCTTTATCAGTTTGAAAGTGCAACGGTCCATATTCTTGGTGTTTTCCTCTAATATCTTCTCATAAAAACGTTTTAGGCTGTGAAGAAATTACCAGTGGTTTGTTGATAGTTTTTGTGATAAAAGATACAAGACAGAGCAGTGAGGAAAAAGTAATGCTGTCGAGATATACCGGTCTTTACAAATTTTAAAACCTGCTTAATACATCAGTTGGGATGAAAAACAGGGTACTGACATAGACCCAGCTTGTCTCCTGAATCCAATGCAGGGCTATTTAGAATGAAGCCACTAAGACACTGGGGTCATCCCAGGCCGTTCCAATGACCATATATCTCACTAAAATCATCAATAAGGTCTGGGCAGGGTGAAGGGCTGGACCACCGGCCTCGTGCCCATCCTAGGCCAAAAAAAAAACAAAAGGTGTGTTTCCAGTTACATGGCTGAAAGGGCTAGGGTCGGTAGGTCGGACTTTTTAAAAAAAAAAATTAATTTTTTTTTTTTGAGTTTGTATACCAATGTATGGTCAAATATGCCAGGTTGTTTTAATTTACTGTAGAAATATGAGAAGTTTATTAGAAATGTGAAATATATGGAGAAGACATGCCTTGTAATACTGTTAACTCAAGACCCATAGAAAAATAGATAGAAAATTTTGAAAAATGGGAAGGGAAGGGAGGAATCAAAAACAGATGGAAATTCACGAAAAATTCTTAAAAATCCTCAAAAAAAAAAAAAAATTGTTGGCCCTGATTTGGTAGGGTCGGTCGGGTAACTTGAAACAAACCTTTTTTTTAAGGCCCTGTTCCACTTTTCAGCCCATGATCAGATCTCTTGGACCCCGTACACCCTCCCCATCACCACAGTCTCCATGCTCTAACCATACTGGAAGACACTGTAACATAAATTTAGACGCCTGAATATAATGTATACATGCATTGTATGGAGGTTTATGTTTTCTTTACCAGTCCTGCCATCTTGATCTCAAAGCCTCTTTTACATTTTCTCACCATGTTCTTTCCTTTTATTTTCCAGGTAAGTTGGCCATTGCATTTTAATGCCTTAATCCAAGAAAATCGTAAGTAACGCACATTTAAGCTTGCTCATTAATTGAAATGTTCCCCACTGGAGAAGGCATTTCCCTGAATGAACCTGCCCACCCAGAAGTGTGTTCATATTTCCTTGGTCTGAGAAGATGCTCCATGTCATGATACAGGACATATGGGTATGTCCACATGTGTTTTGGATTTCATGGTGTCCCTTTACACTGTGAACCCTCCATATGCTGAAATATTCTGTTACTTCAGGGTGGCTGGGGAGCCAGGTACAGGACCTGGGGACGGGGGTGGTTTCCAGGGGTGTGAGATGGGTATACAGAGGTCACTAGGGGTGAGGGTATGAGGGTCTTTGTCACCCAGCAGACCTGGATAGAAAAAACTGCAGTACACAGTGGTTCAACGTTAAAGGGAAACAATACATAAGTGACCCCACAAAACTACACATATCTTCAAAGAACATTGTACAACTTTTTTAAGTTCTTTTGATGGCTATTTCTCTGTGGTGTCCATGGTCTTTCAAGTGGAACATCTATGAAAGGGCAAAAAAAAAAAAAAATTGTTTGTTCCAGGTCACCCGACTCTACCTAAAAATCTGGCCTACCCTATCTATTAAACTTTTTTTTTCATGTTGCCTTCTTTTGGGCCTAGCTAGAAGATGCTCGCAAACATATATTAAATCAACATAGCCCGTGCTCAGTCCCCTTCCATCCTTACCCAGGCACATGTACCTCATCCCCCCTTCAAAGATGTATAAAGAAGTGGGTACCTAGTCACAGACACCACCACGGTAATCCGCACTTTACTGACACCTAACATGGCAGGTAAAGATTCTCACACGTCAGAAAAATGACCCTGTGTGGTTCAGATTGACAGGCTTTTCAATGTCTAAACTCTGTGTTTATCTATTTAACAGGAAATATCAGAGAAGACATGGTCTTTAAAAAGGAACTTTTGTTACTGCCGTGGTGTAAGCATCTGAAAATCTCTCTGGTGTAGTGTTACAGGCATAATGGTAGTAGGATTTTTTTTTGTTTATTTTTATTTCTAATCGTAAATGCTACTCTTATTCTACAAATGATAGCTTGTACATGGCCTGTGTATTTGTCGTAGCTATCAAACTTACCAACAACCTTTCCTTGATTGATGTTGCGAAGAAAGAAATTGTGTTACATTTGTGTGCAGTCTTTTCAGACATCTCAGAACCAGTAACAACTATATATTTTTCAGTACCCAACAGAACACGTCTATCACCCATTATTGTTTAACATGGGTATGGGTTGAAGTGAATAGAAAACAAAAGTGCCTCTGTCGGCGTTTAGTGATGTGATAAATCAGTCAAGTACTGTAGTGCTTGTGGGCACTCAGCCTCTGAATCGCCATCCTCCCTACTCGACCGGCTTCACAGGCCTGCCACTGCCCAGGTATGAGATGGGCCGTGTGTACACCAGCATGGCACAATGCCCGGCCTATATTTATACATACTACCCAGTCACTCAGAGTTGTCCAGGGGAGCTCAATAGTAGTATCCTGTAGGGGGAGAGGGAAAAGAAAACAGGGAACAAAGGTATGTAAATGATACATTCTTACATATATACATGTATGTGCTGGGGTAATTTTCAAGGAGTGATTATGTACTGGAGTAATTTGCAGGGGCTGATGAAGACATGTACATAGTTGGGTGGGATCTGTACAGTTGTGTCTAGTCAGTGGTCCAGTGAATGTCCCGTGTAGATCTATAGCCTATAGGCAGCCAGTGCTCTGACATTTTGAAAGGTTTCTGTCCTATGTGTTGTTGACACTACAGCTGTGACAGCACTGTGGTTCATCTGTGACATGTATCCTATAGTGCTATGGTCAGTAGGGTGCCATTACTCACCAACTAGACACTGGTGCTATGGATGTATACTATATATACCAGGTTTTGTCCCATCTACTATGGTAAATGCCCTCACAAAACCCTCACTCACCGTCAACCCGTTGCCATGGGTCAAGCATCTCTTCACTCTTGTCCACAGCCTGGCCTGGGTTAGTCTTACCAGAGTAAATATGTACTCAGCTTAGCCTGCTCTCCCCTTACCCCTCCCTGTCACGTTGGGACAAATAGGAGGTTTTAGTGAAGAGGAGAGGACTAAGTTCATACAAGAGAGAATTTCGGGTTCCTAACCCAAGAAAGCTTTTCCGGTTGCCTATTAAAAGCCCTGTGGCTATTTGTTCATGTAATCAGCGCGCAAAGTAGAAAACAACAATCGGAAAGAAATATTTACAGTTTCAGGAAATATTTGCAGTGTGTTGGGGTGTGTAGTCTTTGTGATATGTGCGTGTGGGATAGCCCCATAGATGTGCTGTCATCGTGGGTTAATGGATGGGAAAGGGTTGTCGCATGTTGTCAGGGGCAATCTCTTCATGCTCAAAATCCATTGAAAGTTGCACATCCCTGCAGCAACCGAAGGGGACTTCGGCTTAAAAGCATGTTCGGCATATCGGTAATATGAGGTATCCTTTATTTATACACTGAAATAAAACCCAAACTGCGCTTTTTCATTATCCCAAACATCTATGAAACCTCTGGTCCAATTGCTTTTCAGTGGCTATCGCCATATAGATAACAGAGATGTTCAATCGTCTATCTGTAGATCTAAACGGGGGGGGGGGGGCATTTCAACAATGAGGAGCTGGTTCCTTTGATCATCTCATGATCTCTAGACAGATCGCCTACCTTTCTACCCTTACCCAACGGAAACCACCGCCCCTATCCCTAG
The DNA here is from genome assembly GCA_949317995.1 of Acholoe squamosa. Classification (NCBI taxonomy): domain Eukaryota; kingdom Metazoa; phylum Annelida; class Polychaeta; order Phyllodocida; family Polynoidae; genus Acholoe; species Acholoe squamosa. The sequence goes on along the minus strand of OX439035.1, from coordinate 53,768,829 downwards.
CTGTACAGGGATGGCCGAGCACAGTGGATATAATATCCCAGGTCTCTTCGTCTCAGTATTAAAGTAGAGCTGGTCGTGGTACAGCGATGCCGATCACTACTACCCCTAAGTATCCTACCATTGACACATTCACTTGCCCGCGCGTTCACCCCACAAATTTGCTATTAAAAATAGGTTATTGATGGGCATTGAATCTGACCAGTACCAAACCCAATGTCATGGCTATTTTCTGGGAGTGGACGTCTCAAGGTGTGTTGAAGTCTTTAGGTTCACCTACCGTAGATCATAGATGTTGTTTAGATAGTTGGTCTAGTATCACTAAATCAAACATGCAGACCTATACTTTCCTTCAAGTTTCAAGTTTCAAAAGTTTTATTGGGTCTAGGAAAAAGTACAGTTACACCGTTGCGATGATCCACCTGCATGATTCACCTAGGGGAAATTCTCTGTGGAGGAAACAAGAAAAAAGAAAAGGACTTGACATTGCGACTGACCATACTTCCAACCAAGGCTTTGGGCATTGGTGGTTTCACTGTGGGCAGAGGGGGGAGGGCATAGCTGTTCTACTTTTATTGTCTGGTGATATCTTCTGAGCAGATGTCTACGAGCGGGAACTACCATATCATTATTGCCAGTCAAGAGGTAAGCACATTTCTGTAGTTCCTCTGACTGGTATTTTTACAAAACAGTCTAATTGTAGGCACATTCATGTAGTGTGAAAGAAAAGATGGGAATATAAAAAGGGAAATGAAGTCTTAGTACAATTTTAGCTGAGAAAACATTTTCTCTCAGAGAACAACCGAATACCTGTGTACACACCATTCATTCCAGATTCATATGCACATATAGGATTTATTTCCCTTTCCCTCTGTACCAGGACAAAGATGGAGAGACTGGTGAAACCTGGTAGAGTGTAGGAGAGGTGTTTGTTGCCTAGCCTAGATGGAACCTTATCCCCTATAAGAAGCTGCCTTCTTCTTTCCCTCTTCATTATAAAGTGGTAGAAAAGATCGTATCCATAGGATGACTGGTTGGCTTCCTTACCGGTACCACTATCACCCAGGGTCGATTTGGTCGGTGTATATGCCCTGCTGAGGCTGCTGGGTAAATTTGTTTGAGTGTAACTACTGGGTTGACATCGTAGGCTGATATTATAGGGGAGAGGGCATTGGTTTGTCCATACAAGGGTAAGGGCATCGTCAATTCTCTGATGATATTATTATGAAAGCCGAAGAGTGATTAACGTCCTCGACTGCTCAACATCAGTCCCCAGATAGGACTCCTGGCCTGGTCTAACCAAATCAAATATGAAGTCAGTAGCGACCCTTTTACCACCTTTCACTCTCTGTCGAAAAAAAAGAAGAAGAAAGAAGATGATTTGGTCTTGTCACTGGCCATATTACTGTATCCAGATCTGAAATAGCAGCCATACTTGGTAGGGCTAATGGGCTTGTGTCAAAGTAAGGTGCATAAACAAGCTCGCCTTATAATACACAGAGTATCATGGAAACATAACAGATCATAACGTAAATCCTCGTGTATAAACTGGCTGTTTGCTATAGGAAGTTCATGGACTTAGAGTACGTCCTATACCCGAGATATTTTTGCTGTAAAACGATACTGAATGGTGTGCAATGTAGATGTGACATAAACCTGGGGTGCGCCTTAAATGCCATAACATGAGCTGCGCCTTATCTGCAACTCCTCCAGCACCCCCAATAATGTTGATTACACATGTGGCAGTTAACCCCTTCCCCCCACCCCCCAAGATGGTTACCTGGCCAGGTGATCTGAGATCCTGTATATGTTTGTAGGTGGGCCTAATGCCCAGGCCTGGTGGGGTTTGACCATAGTGTAACATAACCCCATACCAGCCTGATCAGTAAGTACTGTGTGTTGTAAATAAAGCAGACTTAGTTCATTTAGTTAAGTACCTGGTTGTCAGGTTCTGTGAGTGGACATATGCAGGCGAAAACGAGTATGAAACCCTATACTTGTTAGCCAAGTTGTGCTGAAGTGGGTTGCGTACGTGTACATGTGTTAATATTTACCAAATACTTTAAATACATACACAGCCCGTAATGCACTCTTGGCTCACCTTATTGCAGCCTTCACCCTAGTCTACCTGACCTCACCTGCCCCTCCTCCCACCCCACCCTTTACGAGAAGATCACAGAGGGAGAGGTTTTTAGCTCTGTGCCCCTTCAATAAGGCTCCCTTGTTAGTCTTAGTGTATGAAACTTAAGTTTGTAAAGATGTGCTCGACCCAAGGTGGTACTTCCTCTATTAGTTAGGGTCATCCCATGTAAAGGAGAGGAATGCCCTTCAGATGGGAGCCCATGGGCATAAAGATCCTGAAGCCCAATACTTGACACAAGGCCACTGTTACCAATACACACTTATAGTGAAGTGCACCCGGAGAAGGGCATGCATGATCATATACTAAAACCATGTACTGTGAGAATCACTGTAAGATACATGTGCTGCATTATAACCCCCAAATCATGCTGCCCTGTTGTTGACGCGAGGGAGTATCATGTTATGTATCATGTAATGTCCCACTGAACTTTGTCAAATTAGCGATTGGTAATGGTAAACATATACCATTATACCGAAGTGTCCATACTTCGTCAATTCAAGAACTCCAAACCTTTTATAGACCAGCTGAATACGTGTTCTAAAATACCTCTGATGAGGAGGGTATTTTTACGTTGATATGCCAGTAGCAAGATGTGTAAGGATATACACACACATTGAGTTTCAATGATATCAAGACTATACCATTCTATATGAGAAAAGACGTTTGGTGTTTCTTCAGAAAAGAAGATCCAATCTAAAAAGAAAATAAGAAAACACTGCCACCCTGCCAATTTCAGCTCAATAAGACCATCTGGGGCGGCTGTCAGCTGTATCTGACAGACCTGAAGTGTGGAAGGAGATTTTAAATTGTCGGCTTTTTTGGGCCCCAGGATGCCTGTCACAGATGCTTTTAGTGAATTTCCCCAACTCAATTTCCAGTATGTAGATTCACCCCCATGGAAGGTGTGATCAGACCTGGCTGTCATCCCACTATGAAGTTCAGTTGATAGTAAAGGGCGGCTACGTGGATGGATGATCGTCAAATACAACTAAATCACACCTCTCCCATGTCGCCCTGTGGGTAGACCCCTTTCAGGTGTATTGTGCATGGAGTACACATGGTATCATCTTGCATGCATTTTCCACTACATCTCACCTTGACAAAACCTGGCCAGCTTACCCTGCTGTGATAGCCTCTGTCCCCCAGACATAGCCATAGGTTTGGCAGTGTACCTGTGGTGAATTGTCCAACCACCTTGAGATAGGTAGGTAGCCAGGTGTGTAGTATGGTGGCTGTGGACACCCTGGGAACAGGCTGTACACTGGACCTGGTGTAGGCTGGACAAACGTGTGTCAAAGTATTGTATTTCTTGTCCATTCTGTTTGGCTGCAGGATCCTTTATGTCATACACAATAGAGGGGGCAATAAGATTCTCCAGGGGAGGAGGCTTCCTATAGTCTATGGTCGACACACCCTGGAACAAAGAGATCAATTACAAATCAATCTCAGGTTTACACCAACAGTAGAGGCATTAACATCTATTATCAACCCAGCACATGGAATATACAAAGACCTCTGGGTTTACTGCTGACAGGTCCTGTTGCAATCAATATAACTGCCAATCAGGATGAAAGTCTTGCAAACCATACTTTCCTGTGCATCTTTTTAACTTAGTATATGTACAGGAAGCCTGTTCAGGGACCTCATTCAGGGACCTCATCCATAATGTATACTAAATCAATAAATGATACAATGCATAGTGTTGAGGATCTGAACCATGCAAACGTGAGTTGGTTGTAGCTCTGTGTTCAATGAACATTAACTCCACTGTAAAAAAATAATGTCGTTGAAATAATGACAGAATCCTTGTCCCAAAGTTGCCAGAGGTACATCATTATTTTCAAAGAGATTCCTTGTACATTTGTATACCACTGTACTACCACCTGGGGCTTCTTGTAAAAACTACACTGGTTTTCTCTGCAATACTATTACGGTTTTAGTTTCACGAGGATCCCTGGTTGATTCAGCAGTTATAGATTTACAGTATAATGCCGATAGTTTATAAAGAGGTTTGCTAGCCACTCTCAGTCTGACTTAAGTGAAAACCGTTTGCCAAAATATACAGATCTTCAAACCAAAAATAGAATCTGTATACAAAAGATACTTTCACCACCCTCCTGTAGATTCTACAGGGAGCTGCGATGCACGCCAAATTCACCTGGAGTGTAGACGTGTAGAGGAGATCATAAATAAATTCCTAATTTTCATTGCTTCCGCGACCGAATTGTGGTTCATACTATGTCGGCCATAAATAGTGCTTTCTAATGGCAGTTTTTACTGTGGAAGTTGAGTACACGTCATTTTACTGTTGCTACTTAAAAGTGGTATTACCTAAGGATTGGGGCAAGCATTGCCACCATTCAGATAGGGTAGGGTGGTTTAGTACAGTCTCCAGGGGACGGATATTGTCTACGTAAAGGGGCAGGTGAACACCTGTCTTAATGCAGCAGGGAATAGACTTGTCATGGGCACTTTGAAACCTCACCAGGACCACATTATGTATCAGACAATGAAGATTGTAGGTAATAAATGAGATGACTGGTGCAAGTCTCCTCATACTGAATATACAATAGGATCCTACCTGCTGTGTAAAGGACTGTTGATTCTGAGATTGCATACTTTAGTTGAATCATAAGGGTCTACCTCCCAATCGTTATGTTTATTGTATTTGTACTATAGGGAGGTTATTACCAAAACACCACAGAGTTAGTGTTTATTATGCAAGTGTCCAGTGTGTGTCCTTGCCTCATTGACAAGGAGGCCAGGTGGTTTACAGTAGTTTGCTTACTAAATATGGGGAAAAGGGGTACAGAATAATTGTGCAACACGCCCTGATCTTTAAGTTGCTTCTTCATGCCTTACTGTTAACATAATATGTTTGTTCAGATTTTGAGAGAAAGTGGAAAATAAGATAAGAAACACCCTGTTTATTGGTTCTAGTTGTAATTAGGTAGATATGACAGCCCTACTACCTCTAGGCAGTGACAAGGCATAGTGTGTCCATTGTATCTTCAAAGACTGCTAATAGTAGTTGTACTGAGCAATGGCCACCCATTCACCTTATCCCCTCCTACCTCAGCCCCTACACCCCCATCATTACCCCTCTATATAGATCCGTAGGCATGGCTGATGGGTGAGGATCATGACTATGTAGTATGTATTTAGTACAGACGTACATGACTGATGCTGGACAATGATGTGGTGGTGTGCCATGTAACTGTGTTGTCATGACCCTGGTTGCTATATATACCAGGACACAATGACCAGTCTGTGCACACTACAGACACACCTCTGTTCCCTCCATCACCACGGGGAGGCTCAGGAGGAGAGCTATATGCACCTGTAGGCTAGTGTTGGCAAACACTTAACATGCAAACAGATTTCCTATAGTACATTGGTTCTAAAACTAATACTTCACCAGTGTGTCTAATAATATAAATGATTATGCACTGACATTTTACTTGCACAAAGAAGTTCCATAGTTTGATGATGGCACTGGGTGATGACGGTGCTGCACTGTATACTGTCAGCATCAAATAACTGAACTTATCTGTCAATCTGTGCAAGTCAAACCTAATGCATTCACAATGCGAGTGACGAACCGCTAACTAGATAGATCCATGAGCAGATGAGTATTTTGAAAGAAAAAAGAATCCAGGCGTCCAAGCAATGCTTCCCAAAGTGAAGGAACATAAAAATCATTTTAAAAGGACATATGCATCAGAAGGTTTCTGTGACTCATGGGGGGACATGGTTAAAAGTTTATATACACCAACGACACGATATAAGTATTATGTATAATACGAACAATTGGCAGTGTAGTGAGTTTGGATCTCTCTGTCTGCTAACCACGAAGGGCATCTAGGTTCTGCTAGCCTCATTATCTAGGGTCAAACCAGTGAAGGGTCAACAAGGGGTTCAGAGGGCCATCCTGATGGACCTGTCTAATGACCTGGGATGATCACCAAGCTATACCACTGCTATATATGAGGATTCCAGCCCAGCTGCCAACAGATATTGCCAGCCTAGTGCAATGAGTCAGTTCATACATGCATTAAGTAATCATTCAGTAGTCAGTATTCCTGCTATACATGTATAGACTTATTGGATCCATATACAGAAGGTCATGGTAGTGACATAGTTTGGCACCAGCTCCCCCTCCATGTATTACTGTGTATGTTCAAAGTGCTGAACCCAATTGTTCAGTGACCATTGGCACCTTCCTGGACTGCAGTGTCTATTTAGTGTACAGACCAATGGTCAGTTTGGCAACACTTCACAGGGGTGGGAGGCATTTGGGGGCATGCAGGTCCCAGTGACTCTGTCCTTCTCCTGTCCCATTCCACCTACTCAGTCTCACCCAGCACGTGCTGAGGGCTTCACTATCCTTCACTAAGCGCCTCCTATTGAAGAATAATGACCATCAGGGTGAGGGGGTGAAGCTGGTTTTAGCCTGAGGGCGTGGTGATAGGGGGAGTCAGGGGCTTTTGTGATTGTGAACAATGGTCTGTGAATGTGATGCTAAAAGTGTCACGGTATATTGACACAATATCACACAGCAACTGACAAACACCATATCACCTCATGCCAATTAATTATAACTTTTATATATAGAAAATCCGTGAATAATTCATTCATAGTTTCAGCAATCCGCGCAATTCTCTAATAACGGATTAACTTAGCCGTGCCCTGTGAAAAAATGGAAACAATATGGTTTGGAATAGACTGTTTAGGTGCTCTGTTATTATATACTGAGATACTTAAGGGGTATTGAGATTTGAGGATTAGACAGATGGTGCAGGGACTGCCAGCCACACTCACACGACACCTGGTATCAGTGGGATTTGATAGCGAATAGACCTGCACTATTATTATACGCCACCCCACCCCCAGCTCCTTAGACATTGCCTCTATAAACATATATAGAGACCAGCCTATCATCTACCTTCCAGCTGCATATTCTGTAGTTGGTTAGGAAGTGATGCAAATGGGGTCAGGGCATTCACTCGATATTCTCTTTCAATTCCATGAATACCTTATTCTGTTATCGAGTGCAATGTATCAGATGTCTAAAGATAGCATGAACGTCGTGTTTGTTTATCCTTTGCCACGTGTATTCTCCACGCTAGAAGAGCATATATATTTAGGTCACAGAACATATACTGAAAAGAAAAGACGTTTCTTAAACTTAAGGATTTATGTGCTAAATTGCTCTAACAGCGAATCAACCGTGCAATGAGACATATACAATGTACAAACAATGCACGTGTACAGTTCGATCAGTTGAATCTGGCTACATGATCCTTGACATTTGACCCCACCCAGCATTCATCAGACCGGAAGTCCACTCTTAAGACATGTGACTAGGGATCACATTCCGAAATGGACACAAGGCAGAAGAATCCAAAACAGAGACAAGGCAAGGGTAGGGGGTCAACAGGGTCAGTTCTAGCAAGGGGTGGCTGTTTGGTTTCAGCTATGGACATAGGGGGCAAGAGGGAGTTTGAGGTGAAATTGAATGGAGATGGTGAGGGGGTGTCCCCAGCCATCTCTGCATTAGAAACAGGAGACCACCCAGGATAAAACATAGACATACCTTCAGCCTGAGTGGCCACCTCCGTCACTTCCTGTCGTGGTTTTATTCATCAGGGATTGGTTTACAATGTAGAAATGTTAGGAATTGAATTTGCCTGAGTTCGCATCTTATTTCCTCGTCTAACCTTTTAATGCGTGCTCCGGCCAGCGCTTAGTGGACACCATAGGGACTTGGTAACTGTAAAACTCCCAGTAGTAAATTGAGAGGTTGCCTATCATCCTATGTAGTATGTATTTAAATAAGGTATGGGCTATTCCCATTACTATCTGAATTATAATGATGTTATAATCACACAATAGCAGTTTGAGGCCGACAACAGCCCACAATCCCCACTTCCCCATCATAGAACACCATTCGTCATACATTGTTCTATACTGCTACAGTAATAACGTAAAACCATTAACTACAGGAAGAGACAGGTAAATATGGCACAAGGGTGCTAATCGCCATGTATATGTTCTCCGATAGGTGTTGGTCAATTAACCCTGGTCCACTGCCCACCAGGCCTGGTGCTGGCCATCGACAGGTTTAGACCTGGAGTTTATAGGCCGATGGTATTATTAGCTCAATCTGCCAACCCTGGAGGATCCTGCTCCAAATCCCCGACTGGCAGGGGTTGCGCAAGTTTGTGGGTGTTTATGTTGGGATGGGCATTCTAAGGTTTCAGCCTTTATCATGAGTCTGTTTAACTTAAGCCCACCCTGTGCGTTGGCGCTGATATGTGGTTTTGTAGGAACATTGGTTATCAGTGAAATAGAGCTGGAGGTACGGAAGTGCCAGGTCGATATGACGCCTACCTATATCTCCGCGCGTTTATAGAAAGTGGGTGAGTTTTAGGCGGTCAGTCGGGCTTTAATGGGCTATCCATAGACAGAGGATCACGAGAATTGTTCTAAACTGAGCCTTGAAACAACACAAAATGTATTCCACTCGGCTGTACCTCATGGAATACTGCTTCAATACTGACGAGTGAAGAAAACATCAGTTCGGAGTAATTCTCTGTATCCATTTCATGATTTTATGGAACAAAATTGATGACATATCACTGATAAAGTATTTCTCGGATAAGGGATTTGAGGCTATTTTCTGACGTCAGTTAAGAACGAGCTCATGGTTACATGTCCTGCTTTCAGGATGGTGATCGTGTATGTTTATGATAAAAAAATGAATAGTTTCCTGTTAGAAGCCCTCTCAGGCTCTGCTTGCACTTTCCACACTGAGTCGCATTCTGCGTTACGGCAAAACCGTTCCTATCCACCTTCACAACACTAAGCATTGATATAATATTTGTCTGTTTGTCAATACGTATTGGTGGTACTTGGGAACCATATGATGATACTTTTGGCACAGACAATGACACTTCAGACATACTTTAGGGTATTCTCTGATAAGTAATACTGGTCCAAAGCCTGCTCGTCATGATTCAATAGGGAGATAACTTGATAAGATATCAACCAGGATACGCCATTTGTAGGGTTCGCTCTGATAGCTTACATCACCATTATCCTGAAATATTACTGCGTGTTTTGATGTTACATTCACCAGGCGTAGGTGGTGACTTATATTTTCCATGCTTCAATCATAGAAAATATATTGTTGTTCATGTTGGCTATTATTAACTGACTCATTTTTAACTTGAAAAGAGTTATAGGAGACGACCATGTGTCCCCTCATTTTCAGTCATTTTCGTGGTATGAATAAGTTTAAAAAAAGATCGAAATTTTATATATAAGAGGCAGAATTACTTAATGAATTTGTAGTGCCATTAAAGGAGGAGATGTAGGGATCTTGCAGGAAAAAGAATCTCAGTACCAACTTTTGTAAATTTTGAGTAATTGTCTATATTCTACAGAGTCAGTTGGTTGGTGGCCATAAGATGCTTTTTGCCTCCTATGGTGAAGGTATATGATGTTGATCCATGTATCAACTTTCCCGCCTTTTTTGACAGTGTGATGCAAATAGAGCAGTTTTGGCGGGAGTTATGCGAATAGTTGCTTGGTAGTGCCAATAACCTGGGTGAGGGAGTGCTGATGTCAGACCACAAGCTAGACTTGCTCAAGGCTATTGATTTATTTCTTTTCGAGTTACGAGCAATGCACATTACTGCCATATATTTGGTATACTACTGTTGAGGTGATTGAGGTTGGTGTAGTGGAAGGTTGCAGTGTGCATCAGTGTGAGGCTGTGGTGTGCACCATTGTGAGGCTGCCATGCATATCAGTGTGAGGCTGCAGTGTGCATCAGTGTGAGGCTGCAGTGTGCATCAGTGTGAGGCCGCAGTGTGTATCAGTGTGAGGCTGCAGTGTTCATCAGTGTGAGGCTGCAGTGTGCATCAGTGTGAGGCCACAGTGTGCATCAGTGTGAGGCTGCAGTGTGTATCAGTGTGAGGCTGCAGTGTGTATCAGTGTGAGGCTGCAGTGTGTATCAGTGTGAGGCTGCAGTGTGTATCAGTGTGAGGCTGCAGTGTGCATCAGTGTGAGGCTGCAGTGTGCATCAGTGTGAGGCCGCAGTGTGTATCAGTGTGAGGCTAAAGTGTGTATCAGTGTGAGGCTGCAGTATGCATCAGTGTGAGGCTGCAGTGTTCATCATTGTGAGGCTGCAATGTGCATCATTGTGAGGCTGCAGTGTGCATCATTGTGAGGCTGCAGTGTGCATCATTGTGAGGCTGTGGTGTGCATCAGTGTAAGGCCGCAGTGTGTATCAGTGTGAGGCTGCAGGTGAGGCTGTGGTGTGCATCAGTGTGAGGCTGCCATGTGTATCAGTGTGAGGCTGCGGTGTGCATCAGTGTGAGGCTGCAGTGTGTATCAGTGTGAGGCTGCAGTGTGCATCAGTGTGAGGCCGCAGTGTGTATCAGTGTGTGGCTGCAGTGTTCATCAGTGTGAGGCTGCAGTGTGTATCAGTGTGAGGCTGCAGTGTTCATCAGTGTGAGGCTGCAGTGTGCATCAGTGTGAGGCTGCAGTGTGCATCAGTGTGAGGCTGCAGTGTGCATCAGTGTGAGGCTGCAGTGTTCATCAGTGTGAGGCTGCAGTGTGTATCAGTGTGAGGCTGCAGTGTTCATCAGTGTGAGGCTGCATTGTGTATCAGTGTGAGGCTGCAGTGTGCATCAGTGTGAGGCTGCAGTGTTCATCAGTGTGAGGCCGCAGTGTGTATCAGTGTGTGGCTGCAGTGTTCATCAGTGTGAGGCTGCATTGTGTTTCGGTGTGAGGCTGCAGTTTGTATTAGTGTGAGGCTGTAGCGTATACCAGTGTGAGGTTGTATTGTGTATCAGTGATGCGTTGAGGCTTGGAGCATGTTGATTTAGTGACAAGCTCTGGCCGATGTTTGTCATGGGCTAACTGAGATGACCAGGTGGCCGATAGCAATTTAGAATTGGTGCAGCTAAAGGAGTTTCTCCTATCCTCGCCCTATACCCAGAGTCTACTCCCCACCTTTGAAGAAATAATTATGTCCTGAATTTATTATCTTTCAGTATTTTATATGAAATAAGATATTATGTGGTGTTCTCTGTCGGTTTTTCATAAGAAATAACCCTTGTCATTTGTTCCACAGGTGTGAGCAATGAGTATGAAATGCGATCCATTAGTGTCAACAGACCCTAGGTCACCCTTAAAAATATGTTCGTTTCCTGTCCAGAGGGTGGGATTTTTCAGACCCATGAGGGAGGGAGGGAAATTTTTTTTTTTAGGAAAATATTTTTATTTGTCATGAACATTGTAAGCGGGGACAGCCTGATTTCGCCATCATGTTCTAAGTTTTAGTGATTGGAAAACTAGATTCTTATGCTGATGGACGTAAAAATAAATTTATTTTCAGAACTCAGGAAAAAAATTTCTCATTCTCGCAAAAACATCCACCAGGCCTCTGGACAGGAAACAAAAATATAATAAGGGTGGCCCTAGATTAGTTAATGAATATCTAATGGGCGTAAAACTTATACCATGGTTGTTGAGTCTCCACCCATATCATTATCATCTCATATTCGTACAACAAACAGGTCAGCTTCCACCTACCTGGGGAGATTATTTTCAAGGTATATAAATTTTTACGAAGAATAAAACTCTTCAACATAGCAATCTTTTGAAAATGCAAGCCTGCCGTGAAGTAAATTATGAAGAAACTTATTAGTGATGTAACATCTTCTATACATTAAGCCCATTACAGAGTGGCCTAATTTGCGTAAGATTACTCATCATTAAGTCATTTAGTGTGGGACAATTAGCATGGTGTCGTCTGCAGCCAATGACAAGCAAGCTTACATCACGGTATTGACTTAGGCAGGTGGCTGGAGTGCGTGTATGTGTACCTGGGTCCTGTAGTGGCCAAGTCACATGGAGGACCATCTGACCCTGGGCACTGCCTGCTGCTCACCACTCCACTCAGTATCAGAGGCACTGTGTGGCCCAACAGGAGGGTTAAAGTCCCACTTTGTTATCAGCAGATAGCAGTAGCGCCTGTAGAGAGGAGGAGGCTTCTGTTCTGGTTACATGCTCCTGTGGTTATCACACAGGCATGTGTAGTAGGTGAGGAATACGTCATGGTCCGACAGGTGTGTTTTGATCATTCCTGGAGGATCCCCTCTTCTCTCACACTGTGAACCCTGTATTGTATATCTACTGTCGTGGACTTCACTACCTACTAAGTAGGCTACTCCAATCAACACTTGGACCTTCTCTCATTTAGACATCACATGCGTGTCACAACTAAGAGATCCTACTTTGTAAGTACTACCACTACCTTATGATTGGGCTATTCCTTACCTGGCCTACATTTACATTCCCCCACAGTAATAATGGACAAAAATGTAAGTGTTTAGCTGTCAGATTGTAGTCACTTAACACACTTTCTAGGGAGGATTGAGGTGATTGCCATCGTCTGGTATTTATAGTACGCTACGGTCATAGTAGTATTCAAGTGAGTGCTCAGCCTGAGAGGAATGCGATAACAGGTCCATATGTCATACCTGCTGTTGCCACTTTCTAAACCAGATCTTTGCAGTGTACGTCATTCCTCCTTCTTGTGAATAGGATATCTATTATGGGACAAGGAATGTGCCTGGAGAGTGTCTGCTGTCACCTTACTTCCTGTCAGCCTCCATTCAGTACAGCCCTATATCGTCCTGGTACCCGGGGTGACATTGAGTTGGTAAGGTTTCCGACCAGATCCAGCCACCCTGTCACCACGTGACCCTCACCCAGAGGTCGTCTCCATGGTGACCAGACTTTGGGGTCACCCATTTCTTCTTAGGTGTCTTGCGACAATCTTTTAGAGTGGAAATGGTGGAAGCATTATCATGGAGAAAATTTTAAAAGTTCAATTTTTTACATGAAGAATAGTTGGATGGAAGTTATCTTGGGGAAAGGGATGTGATTTGTCATATCAGCCACCACAAATGACATATATCTATAACGTGTGTTAGGCATTTTAAAATCACTCTTAAGAGTCTAAGAGTTGATGATTGCATACTTCCGGTACCGGTATGCTCAATATGCAGGGTCAATGGGGTATCAGATACATAGGCCCTATGTCTTCCAAATATATCAAGCAGTGCACGATCATACCAGACGCTGAAGTACTTAAGAAGTCTCAGCAAATCTATCATCGTGTACATTTATACAGCACCTTAGCAGTGGCAATTTATTTGACCTTGAAGTCAGGCGTGAGGTTACCATGGAAACGGTGATGTTGAAGGATGAGGGGAGAGACCCTGAGGATCCCCGTTGATAAGACAAGGTTTGTGTTGCCCCATGGAGCATTGGGGGACGCGAGGGATCTGTAATGAAGGTAGTAATCACCAGTCCAAAGTCCTGATTAGACCAGCCTATCCACTGAATGGTAGCCTCTCAGGTAGACTGTAGGCTATCCCTAAATAGCACCGTGTAAGGGGACACAGTCCTCTGGGGCCCTGTGATGATGGGGTAGTTTGTAGACTTACCTGCCCACCTAGAGGGCTCACCTCTATACCATTAACCAGGCACAGGGTGTCTCTTTCAGCTTCTTTAGGGTGACTGTAATGGTTGTGGTTCTGAATGTAAACTCTCCTATGTTTTATCATCCAGGTGAACCTAGTACGTGCAGGGCTGGAAGTCGATTTTCAAGTTTCCAAGATGTACATGTATATATTCCAATACAAATCTTATGTTTGGGGAGTTCTAATTAAGCATTTCAGGGATTTGTGTACTCTCACGTTCATCCCTGACGGGTGATATGAATAAGGTAAACGTTCTGCTCCTAAGGGTGTCCCAGTAGATATTGACAGAGGCGTAGGAACCAAATCTTGATTGGGGGGGGGGGCAGGGGGACCCCATTGCACCCATCATAATTCACCGGCTAGAGTATGCTGACATTTATCCATGTGTATATAAGATATGTGTACAGAAGAAGTCTTTGGTGACGTTTCCCTGTGATGTAAAGCCCAGACTCCCATTTTTACCATATTCTCCTACCATATTGCCAGGATCTGGGCGAAATGTTTGCATCTTATCATGGGTCTTGGCAAATTTTGGGGGGGCCAGACATATCCAGGCCCCACCTCCTCAGGGATTGGGGGGGGGGGCTGGGCCCCCTGGATCCTCCTTTTCCTACGCCCCTGGACTGTTGCGGACTGGTGGAGGTTTATTAGCCTGCATAGAGGATAATGGTGATCTAGCCACAGAGGGTGGGAGAAGTATTGCATGCAGACTGACTTAATAGTGTAAATCATTGAGATACAGAAAAACACACGGCACTAAGAGCGCATAAACCCGTGACAACATAACACAAGTACATGTATAAATAGTTAATAAAGCATACATGAGGTTGGGAAATAGCTTCAGCCTACATTGCTAGACTCCAGTCTCTGTGATAATTGAGTAGTGAATATGTGTGACATGGTAGGCGATTTATCATGCATGCCGCTGCACCAATGCCTCGCCATGTGTAGAGCCCCATGTGCATGGGTCTTTGAATAAAAGTACTGGTGTAGGATATAAGCACACTGTGTACCTCTGATATCCCTGACCACTAGCATGGACCGAACATAAGAGCAGGGTACAAGTAGGGGAGGTGGGAGGACCTCCCATGGGATGAAGATTGTTGTTTGTGTGTCAGGCCTGGCCTGAGGTGTATTCCTACCTCTTGGTGGTAGATGGGTGGAGGGTCGTGGTGGTGAATGAAGGGATACAGCCTTTACAGGTGGGCCAGATTCAGAACATCCCCTCGTCCTTATACAATCTTGCTGAAATCAGAATATTGGGTCTTAAGGTGTATTATGAGTTGAGTAGATCGCGGTTGACAATAAGTATCACTCTCAATATGAAAGTGGGCGTATCAGGTGTAAGTACGGAGATAGCATTTTACTGTGAATAAAAAGGGTTTCAATCAGGTCTTGTCTTCTAGATGATAGATAGATTAGACGAATCGAATGTAGCTTTAATAATTCACAATCGACGGGAGCTTACCCAAGTTAATTACACATGACACTTTATTATCCGATCAGGGCCTATTGTTTGGGATGCACAGTTCTAATCATACCATTGAAAGTGCCTTATCCGTAAGGTTGACTTGACACAAATTGGTGATTTACTTCATTCTGGGTGCCCCCTGCGGATTACATATAGCGGCACTATTATATAGCGGCCAAGCGCCCTACTGAGTAACTCTGGGAGAGGTCAGCAGGACGCACAGGTAACTAGCGCCACCAGGTGGCGTCCCTTATCATGGTTTGTTACCTCCTTCCTTAAAGAGTTTTACTGCTGCTTCCGCTGACCATATGTCAGAATCGTGTCCAAATTATCGAGGTGCCTGTACTCAGAATAAATGAAATAACTAGATGAACTTTACATTTTTGGGCGCCGATTTTTGTTATGTTTTGTCGTGGTCACAAACTACCGCAGGTGTACACAATATGTATTTCCAGATATGCCCAAACAAGTTGGTGAAATGTTTTCAGGGTCTGTTTTTTGTTCATTAAAGACCATTTACTATACCGGTAGTAGACAGATTAATCAATAAACACTTTCATTTTGATACTTCCTGGAAATGCAAACCTTTGCAACCGAGAAAGATGATCTAATCCCGATATGATATCACCTGGTCCAGGTGAGTAGTATGTGGAGTGAGGACCACCACAGCAGGTGAGCCTGGAGTAGGAATTGGTCACTTATAGCCCAACTAACCCTGGTATCGTGGGAACGATTATTATACGGCACATGGCTATTGTATTATTGACCAATGGGAGGCATCCCTGGCATATACTGCGGAGTCGGGGGCTGAAGGTGTTAGTCATAGTGCTGTCGGGGTCTAATGGCGGCCCCCAGCTGATAATGGCTATGTGAGCTATAGGGGAGGCTGTGTCTGATTACACGGGTCACGAGTACAAGTCGTCATTTGTGGTTGACCCTGGAGGTCACCTTCTCCACATGTAAGGTCATGTGTAAAGGGCGTACCTCCTCCTCTCCCCTCCCCTCCAGGGGTCATTTCCTAGAAGGTACGGCCACAGCATCCTGCTAGTCCACACCTTCAAATGGACGCCAAGAAGATGTATGCATGCTCTTGTGCGGTTGTGTATTACATGTCAATTGCAGCACTCCTTTTGTCTAGCAGAACATGCAACGATTTTAGAAGAATGCGATAGCACTATGGTAATTGATAGTTGTCACCCACTCAGGTATATGGATCTTCCAGAATGTCGAGAAAGAGGTACATGCACATGGGTATATCAACTATGATTCTGCTATCTTGAAAAGGTATATCCATGACAATGACAGTTGATAAACATTATTTTAGGAGCACGAAGTGGAGACCTTCCTCCCACAGCCAGAGCTACCTTGTTATTGTGGCAACCATGGCCGTATCCTTGTTGATAAACATTATTGATACATACGGTATGTCAATGACGCATGTTTGTAATGCCATAAGGACTCCCAATGCCAATGGAGAGTATCTAATACTTATAAAAACAGAAGCTGGGGGTATAGTTAGTGTTATCGAGAAATATGTCCCTTGTCGATGACAACTCAATATTTTTATAGCATTGCTAGTGGAACAACGGCAAGGGGGGGGGGGGGCAGCCTGCAATTTGAGACTGGAATGTTCCCGGTAAGTTGTTTTCAGTGTGGGTGACAATCTGTTCTTTATTGTGACTCATTGGTCTCCACGTTTCACGGTCTCTTTATCTGGTTCAGTTTCTGCTTATCAACTGATATCAGATAGGAAGGTGTAGTGATCGATCCCCAAACTGAATATGTATGGAAAGGGTTGGTGGGGCTAGGGGAGTCCCCACCGGGTGCTCCCATTCCCCGAAATGGTAAAGTATTTAAATGGGGGAATAAATCAGAGTAAATTTACCTTTCCGATTGCACGTACGATAACACCTAGACCTGTGATGCACCTATTGGATAAGTGGCTATGAGTGTTTTAGTATGTGCGATGAGATATGGTCGCGGGCCATATAGGGTCATCCTATCTACGTCCACAGTCAGTGCACTATTGATCCTTAATGGTATCCATATTCACCTAACTAGGTTTATACTGTATAAGGCTGGACTGTATGAAAGGCGCCCACTCTCTATGCCTACCTACCCATGTGAGCACATTATGCGTCCAGGTGTGTAATGCAACGTCTCGCCAGGTAACATATATCACCTGTGGTACAACTCCCACCCCCAGGCCACCACCCCATGCCCACCTTTTGTGATAACATTAACACTGGAGTCTCTGCGTGCCTTATCACCTCCAGACTACCAGTGCTCAGGGATCCAGGATGGTTTGGCTTTAAAAAAGCAGAGGCTGTTTGCCTGGCGACGAGCCGCCGGTCACAATTGTGTGAGGTTGTGTGAATGATAATGAAGGGAGGCCCAGGGGGGTCAGACAGTACGGTGCCCTAACCACCCCCTCCCCCTCACAATCCACTTCACCCTGGCGAGATGGGACCCCATTACTGGGTCGGTAATCACATGGCACAAGTACCCCGGCAGGCGTGGAATGCCATAGACTAACTGAGTCAGGGGCTAAAACGGCGCTCAGTGTTGGTCCCAGTACGTGTTGGATCATCCACGACACTGGAGGAGGAGGAGGAGGGGCCGAGACTATGGACAGGTTACCAACAGCACCAGGAGGAGCTAACAGTGGGAGGCTGATAGGCTGACCCCCCCTCACACAGGTGTCTATCTACAAGGATGGACGCCCTGGAGGCAAATTGGCTGTTCAGATGTCTGGATAACTTGACTGTGGAACAGGTTGCTCAGCTTCTCTATGACCCAGTAGGTGAGTAGGGCACCATGCAGTTGTATGCAGGTTATACCAGTAATCTGACATGCAGAGATTTCACTTTTCCTACTTTTACGGGAATCCTTAACCTTTTCTTGGTTGGATCTTGTATATAACTGTTGGTTTTCTTACTGGGAATACACTATGTTACCCTTATTTACCAGTGGGGAATACATAGATGGAGATGATTATCTACAATCCTTGTCTAAAGCTAAATGGGATTTTACCAAGAAGTCAGTGATGAAGAAAATAAGTGAGACGGTACATGTATAACGGTATACTGCATATATGTAAGACTACCTCTTGGACATCAGGTGACCGAACGATAGCAATAAGCTTACTGTTAAAAAGGTCCATTCTGATAACCCATTTTAGATACACGTGTATCTGACCGTTGTGAAGGTTCAGTGAATTATGCTATCTCATACTGAGAGGAGGCACAGCGATAACTGATACTATTTAAATTTCAACTTCGTGCGGACCCTAACAATTTGGCAAGGAAGGTCTGGAAGCTGACATGAGGGTGAGATACACAACTGCAAGTGGGCCTTAGAAGTACATTAGAACCTCGTGTCCTGACCAGGGATGGAAGTCTTCAGGGATTTCCCTGATTTCGAGGATTTTGAAGTTCCTAAGACCTATATTTTTCTATACAGATTCTGTCTTATAGGGGTTCATATTGGGTATTTCAGGGATTTTTGTGCTTAGCGACTTCCATCTCTGCCTGACAGGCCTTGCAGGTATCTCCACCTATATGTAACATGATTTAGCTGTAAATTCACCGATATGATTTACCCTGTCACTGTTAGCAACCTTGCTTCATACCGGGATTAAAATATGCCTATAGTGGTAAACTTTACCGGTCGATATAAATGAGCGGAGAGTGCCGTGGCCTTTTGTCTATATCTCAAGTCTTATCAGGTAACTAGAGTCAAAGATGAAGCTTTGATTGGTTTCAGTCCAACACTTGAAAGGCCCATGAATTAAAACGTTTCTCTGAGGTATACTTGATGGATTGATGACACATACTGTTGTAACCGCAGAAGATTGTGATTTTATCAGTTTGTCCTTTTTCACTTTTCTTCTTCTACTGTCTACTCTAGATTTAACAAGGGTGCGTTTGTGTGTTTTTGTCCCTATCTTTTACATTGTGTTTTGAGAAGGTGGGAAGCGCATCACGTGCGTTACTGTCAGTATGTATGTGTTGACTTAGATGGAGAACAGGGACATGAACTCTGGGTCCTCTAGGGTTACTCCTCACAAAAGAAGCTCTTTACCTAGGTGATATTTCTAAATATACGGGCGCCAATATACGTTAGTATGGACACACTTAAGGGTGTTTAGCCGCCCATTTATTGTGAGGATAAATGAGAGACTTCAGGACCACTCCTCTTCCACCCACTGACCCTTAGCCATGACCTTCAAGGGAAGCACACTTATGCCCAATAATATTCATTAGACTCTTCCTAACCAAAATACTTTACTATAAAAGTGAGACCTTGATTAGAGAGTCTATCTCTTCGGTCTAATCATAGAGCCTCCATGGTCTACGTATATAAAAATGGCTAGAATTGTTCTTTTAAAACCAATCATGCGTGAATTGTGACATGTAGAAGAAACTAAAACTGAGTTGCAGGGGATTTTGGAATAAAGTGAAGAGCTCAGTGGGTGTGACGTCACATCCACCTTCTGTAGACAGGTATCATGGGGCAGGTAAGACGACTGGTAACCATGACAACTGAGGTCATTAACGATTACCAGAGACTGACGTGGGGTTGTGGAGATTTGTAGCCCAAGCCAACAAAATTAGACTCTGGAGACTTAATCACAATATACCCCCAGGACTGCCTATAAGGGCACCTGATGGTGTACAGGGCCGAATGTGGGGCCTCATTAAAGGTGTACCTGTGACTGTGACTCAACTGTTTTGACATCTTAACAAGGGGCTTTCTGCGTGCCACAAAGACGAAGGTGAAAAGGTTCATAGAGTCAAACTTGAAAGTTGTCCTGGTGTTCTTTTGTGATTAGAAATAACCCCCGTTTACAGAAGGAGGCTATGTAAGGCAGGGACTTTGTTATTGTGTTGTGGACAGCTGGTGGATGGGGAAGTCAGTAGTGGGATACATACACTGGTTTTACCTAATTAGATGGCAAAGATTTTGTCAGAGCTCTGGGTTGATTAACCAGCATCTCCACTCTATACGCCCCTATATATCCAGTTTGTGTAGCAGACCACTTGAATCTTTGCTGCATGACAGGACAACCATCAGCCAGGCTCTTTACTCTCATCTCTTAAGGTACCTGCTTCGTCCAAATGCTTCCACTAATGTGAAAGGGAGGAGAAAATGAATACCTTTAAATCACTGAATCAGTATATTGGAAACAGTTCTAACGTTTCGGCCAGCTTTCATTCTTTACACAGGTAGGTTTTCAGCATTCCACCAGGAAACATGAATTGTATTGAAATTGTCGTAAAATACAACTTGATGTACATATGATAACAACCCCAAGTGTTAAAAAAAGGGTGATATGTACTACCTTTGAGGTGAGGAAACCGAGGGGAGTTGATATGAGTGTTCTGGGTATTGTCTGGCTGGACACCCACAATGTTTGGGGGTAATATCTTATGGTGTTATGGCAAAGGGGTGTGTCTCTGGATTAATCCTAAATCTCCATCTATTGTTATACAGCATTAATACCAGGGGTGCACTTTAATATCCATTATCATTCTAAGTCAGTGCTTACTTCCTAATGGCCATGGCATTAGCACGAGCGCTGGGCCCTTTGTGAACGACTTATGTATGGGCGCTTTAGTAATGCCGCCACTACCTTTGAAATCCCCTGTAATCTGTATGGTCACAGGAAGAGTCCTCCACAGGGATGTCTTCTTGGGGATTTATCTTCTAAAGTGTGAGCCTTGAACCTATGCTGCAGCGAAGACCCACTTGATTATGCTAACATAAGAATTCAGTGGACTGTGGTTTATGTATTAGAAATTTTGATGAAAATAGTACCTGCATGTGGGATGCATGTAGTCTAAAATAGAATGAGACCATAATGATGTGGTACCACATGTCGTGGCTGTCTCTGTCTCTCTCTCTCTGAGGGATTCATGTCAGGGACAGGTACCGTAATAGAAATCCTACTTGTGACTGAATTAGTGACTTACTCGGTAACTCGCCATGTTCAGGTAACTAGATGAAGTCCTGTCACAGGGTGACCTACTCATCATGAACTACTCACCTTGTCTTACACCTACTTGCTGCACACCTCATCTACACATCAATACCCCTGGCAAATTCTATAGGTCGCGCTTCATTGATCACACTATGGTATTCACCCAGTGCTATGGCAGCAGTGGTCAGTGCTGTGACGGCTCTTTGAGGTGGCCTCCTATCCTCAACAGCCCCTGATGATGCCGTGACAACTTGTTGTTGACACCTCCCCCTGAGTGCACAAGCCCTGTGGATGCGTGCAGTGCACGCGCCGGAAGACTTACCTGATGCGGCGGCCACCCACCACCTGCCAGTTGCTGTATGGACAGGAAAGGTGTGGTCCGCTTCTCGCCGCTAATACAGGAAACACTGCACCACACTCCATATAGCTCCTACAAAAAGCTGTCTGTCCCTCGGCCAAACACACTGCCAGTGTGTTAATGACCTCCGCCGGCTGTTTGGCTACTACAGTACAAAGGACACAAACAGTGTATATTATACCATTACTCTCCCACCCTTCACTGCTGTATGTCGGCACAGGGGCAATATTGGACCCTGGTCCACTAACTGGTCTCAGACTACCTTACCTGCACATTGTGGATGCTGCATACTAAGGATTACCTAAAAGGGAGAGGAAGGTCATCAGTAGTTTACCACCTGTAAATGTCGCTACATATTCCATAATGGATATATAGAAGTCGCCATTGCAAGGACCATGGATGACATTCAGTTGGACAACAATTATGGGGTTCTATGTGGACTGGAGGGAGGTGCAGATCTGGGGAGGTGTGACATGTTGGTGGATATATTGCGTCGTCATATGAGCCGTGAGCAGCTCGATACCTTGTGCCAGCAGGTTGGGACCGAGCAGCTCACCTGGAGGGAATTCTTTGGTGAGTATATACAGGGATCTAGGGACCACCTGGCTAGAGGAGCAAATAGGATTACCCCTGTCATGTATATGATGTTCTATGTACTTTACACTTGAGGACAATTTGTCTAACCAATCATGGTCCAATGGCATTGGCAATGGTGAATGGATGGTAGCCTATATCAATGCATTGACAGACAATTACAATCATAACAGTGATAGAATAGGGAATGGAGGGGCAGTAGGGCGTAAAATACCATAAGGGTCTATGTGGGAGATGTGTCAGACAAGAACATAATATACTTATCATAGTTATACAGGTATTATACGATTATTGTATTCATGAATATCCCCCTAGCCTAGGCTATGGTATAAGTGGCTTCTCGTGATGTGACACGGGGCGGGCTACAGTGACCTATCAGGCACTGTGCCCTCTGTCCTACTCCCAGGCAGTGTCCCATCTTACTGTTCACTAGGCCGAAAAATGTAAAGAAACTCATAATGATGCACCCAAAACTCAAGTTTGAGACATGTAATCAAATTTCTGAAGTGACAGAATGGTTTAAATGTGTTTTTTTACCCCCTAGAACTGTTTATTTGCTGTTTACCTGACTTTTTTATTAGGTTTGTCAGCCATGTTTTAGCCACAATATGTGATGGGAAACTATATCCTGATTCCAAACATGGTCATTCCAAGCTACAGCACAACCTTCACAAAGCTCTCTGCCTATATGCGACTTGAGGCCAGCATACAGGCTTATGATGTAACACCTAGCTTGTGACGTCACACCCCGCACCATAACTTTAACAGTATTTGTAAACAGTATACATGTACATGTACGCTGGTACAGAGACTTCAGGGCCTCTGCTTAATGATATAGGTGAGATGACTGTTGATTTGACCTTGTGTCGTACCTGAGGTGAATATGTAGACTTTTCAACTATGTCCTTTTGACCAGGTATATAGAGGGATGTCACAATTTTTGGATCATGCCATTAGGTTTATTTACACTGTTTTATGTTTGTTTGTTTCAGAACTTATTTGCAATATGTATGTGGTTTGAGTAGAGATAAGATTTTCATTTAATTAGGCCTAAAAAAAATGTTGTGTTCAGGTAACACTACCTACCCTAATTTTTTGGCCCTACCCTAACTTTTTTTATGGATATTTAGGGGGAAAATCTGATATTTTGGCACTTATCAAGACAGGGAAGTTTTTTTCCACGATCTTGCACATCAAATTTGCATCGCATCGGCGTGTAATTTTATAGCCGGCCTCAAAAAATTTCCCCAAAATAAGAAAAAAATTGCCTACTACCTACCCTAAGTTTTTTCGACCTTGTTACCTGAACACAACAATTTTGTTAGGCCTTATCAAATTGTGGACTGCCTTATCATAAGCATGTCTAATTATCAAAGTAACCAAATAGTAGTATGGTAACCCCACTTTAATTTAGCCTTGCACTCAACCCGACATTAATTCCTCATGGAAGAAGGCTACTTTCATGTACAATTTATGATATGTATTAATATTATAATTAAGATGTAGTCAACTCAATGTCTGAATGGAAAGAGTACAGACAGGAAAGGTCATAGATGGTAGGAAGGAGTGGGTTGCAAATTGCAAACTTATAGCTTGTGTATATTCACTGAGGCGACATCAACCACATGACGGTATTCAAAGGGGGTTAACGTGTGGAATAAACAACTACCTGAAGTAATTGTAGCTACTGGCGTCCATGTGTCTTACCCCTGGTTCAGACTACAAGATACAGGGGGGGGGGGGAGGGAATGGAGAAGTAAGGTGCTGTCACTAAGATAGTTCAGTTGGCAGATAATGTAGAATAAAGTTGAAATTCAACAGCACAGATTTTCTGTTGGTGGTCGGATAGAGATGTGATTGAAATATGTCAGGTGGTAATTTATCATTTTTACTTGTTGACATGGCTTATATAATAACGACACTTTACATTGTACCAAAGGCAAAGGCCCACACCTGTTCCATTTCATGCCTGAGGCCATATAATAGCGAAAGTTTACAGCTAAGTTAACGTCACTCGCCTGGAACTAGTGGAAAGAGCTAATTTCTATTTTACAAGATGGTGTTGGAAAGGATTGGCCAAAGGATTATAAAAATTGTTGCATCATTTGAGTACGTTCCCCTGTGCAAATCAATAGGTGTCCCCTCCTCACTATATACCTCATCAATCACACCTTCACTTGACAACAATTCATGTCGTCCTTACCTCGACCTCACACGATCCTCATGACCTCTTGAGGTGAAGGTCATGACAAGGTCATTACAAGGTCATCCATGTTGGTCTGCTATCTGTCTATGTATATACATGTACCATAGAAGGGACCCCAAGGAAGATAAGATAAGGGTGCATCAAGGGCTGGGGGGGGGGTGGGTGGCAGCCATTCCAAGTTAACATAGGCATCACCATAAATAGTTTATATTATGTCTCTCACTGTTCAATGTGCACCACAGGTAAAAGGCAAACCCTGATATGACCGTCTCCATATACCATCCCTTTATCTCTAAGTTTCTACCCTAACTCTTTAGGGCCATACAAAGTAGACGTATGTGAAGTTAGAATTGACAGTATTTTATTAAAGCTGAAATACGGGTTATCCACGATATACTATATTTCAGGTACGCATTGCATGATTTCATCAAAATGGATATTTTGTTATAATCGTAACCACCACCACCAGAAGGTAACACCACCCAGGTGTCAAGTACCCTCGGTAGGTGATTATCAGCCCATAACAAAGTGGCATATTAAATATTGTAGCAACACTAGCGGAATTGCAGCTATTACTATATACGGAGGGGGGGGGTAGACTTTTGAGTCAGCCCAGTTCCACTGTAAGACTATCTGTGACTGTAACATATGGACTTGTATATACATGGGGACTGAAACTGGGCTCAGACCATCGCCTCCTCTATCCACCTGGGGAGGGGGGGGGGGGTGCGTTCAGTGCTCTAAATTTACAGTTGGTTTGTTACTCTTACAGAGTATTAAGTGAACATGGTGTAAACAGAAAAGAAATGAGTTATAGGACGTGAAATGGGCTCATTTCAAAGCTAGTTTATGTAACTTGTCAAGTGAGCCACCGGAAGTGGAACTTTGGGGTACCCCGTCACACTGTCCCATACTACATGGGGTGGTTTCTGAGTGGGTGTGGCTTCTGGCTGTGTGAGATGGCTTCAGGAGGTAAACATTTACTTAGTAAGCTATACCCTGTGTGCAGCACGCCTCCACATTAAAACCGCGAGCAGCTCACACATTAGTACCAAGCCCGGGGTACCCCTCTACCATAACCACCTCACACATTAGTACCACGAGCAGCTCACATTCAAGCCACGAACACCTCATATCTCACTGTACTGAGGACTAGATGAATGTTTTTGTCTGGCCCTTTCAATGCAATTTATCGTGTCCAATAATTGATTATAAATAGCTAACCATTTTTTTTTTTGTCTTTTCAGGTTCATCGGTGGAGCTCGCACCATCTCTGATGACCATCTATGACAGCTACGCGTCGTCAAACGGGAGTACGTTACCAGCAGAATGTAACCACAACACACTCCCGCCCTCTGCCGACAACCATGCCGCACCGCCCCCACCACTCACCCACGTCATGGATGACGTTGACAAGATGGCGGCTGTCGGTAGCAGCGCCACACTGCGGCAGAGTGTGAACCATGAGAGCCGCCTACCTTACCGGTCCCCCGTCCCTGACGTCGACATGAAGGGGGAGAGTGGAGAGAGTGACGGGCCGCCGGCCGCGCTAGGTTCAGTCGGGGTGCATGGCGGTGGTGGCGGATATGGGAGCGACCCTTCTAAAAAGCGGCCGCTGAGCGTTAGCTCGACATCGTCAGCCACATCGTCGACTTCCTCCCTACCGCGTCCACAGAGGAAGAAGGTGGCAGGCGGTGGTATCTATGCAGCCAATGGCGGCGCCGGAAGCCCCTTGGTGCCAAATGGATATTTCACCGGAAGTGTGGATTACGTTACCGGAAGTGGCGCCATGATGACTTCCGGCGTTGTGCCGATGAGCTCCAGGAATGGCGTACCGCCGGAGGGGGCTGTGCCCCAAGTTTCTGTGGCTATAGACATGCAGGTCAGCATGGAGGAAGACGGTACCGACGCCGACAGGCCATCGACGACGACATCGACGACGTCGGCGCCTCGAGGAGAGGCGACGCGACAGGACAGTGCGACAAGCAGTGGGTCTGGTGCTGTGTCGTACATTGACAAGGTGGTGGCCGAGATCCTTGAGACCGAGCGCACCTACGTACACGACCTCAACGAGATCATACAGGTAGGGCATTGCATCTTTTTCATAATTTCTCACGCAATACTCGGGTATTGTCGAACCAAACGATACAAATGATGATATCGATTAAGTGGTAGCTATTATAGGTGTAATCTAAGTCGACAGGATTTCTGCATCAACTACGAAACTGTTGATAGAAGCAGGATTATTGATACAGATAGGTTGATCATTTGTGTAAGTGGACGTGAATAATTGAATCATATTCTGTATACCACTACATGTAGGCCATGATTTACTTAATGGCTAGCTCATTGAGAACCTTCCATGCTCCCAGGGATTATGATGTTGGGTTACTATATTGGGTTACTATAAGGTATGAAATGTGGTAAGTATGGCCCCTTGACCCCCACCACTCTACACCTGACATGAGTTGTCAGCAAACGTGATTAATACGTCAGGTTACAGGTAAATCTGGTGAAGGGGTTAGTGTGTATGTGGTGAATTCACTGGAGTATCTAGAAGTGGGTTAAGTCTACCAAGGTAGTGGGATGGTGAATGACAACCTCTCTAGAAGATGTCATAGGTAAAGGAACCTCTCAGTGATAAGGCCGGCACTAGGCGATATGTTGTCAAGTTTCTGTCAACAGATAAGTGATAGTGAGAAATATAGGTGGGTGATAAAGTAAGATTTTATCCACATGTATGATACCTGAGGTATGTACATATCATATTAGGTGAAGTGGGGGAAAGAGGTTATAGGTACTTTCCCGATTTCATCTTCAGTAGAATGAATGTACGTGTACGATTCTCAGTATCCACTTAGATCACTAATGTGAATTAGATTGATAATGCATACATGTATACATTCAGAGAAAGTTAAGTATAATTTCAAAACAGCATTGCAGAAGGCAAGTCATGGAGATAGATGCAGCAGTATACAGGGATGTAAGTCTTCAGGTTTTATCAGGATTTCCTGATTTCTGAAAATTTTGAACGATATGTATTTTCCTGATACGAGTGGTTAGGAGGGCTGTTTGGAAAAATAGAAGGGTTTTATGTCAAGAAAGTGTATGGCTTCCTGATTTTTTACCATGCCTGACTTACATCCCTGAGTATATCATTCTGTTGTACCTGACCTGAGAATGTATAGAACCTCATGGATATATTGGAGCCAATAAATCTTCATGATTTCCAGTTGAGCCGAAGGGCTCCACGACCACACACAATGGCAGTGAACCCAGTAGATACAATGTCTATGTCCACACATGTCACATGCCTACAAAACAAACAGTCATAGCTGGGAACATGGCGTAAATCAATTTACTCTGACCCTAACTGACCCAAGCTTTCAACTCGTTGTTCAGAAAGGGCTGAGGATTGCAGTATTTGCAGTATATGCTCCTTAAACCTACCAATTTAAGAAATGAACAGCATGACCTCCATCTATTAATTGCAATAGACATAGAATCTTTGATGTAGTGAATAATCTAGATACAGTGGTGAGATCTGTCCATTTGAGAGCTATATTTAAGACGTGTGGATCTACTGGGATCTTGCTGTACCCTGTGATCCATGTTGATCTCATAAAGCCCCCACAGCCAGTGGGCGGCATCAATAATGAACCCCGTTTTATGACGGGAGTATAGCAGCCATTTGAAGCCCTCTCCTGTCACAATCTCACAGCAAGCATCTTTGTCGAGTGTCAAGGTGTTGATAGCATAAAGAGACGGGGGCTTCAGTGCACTGTCAATTGGTCTTGAGGTGTCTCCTGGGAAATACCGTGAATAGACGTCAGAGAGTATAAGGAGGTCCCTGACTTGTCATAAATCAGTCACTGGGTTGGACATGATGCCCCATAGAACTCTGTACTACTAGTAGGCTGTCTATGTCAGTATCAAAAGGAAGGGGGGAGGATGTAGCCTCACCATTGCCAGTTACCTATTGATGATATACTTGTAAAGAATATTCAAACTGGAATGGAGTCTATATAGAGATTTCCTCCTTGTTATCTGAAGTAGGAACTTGATGGTCATCGCCTATACATGTTCAATATTAGGTAGACTTTTCAATGAAATGGGCCACATTGGCACATTTTAGTGTTAGATCCCATGGTAGATACATTGGATACACACATTTATTAACACGTAGGCTTGACCCCCGGGGCAGGACCTAATGCTTTATTCGTGTGCTGAACAGCTGGCCTGTATACTATAGAGAAAATCGGATGGATACCTTGATGGTGGCAAGGTACGAACCACTGTCCACCATTAGGGCAATATGTGCATATCCCGTGTCCACCCCGGAGGTCAGAGAGATCCTGATGCAGAGTGATGAGGATGTCCCTCACTCCTTACACACCCACCTCTCACGGTTCACACATACCCATCTCATAGCCACGTTAACCTCACCTACCCACAGTCCTCATGGCGCCTTCTGTCATGTAAGTTTGGCCTGGTGTCCTCTTGGCTGGTAGTGACGTCACGCCTGTCACATTGCCAGGTATATGACTATGGCCACTGACTGCATAAATTATATCAGGAAGTCAATATGTGGAATTGAGAACATGGAAAGTATGCCGAAAGTATTTGCCATATGCTAAGCTCATTAGAGAATAAAGTATAACTATTACCTACATGTGTAAGTACTTTCAATCCCAAAGTCCTTGTTGGTTTCAGACCCTCTTTTAGTACAGGGGCGTAGGAAAAGGGGGGGGGCAGGGGGCCTGCCCCCCCCCAATCATGAAAGAGGTGGGGCCTGAGTATGTCTGGCCCCCCAAAAAAAATAATTTGCTAAGAACTCATAATCAAAATGGAAAAGAAACTAAAACTTTGGCATCTCAAATTAGATTGATATGGTAATTGGATAGAGAAAATGCGGGTCTTAGCCTAAAAAATACATTTCTATACAAATTCTATATGTGTATGTATAGACGTCATCGTGCATCAACCAACAATTCTAGATGGTCGCGATAAGGGCCCCCCAATGAAGATTTGCTTCCTATGCCTCTGCAGTACATGTACATTACCGTACATCCAAGGGTCTAAAATGACCCGGGCTTTCCTAGCCCACTTAAAAGGGTCTATTTCTCTTTTTTCCTATCCCCTTGGATGTGTGTGGTGCACATATGCGCGGGCATTGTCACATTCCTCTGTGATATTATGTAATGTAGTTCTTGCCATGAATATGACCTTAGATGTCGAAATGGCGTTAAACATCTATTACTCACTCACTCACTCACTCACTCTAAAATGAGTGAGTGAGTGAATGGTCTCTCAGGGCCAAGGGCAGTGGTCCCACAGGTCAACCCGACACACAGGGAGTGATCAGTGTTATACCATAGTTTCTAGGTCTATTTAGTTATATAATGGAAAATGAAACACTATTTCTGTGGACAGTATTAAGCACTGTGGGTCGAGAGTATTTCTACCACTAAGCACGTGATCTGGCACATCACCTGCCCAGTGCCTCGTTCTGATTAGCATGGTGTTCAATGGGATCACCCTGCCCAGCTCCATACTGCTATGGTAAAAACTCTACGAATGCTCACATATGTGATTCCCCCCACGGTTCCCTCAATCCGCCCAACTCCTTGGTCCCCATGGTCGTAGACTGCACTCAGTTGGTCATTGTTGTACATTGATCCCTGGTGTCCGGTCCCCTTTTTACACACCTAAGGTGGGCACCACAACAGGCCAGTCACTATTACCACCCATTGTCCGTCTCCTACAGTGACCTGGCCGACATGGGAGTTTTTTTGCTGGTGTTTCAACTGTTTGGGACAGGGCAGCTTGTTGTCACTGTGAGCCTGGGGCGCCATGTGTTACTGTACAGGGTCAGGTCAGTGCACAGACTAGACACCCTCTATGATAGTCTATCCCAACATCACCAACCAACGCCATATTTGTACAGGAGGAAATAACTAAGTCAACTTTTTTTACGTATTCCTTCCCTCCTCTGTAACCTCTGAGTCATGTTTGGTAATTCAAGTTGTCAGTGTGTGTGGTCAGAGGAAAGGCATGTTTCCCTACTTTTATCAAGCATGTTTGCACTATAAATGTTGTTTAATAGTGTTGTTTCACGTTTACTGATATTAGTGGATATGAGCACTAAGTATAAATGCCGTAGTAGATGAGATATATGACACATTTAAATCGTATAGACTCAAACTGCATTTTTTTAAGGCCTCAGTCAGCCCCCAAGGTACAACGACTATTGAACCTGATTCTGTCACTCTGCTTATGTATAATGTACATTATTGTTTGGAGGCCAAGTCCATTAATTATGAACTAGAGTTGTGCACTCTCTAGATATCAATATCATTGCTATAGCTCTGATACCTACCCCACTGACGTAGGAAAAGGAGAGGGCAAGGGGCCTACACCAATATAAATAATGTGAAAGTCCCCTACATAAGCCCAGGGTAATAGCCAGGCAACAGCTTCCAACAAACGTCAGACTTTTACAAAGGTACATCACCACAGTCACCAGATTCAGAATACTGATCTGGCCAGTAGTTACCACTCAGCAGATATAATGGCTGCAGCCTCCCCTTTGGCATCGTATTTGACCCAGCGACCCTTCCATTGGTGATCTTGGTTTTGGAGGCCATAAGCATCTTGGCTTTGTTTGACCTTACCTGTGTATTCTCAAGGTCAGGCAAATATCAAATAGACCGCCGCCTCCCAGGTATACCTCTATGGTGGTTGGCTCCTTGGGCGCAAACCCTGGAGCCTATACCAGAACTCTACCTGACAAACTTCACAAAGACACTCTCTCACCTGCTGATTTTCTTCCTTCTGGGGACGTGTCAAGAATGTAAAGGAAAAGACTGAGCCACTGTCATCCCCCGAGCTTCAGTAGAAAAACAGATGATGACCATAATTATGTTCCCTCTCCTGGTTTTGTTTTTAACCGAGTTTGTGTTTCCCTTTGAAGTGTTTGTTATCTTGGCAATCTCAGAAGAATTTGTTTCCTGTATATATGTGTGGGAAAATGTAAATGTCCTTCTCCCAAAATGGAGAGGACTTTCCAAAAGTATTGTCAAGTTTCTAGACAACATCACACAGGCTTTCTTCCATCAAGATCTAATCGTAACCAAATAGATGGGTTATTGGATCTCTGAGTAAGAAAGAATGGACTGAATCATATCAAGGCAGGGGCGTAGGAAAGGGGGGGGGGCAGGGGGGCCTGAGCCCCCCCCCCCCAATCATAAAGGAGGTGGGGCCTGAGTATATCTGAAATTGGTATTGGCATAGGGAAAATGGGTGCCTGAGCCTCAAATCAGATCTAAATTTCACCAAAAATTATCTTTCTATACAAATTCTACATAGGTATGTATAGTTGTCATCACGCTCAAGCCGACAATTTAAGGTGGTCGTGGTGGGCCCCCAGCTGCCCCCCCCCCAATTAAGATTTGCTTCCTACGCCTCTGTCAAGTATCCCTATTTAAAGTGTAAAACAGGTAACTGATTTACAGACAGACAGCATGTGTAAAAACATCTAACTACCTCAATTCCCACCTACGCCCTCTGCACAGAAAAACGTTGAAAAGATTGTTTGTATCATTCAGTAGCATATGGTTTGAATATACTAATCCATCAAATGTCACCGCCCTAGTCCCATTCTCTGATATCCATACTGTACATAGTCATTGGCCATCTGTCCGAGCTATTCTCCAACCCCTGTCACTGTCACTTTAGAAGCTGTCCCTACTAGCCTCGATCCTCGTCGTGATCCAGTCATCAGGGACAGAAATGGTCCTTCTGTATGTAATGGGATACAGATAGACATGCAGAGGCTTTTGAGGAGTGTATCCTATGCTGACACGCCATGCCGTGACATGTGCTGTAATAGTGTTAAAATGACTTTAATCATCCAATCTGAATCAATCACTCAGCCCATGCTTCAAATTAAGGTTCTATCTATAGCATGCAGTTCAGAGGTTGGTAAACAGTTATATTGACACCCTTCTTTTTTTTTATTGAGTTAAAATAACTTGCACATTTTTGTGCCACAGTTGAGTCCACATTATACACTAAACTTATCCAGCCACACCAACCCTCCCCTTTTCTAAAACATAACTCTTTCAACATGTAACTCAAACCTAGACTATAATATAATCCCTGGGTCATTACCATCAATGTACCTGAAGCAGGTAGCAGAAGCTCTAGACAGAAGGCTAATCATGGCCATGGCTAATAAAAGCATGGGGCCCAGCTTACTGCTATAAAATATAGGGACCAATCTGGGAGGGGACTCTGGTCTTTGTGGATGTGTGAGGATGTCTATCGATAAAGCGACATCAACAGGTTATTGGACGGACCTGATAATGTACTGGTCAGTCTGGTGGTGGTACCTTACCGCAGTACAAATCTAGTAGCTCACCTCTCCACATGCTAGTAGCCGAGATGGTAGGCAGCAATGTGTTATATTGGACGGTTACACAATAAACAGTTACATCAGAGATGACCTGATACGTCAAGTGCATGCTTTAGATATTGTATCTGGTAATTGCTACTTATCTCTTGTGATAATTGCCAATTCCCGATACTTTAGATAACAAAGTCCTGATGATTTAGATAATAACCTGATATTACAGGTATTGAAGCAGTGGCGAATGAGTGAGATTGTATATAATAGAAGGAAACTCATATATCAAAAAATGATCGTGATTGGTATAAACAATGTATATAAACATACAGCTCACGTTCAAGCACAGCTTCAACCCAGACACCACCACTACCTGGTTCACTGGGCCGTGCAGAGCCGCACTAGAGCATATCCAAGTGTCAAAGGTGACACACCTCCTCTCACGGCGAGATGCTATCTCGGGATGCCGGCAAGTGGCCCCTTTGTCAGATCTAATGGTGCTTCCTCCTCCCCTCCCCATCCTACACACTGATGGTTCATTCCCCTGTCTCCACGACGACATGAACCCATGCAAATATCCTCAGGAGCTTTTACCCACCAGCTACCAACCCCAGCACAACCAGTACCTGCAAGGTAGCACATTAGTTCAACATCTCATGTGGACGATGGCTTGATTAAAGTATAGAAATAGGCAAGGTCAATGATGAAATTGACGGTCCTTTATTTAGATATAAGATATCAAGTGAATCTGTATACTCTCTGTGAAAATGAAAATATATGGGTTTATCAAAGAATATTCAGATAAATCATAATGACCAGTGTGGCGATCTGATAACATCAGACTGAGGGGAATCATAAATGTTCCAGATGATAAACATAATGCATACCCATCTCCCCTTTGTGACTAACTGAACATTCTAGTAAACTAAATATACATCTACCCGTGTTATGGTTGGGTGGTGAGGCTGGTATCCTTACCTGACTGTCACCATGTGTCACCTGTAATCCAGGTGAGGAGGGGGAGATAAGGAGGGATGTAATAGACCACATTACCTACAACAATGAGTGCTACACACCTGGGCTGTCAGCCTGATGTGTACCAGGGATCACCTAAATACTCATCTTGTCCCGTCTAATAGGCCAATTTATGACTGAAATAACACCCTCCTGAATTATTTCTAATCCTGTCTAAACACCAAAAATGTCTTGTCTCCCCATTTGAAGACATGTCTCCTACGATAACACTCACAAGCCACAGTGTTTCCCATATCAAATGGAATCAAAACTTTCAACATAGGTTTCCCCTGGGCCAAATACATCAGTGAGACAATAACTTCTTTGTGACGCAGTTAGATTTATTATTAGTGTGGTGACAAATGATACCAAGAATAGGATTGATTCATAATCGTGCCAATGAATATACCAGGTACATCTTATTGGTGTCCAACATAACAGCAGTATGTACATAATCTCATTCAGAGCACATATCTGATAGGGACTGAGTGTGTGCTGTAACGTGCCAACTCTCAACCCACGACTGTCGGAAATGAGTGTCTGAACACTGATAACACTGGACCCGCTTCTCTAACGTTCCTAACACCCTCTACATGTAGAGTCACCCGATAATCCTTTCAAATACCGGTAAGGCACCGGGATGGCATGATGCCTTGGCGCATCATGTTTATTTGCCACGGTGCACCAATAAAGATGTGTAACTCACCAGTGCTGCAATGACGTGTCATGCCTACCAACCCTTCAGAGGGTATCACCCGGGGATATCAACCCTTGTATAATAGCGGCACGACGATGCACTTAATCAATATGCTTTCTATCAATGTGACACCAGTGACAAAAGTGACAATGTTGCCATGGACCACGGGATGTTAAAGTGATGTGTTTTGATCACCGAACACAAAGTCAAAAGTGTTATCAGTACCACCCTAGTATGTTTGAAAAAGAAGAAAGGGCAGATCCACAGATGACTTCCAGTAGATAAAGTCTTCCCCAGAAAACGATATAGATAATAATAATCTGATTATCTCTGATAAGCCACATTAGGACGATAGAGGATTATCCTTGGCTTAATCCAATAATGGCAGATATAATTGTTGAACCAAAATAGTATTGAAGCAGGATCATAATATTGATTCCAGGACCGTGAATTCTCTCAATGTTACAGAATATAAAGTCTGTTCACATTAAGCTCTATGAGACAATTAGGCTGCCATTAGGCTGCCATTTACTGGAAGTGTTGTAACTGCCATGTTTGGGGGTTAAGCCGGGGGTTAAGATTACTTATCAAGTGATCCTCTTTCACATAGATCTATAGAGTGGGGGCTCGATCATTTAGTGTTTGTTAACTACATCATCTGTGAGTGAAGTTTTGTTTGTGGACTGCTAAGTTGAAAATCTGGCAGACTCTGGTCTATAAAAGCGCCCCTTTTCACTAACATCCAAGTCTTTTATACTCAGGATCACATCCACTTCTCCCCTGTTGGTCGCCAGCGTCCTCTGACAGAGACTTGCACGTTTTGTAAATATAACTGACCCAAATCCCTAGTCCTGTCCACCTCTATAGACCTGAATGGGGCATCGTCGACTTAACCAGTATACACTCAAGGTGACTTTGAGTCTTTCCACCTGGTACCCCGTAATCCATCCTGCTGTGTCCCTCACTATGGGGCCTCAATTTGTACTGTCGTGTTTTGTGTATGTATCTAGGTGACCACTAACTTACATTTGGCATTTTGTCAAAAAGAAGCTGGCCAGGATGATGAATCCCAGTACCTACACTGCGCTACTTGGAAACAGTATTGTCCTCTGTTGCTGGTAATGGGGATCACTCTCACTTAAGATTCGAGAATTATAGTTTTTGAAACAAAATCTATCATCAAAGAACAATGCCCTTAAAAAAACAGGAAGCCGATCTGTTGACAAAGACAGATGCCAGACACGGTGCGGAGGTCTTCAATCAGTGCTCCATTTGTACGTGAATCATTCTGATTTTGAAGAAAGCCTTTCAATAAACCCTCACATTGTAACGTTTTGAATAGCATACTCAGAGCGTTTCTATGCGTTTCCAACGTTTAGCTAATGCTTCTATATGCTCAGAGTTTATATATATATATATATATATATATATATATATATATATATATATATATATATATATATATATATATATATATATATATATATATATATTTAGAAAGGCTTAGCCGTTGTTTCAACATCTTCATGTATATTGATGGAATGTCCATAAAAGAACTGTGTGTGGAGTAATGTGCATCCGATGCAGTTTACAGATGCCTGTGATGTATAGAGGCTAAAGGACCTGTAGACCTCTCTGAGCCTAGTAAGCCAAACAAATGCAAGTAAGCACAAACTTGAGTGTAGCAGTCAAAGTCCATTTAATTCTCACTAAATCCACCCTCACTGTAACCCCGTGTGCAGGCCAGGTAATGGTAATTTGAGTCTAATGAGTAGCCGCTTAACTCAGAATGGGTCATTAGGTTACTGTTCAATATGTAAATGGAAATGGTCACTTTGGAAACGATGATGCACACTAGGGGGCAGCAGCACTGAGTGGAGGATGTGACCAGCAGACCGTAGTGACATCTTGTGCTTGGTGGAGTGTGTTAGTGCTCAGAGGATGTGTGAGTTAGTTGCTGTGTCTGATTTCACCCTTCACTGATGATGGCATCTAAATGGGAAATTAAAATGGTCTGTGGCTGACCTTGCCCTTCCCACTACACTGTACAGTAGTATATCAATGTGTTAGGTCTTATTTTAGAATCTAACCACTGATGTGCATGAATGAGTAAGTCTATACATATAAAATGGATGGTGAATGCACTACTCTTGGATACGTGAATATATTGATGAAGGCGAGCATGTAGATATAACTTGTGGATTAAACATCTCAATTAGATTTGTATATTTTCTTTTTCAGTCGCTCTGTTGCAACCATAGATGTGACTCAAAGGGGACTGTGTCTGAATTGAGAACAAAGTATGGTCACTTCTAACTACATGGCCAGCTGTTCTCAGAGCTTTCATAAGGTGGATATAAATCTGTCCAAGTGGACTGGAGATCTACAGGGCCTGCCTCCAGAGTCACCCATAAAGATCCACAGGGCTGGATACCAAGAGGCTGTTGGTGGGGAGGGGATGCTTTATAACTACCAGTCTGGGCGTGTCCCGCCGAGGTTCACAGAACACTTGGGTGAAACCTTAGTCAATACCCCTCTTTTCTGTGATCCACGGCTGAGTAACTGTAAATACACAGTCACTTAATATAAATATAGAAAAGTGTCGGAGGAACAAGGGGACCCTGCAGCAAAAGAATAAAAGGAGGCATTGTAAATGTAGGACTAATAAAACCTGATAGTGAGAAGGAGGCAACCCACATGTATAGAAATGAGGGAAATAATATTTACCAATTCTACTACATGTGTGTACTTGCAAATATAGTCTAGTAGTCCAACATCAAAAGGAAACAACTTAGAGGGTATTCTAGAGGTAGTTGTCCATGCCCATTTCCCCTCCACGAGGCCCATGAAACCTGGGTACTTGGATCCGTAGAAAAGTGGAGCTATAATACTTTATGCAAGTTTGCAAAAGCCATACGGTGGTTGGTGTGTGGGTAAGAGGGGGTGTAGATTGCTTTCTCCATGTATACACTCATGACTATAAAAAGAGCTCACTGAATAACCTATTCATTCCCATTTTATTTCAATGGAATGAGCGAACTCTATCAAGTTGCAATTTTTATAAACAGTTGTACTATTTTATTTGCTTCCCATCTTGCTGTTTTCAGTTAAAGTAGTTTTTTTTAAAATAAATCCCTACTAGCAGTGACTCACCCCTGCCATATATTAGGCCTCAGATTACCAAGCTCAGTGAGTGGGCCACGTTTGACATGAAACCTACAGCATAAATCTAACCCAAATGGGACATGTTTGACAGGCCCTTAAGTGGGGATAGTCACATGCTCTTTTGAGATAGGCCAGCACCCAACCTTTCCTCAAAAAATATGATAGGAAAATGTTAATAAATAAAACCAGCACGTGACCCCTTAAAGGAATTCGTCTGTTTTTGCTACAAGGTGGCTTAGCTTAGTGTTTGTTGGAAGACGAGGCATGTAGAAGCCTTGACCGAAGTCTAGTGATCCTCTCATAGATCAATGACCTTCACAACTGTCAGTCCATCCTTCGACAAACCAGCCTATGTCATTGTCCCTGCAGGTCTCCGCTCCACAATCCTGTGCTCATTCTTTCTATTGGCCCAGGGTATCCCCTGGGCTATTGGAGCCGGGTTTTCAGTCAGATCCACAAATTTGTAATCACCAACTTTAGGGTGTAATCATTCAGTGATATACTGTTAGTTTACACATTTTTCAAAAGCCAAAGGAAAGTTTCAAATCTCATCTATCAGATAACATTTTGTCCTTTATGGTGAGTGATGTCTTTCTCTATGAAAAAAGCTGCTGTACTTACGCCATGTTTTTGGGAGCTATACTGACTACAAGTTCTTTAACCATTGGGTCTATGGGTCAGATAGATTTTGGCGATGAAATTAGCACATGGAGTCCTATGGGTAATCACCAAATAAGACACTTTTTTTCAGCCGGCAATGTTTACAGTATCCACGCTATACACATAACACATTGGGGACTGAGCGATAAACTAAGCATGCTAAGGATAAAGTTTTCTGTGGGGGCTAGGTGTCCAGGGGGCCAGGTTTCCAGGGGGCCAGGTGTCCAGGGGACCAGGTGTCCAGGGGCCAAGTGTCCGGGGGCCAAGTGTCCAGGGGGCCAGGTGTCCGGGGGCCAGGTGTCCGGGGCCAGGTGTCCGGGGGGCCAGCACACCAGGGGGCCAGCGGTCCAAGGGGTTTAGTAAGAGAAGATTATGCCAGACTGGTGTCAGTACATGTATAGATAATAGTCAATATTTGTAAGTAATTAGTCAATATTTCGCAAATGCTGATTCCTGTGACCCTACAGGGTTGATAGAGGGTTTTTATGGTAGTAGACCCTGGGCCATGTGTGATATATATATCACATGTTAAATCTTTTTATACGAGATTTGACCCTATATTCTAAACTGGTTATTGAAATGGGTGTTTACTTGAAGCCCTCCTGTTTACAGTCATTTCCTTGAGAGCCGTAAATTCACGGAGTTGTTTGTCAAAGGGAGTTATCAGTTCAATCTTTAGACTTTTGTAGTAATAATGCGTTGAAACATTACATCTCCCTTCAGTGCTTCTGAACCACTAGCTTACTCGCAGCCCCCCCCCCATGTGTATTGGACCCCCCCCCCTTCTACTAAGTTCAAAGTTGTTTGGTTCTATGTCTGTGCAATTTACAGAAGTAAATCACATCACTATTCATTTTTTTGTTATTTCAGGGTTATTTGTATGAGCTACGCAGTGATCCAGAATCTACACTGGATGACGGCGACATCAATGCCTTATTTGGAAACATTGAAGAAATCTACGATTTTAATAAGTAAGTACTAATAGTCTAAGCGCAACCTGTTGCTATCAAGTAAGCCCGGACTACTAAGAAACACCCTACCGATTGTCCCCCCCCCCCCTGCGAGAAGCTCAGTAAGGATTAAAGCAAATATAAAATGAGACACAAGTATGCATAAAGTAATGCACATTTTACATGTACATGCACTAAATAAGTTTAATGTAGGTTCTGTATTGCATTAAGTTTGTCCAGTGAGTGCTTAGACATGGTGCTCAGGGTTGTAAGCAATAGTTTATACTGGGGTAGTACGGCAATTTATCTTTGGTTCTAACCATGATACATTTGTACATATGATATGATATGAGTGTTGTATTGTAGGGTGTTTCTGGAGGAGCTGGAGACGTGTAAGGAGGACGCTGTACGACTGGCACAGTGCTTTGTGGACCAGAATGAGGGCTTCGTCATCTACAGTGACTACTGCACAAACTACCCAGGGTAGGCATGAGTAACTTTATACAGTTTTTGTATTGACACCCCTTATTCAAGGAATAAGTGAACAGTATGCTTGGAAATTAAAGCAAAACTACCAAGAGTTTAAAAGAGTAATATCTGTGGTTATTTCTTGTCGAATTTCC
Organism: Acholoe squamosa; assembly: GCA_949317995.1. Taxonomy (NCBI): domain Eukaryota; kingdom Metazoa; phylum Annelida; class Polychaeta; order Phyllodocida; family Polynoidae; genus Acholoe; species Acholoe squamosa. Next base: position 53,728,997 of record OX439035.1, on the reverse strand, counting down.
AGCAAAAAGAAACGGGTGTGGGGTTATCAGATTTAGGGTACATGTATTAACAATACAAAATAGAGAGAGAAAAACCTCACATAACTTCCAAAAAATATCATATCAAAGCTCCATTATTTTCAAAAATAAGAAACAAAAACTGAATAATTAGTTCATACCATACTCCAACTATTACCCAATATGATAGAGCGGTGGAGGTGCTGACGTCGCTGCTGGACACCCCTGAGAAGGCTGACATGCTGCGCCGTCAGCAGGCCCGCCTGGACCACAACCTACCATTAGGTGCCTACCTCCTCAAACCGGTACAGCGCATCCTTAAGTACCACCTCCTCCTCCAGGTGAGTACCCCTTATCTTAAATAGTAATACACTGTCATTATGCTACTTCTGGCAGGTAGGGTCTGGTGATGCTCACTCTTAGGGTTCTGCATTGCCATCCTTTAGACAAATACGAATAGTTGGACTGAAAGTTTTTTTCTCAGTTTTGTATATTTGATTGGAGTCTGGTTTCAGCAGAGTGAGACCAAGCCGAAGTTCAAGCAGTGTATTAGGAAGTTGGAAAACCTAAGGGTGGCTAATGATGGACCCTTAAATGACTCTGGTGATAATGATTGTTTTTTATGTGGACAGTATCTGCTTCACTGACGAGTCTGATGATTATGACTATGAGAGTGAGGTTGAAAATGATATATGATGTGTCGCCTGATATTTCAATTTAAGGGATTCTGAGTAAGTAGTCGCCTTGTGGTATAGATGTACATGTGGTGGTACCGTCTGGCGGAGCTTACTGGTTGGGAGGCACCGTTGGGAAGTACTGCCCACATGTACTGGGTTATTTTGTGTTGGTCTGTGTGAAGGGAGAAGTTGTCGGTTTTTCTGGAGCTGACCGGTTGGAGGCACTAGGATGCTGCGATTCTCCTTCTCACATCTACTGGATTGATCATGAGACACCTCAGTCGTTGGTACATTGTAAAAAATTTACATGTGCGAAATTTTTCTGTAACATTAATTACAGATTCAAAGGTTATTGTAAAATCCACTCTACAAATGTCCAGGGCTTAAAATCAACACAAATCTGGTTTATAATCAAATGTCAAATGCAGTGTGATATGCTAGTCTACTATGTCATTGTTACTGGTATGTGATGTGTACCGCACAAGCCTAATTATTTATTTAATGCTTAAACCTGAATTGTTATGTAAGCGCTGTGTAAAAGTTACTTTCTTTAATGGGCGAGATGGTGAATTTCTATCTGGGCTGTATTCTATGTCTGTTTGTCTTTGCCCTTGTCCCTTGTGTACCATCATTTTCACTATCATATCATTTTTTCCTTAATTATTTATCTTTTCATTGATTGACTTGTCTAGTCATTTTGTGTTGCTGTGTTATTACTTCTGTTAACATATACCCGGTATATCTGATTCATGTACTACATGTATAAGACATTCTGATGGTTTATTGTTTAAATGAGACATATGTGAAATACTGACATTGTTCTAGCTGAGCTTCAATTGTCCACATTGTAATTTGTGAGAAGTTCAAATAAACATTTTTCAAACCTTAAAAAAATTCTAGCAATGTTAAAAGAGCTAAGTAACATTGAAAGGATGTATACAACATAAGGATAGAGGCTTTTTGACAAGTATAAACATGATTAAATGCATAAAAAATATAGAAGGACAATGATCACACTTCTGTATGCTATGTTTTCTCTTTGTCCACAGAACATGTTGTCTCACATGGAGGAGGGTGGTGGTGAGGTGGTGACCGCTGCCCTATCCTCAATGACCAACATGGCTGCACATATTAACGAGATGAAGCGCAAACACGAGCATGCTGTCCGCTACCAAGAGATGCAGAGTCTACTCTATGACTGGGCCGGTGCCGACCTCTCGGCATATGGCGAGCTTGTACGAGAGGTTAGTCTCCACAACATAGTACTAAATTGATTTAAAAGAAAGCATAGGAACAGTGATATTAAAGCTGCCTGATACTAGTGATAGCATTTAATTCCAAAAATGTGAACAAACTGTTGTCTTTTTTTACAGGAGACATTCCGGATGCACGGTGCTAAGGGGGATCGACATCTACTGCTTTTCCAAAAAGGTCTGGTCATTGCCAAACAAAAAGATGACACTGGGCTCCAGATTAAGGACTGCATCAAGGTAGGAAAAAAAATATACCCGGGGTAGAACATGTAAAGATGTACATGCGTAGCCTTTAATATATAGGAAAGAAAATAAATACAAGATGTAAAGTTGTACACGTGCAGCCTTTAATATATAGGAAAGAAAACAAAAACAAGATGTAAAGTGGTACACGTGCAGCCTTAAATATATAGGAAAGAAAACAAAAACAAGATGTAAAGTGGTACACGTGCAGCCTTAAATATATAGGAAAGAAAACAAAAACAAGATGTAAAGTGGTACACGTGCAGCCTTAAATATATAGGAAAGAAAACAAAAACAAGATGTAAAGTGGTACACGTGCAGCCTTTAATATGTACAGTGAGGGAGTCCAAAAGCAGAAAGTAGATGTTTTGTTACAGGATAAATACTATAAGGCAGTAAATGTAAAACTTTATTTGAATGACTTTTGTCCATTACAGTGTTCCAACCTGATGCTGGTGGAGAGCGTGCCACGGGAACCTCTCAGCTTCCATGTCATTCCTTTCGACAACCCCCGTGGTCAGCACACATTTCAGGTATGGGTAAAGAATCACCTTGAAGTGTTCGCTATCACACCTGTAATATTTGTCACTGTCAGATATCTAACTTGATGGACCAAGACGTGCCAAATAGATCATAATGTAGCCTAGTCCTCACTTCAAGTTAATAACTTTCCCTATGTTAATGATTTATCCTTTCTGGATATTGGCGTTGTCCGGCTGTTACAATTCGTAGATAGGAAAAGTTGTAGATGCATATTCGAACACTTATTACTGCATCAATATAATTGCATTTGTTGTGGTTTTTCATCTGTATTAAATGTCTACATGCGCTCTGTACTATAGGCACGGTGTCTGGACCAGAAGAGAGAGTGGTGCTTAGAGTTGAAGCGGCTTATCCTGGAGAGCTACACAGCAGATAAGGCCATCCCGTCTAACGTGAAGGACCTGGTACTCACCCTGACTTCACGTGACGAGCGGTCAGCACGAGAGCATGGCACGCTCTCCCTGCACGCCCCCGGCACACCCAAACCATGCCCCGCACCCGACTACCTGGACAGGAAGCGCCGCCCCCGCCGCCGGTCTGTCACTTCTGTCCTACCTGGTGAGTTACTCACGTCTTAGTATAAGTCATATCTTGAAGAACTTGTGTGCTATAACTCGTAGAAGGACTTAATAACATCTATTGGGGATTTTTACATGATGGCACAGCCAGGTATGTTAAAAAAGTGGAACTCCTTCCTTATTTCTCATTAGAGATAAAAACTCATGATCATTATGTATTCGGGACTAACAAGCGATGGCCATTAGGGCTGGGAAATATATATATCACAATAAGATTCCAGTATCTGTTTCTCTTTCATTTAAACTAAAATAGGTGGAAATGTGTACCGGTAGTGTCCCAGATAAAGCGTACACTCTATGGTAGTAGATTCCAAAATGTCAATGGTCAGAATACTGCAGTTTTATCAAGAGTGTTGATGGTCAAAGAGTGGGTGTTGTAATATACTTTTGTGTCTCCTTTATCAAATTGATCAAGATGCGGTCCGGGTAAAGAGTAAATGAAAAAGTAAATAGCTTGACAGATTATTCTATTCTTTTAAAATCTTCTCTTTTTTTCTAACATTTTGAGTACAATCTTTTATTGGTTTACTTCAATTCATTTATCCCAGAAAAAAAAGAAAGAGCGAAGGGGACAAATAACTTTGAGTGCCCATCTTCCTGTTCCCTCTTCTGATTCTGTTTAATTTGAATATATTTCCACCCGTTTACAAACTAGGTACACATACTATATGCCGCCCAACATTTTATTGGCAAATTTTGACCTCAATTACTGTGTAAGAGAATTTCCCCTGTATGTGATCTTGATCGCTTTGCCTATAATCATTTCACACGTCGTTTCTATATTGCATGTAGAGTTCAAGTAATTCCCTTAAAGAGAGTAGGTAGGAGAAGTAAAAGCGAAAAAAACTCCACCAACGGTGTGATATATTTATCCATGTGAAAGATGTGGTTTGACTTTATGGTTTGTAGTCCCCCTGTATCAAGCAATAGTTTGCTGGTTGTGTCATTATTATTATAGATATTGTCACTCCCATGTGATGGTGCAACATTTTGTATTTCTACCTTACTTTATACTTGGCTCCATCTACTTGTACAACATTTGGCTTGTGTTGTTCAATCATTGTATTTGTTATGGTCAGTATTGGCATTTGACATACCAAAAGGAATGTAGTATTCACTATGATCTGATTTGAAATACATTGTATAATTCATACTTGCGCTCGGCAGCTATATCCATTACGACTTGAAATAAATATTTCCATATCCAGTATCACTATAAATTCATGACGTCTATCATCATAATTTGTGTTTTCTTTTTCTTTTTAGATTTTGCTCACCTGAAATCGCAAGTGACCAAAAAAGGTAAATATACAAGATAGTTCTATTTCAAATTTTTCCGTATTCTATAGTTATCATGGTACAACGTTATACCATTTAGAACAAAGTATTGATGAGTAAGCCACGTGTTGATTAATAAAGAAATGTCATTTAAAAGATATGGGCTGGTCGCCACAAGCTATGAATGTAAATTTAGTGTCTGAATAATAATAACCCTTTTTTGTTTCTCTCCATTTTTTTGCAGTTTTGCCAAAGAAGGTGAGTAGAACAACATCAATAATATGGAGGTTTAACAAGCACGTATGTCATTTATTCCGGATTTAACGCAGACGTAGCAGTGTTGTAGGTATGCTGCACGTCTGCGTTATATTGCCAACGTAGTGGGTGCTAAACCTGCCTAGTATTTGTCACAAACCGTGGTCATATCACCTCTATGTGTACTTTACAGTTCTAGATTGCATTAAGTTGTATGTTCCTACCCGTATATATGAGATACCTACCGCTGTTAGCATTTGTTTGTCTTTGTTACAACGTCACAGAGTTACCAAATAGTCGAGTTTCTTCCATTTGTAGACATTATGTGTATATGTAACGATCTGTATGAGCCATCCCCCTAGACTATATTATAAATACAGTACATGGTTATTTTGTATCAAATCGTGCTATTCTTCGTGAACTGTGCCCCATGCCCATTGTCCTTGTGTGTCTTCTTGTTTATATGCTCATGGTGTTCTGTCCTCTCCCCAGGGTGATGGTGCCAGCCCCAAAGTGGTAGGTTTTATTATTCCCTCCTCTGTTTGTTCATTTTGTAATACATGTATATGTACAATTGTATCCATGTAGTTAAGAAATTCAGACTATTCTGGTGTTATCCTACTTTACATCATCAAAGTGATGCATGTTTCTATCTTCTAAATTTCCTCAAAGACATTTGGATATAGAATCAGACCATAATTTGTCCTGGGCATCTTTTGTGAGACACGTAGCCACAGATAGACCATGTTTTCCAAATAATGCTTAGGGCCCTTCTTATATTTCATTGGCTTTGATTCATTATCCTCTTTTTTTGGATACGATGCATAACGCTACAGGGCTAACAATATAGTTGTAAATGAACCTTGAATTGTCATACTGTGCTTAAATGGTCGTCGAACACAAATTTATATGAAGTGAAGATGACTGAACTGCATTAGATTAGTACATGTGACATAATCTGAAGTTATTCATGTGGGTTCTCTTATCTTGCAGTCTCCCCGTGTGCGTCGACGGCGATCTGAGAGTGCCGTGCCCAGGGAAAGTGTGGCGCACCTCCACCACAAACTTAAGGTACACACCCTGGAGACTAATTACAAACAAAATAATTGTGTTGGTACAATCTGAATAGAGATATGAAAGACCTTATGTTTAAGCCACATCCGTGAATCACAGACAAATTGTGATTTTCCCAGAGACAAAATATAAATCCTATTAGTATCAGTGACAATATTATCATCTTCATGAAGCAATAAACTACCAGTAGACTTTTATAATCATTTATGCTTTCTAGGTTTAACTTGATTTCGATAAAACATCAAACATTCTTGTATTTTGGCACAATGATATGAAACAAGAATTTTTTGTTTGTCTTTTTGTCGTTGCGAGTAGTTGTTAATCATTGATTAAACAGCACCCTGTTGACCTCTTTTCTACACTTTACATAAAAAAATATGTATAAATGAATTTCATTTTCAAACTTCTATGTTGAATTGCAGATGGAAGGCCTGTGTGAGGATCTAAGTGACACAGACTCGGCAGAGCAAGGCTTATTCCGCAGTATGGAAAGCCTACACTCGACACCCTCCAAGACACCGGATAGTGTGATTGTCCGCCCTGGCCGAAGTCGCACCCACCTCCAGGTGGAGGACCCACTGGATGGCTCCAGTATCACTGATGGTACCTGGGACGATGAGAGTGGACATGAGTCTGTAGATAGTACACCCACTACATCACCCGCCATGCTGCAGTGGCCAGAGGGGGACCGTCGGAGTCTACAGGATTCCCCAAGTCCCTCACCACTCAAACGGAGGGAGTCTTTCCGCATTGCCACCATGTTACATCCAGTCGACTCCCGTAAGCCCCCTGGCGGGAACCGCCGTATACTACAAAGGTCGCCAGCTTCATCCGAAGGTCAACCAGTCAAGGAAAAGCGGGGCCCACGGTTTCTGCCCTCATGGCGAAGGGTCTCAGAAGGTGATCTGGAGTACATGAACAAGAGTGGAGAGGAGCCTGCTCCAACAGACAATGACTGTGGCTATGTGACAGTTGCCGTCTCACCACCAGCCCAACTCACTCCAGAGGAGGATGGTGACGATGAGGCAGAAGATGAGCCCTTGTATTCTACTGTGGGCCACCCACAGATAGGAGTCCGTCTCATTGCGGACAATGAAGGGGATTTCAGTGAAATATCTCTCCACTCCCCATCATATGCTCCAGGAGATACTAATAATAATCCAACCCATAGTCCAGCCATGAATAACTATACAAACACCACAGATCCCAGGAGTCACCTGCGACCAGTTGCTCAGCAGGGCCACTTGATATCCAAGGGACTGCGTGTAGATGCGCGTGGGCAGCGGTCACAGAGTTGCTCTCCATGCTTGCGACTCACTCCTGAAGTGCATTCGCTGAATGGTAAGAGGAGCCCACGCCGTTCACCCTCTCCACGCCTGCCCCACAGCAATAGCAGTTGTTCTGGGTCAGGGCGCTCACCAACCCCTCTGCCATTTGACAGTAATCTCAATGACCTTGGTGCTGACCAGACTGGACTCTATGACAATATCAACACGTGTCAATGGAATGCTCAAGACACCTCCACCATGGAGTCATACATCAATGCAAACCTCCAGGAGGAGGTCATGGATAACGGTAATGTTCAAACAGGTAGGAGAAAAGGCAGTAAATCTGGACCATGGGTGCTACAGTTGGGAACCCCAACAAACACAGTCCAAGGAGAACGACAACAGAGACTTAGGTCCAACTCTTTGTCCTCATTGACAGACATTACTCAAGACCCCTTGTGCAATCTCAGAAGATTACCGTCTGACACGATGGTCTTCTACAACAGGAGTGCCTATACATGCTCTGGTACCCTAGGTACGATAAAGCATGATGTAGACACAGAGAGAGTCATAGCGCGTCTAGCGACCCCGCCTCGGGAACTTGGCCCAAGTGATATCATTCAGCAGATAAAGGAGAGCCAAGAGCATGGACTTGTAGTAAGTCGATATGCGACACCACCTCGGACATTGTCGGACTCTGCATCGCTAAGCTCGATAAGTACAGTTATTGCAAACTCACAAAGTGACGAGAGCAGCCCAAGTGTGGCCACATCCCCCTTAGCACAATCGGGCACTGGAGGGCCATATCATCTGAGGCCACGCGCTCATAGTACACTACCTAGTGACATGCGAAATGCAGACCCGGCCATGTGGAATGATCTGGAAGATTACATAGCCCATTCACCATCAGACTATTTGCCAACAGTGCCAAGGTTCCCCACTACTGGTAGTGGTGGAGACAATCATTTTTACAGACAAACCAGTTTGAATGAGACGGGTTCTCATTATATGATCTCCCCACCTCACAGTGCCCGTTCAACACGCAATAGTTATCTCTCTAGCCCCTCTTCAGTCACTTCCAGTGACAGCATTGTGGAGTCGCTAAAACAGGCAGTGTTAGGTTTTACTTCACGTATCGCGAGCCATCTCCCAAGAAGTACAGAGCCCAGTCCACGTCGTGCGCCCAGATCTCGCTCTATCAGTGCTCTTGAAGAACTCCGTGTTGAAAACCTGCAAGACACAATATCAAAGCCAACCCCTACGCGCAAGAAGGATCGGCGTGGTAGGTTTGTTGCCCAATTGGCCAAAGTCTATTCAGAACATGTCAAGAAGCGTCGATCCACTTCCATTGAAAGAAGTGGCTCGTTCAATGAGAAGGACTCATCCAGGCTCACTAAGCAGATAACCTCATTGCTACGTGAGCACAAACCAGGCAGTAGTGTGATTGGAGAGCGCATGGCAGCAAGTAAACCTGTTGTTCTAGGCACGTATACCTTGCCCAGACACCGTCCTCCAAGACCTAATAAAACTGGAGGCCGTGCACGCGAGGCATCCTGTGAAGTACAGCCACCTCCTGTACCAGCAGAGAGTCCAGACTCAGTTGTTCGCCGAAGAAATGCCCAGGGCCCTAAGTTGGATGTTGAAAGTTGCCATTCCTCAGCATATGACTCGGGCTGCCTGGACGTTGGTGTAAAAGACCTGACCCTGGATGCAGCAGGAGGGGACCCTGAAGGGGCCAGTAGGGCACCTACATTGCAGGACACCTTGAATGCATTCAATCTGGTCTGTGCTGGGATGGACACAGATGATGATGACGATTCCCCAATTTACTACTATGAACGCCAGTTTGTTGCCGATCTTGAGTCCAACTTTGGCGATGATGACGATGCGTTCCGGGATTCGGCTGTGTATAGTGATGATGGCTGTGCTGTGACTGACCCGGATGCTGTGAGCCCCAATGTGTCTATTCGCGACACAATGAAGCTAATAGAACAGCGCAGCCGGACACGGTCTGTGCAGCGCACAGAGATCAGACAGGAAGAGAAAGCCAAGGGCATCAAGGACATCCTCCGCACCCTGGAATTAGCAGCACAGGCTAGCATTGACACTGATGGCCAGGAGCGGCCACTGGACAGTGAAGCAGTTGCTTCTGAGAAAGCCATGCTCAAGTCGATACGTGACCGCACACGAGAATTAGTCGAGTGTGCCACGTTGACAAGGATCCGCCAAACAGCCTGCTCGGTGCTGGAAGACATGCCGAGTGGGGAGGAAGACGAATCAACGACAGAGGGTGGTGCAGCTGCCGCATCACCACCACTACGACGAGGGTGGGTGAAACAGATGGTTACTTTGTTACAAGAGCACCCAGACCAACTCCTGTCCTCTAGTGAAGACTAACTTATCTGCACCACAAGGGGACAGCAGACTTGTCACTAACCTGACCTCATGGTGGTCCGAGTGTTCCTTGTTTGCAGTCTAACAGTATTGTGTTTTCACCTCATCCCCCACCGTTCACCAGTTACTAATATGCCTGTGGTGTGTGGGCTTGGCCAATCTAATCTCAGAGTGACTCCTGTAAATACTGACACTGAAAAGATGAACATCCTAACACTTGTTCAGCATAATACAATTCTACTTACTAGACAGGTTTTGTTATATAGCACTTAGTTTACATAAACTGTCATATAGCGTTCACATATAGAAATTATAAGAATCAAATAATTATTTATTTTAACATATTCTCATATCCTTACACCGCTGCCAGTGCTTATCATAATATGTTCACTTGTGAGGAGACATTTAGGGCTCTGCATGTTATCTCGTTGAATTGTTGTATGTTTGAACGAAATCAACATTATCATAAGTGAACCTATCTCTGTTAAACCAAATTTCAAAATAAAATAATAGGTGACGTGCACAGAGATGCCACTTTTCTTGGTTAACCAGGAATTCCTGGTTTTGATTCCCAGGATTTCTGTATTGAATTTTGTTAAATTCCTGGGGAAAATGTGCCCAAAGTCCAGTTTTCCTGTTTTTTATCGGCCAGTGAGTGGCATCGCTGCGTGCAAGTGATATTTAAAATAAAAAGAAGGGAGCAACGTCGGGATCTTCAAAGGAAAGCAATTTTGTCAATACGCCCCCATGATAATTCTAATAAAAAATCACATGTTAAATGTACATTATGTAGTGCCAGTAATATGCATGATTATTTGATTCATTGATAATAAAATTATTTATGAAAACTAAATGAAAATATCTACAATTTCAATTTCAACTCTGTACAAATGTTGAATTGATATCTATTTGTCAGTTAATAACTTGGCACATCCATGCACATTGAACAGACTAGAAGCCTACACACCAAGGAGGTGCCTGTGCAGATGCCTAATATAAAATTTATACCAGAAGTAATTGTCGACAGTGCATCTCTCAGCTTTTCAATACATCCAAAACTGATTCCGACATTATAGACGGGTATTCATTAGTTCATATCTGGAACCACCGCTTATACTACCGTAATACCCCACATTTAAGGCACGGCTTACACTAGAGGATAAGACCCAGGTGTACCTTATAGGATGAGAAAAACTTCAGGGTAAAATTTCTCCAAGCCGGCCAAGGGCTCCCCTAAATTCAAAAGTGAGTTGAGTCTATATTTGGGGCCGTTCTAGGTTTTTGAATTTCGGAAACGTATTGATGAGAACAGACTTTTTTCCTAACAGACCCATGAAGTCTGGGTGTGTCTTGTAGGCGAGGTGCACCTTATACGCGGGGTATTACAGTACATGTGTGAGAACAGGGAGCAAGCTATGAGAACTAAAGTGTGTGCCAAGTGTGTCTTTCTTTTGAACAGAGTACAATATATAACAGGATAGCGTTTGTGCAAATGATATTAACAATAACTAAACCAGTAGTTATGATTTAGTATTTGAAGAAGGGACGAGTCATTTATTGCTAGGTAGGGAGACTTGTAAGATATTAATCGTGATAATTTTTTTTGGGGGGGTCAGAAAAATTTTGCCGGTCTGCAAAAATCAAACAAGACCCCCCCCCCCCCCAGGTGACAATAAATGGCTCGGCCCTAAAACAAAGACGCGTACATCTAATAATTCACTATCCAACACTGCTGTTATGCCAAGTTTTCTACCATAAGATGTCTTCCCGGTTTGTAGTGGTGCTTCCACCTCGTAGCAGTCACAGTGAATAACTAGTGTGCACTACTAACACTTTCATCAAAATGCTGGGAAGAGAATTAACGGTAGGCATAAACTATGCCCATTGTACCATCCACTGTGCACCTAATCAGGAAATTGCGCCCTGCTGTTTTATCAGAGTATTCTAATTTTCCCTAGCTATTTATACAACGAGAATGTTCTAATTTTGTTTATGGATATTCACATCATATCTCTCAATATACGTACTTGTATATGATAAAAAGAGGAAAACGATTTACCATAAACTTATGAAAAATCCTTATTACATAGTTACCTATGCTCATGGAATAGCGAGAGGATAGTTTTTGCAGTATATCTACAAATCATCTCGAACTCTATACAAACGCCTTTCATTTTCAGGAGGTCAAGATCTCGACGATGGTAATCTTACAAGAAGACACTTCACATCTAATTCACCGCTAGGTTTAATATCACTCGTGGATTCAAATGATTATAAGAGGCTCATTAACATGCATTGGAATGGGGCTCAAAAGGGCGTTGTACAAACAATCCCGGGGCTTATTTCAATAGTTACTACGAGAGAATTTTACACTAATATTTGAAAAATCTATATAATGAGGCCGTCATAAGGTGTCTTACTACAATTTGAGGGTTCAGTTGTAAGTGACTATTGAAATAAGTCTATTATTTCCAGTCTAAGTCAGTAAATTATTTTCACCAGTAAGCTTTGCTTAGCCACTGCAGACCATGACATGTGGAGCTTATAATATTTCAATGAAACGACATTTTATCAGCCTGACAAGGCTTCATTATTTGCATAATATTTTGCTTGATTCATTATCTTGTTGAGGATGAATATGTTGAGCATGTACATATATTTTATTGTGAAATAAAATGTGCATAAAGTATAAATTTTTCGTCAAATTGTTCATTTTACCACGGACCTGAAACAAGGGATGAAAGAAAGCCCTCTTCTGTCCTGGTGTGTTTTCGCCATTTGCCACTAGATGGCAATGGGAAGCCCTGCATATTGGTCACTAGTTTACAGCACAGAACCAGCATGTTAAACATCATATATTCTATTTATTCGTAACTTATTCTTAAAATGATATGTTACTTTTGTGGCTATAACTATACTTAAGCATTATAGTTATCTATGCAATGAAAACAGTATATCTGTATATCTGGGTGTGCTGTCCCCTGGTGCTTATGTATAGAAGCCTCCTTGCAGTCACTGGCCCTTTGGAGATATTTTTCTTTTGTCCCTTAAAGTTGTCATAGATCCATAATTCAAAAGGATTTGGATAGCCATGTTCTTCCTCTTAGTGACCCAAGAGATTTCCTACGGATATCATGATTAGAAAATTTTCTAGGGAGGTGTAATTTTTTAAAATATATGCTCAAAATCAGAGCTTTTTTTTTGTCAAAAAACGTTCGTACAAACTGAGATAATAAGCCTATTAACGATGAAAATAAATTATAATTCCTTTATTCAACAGGGATGCCACTTTTCCTGGTTTACCAGGAATTCCTGCTTTTTGATAGATATTTTGTATTGAATGGAATTGATTTCCTGAGAAGATGTGTCAAAAATAATATGTTTTCCTGGTTTTTGCTGGCCAGCAAGTGGCATGCCTGATTCATACATAACATTTATAGTTTGGCAACTATAGATTCTACTCGAAACAACAAAAAGTTGATCATCACTTAGCCATGGAATAAAGTAATGAGGGAGAACTTTTATTGTGTTGCTTTTTTATTTATTTTTTTTACATATATTGTGATAAGCAATATATGTAAAAAGGTTTAGAATGTAATGAAATTTTCCAATTGATCAGATACATTTCAGTGGTGCTATCAATGAAACAACCAATAGTGTTACCAATTGGTATATATTGAATTAATTACCCTTTTAAATTGGTTTTTATTCACAATACGCTGCGTGTCCTATAATAAGGTTATCTTTGATAGGCAGTACTTTTAGCTCTCCTTTTGGCAAATTTGAGTTTCCTATCACCCTGTGTACGAATGTTTGCCTGTTCCTTGCCTCACCATTTTGAGCCTTTTTCCACATTATAGTAATCAGTTGCTTCTTACACCTTGTTTCAAGCGTCTCTACATTACAAGTTGTATGGAGTTCATGTACAGATAACATGCATATTCTAGTATTACAACAAACTCTAAGAGCTAAGTTTCAGTAGTTCAGGTTGTATACCACTTCCTGTGTAGAAGGAGCAATACTCTAAAATGGGCATTACCATTGCTTTGTAAACACGGATACATATTGCTTTGGACATACATTTTTGCAGTTTGGTAAGTTTGTATAACCTATTACCAAAACTTTTTTTTTACCTTTGTAATATGTGGACCAATATTGAAGGTTTCATCTAATTCTACTCTCAAATAGGTATAGGTTTTGCAATTTGGAAGGATTTCTTCACCTAGCTTTAGCTGTAATTCCAGGGTATTTCTCAGTCTGTGCTTCGTGCCAAAATACATACACATACTTTTAGACTATTAATAGTCATGTAGGGTAACTTGCCCAGTTCTCAGACAGTTTACTTTTGGGAGACTACTAAACTGGCCCAACTCGGTTCCCTACATTTAGGCTCAGCAGTATGCATGGATAGGGCCCCTTGGTATCATAATAAAAAGTCTCCCTAGCTGAAGCCTAATATTTATAGTTGTTATAAGGGGTTTTGTATAGACATTCAAAAGTGCCCAGTTCTTGGACGGGTGTCCCAGTTCATGGACAGATAGCTTTACAAGCTGAAGCAGGCTCACCACCATTATTACCATAATCTCCCGCGTATTTAATTAAGGCGCGTCTTATATGCGCCTTATACACAGGTTTTTCCAATATCTCAATTGGGATCAGGTTGAGTATGATGCTGATCATATATTTTTTTTGAATGCCACAAATGAGGTGTGACCAGAAGTAGAACTTATCTCTAACATTGTATCATCAGTTCTTTTGATTTCTTTTCTTACATTCATGCATTCTATCAATGTTGTAGCATGTTAGAGAATGAATTTAAATCAAAACATTGTCTAAACATAGTTTGAACATCTATTCTTAAGTCAAACACATAGCAAGTGTATATAAATGGTATACTGGCTCCATCTGGTGGCACTTCTAGGAATCATTCCTATTGAATACAAGAATATAAATGATCATGATTAAGATACAGTTTGCATTATTATTATGTGCTAGATTGTATTCCCAGTACTGTAGTTGTAAATGGATTTTAGGTTCTCCATGCTTTTACATGATACATTTCATGTTATCATGTCAATAGGTCATCATGATGTGGTTGATTTGTCAAACCTGTGCAAGAAGATAGTATACAATTGAAATTTACCTTAAACTTTGGCATAAGATGTTGTTTCCTTCAAGGTGGGTTGAAAGAATATTGTGTATAATTTTCTCTAATATTTTGCTAGGAAGTGGTAATGATGAGATGGGTCTCCGATTTTTTATCTTTTTTTAAGTTGCCCTTTTTGGGGATAGGGACTAATAGGCTGCAAGCCCATGAAACTGGGAACATACCTTCAGAGAGTGAGTTCCGGAAGATTTCAGCGAATTCATCAACCAAGAAGATCATAGCATCTTTGAGGACTTTGCTGTTTACTGATTCAAGTCCACTGGATTTATCAATATTAATGTCCTTAACTAGCTTTAATACTGTGTCCGTATTGATTATGCCAGCTAGGTCCATTTCAGGTTGGTCTTCTTCATCCAGTGCATCTTGGATGAGCAGGCCAGCAGGTGGCATCCTGCTAAATAAATCCTGTCCAACGTTGGCAAAGTAGTTGTTTATGTATGTGGATGTTTGCTCAATGGGAATAATATCGCCAGTGAGCTCATTTTCCAGCTGTATAATGAGATTCTTTGTAACTGGGTTAACTAGATTGTTGATCTCCCACCAGAATCTATGTGGATCACCCCTACACTCCTCCAGAGTTCTTAGCGCAAACTGAGACTGTGATAATTCCAGCTGGCGGTGATTTCTATTTCTCATCCTCTTTATCAGTTTAAGGGTATCCCTATTGTTGGTAACTTGCAACTCAGCCAGTAACTCCTGGCATTCATTTATCAATTCAATAGTCTCGTGCTTCACCCATGGTTGGGATTTTTTCTTAATTCTAAATGACCTGACGGGGCAGACAATATCAAGGTATTCAACTATACTTTCATAAATAAAGCGCCATTGGATTTCAGGATCCCTGGTCTCATAAAAAATCTTCCCAGTCCAGATCTGCTAGGTATTCTTTGAAGTCTTCCACTTCATAGGATTTATATGATCGTGAAAGTAAGAGGGTTATTTACCTCCCTGGCTTTGTTCCTGCAGGCAAATACAGCAAAGTGGTCAGCCACCATACAGCTTAAAATCCCGCTATGACTGATAATATCACAGTTTGTGATGTGGTCCAGGGATGTCCATTGAGTGGGGCCTACCTCAGCTTACCTGCACTGTACTAAAGGTACACATGGTGTAGTATTTGGAAACACAGGGGGTGTCAAGCTTACTATAAAATGCTGAGTTTTTCTTGTTCAATCATTCTGATTTTTGGACAGGAGACTCTTGAGACACATGACATTCAAATGCGCCCCGCTGCATTTCCATTTTCCTAGGCAATAAGGGTGTTCACACTTCTTAGGACAGATTCTGCTTTAGTTTTTCTCTGATTAAAGTGCAACACAGATGATAATGTAGCCCTTTATAATAGCAATACAATGCAATTAATCATGGATTGATTTGCCCAGTTTAGCCTAGCATTATAGCCATGTCTGGAGAGGGTGCGTTTAGAGAGCCATCAATTTCCACTACCATAATGCATGTCTCTCCAGGCAGCTCAAAGTGACCACTTCTCACTTACTCATTCATATAATTATAAAACCATGATTTTACTACTATTAACCTTTTGAACAATGACATGTATCTGTAGTATGAATCCATAGCTTTCCATTTAATGAACATCTTCATACTTGTTTATTCAAGGTAAATGCCCATAAATGGAAGATTAGTCTGAGGAGAAAGGAAAATAGCTGAATGTAAGGGATGTAAAATTTCCAGACCTATCATGTGCTCTTCTGACCAATATATATTCTGACCTTGAATCACTGCTGCATGTCCTCCATGCACATCAGGCATTTTGGAATGTTTTTGTTACATGTATCTATATGGGTATGCTTTGTGTAGTCTATATGATCCCTACCAGTGAGCCTCCAGTCTCAGTTGTGTATATTTTAAAGACCAAAACCCAGACACTATCTATTTCTGCACATTTTTGTGCTTACTACTAGTGATGAAGCATAGCTAATTAATGGCCTATATCATGCGTGATTGATGCAAGAATCTGCCCATGGCATTTTGACATGTAGTATTGACTGATTCAAAGAGAGATTGAATGCTTAATGGCTTAAGTGAAAACAGAAAGTGTCCCATTACAAGACTGTAAACTTACTCATGGGGTCACTGAGTTATCCAAACCTAAAGCGTGAGTTACAGTTGTAGATTTCACCTATATATAGGCCTCTGTGGGCAAACAAACCAATGCACTGAAGTGACCCTTGGGCAAGCTGATTATGTCTCACTTACGTGAAAGCTATATGCATGTTGGAATTCTATCTCAGATACGGTAGGTCCTATTGTACATGTTAAAAAATATAACACACTTATCAATGAGATACAGAGAATGTATAGGGGCATATCATATAATCATTTAACAATGCCCTTTGTAATACATTCTATTATTTTGAGGAGGTTCTACCCATGGTAACAGCTCTGTGACGTCACAGGGGCCTAACGCATGGCGTTCGTGGTATGGCCGAGGGATCAATGCTGGTTTGTAAGGCCACCCCCTATTGGTCCTCCCCATGTGGGTCAATGTTGATCCCTGAGTCAACTTACTACCCTCCCAAGCATAGTTAAGGACTGGTACCTAGCCAGACCTGGCTGGGGTGGAATGGGGTGGAGGGAACCAGCTGAGGTGGGGTAGTTAGCGTTCAAGGTCACCCCTACCTATAATGCAATAGATATTGTTAGAAAACTGCTGCCCGAACGCCTCAACTGTAACACACCCTATATCATGATCCCCTGAGGTGTGGGTGTTTGGGGGGCTATAGAGTACCTTCGGTGCGTTCGGAGTACGGCCGAGGGATCAATGCTAGTTTGTAAGGCCACCTCCTATTGGTCCTCCCCATGTGGGTCAATGTTGATCCCTGAGTCAACTTACTACCCTCCCAAGCATAGTAAGGGACTGGTACCTAGCCACACCTGGCTGGGTGGGAAGGGGGTGGAGGGAACCAGCTGAGGTGGTGTAGTTAGCGTTCGAGGTCACCCCTACCCATAATGCACTGGATCTAGTCAGAAAACTGTACACCGAACGCACCGAGTTTCCATAAATAGATTGCCAAATACAACTCAGTACAGGCGAATTACTCACATGCAGTGTATTTCTATCACCAATAGCGTGAGTTACAGGTACTAATTGTTACTATTTGTGGGTCTTTGCGGACAAACAAACCAATGTACTGAATTGACCTTTGTGTACATTTATGGTAAGGTGATAATGTGTCACTTTCTTACAGTTTATAAACAGATGATAATTACAACCACTTGTGGGCAATGGTTGCCCGCAGCTGACCACCCTGTGACGTAGCAGGGGCCTAACTGTAACTCACGCTATTAGGCAGAACATTTCGTGTTGACATAATGGCTGAAACACACCTGCAGTGCTTCATGGGGGAATAGGCCAAGGTGTCCTAGCAAGCACTGTCCTTGTCGAGGCGTTCGGGCAGCGGTTTTCTAAGGATATCTATTGCATTATGGGTAGGGGTGACCTCGAACGCTAACTACACCACCTTAGCTTGTTCCCTCCACCCCTTTCCATCCCAGCCAGGTCTGGCTAGGTACCAGTCACTAACTATGCTTGGGAGTGTAGTAAGTTGACTCGGGGATCAACATTGACCCACATGGGGAGGACCAATAGGGGGTGGCCTTACAAACCAGCATTGATCCCTCGGCCATACCACGAACGCCATGCGTTAGGCCCCTGTGACGTCACAGAGCTGGCTAGGTACCAGTCACTAACTATGCTTGGGAGTGTAGTAAGTTGACTCGGGGATCAACATTGACCCACATGGGGCAGACCAATAGGGGGTGGCCTTACAAACCAGCATTGATCCCTCGGCCGCACTCCGAATGCACCGAGCAAGTTTTCAGTGGTGTCCATTCATGCATGACACTTGCAGAGGGCACCAATCACTCGAGGCGTTCGTGGTATGGCAAATTGAATTTCCACAGAAAAGGTGTTTCCATTCTTCTTCATTGCTCCTTCAATAACAAATATATATTTATTAAGTGGATTCTGTTAAATCACATGCCAGGTTGAATTGTAGAGGCTTTATTATGTCGATAGTCATTGAAAGCACCATTATTCTGACATTCATAGGTTTTCCATGATATGCACTTACCATAAAAATCCTCATGCAAACCACACTGCCACCTGGTGTGGAAAATCTACTACCCCTTAGACAAAACTGCTACTCCTTAGACAAAACTACTACCCCTTAGACATGACTAAGTCAAGTCAGCTTGCCTTAATAGGTTAGTTAATACCCCGGGGGGCCCACCTGCTATACATCCTATAGTAACCATGTGCATACACAAACTAACGGGAAAGGGGGTACTTTTTGGGCACAAGGGGCGGGCCCCTCGGATCCTTTAATAGGGGTGTATTTTGGGCTTCTTTGGGGAAAAAGGGGTATGCTTTTTGGGCCAAATGACCAATGAAAAATTATATATATATTTTGGAGAAATTTAGGGCAGCATTTTTTTTCTCATAAGTTATGGGAGTTGCACGCCAAAAGGGGTATGATTTTTGTTATTTTAGAGGGGAGCCGCCAAAAGGGGGTATTTTTCAGTAAATTTTGGGGGTGTATCCCACCAAAAGGGGGGTGTTTTTGAGTAATTTTGACCTGCTAAAAGGGTACAAAATTAAGGGTGATGTACGCACATGGTATCTACAAATTCGAGAGTGGTCCCCCTGGGGTTAATACTACTAACAGATTAGTAAGATGTTACTAACATGTTGGCTATTTTGCCTAATGGGTGATTTTGTTTAAGTTAGATTTGTATTTACTAACTTGGATTATTTTCTGTGCATAAGAAAACTTATGGATATAGCATTGACAATAGGGTAGTGGTTATAGCGTTGGACTCACCATCAGGGAGGCATGTATCAAATCTTATGTGTCATTGTTCAAAAATTGTCAAAACTCTTGTCATGAGCCAATAAATCAAAATGTTTTATAATTAAAATGTATCTACAGTATATGATTCATCACATACATTTATGTACGAAAAAGGTGGATTAGATCAAAAGACAGACATTTTACCTATCGGTCATGAAGGCTGACCCGTTCTCTTCCATGTACATCAAGGTTAATACATGTACTTTAATATAAGACCACTTGCAGCAGTACCTGTCAAGCTGCAACCCCACCTGGTGTCTAGATCAATCATTAGGCACTACTTTTGGTACCCCTTCCCATCATACAAGGCAGTCTCGCCCGGTCGGGATTCTAGGGAATACCTCTCTCGTGTATGGGGATGATGGTCCCCATTTTCTGGGGAAGATTACTATGCGAGGTACCTGCCTACAAATAAGTACTACAGCAACCAGCGGAAAAAACTTCTTTTACCTACAAACGCTAGGTGCCAGAGATGACTCACACTAGTGTTCGAGCTGGGGCCAGATTGCATACAAGGAGCAAAGGCCAGAGTCTATAGCGGCCCTTGGGGGTTAGGTCATGGGGGCAGCCAGAGCCCTACCCCCGAAGTTTCCTTAGCAGTGGCCACAGGTCGATCAGGAGATAGAATGTTTCTGTCTTTGCTGCCTTTGGTACTTCCCATGTAGTACCATGATACCTCACGTGTAAGATGCGGCCTATATACTTGTAGTATATGACCCCTGGAACACCTTATAGAGGCAGCCAAAGTTGGTGGTGGCAAGGAATGTCTAATCACGGTGTATGTAAGTGACCATTTTCGTTCTAGTGTAGGCAATGTTTGCACGCGGCTAACCACCCCTTGCCTTATGGGGCATAGGGCAGGAGCAATCAGTGTACACCTGTGACATCATGAACACCACAAAACGAGGGTAAACCCCTGACCGTCAGCGGTGCTTCTCTCGACGGCAATCCTCCCTATACATTGTACTAGGACGCCAATACCTAACTCTGGGATCAGTTTGAGATGTGTGATTGAGGAGTGGGCGAGTGGTTGTTATGATCAATTGAGTGGCTATTAAAGGGAATTAGTTATAGACAATTTAAGGATCAGTCAACCATGCAGGCACTCTCCAATCATACAAACTACCTCTATAATCAATGCACTCAGAGGATTAGAGAAAGAGGCAGAACAATGGCAGCTCTACCTTACGTACACTTTGTATAGTGTGGATGGACCGGGGGAGGGAGGGTTTCTAATCGGATTTGAACTGCCAAAAATATAGCTCTAGATGTGCCTTATTGGTCTAGTAGTAGTAGTTCAGGGTGCACCTTGTATGCGGGTTGTGCCTCATATGCGAGGTATAACGGTATGTATGAGCGGACAAGGGCATTTCTTGAAAACTGATGGGACCTGTTAAAACAGCATGCTTCATCATCATTCCAAAGGGGCCAGTCGACCAGTCTCTATTCTTAATCAAAAACTCGTGAGGATTAAATGTCATAAAAATTAAACTTATGAAACAAGATTTGTAGTTTTTTTAACATGTTCATTTTATTATTTAAAACAGACGAAGTGGGAATGAAAAGTAACAAATGTCAAAAACAGAAACAGCAATTATATCATGAGAACACAATCTATTTCAAAGTAATTGCAAAAGTAGACACTAATCAACTTGACGAGGTCCCGATAAGGGAAAAGATCTATAGTGGTCATTGAATAACAGAGAACACAGAAACGTTTCTTTCAATCAAGTTAGCTTACTACCGATAATTTAAACATACATCACAAAGTATACTTATACAACAAAAATATACCCAACTGTATATTAGTATCACTATAACTAAATATTGGCCATGTTAAAAGCTGTATTAATGTCATGTATGGCCAATTTAGCCACCAGGGCTCGAGGCGGAATTTCCCATATACATACGTACATATTAAACTGTAGCTGTTTCAACGGACCTGAAATTAGGATATAGGTCATCTAGAACAGCCATCAACAATCTATTACAACATGACTTACAGTTGGAATGAGGGGCAGCATTATATTTCTAGAAAGATACCATGCAGTCATGTGTACGTTTGAGGTGGTTCAGATTTATATACAGACAGACATATGTATTATATCTACAGTTACATGAGAGTCAGTGTGGTGTACATGTACAGTTTACACCACCACAGTATTCACATGATTATCATAATGTTGTCATCAATAGTAAAAATAGAACATCTGGACAGGGCTGGGTCAGTCTGTAGCACAACAGGCATTCCTTTTCTGTTGTATCATTGAATTACTACTTCCTATAGACAAGGGGTAATCTCATTCCACAATCGTTCAAAAGGCAAACACTATCAGATCACCTGCTTACACATTTATACAACCCTATGTTTACTTTTTTATTCTATATAGATTTGTGACCTTTAGCCTATGTCAATACCTAAAGTGGTTCTTTTTTCAGTAGTTTTTAATATAATATATTACAACTATTTACGGCTTGGATATTGATATTTACCCGAAAAAAATGTGGTTTAGAACTGAATAGAATTAATTATCTGCACACCTGAATATACCAGTACTTGAAACACTTCCATTCTGATCAATAAGGTCTGCAACAAAAACTTGTCTACATGAAAGTGCACGGTTTGGTTTGTCAAAAGCTGCAATGCAAAAAAAAAGAGGATGTACACTATGTCGCATACAATTCTTTGCTCTGAAGCCGAAGCAACTATCTTAATTTTACATATATGTTCAACTACATGTTATGTCGTTATTCGGTCTAATAGCTAATGATGCTACCTATGAGCACATAAAACACACAAGAAATAAAAATATCAGAAACTGCCCTATATTAAATGTCACACTGTTACATCAGAAAGCTAATGTGCGTGGCTATTGGGACTGGATGATACAAATATTATACAGATATTGAGAACTCTATCCATCTATCTCTATTACAATGTAGGTTTTTCTGTTTTGCACGAACACGGGACTGTATACCTAAGCATCAGTCATGGAATAAAACAACACACTACAATGAGACAATCTCTCTGTTCAAAGTAAATTACAGATTACTTGCCCTCATTCATCAATTTATGAACACATTTCTATCAAATTGACAATGACCGGGTCTGAGTGGACTTCACTGCAGATTTAATAGATCATGATAACGATGATGTCAAAGCTTATCACAGATAGAAAAGAAAACCTTTCCATTTCATACTCTCAGTTCAATGTCTACCTCTGCTTCTCGCAATCTTGGCATACCTGTACTTGCAATATATGAATGTGAATTTTAGACATTTTCACAACTGAGAAACAAACCATGCCATTAAAAAGGTAGACCATATGGCATGCATCTAAATATCTAGGGTAGGTAGGTCGTCTTTTTTTTATATTCATCTATTACTCAGGCATCAAAGGTACAAAGAAATCTTTCTTTCAGAATCTAATAAAAATATGCCAGCTGTGTTTTTCTAGGTAGGACACCTGAGACACACTTGTTTGTGGGGTTCCACTGTTAAAAAAACACTGAAACTAACGGGGATAATCAAGAATTATGCATATCAGGTGCAACAATCATGTTCACAAGAGTTCACCGTATGTATACGTGGATAAATTGTCATACAGAGACATGGTAGCTTGAATCTCTGGTTGTTTCACCTTTTCCCTCACACACTTGTTATACAATAGTTACATCCATGCTGATGGGCAGTTGTTACACCTATATATTTTGAAGACAAATCACTGGTTTCACAGCACCTGAATCAGGAAGCATTAATTTTACGGCAGTAAATACTCTCATTCTTTTTACCATGTATGTGTCAGAGAATTGACCAAAGTGATACTCAAAAGTATGGCCAACATTATCAACTAACAGATTTTGGATGCGATGAAATCTTAATACTGTTTACATCATATATCCCAAATGGTATGTTACCTTGATTGTCAAATACAAAAGGGTGAACAAGAGTCTGTAATCAATACATCATCAGACTATAAGAATGCTTAAGGTGTGATTAGTGACAACAACACAGCATTATTTCACATTCATACCTTTCAGCTCCACTCATATCTAGTCAGTAATCACATAACCCAGCAACAGAGCCGCATCAACCATCTTGACCATCCGTATTCCCTACATAATATCCAGTCTCTGATTAGACTTAATCCATAAGTGTTCATCCCACTCGGACTATAGGTACATGCCATTTATCAAATAGTCTGCTTCATTAGAGTTGAGAGGCCGGCCTCGCCTTAATCTGCGTTTTACCATTCTCAAGCGGCAACCAACAAAGATGAGCAGGAGGGCAGTGACGGCCAGTCCCATGGCCAGTACTACTACTGCCATCCGGTTAGAAGCCTTAGATGGCCGCTCAGCCTCAGCATCATTCAGCAGATTATCGGCCACATGACCTGCTACCACACCCCCACTGATAGCAGGTTTCCGCTTGCTGGGGGGCAGGCTTGTAGAGCCAGCCTGCTCTGTTGCTGCTACCGCTGTCACTGCTGCTGCCTTGGTGGTTGGCTGGTGAGATGGTGCTTTGGTTGTCACCTGTGCAGGAAGTGGCAGTGCCGGTAATTGGGTACTGCGTACTGGGGCTGGGTGGTACTTGTTGTTCACACCCACGTTACTGTGGGGCTTTGGATGGGCACGGTCACCAGGGTGCTGGACGTCACCACCATCAGCTGGAGACATGCTGCCCGGGCTGGGCTTATTCCCTTCTGGTCTGGATAAAGGCCGACCCTGGGCGTTACCTATGTGGGCGGGAAGAAAGAAAAAGTTAGGGACATGCATTGGTAAACCGCTCTCATAATTATAATCAATGACGAATCATGTGAGCTGAATCAAACTTTGTGAAATATTTCCCAAATTTCAGATATTATTCTAATACATTGTATATGCACTGCACCACCCTTTACTTATTAATAGTAATTCATGGCTCTTTTTTTATATTGGTTTTCTGCTACAACTCTATCCTCATTCCTTTGGTGGTACAATGGAAAGTTAAACATGGATTGTCTAGATGACTTACACATTAAGCTTAGGAAAATGCATTGCATCATGTTATGTATAAACCGTATCATGACTGTTGGCGTTAATCTTAAATGTACAAGCATCATTACAGACTTAATATTAATATGGTTAGGGCATTTTGACTGCAGGTGAAAATCAAAATACAAAGTGCAAGGAAGATATAAGTGTTAGAATGATAGCGGTGTTCACCCATGCCATTATGTGAGAGTTGTGGTCCACGTGCAGGCTGCAGGCCGCCGTCCTGCACTCTGCCTCGTGGACCTGCTCCTCCTCCCTGACGGCCTGCAGCAACCTGCCGGCCTCTTCCCTGCTGTACACCTGCACCCTGCATGCCTGCACCCTGCATACCTGCACCCTGTGTACCTCCACCCTGTGTACCTCCGCCCTGCATGCCTGCCCCTGCTGTGTCTGTATTCCGCATGCCTGCTCCTTGTCTGGGTCTTTGGATGCCTGTGAGCGATGAGCCCTGACCACGTGCAAGCCCTGCCACCACAAGCAATTCAACTTTTTGAGACGAGGCATCCAGTTTTTGTTTTCACACACACAGCTGATGTTTATACAATGCGTCACAACAAGTTGAGGTTTCCACTTAAATGTTAGTGCATGCAGGAGTGTAAGTCAGGACCATGAAACAATTTTGAAAACAAGGAAGCCGATAAGTGAAGTCACCATTGTCATAGAGATACATATACCTCCATGCCATTGTGTAACTGGCAATGTATTGAAGACTTACATCCCTCTATGCCTTAATTTGTAATAGGTTAAATCATGCCCCATTCCTTTAGGAAGGGCATTTCGCTATGTTAATCTATCACATCACTACAGGTATCACATAAAACCCTACTGGGTGTGAATAAAGATCTTATGCAAACACATGTATTAGCTAATGGGGAGGAAAAAGAGTTCAATAAAATGAAATTTGCACTGCCTCTAACCAAAACAGGTCTGCAAAAGGTACCTGTTCATTTCGATACAGAAACTTTATGGAAATGACACCTAGCACACGACAGACACATGGGTAATTGACCAATATTCAATACCTGGGTTACTGACGCCTGGGCTTGGAGACTTTGAGTTGCCACCTAGAATGACAAGTAGGATGAGTCTGAGAAAATGATTTAAGTTATGATGAGTGGTGTTATCCTATCCAGCCAGGACTTCCTCCTCCATGGGACGCTTTAATGCCCAGGCTTCTTTTCAAATCAGAGAGTCACAATCTCATTCAACTTTTGGAAAGTTCAAGCTTACAGTGAGGTACTTTCAACTACAACAGAGCCAGGAAATAGTTAACAAATGTTTATACCATATGTATCTACAAGTGTGTACATGTATGCCTTCTTTTGAATTCAGAGCCAATGCCTGGAAATCTATCATTAACATGGTGACTGCATGGCACCAGCGCCAATAGGTCTACTGCATTAATCTGGCTAATCTAAATGACACATTTCTAATGAAAATCTATATTCTAGGCAACCTGTTGATTATAGTAACTGTGCTGAGGGTGTTAATGATTACACACAGCTATAGCATGTATTGCTATTATTCTAGATGTGCACAACTGACTAAAAAGACGAAAAGTGAAAGTAAAGGTAAATTGACTGTGGTATGTGTCGTTCACAGCAGCTATTGAAAGCATACACACTGGGTGGAGGCTTGCGGTAGCCTCAGGCTAGAGGGCGGTTTCAAAAGCAGGCATATGAACACGAGGCCTATCAATGTGCTTTACACCAACTCAAGTCACAACAACAGCAATATTAGCCGCCAACAACATGGCAACATCCTGGATCGCCTCCCTGGGCCTTCCAAATGACCAATCTGGTTTTATTACAATCCTGGCTTGCATCAACATGTATATAACTTTCTATTTTATCTATCACTGTCCCAGTCTTGATGTCTTTATGTTCAGTGGTTTGCATATCAAAATTCTTTAGGCCACACCAAAAAAAAAAAGTTGGTCTACGGATTTTGGTTTTGAAAAAATGGTGCGAGCGAGCAATTTTTTTTATTTTTTTTTTAAGAATTTTTTTTATGTCCAATGGATTCCTTGCTGGTAAAGTGAGGCGAGCAAAAGAAATTTGTTAAAAAAAAAATTGCCAAACATCACTAAGAGAAAACTTGTAGAAAGTGAAGCGAGCGAAATCCGTAGACAAGATTTTTTTTCAAAGAAAAAAAAATTTGTATTTCCGAAAATATGGAGAGGGAAATCCGTAGACCAACTTATTTTTTTTGGTGTGGCCTTACAATTTCCCTCAAACCCAAACCTACATAGTAATTTTGTAGCGCAAATCACAAGCCAAGTATGTAACTAATGGTCTGGTCCATAGATTACGAAATTGGGAGGTCCAGTTGAGGCATCCACTTGAGCACTCTGCCAACCAATTTTCAAAGAATGACGATTCACACTCAAAGTGTAGCTCACCAAAGTGACTCTTGCTGCTGTACAATGAAACTTAAACATATGAAACTGAAAGTGACCTAGCGGTCAATCCGAATCCATCTTGTGGTCACTCTTGGTGCATCCTGATCACAACTGACATTGTTAGCCTTGGATAAGAAATTAAATTTTACCTTCAACGAAAAGAGATATTCACAAAAATTGTCATGTGAAATGAGCCTTCATTCATGGAGGACATTTGGGACAAACATAACCACAAAGAAGTAGCAGCAAAATGTATCACAAAGATGTTGTGATGAGATAATATGTCACATGACAACGAGTAGATGACAACTGGCAGATACAACAGCTCGTGCGGAGAGGTGCACCGCTCGGTTCACGCGCCTCAGTTAGTAACAATATGGACTGAATGGAAACCATGTGCATGAGAGATGATCAGAAACACTCAAAACCAGGACTGCAAACAGAATAAAAGAGTTAATGAAATGACAGAGTAGTTGTAATGTTTACATACTTATGTTACCAAAGACCTTGACGAAACCTACTTTTAATTTGACATGTCCTACAAATCATCCTAACTTCAGCCGTAAATTTGTAACATGTAGGTCAATTGCCTGCCTAGGATGTTATAACTACTAGTAATCCACTATTTCGAAAGTCCCCTTAAAGAAATTCACTGTTGAGAAGAGTTTCCCTAGGTTGTGGTTATTACCTGACAGTTTTGCTTAATCTCAACAGCCTTGAATAACTTATCATCCTAGGGTATTTTATTTTCATCTACAACTTTGGACCCAGGTCAAGGTTTTTGATAAGGCCATATGTCTTGTGAAACATCATTTGTGGCATCATAGTATAATGTTTCACGATGAAAGGCATGCATGAAAGGACGAGACAAGAGGACTACCAGTCCACGGTCGATAGTTGGAGGCAGAATCATAATAGTCCCAGAAGGAGCCATCGCCCTCCGACCCTGTGACGTCACTTCTGCTGGGCTCGGCCCCACCACGTGATCCTGAAGGATGGGACGCGGGTAAACGGAGAAATGCCAATAAGAAGGCAGTAATAGTTAGCGTTAAGGGAGAGACCATGTTACCTTTCTCAACCCTCAAAAAAACAATGCCCATAAAGAATTTTATCTTTTTGAACAATGTCTGAAATTATCAGAAAACATCTATTACTACTGAGTGTTGTTATAATTTCAATATTGAGAGAAATTAAGGATATTTTATGATTAATACCAGATCTACCACTCACTGATCACTGAATACATTTGTGTATGAGGAAATAAATCCAATTTTCTAAATTTACCCTTCAGAATGCCTTTGGAAATCGCACCCAAAATTCGGAATTCCGTGAAATGTAAGAAAAGTGGCACCTTGATATAGTGGGCGATATTAGCCGTTATTGGTGAAATAGATTTCTTATAAGAGACTTATCTAGAACAAATTTAGGAGCCAACATTACCCTGTTCATACTCTTATCCCACGAAAACCCCAAAATGAACACACGAGATATATGCACACACCATGAGGGCCATTGGCAAAATAAAATCGAATTCAGCTATATTCAGAGGAGAAATTACGGTAACTGATCTATCTCAATATTAAACCTAGGGTTGAGGAAACATAACAAAGTTACATGTAGTCGCATTCTGGCAGTGTTGGGTGGTATGTGCTAAAGTAGATGCATGTTCATTTATAAACATTCTTTGGTTGTGTTTCTTACTGGTGGTTCAGTCCCAGACTGACAGTGAATACCAGAATACCAGTAATTTGGCAGATCGATCCTGACAGATTTCAACTTACAAATGTCTCTTTGAATACCACATGCATTATACACTCAGCCACTGTGAGACACACATGCCTTTGCATTGATAGTCTACAAATAGTTGTGAGAAAGGAGTGAGTGAATATTGTATGCGTTAAGAGTGTCCCAGGTTCATACTCTGTGATGTTTATAATCTGGTTTACATATCTATACTATCCAGATATACTAAAGACGTATACAGTTGTGCAAATGAAGCAACCAAATACAGGTGTGTAGGTCCAGCTTTTGGTGATTAGATTTGTCGAATGAATATAAAGAAAGTCTGAATTTGCAATTTAATAGTACATGTATGTTCATAGAGTCTCAAAATCTGAACTCAATCGAGAAGTTTTGTTTTAGATTTAGAACTGTGATATCAAACTCCACACACCGGTATTCTATTTGGATGTGATAGGCAGACAGCTGGCATAAGATAAATACCAGGATCAAAGTAGTTATAATCCATACTACTGGATGGTTGATAGTCTCTGAGGTTGTTTCTATAGGGTTGTTGCAAAGGCTCACTATCTACGTAATCATCTGCCCTTCGGCCACCCGGACCAAAATGCAGTAGAAATGCAGCACTAAAGCAGCTGGGAAACAGTGTGGTGTGACAGTAGTGATTCAGTGTGAAAGCAGCATCAGAAACAGTATTGTATCAGCATCTACTGTCATTCTACTGCTCAGCACCACAAAACTTGCAGCAGTGGTACAGTAGTAGAACAGTAGTATTAGCAGCATGCAAGCAGTATCGAATCAGTTGTCCCAATTATGTAAATTAGATGGCAGCATTTGAACAGTATCTACTTATTTAATGCTGCATGACCATATATGGGGTTGGGGCAGTGTTCAATCAGCACTACTGAATGGCTGCTGCTATAGCAGTAGTTGAGCAGTAGATCATACTGAAAACTACTGCTGGGGGCAGGTAGAAGCATAAAAGAAGCAGCTGCTGTTCTAGTACTGGCACTACCAATGCCTCTCTAGGTGGTCCTTGCTGGATTTGAACTTGGGATCTTCTGATTACTCTACCAACGCATTAGCCCCCTGAGCCACCGCCCCATCAGCTATTTGGAGCGGTTACTACTTCCTAGTAGTGCATGCAAATCATGTAGGAGGGGGCTAGGGCAGTATTGATTCAGTAGTACTGGGTAACTCTTACCATAGCAAAAGGGTAAGAGTAGACATATCTATAGAGTGCTGCTATAATATAATGCCTTTCGGTTTACTGATGTTAAGGTGATGAGACAAGCACTTTGCAATTATCAATGATACATGGATACTATGTAAAAAAAAAAAATGATGGGGACCAAAAGATTCAGTATATTTGTACCCTAAATAAAGTCAGTGAGTAATTCCTCACTTTCATACACCCCAACATCTATGTGTATCCATTACTGGCACTGAATAAGATATTCATATGCAAAGGGGTGAAGTATGCTTGTCTCCACAAACACTGGATAGTTTCATTATTACATTACTGAATCTTTTGATTGCTGTTCACAACCATACTGACATTCCCACTATGGACTGTCTTAGAGGCATCAGGTAAATAATCCAAGAATGGACAGAGTCATACCAGTAGATGGTCAGTAGACTACTGCATCTATGCTGCTGCACAGAGTGTATAATTTCTGGAATCTAATAACATTCAGTTGAGAGTCAGTAGACTACTGATTCTAGTCTGAAATGCAGTGCATATTCAGTTGATAGTCAGTACACTACTGAGTGTAGACTGAAAATGCAGTGTGGAGTCAGCTGTTTCGGAAGTATTTCAGCAGTACCTACTGCAATATGCAGTTGTTGATCAGCATATTCTCAGTAGCCACTGATAGGAGAAGTAGATACTGCCTTCTGGTCCGGGCATCCACATCACTATCTATGTAATCACCGCCATCTTCAAATGGGTAGTTAGCTAAACATATTTGTTATAAAAGATGAAATTTTCAAGTTTTTACAACCATATTGTGACTCTATACAAGGATTCACCAATTCCACATGCAAAAGACATTACCTTCCTTTAAAATGGTTAGGGCACTATTTCTGCAGTACCCAATCAATGCATGTTCTTAGAGATATCAATAGAGCTATTAGTTCAGACAGCAACTACGAATGGGAGTTGTAGGGGCATCTTGAATATAAATACTTCAGCTTGTCATAGTTCCAACAAAAGAACTTCAGTCTAAAGGGAGAAAACATTGGTACAGAAACATCACTGAGAGAAACGAAAAATGTAGGTAGAGGAAGACATACAACTGCTTTCTCTCACATAAAGATAACGTTCATTAGTCAAAGCAAAGTGATCATTAGACGAGTGTTATGGGGTAGAAAATTGAAGGTAACTGTGATGTACAGTTGATCTTAGTGTTAACTCCTAGGTTAGTGCCGTCTTGGATAGCTAGTTATACCTTACCTAGCCTGGTTAATAGTGCATGGGCATGTTAAACTACATGCTCACATCTAAGAGCTTCACTTGACCTGGTGACCTACCTGTGACCTTGTCATGGCCGTGGAGTATCTCCTCCAGTAACTGGGCAAGTTCATCTAGATTCTCATCTACAACATCAGCCAACACCACGAACAACATCAGTAACATAAACCAAAATAAAGTGTGATCAAATAGGGGTAGGTCCAGAGAAAAGACCTAGTGTAAAATGCTGTGAAATATACGGTAGTTTCTAGAAAGGAATGTAAAACAAAATATCCATTGAATACTTAATATACATGTACACTTATGCGAACATGATACACATACAAAATGACAAAAGTAAAAAAAAAAGAGATAATGATGCTTGCTTAATAGAGGAAAAAAACACAATAATATATGCAGATATGACTGGAAGGGAAAAAAATGGTACAGTGTCATGCCAGGTGCTGAAAGGCATGCATTTGTTGAGAGGACACAGTAGAAGGGCCACATACTGAAAATTAGACAACATCCATGAAGAACGATAAATACATGAATAATGATCCCACCTGGGTATACGTGAATGACTCCTGATGCCTCTATGGCGTCTATAAATTTACCTTGTTGTGAGCACTAAGGTGTCATACACTCTGACCTCCTATTGAGCTGGTCTACACCACGTACACTATACTCCTGTACTTGTATCATAAATATTTCTATACCATCACGTGTGGGCTCTACTATATTGGGGAACATCAATGGTACATTATCAATTATCAGGAAAAGATGAAAAATTGAACGAAATGAAAAGGTTTTGGTGGATAAAGTAGCTGATCTCTTGATTAGCGATCACCTTCAAGTGATTAGCGATCACCTTCAAGTGAATGTTAACTTCTCATGTAAATCAGGCGAATAACCTAACCCTCGAGTATATTCCCACTAAGAAGTAGATGCTTATAGCTAATACAACAGAAGGGTTCTGGTTGTGTTTAGTTTAAAAAGTTCAAAGCATAGGCATGGAAGCAACCTGATCTCAACTCAAGTTTCTTATTGATGAATCCCTTCCTGATGTAGTAGGCTTTTGGCATAGCAGCCACCTGAACTATCAGTATACATATGCATGATATTGGTATGGCAGAAAATAGCTCTAGAAATCTTCTCAAAAAAAAAAAAGATCATAGTACCGATAGATGCCATTGTTATGTAGTAAGGAACTGGGTGAGTCAGGTTTTGATGGTTAATATGGGTGTAGTTAGTAAAGGATAGTTATTTACCTGAGGGCTCAGCGGCGTACTGATAGTCATAATCTGTGTGAGTGTTGGCGTTAGCCGCAGGGTCTGGGTCGGCGTATGCATACAGCTGGTCATAACCTGGGTATGACTGGGGGTAGGAGTTAGTATCATAGCCACCATAAGCCAAGTTAGCACGACCCCTGTCTCCACCACCACCATAACTGTCAGCACCCAGCCCTGATTGTCCAGGCTTCAGGTAAGCATCTCCCGCCTGCCCTAGCCAGGATCCCCGGCCGACGTCACCAAGCCCTGCCCTACCCTGCCCCGTCTGTGCATCATAACCTCCTGTTCTCTGTCGTCCTGCAGTTCCACCAGTCAGTGGGATCCCTGCGACCGTCCTGTCTCCTGCCACACTACCCCCAGATGGCTGATCATCAGACAAGATGAAGCCACCATCACTGTAGTTTATCTTGCCACTCGGCCTCTGGTTCTGCTGCTGCGGTTGCCTGTTAACACCTTCGTCTTGACCTTGTGGAGGTGAAATGAGACGTCCAGTTGTTCTGTCAACCTCACCATAACCCCCTAATTGGGTGCCGCCACCACCAGCAGTGTCCCCGGGTCTGGAGGCTGGTGGATGGGGAGTGGCCGCTGGATGGAAGTCATCTGTGGGAGGGATGGGTTTGTTCATGTGTCCTGCATGAACAGCTATGGGAGGGGAAGTTTCCAACTGCTGTGAAGTTTCCTGATGCTTCTGTGGTTGTTGCTGCTGTGGTTGCTGAGGTCTCTGTGGCTGTGACACTGCATCCACCCTGCTATAGCTACCCCGACCGGAGGGGTAGTCCACCTCACGACCTCCACCTGCTGGTGCTACAGCCTGCTGACCAGATACCTGCTGATAGCCCCCCTTCTGTGGAATACCCTGCTGAGGAAGGCCCTGCCGTGGAAGATCCACCTGTTGTTGACTGCCCTGTTGTTGCGGCTGCTGTTGCTGCGGCTGCTGTGACTGTACAGGGACTACCTGGCCCTGTACTCCTCCACCATTTTGCCTTTGTCCACCCCCAGCAGTTTGGCCAGAATTTGCCACATGGGATGGCACCTGTACTGGCACCTGAGGTTGCATTGCTTTTTTTGGAGCGACTGGCACCTGGGAACCTTGCGGTTGCTGCACCTGTTGAGCATTTTGTTGTAGTGTCTGTGGTTGTTGTTGTTGCTGCTGTTGTTGTTGTTGTTGCTGCTGTAATAGTTGTTGTTGATGCTGTTGCTGTAATAGCTGTTGTTGTTGCTGCTGTAATTGTTGTTGTTGCTGATATTCCTGCTGTATTGGTACAGGTTGTTGTTGCAGGGTAGCTAGGTCATGAGCCAGGTTTGGTGGCTGACCCAGGTACCCCTTCTGTAAGCTTTGTCTACTGTTGGCTCCACCAGCACCTTGTGGCAGAGAGGGGGCACCCTGCTGTTGCTGCTGTTGTACAGGGAGCTGACCAGCAGCCTGCTGTTGGCCTTGTTGTACTGGTATCAACACCTGCTGCTGAGGAGGTATCTGTGGCAGCTGTTGGAGCTGCTGATTGTAACCATAAGGACTCTGTGCTTGTTGTTGTGGACCATTGCCATAGAGTTGTTGTGGATTTAGCATGGCAGGGATGTAGCCTGAGTTGAGAAGCTGTTGCTGCTGTTGTTGAAGAAGCCATGCTTGTTGCTGCTGTTTGTCGACGTAGCCCTGTGTATCTAAAGCACCGCCACCACCAGCCAGAACTAAAAGTAAGGAGGGAGAGAGGAGGGCGAGAGTTATGGTTAGTGATAGCAAGCCAAACCACAGCTGTTATGAGAATAGTTAGATAGAAGCAAGGTTTCTTATCTTAGCATGCCTCTGTGTAGAAATCTACGTTTGCTTAAATAAGGAATTTTCATGAAGTTAAATTTAGAAATTCTTATTACAAAAGGGGGTGCAATTCAAGCATTAACGAGCTAGAATGGGTTAATAATATTCTCCATGAAAGGCGTTTCAGATCAGAATGGAAATGGGACCAGATCAACTAAGTTAAATAGGCGTGCTCAGGATAAAATCACTTTGAGACAATCAACAAAGTGTTAAAAATTGCCATTTCAAATTGTGAGTAACATAATTCCATCGACATAAACCTAATTCACACCCTAGTTAAGGCTCAACACAACCATTTTTTATTGTTTTGATTTGAATCTAGGGTAAAGTCATTATTAAACCATATTACCAAAGAGGAAATATCCATTAGGTGTATTGTACTGTATGTGAACGTGGCGTGATTATACAACATAGGAGCAATGGGGACAATAGCCAATTCCCCCCCCCCCCGCCCAATGCCCCTCCATGAGTGAAAAGTGATAGCATGCTAACGCACTAAGTGATATCCATGCCTTGGTAGCACTGTGGTGGTTCTGTAATTGCATTGTTCCACTTAGAGCAGTAAAAATACTGGATATTGGGTGTAATCAAGCCTCAAACTGCAAACCCACATTTGATGATCGTGGAAGGCGATGAGTGAGGTAACTTTACCCTATAGTCTTTTTTTTCATATCACATGCAGTGATAACAGCATTTCTACAAAGATACACATCTGCAAATAGAAAACGGGACACCCTTTGAACTGTTATTTCAAGAGAGGATAGGATGCAGAAGTAGTGATTGTGTACGTGAAGCTCACTCATATTGATATGTGGACTTATTCTTGTTTTGATTCAGTACCACATAACGTTATCTTTTGAAATCAATGCTGACCAATCATATCCTGTCAAAGATTGGCATTTGAACCTCGGTAATTTCAAATCGTCACCTCAATGAAATAAGGTTGTCACTGTATCTGGGTCAACAAGGTAAAAGGTACCTCAATCACAAAGGATGCTTTTACCTTGTTGACCGAGATGTAGTCACAACGCTGTTGCAGTGAGGCGACAAAGTTCTGCTGGTTGCATTTTCCTTGTTATGTAATTGACCTTCGAGAAGTTACAAAATATAAATCCACGTATCAACGTTCTAAATAGCTATGATTTTCAAACAGCTGTCAAAGGAGAAATACCCGGATCAAAGTAGTTATAGTTCATCCAATTTTCTCTCTGGTGGTCTCGGAAGTTGTTATCAACGTAGGGGTGCCGCCTAGCGTCACTAGCTATGTAATCATCTTCCCTTTGTTCACCTGTGTCGCTATCTATGGTATCATTGTAATCTTCATTTTGGTCGCCTGTCAAATACGTATTACAATAAATAATGTTAACTGAACATACATAACTTCAAATGACATCCATTTATTTGCTTGTGTTGACATCCAAAATTAGAATGAACCAACCTCACACAATATCATATTTGTATCTTTCGGCATCTTCTCAGAAACAAAGTCTTAGTTACGTGAGTCAGCAAAGCGTCAATATAATGGCACTTCAAACAATCAAATTACAGTGCATTTTAAAACTTGCAAATGTATCTTTATGGTAAGAAATCTTAATTTAAGTGCACATCCCAATCCCACATGTGATATATACATGTGCATGTAACAACGAATCCAACCCAAATTTCACCATTGATATGGACTCTGGGAGTGCATGCACTTTCTGGAGACATCTTGTGCTGTGAATTTAAAAGCTCTCCTCACACAAAGCAGCACATAGAGTACGAGCACTTTGTTAGGGGTGAGAGGAAGTGTCCATCCCCTAACGGCCTCCTAATTTACACGGCCGGAGGCCAAACGCCTCCCGGGACCGATGAATAGCCCCGGCTTATCAATCCCTGCGTACAGAGTATGCCAATTCTACATAGCTCCCTATCAGAAGGCAGTTATAGTGTGCAATAAAACTATATGGACTGTTCTGTGTTCTATAGCTGTGACATACATTCTGGGCATTTTCTCACTAGAGTAGCCATGGGTATTACTGGCACCTTAAGGGCATTTCGTCCCTGGTGACTTTAAAATTAATATTTTTTTTCAAATTTCTTTTTACATGTGGATAACAGAAGGTCTTTTACACATTACCCATGGGGTATGAGAGAAAATTGACTGCAATATATTTAAATGATTGAACATTATTTAACTATACATTTTGTGGGTATTACTGGCACATGTGTGGGTATTACTGGCATAGATGAATGTATTACTGGCACCCCTAGCTTTAGCTATTGTAAAGCCATCTTATGAGGCACCTGAGTTATAACTACTATAAAGGGGATCGGCGAATCTATTTTTACATCTGGATTGAGATAAAGATAGCCCAAATACTTTTAAAAATAGTTGCTTATGTCATCCAAAGGTATCAGTTGTTGTTGGATATTCTGAAAACTGTCTATATCAAAATTCTTCTTCACACAACTGATTTCATGATACCAATGCAAGAAACAGTGAAGACAAAGATTGATTATAGTTGAGAGGGGAGCTTTTGAGTTACATTGATCAGCCTGCATATATGTAATGCCCATAGTCTCAATCATGAGAGGGGATTAGGCACAGGCATCATACAATATCAATTGCACACCAACCTGCTCATAGCTGTGATTATAAGACAGCTGTTTTGCATCTATTCAAGAAACCAAACATATTCTTGGTTTTGACTGTAGGAATATAGTGATGAGAGATGTGGTTGGACAGGGATGTTTTCTTGCTGTGAATCTATTCAGGGGCGTAGGAAGCAAATTTTTATTGGGGGGGGGGCCTAGGTGTCTCGGTTGAGGGGGCCTGCTATATTTTCATATAGGCTTATATAGGGAACCTCCTCATTATTGGGGGGGCCCAGGCCCCCTTGCCCCCCCCCCTTTTCCTACACCCGTGCTATTCCCCAGTCTTTATTTGGTAATAGATGCACACCTGCCACCCCCTTTCTGCATGCCTCATCCCTTCAGTACCCTATATCTACAGAACAAAACAAGAGTGTATATGAAGAACCTTGATAATCTATGAAATATGTACAGTCCAGTGACAAATGGAGAGGAAACATGTAATATGTTCCCTGAAATAATGTCAACTACATAGCAGAATGATAGGGTGCCAGTAATACAAACGACTGAGCAGATCGGTTGTTATTACTGGCACCCCCTATCAAATCCACCATTATTGACATAAATTTCAAAATGACTGTTTTTGGAGGTAAATGACATTCTTGGGTATGGGAAATATCCCTAAAGTTGTTCTGAGATTCATTTTGAATAGGGTAAACAGTAGCATCAAGTTGAGCACAAAGTTAGCAAATCCCATAAAACCTCATTTCTGCTGGTTGGTGAATCAGCAACTGCAAAATCAATGGGAAATATCATGACCTTCAAACCTGATTTTCTCACTATTCTTCACATAGGCTAGGAGAGAAAGGTTTAAAGAATGGGCTCGAAGTGAAAAAATATTCAAAAACTCATTTGCATGTTGCTAAATCTGCTACACAATGCTAGGGTGCCAGTAATACCCCCCCCCCCCCTGCCAGTAATACCCACGGCTACTCTACCCCAGAAATCCCCTTTCGTCGATATCGTAAAGCTGCCTTCATTGTCCTGCCTTGTATTTCATGTGCACACAAATGTGATTTGAGATGATGTGAAGTTATATCACATTATCTGTGGTAGAAAATACTTTAGACAATCTTGCTAAGATGGCGCTTGACATAGCAAAGGGGCAGAAGGGTCCAACAACCTCCAACCCCGGTATGTCTTAGATATCTCTACCATCGGAAGTACCATGCTCCCTGAAATCACTCATGCCTCTACCTCTGCAAAGGTCAGATAGACGTTGGATGTAATATTCAAGTAGCCCACTCATGTACACCTTTACCTTCCGACAAAAGCAATCAACATACCATATTCAATATAACAGGGCCATGGTGAATTTGCATACAGAAGCTAGGAGAGGAGTTTAGGAGCAATACTGATTAGAGGACCATTTTATGTCAGTTATAATGTGGTATCAACCGAGCACCTGCATTCGGAAAGGGTAGGGATAACAGCCCATGGAACATATGGGGTAATCAATAGATTATATATATTACCCTTTTTCTTTATTATTCGGCACTTGCTTATGCTGGAATGTAGAAATGTACTTAAAATTATATACACGTATCTATATGATATTCATTTATGATAACTTATTACACTTCTTTATAATAAACAAGAGTACATGTGACAATAGTGAAAAGAAATATGAAAATGTAGACAGTAAACATCAAGAAAACCAATATGTCACACGAGACATAGAATGATTGACAAAATCATTATCTAAAAACAATATTTATGGGCATGTGTAAAAGGCAAGTTGAAAGTCAAATGCATGGGGTCGACCATGATGTTAGTAGTTGTATTGTGGAATAAACAACGATTACATACAAAGACTAAAATGGCTACGGGCTAAATGCATTGTGCTGCCACCACATAGATTATTTGGTAAGTACTGTACCTTGACGTAATGTCAGTGACGTCTAAATGGATGTACATAATTTATTCAGACCTTCTCCATGACATCATGACGACAGTACCTTTATCATTAAGAGCTAGGTTGGGGGTAGGGTTATTGGATAAGAGGTGTACTGTGTGAAAGTATACCAGCCATCGCGGTGGTAATTCTGTGTGACTGATCACAAATAGCGGGACTGAATATGTCAGGGCACCAGATCTCTCGATAAATGCACAAACTCCCATAGTTTACCCTTTTCCAGCAGCACTGGCAAATATACTCGTTAAGACTGAAATATGCCTACCAATGGGCATGGTGCATTAATACACTATTTCCCCTTGAGGTCTTAACTATGATGTGAACTGCCGTGGGATGATGTCAAGAGAAAACCTCTAACATATTCTTGCAATGGTTACAGTAGTGTACAGCTCAGTGATCTGCTCATGGATACAGTAAACCTGGAACTATATAGTCGGAGCTGGCTGCAGGAGCTTTGTCAGGGTCATATCCTGCTGGACGCTACGTAAAAAAAAAAAACGTCAATGGTACTACAGCTTACATACTTAATACCCCACTCCGATTCCTGCCGCTCAGGAGAATTTTAGCGACATGCAATATCCTGCACCTGTCATCAAAAAGGTGCCAGTGGGGCTTTGGTGCTGAAGCGAGCACTCAGTGCATAGCATTATGCTTATATTACCATCAGGGGCTTCAGGGAGAGGGGATTGACATTAAAGGTTGGTCACGTATCTAAGTTATTGTCAGGCTGTGAGTAGTACAGGGGGACGGGGGCCCTGTGTCAGGGTGTGAGTAGTACAGGGGGATGAGGCCCTGTGTCAGGGTGTAAATAAAACAGGAGATGGGGCTCTTGGTCAGGGTGTGAGTAGTACAGGAGATGGGGCTCTTGGTCAGGGTGTGAGTAGTACAGGAGATGGGTCTCTTGGTCAGGGTGTGAGTAGTACAGGAGATGGGGCTCTTGGTCAGGGTGGGAGTAGTACAGGGGGATGGGGCCCTGTGTCAGGGTGTAAGTAGTACAGGAGATGGGTCTCTTGGTCAGGGTGTGAGTAGTACAGGAGATGGGTCTCTTGGTCAGGGTGTGAGTAGTACAGGAGATGGGGCTCTTGGTCAGGGTGGGAGTAGTACAGGGGGATGAGGCCCTGTGTCAGGGTGTAAGTAGTACAGGAGATGGGTCTCTTGGTCAGGGTGGGAGTAGTACAGGAGATGGGTCTCTTGGTCAGGGAGTGAGTAGTACAGGAGATGGGTCTCTTGGTCAGGGTGGGAGTAGTACAGGGGGATGGGGCCCTGTGTCAGGGTGTGAGTAGTACAGGGGGATGGGGCCCTGTGTCAGGGTGTGAGTAGTACAGGAGATGGGGCTCTTGGTCAGGGTGGGAGTAGTACAGGAGATGGGTCTCTTGGTCAGGGTGGGAGTAGTACAGGGGGATGGGGCCCTGTGTCAGGGTGTGAGTAGTACAGGAGATGGGGCTCTTGGTCAGGGTGTGAGTAGTACAGGAGATGGGGCTCTTGGTCAGGGTGGGAGTAGTACAGGGGGATGAGGCCCTGTGTCAGGGTGTAAGTAGTACAGGAGATGGGTCTCTTGGTCAGGGTGTGAGTAGTACAGGAGATGGGTCTCTTGGTCAGGGTGTGAGTAGTACAGGAGATGGGTCTCTTGGTCAGGGTGGGAGTAGTACAGGGGGATGGGGCCCTGTGTCAGGGTGTGAGTAGTACAGGGGATGGGGCCCTGTGTCAGGGTGTGAGTAGTACAGGGGGATGAGGCCCTGTGTCAGGGTGTAAGTAGTACAGGAGATGGGGCTCTTGGTCAGGGTGGGAGTAGAACAGGGGATGGGGCCCTGTGTCAGGGTGTGAATAGTACAGGAGATGGGGCTCTTGGTCAGGGTGTGAGTAGTACAGGAGATGGGGCCCTGTGTCAGGGTGTGAGTAGTACAGGGGATGGGGGCCTGTGTCAGAGTGCGACAGGGGATGGGGCCCTGGGTAAGGGTGTAAGTAGTACAGGAGATGGGTCTCTTGGTCAGGGTGGGAGTAGTACAGGGGGATGGGGCCCTGTGTCAGGGTGTGAGTAGTACAGGAGATGGGGCTCTTGGTCAGGGTGTGAGTAGTACAGGAGATGGGCCTCTTGGTCAGGGTGGGAGTAGTACAGGGGGATGAGGCCCTGTGTCAGGGTGTAAGTAGTACAGGAAATGGGTCTCTTGGTCAGGGTGTGAGTAGTACAGGAGATGGGGCCCTGTGTCAGGGTGTGAGTAGTACAGGGGATGGGGACATACATTCTGGGCATTTTCTCACTAGAGTAGCCATGGGTATTACTGGCACCTTAAGGGCATTTCGTCCCTGGTGACTTTAAAATTAATATTTTTTTTCAAATTTCTTTTTACATGTGGATAACAGAAGGTCTTTTACACATTACCCATGGGGTATGAGAGAAAATTGACTGCAATATATTTAAATGATTGAACATTATTTAACTATACATTTTGTGGGTATTACTGGCACATGTGTGGGTATTACTGGCATAGATGAATGTATTACTGGCACCCCTAGCTTTAGCTATTGTAAAGCCATCTTATGAGGCACCTGAGTTATAACTACTATAAAGGGGATCGGCGAATCTATTTTTACATCTGGATTGAGATAAAGATAGCCCAAATACTTTTAAAAATAGTTGCTTATGTCATCCAAAGGTATCAGTTGTTGTTGGATATTCTGAAAACTGTCTATATCAAAATTCTTCTTCACACAACTGATTTCATGATACCAATGCAAGAAACAGTGAAGACAAAGATTGATTATAGTTGAGAGGGGAGCTTTTGAGTTACATTGATCAGCCTGCATATATGTAATGCCCATAGTCTCAATCATGAGAGGGGATTAGGCACAGGCATCATACAATATCAATTGCACACCAACCTGCTCATAGCTGTGATTATAAGACAGCTGTTTTGCATCTATTCAAGAAACCAAACATATTCTTGGTTTTGACTGTAGGAATATAGTGATGAGAGATGTGGTTGGACAGGGATGTTTTCTTGCTGTGAATCTATTCAGGGGCGTAGGAAGCAAATTTTTATTGGGGGGGGGGCCTAGGTGTCTCGGTTGAGGGGGCCTGCTATATTTTCATATAGGCTTATATAGGGAACCTCCTCATTATTGGGGGGGCCCAGGCCCCCTTGCCCCCCCCCTTTTCCTACACCCGTGCTATTCCCCAGTCTTTATTTGGTAATAGATGCACACCTGCCACCCCCTTTCTGCATGCCTCATCCCTTCAGTACCCTATATCTACAGAACAAAACAAGAGTGTATATGAAGAACCTTGATAATCTATGAAATATGTACAGTCCAGTGACAAATGGAGAGGAAACA
The DNA here is from genome assembly GCA_949317995.1 of Acholoe squamosa. Lineage (NCBI taxonomy): Eukaryota > Metazoa > Annelida > Polychaeta > Phyllodocida > Polynoidae > Acholoe > Acholoe squamosa. The sequence continues at coordinate 53,686,782 of OX439035.1, read as the reverse complement.
TGTAATATGTTCCCTGAAATAATGTCAACTACATAGCAGAATGATAGGGTGCCAGTAATACAAACGACTGAGCAGATCGGTTGTTATTACTGGCACCCCCTATCAAATCCACCATTATTGACATAAATTTCAAAATGACTGTTTTTGGAGGTAAATGACATTCTTGGGTATGGGAAATATCCCTAAAGTTGTTCTGAGATTCATTTTGAATAGGGTAAACAGTAGCATCAAGTTGAGCACAAAGTTAGCAAATCCCATAAAACCTCATTTCTGCTGGTTGGTGAATCAGCAACTGCAAAATCAATGGGAAATATCATGACCTTCAAACCTGATTTTCTCACTATTCTTCACATAGGCTAGGAGAGAAAGGTTTAAAGAATGGGCTCGAAGTGAAAAAATATTCAAAAACTCATTTGCATGTTGCTAAATCTGCTACACAATGCTAGGGTGCCAGTAATACCCCCCCCCCTGCCAGTAATACCCACGGCTACTCTACCCCAGAAATCCCCTTTCGTCGATATCGTAAAGCTGCCTTCATTGTCCTGCCTTGTATTTCATGTGCACACAAATGTGATTTGAGATGATGTGAAGTTATATCACATTATCTGTGGTAGAAAATACTTTAGACAATCTTGCTAAGATGGCGCTTGACATAGCAAAGGGGCAGAAGGGTCCAACAACCTCCAACCCCGGTATGTCTTAGATATCTCTACCATCGGAAGTACCATGCTCCCTGAAATCACTCATGCCTCTACCTCTGCAAAGGTCAGATAGACGTTGGATGTAATATTCAAGTAGCCCACTCATGTACACCTTTACCTTCCGACAAAAGCAATCAACATACCATATTCAATATAACAGGGCCATGGTGAATTTGCATACAGAAGCTAGGAGAGGAGTTTAGGAGCAATACTGATTAGAGGACCATTTTATGTCAGTTATAATGTGGTATCAACCGAGCACCTGCATTCGGAAAGGGTAGGGATAACAGCCCATGGAACATATGGGGTAATCAATAGATTATATATATTACCCTTTTTCTTTATTATTCGGCACTTGCTTATGCTGGAATGTAGAAATGTACTTAAAATTATATACACGTATCTATATGATATTCATTTATGATAACTTATTACACTTCTTTATAATAAACAAGAGTACATGTGACAATAGTGAAAAGAAATATGAAAATGTAGACAGTAAACATCAAGAAAACCAATATGTCACACGAGACATAGAATGATTGACAAAATCATTATCTAAAAACAATATTTATGGGCATGTGTAAAAGGCAAGTTGAAAGTCAAATGCATGGGGTCGACCATGATGTTAGTAGTTGTATTGTGGAATAAACAACGATTACATACAAAGACTAAAATGGCTACGGGCTAAATGCATTGTGCTGCCACCACATAGATTATTTGGTAAGTACTGTACCTTGACGTAATGTCAGTGACGTCTAAATGGATGTACATAATTTATTCAGACCTTCTCCATGACATCATGACGACAGTACCTTTATCATTAAGAGCTAGGTTGGGGGTAGGGTTATTGGATAAGAGGTGTACTGTGTGAAAGTATACCAGCCATCGCGGTGGTAATTCTGTGTGACTGATCACAAATAGCGGGACTGAATATGTCAGGGCACCAGATCTCTCGATAAATGCACAAACTCCCATAGTTTACCCTTTTCCAGCAGCACTGGCAAATATACTCGTTAAGACTGAAATATGCCTACCAATGGGCATGGTGCATTAATACACTATTTCCCCTTGAGGTCTTAACTATGATGTGAACTGCCGTGGGATGATGTCAAGAGAAAACCTCTAACATATTCTTGCAATGGTTACAGTAGTGTACAGCTCAGTGATCTGCTCATGGATACAGTAAACCTGGAACTATATAGTCGGAGCTGGCTGCAGGAGCTTTGTCAGGGTCATATCCTGCTGGACGCTACGTAAAAAAAAAAACGTCAATGGTACTACAGCTTACATACTTAATACCCCACTCCGATTCCTGCCGCTCAGGAGAATTTTAGCGACATGCAATATCCTGCACCTGTCATCAAAAAGGTGCCAGTGGGGCTTTGGTGCTGAAGCGAGCACTCAGTGCATAGCATTATGCTTATATTACCATCAGGGGCTTCAGGGAGAGGGGATTGACATTAAAGGTTGGTCACGTATCTAAGTTATTGTCAGGCTGTGAGTAGTACAGGGGGACGGGGGCCCTGTGTCAGGGTGTGAGTAGTACAGGGGGATGAGGCCCTGTGTCAGGGTGTAAATAAAACAGGAGATGGGGCTCTTGGTCAGGGTGTGAGTAGAACAGGAGATGGGGCTCTTGGTCAGGGTGTGAGTAGTACAGGAGATGGGTCTCTTGGTCAGGGTGTGAGTAGTACAGGAGATGGGGCTCTTGGTCAGGGTGGGAGTAGTACAGGGGGATGAGGCCCTGTGTCAGGGTGTAAGTAGTACAGGAGATGGGTCTCTTGGTCAGGGTGGGAGTAGTACAGGAGATGGGTCTCTTGGTCAGGGAGTGAGTAGTACAGGAGATGGGTCTCTTGGTCAGGGTGGGAGTAGTACAGGGGGATGGGGCCCTGTGTCAGGGTGTGAGTAGTACAGGGGGATGGGGCCCTGTGTCAGGGTGTGAGTAGTACAGGAGATGGGGCTCTTGGTCAGGGTGGGAGTAGTACAGGAGATGGGTCTCTTGGTCAGGGTGGGAGTAGTACAGGGGGATGGGGCCCTGTGTCAGGGTGTGAGTAGTACAGGAGATGGGGCTCTTGGTCAGGGTGTGAGTAGTACAGGAGATGGGGCTCTTGGTCAGGGTGGGAGTAGTACAGGGGGATGAGGCCCTGTGTCAGGGTGTAAGTAGTACAGGAGATGGGTCTCTTGGTCAGGGTGTGAGTAGTACAGGAGATGGGTCTCTTGGTCAGGGTGTGAGTAGTACAGGAGATGGGTCTCTTGGTCAGGGTGGGAGTAGTACAGGGGGATGGGGCCCTGTGTCAGGGTGTGAGTAGTACAGGGGATGGGGCCCTGTGTCAGGGTGTGAGTAGTACAGGGGGATGAGGCCCTGTGTCAGGGTGTAAGTAGTACAGGAGATGGGGCTCTTGGTCAGGGTGGGAGTAGAACAGGGGATGGGGCCCTGTGTCAGGGTGTAAATAGTACAGGAGATGGGGCTCTTGGTCAGGGTGTGAGTAGTACAGGAGATGGGGCCCTGTGTCAGGGTGTGAGTAGTACAGGGGATGGGGGCCTGTGTCAGAGTGCGACAGGGGATGGGGCCCTGGGTAAGGGTGTAAGTAGTACAGGAGATGGGTCTCTTGGTCAGGGTGGGAGTAGTACAGGGGGATGGGGCCCTGTGTCAGGGTGTGAGTAGTACAGGAGATGGGGCTCTTGGTCAGGGTGTGAGTAGTACAGGAGATGGGGCTCTTGGTCAGGGTGGGAGTAGTACAGGGGGATGAGGCCCTGTGTCAGGGTGTAAGTAGTACAGGAAATGGGTCTCTTGGTCAGGGTGTGAGTAGTACAGGAGATGGGGCCCTGTGTCAGGGTGTGAGTAGTACAGGGGATGGGGGCCTGTGTCAGAGTGCGACAGGGGATGGGGCCCTGGGTAAGGGTGTAAGTAGTACAGGAGATGGGTCTCTTGGTCAGGGTGTGAGTAGTACAGGAGATGGGTCTCTTGGTCAGGGTGTGAGTAGTACAGGAGATGGGTCTCTTGGTCAGGGTGGGAGTAGTACAGGGGGATGAGGCCCTGTGTCAGGGTGTAAGTAGTACAGGAGATGGGTCTCTTGGTCAGGGTGGGAGTAGTACAGGAGATGGGTCTCTTGGTCAGGGTGTGAGTAGTACAGGAGATGGGTCTCTTGGTCAGGGTGTGAGTAGTACAGGGGGATGGGGCCCTGTGTCAGGGTGTGAGTAGTACAGGGGATGGGGCCCTGTGTCAGGGTGTGAGTAGTACAGGAGATGGGGCTCTTGGTCAGGGTGTGAATAGTACAGGAGATGGGTCTCTTGGTCAGGGTGGGAGTAGTACAGGAGATGGGTCTCTTGGTCAGGGTGTGAGTAGTACAGGAGATAGGGCTCTTGGTCAGGGTGGGAGTAGTACAGGGGGATGGGGCCCTGTGTCAGGGTGTAAGTAGTACAGGAGATGGGTCTCTTGGTCAGGGTGTGAGTAGTACAGGAGATGGGTCTCTTGGTCAGGGTGTGAGTAGTACAGGAGATGGGGCTCTTGGTCAGGGTGGGAATAGTACAGGGGGATGAGGCCCTGTGTCAGGGTGTAAGTAGTACAGGAGATGGGTGTCTTGGTCAGGGTAAGAGTAGTACAGGAGATGGGTCTCTTGGTCAGGGTGTGAGTAGTACAGGAGATGGGTCTCTTGGTCAGGGTGGGAGTAGTACAGGGGGATGGGGCCCTGTGTCAGGGTGTGAGTAGTACAGGGGATGGGGCCCTGTGTCAGGGTGTGAGTAGTACAGGAGATGGGGCTCTTGGTCAGGGTGTGAATAGTACAGGAGATGGGTCTCTTGGTCAGGGTGGGAGTAGTACAGGAGATGGGTCTCTTGGTCAGGGTGTGAGTAGTACAGGAGATGGGTCTCTTGGTCAGGGTGTGAGTAGTACAGGGGGATGGGGCCCTGTGTCAGGGTGTAAATAGTACAGGAGATGGGGCTCTTGGTCAGGGTGTGAGTAGTACAGGAGATGGGTCTCTTGGTCAGGGTGGGAGTAGTACAGGGGGATGGGGCCCTGTGTCAGGGTGTAAATAGTACAGGAGATGGGGCTCTTGGTCAGGGTGTGAGTAGTACAGGAGATGGGTCTCTTGGTCAGGGTGTGAGTAGTACAGGGGGATGGGGCCCTGTGTCAGGGTGTAAATAGTACAGGAGATGGGGCTCTTGGTCAGGGTGTGAGTAGTACAGGAGATGGGGCTCTTGGTCAGGGTGGGAGTAGTACAGGAGATGGGTCTCTTGGTCAGGGTGTGAGTAGTACAGGAGATGGGTCTCTTGGTCAGGGTGTGAGTAGCACAGGGGGATGGGGCCCTGTGTCAGGGTGTGAGTAGTACAGGGGGATGAGGCCCTGTGTCAGGGTGTAAATAGTACAGGAGATGGGGCTCTTGGTCAGGGTGTGAGTAGTACAGGAGATGGGGCCCTGTGTCAGGATGTGAGTAGTACAGGGGATGGGGGCCTGTGTCAGAGTGTGACAGGGGATGGGGCCCTGGGTAAGGGTGTGAGTAGTACAGGGGGATGGGGCCCTGTGTCAGGGTGTGAGTAATACAGGGGGATGGGGGCCTTGCATCAGGGTGTGTGCAGTACCTGAGTATAGGCCCTGTGTCAGGGTGTGAGTAATACAGGGGGATGGGGCCTTGCATCAGGGTGTGTGCAGTACCTGAGTATGGGGCCCTGTGTCAGGAGTTGAGTAATACAGGGAGATGGGGCCCTGTGTCAGAGTGTGAGTAGTCATTTGTGCAGGGGGTGGGCCTCAGTGTCAGGGCATGAGTAGTAGAGGGGATGGAGCCCTGTGTCAGGGTGTGATCAGTACAGGAGAGTGGGACCCTGCTCAAGGTGTGAGTAGCACAGGGGAATGTGGCATTGTGTCAATGTGTGAGTAGTACAGGAGATGGGGCATTGTGTCAGGTGTGAGTAGTATATGGGAATGGGGCAATGTGTCAGGGCAATAGTAGTACAGAGATGGGGTCCTGTAGTGCAGGGGCATGTCAGGGTGTGAATGGTGCAGCGGGATGTGGCATTGTGTCAGGCTGTGAGTAGTACAGGGGGATGGGCCCTGAGCAAGAGTAAGAGTAGTACGCAGTTATGTCACTCTGTCTGAGGAAACACTGCCTTTGTGTGATTCTAATGCATGGGCGGAGGATAGAGTGTACATCTGAATTTATTTCATGATATTCTGATCAGCAAAATTTTGAAAACTTCATTAAATAAACATGAAGAATAATTGCATACGGGTTTTATGCGCATTTGGGGTGTGGGATGTAGTTGAGGGTTATTCAATAGGGGGATGAGATACAGAGCTCCTACGTTTAACCTAACTCGAGTAACGTTTCCACTGTATTCACCATGAAATACAGTGGAAACGGCTCCTCATCTCTCAAGCCGTCTGCTAGCCACAAACAGAAGCCAGTTGCATGACCCTTCATCTTTGATAAAGAGACCACAGCATAATCTATGCTAATTGCTATAGCACTGTTACCCATCCCAGTTGTTAACCCATACAGCTTGTCTTGGGGAAGGGCTCTGAGATATGGTTTGGATAACAACTGCGGCATACATGCTAGGGAGCAGCAGCTGTCAGCTAAGTTAAAGGCTGAAAATGGGGAGCGCTGACCCTATCCATATCATTAAAAAGAGGGGGCTTAAGACTTCATGTATAAATGTTATTTGATATAAGAGACATCTTTCTTTGTTAGATGTGTTAATTGGTAAGCTAGGGGTGCTCATTAGTAAGTTTGGGGCAGTCTCTGGCCAGCTAAGCTACATATTTAGGGCAATCAGCCTAGATCAACAGGAGAAAGGGTGCCCATCCTGGGCAGCTTGCCCATGCTTTATTATCATTAACATCATGCAGTGCTATACTAAGGGAGCCTAGCTTAGCCTCACTTCGGGCAGCCTCCCACATGGCCTCTCAAAGCTTTCGGTTATACAGGATATTGCATTGTGTCAGTGTGATGTATGGACACCGCTCCCTGAATACGACAAAGTCTGCTCGATATATGGTTAGACACTTTATCACAAGTCATAGTGGTGCAATGAAAATGGTCAATACGGACGATGGCTGGCCAATGTTGTCATAATTTTACAAAAATGTCTAATTTCAAAAAAGAATAGAGGTTTCATGGCAGAGTAAGAACAGCTATAGCTTTGCTCAAGTAACGCTTTAGGATAGACAAAACTGCGATATTGTACTCCCTGAAACCATAAATTTACATCTGTCATGGCAGGATGAACTCTAAAATTTCTTGATTTCCACAGGTGTAGGAAAGAATTTCCTTTTTTTTAAAAAAAAATCAATCTTGTTTTTGTAGGGGGGGGGCAAGGGTCTCGGTTTGAGAGAGTACTATACTCTGATATAGCCTTAAGTGTGATACTTTCCAATTATTGGGGAGGTGCAAGTAGCTAGGAGCAGCTCTCTCTCATCTTGAGGCTACAGACAGATAAGCAGGTGTTAAGAGCATTTCTTATCTTGAGGCTGCAGATAGGTGGACAGGTGTTAAGAGCAGCTCTCACTGCAAGGCTGTACACAAACAGTGCTGACCTAGGCTGATGTGACACAGGAGTAGAGACCTGGGGAATAGCATACAGGACAGCGTGTGTGTGGCCTTCTAATGTGTTTAAATGATAAACTCCATCAAGGCCTCCTACACTGAGTGATGGCAAGCCATAACTCAGGGATGAAAGTCAGGAATAGGCAAAAATCAGGAAGCCATACATTTACTTGATATAAAAGCCCTCTATTTTTCACAAATAGCCCTCCTTACCACTCATGTAAGGAAAATAAATGTCATTCAAAAATTCGAGAAATCAGGAAATCCTGATAAATCCTGAAGTCTTACATCTCTGATAACTGAGTGTTATATGGCTTTACTGGTGAAGACAAGTATTGCAGAGGTTAAAGGCTGTCGTTCACCAGGTTATTTTAGTGCACACCCTTTGTGTGGTTTATAACTTGGCTACATGTGTCTTTGCAACAAGGACCACGAGGTCAAACCACCGTATAGTGTTTTACATAGTTTCATTTATGGACAATGGTTTCTATTATTCACCAATAAGATGACAGTGAGCCGAGAGGAGCAGCTCTCGGTAAAAAGGTGCGCTTGGAAACCTGTTGCTTTGCACAGCATGTCTCCATGAACAGCACAAACGTAACTCTCGAATGAGGACATGAGCAAGTAATGGTTGCTTAATGCCATTTTGACAGCCAAGGTCATATTCGTCCAGAGAAGCCCACCTTTTACATCCGATTGACAGATGAGTGGGTCTATGCATTGCCAGGGTGGTAGGTATTTCAACGGGAGGGCTATTGTATTTCTATCCCTAGAGGGAGTACAAAGGTCAGACCGTGGTTGCCCGTCGATCCTGTCTGATTTATAATTGCCAATTACAACCGTATGTTGATTATTTCCATATGTTATTCTATATGGGTTTGTGGTATTTCCATGATACCTCCTGCGTCCCTAATAACAAATCACAAAATCTCAGCATGTATTTTTTTTCACAACCACAAATTGTTTTAAGGAAATGGTATCGGCTAATTGATGTACACATTTTATCAGCCCATACTTTACCTCCACCTGTTCGGTTCACTGATTGATATGTACAGGCTGTCGACCTTGCAAGAGAAAGGCCCATTTCTTTTTACCGGGTTTGGAGGCGAGCTTCTTCCACGAGAACAATTACCTGGATGTGTTCATGGAAGCCTACTCTACTCTGAGATGGAACATGTGAGTGTAAGGAAGGGTGACGCCTCCCTGGAAGGGTGACACCTCCCTGGTCTAGGCTTGCAGATAAGTCACGTCCATCAGAGGCCTCAGGCGCAGTGCCTCGTATAGATCTAGACACGCACTAAGCTACAATAGCATCACCTACCGCTATACGGCTATGGGCTAATGAATTTTCATATTGTATTGACTATATCTAATTCCCCACAGCATGTACATAACAGTCTATACAAAATGTTTTTCTCATCACATGCCATTCGGTCCTGCAGATTTTAATATTCTGCAGGCCCGGATTGATTTTGGCAGGACCAAATACTTCAAGATTATCATTTGTCAAGAAAAACATAATGAAAAACAAGAATTCACTCACTACCTTTACAAACAGTAATGATTTTTGCTTTAGGCTGTGAAAACCTTGATAATGGTCCGATTTGCAAGCTGTAAACCCTAATTGTAGCTCGAGGTCCCCGAATTACAGACAGATATTCGGTCCCGCAGTCTGGCAATGTCTGCAGGACCAACAGCAATTTTGTCCAGTGTCCCGCGAGTTTCCATACTTACTAACATAATTCATATGACCATGTTGAATTGTCAGAGTACACTTTTATCCGTTGTCTCAGTCTAAATGGAGTGTTAATTGACGGGTGAATACAATAACAATAAAAACAGACCCACTATTATGGAGTCGTTTTTTTTCCATTGGGATTTGCAATGCATGCTTCCATAACTCACGTTATTATATTAGATTAAGACACTTTCAGCTGTGTCGTTATATATCTTTCAGCTGTGTTGTTATATAGGAACAAAGAGAAAAGTCCTTCTGCCAATACTCTCTTCGGTTGAAGGGTCTATGGAGAAGTCTCTTTGAGCAAATTGATATGATTTCAGTTGTCATCTTTCATCAGGAATTTAGTCATTGTGAAACGTTTTATTGGGATAATAACATGATTGAAATGACTTAACATAAAGAGTGACGACTTATATGACATGTTTGATGGAAAATTGATGTTACAATTTCAATTGGCAATTTAATGATGGGAGAAGTTGGTATCACCATTTCCATTCCCTCTTCTTTTTCTTTTTCCCTTTCTCTAATATTCATATCCATGATATTTAAGAGAAACCACCACCATTATCTTATACCATGGGGGGAATGGGTATAATCTCATAATGATTCAATCAAGCACCTGAATCTTACATGTAAATATAGTTTATGTGATGACACGCACACATGCATTAAACACATGCATTAACTAACATAAAATTTTAAGTAACACATAATTAACTTAATAATAGATTACAAGGCAATCAACCAAACACATATAGAGAGAAATTGAGAGATCGGGAAGAGTGAAGGGGCAGCAGGTGTGTGCAAACGGAGGTCATTCTTAAAACATTGCTTTCACATTGTCTGAACAGCAACAGCTGAGGAGGAGGAAGACAACGGACACTGTTTACGTCCTCCAGCACAGCAGGACTCTAAACAAGGGGTCCATGGTTAGGAGATTATGTTAAGGATTCAATTGAAAATTTAGAATCTAAGATCTATGATCAAGAGGCCCGTGTTAAGGATGCAATTGAGAGGATTCAATTTAGGATCTGTCATCTATGATCAAGATATTAGGGTTTCATATTTAAATTTGACGATCAATTCTGAGTTTAATATCAATTCTAAAAGCAGTTAAATTGCAGTGCGTTTCCCGGAATAGAAATTTATCCCATATTTTCGGCAAAGTAAACACAGCAAAGCTGTAATGCCGTGCATATTCATATCATGTTCTAAGAAGTATAGAATTGATTTACAACATTTTTAATATGATAGTAGATCAAAATTTTCAGAACAAATATTATTTTAATACGGAATCTAAAACCCCTTCATATGTTGTGTGTTTTGCAATTTATTAATCTATAACATACTTTCAGGAAAGTAAACACAGCAATGCTGTAATGCCGTGCATATTCCTATGATGATCCAAGGAAAAAAGATCATTATATATGAACTCTATGGCCTTTGGAATGGACCTATACTTAAATATATGCTCTGATTGTGGTGCTTCCTCACTCTCCATGTAAAATCCTGCCCCATTGCTATAGTATGGAGTAAACCTATGCCTGGATTAAAATATGCAAATAAGGAATGTGTGTGAGGGTTGGGAGTAGTGTGGTGGTGGTATTGGTGGTGGTGGTGTCACAATGGTCACTAACATCCATCTGATAACTTTTGAAGATCAAAATTGACCATATATGGCCTGGATCCCTGTGATTCCTTAAACCAAGATGGCCGACACACAAGGAAAACAAAAGAATTAGGTAGTGGAGGTGTCCCAATGGTCACTAACATCCATCTGATAACTTTTGAAGATCAAAATTGACCATATATGGCCTGGATCCCTGTGATTCCTGAAACCAAGATGGCCGACACACAAGGAAAACAAAAGAATTAGGTAGTTGAGGTGTCCCAATGGTCACTAACATCTATCTGATAACTTTTGAAGATCAAAATTGACCACATATGACCTGGATCCCTGTGTTTCCTAAAACAAAGATGGCCGAAACACATGGAAAACAATAAAATTGGGTAGTTGAGGTGTCCAAATGGTCACTAACCATAACTTTTGAAGATCAAAATTGACCATATATGACCTGGATCCCTGTGTTTCCTAAAACAAAGATGGCCGACACACATGGAAAACAACAAAATTGGGTAGTTGAGGTCCCCCAATGGTCACTAACATCCATCTGATAACTTTTGAAGATCAAAGTTGACCATATACGGCACATGGCTATTGTATTATTGACCAATGGGAGGCATCCCTGGCATATACTGCGGAGTCGGGGGCTGAAGGTGTTAGTCATAGTGCCGTCGGGGTCTAATGGCGGCCCCCAGCTGATAATGGCTATGTGAGCTATATGGCCTGGATCCCTGTGTTTCCTAAAACAAAGATGGCCGACATATATGGAGAACAATAAAATTAGCTAGTTGAGGTGTCCCAATGGTCACTAACAGCCATCTGATAACTTTTGAAGATCGAAATTGACCATATATGGCCTGGATTCCTGTGTTTCCTAAAACAAAGATGGCCGACATATATGGAGAACAATAAAATTAGCTAGTTGAGGTGTCCCAATGGTCACTAACATCCATCTGATAACTTTTGAAGATTAAAATTGACAATAATATGAGCTGGATCCCTGTGTTTTCTAAAACAAAGATGGCCGACACATATGGAAAACAATAGAATTAGGTAGTTGAGGTCTTTCAATGGTCACTAATATCCATCTCATAACTTTTGAAGATCAAAATTGACCATATATGACCTGGATCCCTGTGTTTCCGAAAACCAAGATGGCCGACACACATGGAAAACAATAAAATTAGGTACTTGAGGTGTCCCAATGGTCACTAACATCCATCTGCACAGCTAAAAATAATTTTCTTATCCAAGAAAATAAACTTGATATAAGAAATCTTTTCTAGTAATGAGAAAAATGCTGGTTATAAGATTCATCAGTCATCTTGTCTTTAAGAAAAATCAAGTTTAGAACAAATCTTAAGCTGCCTTCTTGATTTGAGTTTTTAAGATTATTTTTCTTAAGAAAATTTCTCAAAATTGGTAGTTTTGTCCACCAGGTAACATTATTTATCTTATATCTTAAAACAAGAAAGTCTAATTTCTTAATATGAGATTTATTAAACTAAAAGTATTTTCTTACATCTAGTAAAAGGTAGAACTAAGATTTTGTTAGAAATTGACCAAGGAATATTTTCTAACATGCCAGATAAGTATTATTTTCTTAAAATGAGAAAATTATGTAATCTGCCACTAGGTGCCAGCACTACCTGTTATGGTGAATTATTTGCAATACAAAGTACAAATTCCTAGCTTAAACTCAGTCCTAAAATATTAGATGTAGTAAGATAAAGTGAAAACTGAAGGAAACTTATTTGGAATTAATTTAGTATCAGGTCCATTGGTCTGATAGTTGATTGAGGGAAATTCAAGGCATAAAGGAAGCTAAACACCTTTTGCGTAGATGATATGATAATGTAAGGGTGGGATGTGCCACAGCCTTTCATTAAGTCAAAGACTTTGAATAAAGGTCTTATTCACTTAAGAAAATGTGGCTTCAAAGAGTGGCATGTAATCTGATGATCCTCTGTCACTGAGTCACCTATACTGATAACCTTCTATTTGATCTAAAGCATTTCCATAATAGATAAAAATCATAACCACTTTACAAACAAGGAAATAATTGTTTTTTTTTGAAATACTGAAAATGAGAAAATATAACTTATATTAAGAAAAAGTATGAGTAAGTTTATCTTGAAATAATCCTCTTCCATGAGAATTATCTACTTCTTTTAAGAAATATTCTAGGAAATTGAATCCTGATTTGAGAATAAATTACTTGATTCAATAATTTATATCTTAAGATTGTATTTCTTAATTCAAGTAAGCTGGACATACCAAGATTTCAAGTAAAATTTTGTTACCTGGCGGACAAACTTGTTTTAAGTTAATTTTACTTAAAATGAGAAATAATTTCTTAAAATAAGAAAGTTATTTTTGGCTGTGTGATAACTTTTGAAGATCGAAGTTGACCATATATGGCCTGGATTCCTGTGTTTCCTAAAACAAAAATGGCCGACATATATGGAGAACAATAAAATTAGCTAGTTGAGGTGTCCCAATGGTCACTAACATCCATCTGATAACTTTTGAAGATTAAAATTGACAATATATGAGCTAGATCCCTGTGTTTCCTAAAACAAAGGTGGCTGACACACATGGAAAACAATAAAATAGGCTAGTTGAGGTCTCTCAATGGTCACTAACATCCATCTGATAATTTTTGAAGATCAAAGTTGACCATATATGGCCTGGATACCTGTGTTTTCTAAAACAAAGATGGCCGACACATATTGAAAAAAAAAAAAAAGAATTAGGTAGTTGAGGTCTTTCAATGGTCACTAACATCCATCTCATAACTTTTGAAGATCAAAATTGACCATATATGACCTGGATCCCTGTGATTCCTGAAACCAAGATGGCCGACACATATTGAAAAAAATAAAAGAATTAGGTACTTGAGGTCTTTCAATGGTCACTAATATCCATCTGATAACATTTGAAGATCAAAATTGACCACAAATGACCTGGATCCCTGTGTTTCCTAAAACCTAGATGGCTGACACACATGGCAAACAATAAAATTGGGTAGTTGAGGTGTCCCAATGGTCACTAACATCCATCTGATAACTTTTTAAGATCAAAATTGACCATATATGGCCTGGATCCCTGTGTTTCCGAAAACCAAGATGGCCGACACACATGGAAAACGGTCCCAAGACTCCAAATAATCCAATGCCACGCCACTTAAAACTCCTAAAAAAGTGCATCATACTTATGTGTACATGTATACATAAATATACATGTAGGTGGCCTTTAGTGGGTTAATAGTCAGTGGTGCTGAGAAACGCACCACCAACAGAAGAGAACCACATAGTGCTGGGGGAGGTGGTGGCAGGCAGGTATGGGGCTACCACAGGAGCACAGCCACCACCACTATTCAGAGGTGGGTGGGGGGGGTATATATACTATATACCATGGCTCTGCCTGAGGTGTCCAGGGCTACCACCACTCTGTCCCCAGGGTCTACAATAACAGGTCCACCAACACCACCATTGCCACCACTTCTATGCTTGACTGATTTGCAGATTTTAATCCAGGTATAGGCATACTCAATACTGTACCTATGACAGGATTATACATGGAGAGCGTGGAAGCACCACTATGAGAGCTTGTATTTAAGAATGGGTCCCCTCCTATAGCCGTTCATTCCTAAGAATGAACGGCAATAAAGACGCACGCAAAGTGCTGGCATTTCACCATCAATTTGAACTCCACAGACAATGACGTACACAAAAACTAGGGTGTGTGTGCGTTAACCCTTTAAGGACGGCATAGTGCTTGAATACACGTTCCACACGTGATATGTGAATGTATCATGAGCACATAGCATATCATCCACCGGTGCAGCATTCGTAAATCGTGCTGACCGTACTGGATTGATACACCGACATACCGTAAAACCCTGCGTATGAGCCTAAGCTTTTCACAATTTCAAATGCCTAGTGTGGCTTAAGTATAGTGTATTCATGAACTCAGGGTGCAGCGTATACACGGAACTTTTAACAGCACTAAACTTTAAATTTCAAGCCCCATGTGCGGCTTATATCTTTTTTCAAAGTTAGGTGTGTGGCTTCTGTGTGTGTAGGGCATATACAATGTACGTGGATGCAGCTTATGCGCAAGGTTTTACGGTGGCGCTCGCCTGTTGATACTAATCTGCACGATGTTGGTGCATCATGGCGATAAATCAGCATGGAGCCTCAGGCAGCACACCATCATGAAAGGGTTAACATAAACTGGGTGGAGTTTGAGACAGCGCTGTGGTCGGTCTCTCACCTTGTTTTGAGTCACATTTGAGCTCGTCTGAGCCGTCCTGACAGTGGGTGATGCCGTCACACGTGTCGTACACGGCGATGCACTGCGGGTAGACCAGTGGCTTGCCTACGTTGGCACACTCAAACTGGAAACGGGAGCATTCCTCCCCTGAGGGTGGAAAAGAGGAGCTACGTGTCAACTCTGGGTAACACTCTACTAGGCCTCACCAAAATTAGATGGTCAATGGATTTATGTTTTGGATTTCGATTGATATCGGTAATAGTTCATTACCCAAACACGGCCAACAGAAGCAAGTATATTACGATCTTAGATGAATATTGTCGCAAACTGACATGATTTGATACTAGATTTTACATCTACCAATAAGCGACAAACCTTGCTAGAGAATGAGAAATGGCATCTCTGCGTTAATAAAGGACTTCATTTATATGCCAAGTATTGAAACTCATTTTCTGAATTTTAAAGACATAAATCTATAGACCTATTTACCTATTTTGAGTGGCCTAAGTGTTGATATGGGTAGTAACTAAGGTTAGATACAACAAAATGTAATTATCAAAAATTATGAACATATATCTTATAGAAAGAGAAGAACACACGTCCTACTTTACTATAGGTGAATTAGTCTGAAACCTAATGCAACAACAATCTCATTCCACTTACGAACTGACTAAAACTAACACATTAATGCGATCCTAATAAAACTGCTAGAAAAAAAAATTAACAACTGGTATATTTCACCTGGTTTGTACCCAATTAGTATCATTCTACTCTCGACGTGAATCACAACTGCAATCTTCGGTGCGTTAGAAAACTGTTTTACTAAGGTGGTTGCCCGAGGGGGTGGGGCCATACCCTTGGAGATGGCACTGGTGTAGGAGTGTTATCGATACCTACCAAATCGATACGTCGCGATTTATGAAATCGCGATTATCGCATTGATAAAACCATTGTATCGATGCAGTCATTTGTCTCATGAATGCACAGGATTTGGGCTTTCCAAATTTGAAAGAATTTTCCAGAAATTCCTATCAGAACTAAAGTAATGATCAACAATGTATTGTGATTCAAATATATTTTGAATTACCCAATCCCAACAATTTTAAATTATAATTAATGCAGCGTTCATTTGAGTTTGTAATTGCATTTTGCCAACAGATCAAATAATTCTGTAAATTTTGTGTACAGGGCAATATAATAACTCTAATTTGCCTAGTAATTAGAGTATATGAAAAATTCTTTCCCTGATAAAAGCTCCTATCATGTCCATTTTGCTCTATTTAGCAATAATCGATATATTTGAAATATCAAGACAAAAATGATGATATTCATCATCGATATATATTGGATGTCAATGACACTCCTACACTGGTGTGACACCTCCATTTTGGTAATGTTTGGTTACCATGGCACCAACGGCTGGCACCTTGGGGAAATCACTATGCTGTCGGCAACCATCGCCCCTTTCCTGTATTAGCAGGTAGATCAAGGTGACGACTAGACACCTCTGTTATTCTAGGCAATCACTCACTTCTTCCAAACAGGCACCTTATGCAATAAGCCTATTCTTTGTATGACTGTTTGCATAATATTTTGTTCGATTGGTAAATTCCACTCCTTTATAAATTGTGTGATCAAAATAATTATACAACACATCTTTTTTAAATGTGTGTTGAAATTAGATGGCACGAAACCATCGCAATGCCATAAGCTGATGTATATCTTTATGTTTTATGATTGTGTCATATAACAGAATCATTGTTGTGATGTGTGGCGCCGAGTAGAGGACAGCATTTATCGACTATTTACAAAACAGCCCGTCCCTTGGGGGTCACTCCCGCAGCTTATATTGCAGCTGTCTCCAGGCACGCGGGCATCAAGTCTCGTCCACAACATCACAATGCCTCCAACTGCCAATGCTATTATACAGCCACCAGGACATACCCCTCATACCGACGGTATGAATACATGAGGCATACATAATATATATTCTAGCACCACTGGCTGCTGCTATAGGAAATGCACATGTATATCACAATGGAGTAGGAAGCAAACTTTATTGGATGGGGAGGGCGGGGAGAGAAGGCAAGGGTCTCGGTTGGAGTGGGGTGGGGGTGGGCAGCAGGGGGGCTTATATACTAGTAGGTAGCCTCTCATCATTGGGACGCCCAAGCCCCCCCCCCCTGCCCTCGCCTTCCATTTTTTTTCAAGTCAGGAATCTCTGACAAAAATAATCGCATGTTAATAACTTCATATTAACTGGGGCCAGTATTGAACAATAGAGGTCGAGAACAACCAACGATGGTTGATCGAATTTTCTAACACTGTTCGACAAAATGAATTTTGGATACCCTCCACCATTGCGAACACCCTGGTATATACCGGGTAATCGTCTTTATGGTAAATGATCTCCCCTTTCATCTTTAGAGCACACTCTGTTAGCAGTAGGGGTAAGTGTGGCATTCTGGCGGATGATGGATGGCCTATGGTATGCTGATGTAGCAGACATAGACTCTATTATAGCCTGCCTCATTGCTTAGAGTACCTCATCTCGATACATGACAAGTGTCTAGCGCGATTTTAGCTGTGGTGGTAATAGGAGACTGAAGTCACTGCGGTGTAGTAGTTCCGGTATAGGAAACCGACTGCCTACCAGTAGGTAGTATATGAGAACTAGCACCTGGTGTAGGGTTAAGTCAAACACCACTACGCTCATCTAGGTATTACGTTAAGCTATCTACCCACAGTTTTTTTTGTTGTTTTTTTTTTTTGGACTTGGTAAAACGTGGGGGACATTTGCCCATATTATTGTAAGACCTGGTGCATTCAAACAACTTTGACGTCTTTAGGCTGCCATCATATATATCGCCTCCTATCAACGGAGGCAAATGTATCTGAGTGTAATGTATGAAAGTAAATGCTAGGGCTTAGGCCTACGTGTTATTGACTTCTCTGTCCTATGTTCAATGGCTAGCACAGAATCTTAATACTTTTTCCATGGTGTTGCTTTTCTACATTTAATTATATGTTACCTCTGATATTTCACAACAGACTGTGCCTCTACTGCTGCTATGTGGACCTGAAGGGAATATAGTACATATCCTCTATTATGTCAATACCGACTGTTCAGACCCTTACTGCCATCTTATTTTGAACCCATACAGCTACATTATTATAGGTTCAAACAGAGACCATGACATATCTGTGGTGGCAATTGTTCAGAGATACTGTATAGACCAAATTTCCCTCTATGTTCCTATGCAAGTCAGAATCCCTCTTTAATCTGTGGTTCTGTGCAGCGGTTTTTCCATATATAATTATGTTATTGACGTCTAGTCAATAACGTTTTATGTGTATTTCAGTTTCAGAAACAAGGCCTGAATTCTCTAACTGTGAATCAATAATCACAGGGCTTCAATGATAACGGTAAAACCAAAAGTTTTCTTCAAGTACCTGGTTAGGACTTTGATAGTGTTGGCTTATAATCAGTCAGGCAGTGGCTACTATTGGCCTATGATCAGTATGCTGCTGCTGGTTAGCAGTCACAGAAGGGCCCCTTAGTTTACCTACGCTCCCCTCTCCATGAATGCCTTGATTAAGTTAGTCTGTATGCCCTTATTGGTTCAGCTAGATAGGGCACCGCTTGTGCACCGCTTCCTGTGAGGCCTTCCAAGGATAATTGCCAGTGGTCCTATCTCGTTATAGGGACATGTTAGAGTGGGCATGCCTTCACCACAATATGGAATCTTTCATCCTCATAAACCTGCTGTTTTCCTTTTTTTCAAGAATACACACCATAATTGTCCCCACCATAATTGTCATAAACTCCTAAACCTGACCCTTTCCTTTCAAGAGAAAAAGACGAAGACAGTGAAATTATTTATCCTCTTTGCATTGTCTCCATCACCTGATTGTAGACAATCAAAATAAATTCCGTCTACCTCCTCTTCCCACCCAGTCATCCACCAACAATACAATTGAATTCCTTCGGCATGGCCCATCCTTTTATCATCTGTATTCATCCAATAGCATACTTACTACAGAAGCCTTCCTGTGCGTGGTAGCCCTGGCTGCAGACACAGAAACCGGAAACACACTCTGTGAACTTGCCTGCGCAGTCATCGTCTTGGGAGCATGCGCTGAACAGAGAAGCTGTAATGGAGAGTAGAAGAGCGGCGTTAAATAAAGAGTACTTAGCACCATTCATTGGACGATACAACACAAGGAGTCATATTTCTCTTCTGCAACGCCCCGGGGTTATAATGTCTCCTCTGTTTCATGCTGCAGAAGAGAATTTTTCTATAGGTGAAATATTAGCTGCCGAAGGGAGCAAATCAGAGGGGTCTGTGAGAATGTGATGACAACAGTGATTCAATTGTGTTAAATTCTCTGCTCCAAGAAAAGTATTCATACATGAATTTATACATATGTAAGGAGTTTCTCTTGAAGGGGAATTCCTTTATATGATTGTGTATTGGACATATACAAAATTGGTTATTATGCCCTTTTTATTCTAGTGATTTCTGTTAATCGAGAATTTGACGTTCGTTTAAAGCTGCCTGTACTTGAAGCATAGCGCGCCATGACTTCTTTTGTTGCAACGGGTAGACTTTTACGTCCGACTCATTCTATACCAGCTATAGGGGAGGGGGCCTTCCTATTAATGAGTAATGGAGAGCGGGGGGGGGGAGGGGGGCTGGACCAGACCTCCTGCCCCCTTTTCCTATGCCAGTGTAGAAGAATCCTCTTCCCACCGGCATCTATAATTATCTAATGTGGGAGCTACGTTTTTACAAAAAGGCCAATCGTCTAGAACATCGTCTTCATCATGAACAGACCACCTACTACTCCTTGACCTTTACAGAACGCATGCCTAGATCAGATGGTTATTTCGTCTGTTTCTCTTGTCAAGCTGCATTCCAACTCTAATCCTAATCGTCTCAATGTACTGCGTAATGCGTAATAAAATGTAAGGCCATGGACCCCTCTCCCGTTCTTATTTTAACATAAAGCCTGGATCCCGGGGTCTGGATTGTGTAAACATCTACGTTGTTAGCATTTCCATAATACAATTATAATATCGTCGCCTTAATGTGGGAAGGTTGTAACTGACATTTTGGAGAACAAAAATAGTTTTCTTCTGTTTTAACATCTATGGACCCTTATCTACCTACTGTGAAAGTACTGAAGCTCTGTCTATGGTAGGCACTGACGTAACTCCCGTGTGCGGGAGAAATTGGAGAAAAAACAAATATATTTCTCCCAGGTGAATTGAGAACTTAACTTCAGGAGCATTTTATGGCATGAAGTTCACATCTCACATTAATAAAAATGATACTCACATGTTCCCTGGTTAAATAAGGTCTAGAAAATGTTTAGTTTTTATATTTCCAATAGAGAACAGTATGTTTTCTATGCAGCAACAAAATCATGACCTATTAGCACTGTGAGGGGGAGTGAGAGATTAGCACTCACACCTCCTCCACTGCACCACTGGAGGGACCACCTGGAGGTGGCCCTGGGCCCAGGCTGGGGCTGGGGGGGGGGTGACTACCAGGGCTTCTCTGTGACTGACTAGTAGGACTTTTCTTTGAAGTTTGAACATCAGTTATAGGGTTGGGGGGGGGAGGGGAAGGGTCCAGGCAGAGGACTCCCCTTGAACTGCTCTTTGGGACAGGGTGAGCTGCATTTTAGTCAGAACATTTCCCTAGCCTGGGCCTAGGGCTGGACCTCTCTGACTGAGAGGATCTCAGTAGGCCCCCTTAAATATGGAGGGGAGGACAGCAATACATCATTCACCAGCAACATGCCCAGAAGACAAGACCCCTTGCAGACTACAGTGAAAGATGGAGGATGTTTGCAGCCAATGTGATAAACATTAATGTTAACTGCTTGTCTCCTTTTTATTTTTTGAAACGGTTTATTTGGTCCTGGTTTACAATGATCAGTTAAACTGTTCAACCCAATGATAAACCAGAGGTGAGCGAAGCTAGCTTCACCAAACTGTACAATAAATTGTCCATTTACACACTTATCATATACATCTTATATGGGTGCTTCAACGGAGGATAAAATAAATAAATATAACAAGGACATACTACACATAAAATATTAATACAATAACATTATACATTACAGGTGATGACATGACAAACATGAAGCAAGACAAGCCCGAGAAGTATAGTAGTAATTTGCGGTCGGAGGGATATAACCCTAGGTGCCAGGTATAACCTCAAAGTAGAAGTGAAACAATTGATATTAGATTTATTATAGAATCAACTTTTTGCATTTCAACATTATCTCGTTAGTATTCTGCCAATGCTTTATACAATGCTAATCTCTCTCATGAGTATACTATTTGAATATCAATCATTTAATAAAGATATATTTTTAACCAGAGATCTGTTTTACAGTGCGCTTTTTTAAGAGACATGTTGTGATGTAAATAGCCTGTGATAAGCTCACGCCGGTCCACCCACAACGTCTATTCCTTCAAAGAGGAGAAAAGGATTATCTCTCCTCCATTTATCTAGAAAGAGCCGGCCTAATCTGCATTTGACTTGAACATTGAATTCATTTTTGTCAATGGTCCATCTCAGATCTGGGTCTAAAACATTCCATCTAGATGCAGCCCGGTATGTGGGTCCATTCAGATAGGAGGTGAGTTTATGCCTAGGCAGTTTTATCACTGCGCTTCTGGTGGCTCTTGTACCGGTAGATGGTAGTATATCTACCTTCCCGGTATGTCTCAAGTATTTCAATGTATGAGCTTAAACATTTCATAAGAATTATTTATTTAAACCCATTTTACCACATTGACCTTTGACCTTGAATTGCTTTGCTAAGGTCACAACCTGTATGATCACCTGTTTTTTGCTGACCCTAGACTCACTTTCTATCTCAAGTTTCTAGCCTTGATACATCATGAGATGTGTTAATTTTATTTCTTTTTCATAACATTACCCTTGGAATTGCCTTGACCTTGGCCAAGGTCACAACATGCCTGTTCACATCATTTGCTGAAAAAGCCTTCAACTATGTTTTATTCCAAGTTTCTAGCTTAGGTTTTCATGAGGAGAAGTCATTTACCTAGTTCCACAACATTGACATTTGACCTTAAAATGGCCTTGACCTTGGAAAAGGTCACCACATGCATGGTTACCTCTGTTATTTGCTTATCCTAAACCCACTTTTTATCTGAAGTTTCTAGCCTTGATATATCATGAGATATGGCAATTTTACTCCCATTTCATAAAATTGACCTTGACATGACCTTGATCTTTCCAAGGTCACCAGAAGGTCACAATATGCATGGTCATCTCTGTCTTTTGCTGACCTTAGACCCAGTCTTTATCTCAATTTTCTAGCCCTGATATATCATGAGATGTGTTGATTTTACTCCAATTTCATAACTTCGACCTTGGAGTGACCTTGACCTTGACCAAGGTCACTACATCCCTATTCACTGAATCACTGAAAAAAAAACATTCAACTATGTCTTATATCAAGTTTCTAGCTAAAGTTTTTCATGGGAAGTACTCATTTACCTAATTCTGTAACATTGACCTTTGACCTTAAAATGACCTTGACCTTGGAAAAGGTCATCACATGCATAGTCACATCCGCCTTGTGATGACCTTCAATCCACTTTTTAAATCATGTTTCTAGCTTCAATAGTTCATGAGAAATAGGCATTTAAGTAATTAAAATTTCTTGATACCAGCTTGGTTGATCACAAAATTTGGATCACAATTAAACTCTTAACTATGGTTAATTCTGGCAGAACGATAGGCTGAATTTCAGGTCTTTGAATGGCCATAACTTTGCTTCAAATCAAAAAGACTTCATTCAAAAAGCAAAGTCAATCAGTTTTGCAAGATCTATCCATAGATCACTAGCTAGAGTGCATAGAACCAAGTCTTAAAAATTAGGTAAGTGCCTATCTATGGTATTGTGCCTACAAACCCAGTGCAATATTGTTGTATCCACTTTGTCCTATGGTAACTAGAGCATTTCTTTTGCCTCTCCTACAAAACTTGAAAAATGCAGTTACAACCTTCTTGCACTAAGGCGACGATATACAATATGTTTAGCAGCACAGTTATGTCAACAGAAACATCACTGCTTTCATCCCCACTTTTATTTTTATAAGATATTCAACAGACATAACAAGCCATCTTCAATCTCAAGCAATATTCGTGATATTACTGCATCACTCTCATCTAATCCCTGAATTCAGAGGCGTAGGAAGCAAATCTTTGGGGGGGGGGTCGGCAAGGGTTGTGACCACCTTGAATTGTCGGCTGAACCGTGATGACCTCTATACATACGTATATAGAATTTGTATAGAAAAGTAATTTTCAGTGAATTTTGGATCTGACTTTAGGCTCAGACCCCCACATTCCCTATCCCATCAGCATATAAATATAATTTTATATGAAAAGTTTTAGCTTCTTTTCCATTTGGTGTATGAGTTCTTCGAAAATTTGGGGGGCCCAGACATATTCAGGCCCCACCTCCTTCATGATTGGGGGGGGCCCGGCCCCCTGCCCCCCCCCCTTTCCTATGCCCCTGGACTGAACATTTACTAATGCAAGTTTAGAGGTCTGAATATCACATAGGGCAGGTCTACTTTGTCGGACATGTGTCCATGGCAAAGTGTCTGGCACTAGAGGCTGTGGCCAGTTACTGGTACTAAAGAGTAGACTTTAGATGATGGATGTTAGGGGTGAGAGGGGAGTTGGTGTGTATAATTACGCCCTGCGTGTCTTGATTATAATAGAGCCGGCCAGGTACAGGGCGCCGGGTGTGGTATGGCAAATTCTATACTAATGATTTTCCTGAACTAAAAGCGAGAGAACCGCCAAGAATCTTTGAGCCATCATACATGTTAGGTCGTGGGTATGATCAATGATACGGAATGCAGCGTTTACATCAGATTCACTATTCTATATGCTATAGACAGATGTAGCATGACCTTTATAAATGAGTTTTTTCTGCCCCACATAGGGGGAGAGGGGGTAACCAGTCACAATTTATCATAATTGTAAGTATTCGAATGGAAGTGACCACTTAGTCATATATACCCGGTAATACTAGCAGGTGTACATAATGTCACAATACACCATGTTATACACGGTAATACAGCTGGTTTTGTTTGTGTTCAAAAATCGATACACATGGTGTACCTCCCATGCAATGTCTGAATCATCTAGTTATGCTATGAAGGATTGATGTCATGAATAAGTAAAGGCTTATTTTACTCAACTGACATACACACAGGGGCTGTCCCTCCTCCTCTTCTTGGCTCATCGATCTTCTAACAGAAATAACCTGATACAATTGCAACCCGTCTATCGTTCGTGACACTTAGTCTAACAGCGCAATTTTTCACTGGATCGACTGTCTCTGTTGGACTCCCTTTGGCTAGTGAATACAACTCAGAGGGAAGCGACCACATACAGGCATGCACTTTAGGACTGGTCGTTTATTCAAATGCAAGAACTTTGGAGGCTTTATGATGTGTATGAAATTAAAATGTCACAGGTGAAGGACTCAGTCCTAAGGAGATGCCCATCAATGTGAAATTATTCAGCTGTTTTTTACAGTGTAGGGAGGGACAGTGTAAGTTTATCACACATATTTACAGTGTAGGGAGGGACACCAAAAGTTCAAACACACACTTTTTACAGTGTAGGGAGGGACAGTGTAAGTTCAACACCTGTTTTTTTTTTTACAGTGTAGGGAGGGACAGTGTAAGTTCAACACAGGTGTTTTACAGTGTAGGGAGGAGAGTGTAAGTTCATCACACATTTTGTTACAGTGTAGGGAGGGACAGCAAAAGTTCAACGCACACTTTTCAGTGTAGGGAGAGACAGTGTAAGTACAACACACATTTTTACAGTGAAGGAGGAGAGTGTAAGTTCATCACACATATTTACAGTGTAGGGAGGGACAGGAAAAGTTCAACAGACACTTTTTACAGTGTAGGGAGGAACAGTGTAAGTTCAACACCTGTTTTTTTACAGTGCATGGAGGGACACCAAAAGTTCAACACATGTTTTTACAGTGTAGGGAGGGTCAGTGTAAGTTCTACACACACTTTTTACAGTGTAGGGAGGGGCACTGTAAGTTCATCACAGTTTTTTTTACAGTGACACTGCATAATGACAATGTCGCACCAGTGCAACATTGTCAATATCATGCCGACCCTTTGGGAGTGTTTATGTCAAACCTTACAGGGTTAATCCTCGCTCAAATACATGTTCACCAGGCAGTACACATGGCACAGACCCAGCCAGGTCATTGTTCATGTATTTAATTCAATGTGCTGGCTACACTGTAAAAAAAGGAGCTTAGGTTTTAAACACGTTTAGCTCTAAACATGTTTAAAGTCTAAACATATTGGATATGTAGGTGTACTCTTGGTTATCTATTTAGGATTTAAACACTTTTATTCTAAATGCCTAAACACATATGTTAAACATGTTGAGATGTTTAGCATTGGAACAGTCTGAAGTGTAGGTGTTTAGAATATAAATATGTATGTGTTTCGGTATGAAAGACTCACTAGGTGGCAACGCTGTGCTTGAATGAAGTTTCTAAAAAGGCTCATACTCTTTTCTCATCAAAAATATGTTAGAAATCATTAATCAAGAATTTCATATGAAAGAACATCAACCCTATGATTAAACATTTTGGATTAGTCATTTAGATCCTATATTGTTTGGATCAATGAGCATATCTTTCCATAGACACCTTAACTCTGTAGTCCAAGAATATATAAAGCTTTTCCCATTCATCCATTCTGTTGTAATCTACATATATAGGGTTGCTCCTTATTGTGGATAATGGATGTGGTCATGTTCCTTGAGAGTATGATGTACTCTCTGCCTACTATAGATGTAGTAGAACAATTGAAATGATCTACAAAGTTCAATATCTATGGATACCATATCTAAACATAATATCATAATGCTAAACACTATAACCTTGAAATATCATCTAAACATGTACTATTTAAACACATGGGCAAACCTAAACATGAACACAGTAAACACAGATATAAAGATAGACCTAAACACATTGATATCTAAACACAAAGGCTAAAAACATTATCAGGCTAAACATGTCTAGGTTTATAAAGTGTCCTCAAAAATGGGACAAGAAAATGTTTAGCAATGAGTTTAGCCTCTAAACACCTTTTTTACAGTGTATCTGACACTGCTGAGGCGTGACCAGGCAGTACACACGGCCCAGACGCAGCCAGGTCGTTGTTAATGTATGTAATTCAATGTGCTGGCTATCTGACACTGCTGAGGCTTGACCAGGCAGTACACACGGCCCAGACGCAGCCAGGTCATTTCACTGGTCAATTTTTGACGATACGCTTAGCCTGTCAGGTCCTAAATGGAGATGTCCAAGGGCATCTCCAATGAAACTGATGAGTTTCCACATATATACTGATGTAAATTGTGCGTGTTGTGCGAGCTGGTTATCAGGCTAAATGTGATTAGGTTTATAAAGTGTCATCAAAAATTGGACAAGGAAATTTTTAGCAATGTGTTTAGACTCTATAAACACCTTTTTTTACAGTGTATCTGACACTGCTGAGGCTTGACCAGGCAGTACACACGGCCCAGACGCAGCCAGGTCGTTGTTCATGTATGTAATACAATGTGCTGGTTACCTGACACTGCTGAGGCTTGACCAGGCAGTACACACGGCCCAGACGCAGCCAGGTCGTTTCACTGGTCAATTTTTGACAATACACAAAGCCTGTCAGGTCCTAAATGGAGATTCCCAAGGGCATCTCCAATAAACTACTAAAATACTCAGATCACATTGTGGGAGACAAGTTTCATTATAGTTGATCTGGTGACTGGCATAATCGTCGTGAATTGTCACAAGAAAAAAAAATCAGCCGAACTTTTCAAGAAGGACCACCGAAAAAACATTTGGTATGTTAAAAATACACCAGAATATACGATTTTTAGTTTAAAACATAAGCACCTTAGATTTTTCCCCACATCATCCAGTACTAGTACATGTAATAAGGCTAAAGTATGTGTTTCAGGTAAGCCGACCCTACCTAACGGTAGCTAAACAGGACCGACCATAAAATCTTTTCTTCCATTTTGAAAAATCTGCATGTTTTGGGGTCATCTCAATGACCTGTGTGGCCTCGTCCGGTCTCTTTTTAGAATAAAAAAAAACACAGTAATAAAAGAAAAATTCGCACTACCCTACCTAATACTTTTCAGCATGTTACCTAAAACATACATTCTTTTTGCTTAACCCCTTGAGATAATACCTTATAGAATTTGAGTATGGGTAGATCTGACTGAGATACACCTATGTCACATGTACGCACCCAATATTAACGGCTGTGGGGGGAAATATGGTCAGAGCTCCGACTTGGGAGGCAAATCCCCGGAGACATAGTAAGGTGGTTACCATGGTAACGATGTGATCTGTGTGGGGATTTATGCTATACTCTACAGGAAAGCGCCTGGGTCTGAGTGTCACTTATTAGCAGAATACTGTCCTCTACAGACGTTCCTCTAGGAGCCCCATGTCATTGCCAGATTAAGAAAGACGGGACCAGTGTCGGTGGTCAGTGGTGCAGATCTGCAGTAAATCTCTAGGACATAACTTACAGCAATATATGCAGTGTTGCCGAAAGCTTTTTATTCATGCAGGCCAAAGTGGTGTGTGTCTTGGCATCTTACACAGATCATTTCACTCTTATGCAGGCCATATGATAATGATATTTTGAGCTACCTTTATAAACTCCATTATAACTTGTTTTAATATAAACTTTTTTACCCTAGAATTTAGCCAAAATTAGGGGCTAAATGAGGGGCGCGCCCCCCTCCTTTCAAAATCCTGGATCCGACACAGCCTACGTCATTTCGGCAACACTGATATATGCCTGTCGTAAGTAAAATCCAAGTCTATAAAGCAGTCAACCATGACAACAGAACTATATTGAAAACAGTGGCGGATTTAGAGGGGGGCGCCCCCCTTTTTCCCAGTACTTAAAGAGTTTACCTAACTTTTTTACCCTAGAATTTAGCCAAAATTAGGGGCTAAATGAGGGCCCCCCCCTTCAAAATCCTGGATCCGACACTGGAAAAGGAACAAATGGCACCGGTTAACTCCAATATGCCATAGGTAACCAGCTCTATATCTGCAACAGATATGTCCCTTCCATATGGTATTGATTTTTTGGGTGTAATTTTCTGGCTATTACCCTGATTGAAACAGAAGTGTTCTTGTACATTAATCCTCGATGCCGAATACAGGATTTTGACAAGGAGGGTGTGGCCCAAAGAGAATCTGAAATAAATGGTGCCCCCATCTTCTATTCATTATTTGGATCCCAAATTAAGAAATGAACTTTTAACTGTAGACAGAAAGCAGGAATCATATTGATGATGTACTTTAGAGGTTTTCGTCATGACAATCGTTAAGAAATGACAGGTAACTGCTGAGGCACACACACATAAACTTAAGGAATTCGATCATTTTGACCAGCAATTCATGTACCGTTAAAGTGTGTTTATTCCAGGTAGGAACTCTGGCGCCTTCGCAATCCACTTCGTATTATTAAACTTAAAAGAAAAACGACTCCTGACTGTAATAGGGAAAATATTGACGTCTTCAGATGTTAAAAAGGCAACTCACCCAGTAAGAGACATTTCGGAATAGACTTTCTGAAGGTCAGGCCCAGTCTGTGACAGTGTGGATGGCGGTGAAGGGGGGGGGGGGAGTCCAGTTGCCAAGTGATGGATGGGAGTGTGGCTGTGCTGACAGATCGGCAGTGCTAACCCTGGTTAATGAGGATGCAGCCGTTGGCGACGAATGCCAGTCAGTATGCCCAAGGCTTCATCTTCTTTCGTTGCTATCTCATCCAAACACAGCACCGGCAGTAAGCGGGCTTCCCTAGCCCACTTGAAAGGGTCGATTTCTCCTCTTTCCTATCCCCTCGGATGTGTGTGGTGCACATATGCATGGGCACTGACACATTCCGTTGTGAAAATGTGTAATGTAGTTCTTGCCATGAATATGACCTTAGCTGTCAAAATGGCGTTAAACATCTATTACTCATTCACTCCGGCAGTAAGTCACCGATGCTGCTTTGAATTTGGCGCACCATGCCATTCCTCGGGGAAGGAGAGAGGGTAAGCTCCCATAAAATGGTGCGTTGATGCAGTATTGCATTCATGCATCACGCCGACAAAAAAGGATGATGTGGTAAAGCACTAGGGTGCCTCTAAAGGGTTAGTGGTTTCCAGAACAGGTAAATACTTCCAACTCCCGTGTCACAACACCACAAGCACGCAGGATGGTTTCTGCTGATGTAGGTATACTAATGTAGGGCCCCCGGCAGTTAGTCAAAATTAGGGGCTAAATGAGGGGCGCCCCCCCCTTCAATATCCTGGATCCGACCCTGAGTAGGGGACAGAGTTCCTCCCAGTCCGTTGGATCAGCCCCCAGGGGTGGATTGCCGGATACAATGCCCCCTTAGTGTGTATCATAACGATCCAGGTGTAGATGGAAGGTGGAAATATCAGCCACGGGATCATGGTGTAACAGTAAGCATGATGGATTGGCAAGCCATAGATCCTGGTTTGGTTCCCGGTGATCCTAGATATTTTCACCGTCCTCTTCACTACAAATTAAGCTTCTGCAAAAATCACACAAGGATCTGCTTCTGCTACCCTACAAATTTTGTCAAATGAATGTAGTATTCCAATACTATACTACCCGTTATCTGCCATGTTAGTGAATGGTAATTTAGCATTACCTACTTGAATGACCCTTAATGCAGGTCGCCATGGGCATGGCTTGATATGGTACCTGACAAGATAAATTCGCTACTTTCTGCGTCCAGTTAGGTTCAAGATACATTGCTAGTAGAGCCTGATTGCATAAATGCCAGGAATGATCAGCATTCAAACATCGACCAACCTTTAGTAATTCTTATCATCCGTAATTACTGATTGATTCTGCTCTAATTCCATGAGTGAAACATACCCCATGCTTATCACTCTAGGCACCTTTTTACCACTGTGGTGAGTTACAGGTACAACCGATAACCGACACTCTATAGATTATGGGCACTTGAGTGCTCAGATTAGATAAATAGCACATGATTGACTGGTGAATCACCTGGCAGAGGCTAGACCTGATATGGATTGTATTAAGATAGATACATCTATACACGTGTTTATGTGTAACGACGCCTGTGTGACTTTCTATGCCGTACACATTATTGTGGTTATTGTGTGACATAAAAATGTATACTTTACTTACAATTTATAACACATATCGTTTTACTAAAACAGAAATGCTGAATATATACCATACAATGCCAAAGTATTGATTACAGCTTTAACAAGCAGCACATGAGCACATATGTCATTTGTAAACAAATGTGGAGATAATTCCATTTGCAGTTGGTGGATGTACAAAATATGAGATTTATCCTTTATTGGATTTTTTTCCCAGAAATATCATGGACCCAGACCTTAACAAGAATGAGGTAATAGCTTACTGTCTTTTGTAAACAAAAGATGAGACCGTGGAAGGATATGCAGTGACAACAGGGAGAGCAAATAAAATATGATCACAGTTTAGTATATATAGACTAGTTTATGCACATGTGCCAAGTGTTCAGGGATGGACTATATTTTACACTTATTTGACCAAAATGTGGCATGTGTTCATCGATGGACTATAGTTTACAGTTATTTGACCTACATGTGCAAAGTGTTCAGGGATGGACTATAGTTTAGTTATTTGACTAAATTGAGCCAATAAGTCAGGGATGGACTATAGTTTACAGTTATTTGACCAAAATGAACCAAGTGTTCATGGATGGACTATATTTTGCAGTATTTGACCGACATGTGCAAAGTGTTCATGGATGGACTATAGTTTACAGTTATTTAACCTACATGTGCAGTGTTCATGGATGGACTATAGTTAACAGTTATTTAACCTACATGTGCTATGTGTTCAGGGATGGACTATAGTTTACAGTTATTTTACTAACATGTGGCAAGTGTTCATGGATGGACTATAGTTTACAGTAATTTGACCAAAATGAGCCAAGAGGTCAGGGATGGACTCCTGGGAGCTATCAATAAGATTCTTTGCAAATGTAAAAGAGGTCCCCTGCCCCTCTGCGAAAGAATTCCTTGCCATTTAGCACCTATCCTTGCCAGCTTAAAATTGCCATCTGGGAGCTCCTGGGAACACTTTAGAAACCTGGGAAAAGTCCCCTGCAACTCTGAAGACTTTCTATGTCATTTGGCACCTCTCCTAGTCATCTGGGAGCTCCTGGGAACTATCTATATTCTGAGAGCACTTTGGATACAGAGAAAAGCCCCCGATCCCTCTAGGAAGATATTCCCAACATTTTGGCACCTCTCCTTGCCATCTGGAAGTTCATCAAGGAGCTCCTGTGAGCTATCTAGGAGATTCTGGGAGCACTTTGCAAACATAGAAGAGGTCCCCATGAAGGAATTACCAGTCTTTAGGCACCTACCTATGTCCCTTACACTAACAGTTCATTAATGCCAGAAAACTGCACTGCATCCTAATGTACAGCAATGGAGACTCAGCTTGGAGAGAAACCTGCAAGGAGAGTGTAAACTCTCATTTGCATGAATGTAGACTATTCTGCCATGTGGATTCCCTCCCCCCGATTTCCAAGCTGCCTGCTGCCTGCAGTGGCCGTATTGACAGGGGGTAGAAGCAACTGAAGGAACAGCCAGTTATGCCAGGTATGTACATTGTGTAACTTGGGCACATACCGTAATCTCTCGCGTATAAGGCGTGTCTTATACGGGAGGTTTTAGTTCTTATTGGATCCGCAAGGGGGACACCAAGACCTTTCTTTTGATATATAACACTCCCATTCAATCATAATATGAAATAGTGGGATTAAGGAGGTTCCCGGATGCCTTACATGCACATAGCTTTTTAAATTTTCAAAATCCATTCAGTAGAACAAAAGTTATGATTTTTTTATTTTTTTGATCATATTCTAAAACTCTAGGTGCGTCTTATACGCGAGGTGCGCCTTATACGCGGGAGATTACGGTACCTTTGAAACATTATGTGCTGAAAGAGAACACACACCACTGTTCCTAAGAAGGAGATTCTTCTGGGCTATGGATATAACTTCATCACATACTATCTACCCAGAATAATCTCTTTAATAAAAGTAAAGTTATAACGGTATGTATCTTCTTCTTAAAAACAACTGCTTTCTAAGTCCAATAACGCCAGCTAATTGGATAAAACTGCAGATAGGAAGGAACTTCCTATCTGCAGTGAAATCTATCTGAAGCCAGTGGCAGATTTTGAGCTCCCTTTTGACTAAACATATACTTAATTTTTTTTTATTTTAACCACTGAAATTACGGTAGCCCAAAACACGGGCTTAAACAAGCCCCCACCGCCTCCAAAGGCCTGGAGTCGGCATTGGAGCCTAGGACATGAAATTTGATCTACCGTACACTTTCCCTATACTACTCACAAATGAAAGAACGTGCTACCGGGTGCGTGTATATTGAAAGAACTGCAAGGAAAGCTTTTAGACATGGACGACTAACATTAGTCTAATAAACATATTTAATGAGCACAATTTGTGAACCTTTGTGTGTTATTTCACATTTATACGTTTTATCATGCCCTGAAAAATATGGCCCTATGTGATACTACAAAGCACATACATACAAGCCACCATCATGTTCTCAGGGTTATGGGAGGGAGTTCCAAATAAGGGAAGGGAGGGGCAGGGAGGTTTTATGTCCCTTTTTACCTCTTCTAGCTTGACCTTTTGGGTTTGACCTTTTAAAGGTTTGTCACAAATGGGGGGCCAGGGTTCCCATTTATGGGTCATGGTTTTCACTGACTTTTAACTGACTTTTACCTGACATTTATCGGCTTTTACCTGACCAAATATTGGATAATTCACAGGGTTCACGAAAAATTCATCGGCTCCGAAGCTAGGGCCCTTCACGCCCATAGATCTATCTATAAACTTACTTGGCTCTTTTTTCTGTGTGGGGGCTGGGGTGGTGGTCGTTGTCGTGGTGGTGGTAGATGTGGTGGTGGGTGTTTTTGTAGAGGTTGTTGTAGGAGGGTTAGTGGCAAGGTTTTCCAAGTCCATCTCATGTTGTACTGCTTTACGGTATTTCCGCATGGTCGAGAAGCCAGAATGGTTTGTGAAGAGACAGGCATCTCCACAGGCAAACAAATAGCAGGCATGCTCATCACCCTGCAAAGAGGAAGGCATCAGACATGATTACTTCTGCTACATATATAATCATTGGCGATATTATTGTATAACCAAGGGAGTCCACACATCAAGTTATCATAAACTCCTGTGTACAAGGTACAACCCGCATGGGTTTGATTTGTGAAGGTTTAACTTGCTAAGTTTTACAGAAAAAGCACCCAACTATAAGATGCACCCTGTCTTTGGGCTGACTCTATAGGGTGCAGGGGGCTTCTTTTTTTCTTAGTTTTTTTTTAATTAAGACACTCAATGAATTCAGAGTGTTCTACCTGACCTGATAATGCTACATCATGTAGATAATTCGTCACAATTCAATATTGATACAGTATGACATAATCTTGATTTAGACAATAATCTCATTCAGTTCAGTTCCATTAGGCCAAAAGAAAAAAAAAAGCTTTGTTCAGGTATCCGGACCGACCCTAGCTTTTTGGCCCGACCTTAATTTTTTTTAATCTTTTTTTAGTGAAATTGTCCAAAAAAATCAAATTTATACCAAAAAAATGTAAAAATCTAGGCATAGTTGGTATCAAATTAAAGCTCACGCTGTCAGGAAAGCAGTTCTGTTAAGGTGGGTCGCTACTATTGAATCAAAGATCCTAGATTTTCTCCATTTTTCTCCCAGAGGTACAAAAATCACCTACAATAAGAATATGAAAAGAAAAGTAGGGGGTCCCACGCTACTTTTTTTCTACAGATTTTTGAAAAATAAAAGTATTTTAATCTTCACCTAGAAATTAGAGAAATTATGTATCAGATTTGACATTTTTTTCTGTCATAACTATTCAATACACAGATATGAAACGTCGCATGGTAAATGGTCTGATATCCTTATTTATTAAGAATTTTCGATTTTAACTCCATAACATGGCATTCTGGGTGAATTTCTCATTTTTCAGAAAGGAGAAGGTTAAATTTTATATTAATTCATAACAAAAACAAATAAAATTCACATTTTTAACCACTAGATTTTTCTTAAACTTTTATAAAATATTTTTCAGATAATTTGCCTTTAGAGAAAATTACTTTTGATATGGGGTCCCACGCATAATTTTGGAGTTTTGGTCATTTGAAATGAAAAAGTATTGGAAAAACTGACAAAAATCCATATTTAAAGCACTGCATGATGGGTAAAATGTACACATACTTGGCATAAAATTGCTCCAATATATATGCCCTCGGTCACTGTGAATAGCCTACCACTTCTATAGCATTGTATTGGTATTGTAAGTGCTATAATTCTAAGGTGCAAAAGAATTCGAGAGAATGATAAGAAAAATCTGGATGTAAATATGCCAAAATTTAAAATGGTCATAAAATAAGCAATTCAAATCCAATAGTAGCAACCCACCTTAAAAGAAACCAATATTTTTACAGTTCTATAAAGGTTGTCATTTTTTTTATATTCTTTTGCCAAAATAACATAGATTTTGGCTGCCATAGGCCTAAACAAGAAATGTGGTTGTGACCGCGTAAAAAAACGCCTCCCGCCGTTAATGTCGGTATACCAGTTTGATGACATGTCTCATAAAAGCAGACATAAAGAAGATTTCACAATTATCAATTTCTCTATTCAGTAATTTTGTGTTGTGAGACCTCATCACATGGGGCAAATGCAATCATCGTAGCGCACTCCCGTACCGCTTCGCGGTACCGCCGCTACGCGGCGTGGGAGGCGCTAAAAAAAAAGAAAAAAAGTCCAACCTACATACCCTTTTTTTTCCGGCTATGTTACCTGAACACAACAATTTATTTTAGGCCTTATCTCAAACAAGCGTTCCCCTTTTGCTGCAAAAAAGTTGGCAGTCTGTTAACAAGAATCAGAAAACTCATGTACAATTGAACAATATGAGGGCGAAGGTGTCACTTTTTTGGGAAATTATCTTTAGGCCTAAAAAAATTTGTTGTGTTCAGGTAACGCTACCTATCGTAATTTGTTTGCCCTACCCTAACTTTTTTTGGGCATTTTGGGGGAAAATCTGATATTTTGGCACTTATCGAGACATTAAAGTTTTTTTTCACGACCTTGTGCATCAAAATTGTGTTGTGTAGGTTCGAAAATTTACAGCCAGTTCTCAAAAAAAAAAAAATCCCTACCTACCTACCCTTATCTTTTTCGACCCCGTTACCTGAACACAACAACTTTATTTTAGGCCTTATAGTTTCACCATGAACTCAGCATGCAGCTTATACCCAGGGGTTTCACAATGTGACAATGTAGTGTTTGTACCCATACATACTAGGGATGGGCACCCAAAATTAAATTTTTAACCATCCAATCGAAAAATTATACCCTAGAAAGAAGAAATCTTTGCCAACATTATGCTTTTTGAATAAATGTAATACAGTAACTAGAAGAGAAGCAATGCATTTTTGAATATAAAAAAGTTAGGAGTATTTTCCGTCACCTTTTCCTGGTCAATATCAGCTCAGTGAGGGAAAATTAGGTCAAATCATGCCTCACTGACCACACTCACTGAGTGGTGCATTTTTGACATTATTGTAAATGCTCATAATTTTGTAACAGTTTACGTTAGAGAGAAGCCAGTCACATCAGTAGACCGTGCCCACCGCGTGACCTATATAGCGCCGGCGGCCATGTTGGAAATACCAAACGTAAACAATGCCACTCCCCCTCACTGCACTGCAGTTAAGCAGCCTGAAATGGCTCAACATTTTTGCAAATAACTTCTGAACAAAACGTCTCCCATACTATCCAGGGGTATGCTTAGAAAGCCCAGACATTAGGGAATCTGCGGATATCCAAACATCTGATTTCTGATGAGTATGATGGATGTAGGAATAGTTTTTCTCAGGTTTTCCATTTTCGGAAATGCCTGTCACTGTCACTAGTGTCAGTGCATGGGTAAATGAGAAAGTTAGATTTCCCTTGGCCACATTCTTAACCCCATAACTTAGAACAAAACTTCCACCAGGCTATTTCATGATATGACAGGAAAAATATTGGGGGATCCATGTAATGAATTTTTGAAGGTCCTGGATGATTAAGGAATCAATTCTTTTAGGATTGTCATTTTCGGAAATAGTTGTCAGTGCATGGGCAAATCAGAGAGTAAGAAAGGGGCTGTATTTTCCCTGATCACATTCTTCTTGACCCCACAATTTTAGAATAAAACTTCCCCACATTATTTGATGGTATCAGTAAGGGTGTGATCATTTTTTAACAATGGGGGGGGCTGATTGGTTTTGGGGGGTGGGGGTCAGAATTTTTTTGACCTCTTTACCAGGAGAAGTCTTAATTCTTTTACAACCCCTCTGTGCTTATATCCTTATATCCAATCAGTTCTACACCCGGTCTGCACTACCTGCTCCAGTTGGTACCTCATGTGCTGGCACAGGAAATGGTGATACTATAGTATTAGTCAAATGGTAAAGGTGAACGATGATTAGTTTGAGGCGACAGTTTCTTTACGAGCGGGTCCTGCCCGTTCTGCACGAGGCCGGTAGGCCGAGTGCGGAGTGGGCAGGACCCGCGAGTGAAGAAACAGGAGGCTCAAACTAATCAGAGTTCATCTTTACATTTATGTCAAGGTGTTTGGGTTGATACTTAATCAATATTTCATCAATAAGACTGAAATTAAACCCTTATTTACCCATCGTCTTCGTGAAATCCTGACCACCGCCATTTTGAATGTTTACGTTTCAAAAATGCTGCACATGCGCGATAGACCTATGACGTCATCATGCGGATTTGGCGCCGGTTATTCAACACAGGGGTGCAATACACAGTCTCAGTACATTGTCAATGGAACTACGATATTCACCTCGACATAATAATTGATACCAATGTCACGGGTAACCCTTGTACTACACAGACAGGCACCTCTCTGAACAACATGACAATTGCAAGTCACACAACTATGCTAACAGGTCCTGCTGTGAGCAATAGTGGAATAGCTGATCACACACCCAGTGACTCATGTGTTGATGTCTGTGTTTTTGATACATGTGTAATGGTTCATATCGACTTATATGTTGGGTGGCTCTTTGGCTCGCTTACCACTAGATATACCAACACAACGCGAGTAGTTCGGGTTGGGCAAAGCCCCAGAAACCCCTACCTCTCGGGTAGGACTTTATTCACTTTGGTCAGTAGTTTATGATGAGCGTCTGGACTGGACCAGGTCCAGTCCCCTTCTGCCGCTCGCCCGGCTTCTTAGTAGAAGCTGGACGCGAGGCATGGTGCTGCCCCCTCTTGTACCAACGAGGTATAGCAAAGCGACACCTAGCTGGCATAGAAGGAACAAGCACCACACGAACACGTCTCTCGGATGAACGGCACTAATATATATACAACGATGCCGGCCCCTACACATGTATACC
The DNA here is from genome assembly GCA_949317995.1 of Acholoe squamosa. Taxonomy (NCBI): domain Eukaryota; kingdom Metazoa; phylum Annelida; class Polychaeta; order Phyllodocida; family Polynoidae; genus Acholoe; species Acholoe squamosa. Next base: position 53,649,233 of record OX439035.1, on the reverse strand, counting down.
ATGTAGATTAATGTGATCCTGCCCCAGTGACTCATGTGTTGATGTCTGCGTTTCTGATACATGTATACCATGTAAATTAATGTGATCCTGCCCCAGTGACCCATGTGTTAATGTCTGCGTTTTTTGATACATGTATACTGTTTTGATATTGTATTATATTGTACCTTGTACATATGTTCCACCTGTATTCAGGATGATCTGGGTCAATCTATGGAGAATTATATCAAAGACCTAATGAATTAGTGATATTTTATCATGTATTTGCTTGTATATATGTTCCACTTGTATTCAGGATGATCTCAATTACATCTGACTGAACTATAACTGTATTGAAAATCACTTTAGTACCAATAAGTTCATGTTCACTTTTAATATGAATGCTTTTATGAAATAAAATGTAATTGAAAATTATGTCATTTCTCTCTATATTGTCTATATAGTTGTATATTATGTCAAATAGCTAAAGGGTCATGGGGGGGTCTATTTCCACAAAGATTATATTATTTGTGAAGTTATTAGAATCAGTGCGTTGCTACAGTAAACAGTGCTTTCATGTGGGTGGGGGGGAGTCCCAGTATTTCCAATATGGCCGCCGTGACGCGGTGTGACGTCACGCGGGATTCCTTTCTAGACAGAAAACAGTTTGGTGGTTCTGGGGGTATAAATTTTTTTATGATTTGATATGGAGAAGTCTATCATATTTTGATGGAAACTCAAAATTCCCTGTGGTGGAGTAAAATCACACAGGTCAGTTTTGTGCAATTTTAGGCAAAATATGCTGTTACTGTTTTACTTCTAGCACTTTTCAGCACACAGATAGATAGGAATAGATTTTAGATTCTTGTAGAAGACAAAATTGCAGACATTTTGGTTGTAGTTCTAAAAGGTGAACAAATACTTTGAAATTTCAAAAAAATGGTTAAAAATCTGAATTATTTTTTTCCAATTTAAAATTTCAAAAACTCTTTTTTTTTCCACATTAGCCAGGAAGCTTGATATCCTAAGTTTCAAATTGCTCCAAAAATCATGTTATTTGGTAAAGAACTGTAGGAATTACAACAAATTTAGTAACTGATGTCAGGGTCAGAGGCATTCCGGTCAGAGCAAACATTGTCATTTGAAAACTTCATCTATAAAAAAACTACACATCCCACAAGAAAAAGCCTATGGTATTCCTATTCTATGGGTCTTTTTACATAACATACCAAAAGATGGTATTTTTCCATGGAACAGAAGTAACAAAATTCAGGTTTTGAAGTTGCTCTATTTACTATAGTGACAGAGAGGCAGCGTTCAGCAGTAGCTGCTGGCGCCCATCCCTATACAATACATACCTTATCTTTGAACACAGCCAAATCGCACTGATCATGTTTGCAGCACTCACTCCGACACTGGCTTTTATTCTGAATGTCCACAGGGGAGTCAATGTATGAGGCTCCATTGTTAATGGAGTCGTGTGTCCGTATTATCTTACCATCCTCAACTTTGTAATTACATCGTGAGCCTGGATCTGACATCAGTTGGTCTGGCTCGAGATTGTTCTCGCCCTTGCCTTTGTCACTGTAAGGGTAATCTGACAGGTCGGAAAGGCGTTTCTTGATCTCCTGATCCAGGCCGCTGTCCGAGAGTAGGGAAGCGAAGTCCTCCAGCACCTCCTTCTCAGCACGAGAGCCACATAGTACTAGCAAACACACAATATATGTAAGCATCATCGTGGACGTAACACCGAGTTGTCTCATTTTACAAAAGCTTTAAGTTGTATGTTGCGCAGAAATAACATACCATGCAAACAAATGTTGTGTTTACACTCGTCCTCCACCTGCTAAGACGACGCCATGTTGGATGGGCAAATTACGTCAGTACTTCCGGTGAGATTAGAGTATTCAATAGATGAGGTCGATCACTTTGATGATCGACGGATATATGGGGGTCTAGATGGGGGGTCCCCATGTCACATGTCGATTTTAGGAAAAGGCAATGTCACATGTCATTAAATTTCTATTTTCCCATGTCTTTGTCACTAAGCCTCATGTCACATGTCGATTTTAAAATAAGACCATGTCTCATGTCACTAACTTTTTACTCCTCCATGTCCTTGTCACTAATCTCCATGTCACATGTCGAATTTAAGAAATGGCCATGTCACCCTGTCGAATTTAGCGGTCTAGACCCATATATATCGGACACATCGGATGCTGGGAGTGGTGGCGCTACCTGCCCACGGCCAGGCCTCATAAAACAGTCACACTCATTACGGAAAGTCGGTGCGACATGCTCATTCAGAATTTACCTGCTATCATTTGCCACTTCAAAAAAAAAAAATTGCCGATTGAACCAAATAGGGCTTTCCCCTTCTAGGGGCCGCTCTTTGAGTGAGGGGGTACAGCTGAGCAGCCACTCACTATAGAACAGTATAGACTCAGGGCTGACCCATTTAAAATCTCCCTACCACTGATAAATATAGTAATTACTTTTACTGATGGCACTAATGTAGATACCAAGAATATGACCTATCAATTTGTCCAGACATAACTACACAAAAGTTCATATTTTGGTCAAAAATCACTGACAAGTGGAAATGGGGTCATTGTTTCTATGCTCTACATAGGAGTGTTTGTACCCCTTACTCCCACACAGCCATGACTGGGCGGCGCTGGAAGGGGAATCCTCTATTTGCTTTTCTGTCAAAATTTGCCATTTCCATGGAATTCGCTCCTCCAAAATCTTTGCCCTTCATAATAATTTGCCTCTTGAAAAAAAAAATCTGCTTACCATAAAGTGTAGGCTAAGCCGAGTTTTTTTCCAACTCTTCCTACTGGGAGTGAGAAGCTGTCACCATCTGGCCTACGTTAAGTGGGGCTACTTTGCTTGTGAGGGGCTTCTTTGTAGGGAGGTGAGAAATTGACATTTAGGAATATCATGCCTTGGAGATGCAAGATTGAGATCCCAAAATCAATTTTTAGGAAAATTTTAATAACACCCTACTTTTCAATTGCAGGCAGTTTGGATGCCTTCAAACAAAATATCAAACTTTGACTTTGAACACCTTATGGTAGTTAAAAGATGAAATAACTGACTTAGATCCTGCAAAGAACCCCCACTTTAGGGTATTACAGATTTTTGCCTCCTTGGCCCTTGGGAGAATAGCTGGTTGTAATATCATGTAATACCATGGGAGGGGGGGGGGGAGTGTCATGAATTTTGCTACACTATGTGACAGTGGGAGGGGGCGGGTCTGCCGAGGAGTTACATAAAAAAGTAAATGCCTTCCATGACAAAAGTGGACCATTTACAAGCATCGAAACATCTTCATGTGTTTCCTGTCAAATTAAAAAGGGGGGAGGGTGTCATATGAATTAGTGAATAGGTTTATTGATTGGAAAAGCCTGCATATTGATGATTGCAATGTAAGGATATCTGGATCTTTATTGATGTGTCACTGCGATGGGGGGGGGGGGCATCTGACTGGTGTTACATAATTATGGAGGAGGGTTTATCATTTTGTTACAAAGTGTTACAAGGGGGAGGGAGGGGGGTCATAAAGTGGCCATATTTGTGCTACGTAATATTTGAACGGCCCCCTACATTTGCTTCTACACAATTGACAAAGTGAGTTGGTGATCCCAAAACTTGCTTATTTCATTGAAATATGCATCTTCCTTACAAATTTGCCTGCTTCATTAAAATTGCCCCTTGCAGAAAAAAAAAAACGATCCATTTAGTAATCTATCATAGCAAAAAGCAAATTCGTTTGAAAGAGCAAATCATCACAGGAAAGGCAAAGTCGTTTGGAATAAACACATTCTATGGAAAAGGCAAATTAACATATGGGGCAAATCGTACCGGCTTTCCGTAGTACTCCTGGATTGTCCCTCCAGATGTCAGTACTGCGTTGATAGCGCTATTTGTTAAATCCAAAACCACCAGCACTGCTGCAGTTTTAGAAATCACTTGGAATTATGTGTTATAAGACAAAACCATGGTTCATTGTGCTAGTTTCAGATATATTGACATTTGAAGATGGGTTGGGAGGGGGGAGGCTTAGGGAGTGATCGTTTTTTAACATGGATCATGAGGGTCAATTTTATTTTGATCTCCCTAGAGGACCCGGAATTCGCGAGCAAACGCACCCTTTAAACCATCTGATGACTGTTATCAGTGATAACTGCTGGTAACCAGCTTCAGCAATGGCTGGGCCCATTGGACAATCATCTACCTTGTAATAATAAGGCATGGGCTTTTTTTTTTTTTTTTGCTGAGAGCATATACTATTATTTTGACCCCTCTGAATACAGGGGGGTTGAAGCAAATTTGATCTTGTTTAACAAAAAAGAGCCGTGAACAATTCTGGGGGGGGGGGGGGAGTGCAAATGAAAAATATTGAAATTTCTTGTGTTTCTCACTACAGGAAAATCTGCCAGGAATTTGTTATTAACTAGACTTTGCAGAGATCGAGATACAATCCATAAGCAAAAAAAAAGAAAATGGAAGGTTATTGACAGAATTTAGAAACTAAGGATTTTTGAAAACATTTTCTTTTATCAGAGCTACAGGTGTCTATGAAGTTGGCCAGTAGTGAATTATAGGCAGGGGCGTGGGGAGCAGTTTCAGAGTGGGTGGGACCATGAGGATGTAACAAGGGACATGAGGATTGAAGTGACATGTGACATGCGAATTTCTTAAAGTCGACATGCATGTCACATGGGGGACCCCCCATTCAGACCCCCAGTATAAGAGCATAATATCATAGAAAAAGAAATGCACATTGATCATGAATTTAGGTAGGCCCTAGTTGCAATTGTTAGCCACCAAAGATGTCGTTGGCATAGATAGTAGGAACTAACTCAGAGTTGATTTTCAGTTTTTCATAGCTTCATGTTGGTACCGGTACCAATATATATATATACCATGTTGTACCTAAGGGAGTGGTCATTATTTATCAACGGGGGGGGGGGGGGTGGTGGGTTTTCGCGCGTAAGCGCGGAAATTTTTTATGCCCCCCCTCGACGGCAGTCAAAATTTTTTGCGCACCCCCTTCCGCCAGAGGCGCAGAGAGTTTTCGCGCCCCTCTTTGATCTATAGTAGCGCGCGGGCTTTTTTGCTAAAAAGAGGGTGATTTTTTTTTAGCCCCCCCTCAAGAGGGGTCAATTTTTTTTAGCCCCCCCCTCGGGAGGGTTCTGAAAATTTTACGCCCCCCCCTCAAACCCACCACCCCCCCCCCCCCCGTTGATAAATAATGACCACTCCCTAATTAAACCTAGGCCTACCTTGATATTAGACTTTTTGAGCTCAGAGTAATGGGCGGACTGATCAACGATCCCCAGCAGCCAGAGGCAAAAAAAAAAAAAAAAGAATGGAAGATGGAAATAATGGGGTGGGGTGGGGGGGGGGGGGTGGTAAGCAGCTCGCCTGTTAAAAATGTAGGGCCCATGGTCATGGAGTTGACTTTACTACTTGTCGTTCTCCGCGCTGCCACCTCTGATCTAATCGACATCCTTTGACTTGATCACGCGCTCGTTTAACTACTCACGGGCACCTGCTAGCGCCGCGTAGACCCTACACCTGCAGTTACATCGGGATTTACAACTCATAGTTTCAAATAAATTCATTTCTGGATTGAAATTCGATAATGCATACACATGGCTATACATGGCTGATGTAATGAACATCCCCCAGGCATCTACTTGGGCTTGGTTTGGAGCGACCCTGTTTGTGTCACATCGTATCAAATCTTCTAGCAGAGTTTAGAGCTCAGAAATTGCCTTGACCTACATAAACTGTACCAACCATGTGGTCGGAGAGTGTCCTCCTGGGCCGGTTCTCAGTCCGTGCGGTGGCTGGAGCTCAGTCATCAGTGGACGACCAGAGTGCAGACATGGCTACGGTATACACACGGAGTACCAATAATGGGGAAAACTATCGGTCCTCCCCGGACGAATCCCATTCTAACGACTCCCGAGTCAACTTCAAAGTTGCCGACGAGGAGGAGTCGGAGCGGAGGAAGTACCTGACAGCGAAATACGGAGCCCATCAGATGCGGCTGATCAGAAAGCGGCTGGCCGTGGAGGACTGGCTGGATAAGGAATTGAGGAAACTTTATGATACGGTGAGGATTCAGGACTGTGTTGAGTTGCTGCTGTTTGGTTCAGTTTAATTTTCCATCCGCCAAATCAGGACAAGTGTTGTGTTCTTTGTTACCGTGAAATGTTACGAAATAGTAGGTGTGTGATAGGGGATACGGTGAACTTGCTCAATTTCCAGGGATGCAGTCAGTGTCCAAAGTTACTTAATAAAAAGATGACCTGTCAGATCCTGCAGCAAGCCTGTTGCTGCCCCGGGGGGCCGCTCCCTATATATAAGCTATAGTAACCATGTGCGTACAAAAACTAGAGGGAAAGGGGTACTTTTTTTTTGGGAGTGGATCCTGCAGTATCCTTTGATAGGGGTACATTTTTGGGCAAATAGGGGTAGGTTTTTAGGCCCAAAATGTAATCCAATCTTTCCAAAACTTTAAGTGAAAAGGGGGTATATTTTGGTCATTTTCCCCAGCTTCTCTCCATCTTTTCCCCAATTTTTTTCAGCCCTAACACGCCGAAAGGGGTACCGATTTTGTTACTTAGAGGGTGTCCTGACAAAAGAGGTTGGATTTCTTGCAATTTTCGGGAGGTAAACCCGCCCAAAGGGGGTGCTTTTGAGAAATTATACTCCGCTATAAGGGGTACCAGAGCCAAGGTGATGTACGCACATGGTATCCATAGATTAGAGAGTGGCCCCCCGGGGTTGCTGCGCATGTGGCCGCCGCCTGACCAGCCTGTCTTAGTATGGGGAGTGGTCATTTATTAACAATGTCAATGGTGGGTGGATTTCGCGTGTTTTTCGACCTCCCCCCCCCCCCCCCCCGCGGGGCCATCTACAAATGACGTTATGCTGGAGCAGGGGTCTCAAAATTCATGGCTTCAGGTCACATGTCATTTCTTTTTTTAGAATGGGTATGTCAAATATCACTTTCAGGGATGAAAGTCTTCAGGGATTTCCCTGATTTCAGGGATTTTGAAGTTCCATGTCCCTATACATTCTTATAAAAAAAAAAACATGGTTTTGGGCCGATATTGGACCATTTCAGGGATTTTCATCCTCTGACTTTCATCCCTTCACTTTTGAAAGGGTGCAATCTCAGAATGTCACCTCAAAATGCCCAAATGTCGCCATGTCGTTTTTTACCCCTTGGGGGCCACAAGGCTGATTGGTATGGCCTAAATTTTCCTTCAGCGTTGCAAAATTGGCACAAAACATGGGGAGGGGGGGGGGGTCAAAAATGGTCAAATTTGGCATGACGTCATTTATGGATGATGACCCACCAACCCGGGCCCACCAAACACCACCCCCTGTTGTTAAAAAATGACCACCCCAGTATGGAGGTGGGGGGTGTAAGGGCTACTCCGTGGGGGGCCTTACCAGATCCTGTAGAATCCACCCAAACATAGTATAAGGTAGACTTTGTGAATTATAGCAGAAGGCTCAGTCTATAATGATCTCCCTGGCTCTATGTTGCCCTATAGGCTACTTAGTCATAACATGTATCCTTCTGCTGAGACTGGGATCGAGGCCAGTTACTTACACTTACAGGTCCTATATCTACCATGTATGTTATTTTGTCAATACCAGGTGTGTGTACATGTATGTACATATTAACTTGTTACATGTCTTCATGTACTTCACTCCAGTCAGTAATTATTCAGGTTTCCTTTCTGGGCTTAATGGGGGCCATAGCTATAGGATAGCCTACTAGTATACATTCGTCAAAAGTTTATATGGAAGAAGCGGATTGTCCCATGGGCGCGGCCATTGCTGAAGCTGGTTCCCAGCTCTTATCACTGATAACAGTTGTCTGATGGGTACCACTGCCCCCCCCCCCGAGAGGACCGCAGTGAATGTTTGGTGTTATTTCATTGACTGATAATTAAACCAGCTAAGTTGGTATAAACCAGTCTCCTCGGCCTTTTCACTAAACATAATGCCCCAGGTGCAGGGTGGCCTCGGCGATCCCTCTAAGGACCGGTTGTCACTTGATACACACCATTACTGTAGATCCAAGCAACGTGCGCAATATGTTATGGGCACCGGGCCACACGAGCTCACAGGGAATCCTCCTATACCACCCTTTCAGACCACCTGTAGCCCATAAATGATTATGGGTATAGATTCTACCTAATGCACGGGGTGTCATGTAATTCTATGATGCACCGTTAGGGCGCATTACCTCTGTGCAGTGTATACACATGATTCTCATCCTACTTCTCCATCTCTAAGTGATATACTTCACAGACAAATACTTCCTTAATCTTGAAACTTACTAGAGGTTTAATATCACACAAAACCAGACACAGTTATTTCAAGTTCAGTGTTGACATTTATTATTTGTTGTTTACATGGAACAGAGGAGTTTTGTAGAATATGGCTCTTTGATCAACGTTTCAACATCATTCAGATCTCTTCATCAGAATCTTGAAACTTAATATATAAGCTGTTGTCACATGTGCTATGAATAGTGTGTTTCGGGCCAATGGTCTAATACTTCTTATAGATCACGTTATTATCGATATAAAGTGATTTCAAAAGCAGCGCCATTTGCCATTTATATACTAGCCATCACTCTCATTTCATTATCAGAGGTCATCAACATCGACTATAAAACATATCTCATGGAATATGATAATGATGCAGTTTTGGCTAGGTAGACCACCATGTAACCCTGAAAATATATATATATTTTTTTGTATCGAAAATGTAGTTCCTGGGAATGGTATATTGAATACCATATCCACAATTATGTGCATGGAATTTTAAATTCCTTCATGTTCTACCTCCTACATGCTGGCTAAGTGTTACAGGCCCTCAATGTGGAGCGTTAATTTTAAACGACAAATGGACAACTGCTAACAAATACATTTGTTTACCTGGCACATTATTGGCGATAAAAGGGTGTGTCTATTGATACAAGTGGTAACGGTGTTGGTACTGTCGACCGCCCATGTGGCTACCACTACTGCCACAATTCATTGATGTAATCATAGGGTTCCGTAACCAGTGGGTGGGGCATTAGTGGCAGTTAGCCAGAGATCCACGTACCCCACATACAGAAGTATATCCCTGAACGACACACTCTTTACCCACCTATCACACTGCCTCCAGGGCATGACCAATACCTACATGGAGTAGCACTAAACATCCCAAAAAATCAGGTAGTACCGTGAATATGGCACAATGTGCCTCTGGAGAAATACAGAAAAAAGGGGATTGGCGTGATAGTCAGCAGTGTATTCATCGAAATAGGAGCAAGTAGGTGTTAACCTCAGTAAATACATCAATACAATACAATGTAGCCATCTCTTCTCACCATCACAGCTGTGTCACTGCACCCGCAGAACACAAAATGATGCACTGACACTTGCCACGTAGCCTGCCCATGGTACACTGCAACGTTCACAAAGGTTGTGGTCAATGCTGTATGTTGGTGGTGTGACCTTTTTTTTTGCACTTGCCTGTCGGGTATAGACCTAAAACCTGTGTTCTGTATTTCCGGTAGCATGTCTGGCAAAATTATCTTGTCATCACTACCCTTACCCATTGGCAAAAAGAAGTTAAGGTTAAAGATATGTACAATCAGACATCCATAAAATTAAATCATAATCCAAATATGTAGGGGGTGGTAGATAGATAGATCGATGTAGAAGAGTAGAGTAGGCTATTTTCAGATTCTGTCTCTCTGTCTCTGTCTCTCTGTCTGTCTGTATGTCGGGCTGTGTGTCTGCGTGTCTGTCAGCCTGTCGGGCTGTGTTTACTAGAGCTACACTGTGGGGTTTTTATAAGTACAACGCTACGTTGTGGGGTCATTTCTTGCTTGTGGGGTTGACCCCACAAGCAATGTCCTTAAAATGGTTCAAAATGACCTTGTGGGGTGCATGTGAAGAGATCGTGGTACAACCCCACAATGATCGTGTCTGTCAGACAGACCCCATTAGTCTGTGCATATTACAGACAGTATCACCACCTACTGCCCCTTAGTGAGTAATACACATTGCACCCCACATGTTCAGACGCAATGACCCCATAACGACAGACATAACACCCCACATGCACAGACGTAATAACCCCATAGCGACAGACATTGCACCCCACATCTTCAGACACAGTAACCCCATAACAACAGATGATTGCACCCCGTGTATTCAGTAACTGAGACAGTTAGTTCCAATTTGAAGATTGCCTGATAGCCCTTGCGATAAGCTTCGATTTGCACCCGGTCCCGTGTCTCTAAGTTCAATGGTTCACGGGTTAGAGCAAAAAAAACAGTTCTTTGACGGGCCCCATCACGCAGCGGAGGCACTTTTTCCCAAATAGTCCTACAGTGAGCAGATGAAGCCTGCATCATGTAGGTGCAAGAGTGAATGCCCACTGAGCCATGATCCAGTGTCCACGCCCAATAGCACAGCCAGAAACTCATATTTTGAATAGGGACTCTTTTACGATACTTCCGCTAAAACTTTCAAAACTAAATATCTCAGCAACCGCTGGTCCGATCGCCTTGATCTTAGGTGCGTTTCGAAGCCCATGAAAGCTACTTTCTTGTTTTGCCATTTAATGAAATATATTCCTGAATAACAATATGACCCCACTATATTTAGACATTTTAACCCCATAATGTACATATGTACATGTATGAAATGTGCACCCCACAATGATCGATTGTACCCATTACCCAACCCCACAGTGCCCAGACCAAATTTTTCCCCACAACGTAACTCTCGTCTGTCGGGCTGTCTGTCTGTCTCTGTCTGTCTGTCTCTGTCTCTGTCTCTCTGTCTCTGTCTCTGTCTCTCTGTCTCTGTCTCTCTGTCTCTGTCTCTCTGTCTCTGTCTGTCTGTCTGTCTGTCTGTCTGTCTGTCTGTCTGTCTGTCTGTCTCTCTCTCTCTCTCTCTCTCTCTCTCTCTCTCTCTCTCTCTCTCTCTCTCTGTAGTGCATCATAGTATATGTATGCCCTTTTACAAACTCCAGAAATAACCATAACGCTGTTTGTATTTGCCCAAATCCTGTGAACAACTGTATCTACTATTAAGCCGATAAATTTAGGTTCATGAGGTTTGTTCTGCCTGTGCATCGTCATTTCCATTTCCACCCTGACACCCTCTGCGGGGGGTGCGGGGTGTGTGTTCCTCTGTAGGCCACCACCTGACTTTTATTATTGCCATAGCTCACCTTGATGTGCCAGTCCCAAACTTGCCAAAGGCCAGCTGTCAAGAACACTCATGGGGTAAAATATATACCCCCATAGAGTTACCTCTTAGCAAGTGAATACACGTACACACTTAAGACTTAGTATAATATACGGGGTAGACATCTCTCTGTAAGGAATTCATTCATTGATCTCATAATTCAATTTGAATTCATTATAACGGCCCGACACTGACAATTAACTTGAAAACATATGATAGAGATGGGATAGACTTTCATCATCAGATTTACCATTTCGCGTGGATCAAAGGACCTACACCGGTATTATACTTATGGATAACTGGCGACTTATAAGTAACGGTCAGGTACTAGATCGTCACCTCTCATGAGACGGGGATATTTATGGTAATCTGAGATCGAGCATTCTTGTGATAAAACCACCATAATTCTGCGTTCTGCTGTATAGTAAAATGACATGTTAAAATAATTTCTATGTCTGAGACATTGTGTCAAGTTATTGTTCGTCAAGAACTGTTTCACCTCCGATCGGTATGCTTTTGGACATATTTCCCAACCTCTGTACTGAACCCTCTCAGGGTCATCACAGTCAGTTTATATCTAGAAGTATCCTACATCCCTTTGCATGATAACCCGGGATGCTAACCAGTGTTCCATGGTGGAAAGCAAAATGTCACGACCAAAGCATGAAACAGGCAGCTGCCTTTGCAGGAGTGTGAAACCGAATGATGCACAATAGAGAATGACGTGTGTTGGTGGGATTACGTGTGCAGATTAGGGCTATTTAAAGTACAGCATACCTGACTCAGGGTCATGTCATTTCACGCTCACCGGAAATGAAAGGAGACCTGTTACATCATGCCACATCAGATTTAAATTGTACGTACTATGTCGACACAGGAAGTAGGAATGCATAAACTCTTATCAGGTATTTCCCCCACTTCATTAAGGCTTCAGTTTATGATTGATCGTGGATACCTCATTGCCTTGAAGAATGTAGGTTCCCTGCACACGACAACTGAGTTTGTTTTGGCTGCTCGACGTCATATCCTTTGATAACGTGATGATCTATCCATCATTAGGTGGAATCAAACATATGCTACCCCTGATATGAGTGTCTTTGTTTAGATAGGAGATATTCGAGGTAAGTTCCCTCCTATGGTCAAGAGTATCGATTGCATAACAGAGAGATAGCGAATATATGACCAAACTACCAAAAGACCATCAGTAGACACTCTAATACTGAGGCGTAGGAAGCAAATCTTTAATGTGGGGGGGGGGGGGGCAGCGTCCCTTTTTTGGGGGCCTAATTCATTCACTAGTGACAGATGGCAATCTCGCGCAAGCCAGAAATCTTGATCCCATATAGAGATAAAATATAAATCCACTTGTGTTACCGAGAGCTCTGCATATTTTTGTGATGTACCGGTAGGCCCAATTTGTAATACCCTATTCCCATTCAAGCCACTCCATCGACCACGGCACACACGAGTCCACTGCACCATACGCAGATCTTTATTCAATCAAATGACAGGAAATCACCTCTTGATGGGTCAAATTGCTCAGAATAAACCCGCATTTGATCTTCTGTTATTATCTAATCCCACCCCGACATTCACATGAAATCCCGCATCATTCATGGACATGTTGAGAGAGGGAGCTTTAGAACATGTTATGGGGTTTAAACCATGAACGATCTAGTCATGTCAGTCCACTTCCGGTGTATCTCAATCGCCTACGACATTGGTGTGCTAGTTTTGCATAGAGTATATTTTTGTCAATTTTCTGCATTTTATGTGGAGGACATTGATCGTACTTATATATGACACACTCAGGGGGGCACGACATACCAAGAAAGTTTTGAAATCTAGACATCAAATGGTGCATTCTGATACATTTCTAGACTCCAATCCAGGAAAGCATTTTGGTGTGCCATCAGCAGTTAACCCATGATTCTGAGAACAGGGAATGGAAATCTTATTAAATTTTGATTGCACAATGGTGTTTGGGGGCATGGGAGGCTTGGGGGCATGTCTCCTAGAAAATTTCAGAAATATAAATATCAGTCTCCAAATTTGAATGCATTTTGGTGTAAACCTGGAGTGGGAAGGGTTTCCATAAAGGGGATACAAACCTTATGTGGTAATGTTTGTCCTTGGTGAGGTTTTTAGGGCTGGTCCCTCTAGAAAAAAATTGAAATAAAGATGTCAACCTCTCTAGTTTAAGGGTTTCAACTAGCCTCAGATTTGAATCTAATATTTTATAGATACTGTTGTTTAAGGGGGTGTGGGAAATTTTGAGAAAAATTGATGTCAAACCTTGAAGTTTAAAGCATTTTGGTGTACCCTCAGGAGTATGTTTATGCACTTGTGATAAAGGGAGTTTTGGGTCATGCCCAAATCTTATAACATAATCATCAAAATTATATTTAAAGAATTTTGGTATAGGCAAGCATTTTCAGCAAGAAAATCACCACATAGTATCCCACGCATAAGGCACACCTAATGCCTAGATGCTTATGTGGTCACTGGTGCACATTGGGGATGATTTCTATTACATTACCCCTAATCTAATGTAATTATACCCTACCTCCCTGACTCATTACTATGCTATGGCCTGTACAACTCAAACTCAACCTATAAGGCTTACCCAGGATGGGTGAAAGGTATAAGCACGGAACTAGTCACTGTTCCGTGGTATAAGCTATGCCTTATATATAGGCCAAAGCCAAGCATTATCTATATGTATAATATGACTGCCTTTTTCTGGATTGCCTCATGTTAGAAAATTTTGAGGAAATTTACATATTTTAGATACTGTAGAGTCATAAATTGTACAATTTGGAAACAATAAAAGCTATATTGAAGAGAAATAGAGGTGACGAAGTGGACATCCTGGGTGGGGCCAAAGGGGGGGGTCCACCTTTGGGGACCCCTATTTGGACATGTTATGGGTGGACCAAAAGGGGGGTGTCCTGACCCCCAGGACCCCCCCCCCTCATCCTGGATCCGCCCCTGCACACAACAATTATTATTGATAAGGCCATTTAATTAAAATAACTTGGATTACGGGATTTCTTAGCTAACATTTTGGGCGGCCAAAGGTAAAAAAAAAAAAAAAAGTTGGATTTTGAAGCCAGGATTTCCCAGCGACCAGAGGCAAATAAAAAAAGTCCAGCCAGAACACTCCAAAAATGCACTTTCCATGCATCTGTTGTTGATCAAATACACTTTTTCGGGAAGTTGATATAGGGAAGATCGAGAATTTTGGGTGTTTGGCTATCCCCAAGGACTTTTTTAATTCCAGCGGCCAAAGGTAAAAAAAAAAACAGTTTTGATTTTGCCAAAAATCCCAGCGGCGGATCCGTAATCCAAGTTATTTTAATTAAATAGCCTAATAGCATTTCAGTGAACCTTCAGCTGAATATATCACATGTGATACCCAATGAGATAGAGAGGGCATCAAAGGATTTAGAATAAAAGACAGATTTGCTGTTTTGAATGCTTGTTTACAGGGATCTGTCAGAAGCCTGGACCAGGCACCCATGGGACCACGTGTCTCAGTGTATTGACTTAAGTGTACAGAGGAGTCTTGTGTCTGTGGTTGGGTTACAATATAAACCCGGGGGGGGGGGCTACTCAGGTCGGAATAGGCTACCGACTGTCAAACGGGCCCCAGAAGCGGAGGCGGTGAGACGAAAATTCAGGGGGCAGTAACTGTGTGCACCTAAAAAATAGGGGCCGGTAACTCTGTATGCACTTCAAAAAAAAGGAGGGCACTATCTCTGTGTGCCCCCTCAAAAATAGGGGGTGGTAAATATCTTCTTATTACTTTACAAATAAGGGTCCTTATCTCTAAAAATTTCAGGTATAGTCCCTTCAAATGCCTTGAAATTAAGGGGCGGTGACTTCAAATGCCCTTAAATTAGGGGTGGTGGATTACTACAGGAGTCGAGGAGCGGTCATTTTGCCTAGATTCATGGGGTCGATAGTTTGGCAGTGGGGAGATAGCATCATATAGTACCTCCCCCGGGATATAAACTCTATCATCTGTCACCGTCATGGTCCGCTGCCCCACCAGTACACAGTCGGTGCGTTCGGAGTACGGCCGAGGGATCAATGCTGGTTTGTAAGGCCACCCCCTATTGGTCTGCCCCATGTGGGTCAATGTTGATCCCCAAGTCAACTTACTACACTCCCAAGCATAGTTAAGGGCTGGTACCTAGCCAGACCTGGCTGGGGTGGAAGGGGGTGGAGGGAACAAGCTAAGGTTGTGTAGTTAGCGTTCGAGGTCACCCCTACCCATAATGCAATAGATATCCTTGCAAAACCGCTGCCCGAACGCACCGAATAAACCCAGACTAATGAGATCTCAGAGAGATCAGGTCTTTATTTCATGGTAAGAACGTAGCTTGCTATAGATTAGTACAGGAACCCCATTCCCAACCATGAAATAGATACAAAGTTTTTTTCACTTTAAAATGTCCACACTTCCAGTTTCTTCACTCGTGGGTTCCTTGCTGTTCCAAACACAGACTTCGGCCTCGTTTGGATTTTGGTCTCTTCGCCCCTAGATCAATCTCTGTTTTAGGCCTACTCAGTTAGAGCCTTTGGAACATCAAGCCCTAAATTGCATATATATTGCAGTCCTACCTAGCTATGTGGGGTTTGAAATTCTTATTCATATTCAAATTATTGTTAAGCAAAAGGTAGTGCGATGCCCCATGGGCGCAACCATTGCTGGAGCTGATTAATTACCAGCGAGTTATCAGTGATAACATTATCAAATGGGTACTCTTGCCCCGCTTCCCCGAGATGCCTGCAGTCAAAAGTTAAGGTTATTAATTTCATTGGTCATATGTAGCTATAGGCATTCGGGGTACAGTTTCTTACATTTTGCAGTGCATTGTGGGTGGGGGTGACCTCGAACACTAACCGGTGCGTTCGGAGTACGGCCGAGGGATCAATGCTAGTTTGTAAGGCCACCTCCTATTGGTCCTCCCCATGTGGGTCAATGTTGATCCCTGAGTCAACTTACTACCCTCCCAAGCATAGTAAGGGACTGGTACCTAGCCAGACCTGGCTGGGTGGGAAGGGGGTGGAGGGAACCAGCTGACGTGGTGTAGTTAGCGTTCGAGGTCACCCCTACCCATAATGCAATAGATATTCTTAGAAAACCGCTGCCCGAACTACACCACCTCAGCTGGTTCCCTCCACCCCCTTCCACCCCAGCCAGGTCTGGCTAGGTACCAGTCCTTAACTATGCTTGGGAGTGTAGTAAGTTGACTTGGGGATCAACATTGACCCACATGGCGAGGACCAATAGATGGCCTTACAAACCAGCATTGATCCCTTGGTCGATCCATGAACGCCTTGCGTGTATATTTCTGCTGGTCAGTATACCCAGAGACATAAAGATACCTTTATATCTCTGGTATACCCGGTATAATTATTATCCCTTGTCCATAAATATAAGTGATGTGACTGGCTACAGCAACAAAACTTACTGTAAACATAGATATTTTCACGTGTAAAAATGTTGGCGGGTTCTTGCTAAATATGCATGGCTAGCTGCTAACAGCCCACCAGATTCTGCTGCACAATTGTGCCAAGTACTTTATGGCCTCTCACGGAAACGGTTCAGTGAACACACGCCTTATTGATTTTAGGCCTGCAGAAAAATGTTTCACGCGAGCTGTATTGATCTCATATTATTCTCTAAACATGCCTTCTGTCCGCGTCAGGCCGAATTATGGAACACAAAAACTTACCACAACTAAAAAAAACATTCTAGCCATTGTAGTCTGAGTAAATGTGTGCCATTTTTATGACATGCCCTTTTTGAGTAGGGAAACTGTTCTGGATTACTGGAATCACCTTCATTGATCTACTGGAGGCTAGATAATCAGGGTGAAATGGAGAATAATGTAGTACTCTCCATCAGGAATTGCATTTTGATTTTTACCCTTGTGCTAAATCTGGACATAATCTGAGTGAGGGCTGTGCCGGGGCTGTGCCATTTTCTAACTTGGGTCCCTTGTAAATGCAGTGTTTGAGACAGGTTGATTCCATATACACTTACTACATGTATATACCTTGTAGACTGCGTGGGTTCATGTCAGGTAGGTCCACTGGTGGTGGCCCAGGTAGATCTTTGTAGGTGGTGTTTGCTGGGTACATATATCCTCCAGTGTGGTCCTGCTTTAGGTGCTCCCCAGACAACCCCACTATAAGCACCACTATAAACTGCAGCTTGATTTCACAACCTCACACGGACGCGGGGGGGGGGATGTGGGGGGGGGGGGGGCAAGAGGGCCTGGTACCCAATAATAGACAGTTCCTCATAACTGTGGGCGAAATCAATTGACCAAGCCAGTATCGGGGGTCTAGATGGGCCCATGTCAAATGTCGCTAAATTTGTATTTTCCTCTGTCCTTGACACTAAGCTCCATGTCACATGTCGATTTTAAGAAAAGTCCATGTCCCCTGTCACTATCTTTTTTGACCCATGTCCTTGTCCCTTGAAGCTCCATGTCCTTTGTCGATTTTAAGAAAAGGCCATGTCACACTGTCGATTTTAGGGGTCTAGACCCATAGTATCTCAAGGTGTTTCACACATTTAGAACAAGAATGATGTGTACACAGTTACCCTACAGACTATGTAGACATGTAATACCAGTAGAGTTACGTTTGCCTATAGGAAGCTACAAGTCTAAAGCTAAAAACAGCGCAGGTGTCTTAATCAAGTTAGGTATGTGTGCCAGCAATTAAGGGGACGTGAAGGGGACGTGATCGATGAACTTGCCCTTTCTCGATTAATCCCGCTATCAAAGCTCATGGACGGCGTTCAGACGCGGTTTTAATGTGCCCACAACCACCCTTTTTATATAATACGCGGCTTTAAATAACTCAAATGGTCAGAAGTTTACACTTACTCTATGGATATGACATCTATGTTAATTGCGGTAAAACAAGGAGTACTCATGAACGATTTCTCATGCCAATAATTTGAATACAGTGTAATTCAAGTGTCTACCTCTGTGCCTTACCCACTACGTGTATTACGTGGTAGATAAACACCGAGTTTGGAAACTGTATTCACTATATAGACAACAGGCTGTCATATCTCACCTATGCCACACTTGTCACTCACTCAAAACCATTCACAAACTGGGTTATGAGGGAGGGGGTATGTGCTCAGTGGACCGCATCGACTTACAACAGCTATATGCAATATATTACCTGTGCTTTTCCATTGTCTTTCCACCCAAGTGTGGTATAATGTAGGTTATATAATAATTATGTGATGAAGGTGCCATTTCTGTGCCAATCGGTCTGGATCAATGAAAATTTCAGTACAATTAACCATAGTCTATGAAGAATATCAAAGAAATAGTCAGCTGTCTGACAATGAGTCGATTGCACCAATTAATACACAAGAATACTTTATTATTATCTTGTCTAACATGAGTTCATTTTATCGTTCCAGGTATGTATGACAATTGGTCGTTGTTCTACTGGCTGGTGAGTACATTCTGTGTACCTCGTTTACACCACAAGTGTCAAAAGCAGTTATTTGTCAAATAATTATGGATAACATGCACATGTACCAATAATCCTATATATAGGCAGGTAACTAATAGATAACACCAGTTTCACTTTGTAGGCTTTGATTTGAATATTTAATGTTTGTAGCAATGCATGTGTAATGTTAATACCGAGATGCCAGTATTACACTAATGCACTATTCCGACCTAGCGGGATACATTATTGACCAATGAGAATATTCCTTTCATTCAGTGCAGACTTTTCAGGGTGCATTACATAACACCTGGTACCCATCATGCGGGCTGTTATCAGTCCTTATCTCACCAGGTCCCAGCTCAAGCAGGGGTCAGCCCACTAAGGCTCCCGCTAACCGGGAATATCGAGATGATGGACAGCTGGCAGTGCCCATTTCCTCAACATGTCACCCATTAGACAGACATGTGCACAGTGATAGGTGTAATTGATGGACACAATCCTGTTTCCAGTACTGTAGACACATAGGAAAGGCTGACCCTAATACACAAAGTCCACTGTGGTTTTGGATGAGCTGTGCAATACACATCTTATATAAATTTGGTCGACAGAGGCCCAATGGACTGTGGGTATAAGAATGGGTGATCAGAAATGAACCTCTCTCGCATATATGTGCTATAGTTCTTTCTGGGATTCTCTCTGTATGTGAGGGCGTGTCTAGCTCTTTATGATCTGTCCCTTCCAGTAGACTCTGTACACATAAGTTGTCAAAATGAAGTATAAAAATTCCCCACTTTCTATTGTATGTGACAAAGCTGCATGGTAACATCATTTCTAGTACAAACACGATGCACGAGAACGGCCCAAGGAGCAGGCTTTGATAGTTAAAGTGCCAGAAGTAGGTCCTAAGGCCTAAACAAAAAAAGTTTTGTGTTCAGGTAACGCTACCTGCCCTAATTTTTTGGCCCTACCCTAACTTTCTTTATGGGCCTTTTGTGAGAAGAATCGGATTTATGTCCACTTAATTATCAAGATGTGGAAGGTCTTTTACGATCCCGCAAATTAAATTTGCGTCACATAGGCATTGAAATTTACAGCCAGCCTAAAAAAATATTTAAAAAAAAAATTCCCTATCTACCTACCCTAATTTTTCTCGACCCCGTTACCTGAACACAACAAAAAGAAATTTAGGCCTAAGGGCTATCTACAGATACCCCTATCATACAGCATCAGTGTGCGATATATAAAAGAAGGCTACTTGGACCAAAAGGCTTTTCTGTTTAGATGGAGAAAGGGTACTTTCTTACTACCCAAAACAGAATTATATTACGTATGTAATTGTTCCCTAATATTATAGGTTACAACAGGGCACACAGAGCTACATTTACATTGGAGATTTACACTCCCCGACGTCACAAAGGGTTTTTGTGTCATGAATTGTGTTAGTGCTATTACACTCGAATTCGTTAAGAATAAAAGCAAAGTGCAAATAGAATGGCAAAGCACCCGGTCCTATTTAAGTTCAGGTGTAGAAATCCTTACAAAGAAATCACTTGTATGTTTCTATGCCCTATGTGTTAATCACGTACATATACCTACAGCTTCATGTATACGGCTACTGACAATGCAGTGTGTTCAATGCAGTGTACATACATGGTTATAGTATTTATTACAAATTTCTTATCGTGCTATGGATAATGGTGATTAAAACAGGAAGCTCTGGATGGGAAGCTACATTAAATATAAATTCCGGTACTAAGGTAGGCCCTTTTTCATCCTGTATGAATTGCTATTTAAACAAGCCTTTTAAAGTTATCCTCCCTCCTATGACGTCATATCAACTGAGTTGCACCTGATAGGCAGAAGCTGCTGCAAGTAGTGCGCATTAAGGGGTGTATCCAGATCCTGCTGCTTGCTAAGCATGTGACTCAGTGACCTACTGCACCATCGGTACACACAGGAGGTGGTGTCTTAGGCCAATGATCTCCCATTGTATATTGAGATGTAACGCCACCCTGATACATTTGATTAATATTTTTATTTCCATTTTCAAAGAATCAAAGAACTTTTCTAGAAAAGTGGTTGGATCATTAAAAAAACGTGTGCGGTGGTGTCTCATGATTGCCAGGTCAGCTTAGCGTCCTTAGAGGGTGCTTACTTCCAGGTCCGCGCTCCTGGGGATGCAGCTACACTGAAGGCCTGTGGGTGTCAGTGGAGGGACAGAACACCTACAGACCCTCAGTGTAGGATGCAGCAAACATTTCCAGGGTACCATCCATAAATTACATACGCACTTAGGGGGGTGGGGGTAGGGGTTGGGGGTCAAGCCATGTGCGTACAGGGGGAGGGGGGAGCTCTTAGGCTATTTTGCCATATGCATTGTGTATGCACAGGGGTACTTTGTGTCTATATTTAGGTATTTTCAGGCTATTCTAGAGTGTTTAATAAGGACATAATGCCTATCCCCTGAACTAAAAGTTCTTGATTGTACATTTATTCCTGAATATTATCCATTACATTTATTCCTTTTATAAAAGGGGGTATTATAAAAGATCCAAATATGTGTAACTTCACCCCACCCCACCCCTGCAATACCTTCTTACCCATTATGGGGAGGGGGGGGGGGTCAGTGATCTGAGTATACATGTATGCAACGGGGGTAGCCTAAATGCGTACATGATGCAACAGGGGGAGTGGGGGGATAACATTTTGGCCAAAAAATATGTTTGTGATTAATGGATGGTCCCCAGTCACTAAGGTTTCCACAAATTAGGAACCATTATTTATCATCAGGGGGGGTTGGTTGGTTTGAGTGGGATGCAAAAACTTTTGACCCCTCTTAAGGGGGTCAAGCCATTTTTTACACCCCTCTCAGGAGGGCTCAAAAGTTGTTGTCCCTCCCTCAAACCTCACATTATTGGTTACATTTCTTTAACATAGGGGGGGAGGGGAAATAATTTTCAATGGTTTCAGGGGAAAAGTGTATTAACCCTTTCACCCCTGGATTTTTGTTACTCTGGGCTTTATATGCTTTATGGAGTGGGATGGATGTCTGCACAGGTGATCTTCTGCCCCTCTGGGAGGGGATATAAAAAATGTTGACCCTTTAGAGGGTGAGGGCCTAAGCATGCAGGGTTGGGCCACTTGCAGGGGGGGGGGGTACATGTAGTAGTCTCATGCAGGACTCACGGTTGTAGGAGTCTCACATTCGTACCCAGTCCCCTTCCTCTTTCTTAAAAGAAATTACAACTTTAATATGTTCCATCCACAATTCCAGCGCCGAAGGCGGTGGTAACCTACATTACAGTATCCAGTGAGTGTGATAATGAAGACAGACTAAAATTACTGACGTCAAGAAGTCGGGCAGTACACATGTACCATGTACATGTTCTGTACGTATGGCTGGGAAGCCAGGGGCCCATGTGCCGTGTTTTGGTTTGGGACCATGGCACACTGGAGTAGGGGTGTACTGACGAGCTTTGTGGACATGTCAACATGGCTGAGGGTAAACCCGACCTGCCCCAGCCCTACCTGACGCCTGTATTAGTTGTAAGTCTTGCTGTGACGCCTACACCAAGCCTTCTCCACCCACAAAACCCTTCACCTCTGTAATCCCGGGCCTCTTATCCTAGGGAGTTGGTCATGCTCATGACAAAAATGTCTTGTATAATGTTCATGAGAAATTACATGTATACTGTCGGCCCTTGCTTCCTTGGCCCTTTGATTCCTCAGATCCCTCATTACGGTAGTTACCTCAGACAAAATATCTGCAACTAGCTCTATATTTTCACTTATATTTGGACTTACTTCTTCAGATAATTTGCTTCCTCAGATATTTTCCCTTGCATTTTCCAAGGCTGAGGAAGCAAGGGCCGACTGTATGTCCTATCCATTTGTGGAGACCCATGAAGCCTTACATTCCTCTGTGAATACCAAGATTTCCATTGACTTGATTCATCACTGACCTCGAGGGTCTATGCAATGTACATGTTAAAGATACTTAATAGTCTACTATAGTATGGTTTTGTCCTCAGCAACTGTATCTTATGAATTTCATATCAAAACCCATCAAAGCCACAAGATGGCAAATTATAAGGTACACGTAGTTGTAGTCTCACGAATCCACCCCTGGAGACAGACACTACATTTATACCTCTTCACCTTAAAGTGATGGATCTAGGATTTCGAAAAGGAAGGGCGCAGCCCTCTTTCAGTCATAATGGAGGTGGCCATCCCCTATTTTAGTGGATCTAGGGCCTCAGGCAACTATTACGTACAGGCAAAAAGGAGGCCCCTCCGTTCTAAATACGCTGTTAATATGGATGGAGTGTTTAAGGTGACGACAGTGAAAAGTAGCTAGCACACATTCATTATTTGATGTTTCAGAAGCCTGCGTGGGAACAAAGCTCTTTGAAAATAATGACTTTGGATATTTAACACTCTGGTCCTTGTACCACTGAGGGCAGCCACCTGTTGGACATGCATGTCATAGGCAGGAGCATGAAGACGACCCAGGTGTCTCTCTGACTGTGGGAATAATTTAAACAAGAGCTATACATGTATAACACACATCCAGATAGTCATGGTTTCAGCTGGGTGCTCCAGGTAATCAGCCATGGTGGACTGCTCTGACCCACAAAGTCAAAACCATGCACTCTGGGTGTAGCAGATCTCATTGAACCATGGTCAACCCACATTACAATGTTTCTTTTCTCACGGCTCACTCATGCCATAGAACCGTTAGAGTCCAGGAAAAAAGGCACATTTTCTGACATGGAGTTGCATGTTAACATGAAGGTAATGCACAATCAGTCCCCAGAGCTGAGGCGTCTTCGTAATTCATGAGGTTGGATGAATTAAAGATTCACGACTAACGGGGAGGTCACATGCTATTTACGAACATCGCTACTACATCCACAATCTAGAACGTCAGACAGAATTGGATTACCTCTAGACGCCACTAGAATAACATTCTTTGTATTTGACCACATGTTTTGGCCATTTATTGTCTCCCATGTAGAAGGGGGAAGCGTGGGGTTACCTTTATTACACAACAGCTACCTGCCTGTGGTCGTTTTGCATGTAGGGGCCTGTTACATACCTGGGGGTCTCCTGTAGCCCTCAGCACTGCTTACCTGTAGTGGGCCGTATAGGACTTAATGTGCTGAGTTTGCCTCTATTTTAAGCTGACCTCGCAAAGCCGTATATATATATATATATATATATATATATATATATATATATATATATATATATATATATATATATATATATATATATATACTTGCTATCAACAGTGAGTGTCACATGTTCAGGCAGATTCTAACTTCACAGTGACAGTGACTCTTCAATCAATCATAAGGAAACTTCATGCAAGAGTATGGGAAGCAACTTGACTTTGAGTGGAGGAGAGGCGGGGCGACATGATTTCTAGGAGTGTGTGTGCATGGTGGATGACGAGGGGGGGCTGGAGGGGGGCATACGAGAGAGGACATGTATCAAATTGTATGATTCAGGTAAAAAGGTACATGGTATCATCTATTATCCATGTCCCGTCAATAGCTGTGACATTTAGTGTCGGAAACTGTCTTTTTGGAAGGTATGTAACATTGTCATTACTGTAGAGTACTGACTCCATTATTTTGTACATGCTGATTCATGTCGCCTTGGGCTATAGGAGTGACAGTGCTGCATGATAGCTCCAGGGTACGTAGACACAACAGTCGACTTTCGATCGGCTTAGATGTCTGATTTGGTGAGACAAACCAAGCTTTAGAACCAACGATCTATGCATTTTGGTCCAAAAAGGTAAGAGTCAGCGCCCGCCGGACAAAGTTAGTGCATGAGCTACAGTTTTAATGGGCGTGGTTTGCACCCTTTCGTACCTAACACAAAAAGGTGTCAGTGAAGACCTAAAAAGGAGCCAGCTGTCCCTGACGCCCTTTATTCTTCTTCTGGTTTTGTGGTTAAGGTTGCAAAGTTTTTAACATACACCTCTTTGTAAACTCATGCTAGCTATAATATATTCCACCGACACTATCTTACCCGCATTTCCTCACCACCCCCGCACTCACTCAACCATACCAGTTTTTTTCTCAGGCTTTCTACCAAGTGAAAATATAAAGTAGAATACAATGTATAACTTCGGATATGTCTTAATACTTGAATGTCTGAGTTCCTCGATGGCCCCCGGGCGTAAAACTAAAACAAACAAACAATGTCTTAATACAAACCATACTTGCTTGATAACTTTCTGTTACTAATCACTTACTATTTACTCAGTGCATCATGGGTAGCTAACCTGTAGCGGTTAATCAGATGCAGGGATCATTGGGCAGCACTGTACCAGCTAATACAGGTGTGTGCTTAGGTTAAGAAGGCAGTCCCCCCAGTCACAATACCATAACAACCTACCACCAACACCCAGCCACCAGGCACCCAGCTTTGCACTGTCATGTAAATATCAACTCCAATCATGTTCACCCCGAAACCCATTGCCTGATGTCTACACCGAGTTCTGTACATAATCACAATGCACTATACAAAAGCAAATTAGGCTTTATAGTTGGTGTTCCATACCCCCTCCTTACTCTCATGTACAATTGACTATTCAAATTCAAGGCACTACTTTCAGGTGTCTACCCGTGATGCACTCAGTAAATAGTAAGTGATTATAAGTAACAGAAAGTTATCAAGCATTTAGTAAGTATGAATACTACAAACAAACAAAGTCTTAACTTGATCACATGAAAGGTCCTAGGGGTTGTTTATCTGATGTCTGATATCTGTCTTAAAAGCTGATAAGATATGTATATTGCTTACACCTAGAAAAGGGGCCATCCATAAATGACGTCATGCTGGAGGGGGGGAGGCTCAGGCCCGGCATGACGGAATTAATTTTCCATATACCGTAATCTCCCGCGTATAAGGCGCAGCCCGCATATAAGGCGCACCCCCAACTCAGGGAGGCCTGTCCCACGTATAAGGCACACCCCTAAGGGCAGATTTTTGTTAATTTAGTACTGTTCTATAGTAAAAATACCCCCCCTATAAGGCACACCCCAAACTCAAGGCAATGTCCCTCCCACGTATAAGACTAAGCAGCATTTTGTTTGGTGTATAAGACGCGCCTTATACGCGGGAGTTTACAGTACCTTCAGTATTGTAAATGGTCACATTTTGCATGACGTCATTTATGGGGGCCCCAAAGTATATATGGGTAGGCAATACATTGATGTAGTTGTGGAGTTTCAGTAATCCTCTGACACCGAGGCGGTATCATATGAAGCAAAAGTAAACAATAGTCCTTGCTATTTCAGACAAGGATGTGGAAGATGTGGTGTGGTCCCATTGTGTTTTAAAGGAGTAGGAAACTATGTACCCGGTAGTTTCCTACACTCTCAGCCCGAATTGTAAATGTGCTATAAAGGACCACTTTACTGGCTACAGGGCCCTCTACAGGGCAATCCACATCGGGGCAATTGATTGGTATTGACAGTAACTACCACTGTTTTCCAAAAATAAAAGCAATCTACTGCAAAACCCTTGGCGCAGTCCCACAGTGTACGAACTGCTACAACCAACGGGATTTCTGCAACAGCAAAATACTTAACAATACATTGGTCTAATAGGTACAGTTAGGATAGCAGTCAGTGTGGTTGATTTACACACTGGCTGATCTCCAACGTCTTTAATATGACATCTTCACCTTGACCTCCCACGTGATATTCTTTCTTAAAATTAACTTTGTGGTCGTATAGAAAAAAGTTCCAATTAGTACATGAGTAGGTGGGTGAAGGAGGAGTGGTGACAAGCAGGAAGTAATGACATAAATAACCATCAGACAAAAAACAAGAAAACAGTAGGAAGCCTATTATCTACAGGTATGCCTGGGCAGTGCACATCGATTTTGAAATGTAAACATGTATTAGAAAGTAGAATATATTTAGTACGCATCAGAAAGTCTGAACTTCTGAATGGTATTTCTTTAAATTCAGGATATCCCATGTACCAATCTGGCCCCAGCTCAACCACTAGCGTGAGTCTTCTCTGGCACCTAGCGTTTGTGGGTAAAAGAAGTTTTTTCCACTGGTTGCTGTAGTGCTTCTTTGTAGGCAGGTACCTCACGTAGTAATCTTCCCCAGAAAATGGGGACCATCATCCCCATACACTAGAGTGGTATTCCCTAGAATCCTGACCGGGCCCATGTACATGCGGGGTGCACATGGTACGCGAGGTACAGTGTTTTGGTAATACTGTTGCCTCCTTTATACCTACAATTACATTACATATACAAAATGTATGTATCAGTACATACAATTTCCTATACATTTGTACCAGATTTCAGTAGTATTGGACTATATGTATAACCAAACTAATATTCTGATACCAAGTTATCACACTGTATCTCTCTATGATTACATTACAAAGTCAATGCTTGTGTAAGATGAGCACAGTGAGATTGGTCCAATTACTAGTCAACTAGCACATTGGGACACGTTTGTCAAAATTGAGTCAGAAAGTTGTCTGCTGCCCTCAGTCTCCAATGGCGCCAGCTGCGTCTCTTGACGTGTCACGTGACCTCACGCCATCTGCCGGAGATCGATCACACTAAACGAGAAGTGCCAACCTGTATTGGCTTAGCTGAACGATGAGATACGTTAAAGCAGTATACATAGACGACGTATCAGTACGACCAATCACCTACTTTTACCTATAGGCCCCTAAGTGATGGGGGTAGTAGAAAACCATTGTCTGTTTATTGCTCTTCGTTGAAGAAGAATTGAAAGAATATACGAAGGTAGGGGACAAAACCTCACACGTCCATGTATAACAATATGTTACCATAAAAATTAGATTTAATATTATGGGAGTTAAATTGGCCTTAATCAGTTCGCTGACTGACCTCGATATATTAGATTAATCTCCTCAAGCTATAGGTGGCATCAGAAAGTCTAAGCAGAATGGTAGTAATTATATTTAAAATACAAAGACCTACCACATCTGTACCCCGAGTAGGTGGGCCTGGTGGAATAAGGCTTGGAATCTGTAACTGGATCCGAGCCAATACCACCAGGTTGGGTTCACATCACACCAAGGTAACAGGAAGGGCCGAGGTTTTTATTTTTCATGGCTTATGTGGAGTAGTGAGTGCGTGGGGAGATGGGTTGACATATTTGGCACAGCAAAGCAAGATTTCCATTACTCCCAAGTCCAGTTTCGTCCCCGGGGGTTTCAGATCTTGGCATCTCTAAATCTGATCTCATCCGCTTGCTGGCATGGGAAATTCTTTGCAGTGTAATGGACTAGGTGTTGGTGAAGTGTCCATGTCATCACCACAGGCTCAGGACCGTAGGGTGTCCGACATGGCAATTAACTGCTTTAAATCCCATACGATGAAATTTGAGGGCATGAGAGAATTGAAAGAACTAGCGTACTCGTGTAACCTTCGTTCATTTCATGGTCTGCGGTAGAGAATCATTGCTGCCTTCTGTGTTTCTAATTCGTTTAAATATTACATTATAATGTTACACCGAGTTATTTTACCTTAAGATCATTGAGCATGGTAAGTGTAGGTAAAAACAATGCTTGAAAATCTGTTTCGAAAAAGAATCAGCACCCCTAGTTCAAGTAACGTTGTGCCATGTACCCCGAGCATGTACCCCAGAATGTACCTTGGCTGTATAGTCTTAGGTGGCTACATGAAGATGATCTATTTAGCGGCACCCCAATACTTCCACCTCCATCTCTTTGCTCCTCCACATCTAGTCCCCCTACCAGCCTTGTGTTTCCATTTTGAGTACACTGACCGCAATGTATTACCTGAACCAGGTGTCCATGGGCAATAAGAAGAAGGAGGTGAAAGCACCTGGAGCCACCTGACTCACAAAGAGGTCCAAAGAGGTGCTGTTGGTGCCCCTATCACACCCTGGGGCTGTCACTTACAGTTGGCACTGTAGATATCTACCTAGTTATACCCCATCCCTACTCTGGATTGACTCCAACCACCTGTTTTCATATACAAGTACATTTATTAGAGGTTATATATCATGATTTTGACTAGTGCCTATGCCAGGCCAACTTTTTTTCTCTCAACTATGGACAGATTAGATATTATGCTTTAGCAAGACTATATTTGGGGTTGGTTCAAATTCAAATTTGAGTAATTCAATTACAGTCTATGTTGTACATGTGTGCAAATCAAAGTACCTGACTATCAGTATGTGAAGTAATAATAGCTAGCATGACTGAAAGCATATAATAGACTATAGAGGACCATTGCTACTTCCCATTTTATAGCTGTTGAGACCTGTACTTAACATAGACAGACCATTACGTTTGCTGTTTCTTTAGGAAAAAATGCAGATTGTTGAGTCACAATGGCGTCACTACCTTTTAACGAGTATGTGCCCTCTGAGTACATAACCTCCGGCTGTCAACAACAATGCCATATTGTCCCCTGAATTTCCTTCAAAGTGACCACAGTGATCTTGTCTGTGACCTTTTGCTTTAGTGGAAGGTCGTTTAGGCTTCATAAGATATTTGACACTAGGTACATAGCCCCAGAGCCTGAGGGGTGGCGTCCTGTGGTCCTTCCTCCTGTTTGTTGAGGCGTTACATGGGTTTCACACCCGAAAGACTTTACAGATGAAAATGATGTATGCACATTGCCATAAAACTAGTTTGCAAAGCATGTTTTTGTATTCTGTATGTTCAATAATTCCATTTTTAACATAGAGATCCATAGAGGTTCCCTCTTTTTCTTTACAAATATAATAGTGCCACACAGAAAGTCATACAGGTGAATACCGGTGTTCCTGGACCTGTCCTCATATAAACCTTTCTATAGAGATAGTACCTTTAATGAATATGTACATGTCTTCACTACTATATGTATAATAATGCACCCTGGTACATGTGAGACCTGTCTTATCGTTATGTTTATAAGCACCACACAAGATAACAAATTACAGTGTCTAGTGCTGTAGCAGATCGCAAATGTTGCAAACAGGGATGGCTGGAGTAATCCCCATGACGTGCCTCCAGGCTAGCCAAGGGCACACACCCAGGAGGAGCAATGAGGCTGGTGGGTGTAGGATGGTGAGAACTGCCAGGACTAACGTGTGGCGATTGGACTGTTGGCTCGACCAGACACCTGTTATAGCAAGGGTTGGTATTCTAGAGCCAGTGTTTCCATAGCCAATATTGACTGATCCACGGACAGGGATCTTGACAGATTTGCTGAAACCACCGCAGGAATGCGTGCTTTTAGTTGGTTCAATGGACATTGCAGTTTTTTTTCACCTAGACATCTATTTTATGGAGAATAGTAGTATTATACAAGCTACCACAACAGTACATATCAATATGAGGTGTAGCCATGTTTCTTCCACATCCAGAGAGATCTAAGATTATAACTCTAGGTTATATACCCTATTTGTGCTCGTCGAGTTGCAGCTCTTTTAATTTTCGGTATTTAATGTCACTGACCCTCCACCAATCCCTGACCTTTTCTGGCCGTGGTATGAGTCTCTATGGTGATAGAGATATATGACGTCCTCTACATTAATCTCCTAAGCGCTACAGATTTAGCTGCATGGGTGATCCTAGATTAGTGATGTTTATTATGGGTTTCACATTGTCAGGGTACTGTAGGGTCACGATGTCCTGTGTACATCCGCTGCAGTGGAGTATTCAGAGGATTTCATGACGAACATGAAATAAAAAGGTTTGCTCGAAAGCCATGCACTGTTTGTCTAGTTTAACCTTATCATGTCCAATTCACTATGCTGTGGCAGCGGATAACATAATTGCTTCGTTAATTAAGTCGGCACTAGGTAATTGCCAAGTTGCTGTAGACAGGTGTTATCTCCATCGAGAGAGGCATTTAAGCATTTAAGTACCAAACTCTATATCTAGTGTGGGGAACGAGCTCGGGGCTATAAAAGCATTTTGCCGGGCAAATGGCATAGCTCTAGTCAACAAAAGAGCTGGGCACAGTGAGTCAATGTTTGATCTTGTGCATACAGGACTGGGAATATGTATAAACATTCACATTTCATAATTATTATGCTCATTGGCGATTGCTATTCGGTGGCGGCGGAGCCATGAGGGATGCATCATCCCCCTCACTTTTTCAAAATGGCCCTATAAATTTGATAGAAAATAACCAAAATGTACATCCCCATCCGCCACCACTGCCCAGGGCCCCACTGCTGCAAACGGTTTAGTGGAGGCATTGCAGCTAAAGCCCAGGTTGTAGTAGATAGACCTTTATACTCCACCTGGCCGTGGACCCCATTATTCCTACTGTAGGTTTATTTCCAAATTCTACAGTAGGTGGGCAAGCAGGAGGTTTTATGAATTAGGTCAGATCTGGCAGGAGGTTTTGTGAATTGGATCAGGTCTGGAGGAGGTTTTGTGAATTAGGCCAAGTCTAGCAGGAGGTTTTATGAACTACCGGTAGGTCATTTTCAGCAGTTGACCATATTTTTCAGAAAATGCTAGTCCCAATGGGATTCATACCCATGCACCAGGAGGTGCTAGGATCTCAAGCTCTATGTGCTAACCATTACACCATGAAGCCTCACCTGACATGAGGAGCGTTAGAACATCTAGTGATTATTCAGATACAAAATAGAGTCTCAAGTAAAAGAATAAAACTAAGAAAATATATATCTCTTTCAAAACTGAGACTGGAGAAATATTACTCTGAAGTGAGATAAAATAGCAAATTGGTTTCCCATAATCAAATAAAAAAAAAATGGGGGAAAATCCGCGAGAAGAGTGGCGTTTGAACCCATGAGCTCTGGTGTTTGAGGCAGATGCTATAGCCATGAGGCCACAGGGTCTGTCTTGTCATGAACAGTGTAAACCCCTATTTTAAATGGTAAATGGAGAAATGTCACTCTAAAAGAATGATATTTCCCATAGTCTGTTACAGAATGGAGGAAAAGCAGACAGCCTCCATAGGCTGGAGAAACATCACGCTGAAGTGAGGTAAAAAAGCAAAGTGTTTGAATAGAAAATGGTGCAAAAGCAGAGAGCAGAGTGTGGTTTGAACACAATCATGACCTCTAGTGTTTGAGGGAGATGCTGTAGCCATTAGGCCATGGGGCTCTGTGCTGAAATGGGTATTGGTTGAACTTTATGTGGAGTAGTCTATATATTGCCATTACCAGTGTGGGTGAAATATCACTCTAAAATACATGAAAATAGGATCAAATTCTCTCATAACATCTTAGGGATGGAGTATAAGTCAGAAAACCTCCTTGGGTTCACGGAGGTTTTCCATTACATATTCCCCAGTTACCAGTATGAAGTCAAATGGTGCTAGTCTAGCTCCCCGACCATATTCCCTAGCTTCTCCTCATATATAGGGTCACTGTATTGACGTTTGTGCCATTCATTTCCCTTATGTGTTTAGTGTGCTGTCTGGGATGGTCACTGTTTCCGGTGATTGCTTGCTGTCCTCAAAGGGGGCGCCCTGGTCGATAATGTACCAAAGGACCCGGAAGCTCAAATGGACAAGAGGCTACACAAACTCTCGGGCACAAACTGCACTGAACATATTCTTTGTATTGCCCTGGCACCCAACGTGACAAAACGCCCGTCAGCCCTTCTCTCTAGTCTACAAAACATCAGCATTCTATATGGTAAAACTTTGTTTTCAGGTGGTGTCTGAGATTTAAAAAATGGACTACTTTTGAGGTGTATCAGGTTTGGTGGTCTGTAATCGGTTGTGACTTGTCCCAATACCTCAGTACGTACATATTGTAACTGCAGGTAACGTCAACAGGTACAAACAGGTAGGCCTCCAGCTGGTGCCATGTACCCCTCCAGGCTCCAGCCCTGGTGTACTCCGTCTGTTAGCACCTTCCTGGTATGCTGTCCACATGGGGCTGCAGAGCACCATCAACACACAACGTTTATTGAATAACGCAGAAATACTTGGTTACCAGGTAAAGGTAGGATACATCGAAATAGGCATGTTCCATGATTGATTTGAGGGGGGAAGGGGTGTGGACAGTTCACACACATAATATTGTTGAGTGTCATGGCAAAATTTAACTAACAGTGACACTAACTAAGTGTATGTAAAACTTACAATCTGGTAAGAACCACTAAAATTTGCGTCAGTCTAATTGTTCACGTTTTGGGAAGTAGTCCCAGGAACCCTCATTTCCAAAGTATCACGACCAAAAACTCTTAAAACAAGATAATCACATAAGCCAGATATAAAACATAGCATATTTACACTGAAAAGATAAGGCTTAAAAAGGTACTCTCTAGTGATCACTTTTTGTCATCTTATTGATGGTCCCGAGGGGGAGTACCCCATGATCTTTTAGGTGATCACATGTGATCACCCTGGGTGATCACTACAGAGTACCTGTCTGAACTGATTAAAGAGGAGTTTGTGAATGATTGCATAAATTTGCATAACTATCCCCTTCCCTCACCACATCCAAGCATCCATTGAGGGCACCTACAGCTGACTTATGATGCCTTGGTGAGGCATGTATATAGTTGTATGTATAAGGAATATTAGCTCATCCCCATGGTTATGATTATGGTTTGAGTGACAAAAGAGGTGTCAATTATCAAACATGCTTTTGTCTTTGAACATTTTGACCAAATGACTTTTTTGATCAATTAACATTCCCTTGTGATGACATTTTTCACATTATTCATCCTATAGGCACTGACGATCAAGAGTATTATAGATACACATTCAAGATAACTCACATAGTAAACATTACATATCCTATTGTTGTATACTAGGGCCCCCTGGTGGTAGAAAAATATCATCAAAGTGATGACCTTGGGCAGCTGTTGGGTGATCGTTATGAATACCTTAGGTCATCAATAGGGAAAGAGGACCTTAACTCATCAATAGTGATCACCTTAGTAGAAGCCTATATTTTCAGTGTACAACGTTTACATACATAATGTACATTTAGTACATCATTAATGTGCATTCAACAGTGCATTGCCTTCAAAACATCATTGTCGCTAACAATAGTCCAGCTGACTCAGTTGGCCTCAGCAGTTTTCTGTCACATAGCTGGATGAGGTGGGAAATGTCGACAGTTCAGTTGCATATGTTGGCACCAGTTATCGGGTAAACATTCTCGGTCGTGTGTGATATCACTCCAGTACCACGAGCCAAAGCTGCACACCACCCAGTATGGGAACAGCACCTCCACGGTCTCTAAATGTACACTGACATGTCTAGACAGCTGTGTGGTGTGTCCATGTGGAAGCTTCCTAGAGAAACCCTGGTGTATGGAAGAGGAAAAAAGGGGAGGGGGCTGTAAAAACATGACGCTTCTCCGTTTTGTCAGATTCCAATTTTAGAAGGGCTGTAGTTTCGAAGTTGGTACCTACCATCAGTGATTCATTTTGCCCAACTCCCCCCCCCCACCCACACCGACGCATTCATGAGTAACATTTAAAACCACCATTGAATTTGGTCAAGACACTGAATCGAATCAGTGAATTGTGTACAGAAGAAAATCTTGCCCATCTAAATTTGGGGAGTCAAATACAATAGACGTATGCACTCTTAATAATGAACCTATGAACTTGTGGGAGGGTGTTGGACCCGGGGTGTTGGAGGGGACTAGACTGGTGGAAGACCCGGGGTGAAAGACTTGCCCCCTCTAAATCCCACAATCCAGTTCTAAGGCGAGCTGTGATTAATGAGATGGTCACACTGTGAAGGGACTGATTGTTGAATTAATCTTTCTCTGGACGCACACACTCACAGTTCACCTGATGAGGCGGTATCCAGTCCCACATTTTGTAATGCCTGTCTTTTTTAGTTAGTTACTTTTTATATCTGTATATAAATGTAACAGGATCGATTTACACTGAGATATGCTTGATGTCTTTGAATTTCCAGTATTACTTAGGAATTAATTGCTATCAGGTTTCATATAACCATTTGGTTGCAATAACATACATTTAGCCACTACTTTTTAGTTCGATGTGAGGATAACGTAATCTGCATACATCTTCTTGCTCTCTCTCTTAAAATAAAGCCATCTGCGTCTTATAGCCTTTATTCAAAGTCAGGGTGGAACTCATTCGTGAGGTTTTTCAATGTTCTTGCTTCATTTGTATGTAATCCATGTAACCATAACGAATAGCCCCTAAGACTGAAAGACCCATTCATGATCTTTGGGATATACATGCACTCGATTTTTTTTACCTGTAAAGTTTTTTAGGGCAGCTGTGGCGTCCATGGAGTAGATTGTATTGGCGACCGATAAAAGTGGTACCAGCTGCAGTATTAAGAGTACATTCTGTAATACCGTGACTCATCCTAATTAGGCATAATATATATTATACGTCTACCTGCGTGCGTTGTCTATTACATTGGCATATTTATATGTTATCTTTATAAGTCTAGATTAGTGTCTGATCTATTCAAATCTCCCATTTATTTCTGATATTAGGATTATTATCAAAAGGTCAGTTGAAAGTACCAGTTCACTTTATTAGTCCAATCAGAAAATTACATCTGATCTCAACCAAGTAGTTGAGATTAGAAGGTTCTGTCTATGTAAAGCAAGGTGGTTACTGCACCTGGTACTGGTAGGAGAAGTATGGTGGACAAAATGATAGCATAAAAACACACACACTCAGTCAAGAATGAAAGGAACGAAAAGAATAAAGGAGGAGGGAGACAAAAAAAGGGGGGGACAGCTCCTGTGAGTCGTCAAATCCCGGCGTCAAATCTACGGACAGCGTCACATTTACACAAACAGCTGGGTTCCATTTCCGGTCGTAGCTGGTTCCGCACACTTTGTACAGATACACTGCACGTTATGGCCATCAGGTTGGGCACCAGCGAACCCTGAGGGTAATGCATGTTATTGTATTTATCCCAGAGGAAACGGCGGGGGGAAATATGGACACTATGGATTGTGCTGAGGCTTGGCGTCATGACGCCGACGTACACGTGTTAGTTTATCAAAGCACCACAAAAACATCTGTGCAAAACAAAAACGCACAAGATGCCATACTGTGGTGAATGCTGTAGATGATTATGTCTCCAGATTACAGTAAATCTGATTGGAACTGACACAAGTCACCATAGGGGACAGTATATTTGGAAGGCGTTTTCATCATAAACACATCTACAACTGGGTGCTGTTCGTAAAAGATGACTTTGGGTCATTTTGGGTATTGTATACAGTCGACTCTTGCTTCATCAGATTTAAAAATGCAAGGAAAAATGTCTGGGGAAGCAAATTATCCGAGGATGTAAGTCCAAATATAATAGAAAACATAGAGATAGTTGAAGATCATCTGTCTGAGGTAATAAGGGATCTGAGGAATTAATGGGTCGAGGAAGCAAGGGCCGGATGTACTCAGATGACTATGCGACTTGTGCTGGTGACACATCAACGACTGAATTAGGTTAACTGGAAGAAAACCACCCAAAGTCATCTTTTCAAAATTGAAAAGAAAATAAAGAAAAACTGAGGTCAAACCTTGGCCTGTCTTGCTGCCTAGACCACCTTCCTGTTTCTACCCTCTGTGAGTAACTCGCGTCCATATATATGCGCGAGCACAAGCATACATTCATCTCTTTATCTCATTCCTACATGTGTCTAATGTCCATAGGCTACTAATTATGCATAGACATGGACACAATGTCTTTCAAGGGTGGGCAACTGTCGCAATGTCGCAAAAATGTGCAACAGGGATCTTAGAAAATGCGACAGTGACATTGGGGGTGATGTGGGCTTTCTAAATCTGAAAGAATTTTTCAGATATTCCAATTAGAACCAAAGATAGGCCCATGACCTTTCCAATAGGCCCCATGATCTAATAGGGAATTCCTGGATCTCCCAGATTAAGCACTGTCCACTTGCTTTAAATGTTGCCCTTCTAGTTTGCTTAGAGCAAGATCTAAAGGGAGAGGTCCCATGTATTCTTGGAGAAATGGACCCTAAAACACATTGAATACTAATAGAGATGAAATCCCTACTTTTCCTTGGATCAATTTGTCACCCAGTGCATAAACCGCTAATTCATAGTTAGGATCTGAATTTCCTTGGAGCAACCTGTTGTCAACCCCTGCTGGATATAATTTTGCTTGGGGTCCAAATTGCTGTGCATTTGCAGTTCCATGAAGCAATATGCTACTTATTTGCTCCCAAATTCTCTAGAAAATACCAATTTGATTTAGATCTTTTACTAAAAATCTTGGAAGTTTTATAAATCTGAAAATCGCCATGGAGCAATCTTCATCTCAATCCTCTAGATCACAGTCATTCTAAAAGTAAGAAATGAACATTTTCTTGAAGTATTTGCCCGAAAATCCATGAAAACATAATAATTTAAAGTTAAAGCTGAAAATTGACTTGGAGAAATTCACTTACACAGGGATATTGCTAGGATTTTATGGAATGGGCCAATGGCGCACTTTTTGGGCAAATAATGCGCCATTTCCAAAGGTTATGGGCCATTTTACTTACCTGAAACCTTTCCAATGATATATGACACTTCATATCTGGATGTCCCAAAAGGGTTAATGGGTGCACCATTTAGAATATGGGTAATCTAGCCTACCCTATAATGACAAATGGGCCAAAGGGCACACTTTTCTCCATTTAAATGCGCCATTTAGCATTTAAATGCACCTATGGTGCATGGCGCGGCCCTGGTAATATCCCTGCTGAGTCACAAATCCCTCCAACAGACCAATTTAGAGATAAAATATGAAATAGTTCTTAGAGCAATATACCTAACAATTTTCCAGATCACATCTACAACTTTTAAAGGTAGAATCTCAAGATTTTCTTGCCCACTTTTGCCCCAAATATCAATTAGAACACACTAATTTTGAAGTAACAATAGAATTTGAAAATTTTCTTGACCAATAAAAAAAGAGAATCAAATTTTTTTCCAAGCTGCCTGTTTGACACCCATTTTAAGTCTTTTTTTGAATAAGTTCCTCCCAAAATTCTCTCAAACACACCCGGACCAAAATGCAGTAGAAATGCAGCACTAAAGCAGCTAGGAAACAGTGTGGTGTGACAGTAGTGATTCAGTGTGAAAGCAGCATCAGAAACAGTATTGTATCAGCATCTACTGTCATTCTACTGCTCAGCACCACAAAACTTGCAGCAGTGGTACAGTAGTAGAACAGTAGTATTAGCAGCATGCAAGCAGTATTGAATCAGTTGTCCCAATTATGTAAATTAGATGGCAGCATTTGAACAGTATCTACTTATTTAATGCTGCATGACCATATATGGGGTTGGGGCAGTGTTCAATCAGCACTACTGAATGGCTGCTGCTATAGCAGTAGTTGAGCAGTAGATCATACTGAAAACTACTGCTGGGGGCAGGTAGAAGCATAAAAGAAGCAGCCCCTGTTCTAGTACTGGCACTACCAATGCCTCTCTAGGTGGTCCTTGCTGGATTTGAACTTGGGATCTTCTGATTACTCTACCAACGCATTAGCCCCCTGAGCCACCGCCCCATCAGCTATGTGGAGCGGTTACTACTTCCTAGTAGTGCATGCAAATCATGTAGGAGGGGGCTAGGGCAGTATTGATTCAGTAGTACTAGGTAACTCTTACCATAGCAAAAGGGTAAGAGTAGACATATCTATAGAGTGCTGCTATAGTATAATGCCTTTCAGTTTACTGATGTTAAGGTGATGAGACAAGCAGTTTGCAATTATCAATGATACATGGATACTATGTAAAAAAAAAATGATGGGGACCAAAAGATTCAGTATATTTGTACCCTATATAAAGTCAGTGAGTAATTCCTCACTTTCATACACTCCAACACCCATGTGTATCCATTACTGGCTCTGAATAAGATATTCATATGCAAAGGGGTGAAGTATGCTTGTCTCCACAAACACTGGATAGTTTCATTATTACATTACTGAATCTTTTGATTGCTGTTCACAACCATACTGACATTCACACTTTGGACTGTCTTAGAAGCATCAGGTAAATAATCCGAGAATGGACAGAGTCATACCAGTAGATGGTCAGTAGACTACTGCATCTATGCTGCTGCACAGAGTGTATAATTTCTGGAATCTATTAACATTCAGTTGAGAGTCAGTAGACTACTGATTCTAGTCTGAAATGCAGTGCATATTCAGTTGATAGTCAGTACACTACTGAGTGTAGACTGAAAATGCAGTGTGGAGTCAGCTGTTTCGGAAGTATTTCAGCAGTACCTACTGCAATATGCAGTTGTTGATCAGCATATTCTCAGTAGCCACTGATAGGAGAAGTAGATACTGCCTTCTGGTCCGGGATACCTAATCTTAGGTGTAGTACCTGAAATTTTCTTTGAGAGTTACGGTTTACTCCTAACCACCAAAGCGCCAGTTCAGAGGTAGAGGCTAAAGTTTTGTTGAAGCAATATGCCCACCCCCTATATTCATTACAACACAGCTAATGGAGAAGTAGAATTTTAAAATTATCTGGGATTTGCCTCAAAACCCCTCTAACGTACCCATATTAAAGGTAGAAATTGAAAATTTTCTTTGTAATTTGCTTTGTAAATCCTCATGAACATAATCAATTTTAATTTCTGTAGAAGTACACTAAATTCTTCGCTTGCCGAAGCGACTACCCCTATTTCGATTGAAGAAAGCTTGCTACAAGAATCTGTAGGTTTGCTCCAGCACTTTGGTGTATGCCCACTCCTGTCTTTGCTTGTGAAGTGGTGTCTAATCTAGTTTTTATTCACCAGGAATATGACACTAGCTGTCGAGATGGCATTCAAAATAAACTTCAAACTACAATTGGCAGTATCTATTCCTTCTCATGGCCTATTTCCCCCAGTGTCCAACTCCAAGGACACATTGCGGTTAGTTTTGTCCCAAATTTGTGTCCTGCCATGTGCTTTCTTTTGTATCACCCAGAGACTCCACCCATAGTACCGTAAACTCCCGCATATAAGACGCGTCCTCTACGCCAAACAAATGCCTGGGGGGTCTTATAGGATTTTTTTCAAGTTTGGGGTGTGTCTTATACGAGGGGTAATTTTACTATAGAAATGTACTAATCTTACAAATTTCAGCCTTAAAATGTGCGTCTTATACGCGAAAATGCATGTACTGAGTTTGGGGTGCGTCTTATACGCGCAGCGCGTCTTATACATGGGTGTTTACGGTAATTGGCCCAGGTCCACCTGGGCTATTGGTGGTGCCTTTTCAGCCAAAAACTGACAATCGGGAATTGGGACTTTAGATGGGAATTGCTCATCGAAATTGGGGGATAATTAAACAAAAAAATCATGGAAACCTGTTGTTTAGGATCTAGTCTTTCATTGCACATGCTCTATTCTTGAAAAAAAAAAATTTTACCTATGAAAAAGGCTGAAGAAAAAAACCTGACATGTTTGACCTACTTTTTCACGAAAACGAGGCTCCCATAGGATAGCAATGCGCGGTCCATTTCGGCAGTCGACATAACACATTGACTCCTATGGGAATATGGCAATTAAGACGCTTTTTTTTTCAGCAGGTAAGGTGGAATTTTCTGTACAGGAGGAGTTAAGACTGTTGGTATATGAGTGTAAATTGGACCACCATAATCAGATTTTATTTTATAACAGTAAATGGATATGGTGTATTCGATTCAAATCGATTAATATTGCCCGTAATGAATGGATTATATTCAAAACCCCATTAATTTCAAGTTAAATAAATAGAATCTATCGAATTCTTCGTCAAAAATGCTACTTCCGAGAGGAGGGGTTCGGGCATGGCACAGAGAAGCGAAATCCAAAATGGCGGACAGGGAGACGATCGGTTTACGGTCCTATCGAAAATGCTCAATTATAACAAAATGGAGGATAATAATTATTACACTCTCTCAGGCTATTCTATCGAAAATATGGATCCTTATTCAAGACCTGCTGGTACATTGGAATGCTTAACTCACCAGGAGAGGAGTTATTCGCCATTGAAACATACGAGCGATAATGGGTGCATTGTCCATAGCCTTAACCATTGACGGCTAGGACAGACTGTC
The DNA here is from genome assembly GCA_949317995.1 of Acholoe squamosa. NCBI lineage: Eukaryota > Metazoa > Annelida > Polychaeta > Phyllodocida > Polynoidae > Acholoe > Acholoe squamosa. The sequence goes on along the minus strand of OX439035.1, from coordinate 53,608,432 downwards.
ACCATATTGACAGTCCCCTACGGTAAGTAGTAGAAGACCTGGGCCAATCGTGCAGTGCACGCGTTCAATCTTTTCTTTCTTGAATTGGCTGTGAAAATCAGGACGGGCCCTGTTGTACTAGATAAGGTCGAGAAACCCGAAACATACTTTTTTTATTTGGCCTAATAGAATCCAACGTACCTATAGCCTAGATTTTTCAGACCATATAATCAAAAACATGTCCCTTCAGCGGGTGGAAGTGTCACTATGGGAAAGATGCAGGTGGCGATGTACCGTAAACTCCCGCGTATAAGACGCGTCCTCTACGCCAAACAAAATGCTGTGGAGTCTTATAGGATTTTCTGAAGTTCAGGGTGCGTCTTATACGAGGGGTAATTTTACTATAGAACAGAACTAATCTTACAAATATCAGCATTAAAATGTGCGTCTTATACGCGAAAATGCATGTGCTGAGTTTGGGGTGCATCTTATATGCGCAGTGCGTCTTATACGCGGGAGATTATGGTAGTAAAAAGTGGAATAGAAACATAACATCACTCCCTACACTATATCATATATACTTAATTGCTTCATAATCTATTGAGTGTTTCCATTTTAAAATACGCAAATGAAATGGAGAGATGACTGCATTTAAACCTGCAGTACATGTGTTACCGAGCGAAAAGCTTTATTACATGTACTTTACAGAATACATAGCCTGATAATTAATATGCAGGTAGGCTACTTGATGCGAAAAGAAGAATCAGATTATACTGTAGACATGACATGTACTGGCTATACACTGAAAACCTGTTGGTGAAATAGGTCCTCTGTGCAGAAGACTTGGGTCCTCAATTTGAGGACTTTGGGCCCTCAAATTGATGGGTCCTTGGGAATTACCGGGTCCTCACTAAAGTCATCAATTTGAGGACCTAGTGTCCTCAATTTGAGGACCTTTTATGATGAAGCTATGCAATCAATATGATGAGTGTGGGTAGTCAATTCAATGACATTCATTTTTAATTTCAATTTCTTGCTGTATTTCCAATCCAGCATAAATATAAATGGCTATTGCAACATTCGTGATGTAGATAAGTACATTATTAACTAACAAAATTATCTATAGGATGACCTACAGTATGAAATATAGATTACACTACAGCTTATTGGGGCCCCCTGGTGGAAAAAAAGTATTGTCTTCAAAATGATGACCCCCATCTTCAAATTGATGACTTGAGGACTTTCGTATAAGCTTAAGTTTTCAGTGTACACACAACTAGAAACCTTTGAGGCATTTTATTTGATCTCAAATTAATTCGACAAGATTTTGTACATCTGAAATGCAAGCACGGACTTACCCATGCATTTTATTTCAACAACGCAGTTTTTGGTGGTCTGTAGACACGCAGATAAAAGCTGAGTTTTCTTTTACACATGCATTGCATATGACAGGACACGTAGAATACAAAACACAAGTATACACATACACAAGTATATATCTACATTGTCCAGTGCCAGCAAATGCCTTGCCTTGATAATAAATGCTACAATGGCATCATATACCTGTATTATATTTGTATCTGGGGCATAGAGACGATGTGCACCGTGTATTTCTTTAACCCTATAAGGACCGCTAATGCTCGAATACATCGTGCCCATTGCATTGGTGAGCATGGTGCATCAATACAGCCCTGGTAAGTCTAATCACGATACACATTCGTAGTAATGCATCATGCTTACTACATGAGACCTATAGAATCTGTGATCAGGCAAGCAAAAACACCCCTCTGTAGGGAAATTCATTATCAAAGTTCATCTGAAGATCTTTAAAATTAGACATCGTTGGCTTAAATATTCCTAGCAGTTATGTCAGAACCCCTCCTTGAACATAGGTCGTTATTCAAATCTGAAATCGATGATTAAGCTCTAAATGCATTATAAACCATAATAATGTCTAAAAACACATTAAATCAGCCTTTTTCATAAAAAATACACAACATTATTGGGATTTTTATCATAGATTTTGATGTAGAAAGAATTTTCCATTTCTGTTTTCAGTTTAGGGTTTTTGGTGACTATCCCCAAAAATTGGCATAAAAATCTGCAAATTTAGATCATTGGAATGGTTGCCATGGCAACCAGGAACAGGCATATAGGTCGATTTCTCATGAAAAATGTTCATTTTACCATCCAAATATCGGCCATTTCTACCGAAAATGGAGCATTTTAAATGAGACCATTGAATTCTGCATAAAAAATTAGCTTAATGTACTTCTGTAATCATTTTAGAGTTATTTTGCCCCTCCAATGCCCCCTGGTGGCCAAATGGGGAATTAAAAATCCCCCACGGAGGTGTGTTCTCCCTTGATGGGTCACACCCTGATACTGTATTTCCTCAAATACAAGCCTGGCCTCAAATATAAGCCTGCCCCATTTATAAGCCTAGTCAAAAGGGTCACTGGGTGTAATACAAGCCGGGCCCTGAATATAAGCCTGGGTGTTTGACAGGAATGACAGGAAATCACTTATTTAGTCATAATTTGACTTATAAGTGAGAATCGCCAAATGATCAGGGGGACATAACTAAGTAGGCATGAAGTTATATCATGAGTGTCAGCATCACAAAATGTGGTTTAATTCATAGGATAATTTACCATGATTCTTTTAAATGTGGCAAATGAGCACAGTAAATCTTATAGTGAAATGAATATAAGCCTGGCTCAAATATAAGCCTGCCCCAAATATAAGCCCGGTCAATTAGCCACTTGAAATCATTCTAAGCCCGGGCATGTAATCGAGAAAATACGGTACATCAAACTCGTTGGGTCGGCATCATGACTACCTATGGGTACAATGCATTAATGCATTAGCGGCCCTTGGTGGGTTAGTATGGGCACATATATAGGTGTGTGTCCCCAATAACCACTCCAGTACAAAATGTGCGTGGATTCCTCCAGGAACCACTACAGTGTGGTTCCACGCTGGCAGCAGCAGCTGCTGCAGAACACATTGATGGACGATGACTCAGTCTGCCTCTGGCCAGGTCTGCACCCTTCTGTTGTTGTCACATGGGGGGCACAAAGAAGTATATACCGTATTTCCTCAATTAAAAGCCCGGGCTTATAATGATTTCAAGTGGCAACTATTCGGGGCAGGCTTATATTTGAGGCAGGCTTGTATTAATTTACTAAGAAATTTACTCTGTCTCTTTGACATTTTGCTGAGTTTTAATCCGTGATATAAAACAAATTTGCTGGAACTTCCTGAAACTAACGAACATAATATAGATTTATGCCCAATTGAATATATCTCAGTGGTCAATTACAAATAATCTGTGTAAGGTATGTACAAACAGTTCACTTTAAGGTCATATTATGACAAATTAAATTGATCTCAAATGTGTTCCCACACCATACCCAGGCTTCTATTCGGGGCCCGGCTTCTATTGGACCCAGTGACCTTTTTGACCAGGCTTATAAATGGGGCAGGCTTCTATTTGAGGCCAGGCTTATATTCGAGGAAATAAGGTATATGCAGGGTTCACATAGGGGCAGTGATACTAACCAGCCCTCCTAGTGTGCAAGGCATGTTCAAGACCATTTGGAGAGTCTACAAGTGGCCGGAGATGGGCCGATCCATAACACATATTTTGCCCATTTTCAACACTCTCCATCCTGTCACGCTTTCAACCACACCACGATTGTCTGGAACACCTTGGCCAACACCCCACCCCTCCTAACCCCTCCGGCGTAACATACATACATGTCGTTTATGGATCAGCCCATTCACTTTTAAAGCTTCTGGGACCTTCATTCACAGGTCGAGTGTAACGTTAGTAGATGTGTGTGGGTGGTGCCATGCATGGGTTGTATCTGGACAGAATTATGGCACTGATGATCTTGGGTTATGTTGCAGACACATGAACCGGAAACCAAAGAGAATCAAATATGCCTCTTGGTGAGACAGCTGGAAAATGAATTCAACCTAAAAAAAACAACAACAAAAAAAAACAACAACACCAAAATGTGAAAAAATGCCCATGAAGAGAAAACATAGGCCCTACCCATGGTGCCCTGCTTTCCTCTGCACTGTCTGCCAATTGTATGTCACCTACTTGACCCTCTGACTAAAACACTTGCCAAGCTAGATTTCTTTGTCACAGTTTGTGGCTTTTCCTGGATGTTGGGTTGTAGAGTGTTTGCCGCATGTAGTAGAACAACGCTCTAGAAGAGATATGTGATCCCACTAACATCCTGTCAGTGCTGCGTCTGTCATACAATGCCTCCCAGCCTCCCAAGGCCCAGAACCAACAAATCGACGGTAACCATAAGAAGAACTATGGCCGGAAATGATATCATCCTGTAGTAGTCATCATATATCAACAGGAGGTGGTAATATTCTACATGGGCGTGCAGTGGTTTCTTTTTACCTTTATCCCATAGTAATGCTCAAGATTTTATCGCTAAAAATGTGGGGCATATCCCCCCCCCCCAGCCCTTCCTCAGGGGGGATGAAAAAATGTTTCACCCAACTCCCACTCCCCCGGCTTCATCCCTCTCCCCTCTGATAATAAATGGCCACTCCCTGGGTGCGGCTTGGCTGTCAGAATGTATTTCCCTAATAGATGACAGACTCTGTCGTCTTGCCGGACCCAGATCAGCTTGAGCTCAGCCCGACTTTACTGGCGACTCGTGTTTGATATGGGCAGCGTGTCGGGAGGTTGACGGGCACACATAAAGAAAAGCACATCATAACACCCATATAAATGTCCATCCTATCCGAGAACGATATCAGAAATCTAATAACTCCTGTCTTTCTGATGTTATTGTAGACATTGTCCTTGGGGGAGGGTGTGTGTCCAGACCGAGTTCACAGACGCCGGCGAAACAAATGTAGAAGGGAAATCTTCTGAATAGATAATTTGTCATGTGAATGTTCTGAAATCTGTTCTCCTTGACATTGACGTAATTTATATATTCATATTAAACTAGGAAACTGAAAGGGTGTCTTTTTATAAAGAAAATGTTACGTTCCGGACCCTAGTCTTAATCCTCATCCTTGTTTAGAGCTCGTTCAAGACTTCTATGATCTCCTACACCCAAACACGTTTTTGAAAAGTGACTACCCAACAATATGTCCATGTCATTAGTAAAGGTTCAATAAGTATCTGTCTAGGGCAAATAAAAAAAAAGGTTTGTTTCCAGGAACCCGACCGACCCTAGCAAAACAGGGGCAAAAAAAAAACTTTTTTTGTGATTTTGAAGAATTTTGTCTCATTTTTTTATATTCTAAAGAAATTTTTCATTACTTTTTTAGAATTTTTCCTGTATCCTTTTCGTGTTCTTCCCTTCTCTCACAGTTGTCATTTTCCCATCATTATTTTACAATGAAATCAAAGAATTTGATACATCCATTGATATTTGCCCTAATATTTCCTATATAAATGTAAAAAAAAATCGAAAAAAAAATCCGACCTACCGACCGTAGCTCTTTGAGCTATATATACAACTTTTATTTTTCTTGGCCCTACCAAATTCTCTACACTTTAATTGTTGGAGTGCTACGACAGGTCTACCAAATCCTATATCGTGATGGCGTTCATAACTGTGTAAATTTTGATTACTTTCACAAGAATCTTTAGGTCAATACTGATTATAGTGTAGGGAATGCACCCCGACCCCAACCCCCTAACCATGGCCTACTATAACATGATGTGGGAGTTCTTAAGGGCTCTGAGATATACAATAGCATCTTCCATACAGACTCTATTTGAGTGATATTTGCCGTGGCCTTTTTCTCAATTGTAAATTTCTATTAGTTAACCCTCGATGAAAACTTAGAACAAGGAACAAGAATCAGTTCTACCCACGGTTACTCCTGTAATTATTTCCGGGGGATGACTTCCCTGTTAGAAGTCGATTTTTGTATATAAAGTTTTGGGGTTAGGTCGGATCTTTCTTTTTTTTCATTTTGATTAATTTTGTATAGAATTGTATGGGTAGATATACCACATTTATCAATTGTATGGTAAAACTATGAAAAACTAAGACTCGAGTCCCATAGAAATATTAATGAAATTAATATTATATGGCAAATTAATGAAAATTAACGAAAAACGTAACTTTTTTTGCTTTACCAGTTCCCATTGACCATGCTAGGGTGTTTCACACTTTGTCTTCATCATGTCAGTGGATATATTATGTATTCAGTAGGACCATATCTATCGAATCCCTGCAGTATCAATCACCTCCCGGCACATCTCACCTGTACCATGGAGGTGCCTCTATATGCCTGTACGAAGGTGTATACACATAACCCCAACACCGTGTCAGGGAGATAAAAGGGACATATCCTATCGTGGGATGATGTACACCGACATAGTTATGCCTGGAGACCTGTGTTTAGTGGTCGTCCCCAGCCACCCTGCAACCCATTCAGAGGAATTCCTCCAGCGTGCCAGGCACGCCGCTCCCACACCCACCAACACAATAACCACCACTCTGACCTTACCATAGAAATTTGTTTTGACGCTGTCCTTTCTCGTGTTTCCAAAGACCATGCCCTTGAAATGCCATGCAGTTCACCCCGCGACTCTGGTATCGTTAGGCCAAACCAAAAAAATAAGTTGGCCTACGGATTTCCCTCTCCATATTTTCGGAAATACAACTTCTTTTTTTTCTTTGAAAAAAATCTCATCTACGGATTTCACTCGCTTCACTTTCTACAAGTTTTCTCTTTGTGATGTTTGGCAATTATTTTTTTTTAAATAATTTTTTTTTTCGCTCGCCTCACTTTTCCAGCAAGGAATCCATTGGACACCAAAAAATACTTTAAAAGAAATTCACTCGCTCGCACCATTTTTTTCAAAACCAAAATCCATAGACCAACTTATATTTTCTACAATTTCTGACCTGGAGGGAGATCCGAAATAGAATCTTACAGTTATTAGCTACGGCTCTTTGATGTAGACAACATTGCCGTGATATGGAATCTGCCTGCACTCTCTGATATCAAGAGCAGCTCCAGCAGAGCACCAAAGTGAGCTGCTCTGCCGGCGGCCTGGGGTGAGTCGCTCACGTCATGTCGGGTCCTATACCAGCGGCTATCACGGCCAGCACTGATAAATATATGATATAGATGGCCGCATAGTCTTGCCCATAACTGCATGCAATACATAGCATCACCTTGTTCCCACAAGTAGGTATAAGAACCAACTTGTTGTCAGAAATTGCGAAACAGTATGCATGCGATGGAAATGGTGTCATTGAATGGTGTTATTCCTGAGTTTGGGTGGTGGGGACCCTTTCCAAAGTTTGTTTTATCACTCACCACACCACTACTTACTTGTAGTGTAAGGACAAGCATAGACTTCCTAGGTAAAGCCTCAAAGGTGTGCGCCAGTTAGTCTATATTTACTTACATTGAAATATAGAATGACGAGCAAGTACTTGAGGTATTTTAAATGGTATTGAGTGGGATTTAAGAGAGTAGGGGAACAGGGGCATCCCTCTATGAATACAAAACGTTAATGCTATATCCATCAAGCTGTTACTAGGCTGTAGTTAGTCTAGGTGGAGCTGCCCAAAACCACTCCCCTATTCTCCCTCACCTACCCCGGGGAGCCCCTCATCCACATCCACTCAGACAGCCCCAGGGACCTGCCTAACATCCTTCAGCATAAGTCTGCCAAAACCCAATGGTGGCCAGCTGCCCCTGTCTGCCTTTGATAACAGTGCATGAATGAGGGACAGGCTTTTGTAGTCTTGTTGATGGTGAATATGCACTGATAAGACTACACATCGTACAGGGCACATCCCTTCTTGTCACACTGTATTAACAAGAAATGCCGTTGTGACCGCGTAAAAAAACGCCTCCCGCTGTTATTTTGTATTGTGAGACCTCATCACATGGGGCAAATGGAATCATCATAGCGCACTCCCGTACCACACGTGCTTCACGTGCTTCACGGTACCGCCACTATGCGGCGTGGGAGGCGCTAAAAAAAACGCCTCCCGCCGTTAATGTCGGTATTCAGTAATTTTGTATTGTGAGACCTCATCACATGGGGCAAATGAAATCATCATAGCGCACTCCCGTACCGCTTCGCGGTACCGCCGCTACGCGGCGTGGGAGGCGCTAAAAAACATTGTCCTCTTGTTTCCCAATTTAGATGCAAAGCTTTCTTAAACTACCACCCCTATTTTCATTCTACACCCCCTGTGTAGACCTACTGGAAATTCTTGATATTATGAAATCATCGCTGGGAATAGTCGTCTTATCTTGCCGCCACCAAGACCACCATACACATACAGATTGAAATTGAATGATAATAATATGAGAATATCACCCGCGATGAACAGTTTATGAAAACAGTGGATTACATTTATCAAAAGCAAATAGCTATCTATTCTTCTCACTGCCTTGGAGCTAATTACACTATAGGAAGAGTTTTCAAGAAGTACACTTGAAAAAAAAAACGAAAAAAAAACTGTACGGCGCCAGGAAATGTATACATATCCAGGTTTGTGTTTGAAGTGAAAGGTAGGTAATGACCCCCTGGTCTTTGGGTAGAGGTTGGTGGACTGTCAGGAATGCCAAACACCCCGTCTGGTGGTTAACCTATTGGTGAGGGATCTCTTGTAAAACATTCTTTGTAAACTTCAGGTATGACCTGAAGGGTTTAGGTGAGGGCAGCTTCCGGCCGATAGGGTCACCCACCTGGGGAGGGAAGCTGATACATTAAGTCTGCAGCTATTTGTAAAGGACATCCTCTTGAGGGACCATTGGGCATGATGGACAGTTCTCTCAGGGTGTAGTGTTGGAGTGATTATTTGGGGTTTTGATTATCTGTATATGTAGTGATGGTTGCGATACATCATTAGCTATACAACCAGATTTTTATTACACATCAATGATTATGTGAAGCAGGGTTGAAGAACAGTTATATGAATTACCAGTATTAGTAACACTTGTAGTTATTATTAGAACTGAAGACTAAGGTCGTCTCCTTATGTATTATCTTCCTGTTGCATTGGGATATGATACATGTGCCGGTATGTGATAAAAGTCTCTGTGGTAATAAGTCTGAGATAGAGAGATGAATAAGCATCAAACATATTAACTCTTTAGCGACCACACAATACCTTAGGGGTTATGTTTCTGTCATCAGTGTATCAATTCCGTAGGGTAGACTTGTAAATAGACTCACCTGGATAACATTCATGAATCATAATGGATGATGTACTCTGGGGGCAAACACGGCGTCAATTTTCATGTATCCTCGTGTTAGCTTGTTGGCCTGTTTACAAAAGTCCTTAGTCATAACAAAACCATAACCACAGAGATACACAGCCTTTGCCCCGGAACCTCCCCTAGTCCTATTGCATATAGATATATAAAGCATGACCAAAGATATAGGTACCATTCTAGTTGCTTTCGTGAGCACGGCTCTGATCCAAATATTACATGCGTCAAATATTCATGTACAAGTGGAAGACAAATCCTAGATTTAAAAATAGGCCTGGGTAGTGTATGTACTTAACATTGACCGATAAATTCTGGCATTAGGGCCTAACCAATGTCGATATTAGCACATATGGATATACAACTGAATCTCATAGCTAAGATATTAACGGGTGGAGAGAATTATGATCTGTTACTTAATGTGGTCCACAACCAACTTAAAAAAAAATGATAGAATGGCTGTTCATGTTTGGTGCGATCATTAACTGGCTCCAGTCCACAATTCTTCCACCCAACCACAGTCACACATACCACCACTTACATGTGGTTTGTTTTTTTTCAAAATACTTTCTTCCTCTTACATTATAAAGAATATAGCCCTAGTCATTATCATGTCTCCCACCTGATTTAATACATGTGCACATGTATACAAGTCATATATATCTAGTCTGTCTGACAGCAGACGTCAATGCATGTTCTACCTACGTCCAAGATACCCACACCAAACTAACCACACACAAGAAACTCCATGTGCACATGGCATTGTGATTTCACTTGGTCTGCTATTGACTACAGTGATCAGGATATCCTACCGTTCTTCCCTTTCACCCTTGTCTAAACATCCCCTTTAATAACAAGCGTCATGCTCGTCACGGCACGTCAAGTCACGTCACAGGCACTGTCATGATGAGAGTGGAGAGAGAGATGAGGTTGTTGATATTGTTGCTTTGTTCCCCAAGAAGTAAACGCAGAGAATGAGTTCAAGCGCATTTAGTACGCCATGTCAGCTGCAAAGTCACCTTGGTGTGCTGTGGGAGCTTTCAACTGACATTTCAAACCTGTGCTTTATATTGAACAATGTTGGAAAATAACATTGGCTCTCTCCTACATTACAAAGAACACACTGGTTGTAACCCTACACTTGTCCCCTTCGGTCAATACGGGCATGCACAAGTGTTTGAAGTTCTCATCAAGTGGGGAATGGCAATATTTACACTGGAACTTTTTCATTACACATTTTTCCTAAACCCACAGGTATCGTGTTCTCTTTTGTTCCAGGTCCACTGAACTTCTTTTGTAACAGTCCCGGTGTCGTATACATGTATGTGTTTTTTTCACATAGATTTTGTCTATTTGTTTGCAGACAGACGATTCCGACACATACGACTGTGAAATCGATATGGATGAGCTATTAGACGTAGATGAAGTTACCGAACGGCGAAGATTCATATTGGTGAGTGAATGAATAGCTTTAAAATGATTTGTATTAGAGCAGGGGCGGATTCAGAAGGGATGGTCTAGGGGGGGGGGGGGCACAGCCAATAAAAGTTTGTCTCAAGGGGGCACAGGCAGGGTCCGGCCCCACATTTAAGTTAAGAGTTTAACCAAGGCCCAATTTCAGGGGTCTAGGGGAGGGGGGGGGGAGTTACCTCAGTCACCCCCATCACAAATCCCCGCCCCTATTGGGATCATCTCACTGGCTAATAATCAATCCTGCTAAGTCCGTATACAGCGGTTTCAGGTCATCCAATGATTCAGGTCCGCCATTGCGTGATCTGGTACCTGTAGAGATAAGCACTTAAAAATGCTGTCGTGAATGAAGGAAATTATCTAATTAGTTAATTATGGATCCCGCTACTTCATAATACCGACCTCCCGGGACCGACCTAAACCCGGTAGTGGGGTACATCATTGACAATGAGATAATTCCCTTTGTTCCCTTCACTCTAATCATCCGCCGATGATACCTAGGGACATTACACCTTACAATACATCACCACAGTATGTCTTTCCATGCTTTCCACATAATGGTCACTGCTGTAGGAGTATAGGTATCCAAAAGTCTTCCAAAAACATGAAAGACGTACCGGGTATATATATCATCTTTGTGAATTGCCTGATGACCTGTATGTGAGAAACCCCTGGTATGATGGTGTTACCGAGGGCCCTTCTTGCAGACCTCAGACCTATATTGCAGGAACTTCACCCCACTTTAGGGAGTGATCATTTTTTAACAACAGGGGGGGCTGGTGGGTTTGCGCGCGGATGCGCGAAAAAAATTTCGACCCCCCCCCTCTCGAGGGGGTAAAATTTTTTCGACCCCCCCCATAAGGGACAAAAATCGCGCGCGAACGTCCCCTTTTAGCCTATAGTAACGCGCGGGGTTTTCCACTGAAAACAGGTGAAATTATTTTGACCCCCCCCATCAGAGGTATTGAAAAAATTCTGACCCCCCCCGGTCAAGGGGTTGAAAAAATTCTGACCCCCCCCTGTTGTTAAAAAATGATCACTCCCTTAGTACATGCATCACCCCGGCACTATGTATCAGTGGATAGTCGCGCCCTTCATGCATTTTAAGTCGTTTGATAGGCAAATAACTGGCCATCTCTTGGGAACCAAGCGCTGATGGATCCCAGTATGCCCTAATATTCTGAAGGGTTGAATTTCAGCAAAGCAATTTGCTGTTGCCATGGGGACCTGAAGGCAATACTCCCTTCCGAATAGAATAGCTACTCCAAGTTCCCTGCTGGTATCCAAGATAGTATATCAGTGATCACAATAGGGGGATATAGGACTGCTCCATGGGGGATTAGGAACCTATTGATCATCTGAAGACGAATACGCCTATTCCTAATAGAATTGGAATAATGAATGCTATCGCTGCAGAATAAGCAAAGAAGCAAGTCTGCACAAGTCGAGAATTCCAAAAACATCCCCTCATGTTAACCCATTTCAAGATCCTATGCCTTCGTGACTTCCTACAAATACAAATCTGCTAATTAAATCAGTGTCAAGCACATGCACTGCTCCGCCACTTAGGCGTTGGGGCTTTGACGCAGGCCCTTTTATGGGTACTTTCATCCCTTCCCAAAGCCGTCACAGAAGCCATTGCCAGGCGATTGCCGTTCTTCTTGTTACTGAGTAAAGCTCTTTGAGAAATACATGTACATGTAGCTGCCTATGGTTTGCCAAATGTCAACAATTCCATTTGTACTGAACACACAAGATTAGTACATGTGGTGGTGCTTATTAATAAGTTCACCTGGGATTCCCCATGCAGATAGCCGATGCAAAATACCTTCAACATTAGATTACAGAGTCAGTAGGTCAGTATTGTCCCGGTGAAGTTTCCCTTTCAGTTTTGTTTAGAAAAGAATAATAGCTTTAAATCAGATAGGCGATTAATACAAGTATTATCATTGTATTGCAGTATTTATCGAAATTTACACGCGTGTAGTATCATCTACCCCTAGCGCAATAACGTTACCACAGTTCCTGAGCAATTACATAGTGGATCTATACCTGGCTTACAAGGGGGTAACTGTGCTGTGCATTGCAGTAGCAGCCATATCCATGTATCATCTACACCTAGTGCGATAATGTTACCACAGTTCCTATGCAATTCCATAATAGACCTATACATGACTTATAAGGGCTTACTTATTACTGTGTATTTGAAGTAGCCGCCCCACCCCATACCTTTGTAGGGAGCAGCTCGGAGAAGGTCGTCTCTGTAGTCCCTCTGTAATCCTCATTCCCTCTATAAATCCTCTCGCGCAGCTCCTAGCCGAGATAGTCCCTGTGAGTCGCTCTCTTGAGTTGCTCGCTTCCCGAGCTCTGAGCGGACAGACGGTGCCGTGGTGAGTCACTGCTGACTGAAGCTTTGCCTCAGCACAATCCAGCCTCCCCTTGTAACCCCCGACCCATAATCTCGGTAATCTGCCGCCTGTTGGGTTTTATGTGGGCCCACTAATGGGCAGGGATGAAACCACTAGTGTTACTCAGACCCGATTGACATTTTTTTAGGTTAAGTTTTCTTTATTGTCTCAGTTTTCAGATATAGCGACATTTACATGTATGGTATGCAGTGTGTAAACATATATTGACCAGTTTAAAGAGAAAATCATAAAACATAAAAAATAGATATCCAAGCTGAGACTGAAGAAGGTGACGGACCTCATCCCCACCACGTAGGGTGTATGGGTTGATATTTCAGGTCCTACCTATACTGGTTATTTATGATTGTATAGGATTGACACACTTAAGGAAATAGATAATATAAAAAAAATAGTAATGTACCAATATAATATAAAATAATAATGGTATATAGTGCTATTACAGTTTTCCTGTTTGAGTAATTTGATGGACGAGAGAGAGGGGAAACAATTTAGAATTTGATTAATAAGTAGATATAATAGTTTTAGAGTTGAGTTGCTCACCCAATTTTAGGGACTAGTTCACGTAATAATTTTTTGTTGTTAGATTTAAAAATTGATAAAGTTTCAGTATTACGACGGATTATTGGGAGAGCGTTCCAACTTATGGCACCAAAGTATTCAATACTTTTCATGTAGGAAACAGTATTTGGAAATAATACCTTGCAAGTAGGAGCCAAATGCTGTCTTGTTCTAATCAGTCTGTGGTCTATATATTCATTACATCTAGATCTTGTATACATATAGTTCAATAGGTGAGTTTGTCTTCTATCAGATAAGAGGTTACAGTTGGATAAATGGTGGATATAGCGCGTATTGGTGAGATGAGGTACAAATCTTTAAACACCGGTTTTGAGCATATTGGAGCATTTCTAGATACTTTTCATAGGTGGTATGGAAAATAATATCAGCATAGTCCATATATGGTAAAATAGTGGTTTTAAAAATTCTTAATGATAACTTAGTATTAATATATTTCCTTAGATTACATAATAAGTAGGTTTTATGGGCAATTGTTTTAGCCTGATTTTTAATGTGTAGACTATAACTCAGGAAGGGATCCAAAATGACTCCAAGATATTTATAACTAGGTACAACTTGTAACAGCATATTATTCATGGTAATATTGGCTGATAAAGTACTGAGTTTCATGGTACAAGATGAGAAAATCATTATTTTGGTTTTAGCAATATTAACCGATAACTTATTTTGTTTACACCAGGTGTTATACATTTCTAGGTCTTCCTGTAGACCCATTTTGACAGCTTCAAAATTTTTATGCGAAGTATAGATCACAGTATCATCAGCATATAACCTGATTTTACAATTTTTTATACATTTAATTAGGGATTGACATATACTAAAAAAAGCAATGGACCTAATATTGATCCTTGAGGAACACCACATATTACACTATACATTTCAGAAGCAGTACCATTTGCCTTAACAATTTGTTTTCTATCAGATAAATAATTCTTGAACCAGTGATATGTATCAGATCTTATACCATAGTTATGCAGTTTAATAAGAAAAACAGAGTGGTCCACAGTATCAAAAGCTTTCCTCAAATCAATAAAGGCAGCAACAGTAGAATTTCCTACATTAAGGTCTCTTTTAATATCATAAAAGCAGAGTGATCCAGCATCATAATACAGACTGTATAGGCCTGTCCTCATTCACATCTTCCTGCTTTTTAAAAATGGTGCACGTTGGTGCATCATAGTTATTAATACCAACCCTTCTGGAATGTATCGATCCCACATGGTCGGCATGATGCATGGATGTAGCCCTGCATTTCTGCATCATGCCGACCGATGGGCATTTGTGATACACTTATGCATTAGCAGCCCTTAATGGGTTAATATTAGTGAAGGGGAGCACAGACACGAGGGGGTCTTTGCTTTGATCCCTGTTCAAACAAACTTGGACGATTTTTCTCACTTGTTGAGGGTTTCAACAGTGCTGTTATCACATTAAACAGTGACCATTTAAATCCTCATTAAAAGAGCAGCGACAGTCTGTTCGTGCCACAGAAAGCAGACAACTGCAGGTCTTCCCGTCTTATTTAAATTTGTCCTTTGTGAATTTTATATTACACTCTTTTAAGATTATAGGATTGTGCCCGTTCTAGGATGTTTGCCGTCCGACAAGCCTTTTTTCCCTATGCAATGGGACAATCCTTTGGCCACCTGTATGGCAAAAAAGGGCATTAGATTGCATTTGATGGACGAATATTTGTGTCGGGGCAATCGTGCACCAAACACAGAAGGGATAGGATCATTGGACAGCTGGGATTTAATGAAGACCCTTTTAAGATGGCTTATCATTGCTTGTGCTCATAGAGAAAAACAACATAGCACTGGTCTGTGGGGCACAACGTCTGTACAATGTAGAAAGCTGTCGTCGAGGGATTGTCCCTTTCTATGCCCTTAGTTGTATAAGTCAGGGAGTTGAAACACAGACCTCTGGCAGTCATTTCTCAATCGAGGCGTTCGGAGTACGGCCGAGGGATCAATGCTGGTTTGTAAGGCCATCCCCCATTGGTCCTCCCCATGTAGGTCAATGTTGATCCTGTAGTGAACTTACTATACTCCCAAGCATAGTTTGGTACCTAGCCAGACCTGGCTGGGGTGGAAGGGGGTGGAGGGAACAAGCTGGTTTGTAAGGCCACCTCCTATTGGTCCTCCCCATGTGGGTCAATGTTGATCCCTGAGTCAACTTACTACCCTCCCAGGCATAGTAAGGGACTGGTACCTAGCCAGACCTGGCTGGGTGGGAAGGGGGTGGAGGGAACCAGCTGAGGTGGTGTAGTTAGCGTTCGAGGTAACCTCTACCCATAATGCACTGGATCTAGTCAGAAAACTGTACACCGAACGCCTCGTTCGAGTGGGCCCTTGTAGTGCAAACCCCATACAAACTATTTGAGGCGTTCGGAGTACAGCCGAGGGATCAATGCTGGTTTGTAAGGCCACCCCCTATTGGTCTTCCCCATGTGGGTCAATGTTGATCCCTGAGTCAACTTACTACCCCCCCCCCAAGCATAGTTAGGGACTGGTACCTAGCCAGACATGGCTGGGGTGGAAGGGGGTGGAGGGAACCAGCTGAGGTGGGGTAGTTAGCGTTCGAGGTCACCCCATCCCACAATGCACGGCATATGGTTAGAAAACCGCTGCCCGAACGCCTCGACTGTATATCATGGTCACTCCTAATTGCACCGGCAGTAGGCCACTCATAGGTTTTGAGAAATGACGAGCTGGAAGCCATGTCGTCGTCTCAGTACAACAAAGTAGTGTCTGCATGTTTTCAAGTTTTGCAGGAGGAGCAAAAGAAGTGTTACAATTACCATAGCACCAAGTCTACACAACCTTATTGCACTTATTGCCTGTAGGCACACATATCATAGATAGAGCGTCAGTACGTTCAAAGCAGGAAGACAATGGTTACTAGATGTTACAACAGAAGAAAACTTTGTTTTTCAAAATGTGAAATGCAACCTTGCTGCACTGAGGCGACGATGTAGTCGCTGTAGAGTGTGTATCCACATGGTTCGTCTCATCTTTGGCGTAAAATTACTAAAATGTCTATATTTTAATTGTGTGTAAACATGTATACTAAGGTTTATGGCATGAGTTACAGTCTTAATAATAACCATTTGATTAACCCGTATATCATACTAAGAGACAATAGAGACCTAGTTGAGGTTTAGTATAAACCGACTATAGAAGTAGAAGGGGTGAAGAAGCTATAGAAGTTTTCTTGATAGAACACCTTGGGATGTGACGTACTGTGAGATTGCCGGCTGGTTGGTAAGATTTATTCATATACAGAGAGACCGGAGGTGTGTCATGTATCGATTACGTGCACTGTCCAACGGGAGAACCAACAGCAGGAGAGCCCATCCACGTCTGCAGGGTCCCTGACCTCATCCCCACAGACACGACCTCTCCCTATATCCCAGTCTGCCTATATCCCAGGCCTCGAGATAGAAGCTCTAAGAGCATTTGTAGTTAAACCGTCCTCCCTGGGGAAATGCAATGTAATGGTCTAATCAGTCACTTGGTGTTTGTGGCAATCTCTTTCTTCGTGTGTGTGACATTGTTTTCTGTCTCTCTATCTTTTTATGTCCATATCTTTCTGAAAACTACACGTATAGGGAAATAGAGTTATTAAAG
Source organism: Acholoe squamosa (assembly GCA_949317995.1). NCBI lineage: Eukaryota > Metazoa > Annelida > Polychaeta > Phyllodocida > Polynoidae > Acholoe > Acholoe squamosa. The sequence goes on along the minus strand of OX439035.1, from coordinate 53,591,103 downwards.
TGCTGAGCAAGTGGGTTTGAATGTACGACGCCACGACTTGCCATACGATTGTTTCATGATAGAGGTGGGGAAAATTTATATGGAGCACACGAAAGGGATATGATATCATGATATTTTATTCAAAAATGTGACTGGGATCTGCAATACGACAACCAATATATATGCGTTCACCAACAAGGGTTATCCCAGCAATAAAGGAGCGGTCCTACTGGTACATGTATCGCTATGACTCAGCATCCAGGGGTCCTGGATCTGAACATCTGTAATGATCCTGCGGGATCCACATACGGGTTTCCCAGACGTGTTGGTGTTAAAGGGGGGGGGTATTCATTCATACAAATTACCCACTGCACTTGAAAGAATCGGGTTATGGGAGCATAGGGGATGGAGTCAATTCCATTTGTAGTGTGCTAATTCTGTGTTGTTTTTTTTTTGTCGATTCACAAGTAAAACATCTGAAATGGTGCAATCCCCTATAAAGTCCCTTCCTCTTGTCAGTTATCACCCCACCATTTTGAAAGCAATACCCTCCGTCCACCCTGCGTCTCACTTCTATACCCTCCGCCCATCCTGCTTCTCACTTCTATACCCTCCATCCACCCAGTGTCTCACTTTTATACCCTCCGCACACCCTGTGTCTCACGTCTACTCCCCTGCACTCCCTCAGAACTCAGACATAGGGTGCGCAATGTTTGTAGAACTCAGACGCAGGGTGGGTGGAGTGCATAGAACTCAGACGCAGGGTGGGGAGGGGGCGGAGTGCATAGAACTTAGATGCAGGGACAAGGGGCTGTGTACAAATGACATCATGCGGGAGGGGGGTTAGGCCCGGCATGACAGAATTAATTTTCTATATACCTTCAGCATTGCAAAATTGGCAAAAAACATGACGAGGGGGAGGGGAGGGGGTCAAAATTGGTCCAAAAAAGCATGACGTCATGCATCACCTTCACAATAACATGAATAAGAGAGGTCACTTCTGTCAAACTGTTGTCAGTAGCCTATGGCTATGGCGACTTCACTGTCACTGTCAAAATGTTGTCAATACCCTATGGTTATGGCAACTTCAATGGCACTGTCAAACTGTCAAAAAAGTCGGCCAAAAAAGTCAACAAATTCGGCCGAAAAATGTCAACAAAGTCGACCAAAAAACGTCAACCAAAGTCATCAGGAAAATGTAAACAAACTCTCTTTGATGCACCAATGAGATATCTGATCAAAATTCTGAAGTGACAGAATGATTTTAAATGAGTTTTTTTTTACCCCCTAGAACTGTTCATTTGCCAATTTTCTGCCAATTTTTTTTGAATATCGGCCATGTTTCTTGCCACAACATGTGATGGGAAACTATGTCCTGATTCCAAACATGGTCAATTCTAAACTACAGCCCAATCTTCACAAAGCTCTGCCCATATGTGACTTTGGGCCAGCATACACACTTATGATGCAACACCAAGCTTGTGATGTCACCCCCCCCCCCTGCACCATTACTTTAAAAGTATTTGTAAATAGGGAGTAGAGTACATGTACATGAACTAGTTTCCAGTACGTGCCTCCGGTACGTGCCTCCTACAAATGAGCTCCATCATATCTTAGAAGGGCATTTCTCAAGATGGTAAGACTGCACACATCTACAATGTACTACAATATGAAACCCTAAGTGGGCTGTAATGTTATCAAGAGTGAGGAATCCTTCTACGACTTGAAGGGGTCTAGTCCGTACTAACTTGAGAAATGCTTTCCAGGTCATATAGGACGCAGGCTACTTGCTGGCTAATGTCCATAGGAATAGAGTAGGCTGTTACCCAGGGGTGGGCATATTGCAAAATGCTGGAGCAACTGTGTGAATCATTGTAGCGGTGCATTTTAAATGGGATTGGTAGGGAATTTGGTCTGAGAAAATTTTCAGCCTCTACTTGGTGTATTTTGGGGGTTTTGGGGAGGCACAATCCCCAGCACCCCTCATGTTTTGCCTCTAATGGTTGTGCTCTAGAGGATTTAAGGGGCAAAATTACTTTGAGGAGATTTTTCAGACTCAAAACATTAATGTGTTTTTGTGATTTAGCCAGCAAATTACTGCAAGAAAATTTTCAAATTTAACCTTTAAAATAGGTGTGGCATGGTAGCTTTAGTGATGTGTTGCTCCTGGACAATTTTCAGATTCTGTTCAAATTGGGGTATAGTAGGGCATGGGGAAGAGGCATAGCACCAAACATTTCAGGTCCTACCTCAAGATATGAAATTTAGCGGAATATACATCAAGAAAATTTCCCGATTTTACCTTAAAACATTGCTTTAGAGGAACAGGTAGGCAAATTGCAGGCAGAAGATTTTCAAACTTTACATTTAAAATGAATGGATTTGCAGCTTTTTTTTGGGGGGGGCGGGGGGCAAATTACAGATTCTATAGGTTGATGTGAGTCAAAATTGGTGTGTTCTATTTTATAGACAAATATCTCCAAACTGCTCCAAGAAATCTTTTAGATTCTAGCCCAAAGTATTAATGTGTTCTAGGGATAGATGACAAACTGTTGCAAGAAATTCTTCAGATTCTGCTTTTGAAATTGATGTGATCATAAGGGTTTTGGAGGCATATTGCTCCAAGAAAATCTACAGATTCTGCCTTTAAAATAGATAATTATGGTCTTGATTTTTGGAGGTATATATTGCTCAAAGAATATTTAGATTCTTAGGTTCTAGTTAAAACATTCTTTCAGATTTGGCAAGTATTGAAAAGGTCATAACTTTGGTTCTAGTTGGAATATTGGCAAAATTCTTTGCGACATTGCGACAGCTGGCCACCCCTGTAATACCGCCCCTTCGTGAGTCCCATGTGTCCTGGTCAGGTCAGATGTCACGGTCACGGTCTGTTTGGGCTAAATCTTGTCATCTTTTATCTGAAACTGGATACACCGCTATTCAACTGCTGCTTCTTACAAAAATAAGAGAATGGACCGCTGCCCTATAAAAAGGCGCAGAAAGATATATTTATATGCCAAGGTGTTTACTGAAAAAGGGGTGACATTTTCTTCCCCTTGACCACCGTCAGCAGAGTCGACTTTGTTGCCAGCCCATGACCCAGTATTCCCAAACCTCATTTCTTAAACAAATGACCGCCCCTTTAGATCTGCCTAGACGACAACAGCTGCTGTGGAATCAAGTATCGATCCACCCACTCTGTGCACTTAGGATGTGCCTTCTTCCACACATTTTCTTCATTAGTTTCTTTTAGATACCTTCTGTTGCTTAAAATAGTCAGCACTTTGTGCCCCTCATATCAATGCACACTAAAGGCTGTCCACCAGAACCTTGCGAGGCCGACAAAGGGCTTGGTTAGCTTTGATTAATGGGGTTCTCCTTGGGAGTGTTATAGCTGTGGTCAGTGGATACATCAAAGTATCAGAATGCACCAGACATATCCCCCCATGACTTCTTCCTCCAGGGTGGTTAATTGGAGTATGAACAGAATCTGTCACCACAGCTGTAAAGTTTTATTGTCTATTATGATACTTTCAAAGAGATGAGGCTGACCTTCTCCTGCATCCTCCAGTAAGTGTTATATCTAAAGCTGATAAATGTGCTAATGAGCCTGATCACCCTCACAGTCAGGGGGCCCGCCAGGTTCTCCCAGATAACCTGTACCCTGTTTGGTTATGAGATTAAAATTACTCTAAACGCTACCTACTTCAAATCATTTGAACTAATTCTTACAACCAAGGCATCCATTTAGAAAAAAGAGGGGTTTCTATACCATCGTATCTACACACCAGCATAGCTCCCTCCTAGAGACAAGACCCATATCGGTCAATACGTGCCAGACCCAGCTAAAAGAGGCACTCGCGGACACTCGCCCAGCCTACTCCCACCATCAATACACAGACCATCGCCTCCCCGAACTAACTTCATTAGTTGCCTATTTGTTGCCATGACAGACTGCATCAAAACAACCACCACCACCCTCCCGTCTTACGTGCGTTTCAGATACCTACTCCCAGGGGATCTAAGTGGATATCGCTTAGCAGGCTTGTGATCATACACTATTACATTTAACTCAAGGTGAAGGATTAGTTTGGTAACTGACGTTCAAAACGTCTTTCTTCGAATGGTTTTGGTTTAGGAGAGTTGTAAGGATATTTTTGTAAACACTGATGCATTTAAGGCTGACCTAGAATCGAATCTAGTTGTTAACTGATCCGCATTTGGTGAGGATGGGCGTGTCCTCTGGTAGCCTAGACTTGACACACTAGTTTCATCAACCATAATACACTAGGTGGTGATAGTGTTGACCTGGCTATTTTGGACCTGCAACTGGGGCACTACTGGAGGGGTGATTCTCAAAGAAAAGGGGGTAGTGAGACCAGGGTTGCCACCTGTCATTATTGTGGTGGACACTGGAGGAGAGATAATAAACATCAGAGACAGCATTCCCAACCCAGGCCTGTGATGACCATTAACACACTCCTCCATCGTGAGATAATCTATATTTAATTGGCTTAATGGCCCATGCCATGGGACCTGTCTTGTGGTGTGTTATGACCACTCACACCACCCCAATGCACCCCCTTTTGCTCCCTTTTCTTAGCTCTCAAAATTGTAAGGTCACTCATATTTATCTAAGTCTAAAACGATTTTGGCTAACAACAATTCCCTAATATTGCAGGGATAGGAAGATGGACATTTTCTCTCTTTGTACCTGTAATTTTTAAGGTGAGGGAACATTTCTTCACCAGATTAAGGCTCATCTCTGAGAGGTGTCTCCTTCTCCATAGGGATTGCATAAATTTCTCGGGCTGGGTGAGTGCCCACCTAGTTGGCTATCCTACAGGGGCGCCACCTTGTGGTTGTGACTAGCGAAACTGGCGTTACATGCTGCATGTGTCTAGCCTCTGGTGATCTGGATCACAGGCTCGCGATAGACTCAGTTAATCAATTCACTGAACACATTAGGTGTAAAGAACGGTGAATACAATGGGGAGAGGGAGGTAATTGACGTCTAAGCTAGGCCTACTTTTTAACTGTCAAAACCAAAAATGAAGCTAAAACAACATACGTCCTATACAGGTACATGTAGTTTCTTTACGTTTTGACCATAATAATTACACATAAGACATCGTAATGTAACCTTATGTGGCCACGATATTAATTTACTTATACATGTATAGGAATCATTCGAATATGCACAACTTAGAGCCTCCACCAGTGCAGTGCAGATAGCGCCCCAAATCTTTGTGGACTGACCACGTCATTGGGCTCCATTAGCTATCTGCCTACATGTAAATATACTTTGGTCAGTATGACTGTATTTTGTTATCTATGATTTGTTTGGTACGAAATGAAAAAAAAGATAAATCATAGAGTTCATACCGTTTGAAACAGGATGTTGATACAGTATAATCAACTGTGTCTTTCCGCCTCTCCTGGAGTACATTCTATATCGAAAATAATTGTCGTTTTTGGCAGTGGGTGACATAAGACCGCACGTTCTAGGTTTTAATGTGCTCGAGTTTGATAGTGAACTTCTTGGTATAAAGCATAATCAAACGTGGACAGAGACCCACCCCCCCCTCCCATACCAGTAACTCTACGTTATAAACACTTCATTTGTAACTTCCTATTATTCCACCATAAAGGGCCGTACATTTCTATAATACCTGACTTCATCATACTTTGTAAACAAAATACTGTTACATTGGACTTCTTTCACAATAAATGACACTATGTACATGAGACTCATCACCAAAACGAAATCAAAACCCTAGCCCTAGATTATCTCTGGCTCACCAGATTTTGTTGCATCTAAAATTGATCATGCAGCAAAGTTCCAATGGAGTTGGAACCAACCCCATCTGAGTTGTGCATGATGTGTCAGACAGTTTTGCTATTCTGTGTAATACCCATAGTCCACTGGGCCTCTTCGGCCGACTTTTGTGTAGGAAATATATGGCCAAAGTTGGCCGAAGAGGTCCAGTTGACTATGGGTCTAAGGGATTTGTGTGGATGGATGTGGATTCTAGTGTAATGAGGCCCGGGGAGCTGTACTGCAGATAAATTGACCTGCATAGAGACATTACACAATTAGCCTGTCAGCTCAGGATTTACCTCCAGGTTATATATTAATTACACTGCAAGTCACAGCTGCTATAGTTAAGCCGTGCAGAAGTTATATCAATAAATCAACCAGACAGCAAAATACATGTGTACGAGGGAATCTACAAAACAAAAAGCCACTGAATATGAGGACCTCCACATGGGATTTGGCAGGGGATATCCCCTCAGAGGATTAGTAGAATTCAGTCGAGGGACCACCCCTGTGGAGTGGGGACCTTCATGTGAGGGCATGGAGGAGCAGAATAACTTCATTGGGAGTCCACCAAGGAGGAATTTTCCTCCTTCCATTCTACCAGTGGGCATACCAGATTCGTAAAAGGCGACAAACTTGGGGTTTCTTGTGTCTTGGGGTGAGCATGTGAGCAGCTGGTGTCCATATGCGCGGGCCCGGGCGTACATGCTTGCCTTTTGCCATGGGATTCCCCCTCAGTGAACCATGTCTGAGTGATCAAAGGCCGTGGTTTGTCTGGCCCTGTCTATGGGACCAGGCAAATAAAAGAACACTTGCTATCCTTCGAAAAGAGTAGGGGAATGAAGCCCCGGTAGCGGTTTTCCCCCTCACCCCTCCTCATAGATGCGGTCATTCATCTCATAGATTCGATCATTCATAGATTCGGTCACTGCTGTGTCGGGCAAGCAGCATATAAATACCTGTCTAGCTGTTTGGACAAGCAGCTTTTAAAAACCTGTCCAAAAAGAAAAGAAAGGACTTGTTGTCCGCGAACCACAGAAATGTCTGCTAACTTTTAAGTACTATTATTGGACGTAAAATCAACCAAACCAAACCAAGTCGAGGGACCTGCGCATGCAATAAGAATATGCAATGAAAGGGTTCACTTTGCTCATCTTATTCTACAGTTTGGCCCCTATTACTTGTAAAGAAGGAAACTGTGAGTGATAAATATATTTGATAAAGAAGGTATATTCACAAAACTAAAAGTCTTCCATTCATCGAGAGCAGATTATTGTAATGATAGAGATACACATGTACAATAAAGATCCATCCCAATTGGTTGAATCCAGTAAAAGGCATTGTAACATTTGCTTCAACTCAAGGTGGGTCTTATAATAATTATAGAGACCTATGAGAGATGAGCCGGAGATGATTTGAGTTGTCACTGTCAAGTACAATTAGTGGCACCACCAGCTTGCCTGTCAGTCATTAGGGCCGGGGAGTATGATCCAGTGTCCTTATATGAAATGAAAGACAGACAGATAATTAGATCCACAGACACAACATGTCTAGTGTCACTCACCTTATATATACACTAGGCTGCTAGAAGACTTTATGTACCCCTAGCGATACTAAGGTGCAGTTCTTTAATGTATGATTTAAAAAAGAACTGAATCACATAAGAGAAACACCTGTACATGTAGCTTGTATTTTAGCATATTTGATAGGGTATTGTAGTACTTCCGGCTGATGCGAGAAATTTATACTAGATACAATAGAATTAACAGATTTCCATCCTCAGATGTGCCTAATGACCCTAACTTCAAGCAGGGTGCGTCTTATAGTTAGGCCTATACGTCGGGTCCCCTTGTACAGGTTGTATCACAGTAGTATGTCTGTGCTAGTTCAGCCTATATAAAGATGGGTACATGGGTAGTGGTGGCAGGTGTTAGCTGCATGGGACACATGATAGTGCCTGACACGTGGGGGCGCATGCTGGGTCACGTCATTGTAGGTGGCAGCAGGTAGATCTGACCCACTGTCTAACAAACATTCAAACTATTTTCAAAATTTGCACCTCGACACAATTCTACTTGGAACATGCTCAAAATTTGAAAAGAAAGTTATCTGGTGGTGTGTACTAGATGGGGCTCCGACTGGTCCTACGGGTGAGACATGCAGATTCATGTCATTCACCCATATGATTAGGATCACAATCGAGTAAACAGTTCTAGTATCTAATGATTTTGAACACTTTACAATATCTTTTTTTTAAGTAAAACCTAAACACTCAATGAAAGCGTGTCGCGAAAACATCCAAAGAACTGAGACTACTTTCCCGTTCATCCTCCCGGCCATTATGTTCTTATGACATCTTAAAAATGTATAAGGGAGTTTCAATAGTATCACGAAACTCATGAAATTTATTTCGGAGCTTGCTTACTTTTTCGCAAATGCTTACAATTTTGAGAGTCTCCATGCACTCACAAGGCCTTTGATAATGGAGCCGCACACCTGACCACCTGTGCCCATAGCCCTGGCCCACAGAATGTTACTTTGAATGTTAATTCTGGGAATAACCCAAGTCAGCGTATTGGATAGGATAAAGATGTGACTTGAAATGTTTGTGTTGTGACCTTTAATCCATCAGCTGGTGGGGCTGGTGCACTTGTAACTTGTGAATAATGCTCCTTCCATATTTAAAGGAGTCTCTCCCCTTCCAAATACTGGATCCGCCACTGTCAAAGGGACATACCTCTTGAAATACACATATATACATAAACGTCTATCATTAAACGTCTATCATTATATATATATGTATATATATATATATATATATATATATATATATATATATATATATATATATATATATATATATATAATAGTTGTCAAATCGGCAGCAGTGGCTTCTATTATGTGTTTTCCTAATAAAGGTCGGCTTCATTTTCTTCCCCGTTACATGTGAAAATCTAGCCCAGGTGTGCCATGCAGTGAGGTAGCCCCTCCCCCAACCTCTCCCCTCCTTGAACCGTCTGGACTGTAACCAAGGTGCAATATGCTTTAAGGCAGAAGTCATTAAAATGTCTGGGCTGACCATGTACAAAACGAATAATCGGTCATGTTGCCATTTTCCTCATGCATGTCATATATCTTTTAATCTCATGACCAAAATTACTAGAGGGGGGGGGGGTTAAACAGGGGTGGTCTAGGGGAGCACGGCTAGGAAAATATGGTTTCGGGGACACATTTCCTATCCATTTTCAAGTGGATTGCGGTGTACCCCCGTCGACCCCCTAGATATGCCTGTCAGCCCCCCCCCCATTCCTCCATTGATTTTCATCTCCTCCGTGAGACAAGAATTACGTCAACTATAATGTGCATAAAACATATTGATATAACCGAATATACATACATGATTGTATTCCAAAGATGCACCCGTAAGCCAGCCACTGAATCATGCTGACCCAAGGTTAGAGGGCCCTTTTTGAGGTGTGACAACAACGTCCATATGACACAAATACATATATAGCGACTGAATACAGTAGGCTATATATCTATTCGCGTTCTGAACAATGGTATTTACCTCTTGTTTCTTTTCTTTTGCAGAGCAAACTTGCCAACTGTACAAAGTCCCAAGATGTATTAAATGTGAGTATTTTTGGTTTAGTTGGTGCTTTAGTCGATGGCGGAGAAACAATGGGAGATGCATCACCACAAATTTTAGATTGAAAATATAGATTTAATAAAATAATATAATTCAACAGAACTTTGAAAGCTCTGTCGCCTCTTAAGATTGACTGAAAAAGAGGAAGTGTATGTGAAAGTTACATTACACTTCTAGGTGCTTCAAAACGTATAAGATATTCCAATGAAACTCTTGTAAGAAGATACATAAATAATGATTTAGAAAAAAAGTGTTCGAGGGAATCCATGAATCTCAAAGGTTAATGGTAGCTTGCGGAACAATACACATATATACATAAACGTCTATCATTAAAAAAAGGTTTTCTAACGGTGTGATTTTATATGCTACTAGGATAGTCTATTGTGATCAGAATATCTGCCTGACTGACATGTAAGTTTGTCACGACAACAATGATGGCATTAAGTGACCAGCTATATTTTCATTCTACTTCACAGAAATTCGTCATGGACATACTGGAGAAGGCGGACACATTATGAGTTGGGCGTTCCGTGTGCTGGGCACATGACGTCACTACGGGCGGATGTACCTTGTGCACCCAACAGGGAATGACGGAACCATCAGGGAGGGAGGGATCGGGGACGAACGCGCGGCAGCCATTCGCCATCCTCAAATATAATAACTAGGCTTCGGAAAGCGGAACAAAAAAACAGTGTCAAACTCTTCAGTTTAAAACGCCATTCAGCTGAACAGAGTGATCTGTACCCCTGAGAAACTTCCTACGTGCAGTTTATTACCTATGTTCCTTGGGAGCATCGTTTGAGTTTTTTTGGGAGGATAGGGATCGGGTCAAAAAGGGGAATTGGTCTTCAATAGATCTCATGATTACCGATACTGGTAATTGACAGTACACGCGTTGTGTGGATCAGGGCAATAACATTGCGCTACGCACATAATATTATGATAAAAAAAAGATACGAGAAATACTTATCTGTAAGAGAAACCTGTACCTTATTTTACGAGAAGTTTTAAATTACATTAATGATTATAAGTACATGTATAGGGCCTATTTCACGTAGGCTTCATTCGACAAGTCATAGTGCCTCTCCTATATATCTGTAGTTCTGAATCCAGTAACATTGTAATCACTACAAACAATTACCTATTTGCCCAGGTCTTACAGGGATTTATAGATTCAGGTTGGTACAGATTTGGTGCAGCGGAGTGATTGTCAATATGATAACCGTTAGTAATGAGCTTGTATACCGGTATCATATATTCAGGGCTCACAAGTGTAATGATAATGCAGAAATAGAACGACCACATACAGGTGGTCCAACATATTACCTCTGTGCTCATGGATATGGACTAGTATTCAGATATTGATTTGTTGCTTTAAAAAAAAGAAGAGCTACCCCATCCACTGTGCTCTTATCAGGAGGTAAAGAATTTAGAGGTAGATAGGATGCTGAGGGTGACATGGAGATTATTAACTTCGTTAGTATGGAAGTGAAATGTACGGTCGTATAACAAATTCTTTCAGTTAAATAAATGCCGAAGGCACTATACATTGGTGTACAAATTTCGATATTGTATTCTGTTGACCGGAAGAAATTTTGTATGCCGCTATCAGACTGGTCCTTTTCGTGTACATTTTGTACTGCACTTGTATGTGTAGAGGGCTCATTGTAATATGGATAAATGCTCACGTCAACTAAAGTTTTATACAAACTCAACATAGAGTCTATGTATATTACACACTGAGTAATGTGTAGCCTGTGTTAAGGGCATAGTCACACTATATTTTTGTTTATGGCGTTTTATGTCATTATCAATGATTCATTTTAAGAGAAACACTTAAAGTGGTAATACCAGAATTACAGATAGATGTATTTCTTTGATCTATATAATACGTGGCAGGGATTAATTAGGCATATACCTATGTAAGCTGCTTCCTCACCCACTACTTTAGTTGAATGCGATTATCAGCCTAGTAAGAACAAAATCATGAATACCAAAAGAACCCTTCGTCTTAAATTAGGAGGCCAAATACACACTGTTTTTCTAAGCAAAATCAAAAAGGTAAAGAGTAAATAAATGATGTGCATATCGTACATGATTGTGTGTGGCCGACATAAATGTAATACTGTACAGCTGTGGCGCGTGGATGGTAGATAATGCTGCATTCTCTCATTTTAACTCTTGTATAATCGTATTAATGATTAATAGTGCTTCCATTGATCACACACTGCTGTGAACATACCTGTGGACCTATATATATATGTGTGTGAGTGAGTGAGAAAACAGGCAATTAGAAATTCGCCGCTACACACAGCATTGTTTCTGTCTAGCTGTTCTCACATTGTGTTAAGGCACATGAAACTTCAGAGATCTGATTTACACTGTCCAGTGTTGTCTGATTACAGTTTAGACAGACATGAATTTTAAAGATACTGGGGTTTACACGTTTTACTTATAAATGACACTGTATGCACTTAATGCCTGTCATTGGTACATGCACCTCGTATATGTTTCCTTTGGGAATTGCGTGAAGTATGTTGACTCAATCTATGGACCACGTTTAATTTAGAATTTTGGGGTCAACAGCATGTGTTATCATTTCTCACTTTCTCATTTCATAAAGTCTGCCAATAATGACAATACTTACCTGGCTGGCATATACACAGGTCTAAATTCTTTTAAGGGATTCAGGTATTGAATATTTTGCCATGATTCAGGTATTAAGTACGATAGGTGGTTTATATATCCAATGACCAGTATGAATTTTCTTTTTTCTTCATATACCAAATAAGACATGATTCGCATTATGTAGAACTACACTTTGCCAAAATTGTGTAGTTCTACAATTTTAAGAGACATACGTATGTACCAGCAAGGACGCATGTGATTTGCTTCGTCAGTGTCAAGTTTTGTAAATAGAACATTGCAAATTCAATAAATGGAATCGTATACAAAAGCCATGAAGTTTTATGAACATCATTTGCATATCATCACCAACGTAATTGTTGATGGGCCCTTCAAGTCGAGAATTGAATTACACACATGTAGTAAAGAAGTCAGATTGAATATTTCAAAACCTCGGTAGCATCGCATCGGAGAAACATGCGGACCCTATATAATCCTATATAAGGAGACGTCCTCCACGTCTCGGTACCTGATGTGTCCAGTGACTTATTCATTACATTTACAATCACACAGATAGACCTTGCATTGAAAAGAGAATATTGTCTCCGAGTATCGATCTTGCATGGTAAACCTGGCAATCAGACATCTGGATTGCTACATGTCCAGGGAACTCAAATTACAAGATGCACAGTAGCATCAGTCATATCTATGTATCAAATAGGGCATACCAGACAATGCATTGGTAGTGGTGCACATTTCCCACACTAGGTGGCAGCATGATTCAGCCCATCGCTACATGTAATGCCTCCCCATTTGTTCTTTACTACACTATTATGGGTATGGACCACTAAATCTGACATGGTCATTTCTTAAAATCGACATGTGACATGGGCTTTAGTGACATGAGGTAACAAAATAGTGACATGCCGCAGTGGCGGATCCAGGATCCTCTAGAGGGGGGGGGGGGCAAGACCTGGTGAAAATGGTGAGGGAGTAGATGGCTCAGAGCACCGCAAGCGAAGCGCAGCGGTCAAGCTGGGGGGGGGGGCATGCCCCCTCCCAAAAAAAGAAGATTTTGAGGGTTTAAACTTGAAATGGTGCATTCTGATGCATTATTTTTGAAGTCTCAGGTCTATACCATTTACGGTAATAAATCAGTTACAATGTTAAAGATTTTTGAGGGATTGATGGCATGTCTTTGCTCACCTACAAAAAACAGAACACCTTTCTATCCCAGCAAAAAAATATCCATTCTGATGCAGTATTGAAAACTGCATGAAATGGAATATCTATATTAAGGTTCTGACACTTGAAATGTTGTGGGATTGGGGGCTTGGTCCCCAAAAAAGGTTTTGAAATGTAAGACTTGAAATGGTGCATTCTAAGGCATTCTGGCACTCCAAATAAAGGACCTCACCGCCACTCACCCCCAAAGAAATCAAGGGTGGTGGAACCATGTAAATGGTCAGATATTGGTCCATGACCACCCAGCCCTAAAAGAGGGAAGAGATGAGGGACATGCCCCCTAAATGAATTTTGGAAATCTAGCCCCTAAATGATGCAACCTGAAGTAACTTTGCACACAATTCCTTGCTCCGACACCCCAAATATACCAATGGACTATCCATGTACATGGTACTTAGCTTTTGTTATAAGAATCATCGATCATTTACACATAACCTACACGGTTGCGCCTGTATATCCTATAAATTTGGGCTCCCACTTCCCCCACATGGTTGTCATATGAAGATTTTTGGGAAATCTATGACCAAAATTGAATGCTCTATTAGTTTAAAATTGTTGATCCTATAAAAGGACAGAAGCACTACTCTGAAGATTCAAATACTTCTGGAAAAGGCTTAGGTTGGGTGGGGGCCCTCTAATAAACATGAAAGTTAGGGGGGGGGGCATAATATGCTTCTCCCAAGTTCCACGGACACTGAAGCTCAATACTCGAAACAGTGCATTCTGTTGCATTTTCGCAATCATGTACCATCATTTCCCTGTTGAAACTGGTCCTTTAAAGCAAGCAGTTCTCTCATGAGAAGTGGCTGAGCTTGGATCTGGGGGTATACCCCAGGAAAATCTTGAAGTCATGAAGACCAACTGATGCTTTCTGAGGATAAATACCGTCAGGCTTTCTGAGGATAAATGTCCTGGGAAGTCTGATGGTCATATTCCACCATATTGACTTTACTCACTCCACAAGGGCCCAGGCAGAAGCAGAAGGGTAAATATGAGGTTGCAATATAATTTGGCCTTACAGTGAATTGTAAGTCAGACCTGAGGGACCGGCTGATGGACCAGACATACCAGGAAGGGAGGGGCAGTTGGAAGGTGTAATTTGAATCTTGTTGAAGAAATATAAATATATAATTCTTTCAAAATTGTGAAAATTTAATTTTTAACTGCACATGTATGAGAAGATAACAGTTGATTTTCTTAAGATCTGTAGCTTTCCAACGGTATATGGAACACCATATTCAAATTGTCTCCCCCTTCTTTCCCTCCCCTTCTCTTCCTCCTCCTCCTTTTTTTTGGGGGGGGGGAGGGGGCAAGGCCCGTTCGCCCCCGGGGGGCACTCTCTATGTAATGTATACACATATGTGCGGCTGGCAAGGGTACTTTTTCAAGGAAAAGTCCCTAGCAAGCCTCATGTTTCAGCCACAAATGTCCCTACCAAGGGTCAACTTTCAGCAAATACCCCGATTTACGCCCGGAATTTCGGAATTTTCATGGAGATCAGCACAGTTTTCATGAAAATAGCATGAACTAAATTCAACCTTCTCCCGAATCAGTTTAAATTTAAGACATTTTGAAATAAATCTGGGATTATTGAGTCAAAAGTGCCCTAGCAAGGGTAGGCTTTCGAAGTAAAACCCTGCGACCAAGTGCCCTAGCAAGGGTAAGGGTTGTCATGGGTTCAGCCACACACCTGTATAAAAAGAATTTAAGTGCCCCCCCGGGCGTTCGCCCCCCCTGTATCCGCCCCTGTGACATGACATAGGTCATTTTTAAAATTTCGACATGGGACATGTAAGGTTCTTAGAGGTGACAGGGGACATGTGACATGAGCATTTCTTAAAATCGACATGTGACACCCCCATCCACTCAGTGGCGGATCCAGGATTTGGAGAAAGGAGGGGTGCACATTTTGGCCATGGAATCTGCAGGGGTGGATCCAGGAGTTTGTAAAGAGGGGAGAGGCAAGATATGGTGGTGAGGCATAATGTAGGGGGATGGCACAGTGTAGATTGTCACAAGCGCAGTGCAGTGATACACCTATAGGGGGGTTTGGAGGCATGCCCCCCAAGAAAATTTTGAAATCTAGACCTTACTCAATAGGATAGTTTAGTCTTATAAATTAAGATATTTTGAAAGAAATATAAGAATAATTATCATGAAAAATGTCTCTGCATCACCAAATAGGCCATCCTATATATCACTGGATGGTAGCTGGCTCATCCCCAATCCCCCCATTCCTCCACACTTGGTCTCATCCAGGTCATCTCCAGTCCCAACATTAATTCCTCCTTTCTCAGCCTTATCTGTCCTGATCTCACCCCAATCCAACCATTCCTCCAACCTCAGTCTTATCCTGACCTCACCCCAGTCCAACCATTCCTCCAAACTCAGTCTTATCCTGACCTCATCCCAGTCCACAAATTGCTCCTACCTGAGTCCTATCCTGCCTTTACCCCAGATGCCATCATATTCTGAATATATATATATATATATATATATATATATATATATATATATATATATATATATATATATGCCCTTAGGGGATTATAGCCTAATGGGTAGAGCTATGCAAAGGGGCCAACCCTGGAAGGTAAACCTAAATGCCCCCCCCCCCTTCCTCCTGGGCTCATCAATATTTTAGATCCAATACCATCGGAATTCCTCAGGAAAGTAACCCTAAATGGACCCGTCCCCCTCCCCTTGGGCCCCTGTCAGTATGGGTGTGGACCACTAAATTCGACATGGTGACATGGCCATTTCTTAAAATCGATATTTGACATGGACCTTAGTGACATGAGCCAAAAAATTAGTGACATGACATAGGTGCTTCCTTAAAATCGACATGGGACATAATAGGTTCTTAAAGGTGACATGGGACATGGGGATTTAAGTGACATGTGACAGGACCATTTCTTAAAATCGACATGTGACATGGGGGACCCCTAAATCCACACCACCGTCAGTGCTATCAGCAACCTGCACACATGCTACATATGTAATTCTTTCCCTCTTTCTTTTCTCTTTTTTCTTCTCCTCTGCTCTTCTTTTTATTGTGAAGGATGAGGAGGTCATTTTGGACCTGTCACCCTACACTGTCTAGCACAGTGCCACCAGTAACTGCCACAAAGGTATCTCAAAATGGACCCCCTCCCTGCACAGTCTAGTGCAGTGCCATCAGGAGCTCCCTGGAAGGTATACTAAACAGGAAAATTTAGGAAGCTAGGAGACTGGCAGTAGGAGAAAGGTAGTAGGGAGTAATAGGCAGGATGAAACATATTCAGCATAGTACACACAACAAAATATTCTGAATATCTTGCTAACCCAGGTTGGGAGTTTGCACGTCCCCAAACCACCGAAGTTTTCTTGGGAGTTTACGCCTAACCCTTAGGAAAAATGCCTGACTTGGCTGATTTCTCCTAACTTGCCTTAGACTTTTCCACTAACTACATAGACTTTCAAGCAACATAGCAATTCTCTTAATTCTGAAATGGTAATTGTAAACTCCACATAGGTTAAGACATCCAGAACAGAGCCTGTCCATTTGAGAAGCAAGTTCAATACCTCACATCATTTTCTTTGCAACCCATGAACTTAGTTGCTCTGGGTTTATCATAATGTCAAAGATGTGGATATACGAGTAAATTAAATTTCCACAGAAAAGGTGTTTCCATTATTCTTCATTGCTCCTTCAATAACAAATGTATATTTATTCAGTGTATTCTGTTAAATCACATGCCAGGTTGAATTGTATAGGCGTTATTATGTCAATAGTCATTGAAAGCACCATTATTCTGACATTCATAGGCCTTTCCATGATATGCATGTACCATAAAAATCCTCATGCAAACCACACTGCCACCTGGTGTGATAAAATCTACTACCCCTTAGACATAACTGCTACCCCTTAGACAAAACTACTACCCCTTAACCATGGCTAAGTCAAGTCAGCTTGCCTTAATAGGTCAGTTAATACAACTAACACATTAGTAAGATGTTACTAACATGTTGGGTATTTTGCCTAATGGGTGATTTTGTCTAAGTTAGATTAGTACTTACTAACTTGGATTATTTTCTGTGTAGGGGATCCCCCTGTGGAGTGGGTACCTTCATGAGAGGGCATGATGGAGCAGAATAGCATCATTCAGAAAGTTCTGAATTCCAGAATAATGGCATCTCTGCATATTCTCTACCTGTCCACCCATCTACCTATCCCTCTCAATGCCACTCCATTTGCTGCCAATGCCTCTGCCAAGCACTGCCCTGCCTACCTCACCCCTCTTCTTCTACCTACCCCCTGTCAATCTTTCTCCTATCTTCTCCCTACAGATCCCTTTCCCTGGGCTACCTCTCCCTCATCTACATGTCCTTTGTAGCTACCCATCCCACCCATTCCTATCCCCTGCAAAGTGGGATGGCACAGTGGGGAGAGAGAGGCACAGGCAATTCAGTGTTCTGAAATTTTCAATGTGCATTCTGCTGACTTGTGGGGATGACTTCATAACTTTGGTTCTAATAGGAATATTTGAAAGATTCCTTTCCCATTGGAAAGCTTAGGAAGTGGGCATTTTGACCAACCTATTTGGCAGAAAAATAGATCTTTGCCAGTCTCCACACCCCTAAAATACAAATTTTAATAGTGACATTTGACTTGGGCTTTCAAATCGACAAGGGATGGGGACCCCCCATCTAGACCCCTAAGGGAGGTCATTTTATGCCTTTTGACCCCCCTGATTAGGCCTAGGTTACAAAATTGGAGTCGGTGTTCACACATAGAAACTCCCAAGAAACTATTAGTATAGAAAAGATAGGAAGTGGCGGGGGAGTGGCATGTCCATGGGACTATGTCCACTTGCTGTGGCGGCTGTGGCGTCCTGTCAGCGTCCTTGGTGAATTTCGCGCCAGAATTAGAGTTCCGGTTACCCAGCCAATCAGAGATCTACACACAACATACAAGGCCAAGTGCCCAATGAATAGCCGTCTTTCTAAGGCGTTTGGGCCACTCGATCACAAAATGGAGGACGTGGGTACTGTCCATGGCATTTGCAGGTTAAAATCACAGCTTTTGTCGAATGTACGTAGCTAATTATGGATTTATCTAATAGATTAAGTAAATATATTCTTATGACGACTTGTATAATGCCATATCTTTAATGTTGATTTTTAGAATTATGAGCACGAAGTGCAGGGGACTGGTCCTGAGTCAATACTATGTCAATAGAGTCCCCACCAGTTGTCAAATTGAAATGGCCTTAGGGAGTGGTCATTATTTATCAACAGGGGGCGGGTGGTGGGTTTCCGCGCGGATGCGCGAAAATTTCTTACGCCCCCCCCCCTCCACGACAGTCAAAATTTTTTGGGCCCCCCCCAAACTGGAGGCGCGGAGTTTTCGCGCCCCAGGGCTGTGTACAAATGACGTCATGCATTTTTGGACCATTTTTGACCCCCCCTCCCCCCCCTTGTCATGTTTCGTTATACAACACTTGACCCCCCCCTCAGCATGACGTCATGCAGAGAGATACCCCCCCTCAAAGTGCATGAATAGTGAAGGCGTATAGGCTATAAACAAATTAAAATGGTTCAAAGGGACATATAGTGGGTGTGAATTGGCAATAAAGGATAAGATACATGCAAAGTGAAAAAAGAACTAGCACTGATCAACAAATAAACAGAGAAACATGCCAAACACTGTCAGCTTATATAATGTATGGGTCCCTATATGCAGGATGTACCATTTCCGTGCCTTATAGTTATACACAGAGTACTATGGTAGTGATCATACACAAGTATTTCCTGTGATAAAAGGGCTTCAAAACTGTCTAGATCAATAGTCCAATACAGTTAATAGTCTGCCTTCTTTGCAGCGAAAGCTGTACACTTGTCAGCGAAGAGAAAATCGACAACAGTTATTACCGTAATCTCCTGTGTATAAGGCACGTCTTATACGGGGGGTTTTAGTTCTCATTGGATCCACAGGGGGGACACCAAGACCTTTCTTTTGATATCTTACGTGCCCCCTTGGTGATAATGGGACAAAATGGGGCCCAAGGTGGCCCAAGCTACCCATAGGTTTTTGAATTTTGAAAATTCATTCAGTAGAACGAAAGTTATGAATTTTTCATTTTTTTTTTAGAATTTTCCACAACTCTAGGTGCGCCTTATATGCAGGCTGCGCCTTGTATGCGGGAGATATATTGAATGTATTGATTTAATCTGTAACTTGAACCATATACAAGTGTACTAGAAATAGGTTTCAGGCAGAACACTCTGAATTTAGTGAGTGGCCTAATAGAAAAAAATAATCTCAGAAAGCATCACAAATTCTCAGGAGACCATCGATTGCAATCATATTTCTAATTTATGATCTTACCCTTAAATTCATGTCAGATGAATGCATTAAACTTCCCTACCTTTACAAATCTTTTTACAAAAGTTTTTGTTCTTGCCAAAACCAAAGCATATTGTGATTTCTTGATAACATGATGTCATGCAGCCCATGACCCCCCCTCCCCCCTTGTCAGGCTTGGTCATGGCAAGTGTAACCCCCCCCCTCCTGCATGACGTCATTTGTACACAGCCCCCCCTCTTTGAGCTATAGTAGCATGCGGGAATTTTTGCTAAAAAGAGGGTAAATTTTTTTAGCCCCCCCCTCAAGAGGGGTCAAAATTTTGTTAGCCCCCCCTCGGGAGGGGTCTGAAATTTTCATTCCCCCCCTCAAACCCACCATCCCCCCCCTGTTGATAAATAATGACCACTCCCTTATCTTGTACATTCACGCCCCTCTTTATAGTCAGGCTCCATTAGCTTAGGGAGTGATCATTTTTTAACAACAGGGGGGGGCGGTGGGTTTGAGGGGGGGTCAGAACTTTTTCAATACCTCTGATGGGGGGGTCAAAATAATTTCACCTGTTTTCAGTGGAAAACCCCGCGCATTACTATAGGCTAAAAGGGGACGTCCGCGCGCGATTTTTGTCCCTTATGGGGGGGTCGAAAAAATTTTACCCCCTCAAGAGGGGGGGTCGAAATTTTTTTTCGCGCGTCCGCGCGCAAACCCACCAGCCCCCCCCCGTTGTTAAAAAATGATCACTCCCTTAGAATACTAAACTCTCGGACCCGCTACATTTCTACCCGGTCTACGAACTTTGCCAACTGGGGGCCCCTTATAGTTCTAAAAATAGAAATCTAGAGATGGGGTTAAAGGGGCCCTGGCATGGTAATGCATGCCAGCATTAAAAAGTCATGTGACCACCCCTTGACCAATCAGAGCACTGCGATTTTTCCGCTGGTTCCTGCGATTTTATGATCACTCTTTGAACCGGTACCCATGTTGTTAGTTTGCGGTGCTAGCCCCCCTTTAAAACCATGATAACATCCTTCAAGATCTAATAGAATTTGAAAAAAAAAAAAAACAACCCTAGTGATACTGTCCTACGCCGTAGAACTACACTGGCCATAAATGTTAAATACAGTTATTCATCTCTGTGCTGCCGTCTCACGGCAGCACAGAGATGAGAGTTTAGTATTCTAAGCTAGGTTCCTTGTACCTTTCCCTCTTTGTGATGTTTATTTTCCACTCACATAGCTCAATGAACAAACATATCTATTAAACTATCCTCTGATATACATTTACTAGACAAAGTCCTCCTCAAACCAAATATATGCAGATATAATGTGAGAAATCCATGGGTACTTTGTCATAAGCCATAGCAGTAAACATCACAAAGAGAGAAAAATGCATGGAACCTGAACTGTGGTCCCGACCTGAGTCAATGTGACTCGTGATGAATGTGGTCTGCTCGTGTCAGACTGTAATCTGTACATCTAAATCAGTGGTCAGTGCTTATTTGCAGTCTGACCCTTTTGTAGCCAAGAAGGATACAATAGTTCACTGTAGATGGATCACACTTTTTCGAATACTATTACTTAGACTGAGTCATTTATATTTATCAACGCCATTCAAAAGAGTGTATGGGATACGTTCGTGTGATATAACTGCCTTTAAAATGCAAGTTACCAAATGTGGGTTACATTGTATTCAGGAATTGGTCTGTTTTATTCTTTTGAATTGTAGGTGCTTTAAATACCACAGGTGAAAGAATGTAGAAAGTATTGTTTATTTGACAATTGCTATGTACAAGTTGAACTTAATTTCAACTATTATCAGATACGATACATATATAATATACACACGAGAACTGATATACCGGTATATAATACCAACATGGGTCTACATGGTGTCCTAATGGAGGCATAGGATTCATATATGCTAAGACTAAGTATGTATTAAACATCCAGATAAAATTTGGAAATATGAACATGGTTCAAGCATTTAATTAAGTTTCTACATTAAAATGAAAGAATCATATATTTGCTCTGTGTTAAATTGTATAACTACATTACACTATCAATTACAAACCCGCACATCAACAAAAGTCATGTGACCACCCCTTGACCAATCAGAGCACCGCGATTTTTCCGCTGGTTCCTGCGATTTTATGATCACTCTTTGAACCGGTACCCATGTTGTTAGTTTGCGGTGCTAGCCCCCCTTTAAAACCATGATAACATCCTTCAAGATCTAATAGAATTTTAAAAAAAAACAAAACAACCCTAGTGATACTGTCCTACGCCGTAGAACTACACTGGCCATAAATGTTAAATACAGTTATTCATCTCTGTGCTGCCGTCTCACGGCAGCACAGAGATGAGAGTTTAGTATTCTAAGCTAGGTTCCTTGTACCTTTCCCTCTTTGTGATGTTTATTTTCCACTCACATAGCTCAATGAACAAACATATCTATTAAACTATCCTCTGATATACATTTACTAGACAAAGTCCTCCTCAAACCAAATATATGCAGATATAATGTGAGAAATCCATGGGTACTTTGTCATAAGCCATAGCAGTAAACATCACAAAGAGAGAAAAATGCATGGAACCTGAACTGTGGTCCCGACCTGAGTCAATGTGACTCGTGATGAATGTGGTCTGCTCGTGTCAGACTGTAATCTGTACATCTAAATCAGTGGTCAGTGCTTATTTGCAGTCTGACCCTTTTGTAGCCAAGAAGGATACAATAGTTCACTGTAGATGGATCACACTTTTTCGAATACTATTACTTAGACTGAGTCATTTATATTTATCAACGCCAACAGGGGGGGGGGGTGGTAATTTCAGATCTCTCCTGACAGGCCGTAAAAATTTTTGACGCCTCTTGAGAGGGGGGGGGCTACCTTCTTTTTAGCAAAAATGCATGCGCGCTACTATAGCTTAGAGAGGGGTGCGAAAATTATCGGCTCCTCCGGTGTGAGGGGAGAGAAAAAAGATTTGACAGCCATCTAGGGGGGGGTGTAGAAATTTTTACCCACCAATCAAAGCTCTGATAAACAAACCCAGGTAGGCAATAAACTCAACTCCAGGGTGGCACCACTGAAGACTCATAATATGGTCACTTTCCAATGTCTGAGTTCCTCGATGGCCCCCAGACGTAAAACTAAACCAACAAACAAACAAGCACGGGGAAAAACAATATGGGTACCTGCTCAAAGATCGTTCACAAATTCATGGGAACCAGCTAAAAAAATGCGACGCTCAAGGGGTAGTCAAGGGGTCAAGGGGTAGTCACGTGACCTGCGAACACAGGTACGTCTTATCCATGCTAGCCACACTTTAATCACCAATGGGCACATTCTGATATTGCAATAAGTATCCACATGATGATTTTTTAACAACATGGGGTCAGGGGGCTGGTGGGTTTGAGGGGGGAGCAGAATTTGTTCGACCCCTTGACGGGGGTAAAAATAATTTCACCTGTTTTCAGCAAAAATACCTTTGCATTACTATAGGTTAAAAGAGTGCGTTCGCACGCAATTTTCGGCCCTTCAGGGGGGCCAAAAATAATTTGACCCTTGAGGGGGGGGGCAAATTGTTTTCGCCTGTCTGCACACAAACCCACCAGCCCCCCCCCCCCGTTAAAAAAATGATCACTCCTTAAGTATCCCACAGTACAGGGGCTTGCCAAATTCTGGGAGATTCACTTTACTAGTACTTGTACGCATTTCTATCCACAGATCCCTGGCTCAATATATTACATTCCACAGTTTGTGTCGGAGGAAGAAGAAGAATATCTCATCCGTCAGGTGGATGATGCCCCGAAACCAAAATGGACGCAATTATTGAATAGACGTCTGCAGAATTGGGGTAAGATAGGGCGTAGCATATAAATTAGATATATTGATATGTATTACATTGGTGTTCAAACTTTAATATCTTTTAATATTAAAAAACATACAACGTATTCAATGATATCTCCTCTCTTTTTGCCACAGGTGGTTTACCACATCAGAAAGGAATGGTTGCAGAGCCCATACCGGAGGTGCGTACACATCATACCCTCTAGATAAGGCGCAGCTTCTTTGAGAAAAGGGGAGAGGGGTGCATAGGGGATTTCACGCACCCTGGGTTGCTGAGAGCGTAAACAAACATCCCTTTATCAGATTTCTATGTTCCATAATGAAACACTTGGATTTCCACATGATAATTATTCACCAACCATCTAAAATATGGGATATGAATGCTGTCTGGTAACTGAAAGTCTCTTTTTTTCACTAGGATTGTCCATGATCTTCAATTAACCTTTTTTTCAAATTTCAGTGGCTCAACAGATACTGCTGTAAGATCACAGAACTCGGCGTATTTGAAGGGAAGAAAGCTAACCACGTATTGATAAATGAGTACAAGCCAGGACAAGGCATCATGGTAAGGATATGACCCCATAACGGATACACGTGTCCACATGTTACGCTGTTGTCGCATGCCCTTTTCTCGCCCTGAATTGTCCAGTATTCACTCAAAGAACTCTGGTTGTTAGCCATTCCAGGAATACTCTGAAATTATTACCATCTATGACATACTTATTCACTTACTCGCTCGCTGGCCCAGGGCCCTTATTACGTCAAATACGGTACATGGATTTTGTGATTCACCCTCCATTCAGTAATATTATTGGCTCAGGGACTCCCTGAGTCAAGGTTGCCAGGTAGGCAGGATCCATTTCAAAATTCATGACATCTAAATTTAAATCTTATTTTTTAGATAAGAATTCAAATTCATTTTGTCACAAAATCACATGAGTGAATAGAAAACAGTTGTATGTTCGCATTATATCAAGTTTCACCACAAAAAAAGTGTTTTTGTTTGTCAAAATAAGGTTGAAAAAAGGAGTGCCAAAAAATGGGTAGGGTGTTAACCATCCCTGAGCCATGTGTGTTTCAATGTACTACACCCATTCATTGACTGTGGCAACATCATAATATCATTGCGCTCCTTCCACCACTGCTGTAGCCACACCTCGATGGTGACCTGTACTATCCGACCGTCTCCACCATCACCTTGGGCTCCCATACACTGCTGGACTTCTACCACCCCCTGCAGGAGAGAAGTACAGACGACCAGGAGGACCCATCCCACACTGGAGCAGAGGTCAGTACATTTATAGCTCTCAGTGAGTTAGATAAGTGGACATTTTAGTACCGGGTATCTGCCATATATCTAAATATCTTTTGAGTACCAAGTACATGCAATTGCTGACACGATCTATATCCGATACTGATGTGCTACCATAAGCCTTTTAGTCAAAACTGGTCGCTTCCACCCATTGGGCGCACCACCACTTAGTATTGCAGAATTTAAAGAGAATTTATTTCAGTATAAAATCTGATTTATTTGACAGGCCTCTGCTCCAAAGACCGACTTCTCCCAGCGACATCTAACATCCATACTGCTAGAAAGGCGGAGTCTGGTGCTAGTCAAAGACGACATGTTTCACACCTACCTGCACGGTATCCGTGAGGTTACCTCTGACACGCTCACCGATAAGGTAGCCAATCTATCAATGTGCACCGCTCAGCATGCAGACACCCTACAGCGGGGTAGGCGTATCTCTCTCACCATCAGGCACGTCCCCAAAGTACTCAAACTCAGACTAGGCTTTGGTAGGAGATAACAATTACACTGCATAATCTTTGCTAGTTCATGGAGTTATAAATTATTGTTAAGAGTTAATAAATATTGGTTATATATTTTTTATGACTAAACATGGGCATATCCGTTATGATGTATGCTTACATAAAAGAATGTATACTTGAAACCATATAGCTTTACATATGCCAGTACTTCGTCTTAGTAGTTGTACAGATATTTTTATGGATTTACAGGCATCTATATAAATTGGCAGTGGCATTCAAAAGAGTGTATGGGATACGTTCGTGTGATATAACTGCCTTTAAAATGCAAGTTACCAAATGTGGATTACATTGTATTCAGGAATTGGTCTGTTTTATTCTTTTGAATTGTAGGTGCTTTAAATACCACAGGTGAAAGAATGTAGAAAGTATTGTTTATTTGACAATTGCTATGTACAAGTTGAACTTAATTTCAACTATTATCAGATACGATACATATATAATAAACACACGAGAACTGATATACCGGTATATAATACCAACATGGGTCTACATGGTGTCCTAATGGAGGCATAGGATTCATATATGCTAAGACTAAGTATGTATTAAACATCCAGATAAAATTTGGAAATATGAACATGGTTCAAGCATTTAATTAAGTTTCTACATTAAAATGAAAGAATCATATATTTGCTCTGTGTTAAATTGTATAACTACATTACACTATCAATTACAAACCCGCACATCAACAAAAGTCGCATTGATAACCTTATCAAGACCTACAGCTTTTAGCTTTTTATAACATCCTTCCTAAAAGTCGCTGTTTTTTGGGGTTTTTTTTTGTTTGTTTTTTTACTTAAACCCCAATGAAACAACCGGTTTCGTTTATTTCTCCCCAGCAGTCCCCCAGGATATACAACCATGTAGAGGCGTTTGTGTGCCCAACGAAAGGGCTTTGTGAACCTTTAGTTATTCTGAGGAAGCTCGTTTATGTGTACAAAGAGCTGTTCATTCTCTTCTTGTAAAGACAGGATTTTGAACTTAGTGAGTGCCCATCGGAATTAAAAGAATAGTCACCATAGCCTGAACTTGATGATAGTGAAAACTCCATCGTAAATCCACTGTCTGCTTGGGAGACTTGTAAAGCAGTCAGTGTTTCCGCACACGGCCACTGATCATTGCTAAGGCAAATGAAGAACCAAGGAAGGACAAGACTTGGTCAGTTTGACTCCACCGTGGGTTGATTGCGCCTTTACTAATTCCAGTGTCTTCCCATCGTGAGCCCCCCCTTTGTTTCAACAGTCTTGCTCCATTAGCAGTGAGCTGCTCCCATGAGATATGATTATAATAAATTCCTGCTAGTCATCATCTTCTGTCAGGTTCCTTAGGTAGTCTATGATTACTATGACAGGAGCGGCAAAGGTGAAGATTGTGGCTACAAGGGCTACGTACCACGCCCAGCCCAGCTTACATGAGTTGGCGCTGTATGTTTCATCTTTTGTGATAAAGTATTCTTGGTACTGTGTGGCAAACACACCAACTGCTATCACCTGGAATATAACTGTCAAAAAAAGAATACCATTTTTAGTATTACATGTATTCCAAATATGTACTGGGAAGGTATACCAGGGCATCGGGTTTAGATCAGATCGATCCCTTTTAAAGATTTTAGCAAGGATAGTACAGTGACTGATCAGGATTCCGGTTTTCGTACTGCCGTAATCTCCCGCGTATAAGGCGCGTCTTATAGGCCAAACAAAAGGCTGCTGGGTCTTATACGTGGGAGGAAAATTGCCTTGAGTTTTGGGTGCGCCTTATAGGGGGGGTAGAACAGTACTACATTAACAAAAATCTGCTCTTAGGGGTGCGCCTTATACGTGGGACAGGCCTCCCTTAGTTGGGGGTGCGCCTTATACGCGGACTGCGCCTTATACGCGGGAGATTACGGTGTTTATAATTTACTTCTTTGACTGGAATTTATATGTTTTTTTTTTGCTAAAAATTGACTCAAAAACCATATGGTATCCTATGTTTGAAGAATCTAATTTTGTTGAGAAGGGAGCAATACCTCTGTCTTCAATTTATGACGACAGTTGAAATGAGTAAACTGTAAAAGTGGTTTCTTACCAACAAGCAGGCTAGAGGCGAGGGCACATGCTAACATGAGCATGCTTTCCATACTTGCGAAAATGTAGGCACCAAAGATTCCCACCGTACCCAAAATACCAACAAAGGCCAAAGTGCTGAATGACTGGCAGGCTTTCAGCCAATCTGTAAATGGATGAAAAAAAAATATGATAAACCTTAATGCATGTACAGGTTTTAGGTATTACAAAAAATCTGCCTTGAAAAGTATATTCTTTTTAAACAAAATGGTAGATGAGGGTGGGTTCTTCGAAGTATAAGGGGCGGGGCAACCTTTTTACCCACCCACCCCACCCCTTCTTAGAGAACTGTAACCAGCCTACTCTAGTGTAATGACTCATATCACTTGGTATAGATTAAACTCCAAATGGACACATGCATTAATTCATGGGCAAGTACCATGAAAGCTCATGTAACTGCCATAAATGTACAAGCTGGACCTGGACTTGAATAAAAAGAAAAAGTGGCTACTGAGCCTTGGGAAATAGTACTGGTGATTTATTTGTGTCCAGGCCAATCCTGTAAGACACAGGCAGTCTCTGAAATAGTCTATACACCGTGGCTTATATACAGGCATTTACAGTCCAGGTACAGGTATAGAGTTCCTGAATGGATCAATCTCCCTACCTCCATAACTGCCCAAGTCGATGAAGTCACTACAGGACTGCCCTCCAGTATATCCAGACACACAGTAACGCCACATGCCAATGTATTCATCCCGTTTCACCTTATTAAGGTCTGTGCGACCCCAGTAAGGAGCTGCAAAGGCTATAGTGAAGAGTAGGGCGGCCACAATGAGGAAGGCCATGGATGACTTCTTCACCCACGACCAGCTGGGTTTCACCCCGCCCTTGGGCAAAGCCCCTGAGTACCGGTGTTCCTTCATCTTGATGTCTTGTACTCAAATACCATTCATACTGGTTTGTCTGGAATGGGGCTGAAAGTTGTGGTGCTTGTAGCTTAATTCCTCCACCGTGATGGCTTGTTTAGTAGTGTGTGGGAGACGTATCAACTAGGTCAGACTGTGGAGCAAGGTCCACCCAGGTGTCTCCCTGCTAACTGATATGGTCATTCCCCGTGTTCAGGTGTAAACTCCTTATCTAAGTGGGTCAGTTTTGGTGATCTGCACATGTACAAAGAGACAGGCTCAGCTATTATATTGACTGCAGAAAGATGAATGGATTGTAACAGATGTTAGGATTGGGTTTTCTTAAGTGTCCAGAGCAGAAATAGTCGGCCTCTGCCCAAAAATAAATGTGGATTCTCCTTGGGGGAGGGGCAAAAGAACGAGAATTCAAGGGACTAAAATTTTGATTTAAGATTTGTTTAAAATTTTAATGATTTCTGAAGGTGCAGCATAGCTGTAATGTCACGTTGGCTTAAAAGGTTAATGATTTACTACCGTAATCTCCCGCATATAAGGCGCGTCTTATACGGGGGATTTTAGTTCTAATTGGATCCACAAGGGGGACACCAAGACCTTTCTTTTGATATATTACACTCCCATATAAGCTCATCTGCTGCATTTGGGGTCCAGGAGGGTCACGGGGGTCAAAACTACACATAGCTTTTTGAATTTTGAAAATCCATTCATTAGAACAAAAGTTATGAATTTTTAATTTTTTTGACCATATTCTGAAACTCTGGGTGCGCCTTATATGCGGGATGCGCCTTATATGCGGGAGATTACGGTACTGCTAATAACTATTGTGTGCTAGGCAGTGTAAGTTCACCACACATTTTTTACAGTGTAGGGAGGGGGTGGTGGTGGAGAGAAGCTAGACAGTGTAAGTTGAACACACTTTTTTTTTTACAGTGTAGGGAGGGGTCTCATGGTGGAGAGAAGCTAGACAGTGTAAGTTCAACACACATTATTACAGTCTAGGGAGGGGGGTTGTGGTGGTGTTGAGAAGCAAGACAGTGTAACTTCAACACACAGTTTTTCCAGTGTAGGGAGGAGGGTCATAGTGGTGGTGAGAAGCTAGACAGTGTAAGCTCAACACACATTTTTCACAGTGTAGGGAGGAGGGTCATAGTGGTGGTGAGAGGCTAGACAGTGTGCGTTCAACACACATTTTTTACAGTGTAGGGAGGGGTGGTGGTGGAGAGAAGCTAGACAGTGTAGGTTCAACACACATTTTTTACAGTGTAGGGATGTGGTGGTGGTGGAGAGAAGCTAGACAGTGTACGTTCAACACACATTTTTTACAGTGTAGGGAGGGGATTATGGTGGAGAGAAGCTAGACAGTGTAGGTTCAACACACATTTTTTACAGTGTAGGGATGGGGTGGTGGTGGAGAGAAGCTAGACAGTGTAAGTTCAACACACATTTTTTACAGTGTAGGGAGGGATGGTGGAGGAGAGAAGCTAGACTGTAAGTTCAACACACATTTTTTACAGTGTAGGGAGCGGGTGGTGGTGGAGAGAAGTGAGACGAGGAAGCGTATTTTTGAGGAATTAAGGAAATTGTGAGGAAATTGTAAGAAACAAAATGATCAGCTTTTTTTTTTAATAATAAAATCAAGTTTGAAGAAGTAGCACAGCATAGCTATTAAAATACAAAAAATGTTTAAGAATAACACCACTAAGGTGATGATATATGAAAGTAATGATGATATTAATCATAGGTTGAATATATAACATTGTATTGTAAGAAAGAACGAAAGTGTTATAAATATTTTTTATCATTTATTATATAATCTTATATACTGGCTTTTCACAAAGGAAACTGTCAAGAAAAAATTATCACACTATAGTGCATTGTCATAAGAACTTGATATTCACATCAAAATTGAACTTCATAATCATTGCGAATAATCGTATGGTCATTTTGGAACTCGTTTGCAGACATGAAGTGAATGGTAAGTGTAAAATGCTAAAGAAAGTAGAGCTTTTCACAAATGAAATTGTCAAGAAAAAAAAGGAGGCATGTATTTGATGGATTAAGGAAATCAGTTAAGCATGACATAGCCGTGGTAATGTATTTTGTCATGGTTAATGATAATGCTTAAAGTGTGCATCAATGGAGCAGGTCACCCATAAAGGGTTAACTGTGCATCATGCCATCCATGAATGTTTAAGTGTGCATCAATGCATCATGCCATCCCTAAAAGGTTAAGTGTGCATCATTGCATCATGCTATCCATAAAGGTTTAAGTATGCATCATGCTATCCCTAAAGGGTTAAGTGTGCATCAATGCATCATACTATCTATAAAGGGTTAAGTGTGCATCAATGTATCATGCTATCCATAAATGTTTCAGTGTGCATCAATGCATCATACCATCCATAAAGGGTTAAGTGTGCATCAATGTATCATGCCATCCATAAAGGGTTAAGTGTGCATCAATTCATCATGCAATCTATAAAGGGTTAAGTGTGCATCAATACATCCCTAAAGGGTTAAGTGTGCACCAATGCATCATGTCATCCATAAAGGGTTAAGTGTGCATCAATGCATCAGGCTATCCATAAAGGTCTAAGTGTGCACAAATGTGTCATGTCATCCATAAAGGTTTCAGTGTGCATCAATGCATCATGCCATCCATAAAGGGTTAAGTGTGCATCAATGCATCATGCCATCCATAAAGGTTTCAGTGTGCATCAATGCATCATGCCATCCATAAAGGGTTAAGTGTGCATCAATGTATCATGCCATCCATAAAGGGTTAAGTGTGCATCAATGCATCATGCCATCCTTAAAGGGTTAAGTGTGCATCAATGCATCATGCCATCCATAAAATGTTAAGTGTGCATCAATGCATCATGCCATCCATAAAGGTTTTAGTGTGCATCAATGCATCATGCCATCCATAAAATGTTATGTGTGCATCATTGCATCATGCTATCCATAAAGTTTTAAGTATGCATCATGCTATCCCTAAAGGGTTAAGTGTGCATCAATGCATCATGTAATCTATAAAGGGTTAAGTGCGCATCAATGCATCAGGCTATCCATAAAGGGTTAAGTGTGCACCAATGTATCATGTCATCCGTAAAGGTTTCAGTGTGTATCAATGCATCATGCCATCCATAAAGGGTTAAGTGTGCATCAATGTATCATGCCATCCATAAAGGGTTAAGTGTGCCATCAATTCACCATGCAATCTATAAAGGGTTAAGTGTGCATCAATACATCCCTAAAGGGTTAAGTGTGCACCAATGCATCATGTCATCCATAAAGGTTTAAGTGTGCATCAATGCATCAGGCTATCCATAAAGGGTTAAGTGCGCATCAATGCATCAGGCTATCCATAAAGGGTTAAGTGTGCACCAATGTATCATGTCATCCGTAAAGGTTTCAGTGTGTATCAATGCATCATGCCATCCATAAAGGGTTAAGTGTGCATCAATGTATCATGCCATCCATAAAGGGTTAAGTGTGCCATCAATTCACCATGCAATCTATAAAGGGTTAAGTGTGCATCAATACATCCCTAAAGGGTTAAGTGTGCACCAATGCATCATGTCATCCATAAAGGTTTAAGTGTGCATCAATGCATCAGGCTATCCATAAAGGGTTAAGTGCGCATCAATGCATCATGCCATCCATAAAGGGTTAAGTGTG
The DNA here is from genome assembly GCA_949317995.1 of Acholoe squamosa. NCBI lineage: Eukaryota > Metazoa > Annelida > Polychaeta > Phyllodocida > Polynoidae > Acholoe > Acholoe squamosa. Next base: position 53,559,109 of record OX439035.1, on the reverse strand, counting down.
CATCAATGCATCATGCAATCTATAAAGGGTTCAGTGTGCATCAATACATCCCTAAAGGGTTAAGTGTGCAACAATGCATCATGCTATCTATAAAGGGTTAAGTGTGCATCAATGCATAAGGCTATCCATGAAGGTCTAAGTGTGCACCAATGTATCATGTCATCCATAAAGGTTTAAGTGTGCATCAATGCATCATGCCATCCATAAAAGGTTAAGTGTGCATCAATGCATCATGCCATCCATAAAGGTTTAAATGTGCATCAATTATAAATAAAATAAATCAACAATGTAAGTTCAACACACATTTTTTTACAGTGTAGGGAGGAGGGTCATGGTGGTGAGAAGCTAGACAGTGTAAGTTCAACACACATTTTTTACAGTGTATGGATGAGGGTCGTAGTGGTGATGAGAAGTTAGACAGTGTAAGTTCAACACACATTTTTTACAGTGTAGGGAGGGGGTGGTGGTGGAGAGAAGCTAGACAGTGTAAGTTCAACACACATTTTTTACAGTGTAGGGAGGGGATTATGGTGGAGAGAAGCTAGACAGTGTAGGTTCAACACACATTTTTTACAGTGTAGGGATGGGGTGGTGGTGGAGAGAAGCTAGACAGTTTAAGTTCAACAGACATTTTTTTACAGTGTAGGAAGGGGGGTCATAGTGGTGGAGAGAAGCTAGACAGTGTAAGTTCAACACACATTTTTTACAGTGTAGGGAGGGGGGTTGTGACAGTGTGAACAAGCTGGACAGTGTAAGTTCAACACAAATCTTTTTACAGTGTAGGGGGGTTGTGCTAGTGTTTAGAAGCTAGACAGTGTAAGTTCAACACACATTTTTTACAGTGTAGGGAGGGGGGTTGTGACAGTGTGAACAAGCTGGACAGTGTAAGTTCAACACAAATCTTTTTACAGTGTAGGGGGGTCGTGGTAGTGTTGAGAAGCTAGACAGTGTAAGTTCAACACACTTATTTTACAGTGTAGGGAGGGGGGTTGTGATGGTGGGAGGGCAAGAGTTGAGTGCCCACTGGCCGGAGTCCAGCCTGGCCAGGATAGGAGTAGAAGGGATCCTGAATGTAGCAAACTTTTGACAAAAACAGATGAATGAAATAATCTTCCCATACAAAATTATCTTCAAGATGGCTTGTCCAACACATCACTAGGTTCATTTTTTCAAAATAAAGTCATTTTGTAGGTTCATTTTTCAAAATTAAGTCATTTTGAAGCATTTGTGCAAAAGCAATGCTGCTGCTACCACACAGTCTGTAACATGACCATGAGGAACAGGTAGAGCCTAACACATTACTGCTATACTCCCAGTGGTGTCACAACATGAGGATTAGACTTGTACAAGGCCTATTTAAAAGATTATGGGTCTACTGCTAAGAGCCAATACACTAGGGTTCATAGGTTTTAGGAGCAAGGACAAAAAAAATGAATAGCCAAGGCTGGCAGACTGGTGGCAATTCCGAATATGGGCTATTTTTTTAGCGATGGCTATACTGAAGTAAACCATCACGAATGGCCAAGGCCATCGTGACAACAATAGGGGTCTCGGGGGGGGGGGGAGTCTCTAGACAGTTATTCACTTGATTCCTGTGCATAGCCCCATCGATAAGCTGGCAACAGCGTGATCGAGGGTAAATACACAAGTTAATGAATACATGCCGGCATCCGAGTTAAAAGAAAAAAAGAGAGATATAAGCTTTCTGAAAAATTTATTTGTCTATCTATATTACAATGTTTTCTATATGGGAACAATCAGATCTAAGTTCCACCGAGTATTAACCTCACTTACATTATTTACACAAATCTCTGAGTGTTATGACGAAGTCGAGTTACCAAAACTAATACACATGTGTACAAGATTTAACTCAAATCAATTAATGCATAAATAGATGCGGATTTGACTATCAAATCAACAAATTACTGTTTCGTTTTCTCGTTTTCCAAGCATCAAGGGCCTGTATATAAGACGTATATAATTATGTACTAGTGGTAGATGTAAAAAAAAAGAGAAAAAATAAACAGAAACCGTTAATGTATATGAAATACCAGTATACTAAACATTCGTAATACAGAAAGGGTATATTGGTAAGCAAAGGGGAAAATGATTTATTTGATTATTATATACATTTACAACTGATAGCTATGTATATAGTAATCGGACTTTCATCTCACTATTTACATTTGGCTTTGGACAGCTTTGCCTCCTGCTAACGGAATGTTTGATAAACGTATGAAGTATGGATGGAGCACTTTGCCTGGAATCTTAGTTTAAACAGTCTCAAGTTCAGGTTACTTTAGATGTAGCAAGAGAGCGGTCAAAGTTAATGGAAACATGAAATTATCAAATACAGGTTCCTAAAATAGAGGTCATCTATAAGTACTGCTAGTACTGAAGACCTTCAGAACTTATCATAGATCTCAGGGAGAGGTTGAAGAATTTAGTCTCTGAGCATGTCATTGTATATATGATATGAGAGGGGAGGGACTGACAACTGATACTCTACTACAGTCTAAACTTACAGGTAATATTATTGAAGCTCTAATTTGCCTCTGACACTACATTTCAAGGTGAAGAAGATTATCAAACAGCATAAACATGGGCAGTTCTCATCTCTTTTCTTCATAAGAGACACACAGTTCTCCACTAGACGTGACAGAGGCGGGTATTTGTGGTGCATCACAGCACCCTTGGGTGGACAGTATGGACGGACTGTGGTCTGCCTATAGTCTCTGGGAAATGAGACATAGCATGTCTCTGGACAAAAGGACGCATAGGGCACCAGTGTGTCTCAAATACTGTATACATAAACTGTAGAGAGCAATACACCGAGAAAGTAAAGGGTTAGACGTTTAGAAGGTATGATAATAGGAGATACCACCATGTATAAAGTCGTCAAAATTTGAAGAAAAAAAATCTGGTAAAGGCGAAAAAATATAAATACAGCTGATACCAAATTCGACGAGGTGCAAAAAGGGTGTAACTCTGACACTGTAAAGTACTGCACTTGCTACCTTCTTGCACTAGGGCGACAAAATTGGATCCATCGAGATATTTCATGTGTGGAGATTCATTTTTGTTTGAAAAACAATATCGTACCAATGAAAGCATGCATTTATATAGTTATTGAGATGTTCCTTCCACTGTTATCTACAGAATCTAGTTTGTATCAAAATAGACTAAAAATGTCAATATGCAAAACCTATATATATATGTACATGTGATAACAAGTATGAAATGGCTATCTCTTCCCATTGGAAAGCGTATATACAGCATATTTTCTCAAATATTGCAAATAAGTCAGCAGGTTATCTTCATTGATATGAGTTGTCGGTGATACATGACTAAGTGGGAAATTTCATCTGTTTGAAACTGAGCCATCCCAGCAATTGCTTTGTACCGGCTGGTATTATGGGGCTGTGTGCATATATGTAGAACAGAGATGCCACCTTTCCTGGTTTACCAGGAATTCCTGGTTTTGATCCCAAGATTTCTGTATCAAATTATGTTAAATTCCTGGAAAAAAATGTGTCAAAAGTCCAGTTTTCCTGGAATTTGTCGGCCAGTGAGTGGCATCTCTGGTAGGAGTTACACCCATCTTATAGCTCACAAACCTATCCAGTACATGTCTCTATAAAATCTATCCTCTTTTATAGAAATGAGAATGCTGGGGGTACTTTAATACAAACATTGACAAAAACAGAATTGCTCTGGAAGATAAGCCTAATTTCTAGACCCCATAGGGTACACACTTAACTATACTACCCGGTAATGAACGTATGTCTCCCAACCCGATACCTACATGTATCTGGTATTTCTCTTATGAAGTTCAATTTGAAATATGAGAGCTATGCACACACTCAATAAATCTTCAATACATTTACTCATAAAGACATGAAACATTAACATTTCAATCCCATTCTATTGATACAACACTTAGGCCTTAGTGTAGAAGTGAAGGCACCTATAAATCCAATACAGCATACACTCTATATAAACTCATCCAAATTAGACATCTTCTCCAAAGAGCATTTCTATCAAAAGAAGGCCTGTAGATGCGAACGTTAGACATAAACTGCACAAGCCAACGTAGAAGGCCCAGCCCAGCATGCCGGCATCGTTACTGTATGATGGATCTCTGTTGGGGAACCACTCCCAGTATCGGTCGCCGAACACTGCTATAGAGATCAGCATAAACAGGGCTGGAATAAAGACAAAACAAAAGTTATTCCAATTGTTCACCAGGAATTAGATAGAGCTGATTACTTTACACGTTCAACTGCATACCGGTAGTAATTATGTCAATGACTGGGAAAAGATTGATGAAGTGTTACCCAAAGTAGTTTAAAAAAGATGCTGTGCAAACTCCACATTGGCCCAATTCTTTCTGATGTCGTCTAACCTTGATAAGGCCACACCAAATGAAAAAGTTGTTGTATGGATTTCCGGCACCTTACTTTCTAAAATACAAATTTTATTTTTATTTGAAAAAATATCATTTCTTTGGATCCCGCCTGCCACATTTTCTGGGAAATTTGACTTTTTTTTTAGAAAAAGAACTTCATGGTTCAACCAAAGAAGTTACAGAAATGTCTACCAGTGTTGATTCCAGTATTTATGGTGTGCTTAGAAGCTAAAATATACATCTGAGCAAAGGCCCAAACAAAATCTAAAAAAAAATCGCCCTCTCCACATTTTGGCTATGCAAAATCCAAAGTCAAATACATTTTCCTAGAAAAAAAAAAAAATCGACCTCCCGCCCCATTTTCTAAAACAGAAAATCCATAGACCAATTTTTTTTTTAATTTGGTGTGGCCTAAAGCCATATATACTCACTTGTAACACCACCCAAAGCCATTCCAATGATGAGAACTTTGTTATCTCCGTCACCCGGTGCAAAGCTGTGTTTGGCAGCAACAACTAAGGTAGCTATCATGGTGAACATGGCCAGCGTCATGAAGGCCTGGCAGCACTTCATCCAGTCTGTCATGGAATAAAAGGTGATATATTGTGAGTACAGAGTCAGGAATGGCAGCACTTTCATAAGGAACAGAAAGTCACACACCAACATATATACTTTATGCATGCAATATACAACCATAATGATCCGACAGCATTCTACATTGTCCTTAAGGAACTGGGTATATTTTCTCCTCTACATTTACAAACGAGTGTGCATGGGAAATGGCCAGCTATGAACATTGTTTCCATCTATATCATTTTGGTACATTTTGATCATCTACTTTCATAGGTTTTTATCAAATTTCCAGTCCAAGGGTTCTCTTATGGAGGCCATAACATGGTTTTATAGTTTCTATAACATGATTTCATAGTTGACAAATCGGGCACCTCACCACTGGTTGTGTAGTCTATAAAGTCTGAGCAGTCCGATCCACCACCTTTAGGCACTGTGCAGAACCTCCATAGTCCATAGTGGTCTTTCCGGCTGACTACCTCTGTGTTGGTCTGTGCCCAGTTGGGGGCAGCAAAAGATATAATGTGCAAGAGCACGGCGAACACAAGGCACAACGCCGCTAACTTGGAGTAATATGAACCCTCTAATAAACCCATAGTGAAAAGGGGGTGCAGTCAATCCTTAGTAAGAGTCACGTTTATATGGTTTCAACTACAGTCCTTATGAAGGCTGGTGGGACGCTGACAGCTGATGTGTTTGTAGGTACACTTGGTCACATCACCAGATGCAGCTGCAAGCATGTATTTACTAATGTGGGTCCAAATACCGTATTATCTGAGAAACTGGAAATAGAGAGAAAAGGGGATTTTTAAATCAATTGTTTAAAATTGTTCAATACAAACATCCGGTACATGTAATTGCTACAAATGATCTGTACTAAAGTGAGCATTTAGTACATACCCATTTCATATGATCTGAATTGCAGAGAGGTGTGCTTTTGTGTGAGGAGGACAGTGGTTGGTCCTAAGCGGGCAGGGGATTTTTTTTACATACAATGGTAGGAAAAAAACTTAAATTAAAAAGAAAGGAAAACGACCCCATATCTAAATCTGGCACACCCCCAATGTTGGACATCAGGGGCAATTTATGATGCTCTAGCGAAAACTGCCCCAGCACCCCATGCCACCGAGCAATTTACGACTCGTCCTTGGTAAATTTATTGTCTCTTCAAGCATACACTTGATCCCGTGTTAACAAAGGGGGCCGTGGTGGAGATGCGAGCAGTCAATACCTCACCAGCTGTGGGGAGTATACCAGGCTTTCCACAGGCCCCATATACATAATAGTACATCATACTTCGTCGTGCAATTCACTGAAAATCGTTATACTAACGTATACCATCTGCAGTGCAAGAATGGACAACCCCAGATTGTATTTATTCTGGCATGATATTTAGTACTAAATGTATACATACATGTGTATTGTGGTATTTAAGTAAAAGGATGCATTAAATTAGAGAAGCACTCACGGTTTTAAAATCACCCGAGAAATGACTCGAAAATCATGGGCAAGTGTGTCAATTTACAGATAAACTATAAACCATTTCGGAGGTCTACTTCAAGTTTCCCTGAAGTCATATGGTCAGATGTGGGGTTATAAAAGTTTTACATATTCTCGGGAGCAGAACCCGGGTTGCTGGGGACCTGGCAAAGGGTCAAATTATAAAGGCAATGTACTAGATAAAGTAACCTTTTTGCTGTTTTCTTTTCTAATATTAGGATCAGAAAATAGCGCATCAAGTAATAAGTATGTAATGCAAATTTCTAATGTCTTTTAAATTTTGTAATGCATTTTGCTGTGGGGTGTTAAGATATTTTCAGATAAGGGTGTTAGCACCTTTTTCTAGTACATTTCCTGTATAAAATAATGCTTCATGAGAAGACTTATCAGTAGGGAGATAAGGCTGATAAGGGCCGCGCTGGATGCTATGACATCACTGCTGCGGTCAAGAATAGAGACAATAATTCTTGGAAGCAGCAGTGACGTCACACGGGCCAGAACAGCCCTTATCTCCCCAAAGATAGAAGTCCTCCAGAAGGCTTAAATGTAGGCCTACTAGAAAAAGATGTTAAAATCCTTAAGTGTCAAAAAAGATCTAGACTCCTTACAGTAAAAAGGAATAGAAATCTTAAGCGTATTCACAATCTTAATCACATGACTGATGTATTATATTCCAATCCTTCCAGGTCCTTAGGCCAAAAAAAAATATTGTTTGTTTCAGGTACCCTGATCCTACCTAGAAAAACAAGGACGACCCTGGAATTAAAAAAAGAATTACATGTTGTTGGGCAATATGTCAGTCATTTTAGCTGTCCCCATGTTGCGGTGACTCGATCCAGAGTCATTGTGACTTGTCATGAGTCTTTGTAGCAGTTTAAAAAAAAATAATTGCAAAATAAGAAAAAATCCGACCTACCCTACCTTATTTTTTTTAGCATGTTACCTGAAACAATTTTTTTTTTTGGCCTGATAGCAGTTTAAGTTGTGTTCCCTAGAATAAGGAAGGGAAACCATGACAGGACATGACACGACCTTAGCAGCTTTGGAATTTGGAAATAAGATCCAAACTTCAAGGACCAAGGCCCAGGTAACGGGGTTAAAAAACGTTAGGTAGGTAGGTAAAAGATTTTATTTTGGAGAATTTTATTAAGGCCGGCTATAAACCTGTACATCTACGCGACGCAAATTTGACATGCATGATCATAAAAAATCTCCCATTTCTCAATAAGAAAATCTGATTTTCCCCCAAAAGGCAGATAAAAAAAGTTAGGGTAGGGCAAAAAAATAGGGTAGGTAGCGTTACCCGAACACAACACTTTTTTTTATTTTAGGCATTACTGGATAACTGCTACTCGCTTTTCCCTTACACTTACAGTGTTCATATTAAACTGGTATGCAACAAATAATTAAAGATAGGCTTTATATATGTGAATCCATGTTGGCATGTAAAATAATTGATGTTGATATAATAACCATTGATGCCAATGGTTAAATGTCGACAATCGTATGGGCCTGACGTATGGATATACTTACTACTAAGCCTACTATTAAATAGTACTAAAATTAAACTACTGAACACATTGCTTGGCCCCCGCACACTATCATTTAGAATACACATTCTACTCTACACCTGAGTCCCTATCTAAATGACTCACCTGGCAGCCTGGTTATCACCTACCAGATGCTGATTGGTGTAAAAATACCACAAGACTGATAAGGATTGATATCCCTGTTTCCTTCACCATATCCAACCATACGACGTTCAGAGCACTGGTTCAACACAAGTGACAAGTCAGTACAACTACAACAACACACAGCCAAATGTGAAGTCAGTGTGGGGAAATTCCCGCATCACCTGACCCATCAATTGTCTAATAATTACTAAACCGAATACCTGGATTCAGTATAGACAATATTAGGTCTTCTCTTGTAGCCAGATCTTTGATACCATCCTAAAACAGACCTTACCTTCTGTGGGAGCTTCATAAGTGGGTCGGTCGGTTTACCTGTTCAAAACTTCAGTCCTGCACCAGCCATAAGAGTCGTGACCTAGTTCTACCTGTGACCTACTTTACCTGTCGCCTACCTCACAGCGCGGTCAGGCGGCACGGTGCAGGTGGCGCCACGAGACGCCATGCAGTTTGTACCGCCAATAGACTAGTTGCGCATTTCTAAATATAGTAAATTGCCTGAGCTAAAAAGGGCAGCTTTACATGATTGTGTGAACTATTATAGGACTCAGTATGGAGGCCTGCAGGCCTAGTGGAGCCACCATTTTGAATTTCACTGGTTGAGGTAACTAAAAGCCACTGATAAGACATACCCCTGGTTAACACGGATTAACACCCACTTCCAGGGACATGCTGGTCCCATCTAGGCTGGAAACCTACCCCTGAATTCCGCTCCCACTACTCTCCCACTACATAAGTTATACAGACCGCAGATGCCCAGCGTAGGTCCCATCTTATCAGTTCTTATCAGTGTGTGTCACCGGTACTAGCTCCAGACCAGCTAGGAGCCAATGTGGTGAGTAACAGTTAGGCCCCTGTGACGTAACACCGCTGTTACCTGCGGGCAAACATTCCCTACGCATGGTCAGGTAGATGCACCCTGAGTTGAAACTTTATAAGATATTGATAATATCTGCTTAGATAAAGAAACCATAGATGCTTTTACGTTCAATATATCTTATTTCCTAAAGAATATGGTAATTCTGTATTAAGGGAGTGGTCATTATTTATCAACAGGGGGGGGTGGTGGGTTTGAGGGGGGTGCAAAATTTTCAGACCCCTCCCGAGGGGGGGCTAAAAAAATTTTTACCCCTCTTGAGGGGGGGCTAAAAAAATTCACCCTCTTTTTAGCAAAAAAGCCCGCGCGCTACTATAGATCAAAGAGGGGCGCGAAAACTCTCCGCGCCTCCAGCGCAGGGGGGGGCGCAAAAAATTTTGACAGCCGTCAAGGGGGGGGGCGTAAAAAATTTCCGCGCATCCGCGCAAAAACCCACCGCCCCCCCTGTTGATAAATAATGACCACTCCCTAAGAATAATTCCCAAAGACATGATTAGCATGTATGGGTAAACTGCATGTAGATGAGACATAGTCACCTTACCCTACATGCACCAATTGTTATTTACAGTCTATAGAACTTAGAGGAAAGGGAAATGCCCTGAGGTCATGGTTCGTGCTTGTGGTGCCCCGAGGTCATGCACTAGTCAATTAACTTTATAACATGGAGGATAAGCCCCAGGCATTGGCATCATTAGAAATGGACCTACAATAAACCTATAGTCTATGGATGTGATGAATATGCCCTGAGGGTTTGCATATAAAAACTTCCCGGTATGACATAGGCTAATTCCCTACCTAAGGATGTTGTAGTTTTGGTATTCAAAGTAAATGCCCCAAGGGCATTCATACACTAGTAATGCCCTAAGGACATGCTTTGGTCAATCATAGTGTGGAGAGTGGCATAGACAATGCTGTTGTTGTCCTGAGGGCATGTTCATGCTTTCTGTTTAATCCTAGAACTTCAAAAGAGCAGGGATATGCCCTCTGGACCAATACACTCTAGATATTAGTGGGAAGAGATTTTAGCTGAGGAATTTGAGATAACGGGAAGGGGTAGGGAATGACTGATGGGAAAGAAGGGGCAATGGTGAATTGGTTGAGAGGTGGGGTGTACTTGCTTTTCCTGAGTTTCTCCACCATTCCTTACCATTCATCCACCCTCAGTCTCTGGGGCCCTTTGAAGAGTTCTGTCACCTAAAAACCTGCCGGAACTTCAATCTCTACATCCTTCATATACCAGCTCGCCACACCACGCTTCAATCTCTACGATTCACTTGCACCTGCTTCAGCACCCATCTCATCACACTGTGTCACCTGCCATCTCAAGACATCACATCTCAGCATACCACACCTCGCCTCACCTGCACCAGCTTCACCCTCCATGGCATTACCAGCTCCAGTGGCGGAATCAGGATTGTCTAGAAGGGGGGCCCAAGACTTGGTGAGAGCTGATTAGGTACTATATGTGGCCCTGAGCACCGCAAGCCCCCTGTTTGGGGCCCCCTCTACACTTTTCTTTCCCCTCTTTTTTCCCTCTTTCTCCTTTTTTTCTATTTTCATATGTAAGGGGGCACCCCATGGATCCGCCACTAAGCTCATCCATGATAGACCTTCCTCCTCTCCAGTGCTCTATTTGTCACCTGCTTTTGAGCGACAACAACATGACCCGGTTCGGCTATTTTAATTTTTTTGGCCATCTTCGGATGACCAGGATCTGACCATCCATGGTTCGGCGATCCCGGCCTCTCATCATATTTTCATGATTTCCAGTAAGTCACTTCCACATGAGGTGGCTAAGTTCCATAATGAACTATCCTTTGAGGACGGAATGTTACGCAGAGGTGAGTGCCTCATTATTCCTGAATCGCTACAGAGTGATACAGCTCGCTCATGAAGGACACTTTAGCATGACTATGGTGAAAGAAGCCTATGCTGGTACTATTGGTGGCCATCAATGGATCGCGACATAGAACAGACTGAAAAACTGTGTATATTGCACTGCTAGTGACAAACCTTATACATGTCATACGCCACCTCTCATCCCAGTTCCACCACCTGAGAGAGTGTGGCAAAATGTTGCTATGGATATTGTTGGTCCATTTCCCAATGCAAAATATAAATTCGCTATTATCCTAGTAGATTACTACTCTAAGTGGTGTGAGGTTTCATTTGTCACTCAGGTGGCAACCAAAGTCAAAGACTTTCTCAACAAAGTGTTTGTGAGTGAAGGTTTTCCAGAATTATTCAACGTTTGCAAATGTTTTATTTGGTTGGGATAAAAAACATTAAAAAAAAACGTTATTTTAACATTGAAAAAAAAAAAACAAGTTTTTAAACGTTTTTCAACCAATTTTCCGTTTTTTATGCGAACGTAAAAAAAAAGAAGTTTTTTTTAGTACATGTTTTGACGTTTTTTTGACCTTGAAAAAAAAAAACGTTTGGCAAACTTAGGAACCAAATAAAAACGTTATTTTAATGTTAAAAAAAACAACATTTTTACGCCTGATAATGGGAAAGAAGGGGCAATGGTTTTGTTCACATCAGATGAAGTCTTTTCTTTCAGAACGCAATATTACACATTGTCAAGTTGCCCTGTACCATCCACAGGCCAATGATTTATTAGAGAGGATGAACTGTACCATCAAGGAGGGCATTCAGATAGGTAAACTCGAGGGTAAGACTCCAACTGAGGCTGTTAGGGAAAGATTAGTGGTGTATCATGCAACACCAAATGGTATTACAGGTAAGACTCCATTCATGTTAATGCAGGGTAGAGAGGTATGCAATAAGGTACAAATACTTTAATCTAAAGATAAAAATGTTCATCATGAGGATGTAAAAGCAAAGGTAGATGCTGCTTAAGCCAGCTATAAGGCAAAGTTCAACAGCAAGCCTGGTGTAAAAAAACATCGAATTGGTGTCGGAGATTATGTCCAGGTGAAAAATCCTATGCATGTGTTAAAAGGGAGGATGAGATATTCAAAACCTCCAAACAAGGATTGTGCAGTATAGGATGGGTTACTCGCTACAGTCCTATAGTGAAGGCCAACCCCCCTCTACTCCCCCCCCCATGAAACTAGGTGACCTTGTGTGTTCAGTATTGGGCCCTTTGTAGGATAAGAGGGTTGAAATGAAGGCACCATCTAAACCAAAAAATTCTGCTAAATCCAAAAATGATGATCTTTATTCTCAGAATTTGACCAAAAGTACCAAAAATTGAGGTTTGATGCGAGAAATATTTTGATAATGTACAAAAGTGATATTGAAAATGATTAGAAATCTTTAAATATTGAACATGTAAATCAGAGTTAATACCTCAATCCACATATGCAAATGTCTGCCTATCTCTCAGTCAGGGCCCTGTCTTTCCTTATCTTACGGACAGATACGGACGTCCGTATATCACATACGGACCTCCCTATGTTGGTAAATCAAATACGGCTAGGGGGGGTACCAGGTGGTATCCTAAAAGTGACATAAGGACATCCGTATGTGACATACGGACGTCCATATGTCATATACGGACGTCCATATGTCATATACGGACGTCCGTATGTGTGGTCCGTATCTGATATTATTTTGTAGCATTTTAATACATTCTAACATAAGGAAAGACAGGCCCCAGACAAGTTCTGTGCCTGTGCATTGCTCTGCCTATCCCACATACAGCATATCAATTGTGTACCTATCACTCATCCTGCCTATCTCTTAAATCCAAAACATCTACAGTTAAATCTGGTTATCTCTGAAAAGGCTTAACTTATGATGCTTACCCCTCACCTTACCCTATCTTATTTGTTCCTTCTTTGCTTTAGTCTACCTATCCTCAATCTGCCTATCATTCATTTAACCTATCCCTCATGGTTACTATCCCTCAGCACCTTTATTTGTTAACAGTACATTCCTTATCATGTCTACTATTTCAATTTTACCTATCCCTTATAATGCCCATCATGAAGCCTACCTATCCCTCATTGTGCCTATCCCCCAACTCTGCACATCCCTCATATCTGACTTGCATATCTGTTCCTAGTACCCATGTTTTTTTTTTGTTTGCTCATCTTACAAGGTACTATTCCTCAATCACTAATTGGTCATACCACCTATCCCTCTTGCTACCCATCCTTACCTATCCCCCATGCTCTCTATATAGCTCTCTTACCCATCTCAACTCTCTTAACCTACCTGTATCACAACCAACCTTCATTATGATGACTATTTCTTAGTCAACCTATCACCTAACATACTGGTTACAGTCCACCTTATTCATACAGATCTACCTATCATTCATGCTGCATATCTTTAGGTTTACCTATATGATGATATGAATGGAGGATAAGCATAATGGGGGATAGGTATATTTCACAAGGCATAGACCTGGAGACAGGTGATAGAAATTGAACACAAGCTAAGATGGGTTAGAAAACTGACTGAGCTGAGATTAAGAAAGCCATATGAAGGGCATGAGGGATAGGCATTCAAAAGGATTGGTAGCAAGGGGGATAGGTAGTATGAACAATATCCAGTTTGAGGGATAGGCACAGGGAGTACCTTGGAAGATGAGCAAATGTTAAAAAAGAAAACATGGGTGCTAGAAACTGATGTGCAAGTCAGATATGAGGGATATGCAAAGCTGGGGGATAGGTGCAATGAAGGATAGGTAGGCTTTAGGATAGGCATCATTAAGGGTACGTAGGATCAAAATGGTAGATATGATAAGCAATGTACTGTTAACCATTAGGGCCTAACTAAAGAGATGAACAATACAGTTTAAACATGATGGTCTGAGGGATAGTCACCATGAGTGATAGGTAAAATGAATGATAGGCAGATTGAGGACAGGTAAACTATGGGAAACTAGGACCAGAGAACATTGGGTAAAGTGAGGAGTAAGCTTTAGTATTTAGGCCTTTTTGGAGATAGCCTTACTTAACTCAAGATGCTTTGGATTCAAGAGATAGGCAGTATGAGTGATAGGTAGACTAAGGAATAGGCAGTATGTGAGTAGGCAGAGTAATGCACAGTTAGAATACTTGTCAGATTGGGAGAAAGGCAGCCATTTGGATATGTGCATTGAGGTACTAACTCTGGTTTGCATGTTATGTCTCATTTTGAACATTATTTTTGTACATCTTTAAAATATTTTCTTCATCAAACCTCATTTTTATTCAATTTCTGAGAATCACAATCATAAAATTTAGATTCAGCAGGATTTTCTGGTCTAGGTGGTTCGCTCTTCCCCTTTAGCATCACCCTGATAAAGGAATACCACAGCTCCATAAATCACCTAATCCTCTATAGAAATCAACAATTAAGACACAATGGTACCTTGTTTCATGGGGGGGGTAGAGGGGGTGGCCTGTCACACTCTTCCCATAGACTATGCTCTCAGTGACCTCTCCTATAGTATCTAAACTTCTTGCTCTAAAGGTGAAACAATACATGGTAATTGTGTGGTGTTAGAAGAAAAATGGAACTCTTCTAGGTTGTGTAAAGTACAAGTCAAAAGTAATGAGTATGATTTAACATGGACATGTCAGCAGAGAACAATGAGAACATTCAGCCTGTACCAATTATGCAACAGCAGGCACAACCAGTCCGAAATGAACACGGTGCACCGAGGGAGGAACAGCCAGTCCCTTATGAAAACAACCCATGACGGGGAGCGTGTAATAGGCACGCTCCGCCAAGACTTAATTATTATGAGACTTAATTAACATTTACACTGTGTGTTCACTTTTCATATTGATATCAACAAAGATTGTTGTGCTCTGCTATATTTCATTTACCATTAATGTTACACGCATTACGATACTTTGTATCTGGTTTGAGAAAGGGAGGCATGTTGTGAGGGCAAACAAGACCGGATAACATTAGGTTAAAAAAAGAGTTAACGAGACACCTCTACTTTCGGCCTGAATGATCTACAGTTGTCGTTGGGTCAGTTCTTCAGTAAAATACATAATTCTACAATAATCTACACCCAAGATACATCATTCTCCCACAATTGCTCCATATCTACATTGATTATAATGTGCTCATTGGTAAAGATATCATAAAAGTATAATAATTTTATAAATATCCTCCGGAATGATTGCTATCATCTTGTAAGCAGTCTTAAACATTATAAAAATTACAGGAATTCAATGATTCAAAGTATTTGTAACAACTTTATAATATGTTTTATTGGTTCGTCCCAGTTCTCCCTAGTAGTGTCCCAGTTCTCACCAAATTTCATCAAAACTAAAGCAAAGTCTAGGTAAGAATTGATGAAGGTTAGGAAATGTCTGAATAGTCCATATTGTAGGTCTACCATCAACCCTTCTTCTGGAAGCAAATTACTTTGGATGTTGTTAACTTGAAAGAATGATAAACAATCTCGTAATCTCATAGATGATCTTTGATTACAATTATGTCAGCAGAGTTAACTATGTACAACAATGCTTATCACAGCAATATATGATGATGGAATAAAGGTATGTACAATAAAGTGAATTACAAACAGAAAACAGTGGTCCAGAGTTGTCTCTCACTAAAATGCATTAAAGAGCATGTGATTTTTGGTATCCGAGGCCTTGAATAAGAACATTCTTTGTCTAGAAGCACTAGTCAAAAGACTTAGGTACAAATCAGTTGGTACAAAGTGGGTACATAGATAATAACAAGTTCTTAGACACACTTGACTGCTGAGTAATGGATGGTTACAGTTGTTTAGGAATCTAGGGGAACAAAGTGCAGAGGGCTTTCTCTCAGAGTAAGCCCATGACCTTAGACTAATATCATTCTGTCTTCTATGGTTGAGATGGTGGAGATAAAATTGTTTTCTCTTACCCTTCATAACCATTTTTATTTTTTCTTTTAAAAGTCTCTTTACAATCAAGTTTCTGAACCTAACCTGGGAGCTTGTCCTAGAGTTGAACACAGCGATAGTATGGAGATTTTCTATACATATTAGACTTTGATCTTTTTACATGGAAACTTATTACTGGATCTTGTATTGAGCCTATCAAGTGCTGAGTTCACCTTTTTAGATTTTCTGAACATCATGGATGTGAGGAGTTTCATCTCTCCTTCTTTTCAATAAGGTAGTTGCTGTCCTACAATGTAGCCCTTCAATGGTTTCATCTCTAACCCTAACATTGAGACATATTTTGAGGGCTTGGTTCTCTAGAACCTGCAGCCTATGGCCGCTCTCTGAGTAATGTAATACCTTAGTTTGGCCAACTTAAAAATTCTATTATACTTTTTCGAGATAGTGTTAGATAGATATCTACCAAGAGGCCGTTTCACCGCGTTTATTATCCTATTATTAAACACGGAGGTTGAAGGTGGACCCCTTCGTGGACTCCATAAAAAAAAATAGCATAACCGTTTCTGTTGGTAATCCGTAATACCCTCCGTCTTATTGAAATAAACGCAGACCCTTATTATTAAAGGCGGACATAAGAACACGGACGTCCGCGTTCAACCCTCCGCGTTTATTACAGTACCCTCCGCGTTTAATAGAAAGACAAGTGTACCCTCTTATGTATGGCGCCAAATCCATGATTTTTTATCGGGGAACCCCGGGAAACTCCCAGTGACGTCATGAATTATGGGATGTTGGAGGTCCGCCATCTTCTTCCGGTTACCGCGGAAGGTTGTTTTCATGTCATTTTTCGGCGAAAGAAGAGTAAAGAAATGCCTAAAGCAGCAGACAAGGTGAGAGAAAACATCTTATTTTCGAAGGGAGGTATGTGAGGGGGCAAGAATAAGGTAACGGTGTTCTCTTAGTGGCCTGTCATTGTCGCGCAGTGACACATTAAAGTTATTACCGGTGGCTGTCTGCTTAGCAGTCTCTGTCACTGTCACTCCTGTCAGGTCTACACCAAACGAAACACATGAAGAAGGCCTTCATATCGGGTTGGGAAGGAGGGGTGCTCTGTTTTTATCCTTGAGAGAAGAATGGAGACTAAGGGGTAGCACATAGGGTAACAGTTGCTTGAACAGGCCGGTCCAACTTGGAATACCTTTGATAAAAGGACAGGGTGACATACAGGGCTCATTTGGGTGAGAGAGTGTGTGTGTGTGGGTCCTTTTGTGGTTTTCATAATATCTATTCCATCTTAGGCTTTAAAACATGTTAATTTTTTTTTCTTTTTTCTGCAGAAGCCCCGATATGAAGATGAGGAAGACTACGATGATCTCGAGGAGGAGGAGGAGGAGTACGTGGAGGAAGAGGAGGAGGAGGAGGAGGTTCAGGAGGTTAAACCCTCAGATTTTCCAGGGCTAGGTGGAGATCAGGACATTAAGTACATGTTCAACCTTTTCTATAATCAGTATATCAAAGACAAAGGTGTTAAAGCTCTTTCTGAAAAACGCCAGAAAGGGAAGGCTCCCAGCAGTGAACACTATTCCCATTACGGCCTGACTAAGAAGCCTCCTGCCTCGGAGACCTGACCCCGAAGACAGCCGCCATGACCCTTCGTACCACCCCGATGAGGACGAGTTTGTCAGTCCAAGAGGCCGGGGGACTCTGAGAGGAAGGGGAACTAGAGGCCGGGGCACCCGAGCTCGTGGTTCTTCCTTAACACCTGCCCGAGGAAGGGGACGGCCCCGTGGATCTGGAATGTCCAGCAAGGGAGGCAGAAGCACCCGGGCCAGGGGCCGAGCACGTGGAGCAAATTCTTCTAGGGGTGGTGCCGGTAATGTTTCCGCTGCCTCTGCTTCTTCTGAGGTGGCACTGAAGCACTGGAATCCTTTGGAACTGAGAGCCCTGATATTCGGAGCTAACCACTTAAAACCCGTCCTGAAAGGGAAGTTCAAAAGCAGCAGCGACGGGAGAACTATGAAGAAACTGGCGTGGGAGGAACTGTTAGGTAAGATATTATGGTTTTCTCTCTTCTGCTGTAATTGACTTACCGTGAAAATATAAATAGAAGCTTCACAAAATCTTATTGCATTTTTCTATTCCCATTGTCCACTACTTTTATTCCGGCACTTAATGATTTATTTTCATACATGGATTACTTTGTGCTTGGCTTATATGGTTTAAGCAGTTGTCACCCTACTCTAGAATAAATATATTTATTTCCTTGAGAAAAGATTTATTAGAATTATTTCATATAGAGGGACGTTGAATGAAAATACTTTCTTCCTGTGCAGAGTACGTTGAGTCCATAGGCAAAAGGGAGTGGAGCGTGAAGCAGTGTAAAGACAAACTCCTGTATTTCGGCCAGGATGCCAAAAAAAAGGTACGGTAATAGTTTCCTCATGCAAAAAGTATGCATTTAGGTAACTCCCACTCAAACTAAAATTATATCTGTTTCTTCCCTTTCAATACCTAAATTCCCTTAGTGTATTCTTTTGTGAGAGCTGTCCATTACAATAACACAAGTACCACCTCATAGGTTAAAAAGAAGGCTTAATTTAATTTTTTTTTATTTATTTTTTCTTCAGAGGCAGATGATAGACTCCAAATATCGTTCAGGCAGTGGTCAGCGCGACGAGAAAGACTACCTCACTGATCTTGAGAAGGCTATTCTCGATTGGGTAGGGGAAGATGTGACACTTGGTAAGTAAAATCCTGTGTCCTTTTTATGATGCCTGAAGGCTTAATGTGTGTGGCAAAGTTAAACATATAATAAATCAGAATTATTTTTGTTGCATGCTTTTATTGAAAGGTATTTGAATTAAATCTGCTTCGGCATATTTTATGGCTGGGGAATGGGAATTTCATAAGCAAAAATAAAAGAACACAGTCATTTGATTTGATTTCAGGTATACCGGGCATGCAACCTCCTAACTTGAAGGGAGAAGGGAGCCAAGACAAGCCTTGGTCCTGCTACGACCCACATCGCGAGAACAGGGAGGATTATGTGGCGATGCAGATGCCAAGTGAAGCTCTACGTGCAGTGATGGAGGGGAACCTTCTAGCAGAAGACGAAGACGGAGGTAAGCCAAAAAATATAATATTGTCCTGTCAGAAATGATGTGTAATTAAAGCTATTGAAGAATTCATGTTTGTCAACAAAACAATAAATTAATATGACTTACTTTTATGATCGCAAACAATTTTAAAATAGACCCGCGCACAATTCCCTTTGTCTAATTAAATTATTTTATACCAAAATACATATATGCATTCTTTTTAAGTCTCTACATATTAAAAATTGAAACCAAACATGTCCGTCACCATGAAAAGGAACCTTTCATGTATCTTGCTTACCTTTTCCACTTGCTTCTGGGTGTAGGAATTGTGTATGATGAATGATTGTTTCTCTTATTCAGCTCCCATCTTGGATGTCGAAGAAGCAGACTACAATGAGGAAGGACAGGAGGAGGAGTCTGAGCCAGTTGACCACTATGATGGACAAGACGAGGCAAACTACTGTCCTGCATCTCCCTGAAGGAACATTGATGTGTCTTTACCGGATGACGACGATCTAAAAACTCCTCCACCCAAAAGTATAACGCGGACCACTATGTTGAATTTCAACAAGAGAGAAAACGACAAAAAGAAAGGTATTGTCAGTAAACCTAGGAACCCCGAAGACGACCTTTCGCCTCATGCTAAAGAGCGAAATGAGAGAAAAAAAGTACTTTTGGCTGCGGCTAACGAGATACTGGAGAAGAATACTCCCAACAAAGTCACCCCTGTTAAGAAATCACTCTTACCGGTACACAAACCAAAAGCTCCTGTCCATAACGCTCCAGTTTCATCTAAAAAACCTCCCCCTCGTAAAGAGTTAGATAAACAGAAGGCCCCCACCTGTTAGGACAAAACATTCACAGGAGGACGAGGAACTAACTGAAAAACCAGCCAAGAGGAAGCGGAACAGAGCTCCATCTTTCTCCGGATTGATAGAAGAGGACATCTCTGGGGTCGAGCTGTGCCCTTCTTCCCCTGTTTTCAAAACCAGCACTCCATGTATTGGTGACAAGAAGGCTAGTTATGATATGTTGTCCTCCACCAAAAGGAAATTAGACACGGATAACTCCAATTCTGAGGAAAAGAGGAGGAAACTGTTTGACAACAGCCCAAATGCTTCGCTGCCCTCTTTAAACAGAAACTCACCTCACGTTAAGACAGTGGATCAGCGGAGAGCTGACCTGGAACCCATTAAACGAGCTGTACTGGAAGAAAGTACAAAAGTAATGATAGAGCAGCAAAATAAAGTAAGTGAGTCCCTCCTTAAGCACCAGGATGAGGTCACACAAAATGCCTGTGAAACAGCAGACATTGTGGTTAAGTCACTTAAAGGGGTTAGCACGGGAATAACTACAGCGCTACGAGATCATTCTCAACAAACAGCTGCTAATCTCCGAACGCAAGCAGATGCCATGCTGAACATGCAAAACAAGTTCCTAGCCCAACAAATCAAAGACCAACAGGAGGACAGTGAAACCCTAGCTAATATACACGCTAACATGACAAATAAAATAGTAACCAAACAAGTGCAGATGGTGAAGGCCATGGAAAAGCTGGGGGAAATCATGATAGAGAACACTGAGAAGCTTATCCAGGCACAAAGTAAACTTAATGTTGGGTTCATTGGGATGCAGGACTCCGTCGTGTCTTTGTCAAAATCATTAAGTACATTGCTCTTAGATGCAGATCACCTACAGCAGAGGTGCGTGACAGGACTGAAGACAGCTGAAACTGCAGACAAGATACTTCAGCAGGTGATAGGAACAGTCGAGAAATTGAATCAAGCTGTGACCTACTCCTTCAATCATAACTTAATACAAGGTGAGAAAAGGATAATTTTTATTTTCATTATATAATGAGATGCAAATCTTAATTTTAAAAGGAAACGAGATGCAAACTCAACAATTATTAACCTTTTCTGTGGTCTATCCCTACACATATTAAACCTAATTATATCATAGCCTTAACATACTAGCAGAGAAAACAGGTGGCGCAAAAATGTTTTCAGATATTTAGGTTTGGAACGCTGTTCCCTTTAAACAACTAAAAATTCAAGATAATGTTACCTTTGAAAATATATTAACTGAACAAATTTTCTGTTCCAGCTCCAGCAGTCCATCATCGAGGTACACTGTACGAGCCTCCGGAACCCAGGTCTGAGGAGGCCGAGGGCACAGCAGGGACTTCTCCTGACAAGTCTGAGGAAGCTGGGTTAAACATTCAAGATTCCCGTGTGGGTGCTTTCCTGACCCATCCATACACCGAAGCAGGTACAGTGGAAACTAAGTTATTTACCTTTTGTGAACTAAATCTTTAACTGTCATACTTTTTGGTAATAGCTGGTTTTGTCATAATGTCAAATCATTGTCCACGTTCAACCTCCATGTTTAATAATAGGATAATTATCTTGGAGGTTACCTTATCTGTAATTTCTCGGGAACTAATAGTCTGATTTTAATGTATGACATATCAAAATGAAGGTATCGATGAGTACTCTCTAGATATGGTGTAGTTGAGAAGCTACAACTGGGGAGTCCATCATGAGGAGCTCCGATCTACTTGAATGGAAGCCCAAGATGGCGGCCATTACAGTTTTTAAAGAACTTTGAGGCTATAATGTTTTTTTCTTTATCAAAATAAATAGATAATAATTCATGACTGATACTGAAAGCAAAAACCAGTAGAAAATTGATGATTCTATCATGGAAATATTTCTCCTACGACTTTGAATGGATAGGTCGAGTTAGCTGGCATTTTCCTCACTGCTTCACAGCCTAAAAATTTTGCTTCATCTGGTACCCCACGAGTACCAGAGGCTGAAGCAGTCAAATATAGAACATTTATAACCAGCGATCTACTAACTCATTTTTATATATAGGGTAATAATGAACGCCGTGAAAGGGAGGGTAGACTAGAATAATAACCGAAAGATTCTTTAATAGTCCCTTCTGTCTCTTTTCACAGGACAGGGGGCCTTGTACCAGACGTCTACAGAAGTCTTCAGCGACGGAGTCAATCCTTCAGCAACCCAGGCCAAGCTTCTCATTCCAGCCGCGGGTAAGTGAACTGTATACTATATATGAAAAAAGGTTACATTTTGCCACATATCATATCTTTGATATTCTTTCTAGTGTAGGCACGGAGTATTCTTATGTCTTTTTAACTCAGGAAATTTTTTTTAGAAAGGTTTTTTGTTGAACTACACAAATGGAAAAGTTATTTCCCATATATATATATATATATATATATATATATATATATATATATATATATATGTGTGTGTGTGTGTGTGTGTATGTATGTATGCTATATGAGCATTAAAATGTGGGTCATAGGAATATTTCTTTTTTTGTCTTATTTTTGCATTTCCTTTCAGCTATCTGTCAAGAGGCAACAGAAAGCAATGACGGAGTTGGGCTGCCGACCTTCACAGTAAAGAGCCGAGATGATTTTGTGATAGTGCAGGACAAGACTTCTATTCCTCACGCCTCTTCTTCAATGGAAACTGGTACACCAGTTGATGGACTTCATGAAGTTAAGTCTCCGGCCACTCTTCCAGACCATGACTCGAATCATGGTACGCAGCCGCTTCAAGATAATGACTATAACTCAGCCTACCAGTCTGCTGGAAACCATGACTTGAACACTGCCATACAGACTGAAGTTGAAGGAGAAGGGACAGTGGACAATGCGGCCACCGGGGAAACAGAAGGAATAGCCATAGACGAGGGTCAAGGGGAAGGGTATGTACAAGTACAGGGATCCAAAGAATCCCATGACGGAGAGGAAAACATGGACAGCAAATTTGACACTGCTTCATGCACATCTGGGTCAGACCGTGAAGGTGTTCCTAAGCGTTCTGAACGCATAAGGATAAGAAAACAATGTTTAGATTTGTAGAAAGGCAGGTGAACTTGTGCCACAAAAAGATGTCGACTTTTGTTTCATGCCCCCAACTCTCTGTTCTCAGGAAAACAGTATTCCTTTTTGTGCAAAATGACATGTACGGGTAAAAAAAAAACATGTGAATCTCTGCAGCAAGAAGCATAGAGAAAAGGATTCTCTTTTTAGTCTAATAACTTACACGGGTGAATAGGAGGAAGAATTGTTCTTTCACAAGTTTACAGTTTTGTGATGAAAAAGTTTGTGCCATGTATATCATAAATGGCTTATTGGTTGTGCCTAAGGTATACTAATGATACATGTAGATGTTATTTGAAGATATGGATATGAAGGCAAAACCCATGTTAAAGAGAAATTACTTGTTTTTATTCTGATATGACGAGTCATAGATTTTAATGTTGTTAGTTGGAAAAGTACAAGTACTTCATATATAATATCGCAGGTGCCTTCAAGGAGATCTGAGTTTCATGGTAAAGGCAGTCTCAGAGTAAAACAGTACAAAGCAATTCCCATTATATCACCAATTTCACTTGTAAAGATTCAGGTTATTATATCCATGCATGCTCTAAATATAAGTAGAAATATTTACAAAGATACCTTAATTCATTACTTTTCTTCTTCTATTGACATTGTGGTGTCGGTTTCAAGCACCAGGAAAAAAAAATATTGAGAACTGATTTGTTTCAAAACACTTTTAAATAAAGTTCAATTACATTCAGTTAAAGTTAATGTCAACTATGCTATATCTACATATGATATTATTTCTGACGCGAGACATGATTAAGTTAGAACAATTGTGAGAAGGGCTTCATTGCTGCTGCTGCTGTCGCTGACCCCGGCGCTGAGGACCAAAATGTTCCTTGATGTAAGCCTCACGCAGGTTCTTGAAAGCTTGTCGAGGCTTGGGGGCTCTGTTGTCTGGTTGATCAATAGGTGGCATGACGCGTTTGAAGTTGTCCTTCGCAGGGAAATCACGCAGGAGTTTGATTTTGGCTATTCTCGCCACGTTATGAAGGCACACACAACTCTCGATGATGTACCCTGCCCGTGTAGGTTCGTGCTGCAAGTATCCACCGCTCGAATCAAGACATCTAAAAAATAAAACATGTCCAGCAATGTTATACTTATTTAAAAGTATTATAACACAGAATTTTTTTTTCTTTTCTCGTAAACAGGAATAAAAGATAAAAACCAACATTTACCTCCACCTCTGCTTCAGTTGGCCTATCGTGCGTTCCACCTTGCTGCGGATCTTTTTCTGCCACTTATTGAACTTTCCGTCTTCCTCAGTCACCTCAGGGTTGACAGGATTGTATAAGTAGTCTGTCAGCGTATACCTATTATAATAAAGTAACACATATAAAAAAAGACTGCTTTGGTTATGAGAAGGCTTCATGAGACATAAAAATATGAATGAAATACAGTAAAAAGGATGGAGACTGCAATAATAAAGGGGAAAAGGAAAATCTTTATGCTTACCCTCCGTCTCCTAGCAAGAAGAAGCCAGCAAAATCACCCCTCTCTCCCAGGTACTTCACCTGCGAGCCGTTCATGGCATAAACGTCGTTGCACGAGCCTGGGTTACTTGCATTCACATGGAAAATTGGGCTGTGTGGGTTGTGTTTATATGTATATCAATGTGGTATAAGTTGTGTAGTTATTATCAGCTCACTCCGCTATTCTCACGTATTTGGGAAGACTAACTCTAGTGGTATGATGTTGGCTCAGCCCATCCTTTTAACCAACACCAAGACGCCGATACAAGTCACCATTTATTGTTCATTGGTTATTCACAGTTACAGCTGATGATGAGTCCACTCATGGTTGTACAGCTTCAACGACATCAGTCTATTCATACAAGCAGTTCATGTTTAACAATCCGATGCTACTGGAGAGGTATAAGTGCCATAGAGATCCTGCTCAATCCGTTCTTACATTGGCTAAGTGTAATACTAAATATTAAACGGCTTCATCCTCGTCTACTCCAGGAGTATGTGTTGCCTCCTCGGCTGCTCCCACCATACTAACTCCTCCCTATCTCTTACCCACCCCTCACACCTTTCAGACGCCGGTGTTTGGCTCACCCGTATTCCCCCCTCCCCCTCTACAGAATCTACCTGACCAGATCTCGACGACTCCCCTCCGTCTACACATTCCACAGCCTACCATAAACTCTATACTACCATAAACCCTATACAGGACTCCCATAGCACTCTCCCATATAGCATATAATAAATACACACATAATGCAGCATACAATAAATACCTACACAAATGTACCCTGTTACACCCGTTCATTATAATTATTGGCTATTGATGACAAAACAGGTGCGGGCGCTCCCCTCTTGTGACGCGAGTCACACCAATTGTCAAGCATAAATTATGCTTGAATACATCTTATGTATTGTTTTGTCACTAATACCTGAGGTAATCATCGTTATCATATTATACATTTCAATAGCTATTTATGTACATACATATGCAACACACTTATATAATACCATGCATTATTACTATATATATTTTCCACACTGCATTGGTGACTTATTCTTAGCGCAAACTTGTCCTCTAACATATATTTTATTATTACAATTCTCTCATTCCTTGATTCTCAATTTGTTTTTCTTTCCTTTGTTATTTATTTTACTCATTCACTCGCCTTTACTAAGCACTTTGTCCCATTCTATGTTTATATATTCTTTTTACTATCCTTACCCGGGAGTCGACACCAGTTACACCCAATCGGGCCAATAAATCTCCTTACATCTGTCAACTCCTTGTTCCGAAACGTTCCCCTCTATCTACCCTTTGCCCCAAGCATCACTCTAAAACACACTCTAACGCGTCTTGGGTTACACCTGGCAACCTCTTACTTAACTCACGCGTGCACAGCTTGTCAACGAGTATATACATCAGAAATCTTTTCACTTGCTACATTACGTCGTAGTTAGTGTCTCATTAGTTGGTCGTACATTTAAATTACAGTTTCTTTTGGCTATATTATCTTACTTAATAATATACACTGGCACCATTCCCAGACATTATATCAATTCATTTGTAGATAGTCTTTGTATTGTCTATTCCATCCTTTCGTCTCACGCCAGCTGCACGATATCTTTCTCCCCCCCCCCTTTTTCTCATGTCCTGCCACCGTCTATGTCAAGTCTCTATCATGATGGCGTTTTATTCATCACCTTCAGTCTCATTCATTCAGGTCCACGTACACCGATGACGATCCCGTCCTGGGCTCTTGACCTCGCAAAGCCACGTTCACCGACTCTTTATGACCCTTGTTTACTGAATATGATACAGCCGTAGCCCCATATGATTCTCCAGGTACTTCTGGTAACTGTCTTGATCTTCTTAACTGAGCCATGGCTCTGGCATGTCCCGTGTCAGATAACTGATGTGTATTTATCTCTCTGTTCCTTATTGGTGTCCAGCCCGCCGCTGATATCATCGGTATCTCTAGTGGTACACCTGTCGCCAGGCCCCCACTATACCTAATCAATCTTGTCATCACCGTAAATCCATAGTCACCGTTCAGTATCCCTGCTAACTTCTTTGACACCTTCACAGTGGCCGGTAATGGCAATGGCACTGCGTTTTCCGCCGTTGCCATCTCAGTGGAATATAACACTCGACCCCACTGCACTGTAGCTATGTACTTCGGGCACGAATAGCTTATTGCTACGTCTCTAATAAGAGCCTGTTCTGCTGGTCTTTGAAATACCTGGTCCAAAGGCATTAGACTCTCCCCCAATGGTATTATTTCTGTGATCTCTTTAGTTGCCACCTGTAGATACAGTCCATCCACTGGTTGAAGCCTCTTTAGTTGTCGCACTTTCCTCACCAGTAACGCTATTATTATTATCAGTACTATCAATATCAATGATAACATAGCTATTGTCGTTTTGTGTTCCGGATCTTCTTCCTCATAATTACCTCCGACATCTTCACCGTATTTTTCATAGTCCCAAGTTTCTAGACTCCTTATTCTCATAGGCATTCTTGCTAATATGTATGCCATTAATAGTCTTTTTAAACAAAAGTATTGTACCACCATCAGAGTCATGACAATCACCCCCGCAATCATTATTGGTGAATAATCCCATAGTGATTCAGTAGGAAACTGGCCTCCACCACTCATGCCATCCAAATCAGGCAAAGCTGATCCGTCTTCCATTGCACTCACCAAATTCTTCAGATTGACAGCTGCTGGCGACTGTTGTATTTTAGCCTTGTGCTTCATTTTGGTCTTTACTAATTTTGGCAACACTTCATCTTGCAATACCTCCACAGTTTCACCATTTAATACGGCCTTTATCCATGTCAACTTCTTAACACTGTTCATTTGTAGCAAATCGTTATTTACAAAAGTCACATTAGTTTCCATGTTCACATGACCACATCCTGCCAAGCTGTAAGGCATCCACGCCCCGGCAGTCATGAATGCGCAATCACACCCAATATTCAATATGGCGTAATGATGCATGTTCACCTTAACAGGCGGGCTTGATTGACACATCAATTGACCTTGTATGTCGGGTCCCGATACCAAAGTACGACCCTTTCCCAGTGCTATCGCAAATGAAGGAAAATTTGGTTGCACTATATAGTTGATCTCACATGTTTCTGCTATGGCCACCTTGTCATTTCTTATTAGTGCCGCCATGCACCCTCGTTCGGCTATTTTTCTCATGTGTGGAATATCTGGGCATACTGCTATTGAGTTGCCATGGCAACGCGCCCAATTCACCACTGGCTCTGATATATAATACCGCCCATTCTTTGATATGGCTACTTCTGATGGCAATCCCTCTATTCTCGTCCCGTCAGCCTCTTTATTGGCCAACCGCACTGGTACTGGAAACACCTTTACAGAGTATACACAAAATATGTGTTCTTCTGACACCACCGGAATCCTTATCTGCATCTTCACACGACCTTGGTGCTGATATACCCGCACCACACTATTATCATAGTAATATTCCGGATCAGTAAAAGCGACTCTAAATCGTGGGTACGTAGCCTTTAGATATACTTCAGTGTTGATTATAGCTTCTTTCAAATCTTCTCTAGTGACCAATTTTGAGGATAGTTTTCTTCGTGATGCCAATCTTACCTCAGCTGCCATATCCTTTATCTCAATGAGTTCATTTAATAAATGTATAATATACCCCCATTTGACCCTTGTCAGCAGGCTTTCATGGTTGTATACAATGGATAGTTCATATAATGCCACACTGTGCATAGTTTGAGTTCTTTCCAGCAACTTCCGTCTCTTCAATGATATCTTAGCCATTTCATACAATTGTAACTGTCTATCAGCCAACTCTCCCACTTCCGCCATGACGTCCTCCAAGCCATTGCTAGTACTTGTGGCCAATGTTTTAATAACATCACGCATCTTATAATATGATGTCTTCAGTAATTGAATATCCTTTTCATTTCTGGCTACATCATCAGCTCTCCCAGTGCCAAAAATATAGTACGACAACTCTCCTATAATATTTAGACCTGGTATACCTGCTCTCTTAGACCTTTTGACTTGTTGTTGTTCAGGTATGTTTTCCATCAGCTTTTCCACTTCCTCCTCTCTGGCCTGTATTAATTTTCTAATAATTTGATTCAGCCATTCTTCTTTCTGTTTGATGTTGTCACAGGTATCTTCAAATAATAAGGTTCTGTTGTGATGTTGAATATCACACATAACCTGCATATTCTTCACACATTGTTCATAAATACTTTCCATTTCCGGCTCTGGTAATCTATCTGGTATCTCTAATACAAACACTTGTGACACATGATTGTGCTCAGCCGTAGAAATACGTCTACCAGGTTGCAAAATGACACCTAATTCGGCTCTCTCTAAAGTCTCGAAAGTGTGCCTTCCAGCATCTACCACACCCCACAAGGAACATAAGACACATAGTATAGTTAGCCACGCCATTTTCTTCTTATTATGGCTTCCGGTTACAGTTCGAGTTGGGTTACTACGACTCCTAACTGATCGCTCCTGGAAGTTTTTATGGATCTTGAACACTTAATAAGCCCTATCGTGTCAGATAGTTCACCAGTTCATGACCCTTTTACCCCTTCTTGTATATATTTTCCCGTCACTCTGAACACGTGTGCCTTCCTCTCCTATCTAGCTGTACGTCTCTTCCATCTGATAACACCAATTTATTGGATTGGAGTCTTTGTCTCAGCGACTCCTCCTAATGTGCCCTCAAATTTTTTTTTACTATAGTTTTCACTATATTTTTGTTTTCTTATTTCAACTTCCCATCCCCTTTGGTTAGATACCTAGAATTAAATTCTCAGTCGATGCTTGACTTCCACCCTATTCGCACTGAAGATGGCTAGCTATTCCAGCGTTTCTGTCAATGGCGCACTCGTCTATCTCCCGATAGATCGTCTCCAGCCCGGCTTCACCTACATCGTCGGCTGCAGAGACCTGTCCTCCACAGATGCTAACGTTACTCCGTGCATGCTAGTATGCACCGGACCGCAAGGCGCGACCATGCCCTCACACACCACCATTCGAGATCATCTACGCTTAGCTTGTAACATGACTGATATGACACTGCGCGTCATCCACCTGGATGGGATGCCCGATCCCAGTTACCGCCTGCAATCAACTGCTGCTGTTCCACCTATTCCTACTCCTGCTTATCAACCAGCTTATGTCGACATCACTCCGCCTCCAGTCAACCCTACCACTCCTTTCGTGCCACCTTGGAATCCCACTCTGATGTCGCCCATAGGTGCGCGTCCCACCTATAGCGCTATAGTGCCTGCTACCTCTGCTCCAAGCCTCGCATCCACCTTTACCTCCAATGCGCTACCAACTTGCACAGCGACTCTTCCTCTACGAGTGGACACCTCCCACCAGTATTCTCTGCCTGCCAGCTTCGCTGTGTCATCAACTTCTCGTCCATTGCCACCTCAGCATCACTCTTCATATGTAGACTACAATGTGTTTTCTCACCTTCCTGCTACTTCCGGTGTTTCGCCCTTACCATACACACCTTTGCTAACCACCACTGCACCTCTGACGTCCAGAACAACCCTAACATCCACATTTACCTATTCTGCCGCTGCTTCTCGTCCCTTTTCTACTACCAGCGCCACTACTTCCGGTCAGTTTCCTGCTGTATCTTCATTAATGATGCCTCTCATCACCATCCGAGCTGCTCCAGCTACAGAAGCCCGCGCCACCTCGGCTTCTAGGTCTCCGCCTTCCTGTCTACATACGCCCGCTCTGGCCCTGACCTCTTCCACTTCCGGTCAGTTTACTTCATCTTCATCCACTGCAGCTTCACTTCCACACCTTCCAGTAATGTCGCCCTCGTTCTGGAGTACTCTGGCTATCTCACCTGGACATCCACCCTTCTCACCGTTGACCTGTCATTCCAGCACCATGGCCTCTTCCTCACGACTGACTCACAGTTCTTCTACCATCATATCTCTCTTGACATCTTCATCTGCTACCACTACGCGACATCATCCCTATCAGCTTTCTGCCAGACCACAAGCCTCCCGTTCTTCTAATCTTGGAGGTCCTATCCTTCCAACATTGGCTTCCCCAGCTTCTACCCTCTCGCAGAAGTAAGTATATTTCCCTAGTGATTCATACTTTGATTCCTAGAGACGCTCACTTCGTTCTTGTAATAAGATACTATACACATATTTTCTTTTAAAATATATGCATAAGCTAACTCTATAAAGTTGCTGAGCTCCTCTGATTTGTGAGTAGTGGCGATCACATTCACAGTCTCAGGTGTATAACTGATCTCATTAATACACCCCTATGACTGAATTTTATGTGTCCTAATACCTTCTTAGAAAAGAATTTCACTCACACTTATTTTTGAATATATATCTACAACTATAGACATCGTATTTCTTTTCTCAGAGTCTGGGCTTCCTAAATAATTAAACCATTATAGGCTCTGGTTCTTTAACAGAATGCCTTACTTCTGGACAAATATATCCTTTAAATTTAGGCCTCTTAATTATGGACCTTGTTACTGGAGTCATTCTATGTGTGTCGCGACTGTGGTCCTGCTGGTTCCGACTAGTGTTTCCATTCACCCTTAGACAACTTATAAGGTGCCCCATAGTGGTTGCCTTCTGTATGTGATGCACTTCTTTCTCTTTATCTCATATACCTGCTTTATTTACTATCTTCAGTTCTTCTCCCGCTTCATCTGCTGATGATGATGATGCCTCTACTCCTACTAGTCCTTAAATCTTCACTTCAGGTATGTATTTATATTAAATGCATCCTAAATGGATCCGACCTTTTACAATTTTCCACAAACTGTATTAAGTAGTTAAGTCTTATCCATAGAGTAGGGTGTATCTGAGCCTTAATATCTCTACCCTCTCTACAGTGGGCGATGATTCCTTTCCTTCAGTAAATTATTACTGATCTCCATTAATTCATCTCAACCGCTATGAACCTTCCGTTGTCTATGATCCAGGCTTTTCCACTAGAACTCATGTTTATAGCTTATCTAAATTGCTGATTATGTTGTCTTGTCTTGGTTATGTCCATGTAACATGCTGGTTGTTCTATCTTGTTAAACTTTTGAGTGTAGTCTGTATCTGTTGCTTGCCGATGTCTGTACAGCTGGAGTTCCACTCCTACACTGCCAACTGTCTTGCTTGTCATTGCATCTTATCTCTTTCTTTACCTGCGCATGTCTGCTCTCTTCCCCCCCCCCCCTTTTTCTGTTACTGGACTCTTAATATACATATGTCTGTCTCAGTGTCCGGCACTTCCCCCCCCCCCCCTTTTTCTCCTCACTCTCGTGTTCATTCCCCCGCTGGCTCTGTTTCCGCGCCGTCATTCTCGCGCTGTCTTTTCTGTCTCTTTCCTCCTGTACCCCATTCTTTCCAGGCATCTGGAGCTGCAAATACTGCCATGGTTATTTGCTGTATTTTCCATGCAGTATTCTTACTTTCCTCAGGTAATTTCCTAACCCAAGTTTTCACTTCACCTTTCATTCCCCACAATAATAATGCCACATATTCCATTTCCCCTAGATCATATATTCTCTTAATCAGATCCATGTCGTAGAAATATTCTTCTATCTTTTCTCCTGGTGCTCCTCTAAAGGTAGGTGGCGTTATACTGATACCTGCCATTTTGTACATTTCTTCAACCCCTCACAACGTTCCCTTAACAGGTATTGTATTTTATAACCATACAGTCCCTCTGTTCTTTCCTATCAACTCATATCCTTTCTAGTTATATTTATCAAAGTCTTCAGTTACATCCTCCTCCTCCAGGGTCGTCTCATTGTCTTTAACCCCGGATGTTAATACTCCTTGGGTGATATGCTTTCCCTTTTGCTTCAGTTTGAACATTTCCCAAGTTTCATCTCTTTGTCTACACTGCCTGCATCGTTTCCCTCTACTAGTCTTGCGATGCCTCCTACACTTTCTTGAGAAAAAGAATGCATTAGTCACACTCCCTACTCCATATTTAAAATGATGTCTATTTACTTGTTCCCTTAAAATATCTTGGCAATCTCGCGATGTCCAATTTCAGTTTTGATATTTTCTGCATTACTATGTCCTGTAACGTCGCCCCATTGTATCTGAACACCTTCGGCAATGAATATCCAAATCCATATATAGCATCCAGCGCGTCTTCTACCTGTTGTCCCCTATATCTCCCTGCCTTTACTATAGATGGTGCTCTCTTTCCCGCATCCTCACTAGTGGACATTATATGAGATGTTTTATCCCATGTACCTGTTCCAGGTGTTTGGCCGCTCCTGCCGCTGTTGCTGTTGTTCTGCCACAAATGTGACAGAGCCTTGATGTCACTTGTCTTCTGCTGTAATACTCTTCTATCAATATGTCATCCAATCTGATTGATGTATCCAGCACAAATTCATCGTCTTTACTATAAAATATTGATGGTTCTGTCTGTGTCGCTGTTTCTGTGGTCTGAGTCTCTCTCTTAATTATACCACCGGTGCCTTGTAGAGTGGCATCCAACAGCCACTCCCATTCTGTCTGTCCCACGGTGATATCACGTATGCTATCCCATATGTTTCCCTGATGATTTACCAGGACCTCGGCTTGAGCTGCTTCCACCACCTGTATTGGCTCTTGCGCTGAGCTTGGTTGGCCTGACGTTGAAGTCGCACCAAATCCTTTTTCATTTGTTTCTGTTGTTGTTGAACTTGCTGCAGACACTGTGCTCCTTTCATTGTAAGTGCTATCGCAATAGTTGTCTTGAATCATCCACGTATTATAGTATTGTTGGTATTGCTGTTCTCCAACACTATCGTACCAGCTATCTGCCATCCGTCCATCAGCACCTGCTATTTACTGTGAGGTCTTATCTCGTCCCTCGTTGTGCGCGCACTGCCACCTCCTGATGCATCTCCTCCTGCATATACCTGTTGTGCTGGCCTCCCCCCCCCCTCCCCTCTTTTCCTACCTTGCCCTACTTTTCCCTTTTCTTTGTGTATCGCCCTCCTTTCCGTCTACCTGCATGAGTCAGCTTGACCTGCTCCTCCGGGCGGCCCCTCCCCCTTCGGCACCTGCATCACCCCCCTTTCTCCCTCATAGCAACACACGTGAATACTACAGGATTATCGCCCATCCTGTAGCATCCCGTCTAAGCTCACCCTTATTCTCCATCGCTGGATGAGCTGAGCTCCTCTCTGCCTCTCCTGTGATGCTTACAAATCGGTCCCTTTGGAATGATATGTTCACTGCTAGATTCCTCACTCATAATAGCCCCTGCAGCCAATTGCGCTCTCCTATCTCTTTGCCTCCGTCTCTTCTCAGCCCTATCCTCTCTCTCTTTTCTCTTCTGTCTTCTCTCCATCTCTTCTCTCTCTCTTTCTTCGTCCATCTGCCTCTTCACCTCGACATTTCTCACTCTACCCTTCCTTTTCTCTTCATTATCCTGCCTTCGGCCACCCTCGACCTTATCAATATCACTATCCTGTAACCCTTTCTTTTTACACCAATTATCAACCACAGCTTCCTGCCTGTGTTTCTCCCGGCTATCTCGCCGTACAACTCCATCTTTCTCATTATCAGATTCCTGTACAGGTGCGCGCGGTCCAGCTCCGGCCACCTCTCTCTTTTTCTCATGTGCACTTCTATCGTCGTCTGACGTATTCAATTTGTCCTCCTTATCAGCGCCCGCTAACGCTGTATCCTCCAGACCAGATGAAGGATGTTCCACCTCAGTCACCCCTCTCGGGTTCTCATGTCCTATGTCTTCTTTATCCACTTGTGATTCCACTTCTGACTTATCCACTTCCACCGCTCTCTCATCTTTGGCTTCTCCTTCGTCATTTTCACCCTCCCCTTTGTATGCTCTCTTCAGTTTATTCACATTTACCAAGTGAGGTATCTCTTTGCCCGTCTTCACTGCTCTCAACCTCACCCTGTTATCCCCCACCACTTCTATTACCCTATGTGGCCCCGTGTATCTACCAGCAAACTTCGATGTATTATTCACCGCGCATTTCGGATCATAGTAATATACCCACTCCCCCTCTATAAAAGATACAGGTCGAGCCCGTCCATCCAATCTACGTCTGAGCTGCTCCTCATACCTAGCAGTATGAGCGTTGGCCGCCTCTTGTAATAACTGTATGCTATGATTTGTTCTAAGAAACCAATCCCTCTCAGATGGCACTTTAGGCAGTGGCCTTTCCTCAGCAAAGGACATAGCCACTGGATCCCTCCCGAACTGTAGTGCATATGGTGAAAACCCCGTCCTCATACTGATATTGGAGCGCACTGTCCACAATGCAATGGGTAACAGTTCTGGCCAGTGTTCATGATCCTCGGTCACATAGCATCCTATCGTATCCTCTAATGATTTATGCAATCTTTCAACCCTGGCATTTCCGGTCGGATTCCTAGAAGACGTAAACCTCTGTTTAGTTGTTAATCTAGCTGTAACCTCACGAAAAACCTGACCCATATATGTAGACCCTCTGTCGCTGCACAGCACTTCCACTTTGCCGTACCTACACACGATCTCCCGTAGAAACACCCCAGCTGCCGTGTGCGCAGTCGTGTCTTTAGTACAGAATGCCTCCGGCCATCCCGTCAGAAGGTCTATGAAGGTCATAATATATTTATAACCTTCTTTGGACCTACGTAGTGGCCCTACAAAATCTGTCTGTATCACTTGCCATGGATAATCCGGCGTATCCCATGACCTTGCCTTGGCCCTAAAGTGAGGTGCTCTTTTTCTCAACGCGCACCTTTCACATAGCCGCACGTACCTAGCTATGTCCACCATCATATTTTTCCAATAAAACCGAGCCTGTACTTTTGTATTCAGCGCCACTGTTCCCACATGTCCTCCGCACATGATATCATCATGCATGAGATAGAGCACTCTATTCACCATAGCCTTAGGCACCACTATTCTTGGGTTTAGGTCAGCTATAGGCCCACCCCTCTTTCTAGCTGGTTTTATATACTTGCATAACAATCCATCCTTCATACCCATGAAATCAGCATTATGTAAAATCCCTCGCGCCTTTTCCTCATCCACTGGCAATTCATCTCCCGCCAAATATCTCATCATCCCCCTGCAGAATCCATCCTTCCACTGCTCCTGAATGAAAGTTTCCCTATCCAATTCTTCCCCTATCAGTTCCATCACGAGTAACTCACATCCCACCTCAGGCTCAAACTCCCCCGACTCCTCGCCAGGTGTATCCTGTCCCACTGCCAACGGCACTCTGGATATAAAATCCGGCAGGTAGTGAGTGGCTCCCGGCTCATACCTAATCTCATAGTCAAAGTCAGTCATTGCTAAACCCCATCTAGTCAACCTTTTGGATGGAGCCTTACTGGCTTGTTGAAGCAAAGGTATTAATGGTTGATGGTCTGTTATTATCGTGATCTTAGCCCCAGTCAGCATATCCTCAAATTTCTTCAATACTCTTATAACAGCTAGGCCTTCTTTCTCTGTTATAGTGTAGTTTCTTTCAGCCTTTGTAAATGTATACCCATAATATGTTACCGGTCTCAGCAATCCATCCCTTTTTATACAGATGGCCGCTCCACACGCGCCATCCGAAGCATCTGTTAAAACATAAAAGTGACCCCCGATCTCTGGATGTACCAATAACGGTGTGCTCGCTAATGCTGCTTGTATTTTCTTGAATGACACCTCACACTCATCTGTCCACTTAAATGGCACCTTGATTTTCAACAAATTATTCAGAGGCATCGACAAAACAGCATAGTTAGGAATAAAACTCCTGTAATAATTACAAAGCCCCAGAAAGGATCGAGTTGTATGTTCATTATACGGTCTACCAAATTCCTGCACCTTTCTGATCACTTTAGATTGCGTCTGCACTCCTTCAGCATTAATAATGTGCCCCAAAAACTTGATTTCCGCTTTGCCCCACTCACACTTTTCTGGCTTGACTGTTAAACCTGCTTTACCTAAAGCTGCCAATACTCTGCCGACATTAGTAATATGGCTCTCCACATCCGGATCAAAGATAATGATATCGTCTAGGTAGGCTAGACAAGTACGTGGTATTAAGCCTCCCAGCGCTAATGACATAATCTTAGTAAATTGCCATGGGCTCTGCTTCATACCAAACGGCATCCTCGTCCATTGCCAAACTCCCGAAGGCGATTCAAATGCTGAATATTGCCTGCTGTCATGATGTAAATCGCACTGATGATACCCACTGAGCAAATCCATGGCTGTAAAGATTATAGGTTTTCTGTATGCCATATACAAAAACATGCTTCTGGCTGTGGGCATAGGATATGTGTCATCCGCCGTAATAAGATTCAACATGCGATAGTCTGTACATAATCTAGCCTTGCCATCCTTCTTCTGCACTACCACCAACGGACTTCTCCATACGCTGTCACTGGGCTCAATAATTCCCAACTTTAACAATTCCCTCACCTGTTCATCAATAATATCCATCTTCTGAGGAGAATACCTGTATGGTCGCGCCATACACGGACCCTTGGACTCATCGACCCTTATCTTCATTGGAGCCAATGAACAATGACCCAACTCCTTCATAGAAAATGCTATAGTGTCCATGTTGACCACCAGCATCTCTCTGAATACCCTCTGCTCCTCCAGCGTCATCATAGTGTCACCCAAATCAAGGCCCCTGATCTTCTCAATTTTATCCAGCCTCTCCTGCTCACTTAAGGTAGAAACACCACATCCACCACCATTGTCCTGAGGATCCTGCCGGTGCTTTGACCCTCTCCTAGCATCTTGACCATTCTCCCGCCGTTCTTCAGTACATCTTGCCAAAATCTCACGAGCCTCATCCTTCCTATCCCTGCCAACACTAGCTGTATCAATTACCTCCAGCAAATTAAGTTCCGGTTCATCCATGTCTTCCGCATATGCTATAACCTCAGTTGTATCCACATACACTTGCCTGTCAGAGAGATTAGCAATTCTCATATACCATTTCTTCCCCACATAGTTCACCGCACCATCCGCAGCTACCACCGCCAAATTAGATGGTCTCAACAAGACCGTTGTTCCAACCCTTTCAGCCGCAACATCCCATCCTTTCACCGTCACCAATCTTTCCTCCCATGGGTCCAATATCGCCGCTACTTCAATTGAGACCGGATCCTCAGTAAATAGACGTACCTTTCCATCTATAGCCATAATCTGTGCCCTTGCGTCAATCAGAAAATTACGTCCCAGCACGATATCATAAGCTAGTGAATCCACCACATTAAAATCATAGTATATGCAAGCACCATCCATAAAACATTGCAGCCGCACCGTCTCATAAACTTGTAATGATGTTTTGTCCCCCAGACGCACCTTCCCCAATTGAGATGGCTGCCTGTCCCAAATTGCTCTCTCACTTATACTACTCACAATTGTCCGTGCTATAAAACAATCAGACGCGCCCGTGTCCACTAAACATCTATATGTATTCTCGTCAATAGTACACTGAACCAACCATGGCGCTTTGTCTTTCGATCCCCTATTTCCCGACCCATCCCCTGATATCAAATTTAATTCTGGGGTAGGAATGAGCCGTTGTGCCCGTTTCCCGGCCTGCGAACATCATTTCCCTGATCTCGCTGGTCTCTGTTCTGCTGAGAGGATGACAGCTGATCCCTGTATTTCTTCAAAAACGTGCACTCCTCTGTAGAATGTGTAGTAGAGTCATGAATTAAGCAATAGATTGCCCCTCCTCCTTTCTGACTCTCTCCTGCATCTCCCATCATCCTAGCATATTCCTGTGCTCTTCTCTGACCTTTATCATCCCCCTGTTGACCCTGCCTGCTTCCTCCTGTGTATCTCTGTCCCTGAAACCTGTTATTGAAATACTGAGATGCGTTATACTGATTTCCACCGCGTCCCCCTTGATAATTCCATCCTCGGCCTCCACCGCCTGTAGCAAACTGCCTATTCTGACCATATGTTCCCGCTCCAGTCCCTCTGCCCGCCTGCGCCTGATACTGCCCTTGTGAGTTACCACCCCTTCCAGCATATTGTCCCTGCTGATTCTCCCGTCCATGTTCCATCTCCCTGAGCCCCCGTCTATATTCCATAGTGCACATCTCCACCACTGCTTTAGTTTGTTCTCTAGCATACTCTTTAGGATCGAATTGATCGTCCCCACATGCTCCATCCCGAGTCCCCTCAGACTCTAGCATGTGTAGCTGCGCCACACCTTTGGAGTTCCTGCCCTTCTCCACATTTTCCCAATAAGACGCCAGTCTGAGAGCCTCTTCAAAAGAATCAGCATTGTGTTTCATTAGGTCCTTATCAATGGGCGGAAGCAAACCTCCCACAAAGACTGACAGTTTGATGACATCAGGAACATCCAACTCATCATATTCCTTTATTTTCAATGCGAAGTCCCAGACCGACTGTCCCTTTTCCTGCTTCAGACAGTGCAAATCCCTATGTTTCTGCCACAGTGGCCTTTTGTCTTCAAAAACCCTCTTCACTATAGCCACTACTTTGTCCAAAGTATCCTTTTCCCCCTCTGGAATACCATCCATCCATTTCGATGCCCCCTTCTTCAAGCCCAATTTTGCATACTCAAGATGTTGATCCGGAGACCATCCAAATAGCTTTTGCATTCCATTCAATTCCTTGAAATACCTCCGATAATCCTCCCCAGGCTCCCCATTGAAGGATGGTAGTTTAACATTCGGACTAGGCGCCATGTCGTCGTCTTCAAAACCAATAATAGGTGCAATATCCTCCTCCACCTGTTTCTCCGCATCCAAATCACCCACTGAGCTCTCTTCACTATCGTTCCCCTGTACACCAGTTCCAACACCTGCAGCTACGGAGCCCTCAGCGGCTTCCTCCCGGGCCTCCCTTTCTATCTGCCGTCTTCTCTTTTCGTCCGCTCTCCGAGCCCACCAATCCTCCCAGTCACCCGAAACATCAGTCTGAAGATGGCTATTTAGAACATCATCTAAATGCCCCTCATCTGTAGTACGACCTGTACTATTGCCTGAGCGGATATTCGCAGTTACCTTCCTCCAATTTACAGTGTCGTTCAAAAATCTCTCCCTTCGTGCTACACGCTCCCGGTCTATCTCCGGCCTCGCGGGCGGCTCCTCCCCATCAATGGCCTGCCGATATCTCAGCTCCTGTTCCAATATGGCCCTCCCCCTCTCTATGCTTTGTCGTACCCTAATATTAGTGTTCTGCAGACCTGTAATAACTTCATCCACCCTTGTTTTATTCACAGACTCTCCCAGACGACTGTCACTTCGATCACCTGTAACAACCGGTGTAGTACAGCTTGTCCAATCCTGTCCAACTCCACCATTCTCATCCTGACCCACCAAGTCTTTATCACTTAACTTTCTCCCATTCTCAACAACCACCAAGAAACCAGACGGTAGCAATCCTGCACTCCCCCTTTGTGAATCACCACAGGCCTCCGACCCCTGTTCCTGTGTCTTCTCACCTACGTCCTCGCTTTGCCCTGGCACTGCCACCACTGTAGACGCCCCGTCTACTGGATCATTCCCCCCATGTGCGTCCCCCTCATCCTCATGACCATCCTTTGTTCCACTCTCATCCACCTGTCCGTCTTCATGTACTGGCTCAATTAACCCCCATGACGTTGCAATTGCTTCAAAATTCAAATCCTCATCACCAATATCCGTCACATCCCCCTCAGATGCGCGTCTAATTCGTCCCTGGTCCGCTGTACCCTCAAACTCAAGGCACCTAGGAGTAGCCTTACAGAAATTAATACTGGAGCTCCTAGCAATGGGCGTCGAAAAATACTTATAATTCACTAATCTGTCTCCTGTCGTCCATCCTTTGCAGAGATTATCAGGCCGTTCCCCTGCATCAGCACTCACTGTGTGCTCCTGAACTGCCGCCTGTTGCCCATCACTAGAAATATCAGCCCTGGTCTCCGACTCTGCCGCAGATGACTGATGCCCGTTCTCCACTCCCAATGCTGAGAATGGTCCAGAGGTATCGTCCACTACCACCGACCCTGCTGGTTCAGAATCAGCCGCAGTAGACAATTGTAGGCCAGACGTCCCCCCAGACTTGGGATCCCTTTGAGACGACGCCCGCTCCTCCTCTGACCGAGCCACGGGGAATCCAATCTCTCTAGACACCTCCTCTCCAGGCAAAAGCACCACTTGCGACCTGGGTCCTAATTGCACATGCACATGTGTGTGATCCGATCTAAGAGTGACACGTGATTGATCAGGTCCCGCTTCACTCACTCCGGATCTTCCACCCTGTCCCTCTGCTACACCACTATGTGCTACTGCTGCATTCCCAGGCAATGTGCGCGCTGCAGGTATGATAGTATAGACTTCCACACCGTCACTACTGTCAGTGTGTGGCGATGCCGCTGAGTCACATCCAGCGTCTGAGCTGTTAGGTATCGGGTACGGCGAGCCGCTCATCAGTACAATGATAAGCCCAACCACTAATTCTCCACCATCTGGGCTGTGTGGGTTGTGTTTATATGTATATCAATGTGGTATAAGTTGTGTAGTTATTATCAGCTCACTCCGCTATTCTCACGTATTTGGGAAGACTAACTCTAGTGGTATGATGTTGGCTCAGCCCATCCTTTTAACCAACACCAAGACGCCGATACAAGTCACCATTTATTGTTCATTGGTTATTCACAGTTACAGCTGATGATGAGTCCACTCATGGTTGTACAGCTTCAACGACATCAGTCTATTCATACAAGCAGTTCATGTTTAACAATCCGATGCTACTGGAGAGGTATAAGTGCCATAGAGATCCTGCTCAATCCGTTCTTACATTGGCTAAGTGTAATACTAAATATTAAACGGCTTCATCCTCGTCTACTCCAGGAGTATGTGTTGCCTCCTCGGCTGCTCCCACCATACTAACTCCTCCCTATCTCTTACCCACCCCTCACACCTTTCAGACGCCGGTGTTTGGCTCACCCGTATTCCCCCCTCCCCCTCTACAGAATCTACCTGACCAGATCTCGACGACTCCCCTCCGTCTACACATTCCACAGCCTACCATAAACTCTATACTACCATAAACCCTATACAGGACTCCCATAGCACTCTCCCATATAGCATATAATAAATACACACATAATGCAGCATACAATAAATACCTACACAAATGTACCCTGTTACACCCGTTCATTATAATTATTGGCTATTGATGACAAAACAAAATGATGTAATCCCAATCGCAGATGATCTGTAGTTGGAAAAGAGTCATTTAATTTTTTTATTATTTCAAGTAATAGTTGTCTTAAATGCTTTTAAGTCAAACAGAAAAATACCTTTATAGTGATATGTTTTTTTTTCAGTGAGATGGAGATGTATGTACATGTATTGTATTTTAGAATATCTTAGAAATATGAAAGACCATATCTCACCATAGTGTTGATGGAATAGTAGCCTTTGTAGCAGTAATACTGGTTTTCATCTGCTACTACACCCTTGGGGCAGGCTATGGGGATGTGCGTCCCATCGATCAGTCCAAAAACACCTGGCTTTCTCTTCTCTCTATAGAAAAGCACGGCTTTGTTGTTCTTTTCCAATGCAGAATCTGGCCACACCACGTATTCCTCCAGTCTATCATGGAAATATTGGGTAATCTCTTGAACAGAGCGACACACAGTGGAAATAGAAACCCCGTGACAATCTCCTATGGTGGAATAGGTTGCACCGGTGGCGAAATAGCGAACAGCTATGCAGAACTGCAAGAAAGAAAAGAAAAGAATATGTCATGATAAAGGAACCTGAAAAGGTTTATGGTTATAATGGGAATTGAAAGCATAAAGACAGACTCGTCATATGAAGGACCTACTTCAAAGTATTTACCTATAGAAGAAGTGTATGTGGGGGGGGACTCTGGGGGGGGACTCAACATTGAAGGGGAGGGGGGGAATGATTTGTGTCTATGATGAAGGTACTCACTCTGATACGGTGGGGGACAGCATGCTTCCCTCTTAGAACTCTCCTCTTGCGGGGGAGGTATGCCACATAGTCCTTTATCAACTCTCTTGTCACACTCTTAGTCAGCCTGTACCGCTGCTGGAACTTTTTATCTGTGTAGTAAGACAGGGGGTCACGTCTGCGGTAAAATTCCCTCTTCACACCTAAGATGTAGTATCTGCCCATGTTGACAGCCTTTCGAAAATGGCGCCGCAGAGGGGTCAGGGGTCAAGGTCATGAACTTTAACTTCAATGAGGAGGGGTAAAAATAAACGCGGACCTAAAACTATGGTAAAAATACCCCAAAAAGGGTCCGTGTTCGAACACCTACTGGTCACCTACCCCTCCGCGTTCAAGGGAATAAAACCGGACTTAAAGTGGAGAGTGAGAGGGTCCGTTTTCTGAGCTGAAACGGTTAAAAGTCCGCGTTTGAAGACGGAGGTCCGCGTTTGAACGCGGACCTCCGGGTTCATTTTATTTTTTGTAATAAAAGACGAACAGAAACGGGAAAATTAAACGCGGACTCCGCATTTAATATACAGACCATATAATAAACGCGGTGAAATGGCCTCCAAGAGATAACTCTGAGTTTAGCTCTACACCAAGATATGAGTAGTGATTTACTTCAGTCAGTACCTTCCCATTGATAGTTAAGGCAAGGTTGGGTAAATCTCCCCTGGTTTGGTATGAGGTACACCACATAGTTTGTGTTTTATCTTCATTAATTGTCATACTATTGCTGTCACACCATTGCCCAACGTTATTCAGATCAACTTGCATGTTTTGTACTGCTAGTCTGGGGTTTGGATGTACTGAGTATAAAACTATGTCATCAGCATACATGACAGTCGTACAGAACAGCTTCACTACACCACCACCAGCATCTACACAGTTATGCCGAGCAAACTGAAAACGAAAGCTAAAAGGGTACTGTCAATGAACCGTTACAATCGA
Organism: Acholoe squamosa; assembly: GCA_949317995.1. Lineage (NCBI taxonomy): Eukaryota > Metazoa > Annelida > Polychaeta > Phyllodocida > Polynoidae > Acholoe > Acholoe squamosa. The sequence goes on along the minus strand of OX439035.1, from coordinate 53,515,832 downwards.
TGTTGTAATGAACACTGAATCCAGAGAAGTTCTTTGATCCTTGTTTATTGCATGATGACAGAGTGTACATATAGGTGGTAACAATGATACACTCGCCAGCATGCAGGCTCTGCCCCTAAGCTCGTAGCTCAACCTATCGTAGGTCCTAGATACTAGGGAGGTTGTGCTTGGGATAATGTAAGTAGGAAAGATGATTGCTGGGGGCTGCTCGCTGGTCTTATATACCTAGGTGAGCAGCTCACAGGGTGATGAAATGTACTGGTAGGAGCAGGTCAGATCTGGTCAGGTCTGGTCAGATCTGACGCGTCGCCATACCTGGTAATGATTCTATTTATAAGTGGACCAATCAGGATGAAGGGAGATCGTGGAATTTCCCTGCATCCTAGAAATGCGCCCACAGGTATGTCGGTATGTTGTGATACTCCCAGTGAGTCAGTGCCCAGAAATAGGATGGGTCCGGCTCTCACAACATCCTGGTATGGGTGATGTAAGAGCAGCTCACTGTACACACGGGGGGGGGGGGGGAATGAGCTGTGAGCTTGTGAGCAGGTCCTGAGCGTGTGTGGCGAAGAATTTGATAAATGTGTAAAATAATGAATAATACCCAGAATGGTCCATTGACAGTACCACCCATTAAACTACAGCTCTCTTCTACAGAGGTCTTCTCTCCGCACCTTGTTATAATATAACAGTGGATGATTACCACACCAAGGGAGCAACACCACTATCTTACTCACCACTCACCCGGGATAAAACTGCAGAGGTGAAAAGCTTAATGCACGACTTGCACAGTGAATGGGACAGTGGGGAAAATGCCAAGTCTGATTTTGACATACGCGAGTTTCTTAATCCCGCAATGCCTGCAGACTACTACAAGGACCTTGAAGCCCCCACAGACATCATCAACCTAACTGGAGTTACAGCAACTCCCCGGCTGCGGGCACCGTCACCACCACTACCACCACCATCACCTGGCGAAAATGAGAGCATCAAATTAACTTCCAAGAAATGGCCTGTGGAAAAAGTGAGCAGGCAAAATATTACTCCCCCTCCTAACCAAATTTTCTACTCCGAAGGTGACAAGAACACATGCATAGAGGTGTACAAAAAGCCCAACTTGAAAGGTCTGGCCATTCGCTCCTACATAGATAGACCCTTTGAAAGGTGTGTTAACCTTTCACCTTCCTAGGTCAGACAGCTCATCAGCAAATGTCCAACTCTCCTAAAGCACTACCAAGATATTTTACTCCAAGCCTACAAGGGAGCGCCAGCTGTTTCTAACCTCGTAGAGGATTTGGACATCTCCACTGATGCACCTTCTTCATGTCCTGTTTCGGTTCTGGAAAACCTTTACATGGGTGCAGGTAAAATCCACATTGGCACTCAGTCCTACATAAATGAAAGTAACCTTTCTGTGTCTTGTGCCATGCGCCTTCCCACCTACCCCTCACACTGTGGCCACACCGTTACGCCTCAAGTGCTGGAAACTCTTCAAACATGTGTGGGACCACTTCTGGAACAAGACTATAAGAGTTTCTACCAGTGAAAAAAAAGGTCAGTGGTCAACAGCTTTTTTTTTTTTTAATCTGGTCAACAGCTCCTCTCATGTCAAAATTAAATGTGTTTCATAACATTGTAGCGTCGTATATGTACCAGTTCAACAACTGATGCTCATGTGTTACAATCATCAAAGTGTTTTAGTGTATCATCTTAATGCATTGAAACTATAGTGTAGCATGTGCGATGAAAAAAATAACAAAATTTACTTTTTGCACCTGAAAAATTAGAAAAAAGACTCTTCTTACAAGGAAACTTATGATGCCAACTTTTAAAATCTATAGCTGGTTTAGAAAACAATACAAAAGCGTTTAAAATGTCAGATTTACCACTTCAAAAAGTAATTCAAAAGTTAAGCTAGTCATTCTTGTGTATAAGCATTTGTAAAAACATTTTTAGTAAAAATTAAGGTTAAGGTTGTGTTCTATCATGTATCCTGTGTGGGAAAAAAGTAAAAAAAACGTAAAAAAGTGAAAAAGTAAACAAGTAAAAAAAGTAAAAGTAAAAATTGCATAGTTTAAAGTTGTATTCTGTCATGTGTATACTGTGTGAAAGGTTGTGTTCTAACATGTATCCTGTGTGAAAAAAAGTTAAAAAAAAAAGTAAAAAGTAAAAATTACATAGTTTAAGGTTGTATACTGTGTGAAAAAATGATTGTGTTCTATAATGTTTCCTGTGTAAAAAAATGTGTAAAAAAAGCAAAAAATTACATAGTTTAAGGTTGTATTCTGTCATGTTTATACTGTGTATAAAAAAAGTAACCAAAAAAGGAAAAGTAATTGTGTAAAATAGTTAAATTTTACTGAAAGATGATGTTAAGGTTGTATACTATCACACATCCTGTGTGAAATTCTGTCATGTGTATACATACTGTGTGTGAAAAGAAAATGGAATAAACAATCCCCCAAAAAATAGGCACGAGAAACAAAAAAGGAAAGTGATTGTGTAAAACAGTTCAGTTTTCTTTTCTTTGTGTTATCTTCACCAGACAAGGTTTTTTCCCCTTATCTGGTCTTTGGTAGTGTTTTAGCTAAGCAGGCACCATGATGTGTCTAACCCTCCTTTTGAATTTTATATGCAGCCTCATTTACAGTCGAGTACAACATACGGTAAACCTTCTGCAATTACTCCAGGCAATAATATAAGTAGTGTGTTATGTGGATGTGAAGAAAACCTTTTCTGGGAAGCAATTCCTGTAGACAGCATTCAATATTTTCGAGGAGCTGAACCAGACACTGTTGACCACTGTTTGAATAGCGTTAATATGTACAAGTTCTTTAATGTGGCTTTTTGGAATGTTTTTGCCATTTGCATTGACTACTGTAAACATAACAATGTTACACTACAGACAAATGATTGGTGTATTGGAGTATACCAATTACACACTAATGAGTCATGTCCAAGACATTATACCAGGTACACACTAGGCAGCATGCGAAAAATTGCAGCATACCTTAAAAAACTAAAAATTTACCCCAAAGTGGGTGTCTCATGCCATTGTAAAAGTAATCTAAACATTGGCAAAATATGTGAAACCATATGTTTCACCTGTCTACAATGCACCTTGGAACTTTCAGCTTTAAACTTGGTTGGGGTAAAAAGTCATTTTTCATTCGAACTAAATTTCAAAGGAAGGCTACCTTTCAAGGCTTTTAGCTTCAGTGAAAAACAACTCCGTCTACTTTCTGGCTCAGGCATTGTTTGAACCTGCTATTGCAAACATAGCTAGAATCAGTAGCACATGTTATCTTAATACCTGGAATGAAAGCTTAAAGTCAATGTATTGGACAAAAGCTCAATTACTGACCGCAAAGACCTCTTTCTGTCGCATATGTACAAAACCTTCTAATGGTTAATAAAAAAAAAAGAAATACAAGTGAAAAAACCTGCGTTGTGTTGTGTTGTGTTAATTACACATTTCATTACTTGTTGTAACTATTAAATTGCATCGAACAAAAGCATTGAAATCATGCAATGAACATCGATATGGGGGAAAAAATAAGTTCATATCCCAGATAGTAAAACATGTCTCCCCTAAAATTCCATGGGTGTTACACAAATGTCAACAACCAATCAAAGCTTAAGAAATTAGATCATGTATAAAGTATACAAGCAATCAGTGCTAAAAAAAACTAGGTTATACTTTCCCCTACCCCTAAAAGTTAGATGGATATTACACATCACTTCCTAACCACAAGGGGGCTCCACTAAACCCAGCTATAAGTAGTTCCAATAATATCCACTAGGTCTCAAGGCTTAAAGGCGTTGTTGTATCCCAGAAGTTGGCGTATCCCAGAAGTTGGCTGCGCAAGTGCAATGCCTGTTTAAGCCTATTATCGCTCATGGGCCAAAACATCAATAATATCCACTAGGTGTACCAGCTGTAAGCAGTTCCAATAATATCCACTAGGTGTCAGGTGATTACGTCATGGCATTTGTTTATTTCTTTGCTACGGTCCATGTGACGTTGCCATGACAACAACACATTTTGTTAGTTTTTTTGCTGTTGCTATGGCAACCATCTCTCAGCCAATCAGAGCTTGAGTTTGTTTGTTTGTTTATTTTTATGTCTGGGGGCCATCAAGGAACTCAGACATATAATCCTTTCTTTTCTTTTTGGACAGGTATTTATATGCTGCTTGCCCAACACAGCAGTGACTGAATCTATGAATGACCGAATCTATGAGATGAATGACCGAATCTATGAGGAGGGGTGAGGGGCAAAACAGCTACCGGGGCTTCATTACCCTACTCTTTTTGAAGGATAGCAAGTGTTCTTTTATTTGCCTGGTCCCATAGGCAGGGCCAGACAAACCATGGCCTTTGATCACTCAGACGTGGTTCACTGGGAGGGAATCCCATGGCAAATGACAAGCATGTGGGCCCGGGCCCATGCATATGGACACCAGCTGCCCACATGCTCAGCCCAAGCCACAAGAAACCCCGAGTTTGTCGCCTTTTACGGATCTGGTATGCCCACTGGTAGAAAGGAAGGAGAATTCCTCCTTCATGGACTCCCAAAGGAGTTATTCTGCTCATCAATGCCCTCACATGAAGGTCCCAACTCCACAGGGGGACAGAGCTCGAGTAACTAGGTCATGACCTCACTGCTGGCTTCTGATTGGTCGAGAGGAAATGTACTAGAAAAATGTGTTAAAACCCTTATTTGGGGCTGTGTACAAATGACGTCATGCAGGAGGGGGGAGGGGGGGGTTCCACTTGCCATGACCAAGCATGACAAGGGGGGGAGGGGGGGTCATGGGCTGCATGACATCATGTCATCAAGAAATCACAATATGCTTTGGTTTTGGCAAGAACAAAAACTTTTGTTAATAGATTTGTAAAGGTAGGGAAGTTTAATGCATTCATCTGACTTAAATTTATTACCTAGCATAGGCCCTACATGCATGCATTCCTCAGACATCTCACTCAATGAGTGTCACTGCCATCAATGTCAGTGTAAAATCAAGGTGATGTCCAGGCCACTATATAAGGGGGCACTACTACTCTATCCTACCTATACCAATTTAACCCTTTTTGAAAAGGGCCACTGCTGCGCTCAGGATCTAAAATGATGCATCTAAAATACCCCTGAACTGCTGCTGTTGCCTCAGGGCAGCATCCATAGTAATCCACAGGGTTCTTTTTGAAAAGGTGTGATATTGCCCCCCCCCCTCCTTGAGGTGTCAAAATTATTTTGCTCCTCCCCCAATCCACCCCTTCCGGAGTCCCACTGTTGATAAATAATGAACACTCCCCTGGAGCTCTCCACCACCCTGTTGCTATTTTCACTGAGGGGATGCTTAGGGAGATGTAAAGGGGACCTCCCTCCAAAATTACTCTCCACATCTTTGTCTGAATGGAACTCTATCGGACTCACCTTATTTGCAGATTCTACAGTAAAATGCTGAGGTGACTCAATTGCTTTGTAAGATCACAAATTAGAACTATGATTGCAATCGATGGTCCCCTGAGAATTAGTGATGCTTTCTGAGGTTTTTTTTTCTATTAGGCCACTCACTAAATTCAGAGTGTTCTGCCTGAAACCTATTTCTAGTACACTTGTATATGGTTCAAGTTACAGATTAAATCAATGCATTCAATATATCAATACATTCAAGCTCTTGAACTATATGATCCTTAATAATAACTGTTTTTTCTCTTCGCTGACAAGTGTACAACTTTCACTGTAAAGAAGGCAGACTATTAACTGTATTGGACTACTGATCTAGACAGTTTTAAGCCCTTTAGTGACAGGAAATATGTGCGTATGATCACTAACATAGTACTCCATGTATAACTATAAGGCATGGAAATGGTACATCCTGCATATAGGGACCCATACATTATATAAGCTGACAGTGTTTGGCATGTTTCTCTGTTCATTTGTTGATCAGTGCTAGTTCTTTTTTCACTTTGCATGTATGTTATCCTTTATTGCCAATTCACACCCACTATATGTCCCTTTGAACCATTTTAATTTGTTTATAGCCTATAGACCTTCACTATTCATGCACCTTGGGGGGGGGTGTATCTCTCTGCATGATGTCATGCTAAGGGGGGGGTCAAGTGTTGTATGACGATTGATTGATTGATTTGTGTTTTACAGCACTTTAGCGGCACTAAGTGGCTATCCCGTGCTTCACAGGTTGATAATTTAACAGAGGAATGTGTCAGTGCCCGCGCATATGTGCACCACACACATCCTGAGAGGATAGGAAAGAGGAGATATAGACCCTTTTAAGTGGGCTAGGGAAGCCCGGTTGTATGACGAAACATGACAAGGGGGGGGAGGGGGGTCAAAAATGGTCCAAAAATGCATGATGTCATTTGTACAAAGCCCCTTCTATTGTGAAAGGTCTAAACATCTCATAGCAAAATGCATTTCAAATCTGAAAGATATTAAAAATTTGCATCACACACTTGATGCACTATTTTCTATTCTCAATATTAGAAAAGAAAATAGCAAAAGGTTACTTTTTCTAGTACATTGCGGCTGCCTATGTAATTTGACCCTTTGCCAGGTCCCTACCAAACAGTGTTCTGATTCCGAGAATGCAACAGTGAGAAAATAATTAGTGCCTTGCTATCTCTAGTAGCTACTTTGTGTGGCCTTTGTGTGTCCTCAGATCAGAAGCCAACGTAACAAGTCGTATCCTAATCATTGGACATTTGGGGTACCAGCGAAAGCCCTCTTTATTGTGTTCGGTTGCAAACCGTAGTCACGGAAGAGTGCGCCATAAGTGGTAAATTTCTTCCTTTTTGTTCCCTTTTAGATCTGCCCTGGTCAAAAAGCACTAAAAGTTCCTTTTCAACTTACGATAACCTATAACCTTTCTGATTATCTGGACAATTTCAAAGATTCTCACCTAGTATATTACACAATTCCAGACGCCGAACGCGCTCTCAAATTTGTTTGAGTCTGGATGAGTCTCTCGATGAGGCCTGGAGGGGATTAAACTTAAAGAAAGATTTGGAAGCCGTCCTAGGCGCAGAGAGCTTATGTGGAAATTGTCGGAGAGCGAATTAAAGCGTCCGTGGACGAACTCAATGCAAAAGAAGTAGGAATTGTGAGTAAACCTCATTATTATTGGAACCTGATGTTTTGAGTGGCACTGGCACTCATGTCACGGTCACACTGGTCCTGGCACTGACACTAAAGTGACAGTCACAGAGACAACACACAAGCAGGCAGATCTCCCGGCCTAATGGAAATTAAGATACTGAGTTAGAGCTAAACCGCTGTGTCTATGTTGTGCAGGAGGGTTTGAGGAATTCAAGTCTTTTGGAATCGTGTTGATATCTCATTTCATTCTCACAGAATTGTAGAATTAGTATAGAGTCTATAGAAATCTGACATTTTTGTCCCAAGTATTCAGGCAATTTTTTGTGACCTTCTGGATTCCAATTAGCTATAATAAAAGAAGAAATAAAATGTAGGTAAGTTAGTAAAATGTCAATTCCATTGGAATGAATCACAATATCAGTACGAATTAAAAAGCTATCTGACCCAGATGTTGACATGAACAAAATTTTACCTTGACCTAATTTCCCATGACCTATATATCTGACCTACATTAGCTCATGACCTAGATTCTGATGTGATCAAATATATAGGAACAGAGGCTGTAAAATATGAAGAAGTAGACATTCTGTTAACCTAATCACTGGTATTTGACCCTAACAAAGGTATTTGACCCTAATATTAACCTCTAATGGGTTTCCTATTGACCTAGTTTCTGGCTGACCTATATATTCGACCGACATAAGCTCATGACCTAGATTTCTTGACAAACTGCATCAAATTATTTTTTCCTGTGTGGTAGCAAGTTCACATGGTTGGGAAATTGTTAAGAAATCAGTTAATTGCTTCCAAAATAGAGGAGCCTGTAAAACAAGTTTATTTTAGCAGGTATTGTAAGTGTCACACCTGTATGATATACATGGGTCACGCAGTGACGTTTTTAAAACTGCCAAATCACCACTGCGCACCTTTTACACAGGAAAATGTGATTTTGGAATTTATTTTGCAGTCCCCAGCTGTACTATTCAGTCCACATGCACAAACTATACCTTATATGAAATGCTATGAAACATACTATTACTTTCTTTTAGTTTCATTCTACTTTTTCATGTTGACCAACTTGATTTAGATGACCTTTTTAGTCATCCACTTCAGAAATCTACAAAAATGTTTAGAAATGGCCCATTTTCCCCGGGAAAGTTTCATATAGGTAAAATGAACCATGCTATACCAAAATAACTTCTTACATGTGTTCATTTAATCTTTGTTCTGTAAAAATATGCCAAATTCAGTGCAGTTTGATTTCCAGTGCAGCAATATGTTGGGTCACAAAAAATGCATCACAAATGATGGACACTGCCAGGGGAGTGGTGCAGGCAGTGTTTGACGTACCTAATATAGATACAGTTATCATACATTACACATATCTCTGTTCAAGTGTTGGACAGGCCAAAATACCTGCCTGCTTACAGGCAGGATCCAAAGGTGTCTACACTATTCTTGGTTGGTTAGCCCTATGTTTATAAAGGAGGCTACCACCAGGTAGCACCCCCAGCATGTTGACAATGGAGGCCATTGAGGTAGTGATATATCTAAGCTCAAGATAAACATGTCAGATTTATTGGATATATCTCATGCTTCAGTCATTATAAGCTGATGTACATGAAAACTACATGTTTGTGAATAGGAGGGACAATTTCCAGGAACTGACAGTGCAGTACTTAGTTCAGACTAGCCATGTGTTTGTGTCACTATAGACTTGTATACATCTAGTGTTGGAGCGTTGGAGTTGCTGCAGCCAGGGGCAGGGTCAGGGCCAGGGCAGGGGCAATAGAGCATCCACTACAGTCTACACTGTGCTTTTAATAAGTCTACAGACTACACGGTACCCTGGCACGGTAGTACTCAGGTAGCACAAGACATTGTCATTGGATTGGCGAAACGATCAGATGGGCCGACGTTGGCCCAACGATCAGGTTTATATACTATAGGCTACCCATCCTGCCAATGTAGGCCGGACGTGTGCACACCAAATGCCAACATAGGCCCAACATTGGCTTTTGGTCATTCAGCAACGGCAAATGGTCTGCCACTTTTGTCGATGTTCTTTTAACAATGGGCCAATGTCAATGTCTGCATTTGGTCAGCAAAATGCCAATGGTCTGGCCTTTGTTGTCTCAATTGGCCCAACAATCTTTTGTGCGCTACCCGGGAAGTGGCCAAATCTCAGTCATTTCTTGTAGTTTGATGCAGACCACAATCAGGTTTCATGCACTTTTCCCTATTAATATTGTTTACTGTACTTCTCTGGCCTCTCACAAATTACCTGTACCTGTATAGGTCTCAGTCCTATAAATTTGCCTTTCTTAAAGCTTTTGTACAGGTATTCTATCGTACTGTCTCACCTGACCAGCAAGGACTCATGCACTGTTAAGCTAAACAGCTCTCTGACTGTTGTATGTTGGCGTACGCAAGGTGAAAGGCAGTACCCTTATGTCCTATCATAAGGGTAGCATGTAACATATCAAAAGAAAGGTGGATCAATGGAGAACTAAATCCCCTCGTATAAGACGCGCCTTATATGCGGGAGATTATGATAGATCATGTACATAACCATAGGCCTACACCCAACACAACGCAGAACCGACTCGCATAATAGGCCGGATACCGGTATAGGGCTATGGAGCCTAGGCACTGGAGGCCACCATCCTGGCTTCAGGGCGTTGCAGGGTGGTTTGGTCCCCAGGTCTAGAGCAGTGTATGTTGGCTACATCTCTTAGGCCACTTCATAATTACTTAGATTACGGGATTCTTTAACTCGAATTTTACTAGTGAGACAAGAAAAGGACCCGTCTTCACCTCAGCACTACCTTGATTCAGATGGCATGGTTGCCAACTGCCCTCCTCCAGTAACTAAAAAAAAAAAAAAAAAAAAAAATTGAACTCGAATTTTGGACACCCAGAGGTAAAGAATAAAAGATTTCATCCAGACTCCTAGTTGGCTACAGATATACTGTATTTGAAGTAATAAGCGCCAAGGGCGAATAAACATAGTATTTGAGGTAATTTGGTATTTATTGCCAAAATGCTACCTATTGACCTGCGGAGAATATATATGCAGTTGACACTATGCCACCGGTTGGTATATACAGGCCAGGTATTAATGATCCCATCACTGGGTACTAGGGGAACGGGTGCCCCTAAGATCCTACAGACTGCACAGAAATCTGTGGCCTTGATTAGGGACCCCATATATCAAGCCTTCTCGCAGTGGAACTCTCTATGCCCCACTGTGAGATGGCTGGTCGACAAAGAAAGATTTAAAAAAGAAAGCAAGAGAAGGCTTGTGAAATACTTTGTAAATGAATGGAGGGCGGATAGGCCACAGCTACTATTTGAAGGGGTGAGTGTACTGGCATAAATGTAAATGCACCATGAAATATGTATAAAAGTAAAAGTGTAAGTGTGAATATTAGATCATGACAAAGTGATTACCAGTTGATCCTGGCTGTGTTCCAGGGAGTGTAGGTGGATTGGTAAAGATACAGTGATTGTTGTCAGATCTTGGCTGTAGCTCCCAAAATAGGTTGTCTTTGTATTGTCCATGTGTCTACTGTTTTTCCGTCCATGTTCTTGTTACATTGATTATGACATAATGTGATGTTATGTTTTCTGGTCAGATAGCGCCTATAAGGTTACACATGTCATGGAGGAGGAGATAAGGGTGTTAATTAAGAACAGACATGTATATCGATATTCAACCAGTGAGAGGTTCCTCCAGCCTACTCCTAGAAGGACAATACATGAGAAGCGCCGAGATGGCGAGATGTACGTTTTTCTAGCAAATAAAAATGATTTGAACTTGAAATTGACTTGAATTTAACTTGTTCTGTTTTCTTAAGATGAGTCCGGCATTTGGAGAAACAGTGCCTCGTAAAAGTCAACGGCAGGAAAATGTGCCATCACACATATTTACACCTCGGTCATACCAGGTTTGTCAACTTTGTACTACTGTCTTCATTTTGTACTACTGTTTAGAAACACTAAAATAGTCAAAGTCTGTTTATGGCTTATAGTAATTTACAGTGCACATACAGCAGTACTTGAAATATTACAGCTCCAAACTTAAACTACCCAGTGTTGGTTGCCGAAATGACACCGGCAAAAGCCGTCATAGAATCTAAATGACCGGTGAAGAGCCTTACAACACAGGCCGGAGTAGCCTGGCATGATCTCAGCTTTCTAATGGTGAAAGAACTTTTCAAATTGGTCAATAAGAAGCAAAGATATGTATAAAAACAATTACAATGAATTCCATACTAGTGCCTTAAAATGTCAAGTCATTTGGCCTGCTTTGAGAAAAGGTTTTCGGCAAAACTGACTACCTGTGATGGTTTACCGGTACCCATACAAGCAGAACCTTTCCTTTTCAAAGGATAAGAAAATGTGGTAGGCATGCACATGATATACCACTTTAGTACATATACCTGAATAACACATGTCATGAAAAAGCTGATTCCCTAAAACCCTGCTGTATCACACAGGTGGAAATCCTGGATACGGCCATTCGGCGCAACACCATCGTATGTTTGGGATCAAGCACTGGCAAAGCCTTCATTTCTACCATGCTCATTAAAGGACTGGCACACCAGGTCAGACCTAGTTACAAACAAGGGGGCAGGCGGACAATCTTCCTTGCCAATACACGTGAGTACTTTAATATACATCCTGACGAATTGAGTGGACAGTCTAGTAATAAACCCTGTAAGCGCCGCAATTTAATGGAATATATGCCCCTAAGTTGTCGTGATATTTGAGCGCAGACCTAGCAAGCCTACTGGCCAGGCCTGGTTTGATATCAACCTCACAGGGTGAGTATATGATACATTCTTGCTCACCAAATAAATAGGAAGTGAATTCCTCTAATTGCACATAAGGTTAAAATCATGTGTAGGGCTGCTTTCTATAAACAAAAAGAGCATGAAATCGTGGATAGTCGTTTGATATGTCTTGACTTTTTCTCTCCCATGTGCAGGTGAAGATGTGGAATACCAGGCAGGTGTAATAGCCAGGGAGACCCATCTAAGTGTAGGTCGTTATGCAACATGCAGAGGGGTTACCAAATGGACTAAAGACAGGTAAGAATATATCACATCTGTTTTCCATTTTCCATATTAACTGTAGGACATATTTTTCCATATGTTCAGTGGTATAGATGCGCATAATATTCTTAGGATGATGGGTAACGACAGTGTTCAAATTATCTGAAACAAAATTGAAGGAAAGATATATTAACCAGTTTTATAATTTGCAGGTGGGACCGCATCCTGAATAAACACCAAGTCTTAGCCATCACACCAAATGTGCTGCTCAAGATGTTCAGTAGGGACTTACTCACCTTCAGCGACATTAACCTTATCATCTTTGATGAGTGTGAACTGGCAGTAAAGGATGAACATCCATATTCCTCAATTATGAAAGCATACCTTGAGTTCCAGACTGGTGAGCTGCCCCGTATACTCGGGCTCACAGCAACTGTGCTTAGTGATGGAGTGTCTACACCGGATGAATTAGAGAAGAAAATCAAGCGCCTGGAGACCACACTGAACAGCACAGCTGGAACCTCCACCGACATGATTGTTGCAGATCTGTACGGTGCCAAGCCGAAAGAGCTGGTAGTGCAGTGTGAGGGCTATGTTGATAAAACCGGCATGGTAGCCCGGATAGAGGAGATCATTAATGCAGCACTGAGCTTCCTCGAAAACTGTAACATGACATGGGATGAAACTGAAAACCAAGAAGACCCCAAGATTATTCCACGTATTGTGTATGCCGAGTGCCTCAGCATCCTTCACCTGCTCGGACCTTGGTGTGCTGGCCGGGTGGCACAGACCTTCTGTAAACAGGTCAGTGTTGCATGCCTTTCAAAAACATAGACTGGCAATCTTATGGCACGATAATGGGTTCTTAAAAATGTGGGAAAGTCCTCATGTGTTTATCTGACCATTTTCCTTGAGGCTTCTGATTAAAAATTGAATTGATCTTCAGCTTCTTTCGAGATAGATTTAAAAATATTTTTTGGACGAAATGGTGTTCCCGGCTAAAAGTTTAATACATAGGGGAAAACGGCAGGAAAGACTGTGCACTCCACATCAGTACTTCATTTGATATGATAATCCATTGTATCACAAATTAGAATGGCCTAAGCTAGATGTAACATAGATTCGCTGTGCATGTCCCTCTTATGCCCTACAAAAGGACCCAGTGGCAGATTAGGAAAAGACAGGGGCATACAGCCATCCCTCCTGTAGTAAAAGGGAGAGAGCACAACCCCCAATTCTTTGGACTTAAATGTGAGCTAGAATAGGGAAATATTGCTTTGAAAAGGAAAAAGAGTGGACGTCCCAGCCTAAATGTGCCAGTGGGACTGCACTCAAATGGCCCATTACAGTACAACGCCTTATGTTGTGCCAGGTTGTTATAATTTATATTCATGGTTGATTTAGATACATGAGGTCCAAAGTGCGATTAATTTTCGTCCTCTATAGATAAATATGTCCCCTAAATAAAATGGTAAAGGTGAACGATGATTAGTTTGAGCCGACCGTTTCTTCATGAGCGTTTCCTGTCCATTCCGCACGAGGCTGTTAGGCCGAATGCATTTATGTCAAGGTGTTTGAGTTGAAAATCAATCGATATTTGATCAATGAAGATTGAAATTAAACCATTATTCACCTACCACCAATGCACAATGCTAACCGCTGCCATCTTGGATGTTTACGTTTCAGGGCTTCCCTAGCCCACTTAAAAGGGTCTATTTCTCCTCTTTCCTATCCCCTCGCGATGTGTGTGGTGCACATATGCGCGGGCACTGACACATTCCCCTCTGAAATTGTGTAATGTAGTTCTCGCCATGAATATGACCTTAGCTGTCGAAAAGGCGTTAAACATCTACATGTATTACTCACTCTCACTCGTTTACTTTTCAAAAAGATTGCGCATGCGCAGTGGGTCTATGACGTCATTGTGCGGATTTTGCCCTGGTTATTCAACGCAGGGGTGCAATACAGAAGCTTAGTGCGTTATCTATGGGGCATCAATATTCAACTTGACATAATAAGTTAAAGTGTATGTTTGATATTGACAGCTATACAAGATGGAAGATGTAGAGGTGGGTAAGACACACAAACTGATGATGCAGATGACGCATACCACTCTCCAGATGATACACACCATGGTCGACTATGAGTACGAGAACACTGTCCAGTGCCTAGAAGACTTCCTCCAGTACATGAGCCCCAAGGTATACTCATATATGAAAAATAATAAGATTCAATATGCAGATTTTAGACTTAAAAGCAACTCAAAGTTTCTTGTATATTGTATGTAGCTATGTCGATTTGTGAAAGTACTCACCTTGCTAAACTCACTTGTGTCTAATTCACAACAACAGGTGTTGAAACTATTAGAGATTCTCACAAAGTACAAACCAGACGACAATTTCATGATCATTGGCGGGAATGACTCCCCAGACATGGACTTTGCTGGGGATGCATCAGACGATTCGTTTTCATCGGATGAGGAAGATGATGGTGGTGGAGGAGCTGTGGGAGGTGGAGGGCCTGTTGTACGGCGTACAAAGAACCATACCAAAGAGTCCAAACCTCAGGTAACACATGACTCAGATAATTTCATAATTTTGAATAATAAATTCCATGTGTTTGTGCCTATTCCCGGATCATGTTTCTTTTGTGGTATATTCTAATTTGTCAAAATATGTTCCCTAGTAAATAATGTAATTGGTGGTAGTGGAGTGGGATTTCTTAGTTAATCATCGTATTGATCAACATAACCTCAGAAGTTTGGATATACTTGTAATTACTTGGCAGTAAGTTTTCAACCTCAACTCAGCACCTATAATAATGTGATTGAATCAATGCCTTTTTACCCAGGTGCACTATGTAGCCATGAAGAGAACGGTGACGGGTGAGAATGGAGCAGCCCTAGAGAAGCCGGTCGATGACAGCCTATGTGGTATCATCTTTGTGGAGAGGCGCCATACTGCTTTTGCACTGAACAAACTTATCCAAGAAATGTGTAACTGGAACCCAGACCTGTACTTCATACAGAGCTGTCATATTACTGGTGAGTGTTAACCACCAGTTGTAAACTAAAAGTAACTAACTTGCCTTGCCTCTGTCGTTAATTTATGCTTTATATATTGAATAGAAGAAAATAGGTTTTGCCATCCATTTGTTTTCTGATTCACACTTAATTCTATAAAATGGCTGCTCTTGTGGTCACCTAAATTTGATGGTGTGTACTGCCTTCAAATCTCATTTTCCCTTGATATGACAATGCCACAGACCATTGTGATGTGATCTTTGTCTGCGGCTGTATCTTATGATCTTAGATAAACGAGGCCATCTTTCACTAATGATGGCTATAATTCACAGCAGCAATTTACAGCCTAGTTCATCTCATTTGAGAGGTCAAGTAAATTTGAACTAATAAAACCTTTTGGTCAGGTATATTGATTGAAACATGGTCCGGTGTCGTTTCAGCAAAGATGCCACATTTCCTGGTTTGACAGGAATTCCTGGTTTTTGTGTAGAGGTTTCTGTATTGAATCTGGTCATATTAATTTCCTGGGAAAAGAGCTCCATAATCTTAGGTTTCCCTGTTTTTTTTCAGTCAGCAAGTGGCAACTCTGATATGTCTGCCTATAGTCCATTAATTATGTGGTTATTCTTTAATCCTGCATCAAGGTAAGAGTAACCATAAGCCACGTGCTGGCGTGCGGGAGGCGGAAGTCGTACATCGGAAGCAGGAAGAGGTGCTCCGACAGTTCCGTAAAATGGAAGTAAACCTGCTTGTGTCCACTAACCTTCTTGAAGAAGGTGTCGATGTGCCACGCTGTAACCTTGTCTTCCGCTTTGATGCACCCACAGACTATCGTTCTTATGTTCAATCAAAGGTTAGTTTTGATGTTGGGGTGATCCCATAAGCTGCATTTTTATTTGGATTCTGGTACTACGAGAGAAGTAATGGTAATACTCAAGTGTTGACTGCTGACTGCCTTTGTATTCCAATACTTAGCTAATTTATCATTCTGTAGTGGGCTCATACTAATGTGATAATGTCATGGATGTCAATAGAAGCTTCTTATAATCTATAAACTATATTTTGATTCAGGGTCGAGCACGGGCTGCGCGGTCAACATTCTACATGCTGGTGGACGAACCCAACATTGACACCTTCACAAAGAATCTTGACATCTTCAAAGGCATTGAAAATGTAAGCAATATTTATGCCTTTTTTTCAGTATGTATTAATAGAAAACAAACATTTTCATATATAAGAAATGGTACGCTGATTTACTCATCTGTGAAGCTGCCATAGCATTACTTTTAACCTTGTGTTCATGTCAACTAAATTACCTTCTCTTATATCTCATTAGCTTGAATACATGTATTTAACTATTAGCTTTATGATTTATTTATTTGATGTTTCCATGTTGAGGACTGACCATTGGTTTTCAGATCCTACTCGGTCGATGTCAGTGTCGAGATGAGCTTGGAGAAGAGAGCGTAGATACAACACAGGCTGAGGACATGTTGCCTGACTATGTGCCCAACCCTAACAACCCAGCTGTCAAGGTGTCCATGACCTCTGCCATCCTACTGGTTAACAGGTAAGTACTCCTGCTCAACCTGCCCCTTAAAGTAATGAAGTCTTGTCAAGTGATCTCATATTTACATCCGGCAGTTTGACAGTTGCCATGCTTTTACCACAAATATTAACGTTATCTGGTCAGTATTACCATATTCTCCCACATATAAGACGCACCCAGTGTAGACGCACCCTGAGTTGAAGGAAAACCTTTGAGGCGTATCTGGGGTTGATTTTTAAGGTTTTAATACTGTTCTATACAATAAATACCCTGCCTATAACCCCCCCCCCCCACCTCATAAGGCACCTGGCATCTGATTCACGTATAAGACGCGTCTTATATGCAGGAAAATACAGTATACACCAATCCATCTAAAGCATATCCTCATTTACTGCTTCACACTCAAAGCCTTGACATATTGAGAAGAAAAAAAAGTAAAAACATTGGTATTTCTTGTGTAGGTACTGCGCAAAACTGCCAAGTGATGCCTTCACACACCTAACCCCCAAATGTATTGTGCGACAGGATGATAGGGGTCTGTACATAGCCACCTTGCAGCTACCCATTAACTCACCTATTAAGGAGCCCATCACGGTATGTCTAACTCTCTATTAAAGGATGGCATGAATCTTTTACAGCAATTACTGTTAATTCAATTGGCCTGGTGATGATTTAAAAGGTTATCACTAGTATTAAAAATGAACAATATCATGGTTGTATTTAGAATAAGTTTTGAACTAACTTAAGTGATGTGCTCTATGGGGATCGATACTGCTGAACGTCAACATAACGCACAATGAGGATTTAAAAGAAACAGCCTACAGAAACATAAAATACATTTGATTTTCTGTCTTCAGGGCGAGCCCATGAGGATTAAGAGGTTAGCCAAGATGGCAGTGGCATTGAAAACGGCGCAAAACCTGCACGAAAAAGGTAGGGATCTTGGGAATCAGAATATTGGAGTTCTAACGTTTATATAAAAAGAAGCAAAGCAAAAAAAATAGTCAAAAGGAAAATGTTAGTATATCCGTGGTCCTTACAATTACCTAATTCATGCAATATGCTACTAATGCTAGGTGAGTTGGATGACAACCTTCTACCGGTTGGGAAAGAAGTGATCCGCTATGAGGATGAAGAGGGTGAGTGGGAGGAAACCCAGGGCCAGGCTCGACCCGGTACCCCAAAGCGAAAACAGTACTACTACAAAAAGGTGTGTCCTGCTCCATGTCTATCATGTTTGATTCAATAAGCTCCCAGTTTTGCTGTATTGAAACGTTTATGGGATTTGTAGTTTCTTTATAAGATTGCGAATATTCAGTCTTTATTTCTGTGTTCTACCCTATTTATTGACATACCATGGTTTATTCGTTCCTTGATTGGTAGCCGGCCGATGCACTGCTAGGCCATCCTAGGATAGGAAAGCCGTGCTACTTGTACACGGTCCGCATGATACTCAGCTGCCCCATCACTGAGGAGCAGAACACCCGGGGCCGCAAGATCCACGATCCTGATGAGACCACACGTGGCTTTGGCATCCTGTCTGAAAAACCTATTCCTCTGGTAAGAATGACAGGTTGATTTCATGATTTCACTTCATTTGTTAAAGGCCGGACCCAATAATAATGTTTTCTGACGTGTAAACTTAACTCACAACAGATTGGATTATCTTCTAATGTTCTCATTATGCTGATGGGGGCTTTTATCCATTTCAAGGCTAGATTGTACCAGGAAGAAGAAAAAAACCAGTATAGATGTGGTTGTGCTCAACGTGATCAATTATTAACTCGAAAAGCTAGTTATAAGAGCCGGGTAAAAAAACAAGGTTTCCAGTGCCTCAGTAAAGGTGGGGAAAAAAGTGAGGGACAGGATTTCAAATTTGCAAATACACTGTTAAATGATGCAATAAACTTGACAATTTGTACATGGAATTGGAGCTTAGAATGTCTATTTTATGATATGGAAAGAGTGAAGTTGCTTTCTTTTTTACTTTCTTAAATAATCCTGTCATGAGTGCATACAAGTCATTCACAGTTTGTGTCCAGTCCATATAAGACGCTTTTGGGACCCAGCGCTGAGCCTATGGGATGTTGATCCATGGATCAACATTCCTGCCTTTTTACACTGAAGTGGTGCGAATGGCTATTGGGGTGCAGATATATGTAAATGAGGTTCAAAGGGAGGCTGGTGGTGCGAATAGTTCCCTGTTGTACAAACATACTAAGTACATATCATTGTAGTGGTGACTGATGAGAAAACTAAGAAGAAAATTCGGCTTTTCGAGTTACCTGCAATGCACATTGCTATCCTATAATTACTCACAGAAATCACAGAATTTGTTTAAATGGCTCTTTATGTGTTTTAGGTGCCACGTTTCCCTGTGTTCACACGTTCGGGGGAGGTGACTACATCGATAGACCTGGTGTCAGACAATATGACGATTAGTCTGGCAGACTATACGCGGTTCAAACACTTCCACCACACTGTGTTCACTCATGTCCTTAGGCTGGAGAAGGACCCCATGAAGTTTGACCTGGACAATGCAGTCACCAGCTTCATTATTGTGCCCATACATAGGGGTAAGATTTAATGTCCTATATGGTTATTAAACGATGTGACTGATAAACAGTAGGCTTGCAGTATGATGATACACAGTTCCGAATTGATCTATTTATTGAACAGCATGTAGACATGTGTAAGTCGAACGCATGTGTTTTTGGATCACAGGCAGTATATGTATACCTTATGTCCCAAATGTTGGTGAGGCCGACAAAAGCTTTGGGTAACTAGTTCCCAGCAGGAAAAGATAATCAGAAGCTGTGTATGTGGATAGATAAGACATGAACAGGACAGTTAAATCATTATGGGTACCTGAGTAAAAAGAAATTGATCAAAGTGGACTGGAGTAATGGGGTAGGGTGGCATTATAGGATGCAAGGGGCAGTTTGATTGCAATCTCGCAGTCGGGCCTTGCCTTCACATGTGGCATAGGGTATAGATAAATTGATCCTTAACATAAATGTATCTAGGACTCTATTAACATACAATACATCTTACAGATACAGAAGGATCGTTCTCCATAGACTGGAACTTCATTGACGTTGTGGAGGCAGCTCCTCTCAGTAACAATCGGCGCGCTGTGGCAGAGAAAGAGAAGAAGGATTTCCACTTTAAGAAGGAGGTGTTCGAGGATGCCGTAGTTATGCCATCCTATCGTAATATAGACCAACCACAGTACTTCTATGTCGCTGAGATCAGAAGTGATCTCAATCCAAAGAGTCCCTTTCCTTCCCCTGAGCTCTATGACACCTTTGAGCACTACTACGTCAGCAAGTATAGCCTTGAGATCACAAACAATAAGCAACCGCTGCTCGATGTGGACCACACCTCAGCCCGCCTGAACCTTCTTACTCCCCGGTATATGAACCAGAAGGGCGTGGCGCTTCCAACAAGTAGTGCCGAGACGAGACGGGCGCGCCGTGAGAATCTTCAACAGAAACAAATTTTGGTACCTGAACTGTGTGATGTGCACCCGTTCCCTGCATCACTGTGGCGAAAGGCTGTCTGTCTGCCAGCCATTTTGTACAGGATTAACTGTCTGCTCATAGCGGATGAAATCAGGATGACCATTGCTGCAGGAGCTCACATCGGCAAGGTTAAGCTACCATCTGATTTTCGGTTCCCCCAGCTGGAATTCGGTTTCAGCACAAAACCATCTGATGCCATCCAGGAGAGGCGGAACTCAGAGGAGGAATCGCTGAGTGGTGAAAACCCCGATGACAACTCAAGTGCAACGGACAAGGATACCAAGGTGAATGGTTTATGCAGTGAGAATGACAACACAGAGAGCCTAACGAAGGATGATCTACTGGGCACAAGTGAAGAAACTGCAGATGACAATAAAGACAATACAGACAGTGACATGAAAGACGACGCACAGGATACGAGTGAAACTGCAGACGTGTGCTCGTCATTGGGTGAGGACCTACCTTCAGAATGTATGGAGTTGGAGAAGCGTCCAATGTCTGAAAAGTCGGAACCACAGGACAAGATAGCCGATACAGTTGAAATTGTTCCCCCTCCTTCAGACTGCAAGTGTGGCTGCATAAACAAAAATAATAGCATTAACGGCATTGATAGTACCATAGATTCTGAGGATGACAAAGAGGGTACAAGGGACAAATCCAGCCCTCAGAGAGATAAGCAGTGTTCTTCAGAAGTGCCCATAGACTCACCCCTCTTCATTGACACCAACCCAAGGTATTCTCAGGTGTTGACAGGACAAGAGGATTCTACATTCCACACACCACGGCTCAGTCCCCATGACCTAGTCAATGGGCCGTCTTCACAGACTAGTGTGTCATCTTTCCACACGGCCGATACTTCTCTGTCTCCTGGCCCATCCCCAGCCCACATGCGGCGGCAGCAAGTGGATGAACAAATCTCAGTTAATGGTGACCTCATACTCTCACCAGATGAACTACCTCCTTCTGGTGCACAACAGTCTCCAGACCCTATATCTATGGTCGCAAATTCGGGTTTAATTGAATTGGATAAGAAAAGCACTGACTGTGATATGAATGCTGTCACGCGAAAGGTAGAAGACACCACAACAGTATCCAGCGACTTAGTCACTCCATCACAATCTCAGGAAGCACTGGACATCTCTGACCAATCTAACACAAGGGATTCATCTTCAAAGGATGTTGACGACAATTTGGAACAAAGCCATCTATATGAGAAAGAAACAGTGAAGTCAACAACCCCATGGTCAGGCCTTGATGACTTTGAAAGTACAGATAACCAAGATAACAAGTGCAATACGACAGACAATGTCCAGGATCAGGATGATAATACTCAACATGACAAAGGGGAAACAAGTGAGGAGGAAGACAAAGGGGCAGAGGACAGCGATAGTGATGATGACAGCAGCGATGATAGCAATGAGGATGAGACTGAAGACGATGATGAAGAGGAGGAAGAAAGAAGCGAAGAGGAAGAGATGGAGGACAATATCGAACCTGTTGTCACATTCGACAAACAGATAGATCTAAATAATTTCATTGGCCCAAGTCCTTGTATTATTTTGCAGAGCATGACAATGTCCAATGCCAATGACTTCTTTAACCTCGAACGCTTGGAGACAATCGGTGACTCTTTCCTCAAGTTTGCCATCACAGTCTACCTGTACTGCAGCTATCCAGGAATCCACGAGGGAAAGCTGAGTTATCTCCGCAGTAAGCAGGTGAGCAACTACAACCTCTACAAACTGGGCAAGAAGAAGGGCTTCCCTGACTGCATGGTGGCAGCTAAATTTGAGCCGACCGAGAACTGGCTACCGCCAGGCTTTGTCATTAAGACCAGTGACGCCTACAAAGGCATCAATGTGGTGATAGCTTCCACAAAGAACAAATACGGTACCATGGAGGAACCGACTGACAAGCTCTCTGGGATGACTCCGGAGGAAAAGTTCCGCCTTGAACTTGAAGAGGCTACTCGCCCCGAGGAGTGTGAAAAGTCAGAGGACAAAGGTGAACCACGAACTCTGATACCGTACAACTTACAGACACAGCACAGTCTGCCTGATAAGAGTATTGCTGATTGTGTGGAGGCTCTCATCGGCTGCTACCTTACCACCTGCGGCCAGAGGGCTGCACTGCAGTTTATGTCCTGGCTCGGACTCAAAGTGCTGCCTGAACTGAACCGGCAGTCATCTAAGTCTGCAACACCTGGTACAGATACCGTGTGCAGTGTTACAAACTCCACCACCTTTGTTTCCAATACTGTAGGCGCTGTTACCACTGATACTACCTCAGTCTCCCCTCACACTGCTATTCCAACCACAAATGATAGACCTGATGCATCAGAAGTCTTGAACCATTCAGATATCAACGATTCAGTCACCACTTCCAGTATTCCTACTACCTCAGATGCCACCAGCAGCACTACTAACTCCGACACCACCTGGACAAACAGCACAACCGGCAGCTCTAACTTCAGCATTAACACTGCCAAATGTCCAATGACCAGGACCACCCGCTTAGCCACCACCAATGGCAATATACCATTGACCATAAACCACCACTCGTCAAAGAGTGGTTCAAGCTTTGGTCAGCTACAAGCGCCCTGCTCACCGCTCCACACCCATGTACCAGATGCCGTAGCCACACTCAACCATCAGCTAGACGGGTATGAGGCATTTGAGAAGCGGATCCAGTATACCTTCCGTGACCGGTCGTATCTTCTACAGGCCTTCACCCATGCCTCCTACCACTACAACAACATCACAGACTGCTATCAAAGGTCAGTGTATGAAACCTCTGATAACGAGAATTTAACTTATATAATGATTGTTAGTTATAACATAGTCACAAAGATCATAGTGTACATAACATTTATGATAATATCAAATAGGAATTGTCGTATTCCATGTATAGCATTTGTTTTGGCAATAACAAGCTATGCAGGCTCTTTCTAAACATCCGGGTTCACAATACATGTTATCTTCTTATGCAATCAATAGGCGTACATCATTCTATATTCTTCAGACAACTGTCATGGTTTAATATTATCTTAGTACTACCAAGTATGACTAAATACATTCCATTTCATCTACCTCCTGGCTTCTGCGTATAATTTGCTCAAAGCAACAAACATCTTATCATTTATCTCAGATTAGAGTTTCTGGGAGATGCTATCTTGGACTATGTCATTACGCGGCATCTTTTTGAGGATGTAAAGAAGCACTCGCCAGGCATTTTAACTGATCTGCGCTCAGCCCTTGTCAACAACAACATCTTTGCTGCCTTGGCTGTCAAGTGGGACTTCCATAAATTCTTTAAGGCCATATCTCCTCAACTTTTCTATGTGATAGAAAAGTTTGTTGCAAGGCAGAAGGAGAAGCATGATGAAATCAGCCTGGATGAAGAGGTGAGACGTTCATGTCTAAACTATATTGTCTAGCATCTTATCCGTGACACTAAGCCCTGGAGAGCATAAAGAGCTTTCCCAAGGTCTGGATTTACCTTATAGGCAGGGTAAAATTATCATATCAAATGAATATGAACTGCTCAAAATCAGACCTCATGGGCAGCTTATACTCAAGGTAAACCATATAATCAGGACCACATTGTATTTAAGATATTACTGTTGGTGTTAGTCAAAAAGACAAATAGAGTAAGATATACAATGTTTAAATATTTTCATGTTAAGTGATATATGTATGTTGACACGGCAGTTTGATATGGGCGAAGAAGACAACGGACAGGAGGTGGAGGATATAGAGATCCCCAAGGCGCTAGGTGACATCTTTGAATCTGTGGCTGGAGCCATCTACTTGGACAGCGGCATGTCATTGGACACGGTGTGGCGCGTATACTACCGTATGATGAAACCACAGATTGGTGAGTTGTCCAACAGCTTCTAATGTGTCCTAGATAGCATGATGGTCCAGTTATAAATGTAAGATATGGATGTACTTGTCAAAAGCCTGTAGTGGCATTTACAGTCATATCATTATATAGTACTAATACGTATTGGAGTACATGTATGCTGATAGGTGAACGGACAAAACTACAGATTTCTTGTATCTTGGTCACATACATCGCACTCAGTGACTGGTCTATTCAACTAATTACATGTACCCTACAATCTGGTAATTTTTAAGTTTTAAGAAAGAGATACATCACATCTGTACACATAAGATTCCGCATGCCCTATACTATGTAGATGATATAGGATTGGGGCTGTAAAATTGTACTACCGGGTACACATCATAACAGCGTGGTTTCTATTTCCATACTCCTTAGACCTTGCTATTGTGTATGTTTTGTTTTAATCTTCACATACTACCCATTAATCTAAAGTCTGGTTTGTACACTCATAGATATGTTCACATCGAAGATACCCAAGTCACCAGTACGAGAATTGTTAGAGCTGGAGCCAGAGACTGCAAAGTTCGAGTAAGTTTCTGACATACCTATTCCACACTGGATCTTTTCTACCGTACGAAATAATAATTCATGTAGATTTGAGCATACCGTAGTGGCCCGTATAATCACCTGGGCGCTCATTAATTTCAAATCGACTGTACCCCCGGCGCTTATACGAGACAGGCGCTTATTTGAATACTGTTTTTAGTGCCCAAGATTAATGTCAATACCCCTGTACCCCCTGCGCTTATTCAGGACCGGCACTTATTTGAGACCCCGTCGCTTAAATGGGCCATTAAGGTAGATGGAATAAATGCTGTGATGTTTGTCCTTTGTTGTAATTTTTGATTTATAGGACAAAATAAACAGGCTCACTAGCTCTTAGGTTAAAAAAGATCTGACAGTGATGTTATCACCTTTACAGAAAGCCAGAGCGGACATTGGATGGCAAGATCCGTGTGATGGTCAACGTTGTCGGTAAGGGTGAATTCCGTGGCATCGGTCGAAACTATCGCATAGCCAAGAGTGCAGCTGCTAAGCGAGCTTTGAAGATGATCCGTCTGATGGAGGAGCAGATGGTACACCAAGCCATGCAGGCACTCAAGTTTGGCCTGCCTCAGTTTACTCACCACCAACTGGGGCACTAACCTACCCGGTACTATAAATCAGTTTTCTTGTCTCACAAGTCTACCCTGGTAACCAGTGCAACTGGTAATATCCTTCTATTTTTGGGAATAGGACTACATGTATATCTGTCTGCTTGTGCATTAAATGTTGTTGACATCCAGAATTAACAGCTAGTAGACAGTCAAAGAAGGTCGCTGCTAGGTATTATATAGCTTCATTATTTTCTCATTCTGCATCTCAAGGTTTAAGAGGTTTGGGGCGGGGGGGGGGGGGGTTATAGTCAGTACCCGTACGGGAAAACATGAGTCGCACTGTTCATCTGAGATGTTGATAATCGCAGAAACCATGCAGTGCAGACTTTGGTATAGGGAGGAGCCTTGCAGAATGAGAATCAATATTTCTGCCCAGCACAGAATGGTTACTGTCTGTAAGTATGTGGGTGGGGGTTGTACGCTTCTTGATGCATAATGTCCAGATGTAGGTGCTATATTATATGAACGTTACAGACCAGAAACTTATGGTCATGTGGTGATGTGTTGTCGTGATTGGCTGGCTTCTCTTTACAAACAGAAAGTATGGTAGTTGTATTAGTAACTTAGGACCTGGTGTTTGAACGGTTCTTTCTGTGTGGAGAGACATGAAGAATAGAAAATGGTCGACTAACAAAGGATTACTACATAACATGCTAAACCATACATTCTCCTTTGAGTCGTTTTGATATTGTAATTCTCTGGGCGTAAAAATAAAGTAAACAAGAGGCATGGCAACACGCGGTGATTGTGCAATCACGTGCCGGGTAGGAGAGGCCCCCTGTTACATAGCATAATAGTGACCCAACACTGATGCGTTGCGCATATTTAGATACCAGATTTGAGCTAAAATGTCGCTTAAATATCCGAACATGACAACTATCTGTATGATCACATTGATCTATGTTAGACGTCATAAAGCCACAATCCATAGATGTTTGAAAAGGTTCAACTGGATACATCAGGGGTGAATCATAGTCGGATCTCTGATATCCCATAATGCCTTGCACAGTCAGTTTCCGGTCTGCCTAGTGTACAGGCCTCACCCTAGAGGGCACCACTAGCACACATAGAGAAAGAGGGAGGTCAGAGACACCTATTGTTTGAAAATTAAACTATGCCAGACAGGAACCTGACTCCCGCAGGTGGGTGATAATACAGAATTGGCCCACCGGTGAAGACTCTATAGAAAAAGAAATTCCCCGGCGCAAGATAGCGCTGTTGATGCTACGTCAGAGCTTGACCTTGGTGACTTGGTATGTACGTTAGTTGCCATATGCATGCATATATAATTATTATACCAAGCCTCCACAAGAGAACATGTGCTTAAGCAGTAATGCGTATTCTGTCTTTGTTTTTTTAAAGACAGTATATTATAGTTTCTTTAGTCCTTCGGGTGACGTGTATTTAGGAAGAACAGTTTGGAATCTAATTATATATATGGAGTTCGGGATGAAGTTTTAAACCTTTTTTTTTTTTTTTTTTTTGGGGGGGGGTCAATTGTTCCCCTGTTCTTGGCATCAAAGGCAGCACCATACAGGTCTCACTAACAACCATTAACTTCCGATCCACAACAGCTGTAGTTCATGTCACTGCCACTAGGCTGGGACGATAGTGTCTGAAACTGCTAAAACCAGCAAACCACCTCACAACTCAATGCATCACATGTGACTACTTCGATTTATATACGTATATATATACGATTGTTGTCCCATTATTTTGTTGTTTTATATCAAACATGAAGGAAATTTAGTTTTACATCCAAAATGAAATGAATAACATTCAAATTGAATTTACCAAGTACATATGGCAAGTGTGATAAAATGTGGTACTATGATTTCATGTGAAGGTGTGCAAATTCTGCCTGTCCTTGCCATGCATGTAGAAACCATTCTGATTTATGAAGTCTTCTCTCTGGGAGTTTTACACTTTGAAAATTCTCAACATATATACATGATATACATTGCAGGACATCTGATTGACTGTCATTTGCTCATTTATGTAACGTGCCATTTATTGCTGAATCTGTAGTTTGTTAATCTGCTGGTTCTAAAACCTCGGTGATGAGTTACGGTGGACTTTTGCCGCATTGGAAGAGGTTCAGGTCTCCGTTCGCTATAAGGCAACCCCTTTTTTTAATGAGAGCTGGATCTCGGGGGTGGAAAGTTTCAAATTACTCTTTTATGAAAAGGGTTTGGTATTGATCTGACAGCTGCTTATGTAGCAAGTTGTATTGTAAGTACCAGTATCTTAAATATGTTCCATGTGCATTGTGGTAAATTTTGAACAGTATAATGTCAAATATGTTCATACATTTACAGATGAATTAGATATTGGATACTCCGTGCATTTATTAACTACGGGAATAAAATGGACAGCAATATTGTGTTTACGAATCAACTCGATATTACAAATATGATGGGTATTCCTTGCATTTATTGACGATGGGAATAAATGAAATAAACAATATTGTCGTCCTTTTCATATTTTATTCAATTTCGTCGACTTAGCGGTTCTTGAAAAATCAATAACAATATACTATAACTAACCAGTTTACCATGTCGCTGATGGTAATGGTATAAGTGTTTCCGCTGTCGGCTCTATGCCAAGGACAGATTTTTACCATTTCCGTTTGGCATCAATGCTAATAGACAGTAACTTACAGTATATACAGTTAATATATATGTACAATCATTCAATTATGTCTTTCGAGGATTTGCCCTTTTGATTTTTTTGGCAATACGTGCCCGAGCAGCACTTCCTTTTGTAGCCCTCATTGTGCTTCCCTTTGTGCTCTTTATGACACTGCCACTGGAACCGTTTGTTGTACTGTCCTTTGTGCCTTTTAATTTAATCAAACCCTTTCCTGCTTCACGCTGCTTCTTTCTTAATTTCTTTTTCTTTTGTTGCTTTTTCATTTTCTCAATCGATTTTGCTTTAACACCCTGGAAATCTTTCGATGTTATGTTGGATGGCATAGACCGGCTGAAAGCTTTCTTTTTCTTGTCTCCATCAGAAGTGGCAGTCTTTGGGGATGTAGCAGTCTTTGATCCTTGTTCTGTTGACTTTGGTACTTGAAAAGGGTTAAGGAATCGTCATAGATTTAACAGTGATAATTGATTCAAACATTGCATGCAACTTTACCAAAACATGAAAAGCGTAAAATTGGATTAGAATCTATGAGGGAGCTACATGGATAATTACATGTATAGACAGGGCATGGACGTTACTACCGTAAACTCCCGCGTAGAAGACGCGCTGCACGTATAAGACGCACCCCAAACTCAGCACATGCATTTTCGCGTATAAGACGCACATTTTAATGCTGATATTTGTAAATTCAATACATTTCTATAGTAAAATTACCCCTCGTATAAGACGCCCCCCCCCCAACTTGAAAAAATCCTATAAGACTCCCCAGCATTTTGTTTGGCGTATAGGACGCGTCTTATACGCGGGAGTTTACGGTAGTACGTTAGCGCTGGTAATCACTTCCCTTGCGGGAAGGTAGCTGTAACAAAAAGTTATTATTGTGGTTAAATGGCTACTTTTGGGTTCACTTAAATGATATGTCTTGATTTATGGCATATCAATTCTCATTGGTACCTACTTTGTTTAGTCTATATGTATGATTTAAATAAATTCCAGGGTATTTTCATCACCAGTGTATGTTCCTCCCTACACCTGTCCACTGTATGCATGGCAGTTTTGGTAGGTGTTTACCAATTATCAGCCCTCAATAAGCCTGTCACGCAGTTCTACTAGCCAAACTATTTATGGCCAGACCCTCAGCTTATATGGGGATCATACAACACAGGCTAGGTTACCTTCTACCCTGAGCTGACCATAACCACATGGTCCCAGGCACCCCATGGGGAGCAGGGATAGTTTCATTCCATATCACACACCAGATCCCTCTATAAATATATGACTATCAGATCATGGATTACCCATATACTTGTGATAATCAAATAATTTGGTTGCACTGACACCAAAATAAATTTAGTTTGATCCCAGAGGTACTTTACAGACATAGGGTTCCTCTTGTTGGTGCAATTATTTATACAGTGTTGGGTTTCAGCTGAATCTACCCAGTATACATTAATTTAGGCATGCCCCCAGAGCGGGCCTGTTTGATCCACAATCAATGCCCAATCACCCATGAATAGAACTACGCAGGACCCTTATTGACATTTCAATTATGTCATGCCTGATTGGCTGGGACAATCAATGACTACTACTCTGGGCTAGGACTGAATAACAACCCTCTTCTAATCCTAGCCACTTATACCAAAACACCCCAACATGGCAGGTCATGATGAGGGAATACACAGTCTGAACACAAAATGGTCCAGGATTTAAGTCTACATATCATATACAGAAATAAGGACATCCTGGAAGGGGATATTTAGATGGTAAGGCCACACCAAAAAAATAAGTTGGTCTACGGATTTTGGTTTTGAAAAAATGGTGCGAGCGAGCAATTTTTTTTTTTTTTTAAGAATTTTTTAGCGTCCAATGGATTCCTTGCTGGGAAATTGAGGCGAGCAAACATATTTTTTTTTTTTTTTAAATTTTGCCAAACATCACAAAGAGAAAACTTGTAGAAACTGAAGCGAGCGAAATCCGTAGACAAGATTTTTTTCAAAGAAAAATAAATTGTATTTCCGAAAAAATGGAGAGGGCGATCCGTAGACCAACTTATTTTTTTGGTGTGGCCTAAGAATATAATTACCAACTTTTGTTGACCATACGCCAAGCTATTTTATCACAATGATTGTTTCTTTTCTCACCTACCTCTGACAGTGCATAGTGAATGTCGGCCCAGGAACGATAGTGCATGAGTCAAGCATTGGTTGGAACTGCCTCATTAGTTTATGGACATGAAGTCCTTTCTTTCTAAGTCTGGACAGGTATTAAAAAGCTGCTTGCCCAAAATGGCTAGACAGGTATTCATATGCTGCTTGTCCATCACAGCAGTGCCGACATCGTTGGATGACCAAACGCTCACATTGCCCTGGTATATACAAAATGTACCCCCCCCCTCCCCCAACGCACCCTTAAAAAACATTTAAATATGTAAAAGGATATTTTGTCCTTTTTCTTCTTTACTTGCTCCTCTGCTTGCTGTACACGTATAGTGCGGTTCTGGAAAAGTCTCCCGTTAAGCGTCAAAGCCATATCCATACCGTCCTTGTCCTGTGTGGAAAACGAGGATAGAAATCAATATCTATAGGCCATAGTATAGACGCCCAGTGGGCCGGCCATTGTTTGATCTGGCACCTGGCGAGATAATCACTGATAACAACCAGCATCTTGGATACTACCTGGTAGTTGTTGTATGATGTACCCAAACAAATCTGCAATGAATAATCTGATTGGTTAATAATGCATCCCACTTGGGTCCATAGACAGGTTCAAGAGAATCACCCCCAAACATAATGCTTCATCGAGTGTGAGCATTGGTATATACCGTAAATTCTCTCGTATAAGCCGCGGCTTATACCAGAACCCAAATCAAAATGAGGCTTATAGGATTACCTCAAAGTCAGGGTGCGGCTTATAGGGCGGTATTTAATCTTATAGAACAGTATAAAGCCTTCACTCTCCAAGGCCCAGATGTGGCTTATGAGTGAGTGAGTAATAAGAGGTTTAACGCCATTTCGACAGCTAAGGTGATATTCATGGGGAGAACAACATTACACAATTTCACAGAGGAATGTGTCAGTGCCCGCGCATATGTGCACCACATACATCCGAAGGGATAGGAAAGAGGAGAAATAGACCCTTTTAAGTGGGCTAGGGAAGCCCGAATATGGCTTAAAGCCTCCTCCCAAAGTCAGGGTGCGGCTTATATGAGGGATGCTGCTTATATGAGAGAATTTACGGTACATGTATCATGATGAGCTGGGTGAAATACCCACATTTTCATAAGGATTCCAAGGGAGTTTGGAGGGCGTTGGAGTTAAGGACAGATTCAAATTTACATACGCCCCAAAAAGGAAATACCGTAATCTCCCGCGTATAAGACGCGTCTTATACAAGGGATTTTAGTTCTCATTGGATCCACAAGGGGGACACCAAGACCTATCTTTTGATATGTTACATGCCACAATGGTCATAATAGGGCATAAGGGGGTCCAGGGGGCCCAAGCTACACACAGGTTTTAAAATGTGAAAATTCACTAAGTAGAACCAAAGTTATGAATTTTTCATTTTTTTGAGAATTTTCCAAAACTCTAGGTTGCGTCTTATACGCGCACTGTGTCTTATACACAGGAGATTACGGCACTGAACTGTTCAGACCCTGTCTCTCACAAAAGATGAATCAATTCGCTGTAGTAGTATGGATGCTTCACAGCAAACGCTTACGTATTTTCTCCGTTGGGATATCATAATCTGTAGCTCAGAATATTCTCAATATGGCCACATTCCAGCTACCGATAGTAAATCTCCAACGATTCCTCCTTAGACCCCCCAGGCACCAAGAGGGCCTAGGCCTCTTCGGAAGACCAGTTCCCCAGCATAACTAGTAAGTTTCTCAGATAACTACTTATTCATGGGTACTTTACCTCAAACTTGATGTACCCAAATCCTTTTCCAAGACCTGTTCGCCCATCTCTGATGATCCGGATTGCTTCTATTTTTCCGCAGTCCTCAAAGTGTGTTCTCACCTTTTCGTCATCAGTGTCTGTTAAAAGACAAACATGAAAAAAAAATTAGACAAAGTTCATACCCGGTATAATGTGCATAGAGGTGTGTATTATAAAGGGAAATACGGGAGAGTGTAGAAATTAAAACAACTGTTAAACATACACATAAAGAAATGCAGTGGTCCATACAGCATACTGCCACAAGTACCGCTGGCAAAGTATGTTCAATATCTTATGCGGTCATCTATTTTTGACAAAGACATAAAGTAAACCTCACGATAACCCCCTGCTCAACAGTCACATATTTATTTTAACTTACCAAATGGCAAGTTTCCGATGAATACAGACGTCTTCGTGTCCATCTGAAACAGATTAGCTGTTGATGGTTACAGGACCCAACACATCATATTCAGTGCATTCAATTCTACCTTATTTGTCCCTTCTTCTCACTCAAAACTGTATGGTGAAGTTCACGCACACATGTATATGACATACACAGTACTTTTGGATATGCTAGAAATCCCTTTTTATTCCAAAATAACACCTTCTGTTCTGAAACGTGAAATTCTACGGGCCGTTAGAAGCTCCCAAGACAAAACTTACCCTTCTTTGAGATTATTCTATGAGCTGCACCACAGCTTATAGTTATACACTAGACTTTACAGTAGAGATAAATGGGTTTAAATGTGCGCTAAAAACTTCGCATTTTCACTCGGGTGCTTTATTAATATAATCTTTAGTATTTTTTAAATTTTTTTTTCTATTACTTTTCTTGTGGCTGTGGTAAAACAATTGGTACACAGATTTAAAAAGTACAGTACCAGTAGCATGGTTTGAACTATACCTTTTTAGCATTTTTCGCGATATCAACCCGTAAGTGATTTCCTCCCAGCACTTCACCATTTCTGAAATACACAGAAAATGCACGACATATAGACTCAGTCAGTGGGTATCATACTGAATTTCATTAAATGCCAAATTAACATTACCGTATTCTCCCGCGTAGAAGACGCGCTGCGCGTATAGGACGCACCCTAAACTCAGCAGAGGCATTTTCACGTATAAGACTCACCTCTTAGGGCTCAATTTTGTAAATCCAGTACATTTCTATAGTAAAATTACCCCTCGTATAAGACGCACCCCAAACTTGAAAAAATCCTATAAGACCCCCCAGGCATTTGTTTGGCGTAGAGGACGCGTCTTATACGCGGGAGTTTACGGTACATCTAAATTCATCACATGTCATCATGATTTACTGTCATAGGGCTATCAAAGTTTTCCTTATTGAAGTTCCTATTGATTAAAGAATGTACATGTATAAACATTGCATTTCCTTAATTCAGGTCTATACTATTTCGATTGCATTTCGATTGATGGCAAGAAAATCATGCATGTTCTGAATTACCCAGCTAAAGCGTCCTTTGCAGATTGTTTCTTCTTGAAAACCACGTATCCATTCATCGTTTTCAATCCTTCATGGAATGCTTTCCTGAATAAAACAAACAATAAAAAAAACACATTAAAGAATTAATATTTCTTCTAGCCAAATTGTGACTTCATGTATCAAAACCGTAGGGTCGGCATGGTGTATGAATGTACTCTTAGTGAGTTACTCGCCAGGACTGCATTCAGGCATTATGACGACCAATGGGCATTATGCATTAACTGTACTTAAAGGGGTTAAAATCAATATAACACCAATAACCCATGTGCAAGGAGTGGTTTATGTAATTGATGTATATAAAAACTTACTTGATTTATAATGCTGAAATATATCAAAAATGATTGTTATACTTACGTGTGCATTATGGCTTTCTTGGGAAGTTTGAGGTCTGCCGGTGCCTGCAAGCAAAGAAAAATAGGCAATCAAATTTAAAACATCACTCCATGGGGAGCACATTGTCCTTCAATTCATCACGCTGTCATAGAAGATGGTGGTAGGTGGGTTACAAATACCGCTAGTTGAAAAGAATTACCGTATTCGTTCTAATAAGCGCACATGTGCGGAAAAATAATTTTTAGATGCTCAAAACCTTGTTACAAGTATTAACACATTTAACATGAATTTCTGTTTTACATCATGCAATACATGTCTACATGTAAAGAGACTGGAGTACAGCTTCAGGATCGAAGTACTTACCGCAGAGCGGAACCGAACCGATTCAATCACACCATACTTCTTGAAGAATGTCATCACTTTCTGTAACAAGAAATGTCAATTGGAGAAATTCGAAGCTACACTGTAGATTATCTTAAGGTACCGTATTCATATCAAGAAATGATCATGATTTAAAACACAAATCTGAACTCTAAACTCCTATACCAACTTACCCGTTTCTCAATACTATTGGGCAAGTTTCCTACGAATACAGTTCGGCTGTCTTTTTCAGGGTTCTTCTTTTTCTTTCTATTCTCTCTTTGGTCAGTCCTGTCTTTTGGCTTTGCCTTTTTCTTGGTTTCAGTTGCAGGTTGGGCAGCGTCGCCTTTTGCCGTCTTCACCTTCTTAGCAGGTGGGTCTGGTTGTGAGTCTGACCTATAATGACATGTACATTATTACAGTAGTACCCTAGTTGGCCTCGAATAAGACGCGGCTTGAATGTGGGGATTTAGTCACCACTGAATCAACAAGGAGACCAAGAGCTTTCATTTGATATGTTACACCCCCCCCCCCCCCCAATACTTTTTCAGGATGGCCCTATCGATTATATAGAAAATAGCTGCTCTGCCCCCACTGGTGACTGGAGTCTTATAAGCGGGGTTACCTGAAGGCAAGGTACTATGGGTTTACCGTAGCCTAGAGAAGCTTGGAGACCTACCAAGTTATCAGGGGCGTAGGAAACAGGCGCGGGGGTGGGGGGAAAAGGGAGCCCCCCCCACACACACACACAATCAAAGAAAATGAGAATCAATCTTACTTTGCATTGTCACTAGATTTTCTTTTCTTGGGTGATTGTTGTCCTGTTTTCTCCTGTCCTGCATTTTCCTTGGCGACTTTCTTCTTTTTCTGCAGGAGAGGTAAAAGCGTGCACCATACAGAGTAGTCCATAAGCAGATTATAATTACATGCTATCAAACACCACTCTGTCGTCCACTTGAATGATACCGGTAGCCACTATGAGTACTATATCATACAGTTTAATCAGATATCCCTAACAAGAGCTAAAACCATACATGTAGTTTTTTTCTTAGATACGGACTAACGTTGCCCCAAAACGTTTACCCTTGAATAAAAATCGATCACTCTTGCCTGTTTGTCTGCATATCATATGTGACCTTTCCCTACAGATCAAATTGAATCGATTTAGAGAAACAAAGTGTAAACATGCGGATAATTGTGAGTAAATGTAATATTTCTATCAACTCAGTGATATGGTGCAGGCTGTTATTTTTGAAACATGTTTATTTGGTCCTGGTTTACATTGATCAGTTATACTGTTCGACCTAGTGGAAACCAGTGGCGTGCAAAGCTAGCACCACCAATCGTTACAGAAACACAATTATCTTTCCACATATAACCTACACATGTATTCGCTTGATTGCTTCAACTGAGAGTAACGTGAATGAATAAAATGTAAACATAATACACGATAAGACACAATATAATAAATTGTACATTACAGGTTTTGATACCTTTTTCCGTGGTGCTTCAGCTTCTTGTTGAGTGGCTGCAGTCTGATTTGGTTTGCTAAACAGTGCCTGTAGTGCTTTTTGTTTGGCCTTTAGCTTCTTGTTGGGGGAAACTGCTTCTGATTTGATGGAACCTCCTAAAATCCCAGCAACCCCTCCAGGAACGTAGTCACTCGTCATCGCTAGCCTTGAGAAGTTGAGGAGAAAAATACTACAATTACAGATAAGGCCACTCCAAAAAAAACTTGTTTCTCATCACCAAGTCATGAAAAAGGTGACGAGGCAGGATTTTATTTATTTATTTTTTTTTTTGCTGTAGCATTTCATTAGGGTGTGAATACATCGCGGGCACATTGCAAACGGCCGTATGTAAGAAAAACTGCATTTCAAAAGGAAAATCATCATTGATATTATAAAAGTGTGATAATGTCTATTCCCTGGACCATAAGCTTTCATATGGTACCAAACTTGACTACTTTTGCTCATTTTTTGGTACTGTTTCTCAGAAAATTCTCTTAAAAAAATAAATTTCTGACGAGGGCGGTGATGAGAAAAAAGGTTTTTTTTTTGGGAGTGGCCTTAATGATGGATTTTTTATTTTCATATTCCTGTATGGGCCTAGAAAGATTCTGCGTTTCAAGTAGCATGCTGGCAGGGTAGGTAGGGCATACACATTGAGGACGAGTCATTTATTGCCAGGTAGGGGAGGGGGCTTGTTATATATAGGGGGGGGGAGGGGTATTTAAAGAAATATGTCCTTGGTGGGGGGGGGGGTAATATGTAATCAACCTTCTTCCTGGGCGGTAGGGGGGTGTTCAAAAATAAATATAGGCAATACAAGTGCTTATTTTGATACACAGGATCTGGTATATTTTAATAGCAATACTATGCCAATACCAATGGGGGTTCAAGCTTAATCAAGGTGGATTTTTGCGTCTGTCCCGATAACTTCTGAGAGTCTGAAATTTTTCGGTCCCCTTTTTGTTTTATTGTTTTTTTCCCCTGTAAATGGGTTAGATTTTTTTTCTGTCCCTCCCAAGAGGGACCCTCTGAGCCTCAGACTGAGGGGTCTGAAAGTCTGCCTCCCCCCGCCCCCCTTGTTAAAAATGACCATTCCCTTTAAAAGGCGATGGTGTCATGGACTACACTTCCCAGAATCAACCTGTAGCTGCTTGTCCTTCAAGCTCAACCCAGAGTGTGCCTTATACCGGGGTTCATGAGGAATTTACGAAATTCACAGTGACGACACCTATTACCGTAATTCGAATTACGGCGATCAAAGATGGCGGCTGGTGAGTTCACTTCATTTCTTCTCTATTGATTTATAAGATATCTATGGTTATTTCAAGCAACTTGTGTGGACAGATTGAAGTATTGGCATTCCTGCTTAATACCCAACCCTTGGATTAACTTGATGTGTACTAGTTAAGGCAGGAAAAGACCTTTTTAAAAACGCCGGTATTACCGTAATTCAGGAAGAGGTATTACCGTAATTCTGACGTTCACTTTGCCAAGTATTACCGTAATTCTGAGCAAAATATCACCATAATTCTTCATGAAGGTATTACCGTAATTCACTCTCCTTTAACACTAATGCCCAGCAGCAAATATCCTCGTGTAAATAATGCCAAAGAACTTTTTTCACTGGCTTCTTGTATTAAGTCTTGTGCCAGTCCTGCTGCCATGCACTTTTAGAGTCTGTTGATGAGTTTGGGCATGTGATAGCTCACATCAACGGCACTGGTGACTCCTATATAAAAGGCTTTGATACAAAGGTATTTCTCGACCACCAGCCAAATTACGCATGCCTCCTCAGCTTCCTGGATGATGTATATGATGACTTTGATCCCCATTCTGAACTCAGCAAAGTCAAACAACGTACATCAGCTTGGCATGACATCCGGAAAAAGGCATGTGTGACAGGCAGCACTTGGTATAATGCTTTAGGTCTGCGTTCACTAAAAGATATGAAGGTTCATTTTGATACAGTGTTTAATAATAAAATCCAGCCAGTTTCGGATGAGTTACAGAGCGTTTTCAATCATGGAACTGAAAACGAGATTAATGGAGTTGCCACCGTAGTAGGAAAAGTTCTTCCAGTGTTTTTCCCAGAACTCATCTTTAGAGAAGATGGATGTGAGCGGATCGATCTTCCAGATTCAAAGAGGTTCGCTATAATCAGTGGGGATGGATCTGGAGTCGATACCGAAGGAAAGACCAAGGTAGCATTTGAAATTAAATGCCCCTACCCAAAGAAATCATATTCCACAGTGACATACTACTCCCTGCCAGTGTACTACACAATCCAGTTGCTAAGTGAAATGGCATCAAAGCATTGCCATGAGTATGTCAATGTTTGCTTTACACCAACTAGTACTACTATCATAAAAGGGACATTGGATGAACAACTGCTCAGGGATGTTACCAGCATTACCCAGGAGATATACACAGAAACGCCCAAGAAACCTTCAAAAACACATCCAGCTCTGCCACAACTCAGGGAAAAGCTAGCAAAGTTTGCACAGCAATCCGAATTTGTTGCAGAGTTCCCTTCCCTGGTCATAAGCTTCATATATCAAAAATGTATAGAATTACGGTGATACCTTGTTTGTAAACGAGAATTACGGTAATACTTGACCACATGGATGTGATTTCATTCCTAAACGATGAATAGGTTAGCCTGAAGGGGAGAGTAGTTTTCTTAAAGCTTTTAGGAACGTGTCTGACAGATTTGGATATTCTACATGGCAGTGTATAGCCAGAAATCGAAGCAAAACTGACATGATACTCTAGAATTACGGTGATACCTATCACGAATTACGGTGATACCATGTTTTGATAACAAATCGAATTACGGTAATACCAGTGAAAACTGGTCATGTCTCCCACACACAAACTATTGTATAAAGAAGATAACCTGGTTAACCCACGGATAGACATGTCTCTTAACCAGATGTGTATGACCTAGGAACAGCTAAAACAACCTCTTTATATGCTAAATGTCACCTCTTGACTTTGTTTACAAACTCACCAGCCGCCATCTTTGATCGCCGTAATTCGAATTACGGTAATAGGTGTCGTCACTGTGAAATTATAGTGTGGGGGTTTCCACACCGTCTGCCGCTCAGAGAGCTCTGTACGGTGTGGGATACTTATATTGGCAAATGTTTCAGTCCTGCAGGAGCACTCTCCACGCACCTCTCATGCTAGCCTATTCAACTCGCATCGCGCAACAAGTGACAAACGCCGATCATGAGTGCTGATTTTCGGCCGTCGATGGCCAAAACACCACCTTATCCTAAGAATACAGACCTATAAGGGGGCTCATTCTCTTCCTTAGACAGTTCTCTTTCTAATGATGCTTGTTAGAAATCTGAGCGAGGTTTATTACTGGAGATACAGACCAAAACGTGTCAGGAAGTTTGGTGGATCTTGTTTTCTCTTGCGTGGCACATTTTGGTGCTACTGCGGCCTGTCAGGAACCAGCTGCAGCACCCCCTAACAACCTAAGGAAGGCCTCTCCTGATTGGCTAGGATCCAAGTGACCAACAAAATCCAATTTAACTAGGAAATATCTTCCCGGTCCTCTTTCCGACTTCTGAATCCAGTGGTAAGTTGCGTTTCTGCAATCTTCTGAACTTGGTGAACTTTCAAACTAAGAAATTTGGAGAGAGTTGAATGAACAAGTATCTGATATTGATAATCCATGTTTCCCTCACCTATATTTGTCTTTTCCACTTTGTCTGCTTTAATTCTGTACCATGTGGAGAGTTGTGGGATGAATATTAGTGGGCCAAAAATGAAATCAAATATGTGGGGTGCTGTTATGGTGCACTGGCAGTGATGCAGCAGTGCTATCCCTATGGGAGGCAGCCACTCTGTGCAATTTTTGCCCCCAACAGTGCATCAAATAATGATTCTCACAAAAGTATGTGTATTTCTTTGCCTTTCCCTCAGAGATAACTGTTATCTTTGAACAAATACCTATAATCTCATCCCAAATATGATAATATTTTCACATAAATTCTGTGCCGCAAATGGATGTGAAAATTGGAATGCATTTTGTTTTGTATTGGACCAGTGTTTATCCTATGAGCCAATAAGAGAAATACATTGTTGTTTTATTTGGGAAATGGTACTTAGGGAGTGGTCATTATTAATCAACAGGGGGGGGGGTGGGTTTTCGCACGGATGCGCGGAAATTTTTTACGCCCCCCTCGACGGCAGTCAAAAATTTTTGTGCCCCCCGCACTCTGACGCGGAGAGTTTTCGTGCCGCTCTTTGATCTATAGTAACGCGCGGGCTTTTTTTTGCTAAAAAGAGGGTGAATTTTTTTAGCCCCCCCTCAAGAGGGGTCAAAATTTTTTTAGCCCCCCCCCACGGGAGGGGTCTGAAAATTTTACGCCCCCTCTCAAACCCACCACCCCTCTGTTGATATCAAATAATGATTCTCACAAAAGTATGTGTATTATTTTGCCTTTCCCTCAGAGATAACTGTTATCTTTGAACAAATACCTATAATCTCAGCCCAAATATGATATGATGTGAAAATTGGAATGCATTTTGTTTTGTATTGGACCAGTGTTAATCCTATGAGCCAATAAGAGAAATACATTGTTGTTTTATTTGGGAAATGGTACTTAGGGAGTGGTCATTATTAATCAATGGGGGGGGGGGTTTTCGCACGGATGCGCGGAAATTTTTTACGCCCCCCCCTCGACGGCAGTCAAAATTTTTTGTGCCCCCCCCCGCACTCTGACGCGGAGAGTTTTCGCGCCGCTCTTTGATCTATAGTAACGCGCGGGCTTTTTTTTGCTAAAAAGAGGGTGAATTTTAGTCATGCATTCAATCCTTCTAAAAATCTAGATATACATACATCCAACCCTCCTTTAGCTTCGCTGAAAGTTTGGGGATCCTACCGTTCAACTTGAACTTCCAACTCCGACTCTGACCTACGATTATTTTAGGATAGGAAAAATTGAAATTTATTAACCCAGGCCGAATTGTGCATGGGCAGGATGCAGCACCAGTAGCTGAAAGGTCTCATAATAGAGAGGAGCCGGTCCCTAACAGCATATGCCTAGGCCCGATTGGCAGGTCTACGAAATTACGGTGGTCACAGCACATGTGTCGTTGGGCGATAATTGCTGAAAAGGACTTGTCTATCGAAAACATATCGCATGTCTGGGACTAAAGTAAATATACATGGGATCCAATGTGATCTCCATGGTATTATGTACACAAAGAAACCAGTCTTACCTGTAAGTGATAAACCTAAGGACTCAAAATAGTGAACTTGATACGGTGATAAAACCAACCAAATAATCCTTTGACACTAGTGGTGCCATCTACCGTCCCGACTGCCATGTGATATTTCCGTGAACATCTCGAGAGGGCACCACCTGCCACTCTTGCCCTGCGTTTCTCAGCGCGCGTTTCCCGCTCATGCATGAGCAGTTGCGCAAGTATTATCAAGAGAAGAAAATTATATAGTCAATTAGGAAATGTTATGAACCATACATCATGAAATCATATAACTATGACATAATTGCCTACTATATAGGGTTCAATTGCCACAATCAATATACGGGACTGCTAGTGATGAGAAAATCAGCCAAGTGGCTCCTGTAGTCGGGGCCTAATCCTAAAGTTAGCCTCTTTGTATAGTTTACTTTGATGGTCTCATCCTCAGGTACTATCTGTAGATATTCTATAAGACTCATATCTATGGATAGCAAAAACCTTCATCTTTTACTAGATGCACATAGTATAAATCTAATAATTTAAATATAAGAGAAATACCACTTTAAGATTTCAATAAGAGACCACATGTCACCCACATTGAGCATACCCAAGCCATTATCTCATTATCAAGCTAATCCTCTCCCCTCACACCTGAAACAATCATTACAATGGGGAGGTACTTAGGGTGATTAAGATAAAGAGCAGGGTGCAGCTTATCTCCCCTATCAGTCTTATCAGTGACCATTGTTCTGAGGTGGATGAGAGTGAAGATAAGAGATTACTCAGAATTCCCTGACAGAATCCAAGATGGTGTCCGGGGCTAAAAACAAAATGGTGACCTCCATACAGGGATAGCTATGTGCCCTATAGTGTGTGCTGTGGACCAAAGGCATTTTGATGAGGGACTCCCTCAGGCAGTGGTAGGCCTAAGTCAATTTTAACAACAGGAGGGGGAGGGGTTGGGGGGATGGGAGGTTGATGAAATTCCACGCGTGTGATGAAAAATGTTTCAGTCCCCCTCAGAGGAGTCTGAAAATGCCCACCCCCTTTTTTTATATATTCTTTAGTAATGTGCAGGCTTTTTCGCTCAAAAGGGGTAAGTTTTTTTGTCCCCCCCTCCCCGTTGTTAAAAATGACCACTCTCCAAGCCCATGTAGATATCAGATTCAATATAATTATGGTCACACGTTCAGAGTTTTGGGAAGATCACAGATAAGAGATAAGGTGAGGATGGAATTGGGTCCCCTTCTACTGACCCCCTGGCTTGCTAATATATTTTTCTTATATAGAGGGGATTTCTTTACTAAATTGACTATTTGCCGATTTTTGAAAATCCATGATTTATTCATTTTTATTGTTTTTTTGTTTTTTTTGCGTCAAAGACATTTCCAGACCTCTTCCAGTTTAAAACAATATTATAGACAAAGGTGCACGAGAATTGGTCAGCACTGAGTGTGATAATCCTCAGTGCTGACCAATTCGAGTGCTCCTTTGTATTTATCTCAAGTTAATTTAGTCAAATATGTTCAAAATTTCATTTATTTGGCATTAGAAACTATTTTATCATCAGTTATTTGACAATTTTGGATGTTTCCCCTGGCAGTGTGATACGGAGGAGTTATCAGACTGGGGAGTGTGATACAGAGGTTCTAGGTTAAACCTATGGGGCTCTCGTATCCAACTTGAGATAATAGGTCTTTCCTTTCATTGCCAAGAGATAATCACACATGGCAATATCAAACATCAAGAGTCAAATCTATTACATAAACAATAAATTGCACTCGATTGAGTCACGCGTTCTCTCTTCCAATGTCTACGAGAATTATTTCATCAAAGTTTAATGATGGCAAGAAATGACAAAGATGGGCATGATTGATACCATATGAAATGTTAAATTCTGAGTATTGAGGGAAATATTACAATGGACTAGGGAGCACTCCCATTATCACTTCCTCTTTGTCAATAAACACTTACTGATAGGGTAGCTCCCAACATTGAATTTAGTTTGCAAAGAGTTTAGGCCTACAGCCCCACCTTTAGTACCTTACCATCAACTGTGTGTCAGACCCCAGTAAACACACTACGTGTTTCGACGTAGATTTCTGGTAGATCTAGGTTGGTTTTCTACTGAACCTCTATATGAGGTTCCAGCAACATAGATATCGGTTGGTGGATAT
Source organism: Acholoe squamosa (assembly GCA_949317995.1). NCBI lineage: Eukaryota > Metazoa > Annelida > Polychaeta > Phyllodocida > Polynoidae > Acholoe > Acholoe squamosa. The sequence continues at coordinate 53,472,793 of OX439035.1, read as the reverse complement.
ATGTTGATAAATAAGGTTTATGCTTCGCAATTTTAAGGGGTTTATCCACGTAAATCTTGATCCATATTTTTGATTGGCTTTGTTCGTAGGTAGAACGATTGTAAGACGTAGATATTGGTTGGTTCATGTATGTAGATTTTGGATAAAAACTTCTAATGATAAATAGTATTGTTTCATTTATCTAACCAAACTTTCATTTGCCTTATAAAGATCAGGGATGAATAATGATGAAAATCAATCACTTGACATGAAAAAGATAACTCAGCTGGGCCTAGGTCTACAAGAACCCTGTACATATCATGGTGTATAGAGTCCAGTACAGATAGATAGGATAAATAACAGATTGACCCTGGAATAAACCATGTTTTCTATCATAATCAAATCTATTGGTGGACAAGCATCTGACCTACATGCAGTAGTTGTAATTATGTGCACTTTTAGGTAATAATGGATAATAATTCCTATTTTCATATCACTATGGGGATTAACACTGTATTGACATTACATCTTAAATATGCATTATTAAGCAAGAGTATTTGTTGGTCATATAAAATATATGTACCATATGGGTTAGAGCATCATGTGGCAAAATCTCATTCAGTAATGAATTCTAGATTCCAAACAAACAGTGGAAATGTAGGTGTGCAGAGGGTGATAATAGGGAATATAGAAAGCACATGGTCATAGAGGTTGGAAATACGTCAGATTACGTCCCACATACGTTATTTTGTGCTTCACTCCTATCTCACTAGATGGCAGCATATCCAATACCAGTACAAATATGAAAGCTGTATGGTTATAGCTATCAAACATAGTCTGGGTCTATCTAAATGTAGAAAATAAAAATCACAAGGCAGATTCATTTCCATTTAGTGCTCACCTAATCTGTTCTAAATGTTTCTACACAAAAAGAGGTCTGAAATACGTAAAATTACGTTTATCTATGTATTTCTGTACTTTCAGTTTATCTCAACAGGTGTCACTATTGCTGAGCATTGTATTTAATTTAGACCTCCATGATGATTGTCATCTATATTAATCAACTATACTAATTAAAAACACATTATTGAGAACTCATTGTATCAACCTTTCATTTGGGAATAGGTTTGTGCAAAATATTCAATGATTGATGATGCTACCATGTATATTTTGGGATCCAGGTATGGTAAACACCCATGCTGTAGCATTAAGAAATAGACTTATACACCTAGCATCACAGAACCTTCAACATACAATCAGGAGTTATACTTGACTCTTAATTCAAATGATGAAACTGATGGCTAAAGCATTGGTGTCTCTTGCTAAATACTGGCCCTGAATATACCAGTATTATAGAATGAGACAAGGAAATAACATTCTTAAATGAATAAAGTTAACTGAGGGTATAGGGGTAGGTATATGAACATCTCTTTGAGGTAATTTTACGTATATTGGAGCATAACCAGAACCTGCAAAACTACATACATTGTGGTTATTAGTATAAAAGTATTGAAAATATACGTTGGATATCTAAATATATAGGAACATTTACGTTTAAAGAACATAATTTTTCTTCGTTAATTTGGGTAATAATGAGGTATATGTACGTAAATTCTACATCTACGTCAGAAATACGTACATCAGCATACACGTTTATACGTTATTCTACGTTGAGAAAATATGTAAATGTACTGAAAATTCTACGTGCAATCTACGTATGTATAACGTAACTGTGTTTACTGGGACGCTTACTTTTATCAGTTCTTTGCCCATAACCTTGGCAGTGCAAATGCACCGTGTGACCCTGGGTACAAGCATCTTTATTGCTGGACCGTGGGGGATCCTTAGTCCTTTATCTCATTGTTCTGCTCCCAGGGGCGAGTTGCTCACGCAGAGCCATTTAGTCTGTTCACCCCGGGCACCCCCAGCAGCCAATAACAAGTATACAGAAGACGATGTTCGTGTCGAGGTCTCGATCAAGGCAATACATTCTCGTGTATTTTGAGGATAGATCATGATCACGTTTTGCACTATAAGCCAGACCATTACATATAGGTAACTAAGATGAAAATGTTCATTGGATCTGAAAGGATTACGGAGGGATACAACCAATAGTTCGAAAAATTAGCATGAAAAACACATCTTTTGGCATCACCCACACATAGATTGAATGTAAAATTCCCATCTCCCTTTTCAGACCGAAAGCTTTGCCGAGGTCATCATCAAACTATTTAAGGAATGGTCCGGTTCCACTTCAGGGACTGGATGATCGAGGCTGACAAAACCCGGATTGGACTACTTAACACTTTGTAAAAGTTGTCACCTAACAAGTGGTCTAAGCAAGACCCAACCGTCGACCTGTTTAAACAGGTCGAATCTTTTTCTTCTTATGGATGGACAGAAAAGAAAGATGCAGGCTATTTCATGTTAACGTATCGCATCAAGTAAAACAAGGCCAACCCTGGAAATATCTATCCAATTTTGACCAAATTTTGTATTTTAGCCCATTTTGGGGGTGATTTATTCCAGTCTTTTAGTCAGTCACTAGAATCTTACGATGTGTGAGCATAGTGCACGTAGCTAGCATAAGAAATGCACTCTTTGAAAAAAATAATTAAACAATTTTTTCCTTTAGAATTTTATTAAGGTTGCCTAGCATGGTATATAAAGATAATCCTATGACATTCCAGAAATAATCAAACCTCCATCAAACATGATACTTCAATTATAACTTGAGCTGACTGTTCAATTTGTCATAGTTCTAATCCCATGAGGCACTGTCAAATAGGGCAGTCAAGGTCGAATCCCACATTGCGAAAATGCGTCAAATATCTCTGCAATTTTGAATCTTTTGCCAATTTGGGGTAGGGATATAATTACAATAGGGAACATAGAACACAAGGACAGTGTTGCATTTTATTGTAAGGCATTTGTGATATATTGTCCGGGTTTATGGGTATATCTGTGTCTGACATGTTTGATATCCCAAAATCACAAGGATATAAAAACTTAGCACAGCCTGCAGTGGGACTTTGATATTACATGATTTCCTTGCGATTTAGGGCACCAGAGAGGCCATAAAACACAACTGACAAAATCGCAGAGATATTTGAGGCATTTTTCGCCATGTGGGATTCAACCTTCAAATATCATACCTAAACCGCACAATAAGAGAGCAGGTATTCAAATATCACTGACCTTGAGCTGTTGTAGTATCTTGTGAAATAACAATATCGAGACAGGTTATAAAAGGTTAAACACGAGTATGTTTTAGGGCTCTTGGATGTGCTGTCTCATGTAGTTAATGGTGAATAATTGACCATTCATTATACAAAATGTGCACCATTCGAAATACGTTGCTTTTGCAGGGTCTTGCCAAAAGGGAATGAGGACTAAACAATAAAACATGCATGTTTTTCTTTTACCAAATGTCTACTTATGAGTTCATTTTAATAGTTATAGGTCGAATCCCACATGGCGATTTAGGGCTCAAATATCTCTGCGATTTTTTCCCTTGCACTCTTGGGGCTTTCTTGAGCCCCTATATCGCAAGGATAACTGCTTAATTGGTCTTGATTCACTGTTGGATTCAGTATTAGTTGTACAATCCTTGCGATCTAGGAGCCCAGGAAGACCCCAAAATCGCAAGGGACAAAATCGCAGATATATTTGAGCCCTAAATCGCCATGTGGGATTCGATCTTCAAGGCCAAATCCCACAACGTGAAAAACGACCATATACACTTGTGATTTAGGAGTGCAGTAGTCCTTAGCCGATATTGGAGGGGTAATATCATGGGCGTGTAATAGTTACCAAGTTGAGTCTGTGTAGGTGTTATTAATATACTAAGAGAGGGTTGGCCACTCAAGGGCATTTGCTGCACTCTGGCAGATACCCTTTGAACTAGTTCCTATACATATAGCCATGGATGACAGAGGTGAGGGGGGATTTTGCCAAAGTCGCCCCTCACCTCTGTCACCCATGGCTATGCATAATAATAGAGCTGCCAGAGGGCAGCATCAGTCCTAGAGTGTCACACCCTCTCCTTAGTATATAGATAACAACTATGCAGACTCAACTTGATAACTAGTACATGCCCATGGGTATTATTGTCTATGGACGGCATATAACGGCTATGAAGCCTTGTCAAAGTGTTGGGATTTCAGGAGTGGATCACATCAAAAGTTTTTGATATTTTTTCCACAATAGGTCAGAAATCTTTGTGATATACCGAAATTCCCTGTGATTTCTAGTACATCACAAAAGGTCTGTTTTGGATAAATCAGGACCCAAGTTTCACACACTATAGTCATAAGAATGTTCTTCTTGTGGTTTGTGCGTGCTTCATCACATGTATTGCACAGTCTATTTATAAATCTAAAGATCTAGATTATTGAAAACAATAAGAATTCAGTGATATACAACAGTGTTTTTGATATCAAACACTCCTTCTCTGTGAATCAAAGTAGCAACTAGTCAGTAGAGTAATGAACTTCACAGAGATTTCCCCTCCAATATCGGCTAACAGTGGGATTTGGCAAAGGTATGGGTGGTAGGGCAACGCTTGTGATTTAGGATATTGACAAGAGTACAAGGCTGCCAATATCCAAAATCACACACATTTTAGACCCATTTTTCACGTAGTCGGATTTGGCCTTAAAATGTGCAGGGTGGTTACGACTCTGAGCGCGCACATCTCATGTAAATGGACTGTATTTCAATGCGTCACATTCCAGAATTGTTTGTCAATACAGTAAAAACAAGTTTGGCCATGCATGGGGTACTGAGTTCTCTTTGAAAAATGTTATACGGGTTCTTTCTCGTTTTCATTTGGATAGACCCTCCTGGGGTGATTGGCTTCAACCAGCAAAACAGGGAGGTGGCCGAATATAAGTTGCTCTACATGTACCTTGCTGATTAGAACACCCTCGAGTGTCTATTATTATCGAGTCTTATGTATGCCACAAGGATTAGAAATCTACCATGGTGGCCTTTAACTTTAGTGTTATTCCACAGCAGTAGTCCTAATGAATAGAACACACGCTCATGCCCAAGCTATTTTTAGGAGCAGTTAGGCTAAGTCATTAAAAGTAGGCCTATAGGCTAATTTGGTTTGTGGAGAGCAAATATCTGCAAAACCTCTCTCTGTGTTTATTTTTTTCTTCATGCATTTAAAGTAGGATAGATCTTATATGTCCATTTATACCATTGCTCCTTAACTCTATACCACGATAGTATTTATCATTCTCCACTCAGTGTTTATATGTGTTGAAGCCTTCATTCTCCATCCCGTCCTTAAAGAGCTAGTCATCAAGACGCGCATACCATTACATCTAGTGCTATCCCTGACATGAGCAGCTCATGGCGTCCAGTCTGTATAATTATAGATCAACCAGACTACATTAGATTGTTTTGACACACTAATCCATAAGCTTAGGTCAAATAAAAAAAAGGTTTGTTTCCAGCAACCCGACCGACCCTAGCAAAACAGGGGGAAAAAAACTTTTATTGTGATTTTGAAGAATTTTGTCTAATTTTTTTCATATTTTTAAGAAATTTTCATTACTTTTTGAGGATTTTTCCTGAATCCTTTTCGTTTTCTTCCCCTCTCTCATAGTTGCCATTTTCCCATCATTATTTTACAATGAAATCAAAGAATTTGATACATCCATTGATATGTGCCCTAACATTTCCTATATAAATGTAAAAAAAAAAATCAAAAAAAAATCTGACCTACCGACCTTAGCTCTTTGAGCTATGTTACTGGAAACACATCTTTTATTTTTCTTGGCCTTATGACAAATATGAATATGAGGAAAAATCAACCCAGAGAAACTCCTAATTCATCTTTAAACTTTTAAATGCTTCTCTTATCTAGCACCCAAAACGCTCCTTTTCCAAATCCCGGATTCGCCACCGAAATTGGAAATCTATTTTTTTTGGGAGGGGGTTATCCTCTATAAATACTAAAGCATCAAACAGAACCGAAATATTCCAAAGGGATATGGGGGGAACCCGCTTCCCCAGGTTTACTTTGGCGACCAGGAGGTTTCTCCTTTGGTTTCCATAGCGATTCTACCATCACCTGAAAATTGTTTTAAATCATCGATCACAGGGAACACTTTCCATCCAATTCCCCTTGCTCCTTATAGAACCCAGAGCCCAGTAGAATGCTTCAAACAAAGCAAGTGCGTCGTCATCAACGTACAGATGAGATATATGACATTGTATGAGGATTGTCTCTTTGTAAAAATAAAACGTAACCACTATTATTTGTAGTCCAAGGTCCATGTGCTTGAAAATGATATAGCCATTCAAAAGTAACTTTCAATGAGTTTACTCATGTTAACTCATGGTACTTCGTACTTCTAACGCTTCTTTCTCTGTGCCTCCCGCATCCGCTTCTGTCCCCCGGCTCAGTCCCTCTATTTCCCAGTGAGGCACATAGCTTCTTTCTTTCCTTCTTTTTTTCTTTCTTTCTTTCCGAGTATATGTCCACATGCATGTCTATCTGCCTGTCTGTATCTTTGTCTCTCTTTGTTTATCTATCTCTAACTCTCACCCAGCCTCTTAAATGCTCACTCTCTCACTATCCTTTTTTGAATCTCTTTTTATGAATACTATATATGTACATGTATTATGCAACGTCTATCCTGTCAATATGACCAGCGTTCGCAACATTCAATAAAGATGACTAGGGTAGATTAACCGAAATAGCCTTTCTAAACCCATCCCATTCAGCTCATTTTCACCTTGAGACGTCCACTTTGCACCTTGAGACGGCCACTTGATACACACCCTTTTAATGGGGCCATTTCGATTAAGCCATACTTTCCAAAAAGAATAAGTGTCTTGCATCAATATGCAATATAATGGTATCGTTGTTGTTGATGTTATTGTAATGAAAATGTATATTTTACAGCAGCTAGATTATCTAGAAGGGATATTGTAAGACAGGTTATGTTCATGGTAATTGCAATTCTCATTCCCATAGAGGTATTCATTATAATCCTGCATTAGAATGGCTTTGTTTTATGATTATCTATCTATATGCACCAAAACAACGTTTTCTCTGACTTTACAACCATGATCATAATACCACTTGGTTCCTATGCATACTTCTAATAGTAAGATTTCAGTGCAGGTTGAAGTGCATGTATTAGAGCATTTTCCAGTGAAGTCTTCTATTCCAAACGATTCTGGTCATGAATCTTGTTAAGTAATCCTACATAGTCAATAGTTTATTGGCCCAGGGTATCCCCTGGGCTATTGGAGCCGGGTTTTCAGTCAGATCCACAAATTTGTAATCACCAACTTTAGGGTGTAATCATTCAGTGATATACTGTTAATTTACACATTTTTCAAAAGCCAAAGGAAAGTTTCAAATCTCATCTATCAGACAACATTTTGTCCTTTATGGTGAGTGATGTCTTTCTCTACAAAAAAAGCTGCTGTACTCACGTCATGTTTTTGGGAGCTATACTGACTACAAGTTCTTTAACCATTGGGTCTATGGGTCAGATAGATTTTGGCGATGAAATTAGCACATGGAGTCCTATGGGTAATCACCAAGTGAGACACTTTTTTCAGCAGGCAATGTTTACAGTGTCCAAGCTATACACATAACACATTGGGGACAGAGCGATACACTAAGCATGCTAAGGATAAAGTTTTCTGTGGGGGCTAGGTGTCCAGGGGGCCAGGTTTCCAGGGGGCCAGGTTTCCAGGGGCTAGGTCTCCAGGGGGCCAGGTGTCCGGGGGCCAAGTGTCCGGGGGCCAAGTGTCCAGGAGCCAGGTGTCTGGGGGCCAGGTGTCCGGGAGGCCAGCACACCAGGGGGCCAGCGGTCCAAGGGGTTTAGTAAGAGAAGATTATGCCAGACTGGTGTCAGTACATGTATAGATAATAGTCTCTATTTTGCAACCCTACAGACCTTCTGTGCTTCAATGCACAACTCCCAATTTTTATATTGGGGGGGGGGGGTAGTAGACCCTGGGCCATATGTGATATATATCACACTTTAAATCTTATTCAATTAGATACATGAATAAGTATGTAAGGAGTGGTTTGCTCAACGTGAAATGGTGGTTGTCTCATGGTGAAATTGGTATGTGCTAGGAAATAAGTACTAAATGGAAACTACTTATAATTTCCACACTTTTGCTTGTGCTATCACTTAGTAATGATATTTATCTTTGCCTAGAGTAAAGAAATTGTGTATGTGAACAAGTTTGAAGTTCAAAATATCTAACCAAAGTTGGAGAATTCTGATGAAATTACCAGTTGGTCATGAAAAAATACAGGTCAGACAGGGCAACTTTAGGATGTTATCATACAAGGACAATTACTTGATATATCAGTATCACCAGAAATCATTCCATGGGGCACTATAACGTCTCTATTTCATCATTACTAGGGTTGTAGGCTTATAGAATACATGTGAATATGAGAAAAACAAGATGACAGGTGGACGACTCAAGGTATGTGGACGTCTTTGGGTTAATCTACCCTGTATAATGTTGATATTGCAGACGCGCTCACGTCTTGGCAGATTATAGCCACTCTCTCTACTCCTCTCAGTTATTTGCCAAATCGTCTTGTATGTCGGGGTGCTCTTCCCGTTGGCGAGATAGTGTGGTCTGCCACAGTGCGTGGTTAATTATCTATTAATTAACCCCACTGACTTGCAATATCGACCCACAGCTAGAGCCATTTGTAACCTAACATTGGCAGCACCCTGTTGGGAATCCTATTCACTCGATTTTGTCGATAGTATGAGATTTTCCATCAGAGTAACCCACTATTTTTACGTCATCCAATAATTATTGACATGAGATTCGGCCCAGCCAAATCTAAACCTTCTCAAAGCCAGACAGCAAGTGTAGACCACCCTTCTGAACGTGCAGCTCACACACCAACCATCGACCCTGCCCAGCAGCAGCATGGTTGTTGTACGCGCTCACTGAGCCAAACTCTGAGAGGCATTTCTCAAGATGGTACGACTACACCTCTTCAAATCGTGGTACAATCCCTCACTCTAATGCCATTACAGCCCTGCATTTAGTGGTCACTAATGATTACACTGGTACGACTGCCCTGCCAAACCCTATGTAATTACTACACTAAGTGCTGATTGTACAGAGCAGTCATACGGCATTACTTACGATCATCCACTCTAATTTTGAGGGTATCAAATCACAGTGCATGACTGTGTTGAGTCGTACCATCTTGAGAAATGCCCTCCTGGAACCACATTGTGCCCCGCCCACCCTCCAGCTCCCAGGCCGTTGTTCTACTATCCAGTAGGTACCAACCCACCCACTGCTTTAAGTGGCACCTGCCTCACCTTAGCTGGCACCCAACCTACTCAATTCAGGTAGCATGTATATTACCTGCCTATATGTGGGACGCTCACCCGATTAGTACCTGAATGAACTATTGGGCACCACCTCACAGCCCATGACCATGCCAGCAGGACCATACTTCACTCAGGCCCAGCAGTGCACCACAAGAGGCAGCTAACTACACACCACCCCCTGCTGCCAGCCCTCAGTCCTCCCCTCCAAGTCCTACATGTATGGCAACTATTGCTAGCGCCGTTAGCCCAGCGTCCGGCTTTTCTTGTTAGGGATCCAAGGTGTTGGGATTCGGGAGCTGGATCCCCCATCGTGATTGTGGCTCGGACTGTGTAGTCGGTGGTGGAAGGGTCGGCGGACGGAGGCCCCATGGTGGCCGTGGATATAGAGGGCGGTGGGAGAAGGGACATGCATAGCGCGGAGACCAGCCACCATACTACCATGTTCATTAAGGTTAGATATGGAGGTAAGTCTATAATGAAGTCTTGAATATATCATAATGGGTAATTAGAAAGATAGCTGTTGACATTCACAGTGGTGCTGCGTTTTTGCCAAGTCTTTTCTCGAGGTGGAATAGAGGAATTGATGGAGACCATCCCTTTCCTTCCTTGGAATAACCTGGATGGATCCAACTACATGTACAGATTACATGTATAGATGTATCTATCATTTAATGTGTATTCCCCGATTGACAACTGTAGACACTGGTATTTGAGCATTATATTTAATACGCATGTTGGAAGAGGTATAAGCTGTGCCACCTACTATTTCAAGTTCTAAAATTTAGAAGACCTAAGGAGACGACCACGTCCTTATTGATGATGCTTATTATAGCATATTTTTATCCGCACAATATCATAATGTGCGGTAAGTAGAGGTAGATCATTAAGAGCAAATATACAATATGCATCAACGCCTGAAACCCCAAAATATTAGTTTAGTCATTTTGTATGCAACCCTCTACCATCTCACAAACCATAATGTACCATAATCAATGGGTAATTCTATTGATGATTAATGGAAAGCTGAGCCTATTCACATCCCTAACACCCCTCTCCACCCAAGGGGAAGTTGTGTTTACTTTGCTGAGTGGCTGATTACTACAGGGGGTGGGGGGGGGGGGGGGTCTGCACACTCTGAGTCTGAGCCCAAATGTTGGGTGCTGGAGGCAGGGCATTAAGGTCAGGACGTTGGTTCTTAAGATCAAGAATGGGTGACATTTGCAAACGACTGTTTCTTTTCTCTCACTCCTTGCCCGCCCAGAGAGAAGATCTAGCAAATGCAGAGATGGCGGCTCGAAATACTATCTACACGGGTCTATCCCCAAGAGAAGTGGGAACAATGTAACAAATCCTCCTCCCCTATTAAGAAATGACCACTCCCTACCTGGCCTAAGGGTGCCATGCAGGGTTTTACTTTGTGATCAGCATGTAATTACTGCAATGTTTACTTGTGGTGGTGGCAACTGTTCCTGTCTCCCACTTTACGGGTCCACAGTCCAACACCGATCTAGTGAACATAGATTTCCATAAATTGCATACATAAAGGATTTTCTCCAAGTCTAGGTCACCTCTATTGTTAGGTAAGGAGGGCTTAGCCATAACGGTACCCTAAAGCCCAATTATATACTAAATCATTGCGCCAAATGGCACGAGTACTACAAAGCCCTCTCAGACCATAGTGCCCGGTAGTTATAGGCAATCCTATGCATACAGAACCTGAATACAACTCTACACCATCGGGATTTCACAATGGCAGATCCGGGTATATCCACACAGTATTGTTTCAGTATTTGATTATGATTTATGATTACTGCAGTGATTCGGCTTGATAGTTTCTATATCTTTTTTGTATCATAAGGTGTACCCTGCATGACATTTCAAAACGATATCTATAGCTATGGTTTTGAAATGCCCTCCTGATAGAGTAGGGGAGTGACACGCAGGTTCACAACCGGAAGGACTTATTATCCCCCATGCCTCAAGGCCATGGTATATATTTCCAGGCACCATGCAGGCAGATTTATTGTCTAAATGTACCAGACCATACCTTTGGGGTGTAATTCTTTTAGGAGTCATCTTCTATTTATCATATGCTATTTGGTTTCATCTTGCAAAAACATGGTCCTAAATATTCGAAATTTGGCCCCTTCCTTCTACCATTGTCTTCTAATTAAATCATTATGACTGATTTTAACGGTATACATGTGTATCCTACGAGTGACTGGTAACTGAGTTAGGGCACTCACGCTAATAAGTGATGTATGTGTCAGCAATATATCGGACCTCAAGAAATAACTAATCAAGGATATTGGACAAACAGCATAGGCCCGCTGTGGAGGTCTTATTTTAGTATCTTCAGGGAGGCTCGTATATTATATTCTGCCCGATATTCTGTCCATAAAACACCTGTCAACTGAACATAAGGCAATCTCGGTTGTTCCTATATTTGGCTTATGACAGTTTCCGAAACATAGCACCATTAAAAAAAAAGAATGCCAAGTTTCTGAAACATAGCAAAAGAAAGGAAGCCAAGGTCCCACATGTCCGCAATATACAGCTTGACCCAGGATGAAGGAAGTCTTATTAGGATTACCGATAGGAATATATATATATAGGCCTAGCACTAAGATGATTAACTCCACAATATGATCAGAATCTCCTAAGTTAATATTCACAGCAATTAGTGCGGTCCACACACAATGGGCAATTTACACCTATTCAGTGCGTATTGCTAACATGCTTAATAGATGTTCTGTGTTAAATCATACTGGCACAACAGTGTAATAGCAGCATAAACAAAGTCAGCAGTTCAGTTAAGGATTATGCAGTCTAAGAGCACCTAGCATGTATGCTCTGACCATTGAGACATATTTGTGTACAGCAAGACTTCCACACCTAGTTTACAAGCAGAATTTACTTTGGACTACCTCCAAGACTACCCAACACTTAGCAGTTGTGATACATGTATGTGTGTTTATATTAGACATTATACACCACAAACCCACTTTAATACATTTCGTCAGTATGTGGGAGACGTGGGATTATAGGGTAGGTTAGATATCTGGGTCTTCTATGATAATTTGATAGTCAGCTAGGGCTTCTCCTTGTAGAGTGTTGTAGAATTGTGATTTAAATCATTGAGTAGAGGTTGGCACAACATCAAACAATGTGAGTCAATGGAGTGTACTGAAACTAATGGTTTATGAAAGATGTTTTTCTTACATCAAAAATTCTTTTAAACACATTAGACCATGTTTTTGAACATGTTTGGAAAGACGGTGTTTCAGAAAGGTTAGGCCCTTTTTATTTCAAAATTAACTCTATTTGACCTATAGAAGTTGAAAAAAGGGATTTTTATACAACGTCAAAATATGAGTTGCGTGCACAAAAAACAACGTTTTTTTTTTACATTTTCATCATATGCTAGCAGAACTTACAATGAAAATAAAAAAAAATCGTTGTTTTCTTTTCACCTAAAAAATACATTTTTTCTGCCTAATGGGTCTCTTCGTGACTGCTCCCACACAGGGCCTGTCGATATGTCTCTATACACAAACACACAGTTCAGTGGAAATGGCATTTACCTCAAGGTAAATCGATAAAATCTACCATTCAGCTAAGTCCATGAACTCCATGTCAGGGTGATGTTTTCTTTTTACATCAAAGTCTGTGGAAGTAGTCTATACTGTTCTGGACTTCTGCTCCATTGCCTTGTTCGGTGTAGCCTAGCCTATAGCCATTTTAATCAAACAATGTATCCCTCACACGGGCGACAGAAACAATCTATATTGAAGTCGAAACACAAACATGTAGCAAGCAATTTGTTGTCTGGGATCACGAATAATATTCAAATTTTCACTCCATGGTGACCAGCGGATGGGGGGATGAGGTTTACAACGTAAGGTCCGATTGATATTCTGCAAGGAACAACCAGGTGGATGGGTGGTGGCGTCGAGGAGAGAGGGGCAAATTTCTAAACCCCCCCCCCTTGTTTCACTTGTACTCAGTGAAGATAGCCCGCGTAGGAGGGTTATTATGTTGTTTATGGTATTTTGACAGCGGAAATACTAGTAGTATCCTGTGTCAGTGAAGAAAACCGAAGAATCCTTTCTCAAAATGCACATTCTACCATATATACGTATCGGCTTCAGTGTACATGCAAGCTGATGATTCAAGGTGGCAAGGGTAGCTACCGTGACCGTGCCCCACCCCCACCCACCCAAATAAGGACTTGTTGCCTATGCCACTATGAAAGTCCAGGTTTGATCCCAGATAAGTGGTTTGGTATGGAAGCATGTACAGGTGTTAGTGCTGGTCGTCCATCATTGTGAGTAATTAGCCTGATTAAGGACACACTGGGGTCGTTAATTAGCTGCACACGATGATAATACGGGATAATAAATCCCAAACATTGCGTGTAGAGCAAGCTTATCTACAACCCAGAGGGGGCACTTTATATGTTGGACACACATATATATGTGCGACTGGCAATTGTACTTTTTGGGAAAACATTTCCATGCAATAGGCCAGTTTTAGCTAAGGGTCTAATCAAGGGTATATTTTAAGGAAATCTCAGAAGGTATTAAGTCTATTTTGCCCATTATGCCACAGTGGTGAGGGCTGGTGTAGTGGGGCCCTAAGCCCATGGGCACTAACAAAAATATGACATTTATATTTCAAATGACAAAGTTCTTACAAAAATCCGGAAAAGAATGATTGAAAAATAAGAAATAAATTAAGGACATTTTCTTTAACTTAGAAACATTCATAAAGAGCCAATTTCATAAAGAAGTTACCCATCTATAAGAAAAAAATGCATAAATTTGTAACCCAGGGGTTAGTAGTAGACTCGATATCAGTATCCTCCTGCTATTAAAAAAAGAAATCAAACAAAACAATAAAAAAGTTACAAAAAAACCACAAAAAACAACACGACAACTCACTATCCATACCTATCAGGAGATACAAAATAGTTTAAGAAAAGCTTATGTAGATAATAAATCGTTTTTGAATACTTCTGTTATCGTCTACAGACCTTCCCACTAACTGTAACCTTTCACCAAGCAGACCTGGATTATGCTTCTCTCATTTGCCCCCTAAGGGTAGGGGGGTCTGTACATAGGCGGGTGAGTGTTTGCTGCAGTGGTGTATCATTGATTACCTTTAATTGCTCACCCTGCTCATGGGAATCTCTCATTAGTTGAGCACTCTGACCACGGTCGATGCAAACAAGTATTCATACTTACACACTTAATCCCCATTGTCCAGTTAGAAACCTTGGCTTGCACCAGTAATCACACCTTCGCCAGACATATATTCAACACTCTTGGAGATTCCTAGACATAATTAACCATTGAAATGAGCTGGACGGGCATGCATCCAGTTGGGAATCTGACTTAATAATCAGTCATTGAGGGCTTATCAATAACGCATTAGCATACTCGATAAATATACCCTGGTATGCGATCTTTATGTAACAGAATCTTAGACTTTTCTGGAAGTACAATGTGGTGATGGATGTAACATAGCTGTAGTTGAAATTATATCAATGATAACTCACATTATGTAGTCATATACATGTATGTATGACCCAAATTATTCCTCTCTAGTCCCCCACAACTGTTTATTCTTGTTTCGGATAAATGCAGTTTATGATTGATATATTCCCCATTATAGACATATATCTGATACTGGGTGATGGATTATTTTTCTCATACCCCTCCCCCACACCTCTTCAGTACATTTTCTAGTTTGTGCACTATTATTAATATCGAAACATGACGTCGTCCCTTATTCAATGATACTGTGATATGCTGTGCACCTTATGTATTTACTTGATTGTCTTTATAGAATCACAGTGATTTATCAAAGTGACTTCTTCTCACTTATATTAGGTTAAGTGACTCTAAATAGTGCATACAGCGGAGGGCAGACTTGATCCTGTTGCTTACTCCCGACCTACTTGCCACCTTAGGCTGAACTCTGATGTAACCCTCGCTTTGGCACTTAACATAGGTGTAGAGTGGGCAGTTCCTTTAAGCCTGGTCCTTACTATAGCCTCCCTGTAGGAGTAGGCCTATAGTAATCTGAAATCCCCAGACACCTATACACAGGTTTAATACCACAGCGGACCAACATGTACAATGCCCTTATAATACATGTAATCCTCAATGGGTAATTGTTCTTTCATACTACACAGAAACGGATTAACAAGCTGGATTTTAACAAGAGGGATGCATTAGAGAATTTTAGCTAGAAATAATTCCTGTGGTAATTTCTTGTTAAATGCTCTAAGGATGATCTTCCTATAACACAATGCAGAAGGTACTAGGGTAACTGGCAGTTACCCCATCCAACACGAAGGGTCATATACAAACAAGTGTGAACACTTTCCCTTAGTCTATGCTGTTACATAATAGACTATTCTACTTCATAATAATATTGGAGAATGATAGCCAGGGCATGGGTACTTATAGAGAAAAGCCCTGGAGTTACTAGATTACTTAGATTACATAGAAATCAGGCAAATCTGAAAGTTGTGTACTAGGGTAACTCCTAATACAGTTACCCTAGTACATGGTATTGTAAACAAACCCACTTACCCTAATACTGGCAAATCTAAAACCTCTCTAAACTACTGTTCTATAGACAATGTCAGGCTAGAGTTATTAGTTCAGATGATTGCACATGTTGTACACAACATCTAAACAACTTAGCATTATTCAAATCAATAGAGATACTGTGTAATCTCCCCATTTAGTTCACTATATTACATATAGGGTTCGTCATTTTAGATGGGGTAACTGACCAATTACCCTAGTACCTTCTGCTATACAGTGTATAGGAACAGAGCATGGTATTGTGGAATTATGAGGCCATAAAGGAGCAGTGTTTACATGGTCACTTTCAGCAACTTCTTAAATTTGTCCCCTGCTGTTCTCAATATAAGTTTTAAGGGTTTGGTATGGAGGACTCTTGCAATATCACCATGGTAGATACATAGACAGTGTCAAAATATTTGATTAGTTTATTTTTCAAGCTTCATTTTGATATGTGGGACTATCTAACATACTAATATCTTCATATTGCAGCTGTAGTAACAATAATAGAGAAACTATAAAACCATAGTACCTGTAAAAATAAAAGAAAGTCCCGCACCGTACAAAGAAGCTTGAAGGGTCTAGAATCATCACATATAAAGAACTGAGCATTCCAATTGACAGTTAAAATGTGAGAGCCCACCAAATTAGGGGTGTCACACAGTCCCCCATAGAGTGTAGGCTATTTAGCTGCTCCCTTCAGTGTAGCAGTGCAGTGTTTTACAAAAAGAGCCTCATTTTCCCGAGGCCCTAGAAGCCAAATGAATTAAGATACAGAAATGGCAGACCCCATCTGAAATTGGTCTGAGTTCCCTTGTCCCAAACTATAGGACTGTTTTATGGGTTTCAGCCTCATGAGACCATAAATGTGTTTGTTTCAGTGGGTTGATTCCAGGAACTTCCACATTTGTCCCCTATTTGCCACCAGGTGGCCCCTCAGTCTGTATCATTGCATACCTTTGATGATTGTATAAAGAGAGTATTGTCTAGAGTATTCATGTTTCAGATTTGAAAGTAATCAGACTTGTAGTTAAAATTCTATAGCCCATCATATTTCCTAGTCTAATATACTTCTAAGACAAAGCTATCAATCGCTGTATTTTAGTAATTTTGTCAATTTCACACATCTAATATCAGTTACCTGCTGTGTAAATAGGTGTCAAAAAAGTTGAACATTCCTCCCTATGTTGGAGATATCATGTATGAAATGCTTTACACCTGACCTAAATATCTATCAAGTTGTATAAGCCTGAAAATGGCAGAATGGTTATCAACACAAGTTGTTATTTTGGAATTATTGAATGATTTTTCAGGTTTGGAGGTTTCCTGGTCAAATATGTATGCATGTGAATGTAGTTCAAATTAATTTCCTTCTAATACCCATATCATAGAGTATGAGTACAATGTTTCCTTACATTATATCTATAATGTTTTTGCTGTATGAGCTTCCTGAAAATGCTCCAGTGGCTATGAGCAAAAGGTGTCAATTTCAGGGCAAACCTTCACTCATGAAAACTGTCATCCTGTAACAAGTTCCCAAGGGATCTTAATGGGATTTATACCATTGGATTTTAAACTTATCAGGCTTTCTAATGAATAGTGTTTTAACTACTTGTGTTAGGTTTTTGAAACATAGCTGGGGTACCTATTCTAATCGAATCTTGCAATAGACAACAATCAAACAGGAAACAGGTTCCACCAAAACTATGTCGATGCACTTGACACCAGCAGGTCTCAATCACAAGTACAGGTCGGTAAATATGCTACTAGCACATTGATGTATCTAATTCAGCGAATACTTCTGATGGTAGTCGACCTAAGTCTATATCCTGTAATTTGCAATTATATATATATATATATATATATATATATATATATATATATATATATATATATATATATATATATATATTGCTTAGCCACAAAATACTGTCAGGCAGATCATGTTGTATTGAGATGAGTGACACAATAATAAAAAAAAAGTAGAGTTGCTCGCTAACCAAAACCCCCCTCTATGCCAAAGCACAGAGAGTTCACTAACTTGATATTAACTCAGTATTAATTATGAAAAGGGCAGACCTGATCCACCTCTCTGTATTGGTCGTCAGAACCACATCCTGAAGAAAGAAGGCAAAGAAGGTCCTTTAAATTTTGATATATGCGCTGTGTCCAGGGCCACCATGACCTACACAGAAAAAATAATGATACTCATCGGGAGCCTAATGTTAGCCTCAGGCAAATGTCGCCAAAATGAGTATATTTTGATACTCAGGGTGAGCCTAGGGTGTAGGCATACTCCAGCAATACCTGACACTCTACTCTAGATTGTTTATGGCCTAGCTGTCCCCTCTCTACTGTCCTACTTTCACAGTGCAGGAGTCTCTTTAGAGACAGGCTCAGGGTCATCTGGAGTAACATAATAGAAGAGAATAGGACATTGCCTGAGTATCTCTATGAAGAGGGTCAGGCAATGCTGGATCCTACCTGAACAGGCTCCACCATTGCAGGAGTCTTTCTTACCAATGGTGTAATGCACTGCCAGAGTATCCCAATACATAGGATCACACTTTACTGTAATGCACTGCCAGAGTATCCCAATACATAGGATCACACTTTACTGGATTCTATCTTCAGAGTGAGTCCAGCAACACTACCCAGTGGGCACAACCCCACTTAAAGAGTTTCTAATCAGCACTGCATTGTAGGGCTTACAGACAGTCTAAATTGTAATGGTTATGTAGCCCTGCATTTGTAGCCCTTATTGAACTACTAAGCTGTAGGGTGTATTAAGCCCAACACATAATTGGTTTGTTAAACATTATAAAGAAATATAGAAATTAAGGTCACCATTTACAAAAGCCCATAATTTCATACACACAAGGATTTCAGATGGTCGAACATTCAACTTCCTAAGGCAGTCTAATTAATCGATGAATAGTTTGTGCATTCCTGGTTTCAGTCCTTTTTGCTCCTTGGTGGGATTTGAACCGGGTACCTCCTTATTGTGACTCCTTTGTGCTCCTATATGTGCTAGCGGGTCAGGTGTTGAAAGTGGCACTATCAATATGATATTTCAACCATAGACCTACTACAGTGAGATGTCATTGGTCATATGAGGCCCAGTAGGCGAAAAAAGGGAACACAGACTGGAGTGACCATAGTAAGGAAAAATGCCCATAGTAAGGACAAAATGTCCACAATGTCCTCAGTAAGTTTTGCACAGTCCTACTTGCCTATTGCAACCTAGCTCACCAGTTGTAGAGGTGACACAGCATTAGGATTCTCACTTTGCATGTGAGGGGTCTCAGGTTCAAGTCTAGGTGGTGCTGAGAAACATTTTTCCTTTTTCAGTTTAATAGGAAGCATCTCATCTATTGCAGTGTATTTTTCTAAGACCTAACTTTGTAACTAATTGAAATAGATGCTTGCTTGAAAACTTACAGAATCTTCAACGTCTGCCAAGTCAGAAAATAGCAAGAAAATAAATCGTTTGCATAACAAAATATTTCGGGTTGAAAACTTGCAACTTTTGAAGAGCATCCCTGGGCTGGAATTGAACTCAGGACCTTCTCATATGAAGGTAAACATGTTACCACTACACCATCTTGACTGTGCTGAAAGATCTCCACTTGAAATCTCATATGATCTGCTCCCTCTGTGTGTTGAAATCTGGTATTCTACTTTTTTCTAAGCCCCAAAACATTAGAAATATGCCTGGGACCATATGTTACTTTTACATTTACTGCAAAGATATCATACTCTAAATGTTTTAGTGATTAATTCCTATTATATTCCTATATAGATAAGATTATATTCTTAGATATCATGGTTCTAAGGACTAAAGGATAATAGAAAGGATATTGAGTATGTGCAAGAATGGGTGAGGGGGGGGGCTTAATAGGGAAAAGTCTTTTCACAACCCCATTATGAATGCATATTCATGCTCACATTGTAGCAATAAGATTGACTTACCGAGAATGACTTTACAAAAATTTTCAATGGGGCTTGAACTCACCACCTTCAGATGCAGAGTTCAGTGTCATATCAACTGAGCTAATGAGGCACATGCTGTGGTGGGTGCTAGGATATGATATAATCTCAGACATCAGTGTAAGGGCTAGACCCCTGCTTTGCTGGAGTATTCAGTTAGATTCAGACTGAGTATGGCACCATGCCTGAGCCTTGTGCCATACTCATGCTGATCCATTTTCCCAATATGTGGCATGGAAGCAGGCTCAGCATGAGTATGGCATGTCAGGGGAGAGCCTCTAGCAGAGGCTCTCATGATACTCAGACAGCACAAGAGACTAGGTGAAACTCAGGCTGATCCTCTTTTTTCTGTCAGTGTATAGTGGCACCCTCAGTAGCCGGATGAGCGAGGGCTATTCAATGACAGATCGAAGAACGTATCGAACTATCTATCGATGATAACCCTCAACCACCACAGCAGCTACACACAAAAAAAAATTCTGAATATCTTAGGCCTTTTGGCTAACATATGTTGGACTTGCTAAGCCTAGTTGGGAGTTTGCACGTCCCCAAACTACCAAAGTTTTATTGGGAGTTTACCCCTAACCCTTAGGAAAAATGCCCGACTTGCCTGATTTCTCCTAACTTTCCTTAGACATTTCACAAACTATATAGACTTTCTCAGTACACACATTTCACAGATCTTATTTTAATTGAAATGATTAGTGTAAACTCCACACAGGTTAAAAGACACCCAGAACCGAGCCTCTCTATTTGAGAAGCAATGCCTCACATTATTTTCATTTGCAAACCCTGAACTTAGTTGCTCTAGGTTTATCATGAGGTTACAGATATGGATATATAACTTAATTGAATTTCCTCTGAGAAGGTGTTTCCATTATTCACCCTTGTTCCTTCAATAATATATAAACTTATTAGGTGTATTCTGTTAATTCTTATGCCAGGTTGAATTGTAAAGGCTTCATCATGTCAAAAGTCATGGAAAGTACCATTATTTTCACATGCGTAGGCTTGTCCATGATATACACTTTCCAGAAAAGTCCTCAAGCAAACCACACCCAGGTAGCACACAAAAGTTTGCTGATGTTGGCCTGACGCATTGGGCCAACGTTGGCTGCCCATCGGGCCTACATAGGCCCAACCAGTGACATTTGCCAACCAAATGCCAACATTGGCCCAATGTTGGCAGGACATCAGCAAATGGTCGGCCCCTAGCCGACCATTTGCCGATGCTAATGTTTGCCGTCCAAAAGCCAAAGTTTGGCCTATATTGGCATTTGGTTGGCACCGTCGGGCCTATGTAGGCAGGATGGGCAGCCTATGTAAAGCAGATGGTTGGGCCAACGTCGGCCCAACGTTATGCCAATGTCTCTGTGCTACCTGGCACACTGCCACGTACCTGGTGTGAAGAAATCTACTAACCCTTAGAAAAAACTACTAACCCTTAGACAAAATGACCAACATTCTCTCTTGGCTATGTCAAGTCAGCTTGCCTGAATATAGATTAGTTAATACAACGAAGATGTTCATAAGAATTTACTAACAGGTTGGGTATTTTGCCTAATGAGTGGTTTTGCCTAAGTTAAATTAGTATTTACTAACTTAGATTTTTTTCTGTGTGTGTATATATATATATATATATATATATATATATATATATATATATATATATATATATATATATATATAACAGGAAAATCCTTGTGGATTTTGCAGGTACATCTATCTCACTATTTCATGGAGCTGTGAAGACAGTTATTGTGGTGTCATGTCATGCGCACCTGTTGTATTTGTAAGCAGCTCAGGTTGCTCTGATTTATCAGCTGGATCTATTCCAATATTATTGGACCATGAAGGAAATAAATGGGGCTTTTATTTCCATATTCTATAAGGACTATTGGGTCTGAATAAAGGAGTATGCTTGATGATTTATATCAAATCTGTTTCATTTGCACACAGCTGATTTACTATGACCACACGTCTTTCAACGTATAGAAGGCGCCATGATTCTTCATTGGTGCATCATGACAACCCTCCGGGGATTGTATCAGTCCGATAGGGGCAACATGATGCATGAATACAAACCAACTGAGTAGACTTGCCGGGGTATCAATTGCGTGGTCAGTATAGTTGTACCGTGGACCTAATAGAATAGTGTTTTAGGTTCACGTATGATAATGTACAATGGAAAACCATGGGAATCCATAAAGCCTATAATTATGTTGTGATGAGAATGCTTGCCAAAATCACCCCTTGGGCCCTAAGCACAAAAAAAAAACGTATGACTTATTAAGCTATCGCCTCATGTAGACCAACTAATAAAGAACCGGGACGGAACCTACTTCCCTATTTAAAGATGTAGTTCATGGCTCTTTTGCATGCAATCCAGCATCCCTGGCCAATACATGTAGCCTACTGGTAGCCTAAACAGTATCTTTAATCTTACTGGTTAAGGTAGAATCAGTGGACCCATAGTCTGTCTATCTAAAACTGTATTTCATTTTCATTGTTGAATAAAAGAATAATGTAGTATCCTCGTGCAAACATACATGTGTATTATCTCATGGGTTCTCAAAGTCCGAAGCATTGAAAGGTGGACCCATTCAAGTGGGGCAGGAAGGTGGGATGGGTGAGGGGTTGCTCTGGAACTTCCCTCAGACTCCCCAACCCAGACACCAGTGGGGGTTAGATCATGACTACCCGTAGGATTTGATAAGGAAATGCCACTTAAAATGTTTTAACACGGCTACAGAAATATGGGTGTCTTATACGTGGAGTACTACGGTACAATGTGTAAGGAAACACCCCGGGGAAAACACCCAGGCTGCTTTCTGGGCTTGCAGGTAGATATACGCTGGGCATCTGCGGTCTGTATAACTACCGCAGGCATAGGGCTCCAACCCCCAACCCCTCTCCCCTTACTTCCTCCTGTCTGAAGGTCAGCTCACAGACAGGGAGTGGGAGGATTATAGAAATATTATCTTGTTATATCAAAGAGATTCTTATCCTAATCCCTTAATTTGGGGTGATTAGTGGATGTTTATTCTGCACTCTGACTGTCTCAGTCTCATTTCACACTCTCCCCCACACATTCAGATAACTTATCAGTGATAACATCTGCTGGGAGAGTGTGCTCACTCATGCACATCCAACAGTTTCCAACAAGTTGGCCATATGTAATGGGAGAGAAGCGGGAGCGGAATTCAGGGGTAGGTTTCCAGCCTAAGGTAGATACAGAACGGTGAGTACAAAGTTCGGTGGTTTTTCACCAGAGGGAGCCACCCATAAAGCAGGCTCTCACAGAACTGCTCATCCCCCTCCCCTCGTGATGCCTACACTGCTCACAGAGACAGATTTAGAGAGGGGGGGGGGCCCGAGGAGAGAGACAGATATAGAAAGGGAGGGAGGGAGGGAGAGAGAGAGAGAGAATGAGAGAGAGTGGGGGAGAGAGAGAGAGAGAGAGAGAGAGAGAGAGAGAGAGAGAGAGAGAGAGAGAGAGAGAGGCCGGCTTACAGTCAGAAGGGTAGCTTAGGTTTGTCTATATTGTTCCCATACAATAGGAACGGTTTCACATTTTAGAGCCAATGCATTATCAGGCATCTCCCCAAACTGCACTGACACTGGCGGAGTTAGATGGTGGCCAAACCATTCCAATTCACCCTTTCTGGGGGTAGGATCATGCATTGGCACCTCTCTCCCTCCTCCTCAAAAACATTTTTTTTTTTTAAATAAAGCATCAAACTCAAAGGTTTAAAGCATTTTGGTGAAAACCTGTAGTGGACATGGTGTTCAGAAAGGGGAAGCAACTCTTATGTTGTAATGCATTGTTTTTGAGAAAGTTTGGGGGCTGAAAGATTCTTAAATCTAGATGCCAAACTCTCTAGTTTAAGGGATTTTGGTAGCTTCAGGTGTGAATATATTATTTTTAGATGTTGTTGTTGGGATGTGGGGCCTGTCAAGATTTAATATTTCATCTCACCTTAAAAGCGAACATTTTATGTCCATCAGGGTTGGGGGAGGGGGGGTTGAACTGTCACCCCCTCCCCACTCTGTCCCTCAGCTACGGGCCTGGATAGGGAGTGGAATCTTAGTCACTGAAGCCTGACATTTTGATAAGGCCCCCATTGGAGTACGGATGCAGCGGCGAAATTTGGAGCAAATTGGAGAAAAATATAATTTTATTTTCATTGTAACTATTTTCCCTCTGGCCGATGGGATTTTCTAAGAATCTGACCAAAAAATGTACATTGACAACAGAAAACCTTCAGTAAGATATATTGAACATCATAGAGAGGCTTGGGGCAAACTTTTTTTCTACCGATGTCTGACCATAAATTTGAGTGATCAAATCCGTAATCCAAGTATCGGGTAATAGGAATAACATGACCTAACCTTTGCTCTCTGACTGCACGATGTAATACCAACAGCCCAGAGAAAGATTGAGGCGTAACTAGAGTGGATACATTTCACTTTATCTGGAGGTAGATGTACTTCGTGTTTGGATATAAACAGAGATAAAA
Source organism: Acholoe squamosa (assembly GCA_949317995.1). Taxonomy (NCBI): domain Eukaryota; kingdom Metazoa; phylum Annelida; class Polychaeta; order Phyllodocida; family Polynoidae; genus Acholoe; species Acholoe squamosa. Next base: position 53,448,349 of record OX439035.1, on the reverse strand, counting down.
GCTGTTTACGACATTTTCCCAACAATGTATGCTTTGTTTGTAACTTTGTGTAGACACAATATATAATACTTTCAGTGGTTAGAGATGCTAAAAACTCAAACTCTTCTTTATTTTCAGATAACCTGCACCAAATATTCAATCCAAATTGTCGGAACAATGTGCTATTACATAATATAAAGGAAAGGTGTGATTGTGATGACACAGGTAAGTCGACTATGTGCGTCGATTGTAGACCTACTTTGATTGATTAACCTAATTAAAATCGTATTGCCAGGTCTCCCCCTCGCCCTCCCTCTCCTCTCTCCCCTCTCTGTCTCTCTCTCTGTCTCTCTCTGTCTCTGTCTCTCTCTCTTTCTCTGTGAAATCTGCATATGTAAGCAGTGGGGGAATTACGAGGGGATAATTAATTTAGCAATTAACCTAAAATGTTTGACCAGTAATTTGAATGAAATGTATTAGGAAAACCTTTTGAAAATAAAGAGATAAACATGATGTGACGTCTAACCTTATTTCTATTTTCAGACACGGTAGAATTATCAGACGAAGCTGGTCTAGTCAAGAATCTACACAAAAACCTCACAGACTATGGCGTAGACTACTTCACAGACAGAGAAACTTTAGTCTTACTCAGAGTCGACAGTGAGTAGGATACTACATCTCCCCTAAACTATAAAAAGCCTACATGATATCAATGGACTAATGTATTTCTAACGAGGGCACAAGGACAGTATATCGAGTTTTAAGTTGACGCGGAGCAGAGTGCCCCTTGAAATTTGATTGACTGCCCGTGTGACCTCATTAGCAATACCTTAATGCGTTTATACCACGGTTTACCCATTAATAATCGATAAAATATCAATAAATTCAAATCGAAAAGTAAACGTTCACCACCAATTCCAGGACTCAAACCCTTACCAAGGTAAAAGCTATGGCCAGAGTGCTAGCTACGCGCTAATGATTGCTCCATAGGGACGGCTAGGAAGGCCACAGTAGCAAAGCTGTCTGTACATTGACCGCGACGGGAGGAGGCTGGGCGTTTGCGGTTAGGACACAAGGCCATTGTGTAGTATAATAGAGCCTGTGTCCTGCTTATGACCAGCGATCCACTTCGGGTGATGGATAGGGTATTGGACTCTCATTCCCTAGATTGAATGTTCAAACCCTACCTTTGGCAATGACTTTCAGTCAGTTTTGACATGAAAAAAAAATGTAAGTGTTACACTTAGAAAAATTATGTCTAACACTTACAACTACACTTAAAAAATAATATACCAACTTGACCTCGAAAAAGTATATCCAAAAAAAAAAACACTCAAAATTAAAATGTGTGCGTATATCCAGTTCTATGGAATGGTTGATATCCTCAAAGAGCCAAAAAGCATTGTAATTACCAGAATCGTGGTATAACTGGCGATGGAGGCCTAGTGGACCATGGATATTATACCCATAGTCCACTGGGCATCTGTCACCAGAGGCCAAGTGGACTTCGGGTATTAGCACTGGAAGTAATGACATGATTCGACCATATGGGACCTACATATTTCGAGAGGCCGATGTTATTGTCTAAAATGAAAGACGCAATACTGACAGAGGATACAGAATTAAGTCACCTATAGCGGAGGTGAAGTACATGTCTTTTACCGATTTCCGACGGGAATCTTGCAATACTTTACCAAAAAAAATTGTTTTTGAAGAAAAATGTATGTAGTTATCAAACAACCTTCCGTTTCCTGTCCTCCAGTGGTCAGAATTCCTCTATATTCCGATGTTTGATGGCCAAAAAAGTGGCTTTCCAAGCCTCTTTGTTTTTTTTTTTCTTTTTTTTTTCCTTTTTCCTCCCGGCGATGGGAACATTTGGTGGTCAGGTAGGGGGATGAGTGAACTTTTTTTACCGATGCCCGACCTTAGAATCAGAGCCCGTAATCCAAGTTATAAGAATTACATGGCCTTAGCTCAGACAGAGATAAGCCAATGAAAAAATAATTAAAAACAGAAATAAACTAGAAAATGTTATTAACCAGAATCCATCAATGTTTATTACGTCATCACCGACTCTAATTTTATGCAAATTAGATGTTTTCCGAAGAGATTCTATACCATCTATTTCATTATGTGTTTATGCGTATCTATACATTAAATGAAAAATTATATTTGATAAAAGACACAACTATGTCGGCTAAACATTCATTTAAAGTTGAAAATTTCATTTTGCAAGTTATTAACATTGATCACAACGTTTCCGCGTAGACATTGGCTAATGAATCGTTATAAACACCGTAAGATTTCAGTCGATATCGGGGGGTAATATTAAACTGAAATCAAGCCATGGTGCAATATACATTTCAGAAGAAACCGATGGAGAAGACGAACGGCCTATATTCATACCCCTGGTCGAAGGACTGGAAGAAGATAAAGAATTCATTGGTAGGTACTTTATGGCACGGAATATAGTGCTATAATGTTATGATACACCATTGTAGCGCTGGAATTGCCCATCTACAATAGGCTGCTATGGTTTCAGGAGTGATCATTTTATAACAACGAGGGGTAATTGGGTTTGGCAAAACTTGCACACCTTTTAGTTGGAAATCGGAAGTTTCAGACATAATGACATGGGACCCTTTGCTCTAAATAAGTGAAGGTTTTTTTTACCCAGAAGAGATGGCCGTCAGTAGCCCCCTCAAAGTCAAAAGGTCATAGGAATTTTGCACCCTTCCTCCACCTCAAAAGGTCGAATCCCACATGGCGGAAAATGCTTCAAATATCTCTGCGATTTTGAATCTGTTGTGTTTATAAGACTCACTCCAAATTTTCTAGGCATATAAGTACAGTAAGGTGTATAGAACACAAGCACTCTTTCCCGATTTTAGGCCTGGAAATATATGATTCACAAAGATATAAACATCAACAAAGGCAAAATATCCCAAAGACTACGTGATAAAACATAACAGTGCAATTTTGTTTCATACACCATACAACAGTTATATGCCTTGCGAATTTGGGGAAGGTCCCATAAGCACAACAGATTCAAAATCGCAGAGATATTTCAGCCATTTTTCGCCATGTGGGATTCGACCTAAACTGACCACGCCCTGTCCCCTATGTTGTTGAAAAACGACCAATCCCTTAGCCATTCCGATTAGTGGCAATGTAGCAGTGTGGAGCCATAAAACACTCTGCTATTGCTTCATTTGGACACGCACGGTGGTAAAAGTAATGGCTACCGGACGTGTCCATCCCCGCCTGTAAATAATAAATGAACTCCTAGATGAGGTCTATAAACGTAGGCTACGACCGTCGGGAGACGATGTATAATAGCCTAGTACATTTTAATGGATTCGGTCTGACTTATACCATGATATCTTACGTAGCATAGTTTCAATGGGATATCGCGATCCCGTGGAAATTAAGTCTCCCACCCTCGGTGAATTTGGAGTTCTAGTATATTCGGTCCATTCACCCAATTCCTACGATGGAAGGATGGGACTACCAGTTTATCACGGCCTTACGGTATATAACTCTGTATTGTCTTTTATCTAATCCACATAAATATCTCGGTGGTAAGCCACATGCGGGCATGTCGCAGATGTAAAGAAAAATAGGAAATAGGATATGAAAAACCAATCTATACAATATTCCAACCTACACGACACCCCATTTACAGAAAGGACACATTTTCAATAAGAGTGACTGTGAATAATGAGAGGGATGCAGTGTCAGCATATGTAGCCAAGGTGTATGTAAAAGTGTTACAGTGCTGCCGAAATTGTCCACATGGTACATGGGCATGAATCGCGATGTATTTATCTCTCCCTTAGAATTAATTGATATATTTGTTCTTCAGGAAACATTAGGAAGTACGGTATGAGACAATGTCTTAACGCTCACATAGGCATGATGGGACAAACATACATTATACTACCACCACTCCACCTGGTGTCAGGTTACCTTATGCCAATATGTAACCATTGGTTTTGATTTTCAAAGGCCCAACGGAGAGTTAGTTTTTGTGTTTGGTAACAACGAAAAGAGACACATATTTGTTATATTCTGCGAGTCCACTTGAATTATAAATCATAATGCATGCTGTTTCCTTGGAAAATAGTTTGAAATTAATACAACCACTGTATGTAATGGATTGCATGTTCTGCATGAAACAATGCTCATGTTAAAACTGACATACACGTATTCATGTCCTGCTGCTCTTGTCCTGAACTGGCAAATGAAGAGGGCTTTGAAAACATAGAAGGTGTGCCATATACATTATTAAATAGAGCTCCTCCACTATCGAAACAGAGTCACACTATACAAACGGTTTTCACACATTGTTAGACAAATTACCGTGATGAAATCCATACTTGCTTGCTACAGATGTATTTGAGTATAGCAGCCGAAATAGTGTACTGAGACAGATGGGGAAGCTACATCTGTGTGTGGCCGTAGATATATAGCAGTAGAAGAGTGATATTATCATTGAGAAGTGTATGGCTTGCCCTCACAGAAATACAATAGGTGTGGCGGATAGCAGGATAAATCACGATGACAAGGTGTCTGTTGTGTTATCTCTTTTATTACCTGATATTTTGTTTCGGATCTCCTTGTTTGTCAGACAGGTTTGCTTACTGAGGATGTTTAGCAGCCTTGGAGAGGCCGATACAGGCAATCTGTTGTACATTGAAGCACTAAGTGGCCTTCAATGTGCCTAATTACCTGGCACCCTACCAAAGCAGCCACCTGCCATACATGCAGCCAAAAAAACAAAGAAGTTAGTACGGCACTTAACCCGCAAGGGTGGCATGCTGCTTAGCGGCGTGCTTGATGTCATGATTCATCAATGGAGCGATTCAGAGTAGCTCACGAGTACTTATTTAGTGTCACAGAGCGACCCTTGGGGAGTGTATGGCATCTGTGGATTCGGCATAATGCATTAATGCAATCATAGTCGGTCAGGGTAAGTCACCCCTGACTCGACCACTAGACATGTTGGTACCTTGTGTCGACCACCCCAGACTAACATCATTCAAATCACATAGAAATATAAATTAACTGGTTGTACGATGATAACTAAAACAGGTAAACCTTGCGCATGGCCCCATTATTACTTCTAAACTGCGTAAATATCCTGTAATGGTGGGGTGGTCGACTTAAGGTCTATCAACATGCTAAGTGGTCGATTCAGGGGCGATCTACCCTACTCACCAGGGCTCTACGGACGTCACAGGGTCAGTACCACTCACCAGACTTTTGGTCAAGGGCACTGAATAATGTTTGCATGGGAACACTGATGCCTAGCAAGTGTGGTTGCATGTCAAATTATTTCTTATATAACTGTCTATACGAAACCTGCCTGACTGCTGGAAAAATCCTGCTTAAGTGCAGATTAAATGTCTTGTGAAGAACATCACATCTGCCATATTCTGGGCTTTCCAATCCTGAAATAAATTTGAGCAATTTTATAAATCCCATTATTTTTGACCACTTTCCGCTGTTAAGCGTAAGTGGTCATATTACAACTGGATCGGCCCATAGACTTTGCCCTGAGCTCTACCCTCCCATAGCAAACCACTGCACCCATCGCACCCTGGTTCCATACCATCAATCCATTTTGCCAGGGTATTTGGTTTCTCTTTTAAGGATGGCAGGCCGCACAACGCCACCGGTCCCAATGACGTGTCTTCTGTCTGCGTCTTGCACCAGGCCATTAGGTGGGTCATCAGCCATGACTGCGTACCTGACGACAGTCTGGTCTCTGGGAACAAGGCCCATGCAGACGGATACATCGGGAGAGAAGGGGGAGGGGTCACGGTACAGCGCCCACTTGATTGTAACCCTTTATGAACAGGATCACTTACACAATCTGATTATTGTCGTCATGATGCACGAATACAGCACTATTTATGAAGAAAATCGCTTGCATACTCTGATTATTGCCACTACCTAGGCCTTTTAAATAGTTGTCCCTGTCCCTTATAACAACTCTTAAATAGCCCAATCACCGCGAAAATGTTAGGCCTCCTCAGTATGCCCCCTCTTCCCGGGCCCCTTTACTCCCCCCCCCCCACAAGCCTACACACACACACACCACACACACACACACACACACACACACACACACACACACACATACAGGTGTAACCAGCAAATTGGGGACACTGTTGCACACTCCTCCAAAGCGGGGACATTCCTACATTCACCCAGCTTTCACTTAATTCGGGTTCAATTTAGAGCACAAGTCCATTTTAGCTCCCATTAAACAGTAAACAGTTAAAGTGCAGAATACCAAACTGGCCTCTGATGCTCCCAAGTAGACCAGTATGATGTGCCTAAACTGAGGACATGGCCAATGTTTCATAAGCGAAGTGAGGACATTTGTACAATTCGAATAGCTATCTTATATCTACTTTTCTGATCCCAAACACAAGAGTATTCAGTCTATTTATGAAGAATAGACTGTTTTTTAAATAACCAAGACATTATTACCTACCCATGTGCTCAAACAAATTGGTGACTCAAACAATGTGTATGCAAACTGAGGACATAATCACACAGTATGTGTTGTTAAACTCTATGTTTTGGAGTTACTATTAAAGATGAGTTCTGAGAATTGTTTATAAAGGAAAGGGTAGACAGGATATAGTAAGGTGACTAATGATAGTGAGAAGATAACATTTATAGATGATAGAAACAGGTATCTAACAGTGTATGCAAATAGAGGACATTAGTACACCATGTGCGCAAATACAGGACCTGGTTAAAGATAAGGTCCATAAAGTGTGTGTATACAAACTAATACAGTGCGCGTCTGCAAATAGAAAACTAGTGTATACATACTCCGAGCAAACCGATGACATATCCAAAATTAGATTTTCATTGTAAAGGGAGTCCTTGTGATAAGGTTCCCCTTGGGAATGAGTGGATATAGGAGGAACTGCAGAAGAGAAAACATTTAGATGGCTCTGATGTACTGTACAGAATTTTCTTCTGAACCTAAAACCAACATTAAGGTAATATACAGTCAAAAACACAGAAAAAATAATCAGGCAACTTTTGAGAAGATATGTATGAACAACTGTTGTATGTTGTCTCTTCTCTACTCTCTGACAGCTCTAATGTAGGAAGGACAAAAACATATTTATGTCAGTCCTCCCCCTGGCTTATGGGGTCTTTAGTCAGTCCTTACCATGTACTATGGGGTCCTTCCCCACCTCAAAGCTTCAGCACTGCAGGGATTAGTTTACAACTTGACCATTTCTGTAACCCAATTAACCTAAGGTTCTGGTCACATTAATTAAGGTATTGGCTCTATACGACAGGAATAGAAACATGCATACATCACTTTTCATGTTACTCATAGACCCAAAGTCTGCTCTCAATCAACATTCTCATTTTTTTTAGTTTTCATTAACTGACATATCATTGGATGATAATACTCACGTGAACATTAATTCAGATGAGAAAAGGGCCAGCAATTGAATTCACTATTGTTGTATGAATGTGGACCAAAAGACTTGAATTGTTATTAGACATTGGTGCACGCAGGTAAATATCTATAATGTTCCCTTGATACAGACACCTTTTTGGTTCATATACCTTCTGCTGCTGGGATGTGGGATCCTTGTTCAGTCACCGCCCTGGAGTGTGGGGTCCTGTCATTTTAGCACTTAAGTCTTTTGACTGGCACAACTTCTATTATAGCAGGGACCCTAATACATGCTGGGATATCATGTGCGCAATTATGCACACAGAACTAAATAAGACCTGTCCCATAAGGATCATGAGAATTAGACAATACAGACACCTTCCTGGTTCATACACCTTCTGCTCCTGGGATGTGGGATCCTTGTTCAGTCACCACCCTGGAGTGTGGGGTCCTGCCATTTTGGTTACACTATATATAAAAATGGGTTGCTAGATCGCTGGTTAGAAATGTTCAACTTGTGACTGCTTCAGAGTGGGGTACCCTTGGGGTACCAGATGAAGCAAAATTTTCAGGCTGTGAAGAAGTGAGGGAAGTGCCAGCTAACTCGACATGATATGTTGACATATTTTTTTTTGTGATAAAACAAAATTTAAAAACCAGAGGCTTTCCCCCAACCCCTACTTTTATCATAAATCTTACATTTAACTGATATCACCTATAGTAAAGCCAGGCTGAAGCAAGGTGCATTTTGACAGGTCAGCCGGCACGACAAAAAGTTATCATCGTAGCGTCAAATGAATAGCACTATGCAAAAGACTGGCTTCTGCTGATTCAGAAAATGTAAAGTTTGTTGTTCTGATCCCAGTAGAAGAGGTAGAAAGCTATAAGGAAAGATATCACCCTGCTGGTGCTGCGCCGTGTGGTGAAACCGTGAACTAGAATACCAAAACAAGCCACAGTTGTCAACAGGGACAACAGGTTAAAAAATCCCTCTTTTCTTTGTCAAAAATGATTCTTTCAACCTCTTCTACTGGGAGTAGATCAACAAACTTTACGTTTTCTGAATCAGCAGAGGCCAGTCTTTTGCACAGCGTTATTGATTTTGGACGAGTGCTAGGCACAGCGGTCGGCGTTGAAGAAACATTTTGTTGTACGCCCGGGGTTGTACGGTACGGGGTGGAGGCCCAGGAGATGGAGGGCAAGTCCGTATGATACCGATTACAGTCACGCCCTGGCGCTCTTTTACGGTACTACGCCAAATCCCCCTTTACTGCTCAACCGTTTGCGGACGGGACCTTGTGTCAATGCTATTTCAATGAGAGTAGGCCTATGTTAATCAATACAGACGTAAATCTAAACTTGAGTATCTTTAAGTCTCTGCAAGTGAATTGAATGGATAAAGTCCCAGTCTATCAGGGGTTATGTTTCAACTAATTTTAAACTTTAATTACCTCACCACGTACCTTTACTAAATTTTCCCCATCCCAGGTGTCATTTTGTCATTCTCGAAAATATGTACAGAGCAATATAAAATACAGTATATGAAATGCACAGTAACCCCCCCAACCAAACAGACAAATTTGATCTTTTGTTTGTTTATTCCTTAGGCTATTAAGTATCTTTTAAGTGGTAATCATGTTATCATCATCAGTTTTGATATGTCTAATTAACAGCTAATTAATGGGAGAAAAAATGAAAAACTGTCAAAATATTGCCAATCAAAAAATATAGTGACCAAATGCGATTTTTCTGTTTTATATGATAGAATCCTGAAATGTCTACATGGCTAGCAAATTTCATGGAAAAGGCCTGGGTCATTTTTTCATAAATCAACAAATTATGCCATGTTCTGGTGGGACCCGTGTGGACCCCAGTACTGTACTCCCCCTTTTTTCTGCAGAAGAGAAAACATTTAGATGGCTCTGATGTACTGTACAGAATTTTCTTCTGAACCTAAAACCAACATTAAGATAATATACAGTCAAAAACACAGAAAAATAATCAGGCAACTTTTGAGAAGATTAGTATGAACAACTGTGGTATGTGGTCTCTTCTCTACTCTCTGACAGCTCTAATGTAGGAAGGACAAAAACATTTTTATGTCAGTCCTCCCCCTGGCTTATGGGGTCTTTAGTCAGTCCTTACCATGTACTATGGGGTCCTTCCCCACCTCAAAGCTTCAGCACTGCAGGGATTAGTTTACAACTTGACCATTTCTGTAACCCAATTAACCTAAGGTTCTGGTCACATTAATTAAGGTATTGGCTCTATACGACAGGAATAGAAACATGCATACATCACTTTTCATGTTACTCATAGACCCAAAGTCTGCTCTCAATCAACATTCTCATTAATTAAGGTATTGGCTCTATATGACAGGAATAGAAACATATATACATCACTTTTCATCGGGCTTCCCTAGCCCACTTAAAAGGGTCTATTTCTCCTCTTTCCTATCCCCTCAGGATGTGTGTGGTGCACATATGTGCAGGCACTGACACATTCCTCTGTGAAATTGTGTAATGTCGTTCTCGCCATGAATATGACCTCAGCTGTCGAAATGGCGTTAAACATCTATTACTCACTCACTCATCACTTTTCATGTTACTCATAGACCCAAAGTCTTCTCTCAATCAACATTCTCACTTTTTTTTAGTTTTCATTAACTGACATATCATTGGATGGTAATACTCACGTGTACATTAATTCAGATGAGAAAGGGCCAGCAATTGAATTCATTATTGTTGTATGAATGTGGACCACAAGAATTGAATTGTTATTAGACATTGGTACATGCAGGTAAATATCTATAATGTTCCCTTGATACAGACATCTTTTTGGTTCATATACCTTCTGCTGCTGAGATGTGGGATCCTTGTTCAGTCACCACCCTGGAGTGTGGGGTCCTGTCATTTTAGTGCACATGTTGGTGATATCACTGATATCATGGAATTGGTACATCAATATAGGTCAATATAAATTTGTGTAAAAAGGGGTAGGCAGCTGCATGGATAAGGAGATGTATTTTTTAAACATGACTAGTATCTAATTTGTTGGGAGATCATACAGGTACTATGTCAAAAATGATTTTCAGCAAGCACTTAAGTCTTTTGACTGGCACAACTTCTATTATAGCAGGGACCCTAATACATGCTGGGATATCATGTGCGCAATTATGCACACAGAACTAAATAAGACCTGTCCCATAAGGATCATGAGAATTAGACAATACAGACACCTTCCTGGTTCATACACCTTCTGTTCCTGGGATGTTGGATCCTTGTTCAGTCACCACCCTGGAGTGTGGGGTCCTGCCATTTTGGTTATACTATATATAAAAATGGGTTGCTAGATCGCTGGTTAGAAATGTTCAATTTGTGACTGCTTCAGAGTGGGGTACCCTTGGGGTACCAGATGAAGCAAAATTTTCAGGCTGTGAAGAAGTGAGGGAAGTGCCAGCTAATTCGACATGATATGTTGACATTTAAACAAAAATATTCTAATACTTTGGGGGTGTTTCACAAACTTGATTAGTTCCTGATACTTTACTTTTGAGGTGTTTTTTGTTTACTTGCTTGGTAAATCGTTTTATAACCTCAAAAGTCCCAGTAAATCTGCAATGGTCACCATATTGGATCTTGGTTCAGAGATATCGGCACACTTCCTGTGGTTATTGATAAGGGAAATCTCCCTACGACTGCAGATCTAAATGGTACTCCCCATGGGCTTCAGGTCATATGTTAAGATCTGACTGGTAGTTTCAGAGAAACTTTAAAAATGTACCTCCGAAAGGATCTGCTTGGAGATTGCTAGATTCGTTTGACCTTGCTATTATCATGCGCCACTAAATTATGCAACTGTAATGTAAAACACCAGGGGCAGCATCTTCAGTTGAGATGCTCTGAAGGAAGGCCAATGAGTCTTCTCCCCCCCTCATAGTCCCTTTCCTCCAAAATTTGCCCTTAACCAAACTATGTTCTAGAAGGTCACCCTATACTGCTCTCGCATTATAAGGGGGTGCCCAAAAGAGCTTCATGCACCATGGCATTTGGCTGGCTGTATGGTCCCAGTCTTTAACATATTGTCCACTTAAGCCCAGAAATGAGGGACAGGCATCTAGAAGGCTATCCCAAGGAAGATGTGCGTCAGATGTGTCCAACTATTAACCTGATGCCATTCACCCATCCTGGGGAGGGCCTCCTGAGAGTGTGCCCAGGCAACTGACTAGATAGTGTATACCTCCAACTGCCTAAGTTGGTACGGCATGCCAGTAAACAGAGGGAGAGAATTTGAGGATAGACAAAGGCTCAAAGACATATTAGGTGGGGGCAGAAGAGCCAGCTTAGTTGATCTATCCTAGGAGGGAATAGTTATATAGCAACCAGTAGTGAGCGATAATTTAAAGAGTCACCTGAAAAGCACACTACCCCAGCAGGGAGCCACAGAACAGACAAACGAGAAGCATTCAGAGAAGTTTGCGAAAACTGCAGGAGGAATACTAAGGAGGCTGCTGATAACTTAGGGTTAGAGGTAAACCACTAGAAGCTGGGTGGTCAGTTGTTGCACAGCAGTCTTTGCTGGAAAAAGTCCTGGTGAAGGTCGAGATTCAATGGGCCTGGACCCCCTGGCTGGACCAGGATGGTGTAAGAGCTGGAACAGAACATGGCCTTCTGAGTGGGATGTCCCTTGAGTTGTCAGGAATCAGTCGCTCTCATTAACAATTTCATCAACATTACCAACTGGTTGATATTGTGTTGATAGTTTTGATCAACCTGTCTTCAACACTTTTTCAATCATTCCAAATCAATTTTGTCAACCATCACCATTTCAACATCAGATCAATAGTTGACATATATTTCAGCAGTGATATGTCAAATGATAAAACAAAGTTGACTGTATAAATTCTGCTGCATGGGAGGAGGAGGTGTGGCCATGTCCTCATTTTGCCTGTGTGGAGGATATCTAAGACGAAGTCTTCTATTTTAACACACATTGTATGGCTTTGTCCTCAGTTTGCCTACACATACTGCATGGAGTATATCTTAGACTAAGTCCCCAGTTTGCCTGTACACATGCTGTGTCTTAGACCAAGTCCTCTTTTTGCATAGACACACTGTGGGGCCATGTCCCCAATTTGTCTACACACACTGTGTGGACCTTAACTAATACCACGTCCTCTATTGGCATACACTATGTGGCCATGTCGTCAGTTTGCATACACACACTGTGTGGAGTGCAGTCTATAAGAAAGGTTTTTCCCCTTGCAGGCCATAAGGTCCTGCAGATCTCATCATTCCGCAGGCCCGGATTGATTTTGGCAGGACTGAATACCTCAAGATTATTTTTGATGAGAAATGAATAATAAAAAACAGAATTAAATAACTATTTTAACCATTTAACTCTTCAAAATTTAACTAAAAGTAACTGCTTTTGTTTTAGGCGGTAAAAACCTCAATAATGGTCCGATTTGCATGCCGTAAAAAACAAAATGTAGCCTGACAGTGATGATTTCAGTTGGTCCGGGAGCAATTTTGTCAGCAAAAGCAAATGTCCGACAAGTTTTCATATTGACTGGGAGTTTATCTAACACCATGTCCTCTATTTGCATACACACACTGTGTGGCCATGTCCTCAGTTTGCCTTCACACACTGTATGGAGTGTATCTAAGACCATCTCCTCTATTTGCATACACACACTCTGTGACCATGTCCTCAGTTTGCCTACATACACTGTGTGGAGTATATCTAAGACCAAGTCCTCTATTCACATACACACACTGTGTGGCCATGTCCTCACTTTGTCTATACTCACTGTGTGGAGTGTATCTAAGACCATGTCCTCTATTTGCATACAAACACAGTGTGGCCAAGTCCTCTATTTGCATACACACACTGTATGGAGTGTATCTAAGACCATCTCCTCTATTTGCATACACACACTCTGTGGCCATGTCCTCAGTTTGCCTACACACACTGTATGGAGTATATCTAAGACCAAGTCCTCTATTCACATACACACACTGTGTGGCCATGTCCTCACTTTGTCTATACACATTGTGTGCAGTATATCTAAGACCATGTCCTCTTTTTGCATACACACACTGTGTGGCCATGTCCTTCGATAGGAGGAAGTCTGTATAAAAGGGGTTTCTAAGTAGGTGAGATACCCCTTTACAAAATGTAATAAGGTTGTATAAAGAAACTCTGACTTTAAAATCAGAAATCTGATGGTTTCTGGGGACCTGACCCATATATCTCAGACCAAGTTCTCTACTTGCAGACATGCACTACGTGGCCATGTCCTCAGTTTGCCTACTCACATTGTGTAGAGTGTATCTAAGACAAAGTCCTCTATTTGCCTACACACAGAGTGTGGCCATGTTCTCAGTTTGCCTACACACATTGTGTGGAGTGTATATCAGACCACCCACTCAACAAAAAAACGTTATTTAACGTAAAAAAAAACGTTTTTCCATGATAAGGAGGTATAGGGAAACGTTCTGAAACATTTTGCAACGTTTTTTGTTGACTGGGCATGTCCTCTATTTGCCTACACAAACATGTGCTGTGTCATCATGTCCAAAGGTCCATACCTAATTCCAAGCCCCCAGTTCAACTACACTTTTTGCAATTGTCTATACCATAGGCAAAGTCATCTAGCCCTCATTTTGCATACACACACTGTGTGGGCAAGTCCCCACTTTGTAAACACACAGTCTACTTGACGTAAAAATGTTTTTTTACATTAAAAAAGAAGTTTTTATTTCGTTCCTAAGTTTGCCAAATGTTTGTTTTAAATATCAAAGTAATGTCAAAACATGTACAGATAAAGATTCCACTTTAACATTCTATAAAAACATTTATATTTCTAGGTCAAAAAACATTTCTTAACGTAAAAGAAACTAAACAAATAAACATTTTTATTTGGTTGATGAAACAAACATCTTGAAAATTGGTCGGAAAAAAAAAGTTCTTTTTAACAAAACCTAAAATGCTGCAAACGTTGAAAATAAGTATTTTGCCAAGTGGGAGGTTTGATTAAGGAAAGTCCTCAGTTTGCCTGCACACAGATTCAATGTCTGGTTCCAATTTGTGACACATTTTTATTACAAATACACTTGATTAGTCCTTAAGAGGTCAAAAATGGCAATTATGGAAATCAGGGAATACACCCAGATTACTGGATGAACTGGGGACACACAGACCTCTCAGTGTGTAAAACAAATTGGGGACTTTTACACACAGGTTAAAATATTAATTATTTTGCGCTGATTTTTCACACACAGCACAAGTCTCTTAAGGTCAAATTGGGGACATTTTGTTGACACACTAGAAATCATATTTATAACCATTTTTCAAGGTCATCACTGATGCCCAAGCCCATAGCCTCCTTTTTCTCAAGGTCATACGAAGTGAGACGTCCCCGGATCACAAGATGTCCCCAGTTTGTAGGTGTGTGGTCCCATGAATGTCCCCAATTTGCTGGTTGCACCAACTCACACACACACACACACACACACACACTTAGCCCCAATCACCGCCACAGTCTGAGGCGTCATCAGAATGGCTACATGTCCTCCTATTTTGATTGTGTTTTCATCGCCTACACTGCCCAGGAACCTACTATGATACCCAGCACAGCCACAGCCTTCCATCCTCTCTTCTAACTCTTTAAGGGCCTCTAATGCTTTTAATGCATTATGCCCATTGGTTTTCACGATGTATGAATTCATGCAGCCCATACAAATACAATGACAAGGGGGTGGATGGGTCCTGAAAAATGCCCAAAAAACTGTGACATAATTGTTGAACGTTCCCATACATTTATAAAGTGAATCTGCAGATAGTGACAGATCACTGCAGATAATGGCAGATTATGGTACTTTGAGGCACCCTAGAGTACCCTGAGACACCAACATGTATCTTTAGACATAATGCTCTTTTGATATACATGTATGTGTGTTTGTGTAATATAATGCAGTCCTACTCCTTTGCCCCCCCCCCATTCCCATAATCTGTTGATCAATATGCTCTGGGAAACCTTGTGAAAGTGGTCTTGCAGCTTTGCTGCAAAATCTTGAATCCTAGCAGAGCCCCTACAATGCAACGGGTGTTCAACAGTAAAGATATCATCCGTCTCTGTGTTCTGGGCCTAGATAAAGCCTCGAGAGAACCCAAAGGCCTGAATCACAAAGATATTGCAGCCCTATATCACCATGTGGGGTTTCACCCCAATCAAAAATTCCTTTCAGCTATCTGATAACACAAATTAGGGCTAGCTGGATCTGCTCAATTGTGAATCTGCAGGACCAAGTGTCCAGCAGGGTCCATAGGTTTTTGTGAAGACTGCCATACAACATGATGGGATCAAACTTATCATATTGCACGAAACAGTTACCAAAATGGTTAGTATTTAATATATCATTACTGTATTCCATATCGCTATAATACGATTGGCTAATAACGTAGCCATTTGCTTAGACTAAATCATATACTCCCTTCTCGTTTACACATAAAATTTGAGAATCCTATGCTCGGTTTTACTTTGTGGTGTCACAGAGAGGCGCCTCTTCCCTCGTATGGGTTCCAGTGAATCAGTTCAATCCAGCGTCAGCAGCGACAACGGCCAAGGTGGTGGGTATTCTCACTGCCTGGTACACTGCCTGAAATCTTGCCTGACACAATGCCTGAATTTCATATACTACTCACTTTGGGGAATTCGTACAGTACATTGAACCTTTCGTCTTGTTCCATATACCGAGGTTGCAGGTTCCTTAGTGGAGGGCACCATTGCTTGATCTGGTACCCGGTGAGACTGATAACAGCCAGCATGGTGGGCGCATGTATATGTAATGCACCCTAAAAAGTCTGAACTGAACGGACAGGGGCGTAGGAAAAGGTGGGGGCGGCAGGGGGTCCTGCGCCCCCCCCCCCAATCATAGAGGAGATGGGCCTGAATATGTTTGCCCTCCCCCCCCCCAAAAAAAAAAAAAATTGCCAAGCCTCATTATAAAATACACAAAATTCCCAAGGTCACTACACAAATTGGCATAATATGTCATTATGATGGGGAAATGGCAACATTGGTTAAAGACAAGCCATCAAGGAATTATCTTTTATATAAATTCCATACAACCATGCATCAACACCAGCACACTCAAGCCAATAACTGGTGGCTGGGGCGGGGGCCCCTGCCCCCCCCCCCCTAATGAAGATTTGCTTCCTACGCCTCTGACGGAGTGAATTATCTCACTGGTCAATAATGTATCCCGCTAGGTTGGTGTACTACACTTACTCTCTGCTCGTACTCTGGAACATCATCCTGTTTCCATATACTACTCACTCACTGGAACTGGGAACATGCCCTGAAGATCAAATCCAACTAGGCGTTCTATGCCCCTATGATCTCTGTATTTTAGTCTATTACAATATGGGGGTCTTGCTGAGCCCTAGAACGCAGGGATCGGTTTCAGTTCGGCCTCACCTCACAGCGGGATTCAGAATACACTCTACAAGCCTTGCCTTCTATAGGGACTCGGTGCGACTTCTAGAATGCAAAAGACTAAAATAGGTTCCAGGGCATAGAACGCCAAGTGGGACTCAACCTTGCGGCCTTGTCCTGGTTCTTTGTTCTATAATTCTAACATACCGCTCATTTTCTAGAGAAAATGCTTCGGAACAATGTCCTGATTCCATGAACTACTCACCATCAGCTGGTAATGCTGTATGTTTCTATGCCCTAGGCATTTATGATGATTCTGTGATTATACCGTTACTACTCACTAAATGGTACGCGGACGTGCACACTGTTATGAGAAGAAAGTGCCACAGATTATGTCAGACTTGTAAAATCTTTTTTATAGAACCATATACACACTCCAGAATTGGTAAACCTCCCAGCATTGGGTCAACTACTGCGTTATCCCGTGACAAATAAAGCTGAGCTGGACGTGCGACGTCCACCTGTAGTCCCAGGAATTCAACCATTTTAGATTTAATTTGTGAAAGCACTCTCGCGGCTTCCTTGCAGCAAATTTGCGGCAGTTGACCCACCGCTATTTTTTTTTTGGCGTGAGGTGGAGACCTGTGGTTGAACAAATCATAGATTCAAGACGGTTTAGTGTTACTGCAAAATTGCAGACTAATGTTGTATAATCTCTATATGTGTAGTTCTATCGTAGTATTTTCAAAAGTTTATGAGTAATGCACCTTATGCCAAATGTCCACTAGGCCTTTAGCACCAGATTTGATACAGGCGTTGCATGGCTCATTCGCGCAATAGAGGCCAAGTGGACTTTGCGTTTTAGCAAATTGAGCAGCTCATACGTTTCGACGGGTTAAAACATCTGATTAAATCATTCTTTCTCCGATTCCAGCCAAATTGAATCCACGACCTTCAAGCAATGATAAACGCTCACTACAAGATGGACGGTCGAGTAAAACAGGCAATAGACGGGGCGCGCAAAAACCAAAACCAGCAAAGAAGGAGAAAAGTGCGCGAAATGGGGGTTCCAGTACACCAAAAGCCAAATAGATTATAGTCTATACATATGTGATATTACATGTATACGTGCGACTTTAGAATGATATCAAAACTACTGGAAACTGTTTCTAAAACCAAATATGCGCAGTTGAGAAGAATATGATAGATGTGAAAGGTAGTCTCAAAGACACTAGAAGGTTGCCTCGAATTTGTTACCATTACACTTTTCTTGCTCAAAAATAACACAAAGGATAGGACCGAGGAGTGGACATGATTTTGGAATAAAATGCTCAATATATGGCTAATGTGTGTTTTCCATCAAAACTATTTAACAAAAGAATATATGAATCGGTGTACATTTGAATATAGCAGAGGCATAGGAATAAAATCTTTATATCTTTAATGTTGTCTTGGTCTATCCTATATCAGCATCCTTATTTTCTGTCTATGGCTGGAGCTGTTGGGTGCCTTGTGCTCCATGGTGAAACCCGTTGCTCCCCCCCCCCCTCCTCTACACTGATCAATCTGTGGGTGTTCCGTCCGATTGATCAGTGTACCCCCCCCCCCCCCCCCCATGTAATACGAAAAGTACACATGCTGCGTCAGGCTTCTCGGAAGTCATTTCTCAAACGCTACAACTGACCCATTCCCGGTACGTTTTGAAGTGGCCATAGATTGTGTGTGGGGTTTCCACTACCATTTGATGAGGGTCCTGCCGTAGCGTTTGAAAGATGGCAGGTGGGTCAATTTTGTAATTATTGCAATAAGGATAATCTAAATGAGGGAGCATGGGTCCTTACTGCTTGTGCGGCTATATATACCAACATTTTGCTAAAGCATTTATAAATAAGCAATAAAGCAATTTCTAATAATTTAAAAGAAATGATAGCACCGAGGTTAAACATTATTTCTGTGTGCGTGCTGCACATCCTCTGTCTATATAGTTTGCCATGGTGACTTAAAAATTATGGCAACAACTTATCAATTTGTCCGTGTATAAAGCCCGTTGATTCTATCCTATTCCGCATATCATCACAGAAACAGCCTCCCAGAGATACGGTCTGTTATAACCATGTTTATTCGTTTGTATAATAAAACTGTTAAAATAACTCTACGTTTTGTTAACAATACTTTTCAATGTGAAGTCGGGCGTGAGGCCATAGTATCAAATAACAGATCTTATACCCATAGTCCACTAAGCCTCATTTGCCAGATTCTATTTAGGGTGTGTATGCCTCATTCGTGCGAATGAGGCCCAGTGGGCGATGGGTATTAGAATTTAGTCTAAAATCCACTGCAATTGGCTTACATGTGTACTTAATACCCATAGTCCACTTGGCCTCTGTCGCGCGATTGAGCCACACAGTCCAATACAGATTTCTGGGATAAAGTCCTAGTGAACTATGGGTTTAAGGATTGGCCACAAATTCCAAGCCATAGCAGCTTATAGCAGGTACCATTTAATAGTGCCATCTTTATATATATGGGCAAATGAGGTCACCATGTCAGCCTGCCAACTGGTGCATATACCCTCAGGGAACATGATACAAGTTGTGATAAAGAAGAACCTAGATTCTTAACTCCGAGCTCTGATCCATCTAGACAAAACATTCCAAAATTAAACAGTTTTAAATACTGACCTATAGACTCGATTGTGTATAGGATTCCCTCAATTAGAGATTTACTAGCCAACACAGAGATCAAATCAAAGTTACAACGCATCGAAAAGAAGATCTACAGGAAGAGTCCCCTTGCTTGGGGGATAGGACTGGGGAACCGATGCACCGATGAACAGCAAAATAAGGACACAAAGGATAATTTTGTGGACAGCCTAAAAATGAGTAACTTATTCACTGAAATGAGATTGAGACAAAATCGTTTATATTTCTCCTGGGAGTAGGGGGTGTTTTTAGAGTCAGACCTATCTAAGGTGTGGACTATGGGTATAATACAAGGCCTCTATCGGTAGATTTCATATAGGATTTGTATGGCTCAGTCGGGCGACAAAGGCACAGTGGACTATGGGTCTAAGGGTCCGTGAACAATAAACTCGTTACATCATCAACCATTACGAAGGTGGTTCCATGAATTAAGTCAGTCTTCTATGTAGGTCTCTTTATATTATATTACAATATGAAGCAGGCCGCGCCCTCCATAGTTCTGCCGCTGGCCGTGTAGGGGCGGTAGTATAGTAATGTGCCGGGTGTGGTGGTGGCGGAAGTTGTGGAGCAGCTCAGGTGTGGCTTACTAACAGATACTGGCAGACAGTGTTCCACAGTCCATCCTATTGTACCACTACATATCCTCAGTGGAATCAACTCAAGAACATCCCTGCTGTGTATATAGAAAGGTAGGTAATATTTTTCCAATGGAAATGTGTTGTTGCAGTTGTCATGGCATAGTAATATGCATGTTGCTTCTATAAAACATGGATTATGAGATATCAACATACAGGATGACATTTTAGTATAACTGACTATCGCAAAATACACTGATGATTTTAGTGAGAGGACATGCAAAGGTTCCTCTCTCAGACTGGGCCCTAGGGTTATCATGCATATATTATGTGGTTAGGTAGAGCAGTCATAGCGAACAATAATGTAGGCCTGAGTAGACTGATCTTTAACTTATATGTGGCATATAATGAATTTTTTGTCTAATCAATTCCTTATCAATTTCTCAATTTCGTCCCGCTACGTAAAATCGAGCTTATTCCAATATACACTATATCAATTAATCGGAAAATGCCATGCTATAAATGCTTGCACTGCTGCGACTGGTATGTACTAAAACCTATGCTCATGATAGCGTAGGCACCAAGCTGAGCAATTGGTTGCTGATGACAGCAACTCTCGTGATCAGATTATCAAATCTTCAATGCATTTATTAGTTATTGGCAGATATAGTGAAATGAGCTCCAGACAAGGAGACGTTTCCAGAAATCAAGTCCTATCTGTTGTACCATGATTGGCACAAATATTTATCCCAAACCGCTACTCCTCGGGATGTCTATTCCTTTGCGGGAAAGAGGCGGCTGTCGTCTATAGCCTAAATGTACTTTGGTAAACGGCGGACGTCCAATGGGAGTAAACTCAATCGAACTGACATATAAACATGGGGTTGAGCGCCCTTTCCAATCACTACCAACAATCTCCTTTCTAACATATCTGTTCCTGTCAACCATTGCTGATGACGGTGCCGGATCAGAGATTACCTATCGATCCCATTTCCTTGCTACCTGTTTCACCAAGCATCGACCTTGACACGTAACACTCATGCAACCTTCATTCTATGTGTAGCTATGACTGCCTTTAAAGCTAGAATATCCCATTATTATCATATAATCGTTACTCATGATTCTATCATGAATTCCCATGGCTGCTGCGGTACACTACACTCTGAGCCCCGATTGTAAATATGCAGGACTTTGACGTGTACTGGGTACGGGGCAATCTGTTGTAGGGTCATAAGGTTTGTATGAACAGCACTTCTTACTGTTTTCTAAAAACAAAAGCAATGTGCTATAAATAGCTTGGCGCGGTATTACAGTGTATACATAAGAAACAGTGGCCGGGTAATCATGTTTTAAACAGAGGCAGGTGGTGTGGTTCAAGTGTACAATGTAATTTAATCTCAAATTGATAAATGCCGCTAGGAGTGTCATGGCGTCTTAATGACAGTGTACAAAATGGGGTGTATAAGGTCATTTATCAATCTTAGATATAGAGACACATAAGCATATACCTGTAACGCAGATCTCAAGTGTTCCCGAGCAAGCTAGGGATCATGTGGGTCAGGTCACCAGAAAGCAGTAGATTTTGTGTTTTTGGGTCATTTTGGACTTTTATGGCTCTGGAGAAAGATGTTGTGAACCAATATTGTCTTACATAGACTCATTTGATAGAGAACACTTAGGGCTATCAGAAAAATGTAAATTTGTGGTCATCCATTAAAAACTTTAGGACTTATAGCCTGCCGAAGTGAAAAAACGGCCAAATTTGTTCTTTTTTATACTTTTTGTATTTTTCACAAGTGTCCTGTATTGAATAAAGAACACTTTAGAGTATCCCAAAGTTATTTTTTGTATTGTATATGATCATAGGTATCATTTCCATGAGGTTTGGACATGTTACTATGTGAGAATTTTTCATGATGTGTCTTTCAAAATGGAAATCTGTAATTTGTAACGTACTGTGTACCTAAATCTTAATCGGTTATAAAACATGGAAAAAATGAAGCTTCAAAATCTTTGTTATTACCCATATGAAGGGCCCTATCATCCCCTACTTTGGTGAAGAAATTGTGTGTCTACCAGCATTTGTCTCCATATGAGAGCAGCTTATGTGAAATACGTAACGTCTGGTACTTTTATCATCATTTAGGAGGCAGTCTACTGTGCATGCATAACTCAACTTTTGTTCCATTCTGTAATTGAAGTCAATAATAGACATATTGGCCTTGTTAATTCATGTGTTTGTTATGCATGATGGGACATTCTTATATTACTGAGAGCAACTTCAATTACCTCCATATTTCATTATTTTGGTACCGGACGTTACATGACACAAAACAAGCAATAAAAATGGAACCGGATGGCCTAGATCGGTATTTTTTGGTCTTCTGACCTGAGGAGATGTACCTTGACAATTCTGTTAAGGTTATATAAAGTAATTAGAAAATTATTTTTTCAGGGCCTTCAAGGGCAAAATCTTACACTTTCTGATGACCTGACCCATGTACGAGAGAGGGGGCTATGACTAGCTGGATGGTTGTTAACACATGTAAGTGCTCCCCCTTGACTCAGGTACTTCACTAAATATAGGACTCGGCAGATCCATTACGAATAGCTCACAGGTAAGATGCGGCTTATACGTGAGGATGGACCCCTTGTGCAGAGGCGTAAAAGCAAATTTTTTTGGGGAGGGGTCTCGGTTGTGGGACTGCCATCCCATTATTGGTGGGGAGCACACACCCCTTTTTCATTTCACAGGATTATCAAAAGTTGTTATATTAAACTATAAGCAAGGGCTTACACGCGGGGAAATTCGGTATCTACATGGACGTTAGGTACATACACAATTCATTCTTGGATCCTATGTGAACATGATGTAACACAGGGACCTGGTTGAATTGATTCTAGATGGCTGTGGTCCCCTGTTGAAGCACTACAATACAACTATATCGGCTATAGCTATCCCTATACAGGATATATCGATACATAAATAGTAACCTAGGTAGATTAGCTTCGTTCTGATTAAGGGTTGCCCTTCTTAAGAGCCAAATCCCACTATGCGAAAATGAGCTTAAAATCTTTGTGAATCAGGTATCGGGGCTCCTTAGCCGATATTGGAGGGGCAATATCATCTAAGGACTGCCTATAACGACTAAGGAGCCTTGCCAAAGTCTTGTTATTTATGGAGTGCACCACATCAAAAGTTTTTGATATTTTTCTCAGAACAGCCAGATATCTCTGTGATATACTGAAAATTCCTGTGATTGAGAGGAAAACAAGACTTCCTACTAAATCTCAAGAGTTGAGCCGTTGATAAATCAGGACACAAGTTCCACACACAGCTGTTATAAGAAGATTCTGCTTGTGATTTACACATGTAAAGCCACTACTTTTGTATTGGAAACTACTGAAAGTTATAGGATTTAGTCAGAGGCAACTGTGATATCAATATCAAAAACTCTATCTCTGTGAATTAAACTAACAGTTTATCATTACAGAATGAAATTCACATACATTCCCTGTCCAATATTGGCTAACAGTGGGATTTGGTGAAGTTAGATATGGGATGAGAACCCTTGTGATTTAGGATATTGGCAAGAGGCCACGGCTGCCAATATCCAAAATCATAAACATTTTAGGCCGATCTTTCACATAGAGGGATTCGGCCTTAAGCCTATATAAAATATGGCCACTATGGGAATAACGGCAAGGGTAATGGGTGGCTATACGGCTATAACTAGACTAAAGACCCGCCTGTGTTCCAAATGGACTTTGGGTCTGACAAGAAGCAATGTACATTGTACATACTTTAAACCACGGGCGGAAAACTAGTCCTCACCACATTCTCTGTGTAGTCCCCTCTAGTAGTATAGTCTAAAATTCCCTTACAACAAATCCTGTTACAACGAATTTTCGTTTATAACAAACAAATCACATGGTCCCAAAACAGGCCCATATATTTCTATAGTAAAATAATCTTTTACAACAAACTTTACAAGGCCTGGAATCGTTTACAACGAACTTTTCGGGCTTATACAATAGTTTAAATTAAGTTTAGCTGGCCTTAAATTGACTTTAAAGGAAGCTGCAGCCTATGTTTCACCATCTCCTACTTTTCTAGCCTGAATTTCCTAAGGGTTACGGGAGATCTGGGAGGTGTTAGGATGTGTGATAGGACACCTGTCTCTATTGAGCTATGGGCGGCAGGAGGGGTACAGGAGGTCGGGGGGGGGGGTGTAAATGTGTGTGATAGGGCTTCTTCACCCATCTCTATTGAGCTATGGGCGGCAGGAGGGGTACAGGAGGTCGGGGGGGGGGTGTAAATGTGTGTGATAGGGCTTCTTCACCTGTCTCTATTGAGCTATGGGCGGCAGGAGGGGTACAGGAGGTCGGGGGGGGGGTGTAAATGTGTGTGATAGGGCTTCTTCACCTGTCTCTATTGAGCTATGGGCGGCAGGAGGGGTACAGGAGGTCAGGGGGTGTAAATGTGTGTGATAGGGCTTCTTAACCCGTCTCTATTGAGCTATGGATGGAAGAAGGGATACAGGAGATAAGAGAAGTGCTCTGTGGCCCTTAATACCCTCATAATTGTATGGTTTGGTTATAACGAAATTCGTTTATAACGAATCTTTTTGCTGATCCCAAGCACTTTGTTATAACGGAATTTTACTGTACTAGACGGGACTACACTGAGAATGTGGTGAGGACTAGTTTTCCGCCCATGCTTTAAACAGCACCGCACCAGGGTGTGTGCTCGCGTGGATATATGGTACAGATTTCATAATACAGAGTAAATGAGAGTGGGACCAGATTGCTAAATAAAAGATAATTGACAACGAATGGCTTTTGCCTTTTAATTTACTCGTCGTGCCTCTACGTAGGAACATACCAATATTGATAAGTTGATATTGTTGCTATAAAGTATGATGGTTCGCTGACAACAAAGGTAACTTTCTAAACATATTACAGAGGCTTATTTTCATCAAATGTGTATCACCTGAACAATATGACGAAAGTAAACCTCCAGTGCAATCAATCTCCATTAGTCAGGTGTATATTATGACGTCTATACAGGCATCCTCCTGGTATAGTTATATAACAAGATGTATTAAGAGGCTATAATTAACATGTGGGCATAGATATGGACTAAATAGAAAGGGCGACAGAGGCTAAGTGGACTATGTACATGTAATGGGTTTCAGTATGTTATACCCATAGTCCACTTGACATCTGTTGCCAAATTTTTTATATGGTTTGCATGGCTTTCTTGTACGACAGAGCCCAAATGTAGGGTCTTAACCTGATGGCAGCCTGCCTACCCTCGAAACAAGACACGGGAAAATCCCGTGAACGACTGGTGAATCTGTGAGCACATATTCTCGGGAAGATCCTGGGAATAGTACCTACAATCCCGTGAATTACCCTGATATTCCCCAGTTTTTAACAGGGCCCTCTAGTGAGATTTATACACATAAGTCTGATTCCTCAGCATAAAGTGAAGATGCCAGAGTCCACCAGGGGCCTCTGTGTGAGCATGGAATCCTGGTTTGGTCCAAAGAACAGAGAGAGGGAGTGAGATGGAAAGAAATGAGAGGGCAAGAGAGGCACAGAGAGGGCAAGAGAGATAGATATAAAGAGAGAAAGAGAGAGAGAGAGAGGGAGAGAGAGAGAGAGAGGGAGGGAGAGGGAAAGGAGAGAGAGAGAGAAAGGGAGAGGGAAACGGGAGAAAGAGAGGAAGGCAATAGAGGGAGGGAAGAGCGAGAAAGAGAGCAAAATAGAAAGAGAGCGAGGCAGAAAAAAAAGAGGGAGAGCCTTGCCCCCCAAAAAAAGGAAAATTGATTGACTTAAGCTACTGACAAAATTGATACATAAAGTTGATTGAATCATAATATTATGTGTCCCATTCTAATATGTGTGTGGTGCACATATGCATGGGCACTGACACATTCATCTGTGAAGATGTGTAATGTAGTTCTCGCCATGAATATGACCTCAGTTGTCGAAATGGTGTTAAACATTTATTACTCACTCACTCTCCCATTCTAATAATTATGACCCTTATTGATATCTCACTAAATGTGCATGTCAGCTAGACATGTCTTGAACAGAGTTAAACCCTTTAAGGGCTAACCCTAATGCATTAATGCATTTTGGTTGTCATGATGCATTAATGCAGCCAGGGCTACATTCAAGCATCATCCTTACGCTTTGGGAAGATCAGCCTGATGCCCCAATGAAGTGCTGGCAAGCAGACTCCCCAAGTCTTCATTGGTAAAACATGCCAGCCAATGGGCACGTTACACTACTGCATCAGCAGACCTTAAAGAGTTAGGTAGCATTCAGAGGCCTGGCAAATAGGCACTCAATGATTATAGGGCATGCTAAGTTGTTTACGGGCACTAAGTAAAGAGTCAGCTAAATTTAGACTGTCAAGGTTGTAGGGTGCAGGCAAACCACCTGTGGTACACATTTACAGAACAGGTCATTTTAGTCAGATGGGGAGGGGGATTTCTGGGGCATAAATGGGTGAATGTAAAAGCATATCAAAACTCAGCCTCCCATGAAAAATATACTGGCATCATTTAACACTGTCTGTGCTGTCTACTTAACCGTGTAAAAGCACCCAAAATCCCACTGTGCCTTATTCACTGTACTAAATAAATACCCAGACATTTGGTTTGGTCTTTACCCCTGGTCCATTCCAAGACAGGTACTTATGAAATTTTAGTGCTGAAGACTTATTTTAACACCTTCCCACCCCCACTAACCACTGGTACTTATATGAGACCAGCAATCATTGCTGAGTGTCAAGAATTAATCTTCTCAAAAATGAGCATCAAGATACTCACATGGAAAACTTTTCTGACTCTCTTTTGTGTAATTTTTGGGGGAAAATATTTGGGGAAATCTCAAATTTACACCAGACTTCCTTCATATGGGATGCATGCCATAGTTCCATCCATTGAAAATACACTGTAACAGGTTTATGCCTAGGTCCATCACACCTCATGTATAGACTCACTATGAACTTTGTGATATTTAATGGACTATAACTATGTGATATTTAATGGACTATTAACACATAAATACCATGTTATGACATGTGTCCGTCGAGAACATATTTGAGTATGATTTGAAAAATGAACATGACATATCAGATGGAAATAGAACCACCCCTGTGCCCCCTCACCCCCTGCTGATACCTACTGAGCACTCCCAAACACCAACAGGACCAACCAGTTTGGGCTACACTGCCCCACCTCAGCTGTCATTTCCACCTGGCTCACTACACACAAGACCTGTCTCCAAAAACTGAGGGTAACAGTGGGTAAGCATAAATTTGCCATTTTTCACCATTTTCTATTCATTATGACATGCAAAGGTCACCATTTTCTTGTTGCTCTATTCATAAGGGCACTTACAATCCTAAATAGGAAATGGCACTAGTATTTCAATATAACCAATGCCATTGTACCTTGTTGTGTGCAATATACATGAATGCTAATTCAAGCACTTTACCAGCATTTGCAATGATCCATAAAAGAAATCCTAAGTACTTGACTGGATCTTTATTTGCAATAATATGTGATATTGTACATCTGAAGGCATGATTGCAAACCTATACATGTAATTGTGTGGCCACTGGCTGTGTTCAGAAATAGCCCTCCTTATTGCAGCTGCATACTACTACTATACAACTAAGTGTGAGAGGCAGTCAGACCCTTTCCCAATCCAGGTCATAGTGGGCCCACCTTCTGTACTGATTACCTTACCTCTTATACAGTGTACCCATTCCCAGCCAGCCTAATTTGGGTAACTCACACAAGCACCTAGCAGAAGGTGACTTTACTTGTATGCAGGGTTGTTGTAGATTGCAACACTCATGGTCAGATTCCCCTTCTGTCCCAGTATATTTACATGTCTGTATATGTGTCCACACTCACATCCATCTATGTACATACATTCCCTTTTATCCACATACACTCACATGCCTCATGTCCACATGCACCCCCTCACACATCCACATCCTCTCTA
Organism: Acholoe squamosa; assembly: GCA_949317995.1. NCBI lineage: Eukaryota > Metazoa > Annelida > Polychaeta > Phyllodocida > Polynoidae > Acholoe > Acholoe squamosa. The sequence goes on along the minus strand of OX439035.1, from coordinate 53,420,179 downwards.
TGTCCACATCCCCTCTAAGTGCACACACACCTCCCTCTATATACACACCCACCTCCCTCTGTGTCCACACCAACCTCCCTCTATGTCCACACCCCTCTCTCTCTGTGTCCACACTTAACTCCCTATATGTCCACACCCATCTACCTCTGTGTCCACACACACCTCCTACAGTGGCCCACAAGGGTCAAATTGAAGTTGAAAGTAAAGAGTTGACTTTCACAAAAAAGGTTAGAGTCCAAAACCAATATTAATGTTCAAAGTCAATTTCATTTCATTGCTGTCAAACTGTCAAGGTGTCAACTCATGAAAACCAACTTGTGACAGGTATCTTTTAACATTGCATGGTGCACTCTATGTCTTTCTATATGAACAAAGTTTATACCAGCAACTACCGGGTAGCTATCGGTTCCCTCACACAATAATTGATGGATCCACACCAAGTGTGGTTCCAGCATCCTGTAACTGGTGGTTCCCACCCACTGTAACTGCGGTTCCACACCTATCCGCTACTGGCACTGGATCCCATACCAAGTAGCTGCTGGTTCCCACACCCAGCACTTGGTGGTTCCCATGCACATTAGTTGCTGTTTCCTGTACCCAGTACATGCTGGTTCCCACATCCAGTAGCTGCTGGATCCCACACCCTTGCTGGTTCTTGCACCCAGTACCTGCTGGCTTCCACATAGAGTAACAGGTAGTAGTTCCCACATCCATTAGGTGCTGGTTCCTGCACCCACTTCCTGCTGGTTCCCAAATAGAGTGCCTGCTGGTTCCTACATCAGGTAATTGCGAGTTCTTAAAAGAGTAGCTGTCAAAATAAGTCAATTGGGTCAGGATAGGTCAAATTAGGTCAAATATGTTGAAAATAGGTAATATTGGTCAAAAGTATGTCTATTCGGGTAGCATAGGTCAAATTATGTCAAATATGGTGAAAATAGGCCAAATTGGTCAAAAGCAGGTCAATTAGGGTTGGATAGGACAAATTAGAGTAAATATGGTGAAATTAGGTCAAATTGGTCAAAAGTATGTCTATTCGGGTAGCATAGGTTAAATTATGTCAAATATGGTGAAAATAGGCCAAATTGGTCAAAAGCAGGTCAATTAGGGTAGGATAGGACAAATTAGAGTAAATATGGTGAAAATAGGTCAAATTGGTCAAAAGTAGGTCAATAAGGTCAGGATAGGTGAAATTAAGTCAAATAGGGTGAAATTAGGTCTAATTGATAAAAAGTAGGTCGATAAGGGTAGGATAGGTCAAATTAGGTCAAATTTACTGGAAAAATATGTCAAATTGGTAAAAAACAGGTCATATAGGGTAGGATAGGACAAATTAGAGTAAATATGGCTAGATTAGGTCAAATTGGTCAAAAGTAGATAAATAATGTCAGGATAGTTGAAATTAAGTCAAATAGGGTGAAATTAGGTCTAATTGATAAAAAGTAGGTCGATAAGGGTAGGATAGGTCAAATAAGGTCAAATATGCTGGAAAAATATGTCAAATTGGTGAAAAGCAGGTCAAATAGGGTAGGATAGGACAAATTAGAGTAAATATGGTGAAATTAGGTCAAATTGGTCAAAAAAAGATAAATAATGTCAGAATAGTTCAAATTAAGTCAAATAGGGTGAAAATAGGTCTAATTGGTAAAAAGTAGGTCAATAAGGGTAGGATAGGTCAAATTAGGTCAAATATGGTGAAAACCAGTCAAATTGGTCGAAAAATAGGTCGATGAGGTCAAAGTAAATCAAATTAGGTCAAACATGGTGAAAATAGGTCGAATTGGTCAAAAGTAGGTCAATTAGGTCAGGATGGGTCAATTAAGGTCATATATAGTGAAAACAGGTCATATTAATCAAAAGTAGGTCAATTAGGTCCAATAAGGTCAGGATAGATCAAATATGGTTGAGATAGATCAAATTGGTCAAAAGTAGGTCAATTTTGTCAAAGGTATGATAGGTGAAGTAAGGTCAAATATGCTGGAAATAGGTAAAAGTAAGTCATTTACTGGAAAATCCTCGCGTATAGGACGCCCCTCGTGTATAGGACGCACCCTGACTTTGGTAAAATCATATAGGACAGATCTGGGGTAATATCTTGGTCATTTTAGTATTGTTATATAGTGTAATATCCTCACATATAAGAAGCTCCCTGAGTTGGGATAAATCCCATAGGACGCATGGGGTGTAATTTGGGTGCATAAGCCACGTCTTATACGCAAGGATTTACGGTATGTCAAATTATGTCGAAATTTGTCAAAATAAGGTCGACTGACTATTTTTGACCAATCTGACCTACTTTGACTATATTTGACCTAATATGACCCATTCTAACCTACTTTGACCTAATCATGCTCGGGCTTCCCTAGCCCACTTAAAAGGGTCTATATCTCCTCTTTCCTATCCCCTCGGATGTGTGTGGTGCACATATGCGCGGGCACCGACACATTCCTTTGTGAAATTGTGTAATGCCGTTCTCGCCATGAATATGACCTTAGCTGTCGAAATGGCGTTAAACATCTATTACTCACTCACTCACTCCGAATCATGCTACTTTTGACTGATTTGACCTATTTTAAGATATTTGACCTAATTTGAACTATCCTTACCTAATTGACCTTCTTTTGAAAAATTTTACCTATTTTCACCATTATTTGACCTAATTTGACCTATCTTAGCCTGATTTGACCTACTGACCTACCTTTGACCAATTTGACCTACTTTTACCATATTTGACCTGATTTAACCTCCTTGACCCACCTTTGACCAAATTGACTTATTTTCGCAATATTTGACCTACCTTAGCCTACTTTGACCTACTGGACCTAATTTTGACCAATGTGATCTATTCTTACCACCGTTCACCGTTTGATAGAATTTGACCTGATTGACCCATTTTCAACCAATTTGACATAATTTATCCTAGTCTGACCTAATTTCATTCAATTTTACCTACTTTGAACCAATTTGACCTATTTCGACAAATTTTAACTATCTTGACTGCTTATGACCTACTTTCCCAATTTGCCCATTTTTGACTTATATGACCCTTTTCATCCAGAATTTATCCAGATCACTCTTTTGCTACTAGGAATGGGAACCGGTAGCTATTCTTTATCGGAACCAGCAGCTACTGGATATGGAAACAAGTAGCTACTGTATGGGAACCAACAGCTACTGTTTTCAGAACTAGCAGCTACCTGATGTGGGAACCAGCAGGCACTCTATTTGGGAACCAGCAGGTAGTGAGTGCAGGAACCAGCACCTAATGGATGTGGGAACCACTACCAGTTACTCTATGTGAAAGCCAGCAGGTATTGGGTACAAGAACCAGCAAGGGTGTGGGATCCAGCAACTACTTGGGTTAGGAACCAGTTTATATGGGAACCAGCAGCTACCTGATGTGGGAAGCAGTAGCTACTGTATGTGGGAACCAGCATGTACTGGGTACAGGAAACAGCAACTAATGTGTATGGGACTACCAAGTGCTGGGTGTGGGAAGCAGCAGCTACTTGGTATCGGATCCAGTATCAGTAGCTGATTGGTGTGGAAACACCAGTTACAGTGGGTGGGAACCACCAGTTATGGGATGCTGGAACCAGCAGCTACTTGGTATGGAACCATCAGTTATTGTGTGAGGGAACCAATAGCTACCCAGTAGTTGCTGGTATAGACATATAGAAAGACATAGAGTGTACCATGCAAAGCCAAAAGATACCTGTCACAAGTGGGTTTGCATTCATGAGTTGACACCTTGACAGCTTGACAGCAATGAAATGAAATTGACTTTGAACATTGATTTTGCTTTTGGACTTTAACTTTTTTTGCGAAAGTCAACTCCTTGCTCCACCCACCTCCTTCTGTGTCCACACCCACCTCCCTCTATGTCCACACTCATTTTCCTCTGTGTCTACACCCACCTCCCTTTGTATCCACACCCATCTCCCTCTGTGTCCACACCTGCCCTCCCTCTATCTTCCTACCCATCCCCACTATGTCCACACCCAAAGCTCTCTGTGTCCACACCCACCTCCCTCTGTATCCACTCTCATGTCCCTCTATGTTCACACCCACCTCCCTCTATGTCCACACCCGCCCTCCCTTTGGGTCTACCCAAATCCCTCTATGTCCACATCCAAATCCCTCTCTATCCACACCCACCTCCCTCCGTGTCCACACCCACCTCCCTCTATCTTCCTACACATCCCCATTATGTCCACAACCACCTCCCTCAGTGTCCACACCCACCTCCCCCTGTGTCCACTCTCACCTCCCCCTGTGTCCACTCTCACCTCCCTCTATGTCCACACCCAGCTCCCTCTATGTCCACACCTACCTCCTTCTGTTTGGTTTGGCATAACCTAGTGAGTAATGGATATACCATTTGTCTTTATAGGTGCATGAAGTTTGACCAATGAAGACCTGGAGGCAACATCCTACTAAGTGGTTCAAGAGGACAACACGTTCTACTCCATATGATTTTTTCATAATTTTCAAAGGTTCTCTAAAATTGTTATTTGACGTGTATGCAAATATTTGCCAATGATTTTTTCTGATATCCCAAGCAGGAAATGAACATTTCTAACACCCACCAGTGAAAACCCAGCAAAGAATAATTGCTTTTCAGTGACCATGATCACTGAATGGTTGATAGTATGGAGAAACAATGAATTTCTACAACATGCTTGGCAAAGTCCTAGATTTTTTTTTTTGTTTTTGTGGCCCATAGCCTTTAACCATTACAGCTATGTAATAATACTATCCGTAGTATCAAGCACATCTAACAAACTGTGAAAAGGTCAGCTTGACTCGTACACCTGGCCTTCAGAACTGGTCATGTGACCATAGCACTGAGACACACACAGAGGACCTGCCCTCCCCCCACTTGGCCCTTCATAGGATGTGTTACAGTTACTGATTGTTAATATTTATGGGTCTTATGGGCAAACAAACCAATGCATTAAGTTGACCTTTGGGTAAGATGACTAGGATGCACTTACCTGAAAACTATACACACATTGCAATTAGATCTTAATCTCTTGTTGTACATGTTAAATCATGTAATTTACTTACCAATCATAGGAGCATTCCATATAGTCATCTAACAATGTCCTATCTAATATATTCTAATATATTGAGGAGCTTCTACTCATGGTGTAGTCACCTAACCATGTGTTGCCAATGTCTGCCTGCAGCTAACCACCATGTGACATCACAGAGGCCTAACTGTAACACACCCTAATGGTCACGACTTTGACAGCTCTCATACCCCCTCCTCCACAGTAGGGCCGCACACACCTCTTAACCCTTCAAGGGCCTCTGATGCATTAATGCATCATGTCCATTGGACATCATGATGCACCAATGTATGAAGTGCATATTAGGAGTACAAAGTGACATGGCATTGGTTAATTGGAGTCTTAGAATGGAAAACAAACAAGTCCTTCCCATATTAGGAGCCCAGTCACATAGTATTGTTATATTTGGAGCACTTACTGCTACAAATACACATGTTGCAGACTGGTAATACCTACACAGCCGTTGTTCTGTTTACTGGTGTCTATTTTTACACATCCCAGGTCACTTCAGGTACATACAGAGTGATTGGTGGTTTTGGGTTTTAGGTATTTAACACAAGGCGATCCTGGATAGTCATTGGTAGGTGTCACACACTGCTATTTTACAGGCTGGGTTTATATGTATACATGTTTATTTTAGTAATTGTTAATGTGGGTTAGAGTTTTAGCACAAGGTGATCCTGGACAGTCAGCAGTACTGGGGTAGGCATCGCACACTGCTATGTACAGGCTGGTTCTATATTTTAGTGGTTGGTAAGGTGGGATTAGAGTCTGCATGCTCTCCAACACTTAATTGGAGCATTATGCCGACCCTTTTGCAGTGTGTGTATCAACTCATATGGTGGGCATGATGCATTAATGCATTAGTGGTCCTTCAAGGGATGTAATGGTTGGTGAGTTGGGATGTAGTGGTTCAGGTTGGTGAGTTGATGCATTTAATGCATGGCCATCAAAATTTATATGATGCCAAACTATAGTCCATCCCTGATTACTTGTCACTTGTACATATAATAACTGCAACATATAGTCCATACTTAACACATGTAAACAGATTCATTTCCCTTGGACTATGGGCAGAAGGAGGGGTCAGCTAGTGCTGGAGGAATGGATAGGCTTGTAGCTTACTGCCGGTGGGGGACCCATTCATATTTTTGAGATACAGAACCTTTAATATTATATAGGATTATGCAGTAATTTGTCACATTATTCCCCATATTCATATCCAAAAGTTGACAGATTTTTTCATAACTTCCTGAGCACTTAGATTATAAGCATATCTTTGTAATGAATGAAGTATCAACATATAGTCCAAGTGGTAACACATTTGACTCTATATCAAGAGATCTTGGGTTCTATTTTATGCCAGGGAATGTAAGAACATCTGTGAGCCTGCAAGCAGAAATGAGGGTTCCTGAAGGATTTAGTACCTGTTTTAGCCACCAGGGGGGCACTACTATGGGCTAGAATAGGAAAAATATGCCTAAAACTGCTATAGGCTACTTTTTTATGGACAATCCAATGATTTTTTTATAAAACATTCTATTTTGGGGGGAAAGGGTCCATATTTGGCATTAAAAAGAATGTTTTTTGGCCAAAATAGGCATTTTTGTTGATTTCTGTTGCCATGGAAACATTATTTTCATTCTAAATAAGAAAATCGATGATCCCATTTGAAGGAACATTTCATAAGGTCCACTATGGTGTAAACAGAATGAAAATACCATTTCTACATGGAAAGTTATGGGCAAAAGAATGAAAATTTATGCTTATTTAGCTAATTAGCATAAATTATGCTAATTACAGATGTTTCTCATGACCAATGGGACTTATGGCTTATTGACACTCAAAAAATGGTCATACCTACCCATATTTAGCAAGCCATTCCTCCAAAACTTACAGGCATGCTCCTCATGCAATATATCACTGTAAAGCTAGTGATCTGCATTTTAAAGTTGACTTCTAGCATGGAGCACCCTTTCTCCTTGCCTCTACACATCTATACAAATATTTTGGGAACATTTCGATTTTCTTTTTTTTAATTTGGCTACCATAAAACGTTTTTCAATGTTTGTCAACATTTTTTCATCATCCAATTGATGTTTCTGGGACAAACCCCCTCTCTATCAAACGGTTTTTACTAACCCTGTTATTAAGCTATACTATCATAGAATGTGTTTGTCTGAAATATAGACAGATTGCAACCCCTCTTTTCCCTCTCCTGCAAAACTTGAAATATGCAGCTACAACCTTGTTGCACTGAGGCAACGACATATGGATGAAAATCAATATGAAAAGCAAATGCTGTCATTCACTGTTAGTATCAAAGACAAACAAAAACAATCTATTATCCAATAATTTGTAATACACTAATGAGGTTAATTATATAGAAGTCATTCTACCCAATTTACAAATTGATATTCATGTAGTAGATTAATTTGTTATCATTCCATAATAAAACTGATTTAAACTAAAACTTTCCCAAAAATATTATTTAGATGACTTGTTTTAAGATAAGTGGAATTTTTATCAGTGGTCTCATGCATTGGTCATTTGAATTTGTGTAGAAAAGTAATTTTTGTTTAATTTAAATTTATTTTGAATACTTTGCAAATTTTGAGGGGCCCAGATAAACTTCCTTTATAATTGAGGCTGGTGCCCCTTTTCCTATGCCCCTGATTCATGTTCCACTTGAAATAACTACTACCCACACATTCACTTTAACTCACGGGCATGTACTTTTGTTTTCTTTATGCAGGTAGTCAATTGCAACACAGGAGCTTGATGAAATCTGCTAGATAGCACATATTAAGAGAGGTACTCCAGAGAAGAGGGCTGGCTGAAAACCAGCACAGTGGTGCCACCCATATGATATTTTTATTGCTGTCATAGATGTTCTGTCAGAAATAAGATACATTAAGTATGGCTATTTAGGGAAACCAAACTTTGAGAGGCTTGCATTGTTGATTCCTGGATTCATCATGCCTTTTTTGGTAGATTTGAATAAAAAGATTCAGACATGCAGTCTTGAATTCTAAACAAAAGAAAATGTAGTTACAATACCCTGTCTATAAGGTGCACCCCACATTTAAGGCACACCCAGACCTTTCTAATATGATAAAAGGATATGTAAATGTTGTATATTTTATTCTAATCAATGGATCTTCAAAATTCAAGAACCAATAGCCATCCCAGTGCTCCCTTCACCCACCTTTACCACTGATTGTGGATGGGGGAATATTGCAGAGACTTTGGGGGAAAATTTACTCCCAGAGAGAAAATGTACTCCTAGTTTTGCTGCATCTAGAAGATGCATCAAAGGGCAATTCTTGCATATAAGACATGCCATATACATGGTGTATTACAGTATAATATTGCAAAGGCATTTTATGCTATGTTCCTGCCCCCTGGTGGCCAAGACTAGAACTTCAAATCCTCTATGTAAGAATGTATGGTAGTAATAGCAGTGTAGATGTAAGGGTAACTGGGTTTCCATGTTAAAAATCAATTATCAAATTGAGATCACACCTTTCAGTGTTATATTGCATAAGAAAATACTCCTGATAGTTTGAGAGAAATAGCTTGCTAGATATGAACCCATGAGTATTTATAACCATATCCCCAATCTCAATATGTTCTAGCTCTATTTGGCCTTGAAATACATCCATTTATTACATTATAACTTCTGGTGTAAGAATGGTATGTTCTTTCTGCCTTCACCATAGTAAACCATGGAACTTTCCCACAAATGGGTTCCTTGATTTTCTTTTGCTCCTTTGTGCTCCCTTGTGCTCCCTTGTGGCAAAATTAGGAAATAAATCTAGCACGGGCTAGGCACCAATCCTGTTTACCTGTTCGAGACTATATGTGCGATGAAAAACCTGAATATTTTCATTGCGGTGGAGCTTACTCTATTCAATATGCTGATGCTGGCTTTTTTAAGGTAGATGGCTCTAATGCCAATCATGTTCTCTGTGCAGGTTTCTGCACATGTGTACTTCTCTATGGCTAGTGAACGACTATACAAAATGGCTGTGTGGGGGTTTATGAGCAGTATTTAGCCTGCATGATGTAATTCTATTATTTTCAGGAGATTTTCAATGTGGAAAAACGATTCAAAAGTGCATGGGACCACATAATGGTAATATATTTTCTGGGTACAGAAAGTTGATGAAAATATTCTGGGAAAGTAAGCCAAAAAATTAGCTACTCTTTAATGAGATTCCATGCAAATTATGGCAAAACACTGTATAACCCTATGGTAGATTCATAGATAAATATCTCATAAACTAGCATGGGACCCTATGCTAGTTTATAAGACTGCTTTCTTTGTACTATTAGAAAGAGAAAGTAATTACAAACGTGGTGAAAATCTGGCGAAAATTTAGCTACTTTTAGCCTATGGGCGCCATCCACCTTCCCTATTTATTGCCCCCATTCTAGATGTATTTATTACCCAAATAAAGGCTCAAATCAAAATATAAGTCAATGTGTCTAGTTTTGTGTGAATCTCTATATTGCTCAGAATCTATCAATCGAAATGATGGCATTCCAAGGCTAGATTTACATCAAAGACAAATACAATGAGGAAAGTCTCATCATAGGAATACAAACTATCGATTTCAAATCTTAAATTGAGGTAAGAAGTGGGGGTTATTTGCAAAAGTATTTTCAATATTCCCGTGATATCACGTGAATTTACTGTCATTTCACGTGATCCCGTGATATCACGTGAATTTCTGCTCACAGAATCCCGTGAATTCACGTGTAAAATTCACAGGAATTCACGGGAACGACACCAGTTCAACATGTGATTTTACTGGTGAATTCACGTGAATTTGTTTCAAGGGTATTATTAAACCCATAGTCCACTTGGCCTCTATCGCATTCATGAGCCTTACAGCGCCTACATCAAATTTGGTGATATCATCTCTATTGCGCAAATGAGCGATACAGAGCCTGTATAAAATCTGACAATAGAGGCCTAGTGGACTATGGGTTTTACCGTACTACGGTACCTGTACACTGGTAATCTATGGCTCAGTCGTGCAACAGAGGCCAAGTGGACTATGGGTTTTACTACCTATGAGTGTGGGTAACGACATGAATACTTATAACATAGGGCTGGGATTATAGGTTGACTAATTTGCCAGGTAATTTATATATGTCGGTAGTTAAGGTCGACCGACAGATAATGCCAGTACTAAATACAGGTAGTATACAGGTGAAGGGAAAATTGAATATTGTATCATACCCATTGCCAACTAGGCCTCTATCGACCAGTATGGTGATAAAGGCCTAGTAGACTATTAGAAACCATGTGGACTTTGGATTCACGGGCATAAGTGTGCTCAAAGAATACCAGTGGTAGCATTAAACCCAAGGTCCACTTGGCCAGGAAGGAGTCACACAAAATATATACATATGAAATCTGGGGAATAAATCGATAGTCTACTATAGGCCTCTGTCGCAAAAATGTACATGTATATAGGAAATGTATAGCTCAATCGCGACAGAGGCCAAGTGGACTATGGGTTTTATAGCCAACGGCTTCTGTTGACCAATTGAGTCATACAAATCCTATATAAAATCTGGCGACAGAGGCCTAGTGGACTATGGGTATCCGGGACGATTTATAAACCACGTCACACAAAAGGTATGTATGACAAAATGCTTGACAGAAGGGTAGGGACTGCATGTGTGCCACATGTCACATTACATCGAGAGTCCACTTGGCCTCTATCGCAGCAATTTACATAGGAAATGTATGGCACATTCGCCGGCGAAAAGCCAAGTGGACTATGGGTCTTACATCGATAGTCCACTAAGGCCTCTATCGCAGGAATTGATCTATAGGAAATGTATGGCTCAATCGTGCAACGAGGCCAAGTGGACTATCAATGTTATACCCATTGTATTGGAAGGGTATGTCTCATTCGCACATCAGAGGCCGTGTGGACTATGGGTTTATGGATCAGCCCTTGTACTACGTTTGAGTTACACAATGGGTACAGGTGTCTTCCGATTATTACACAATCAGTATTTCTATAGCTGTCCAATAAACAAGCACTAGGCCAAAAAAATAAAGGTGTGTTTCCAGTAACATGACTTGAAAAGGTAGGGTCGGTAGGTCAGATTTTTTCCTTCTTTTTTTTACATTTATTTAGGAAATGTTAGGGCACATATCAATGGATGTATCAATTTCTTTGATTTGATTGTAAAATAATGAAGGAAAAATGAAAAATGAAAAACTGTGAGAGAGGAGAAGAACACGAAAAGGATGCAGGAAATGGATGAAAAAAAAACAAATGTGAAAATCCTCAAAAAGTAATGAAAAATTTCTTTAAAATATGAAAAAAATGAGACAAAATTCTTCAAAATCCCCCAAAAAATTCTTTTGACCCATTTTGCTAGGGTCAATCGGGTGACTGGAAACAAACCTTTTTTTTATATTTGGCCTTAGCTCAATCATTGTACCAGGTAACAGGACTGCCTATATGTATACACACAGATGTTCGGTTCCGATTATACCAATTTATTTATTATTTTTTGGATAGCAATTTAAATTTTAAAGTCAGCCCTCTCACATTTCATTCTTAGTGATCATGATTCTGGGCCTCATGCCTTAACCCTACACGACTTGAGCTGGTTACCTGTGTCTTAAACCCATAGTCCACTTGGCCTCTGTCGCCCGATTGAACCATACATTTCCTATATGATTTTATGTGACAGAGCCCTAGTGGACTATCGATGTTACTCTATAGAATATACATGTATGTTTTGTTCACTTGTACCTATAGTCCACTGGGCCTATTCGGTCGAATTTTGTGTAGGAAATGTATGGCAAAAGTCGGTCGAAGAGGCCCAGTGGACTATAGGTATTAGACCCATAGTCCACTTGGTTTTTCGCCGGCAAATGAGCCTACATTTCTTGTGTAAATTGCAGTGATAGAGGCCAAGTGGACTCTCAATGTTATGTCGATAGTCCACTTGGCCTCTGTCGTGCGATTGAGCCATACATTTCCTTTAATTTCCGACACTTTCCACAATGCCTAGGGTCTGTTCTAATCCACAACAGGTAAAGACAGCTAAAGACGAAGGCCAATACTGGACAAATTAGAAATTCTCATACCCCTCAGTAGTGAGACACCTATGTTTTTGAAAGTAGTCGTTGAACAATTTGTGATCGCACATTGAGAAGAATGAAATATAATATATCTATGTTGACGAATGCAGAAGCCCCCCCCCCTAATTGTGGCATCACCCACAGTGTCGGATCCATTTTGATCCCTAATTTTGGCTAAGTTCTAGGATAAAACATGTTAGGTAAACTCTTAAGTACTGGGAAAGGGGGGGGGGGAGCCTCCATGCAGGTGAGAGGCGGTGTCTTTCTGGCACCTGCCCTGTTCTAGTTGTCTAGGAGTGAATGCCTACAGCATTCAACCATTCAAACCATTCAAACCCTGGAGGAAGAACCTGTCAAATCTTTTTTCAGATAGAACTGATTGAAACATGTATGGCCTAACTCGTTTTCACAGTATTGACAAACATTTTAAAGTTTGTGAAAAACCCTTTGGCATACACAAACGTGCAAGTTTTATTTTTAGTTCTCGTTTCCTCAAGGACATCACTATGGATCCATGCACATGGGCCTGGTTTAATCTAGGTGGAAAGGGTGGGGCTATTATCTGCAGCAGGGGCGGATTTAGACGGGGGCCCTCCTTTTTGTCAGTACTTAAGAGTTTAATTGCATATTTTGAAATCTTCTCAGAATTAGGTGGTGCGCCCCCTCCTTCTGGGCCATGCCCCCTCCTTTTTTTCAAATCCTGGATCCGTCACTGCTGCAGTGTCTACGTTTTCTGCTTATGCAGGTCATAAAATCTGCATCGTGTCTTAGGTGACATTAGAGCGGTTAAGGTGTGCCTATATCTACAATCTAACGTGTACAGCAACGTCTAGCTTATCATTTCCTATCATTCTAGACATGCACATTGCAGCACACGCCTTGATCCTAATCTCTCTATTAGCTCCCCAGGTCTTTGCCGTGGTAATGATGTTTAGAAGTTGTTTTCAATTTGGTGTGGTTATTACACAATGCTTTGTGTGTTACTAAATCCCCAAGTAGGGGGATGATAAATCTAATTTTCTTCGGGGACAGGCTCAAACTATGCATTTGCACAAAAAAAAACACGGGAAATCACAAAAATAACCTTTTTGACCCCCTGACCCCCCCCCCCCCCGTACGGGGAGTCCGAAGTTTGCCCATATAGTGGAAATACAGCCCAAATTGAGACTTTTAGAATCCTAATCAAACCTCATTATAAACTCAGGAATATGGTCAGAAATATTCAGTTGGGACCCAAAGGGTGGGGGGTATTATCTGCAGCATATGCGGATTTAGACGAGGGCCCTCCTTTTTGTCAGTACTTAAGAGTTTAATTGCATATTTTGCATCCTGAAATCTTCTCAGAATTAGGTGGTGCGCCCCCTCCTTCTGGGCCATGCCCCCTCCTTTTTTTCAAATCCTGGATCCGTCACTGCTGCAGTGTCTACGTTTTCTGCTTATGCAGGTCATAAAATCTGCATCGTGTCTCAGGTGACATTAGAGCGGTTAAGGTGTGCCTATATCTACAATCTAACGTGTATGGCAACGTCTAGCTTATCATTTCCTATCATTCTAGACATGCACATTGCAGCACACGCCTTGATCCTAATCTCTCTATTAGCTCCCCAGGTCTTTGCCGTGGTAATGATGTTTAGAAGTTGTTTTCAATTTGGTGTGGTTATTACACAATGCTTTGTGTGTTACTAAATCCCCAAGTAGGGGGATGATAAATCTAATTTTCTTCGGGGACAGGCTCAAACTATGCATTTGCACAAAAAAAAACACGGGAAATCACAAAAATAACCTTTTTGACCCCCTGACCCCCCCCCCCCCCCCGTACGGGGAGTCCGAAGTTTGCCCATATAGTGGAAATACAGCCCAAATTGAGACTTTTAGAATCCTAATCAAACCTCATTATAAACTCAGGAATATGGTCAGAAATATTCAGTTGGGACCCAAAGGGTGGGGGGTATTATCTGCAGCATATGCGGATTTAGACGAGGGCCCTCCTTTTTGTCAGTACTTAAGAGTTTAATTGCATATTTTGCATCCTGAAATCTTCTCAGAATTAGGTGGTGCGCCGCCTCCTTCTGGGTCACGCCCCCTCCTTTTTTTCCAATCCTGGATCCGCCACTGCTGCAGTGTCTACGTTTTCTGCTTATGCAGGTCATAAAATCTGCATCGTGTCTCAGGTGACATTAGAGCGGTTAAGGTGTGCCTATATCTACAATCTAACGTGTATGGCAACGTCTAGCTTATCATTTCCTATCATTCTAGACATGCACATTGCAGCACACGTCTTGATCCTAATCTCTCTATTAGCTCCCAGGTCTTTGCCGTGGTAATGATGTTTAGAAGTTGTTTTCAATTTGGTGTGGTTATTACACAATGCTTTGTGTGTTACTAAATCCCCAAGTAGGGGGATGATAAATTTACTTTTCTTCGGGGACAGGCTCAAACTATGCATTTGGGGAAAAAAAACAACATGGGATATCACAAAAATAACCTTTTTGATCCCCTGACCCCCTGTACGGAGAGTCTGAAGTTTGCCCATATAGTGGAAATACAGCCCAAATTGAGACTTTTAGCATCTTAATCAAGCCTCATTATAAACTCAGGAATGTGGTCAGAAATATTCAGTTGGGACCCAAAGGGTGGGGGTATTATTTGCAGCATAGGCTGATTTAAATGGGGGCCCTCCTTTTTGTCAGTACTTAAGAGTTTAATTGCATATTTTGCATCCCGAAATCTTCTCAGAATTAGGTCAGAAATATTCAGTTGGGACCCAAAGAGACCCTTAGAAGCCATCTAGTTGTGATGATAAGGGTATAACCTCCCCTGGGGAGGGGGGCAGCCTTGCTAAAATACTGATAAATCAGCTACTTTTGAGGTATTAGCCCACTCAGCAAAAAACGTTTTTTCAACGTTTGCAAACATTTTTATTTGGTTTGGGTAAAAAACGTTTTAAAAATGTTTTTATTACGTTAGAAAAACGTTTTTCAACCAAATAAAAGCGTTATTTATTTACATTTCTGCCATGGCAATGTAGACCAGTATAGAGCCTCTTTGAACAGGGGCAGATCCAAGGGGACCCCCCCCCTCAGCCCCCTCCCCCACCCTGAAAGCCCCTGTGAATGGGGCTTACTATGAATCTTAACTATAGGAAGTTTGGCCTGGAACCCTGTCTGTGTACCCCACACTAGATTCACTTTTCCTGCATGTGCCCCCTAGACCAACCCTTCTGAATCCACCCCCGTAGAAGCCTTTCCCCCACAATAGCCACCAACCCCACCTCCCATTCCAAATATCTAAGCTACCACTTCCAACCAGTCCCCTTACAAATATAATAAGGGCAATGTTATAACAGGTCAATGTTACGATGTGATATGCAGTGAACACTGTGTAGTCCAGAGAGGCTCGGACTGTAGGTATGGCCTACAGTCCGAGTTTGGTCTATACAAACTTAGGTAGGCACATTGAAATAGCAGTACAAATGGTCTAAATATCACTTTTGGGCTATGATAATTCATTTGTAGCAAGAAATCCCAATAAGACACTAGCCTCTGCCATTGAACTTGAAATCAATATATCACATTATTCTAAAATGGCATTTATATATATATATTTATATATATGTAGATGAAGCCCCACTACTTGTAGTCAACACTGTTTAGATTAATGTGTATTGGCTGTGGAATGATTAAATAGCTATACACACTGTAGAGCAATCATTGGGCACAGTCAACTATATTCCCAGTTAAATAGACCTTGCAACTACCAATCAATTATATCATGAGGGTAAGGAGGTGTGAAGGGCTCAGCAGGGAAACAAGTAATTTTAGTGTGGTAGCAATCTACTAGACATTGCAGCAGTCTACTGAAAACAAAGTCTCATTTACTACAAAATAAAGGGATTTGACCTGTTTTAAACACAAAGGGGGCAAAGTAGTATCATATCGATAGACTGGAACAAGTTTGAGGAACAGACATTACTTAGTTAAGGAGTAAAGTCTACTCAATCATTTTGCATGAGTAAAATTGTAGGCAATGTATAGAAGATAACTCTGGCTGGGGCCCCTGCTGGGTCTCTCAGGGCTAACACTATGTTGCACCAACACTCTCCTTTCCCAGATTAGATTCTCTATCCAGGGGGGGGGGCAAGGGGGCATAACTCCTTCCATTCCAGACATGGCAGACCAAAATAGGTTTTTTTCCTCGAAATCTGTAAACCAGTATACATACACTTATGTATTGGACTCATAAATCAACCTTAAAATGCAGCAAATGATGTCAAGATTCTTTCATATCAAGCCCCCGGAAATACTCACAGTGTGACACTCACCACAAATACCACAAAATTACAAATTTTGAGGCAGTACATCTTAGAGAGACACCCTATACAATCCCACAAAATACTAGATGTGTTGGTATATTTGGTAAGATTCCTACTTGAAGCATTCAGCCATCATATTCAGTTTGTGTTAGAATTCAGAAGGACACTAAATGAGGCAGAGCAAAGAAACATGGAGGAAGAGCATGTCAATAGCTTGCAGATGCTATACAATGTATATAAAATTGTTAGATAGTTCCACTTATATCTATTACTGTATCACTTTATGGTAGTTCAAGTGTGGTTTATATGTCTGTCTTAGGAAATCCTAATGGTAGTGGAGCAGTAGGGGCCTATTTCTATAGTTTGCCTACATCATAAGGATATGTGTTGACCCCTATAAAATGGGCTTAGAAGAGGGAGATGGCAGGTCTAAGTCAAGATTTTGATAGGGTCCACCTGGGTTAGTCATTCAGATTCAGTTGGAAAGGCTTGAGTGTAAGGGATATGTGTATTTTCCCCTCTTTTACAATATTCTCAGTTAAATCTTGTAGCCTAATGAGGTTGGGAGGGGGCCAGGGGGGCTGGGCCCCCTGTCAACTATCCTTTTCTTTCCTATGTGTCTGGGAATGTTGAGTTTCAGGAGTTCATGCATCTTTATGGTCTTAGTCAATTCTTGGCATGCCTAGACATTTTGGCTCATCTACTTTGGATTTAGATGGAACCTGCGGACCAGTACATGAGTAGTGATTGGGGTATTAGCCGCCCCTCATTTATTTCATAAAGTTATGTTCCCAGAGCAGGCAAAGAGAGTAGAAAAGCATACTCAATGATACAGTGCAATCAACATTTGGATATGCCTTGTATATACTGCATATTGTAACAGAACATGTAGTATAGGGGGGTGAGGTGAGGAGTGGGCGGGATGGACTTGGGGAAAGGAGGTAAAAATGAACATTTGGCCTTTCAGAAAGATCTCCACTCCCTAATCTGATCTTATTCTGATGTGTCATGGTGGAACAAGCACTGGATTGTATATGAGCAAATACTTCAAAAATAGCTGATTTATCGGTACTTTAGCAAGGCCGACCCCCTTTCCCAGGGGAGGTTATACGCATATCATCACAATAGGATGGCTTCTAAGGGTCCCTTTAGGCCTCAAATGAATATTTCAAAACCACTTCCATGAATTCCTCATGAGTTTTGATTAGGACACTGAAAGTCTTAATTCGGGGTGTATTTCTACTATATGGGCATACATCGGACCCCGTGTATGGGGGGGGGGGCCGTCAACAAAATTATTTTTGTGATTTTCCGTGTTTTTGGGTCCAAATGCATATTTTGAGCCTGTCCCCGAAACTGAACGGTAAAATTTGCCATTTAACATCCCCCTATCTATACCCCCCATGACCTTGCCTCTCTGGCGATTTTGAGGCAGACGGCAGTGGCCAAAATCGCAAGCTTAGAGGTTGTAAATGGCGGAAATGTTATATCTGTAATTCGTCATGTGGGATTCGACTTTAAGAGTTTCATCTAAATAGCCAGCTGCAGCTGACTTCTTTTGGGTTAGAAATGATAAACATGCAAATATAAAAGTATTAGTACATCTTCGTGTACAAAAATGTAATTAATTGGCAAATGTATTGGCTGTGTTTTTTTTTTCAGAAAAATAATCCAGAAAATATTTGAGATTATTCCTGTTTACAATCTGTAGTGATATCTACTGGTCTGAACTACCTATTCTGAGTGTTACCAGGAGTAATATATCGTCAAACTGTGACATTGGGTGGGGATGGGGTACAGACATCGATGATATAGTTGTTGAACCTTCCCCTATATATTTGAATATTTCTTTCTCTGTTCCCCGCTCTCTGTCAGTCTGTCTGTCTCTCCCTCTCTCTGTCTCTCTTTCTCTCTCTGTCTCTCTGTCTCTGTCTCTCGCTCCTATTTCACCGATACCCGATTCCAGTTGTCTCATCCAAAGGGGATAAACCCTTGCATGATGATCCAAACAGAAACAGGTGAGCTACATATACCTGGAAACTGCCCCCTCAACCCGGATACCAAACAGGAAATAACCATCCACAGCTCCTCATGTCGTAATATCGACCCGCTGCACTGAACAAGGACATAGCAGGGTGAAAGAGTCCTATACTATAAAACACAAACTTTTACACAGAGGTCACAGACTTTGCTATTACGAATAGTATCTTAAACATTCAATGTTACTTTTGACACAGATACTATCAATTCTGTGGTTCAGGTATAGCTGGAAAAACCTAACCATATTCGGGAGCATCTCACTCTGTGTCACTAGTAAATATACTGTAGGCATGTCAGAGAAGAATATGGTGATCCATCGATCTTAACCTGTACTAGGTTGACAGGATAGAGGCTATTTTTAACTAGGCCTTTTTACGATTCAATCTTATCATTTATTGGATGGAAAGATAAATTATAAATGGGCCCTGGAATTAAGAATTTGAAAAAAGAATATTAGAAACGATGCAGTGCTGTTTTAAATATATATAGGATAACAACACTTTAGTCGCCATTTTTTCATCCCTATATTGTACCTTCTGACATCTTACCCCGTTACCAGGATTATTCTGAACCATTTAAAATGCACTCGAAATGGTGGCACCCGACCCCAGAGTGGCTGCCTATTTAGTGGGTAACGGTTGTCAGTTGGATGTGTTCCCAGAGTAGGGATAGATAGATGCCAGTTAAGGCTAGCATGGGTTATTTTCGTCCCTGTGTTGGGTTCAGTCCCGGGGTTCAGTATACAAGAATCCACTAACGTTACCTGATACCTGTAACAGAGATGCGCTGCACTCTTTAAGCCTCCACCAAGGACACCCCGTCTATCACACACTCCAACCCTGGGACGGGGCCGGCGTCTAAGACGCTAATTAAGTCATCTATTTTTAGACATTGCGGAAGTATCCCTTGGGGTGGGGGTGTGTGTTAGATGGCAAATTTTGCCGTTCAATTTTCTCAGATACATAGGAAAGAAAAGGATAGTGGACAGGAGGCCCAGCCCCCCTGGCCCCCTCCCCACCCCATTAGGCTACAAGATTCAACTAAGGATGTTGTTAAAGAGGGAAAAAACACACATATCCCTTACACACAAGCCTTTCCAACTGAATCTGAATGACTAACCCACAGATATCCAGGTGGACCCCGTCGGAATTTGGCTCAGACCTGCCCTCTCCCTCTTCAAAGCCCATTTTATAGGGGTCAACACATATCCTTATGATGTAGGCAAACCATAGAAATACGCCCCTACTGCTCCACTACCATTAGGATTTCCTAAGACACACTGTAAGAAGTAGACAGGGTTATTTTACAGCAAAGTCCCTTGGCAACTTTGGTTCCAGTACATTTTGCTGTAAATCTACAGGAGGTGAATCACTGTAATTTTACAGAAAAATTCAGAATAATCATAAAGTAACAGTCACTGTGATCATACAGCAAGCTCACTCTGTTCTACAGAAAAATATGCTGTAAATTTCAGCAAAATGTGTTGTAGAATTACAGAGAGATTTCTTGTAAATAAACAGAAATATTTTCTGTGAATGGGCAGCAAATTTTGCTGTAGATGAACAATAAAATATACTGTAATTTTACAGAAATATTGAGGTTCCAGCAACTATTGCTGTAAAATTACAGAAACTTGAATTGTAGAATTACAGCAAGGGGTTCTGTTAATCAACAACAAATGTATTGTATATACAGGTATGTTATAAAAGACACTGCTCTATACTCTGCTATTGGGGTCAGTTCTTGGTAAAAGTCATCCCCATGATATCATTTATGTGTGTGCTTTATGCATGCATTGATACTATAAACTATGCATGCCCAATGAAGGCTATTGAGGGTAAGAGAAGTAGAGAACCATCTCACCCAAACTATTTCATGGTCATTCAGTTTTAACACTGAAATAACCTAAAGGTATAGGTAGGCCTATGTTAGCTTCAACCCCAGATTCCAGGGACTTGTATTTCAGATTTAGACACAGTTATGGTGTCATGTATGCATATCATTGGTTGTTCCTTGTTTCTTCTCAGGTAACCTTGTACAATATCATTGGTGCACAATGCTAGATTGAACCTGTTGAGGTTATTATCATATTGCAATTCATTATTAAGCTCTGGGGACAATATTTGATTGGGGTGTGCAATATAAGACTATACATACTAAACATATGCTATACTACTGGCTTCCAGTGGGGGACAGTGCATGTAAGGCTATTTTGGTAAATTCTTTGAAGGGCCACTAGGGTGACTGGCTGGCCTAGGGCATACTGTATATAGAGTAATTATACAGGATCACTCACTGTACACATATATCTACACCTACAAAGCCTTGGTATTACAGTAAGAGTCATGGTATTTGAGATTACAGCACTTTCCCCTGTGAGCTAACAAGATACATCTCTGTTATAAAACATAAACTTCTTACAGTGCAGGCATGTAAACCACACTTGAACCACCATAGATGATAGCAAGTAGGGTATTGTGACATATTTTAGACATTACATTGCTGCAGAATACTGTGATACAGTAACATATATAAGTGGAACTATCAAACAATGACCCAAATTGACCTATCGGCCAACTTTATATACATTGTATAGCATCTGCAAGCTATTGGCACGGTCTTCCCCCATGTTTCTATGCTCTGCCTCTTATAGTGTCCTTCTGATTTCTGACACAAGCTGGATATGATGGCTGAATCCTTCAAGTAAGAATCTTACCAAATATATCAACACATCTAGGATTTTGTGGGAGTGTATAGCGTGTCTCTCTAAGATGTACTGCCCCAAAAATTTGTAATTTTGTGGTGCCACACTGTGAGTATTTCAGAGGGCTTGATTTGAAAGAATCTGGACATCATTTGCTGCAATTCAAGGTTGATTTATTAGTCCAATACATAAGTGTCGCTGGTTTCCAGATTTTGAGGACAAAACATATTTTGGTCCCCCTTGTCAGGAGCTATGCCCCCTTGCCCCCCCTTCTGGATAGGGCATCTAATCTGGGAAAGGAGAGTGTTGGTGCAACACAATGTTCACTGCATATCACATCATAACATTGTCCTGTTATAACATCACCTTTATTATATTTGTAAGGGGGCTGGTTGGAAGTGGAGGCTTAGATAGAGTTTATAATGAGGTTTGATTAGGGTTCTAAAACTCTCAATTTGGGCTGTATTTCCACTATATGGGCATACTTGAAACCCCCCGTACGGGGGGGGGGGGTCAGGGGGTTCAACTTATTTTGTGATTTCCCGTGTTTTGGGGTCCAAATGCATAGTTTGAGCCTGTCCACGAAGAAAAGTAGATTTATCATCCCCCCTAGTTTAGAACACATGCACATTGATGCATTTTCTCATACATCGTAACGTTTGAGATAAAATGCCTTGATTAATGTTTAAATGTCTGCATTAGTTATGTCTCATGTGATCCTGTGGTCATGGCTAAAATCGGATTCTACCTTTATCATGAAGAATTCTCACGAAAGAAATATCTGTCATCAGTTATAGACAAACCACGAGATCCAGAGAGGTACTTGCAAATATCCAACAGATTACATCCACAGTCCACTTGGCCTCTGTCGCCAGATTTATAATGGGATTTGTATGGCTCAATCGCCGACAGAGGCCAAGTGGACTATCGATATTAAACCCTTAAAACTTCTGATTGCTACCTTGTTGTGATAACATCGAGAGTCCACTTGGCCTCTATCGCAGCAATTTACAAAGGAAATGTATGGCTCATTCGCCGGCGAAAATCCAAGTGGACTATGGGTCTTTCCAATATAGCACAGAAATTGTACTGACATTTGTTTTTTTATGCAACCTTTCGTAAGAGTAGCTGCGATTCTCTGCGATAATCGTACAGTGGTGCCTCAGCTTTAAACCCATAGTCCACTAAGCCGATTGAGCCATACAAATCCTATATAAAATATGGGGATAGAGGCCTAGTGGACTATGGAGATTACGCCACTGTCACAGGTACCCACAGACCTCCTTACATCAATAGTCCACTTGGCCTCTGTCGCAGAAATTCATAAAGGAAATGTATGGCGACAGAGGCCAAGTGGACTATGGTTTTAACACCGATCCATCATGTAGTAAATTAACTAGGACATAGTTGATTTTAGTCAACATGTGCTAGATACCGCCGGAGAAATGGTGCACTCCTTAATAGTTATTATCTTACGCTAGCCAAGAGAATTTCGGGATTAGACAGTATAGAGACTTTAAGTACAGAGGCCAATCATCATGGTGCGTTGCTAAACGCTGCCACCAGTTAAGGAGGCAGAGGGTGACAGACGCACCCCTCCCTATAGGCAGAAGAGTCGATCCTGCACCGGGTCAGGTATGCTGGTGTTCGATAAGGATTGATTACAGGAGTGAGGGGTTGTTAGGGGCAGGCTGTACGAGACATCTGCCCCTACTACATACCTGCCAATCCCTGCATGTACCTACGTGATGGGAGGCATTAGGTCGGGCGCGGTATAAACTGACTGGCCACCTCACCCAGGGTGACAGACAAACTGGGAGAATGGCTATCCGGATGTAGTCACCATGACTACAGAGGGGAAAGACGTGCCCCTGGCGATAGAGTAAGGGCGGAGCTTGAGTTGCACAACTATTAATCGCGCTTTGAAAAGACAGGGATTTTGATATAATATATTTGGACATCATCGACATATACCGAGGCACACTGAGGCAGCACCATGGATATGCCGGTAGAGTTAATGACCACACAGGATTAACAGAAGGTATTCTGTGGATTTCTTAAACTAAAATCCTTTTCTTTTGAGGTCGACAGGGCCACTACTGCTTTAAAAATGCTATAATCCCTCAATATCAAAATTACGCAATAATAATTATATTCTATATCTGTACATGTGTACCAGCTTTGAGATCTATTGGGCAGAACGATGCCAATTTGCCTGAAACGGTCGGGTATTTGGTAGAGGAGGGGTGCGACCAAAGAGGAGGGGATTTTGAGGATTTTTTTGGGGGCCAAATAACTAGATAAACTCTTAACTTTAGTCCATAAAAGAGGGCAGGGGCGTCTAAAAACCACCACTGGAATTTAACAAAAATGGTTGTAAAACGCAAGTCGATGTGTCCTAGAAAAGACAGGGCTAGTTTAGTATACACCCAGACCACGTTCACTTAAACTCACCATGACAGTGGCGGACCATGAGGTGTCCTCCTCTTTTCTAAGTACATTTTTATACATCTATTAAGACCCTAACTATGATCAAGGGGAGCGCTCCTTTCTTCTAACTGGCGGCCACATAATTGTTCTTTTCGAATTCACGCTTGTTGATTTAATGTACGAAGATAGCTGGGTAGTTGAAGTAAAATATTCTGAGACAAATTTCAGCCATTGGCCGTTAACTCAGCAAAGCTGCGTCCATGCATCTGTAGGATGCGCTCTGTTTCTAACGTACCCAATACTTAGACAAAACCAACATATTTAAGATACCACTTTGGAAATAAAGGATTGATGATAACTAAAATAACAGGTGAATTTAAAACTCTTCATTAGTTGCACTCCACCAATGTGCGATTCTCTAATACCATATCGTAACCATAGTCGGCTGTTTACAAACACCTACGTTAATAAGTCCCATCTTCTAGGTGCACCACCTGCCCATATTGTGTCTGGTAGACATTGAATCACTCTTATGTAGGTAGGCGATTATTCTCCATGGTATAAGGTGAGCGAACGGCTTACTCTCCTGTGTATTGATGGGACTGTTCGATTTGTCTTCTCTATTGTCTATACTCACAATACCACTACAAGCTTTGACTGTGAGGACTATAATGATGAGTGTGGTTTTGGTATGGTGACTCCTAGTAGGATCTGATAAATGGGGTTTGCTTATCGTGAACTAATAGTAACGTATGATGAGGGAGGTGTGATTATGTTAACTGTGAGTAGTACAGAGGCATTTGACTATATATGGTGACAGTGAGTAGAATATGGTAAGTGGGGGTTGATTATGGTACAGTCAGTAGTATATGATAAATGGGGTTTGACTATGGTGACTGTGAGTAGTATATGATAAGAGAGATTTCAATATGGTGACAGTAAGTAGTCATTATGATAAGTCGCGCTGACAGTGAGTAGTATAAAGTAAGTGGGTTTTATGCCCAAAATTACGGGTACAGTCAGTGCTGACTGTGGGTGGTATGCACTGTGTGGGGTTTGGTTAAAGCATGAATGTATAGTACTATAGGCCTATGGTTAAAGTGACCTAAGTATAGGGCTGAGTTGTATCATGTAGGCCTAAATGTTGTCTTCTTATAATTGAATATATATCAAGAATATCATGCCATATCTTGTTTTTCTTCAGGTTGATGGATACTTCAATCGAATCAATGGAGCACAAAGTAAGACTGTAACACATACTGCACCAACATAAGCAGATGGACCTTAACTTTCCCGGTGAAGCAGCATCAGAGGAAAGCACGTCCAAAAACCTGGAAGTCGGTATTTTAGCATATGT
This sequence comes from Acholoe squamosa, assembly GCA_949317995.1. NCBI lineage: Eukaryota > Metazoa > Annelida > Polychaeta > Phyllodocida > Polynoidae > Acholoe > Acholoe squamosa. Next base: position 53,395,141 of record OX439035.1, on the reverse strand, counting down.
ACTAGGGTGGGAGGAAACACAATATTTAGTTACGAGAATGTCATACGGAGGCCAGGATTTGTCGTCGTATCATCCAACCCTAACATCTGGTGACATCATATCTGATGGATATGATTGTTGCAGGGCATCAACGGTGTGCTTTTTGCTCAGCCAATGTCAGGGGCACCTTTCACGGAGGAGAGCCGACCATGTCAACAAGCCATAAACCGCCTCTAATCACCATCATTCTACACCTCCTCTTTGAAGTTCAACTCCTTCTAGGGCCTTTTCCTTGGCTCCCTCTCTGTGAATCTGATTCTATATATTCCTGGCCTCTGGCCGACTCAAAATCTGCAGTCATGACTAAATTAGAGCATGCCGTTGCTAAGCGGATGTGCGGGGTAGGGATCATAATCTGCGGGTTATTGTTACTGGCTGTGGCCCTTATTATGGGCCTGGAGTTCCCCAAGTTTGTTTACCAGAAGAATTTGAAGGACAGCTGCATCTTGGATACCAATCACAGGCTATATGAAAAATGGGTGAGTATAGATAATTTATATTATTTTATTTCTTCTTCCCTTTGTACAGATTAAGTATTATGATTAATTTAATTAAATGTAATTAATGGCTTTGTAATTAAGTGATAGGAATGACCCACATACTTGTTATGCTGGTATAATGAATAGGTTACTTAATTGTGTAATAATGAGCTAAGCTTGATACCAGGTGAAGGACCACTTCAGGGATAAATTCAACAGACTTTATTACTGGGAGATAACCAACAAAGACGCCTTCCTTTACTCTGGAGCTGAACCACAGGTAAGCTGACTGATGAACACTTCACTGGCAGCATAGTTGTTCAATCAGAGTTTAATTACCCTTCCCAATGTTAAACAAATGTTGCACACTGGATCAATGTTAAACAACCAATTTCCAACTTTAATTTAACGTTTTGTGTTCACTGGGTTTGCTGACATGAGAGCAGCATCGGCTAGGGGTCATCACGATGTAATTAATGCATCATGTGACACCTGAAAGATTGATATACTTTATATGTTTAGCCAAAAGACTAAATGAAGGACGCGCCCCATCCTTTTCAAAATTCTGGACCCGCCACTGGGTTATTCCACTGGGAAGTTTCCTAACGATTATGCATGTATGTTTGACGTTTCTAGGTGAAGGAGCGGGGTCCCTACGTGTACAGGGAGTATGAGGAAAAACACGATGTCCGCTTCTCATACAGTTCGGTGGACTTCTCCCTGCGGCGATGGCAGGTGTTCAGCACTGAACTCACCCAGGCAGAGTGCGGCATCAACTGTACCGAGACAGATGAGGTATCTTCTATTACATACAATCCTATTTAGATAGAACGACAATGGGATACACCACCACGGGGAGAGGGGTGGGCCGATGGAAATGTATCACAGGGAGTGTCAATGTCATGTAATTTTGATATAAAAGTGCTAAACGTTCTTCATTTGATTTATTATCTATAAAAAACAGTCGCTCGACCAGCAATCGATCGAGCGATCGAGACATTTTTTGCCACAGGGGTGTGGCGATCGGCCCTCTAACATTATATCATATGAAGTAAAGGAAACTACATCAACAGACCAAGCAAAGTGGAACTGCGGCAGTCAGTCGCAAGTAAATTGCATCATTGATAGCGAGGTCGACTTGCAGACTAATGATAAGATTCTTGCTGTCTCTTCTTACAGGTGACCATCCTAAACCCTCAGTACTTCAGCCAGGTAGGTAAGTATGGGGGTAACACTAACTATGCACTGTTGTCTGTGCCGGACACTGCCTACACTACCATCACCGACATCGGTCTTCTCACCAACACCAACTTCACAGGCACCATGGCATTGTTTGGTAAGGCTACAGACACAGTCTTAAACTCACTGACTCAGGATCTAGGCTACCCACCCACTTTCAGCCACCTGGGGTTTGGCAGCTGGTTGGGGCTGCAGGACACGGTCTACAAGACGGTGGTGCACAACCATCGGGGGCAGCAGGACTTCACGGCTAAGGAGATGGCAGGTCTGTTCGCTGTTATCAAGAACGCCGCCCTATTGGGGGCAACTCAGGACCTGCTGTCACGGACATCTTACGTCACGGAATGTGATGTAAATGCCAATGTGCCTCGTTTCTTTACTAACCAGGACCTAGGTGGGGGTGTGCTGCAGTATGACACCAAGCCCCCTGCCTGCTCCTTCCTGGCCTGTCTCTCCAAGTACATCGAGCTACAGCTACAGACTGTGCAGGATGTACGTCACGTCACCAACGTCACAGAATGTCTTGCCCGCTACCTGTGCATGAACAATGGCACGGCCTGCTTTACCCTACCTGCCAATCCCTACTTTCAGAATGCCTACATCTTTGCCATACATGAGTACATCACTGTGCATTGGACACGTTATGCCTTTTACAAAAAGGTGCACTCACATAACCAGGACTTGGTGGTGACCAGACCACAAGCTGAGTTCGCCTTAGGTTACTACCTCGTCAACCTAACAGACTTTGATGGGGATGCAAGGGAGCATTTTGTTCCCGGCTTCCTCGAACACACTGACTTAGCGGCCGATGTGAGATGGAAAAGCAAGAAGATCTCCCTGTATAACTGCTATGATGCCACAGAGGCCTCCACCAACTTCTTTTGGAAAGGTAGGTTAACCACGGCTACGCCATACTATGTTACAAGTATATATTCAATTGCTAACTATAAAGATTGCACTATGGGCGAAATCGTGATTCATGATGTTTTGCATTTTCGTCTTCAGCCTACACTTATGAAGTTGAGTGCGTTGTTGACTTTTTACTGTATTTACAATTAAAATATCTTCTCAATACTTAGTTGGTTCCAGCAAAGACCTTTATCAAGACCCAATAAAAAGGGACTTCAATGCCGACTTTTGCCTTGCAGCCTTTTTTGCGACTTAAGTTCAGAACTTTACACCACAAAAAGACAATATATGGCCATAGTTTCAACTCCGTCATTGGAATGGTTAAAACTCCGACTAATCTAATGTGTTTAAGGTGCTTGCCCTACAATTATTGCTTAGCGATGGGGATGTTTATTGTGTTGTAAGGCGACCCAGGTAGGGTTTCTACCTTGGTGACAGGTAGTACTTGGTGTGTAATGACAGGAGGCAGGTGTGCGGTGCTCCACACCTGAAACACACCTGTACGGGGATATAGCAGGCATTGATCCACCAAGGCATCCATCTTTTGATCTTTTGTGTACTCATATTGATGTATGCTGCCATTACCTAAAGCCTTGAGGCATAGCCACTCCTTCTACCCGGTCTTTGTCCATTAAAATATGTGTAGATTGTCTACGACCGACTCTAAGGCACTCAATGTTCCTCCTAGTCTGTCTTGTCATTATAAGCACTAGGTTGGAGAATATTTTCCAGGGTAGGCCTGCTGAGATGGGGCACCTTTGCCAAAGAAGTCCTTTATTTAAAGTCAATTTAGGTTGGCTTCGTCACTAGAAATCTATTCAAAATGCTTCGACAGTGGCGGATTTGAATATATCAGGGGCGTCTTTTAGCGTTAAAACTTTTATCCAATGCAGTGTCGCGCCCCCTCATAGTCCAAGTCCTTGATCTAACGCTGCAAGTGGTGTTTAGTGGTTGTTGACCTGCCTCTAAAATCAATGACAAATGTATTTGAATGGTAGAGAGATGCTACTTGATGGTAAAAATGTAAATCAACTGCAGAAAACTCTTGCTGCAGATGAAATCTTACCCCTGTATGGGGTTTTATAGGTCGAATCCCACATGGCGATTTAGGGCTGAAATATCTCTGCGATTTTGTCCCTTGCCCTCTTCGGGGTTTCCTGAGCCCCTATATCGCAAGGATAACTGCTTTATTGGTCTTGATTCACCATTGGATAAGGTATAAGTTGAACAATCTTTGTGATCTAGGAGCCCAGGAAGACCCCAAAATCGCAAGGGACAAAATCGCAGAGATATTTCAGCCCTAGATCGCCATGTGGGATTCGACCTTATGCATACTAGGGAAGTCAATTGGCAGTGATTCTATCAACGCATGCTGATCCAGTAACTCTCATCCGTGAAAGTTTATGCCAACAACATACTGGATCAGCGTTATCCTCTATCAGCCAAATGGCTGGCGATGGAATGCCACCCCTAAAGCATACAACCGTTCGTTGTTGAACCAATTTATGTATAATGTATTTATGTAGTTTGGCTATCAAAATTTGATGCAAGGTTAAAATATGTTTGACTTTGAAAATTTAAACACAATGATCAAATCATCTATAATTCAGCATAGGCACATCAGTGCTGATTCAATACATGTGCTCTATGTTGAATCATTGTTTATATTATTTCAATGTTGATGGTTGTTTGTTGACTAAATTTTGACACATCAGCACTAAACCAACAGTAAAAATGAATGAATGAATGAAAAAAAAAATCAATGCATATTCAATGTTAAACACCACATCAAGGTTGGTCTGTGTATGGTTGATCAGATCCTGAAATATGCGATGGTTGACAAAATTGATGAATTTTGCTAAAGTGTTGAAAACGGGTTGATCAATATTGTTGACATATTGATCAGTTTTTAAAGTTGATGCAACACGCTGTGCCCACACGTGTGAGTTGAGGGGAAATTCAGCTTGGAGCGGTTATGTAATATAGAAGTGGAGAGAATTAGTGTATGGAGTAAGTATTATAAGGGAATTCAAGTATTAAGTATTATAAGGGAAAGCAGTGTAGATTCAAGTATTAGGTATTATAAGGGAGAGCAGTTTAGATTCAAGTATCAGGTATTATAAGGGAAAGCAAGGTCTTAAGGTTTTCAGTAGGGCCAGAGAGAGAGAGGAAGGAGATTAATGGATGCTGTCAGGGAGGCGCCAGTGAGCCTGTGGAATGAAAGTTATGGAGACATTGTTTTCTGTTTAGGTCGAATCCCACATGGCGAAAAATGACTCAAATATCTCTGCGATTTTGAATCTGTTGCGATTTTGGTACCTACCTCAGATTCGCAAGGATTATAACTGCAGTAGGGGGTATAGAACAAAAGGACACTGTTGCGTATTTTCATGTACTCTTTGGGATAATTTGCCTTTATAGATGTTTATATCTCTGTGAATTATATTTTTTCTGGTCTAAAATCGCAAAGGATTGCTTGTGTTCTATACTCCCTGCTGTAGTTATACCCCTTGCGAATTTGGAGTATACCCCAAAATCGCAACAGACTCAAATTCGCAGAGATATTTGAATCATTTTTAGCCAAGTGGGATTCAACCTTTTGGGTGGCTGCATAGTTTCTGGGAGAGAGAGACAGAGAGAGAGTGTCATGGAACTGCGTAGGATTTTAGTCAGGCAGCAGTGGTCATGTGAGGAGATCATGGCTCAGGAATGGGGGCAGAGCTAGTGCCTGTAGCAGGGGACCAGGGCTCAGAGCAGCAGAACTGACTGAGGGCTCACCAGGACAGGACTAAGACAGGACTAAAGGGGGATGGACTACTGTGACTCTGACTGGACCTTGATATACATATTAAAGGGGTTGCTGGCTAGGAGATCTTTTGGAATAAAGCTAGTTATGAACTATGGGAACCAACCACACACACACAGCATGCAGGTGTCACACTAACTGAGTAGGTATCATCAACCAGGGGTATGTATCACTTCACTCCTTTTAATGCAGATCAATAGGTTGAGTAAATCGTGGTTTGTGCCACTCATTTGGAACTGAGATTGTAATGCCTATTTGTAACATCATTAAAAATGTATAACTCCCCCTGGAGATGGCTGTGTTGTGTCCCAATATATCTTCTCTCCCAAATGGGCTGTGAGGCTTAGATATAGCCTTTACCACTTAATGCTAGTGAATTCCCCATATGATATAGTAAATTAGTTAAAGTACAGTGGATCGCTTGGAGTTACTATCTATTTCTTAAGTTACTGTGGAGATTCTTACATAGCAGATTAATTACGGCACATGCCAATATATCAAAAACCCTCTTAAAACCCTCCCTTCCTATAGCCCACGTGTGCCTCATAAGGGCATATGTCGAATGTAGGTGCCCTCAATATAGTGGTCTAATTTTAGAGAGAGGGTGGGGGTAATTATGCAATCACTTGAAAATGGTAATTAAGGAGTCTTTATTATTGATTTACAAGTTCCCTTTTCAACGGTCAGGTCAGTCAGGTATGCTCTCCCCAGTTTTCGTAACAAAGATTAACAAATTCATCATGACAGAGTACTTCTTCTATACTTATCCTTTCAGTGCATAGTTTTCTTATCTTTACAAAATAAAGGTGATGATAATAGAACATGGGAATCAGTGAACCAGCATTAGTGTTGGTTCTACTGCACAGAACATAAATCGACACTGCGCCATCAACAGTCAGGTCTTTACAACTGTAAATGATCTGAATATTTTACTCTCATAATAGTTTCCGTGACGTGATCTCAGTAAAGATTACACGGTTGCTAACACTGGTGCGACAGAAGCACCGTGCCAGCTATTGAGTACTATTGACTTCTTATCCTTCCTAACATTGATTTACCAGAAACAACACACAAGGAGCGAGACGTAGCCAAGCTAAATACCATACAGCATGGCAGAAGAATGAATGATGATAATAACGCAAGATTATAAATGTAGCAGGAATCCAGTCCAGAATTTATACTATAGTGATTTTAAAGATCCCCTATGCCAATTTGTATACAATGGTTATAGGATAGGCCCAAGATATAATCAAAATCCGATTTTTAAATCAAATAGCTTGTTGATAACGCATAAGTATCTATTTCAGATTTTAAAATGACAGTTGTCACCGATTGCCAAGAACTGTCCTCTTCTATTCTTTGGTTGACTCATGGCTGAAACTGATACGCTTTCTGTTTTAATCAGCCTAACAGACAGTTTATAAAGTGGCGGATCCGGAATGTAGAAGGTGGGGGGTCGCAGGCAAAGAGGACGGCACAGGTCTTGATTTTTAGATGAATAGGAGGTGACAAAACAACTGATAAAAGGGATTTCCGTCTTAATTACATACCCTGAAGAGTAATGAAAGGGCCCACCTTGTTCACGGAGGGTCTTGCCAAAAAGGAAACGAGAAGTAAAATAGCACACTTGCAAGGTATTGTGTTGCTAAACATGTGCTGGTATTATCTACATCAGATATAGTTGAATTAACCATTATTAATATATACATACAGGAGGGTCTTGCCAAAAGGGAAACGTGAACCCAAAAGGAAAACGTGCACATTTTTGTACAGCTAAAAGATTGTCTTGACAATCATTTAGATAAAATGTGCACGTTTTTTTTGACACCTCAAAAAGAGTTCCCATGCATTCTGCTGTATTTTTTGTCAATACTGTGAAAACGAGTTAGGCTATACACGTTTTCCTAACTACTCTCTGAAAAAAAAATACAGAGGTTCTTCCTCTTCATCATTTGGCAAGACCCTCCTGGACTTTACTTGTTATCTTTTGGCAATACACGACAGGTTCATTGTTGATTGAACATTATAGCGTTTTCAATGAGACTGTGATGAACGCTGCTAAATATGGTGAAAGCACTACTTCATCAGGAGGATCTTTCCAAGAGAAAACGATGGAGTATGTTTGTAAATCTTTTCAGAGAGTGTTGAGAAAGCATGTATGGCCTAACTCGTTTTCATAGTATTGACAAAAAAAGTACAGCAGAATGTATGGAAAACGCTCTTTGAGGAGTAAAAAAACGTGTATGTTTAAAATGCTATCTAAATGATTATGCAAACAATCTTTTAGCAATACAAAAACATGCACGTTTTCCTTTTTGGTTCATGTTTCTTTTTGGCAAGACCCTCCAGGGAAACTTAATAGGACAATTCTTGGACTATAGGACTCAGTATGGAGACCTAGTGGAGCCACCATCTTGAATTTTGCTGGTTGAGCTAAAACCCACTGATTAGACATACCATGATGGGTACCTTGTCCCTAGTTAACACCCACTTCCAGAGACACCCTGGTCTCATCTTATCGGTTCTTATCAGTGTGTGTCGCCAGAACTAGCTCCAGACAAGCTAGTGGCCAATTGCCTTTGAATATCCTTGTTGTATGAATAGCCTATTGGTATCGTAATTACTCGTGTGTAAGACGCGCCTCATGTATAAGCCCTACCCTTGGTTGAACTTTAAAATGCTATACCACACACAGGGCTTGATTTTGAGCCATTTTATATAAACCTAATGTATTTTCACCCGACTCTGAAGGCGCTTCCTTATTTTGGGGAAGTACTTTATTATAAGCTGCGGCTTATATGCGAGGCGTTAGGTAGTTTGGTGCTTAACATAAGGCCCGTAGTCATGATCAACACACACAGACACACACAAACACACACACACACACACACACACAAACACACACACACACACATATATATATATATATATATATATATATATATATATATATATATATATATACACACACACACCATGGCCCGAGATCCCGCCCGACTCCCCTTCCATAGTGTTTAAGTAAACTAAACTGATTCCCGTGTCAGCAGTTGCCCAAAGAGAATACAATTATGAATACTGTGATAATAAGATTTCAGGACGAAATGTAATACCTTTGTATATGAATTTTACTTGCTGTTAGTGAATGGAAGGCGTCTATTAGGTAGTGTTTATCACTAGGCATATCGATCCGCTACTTCCTCCCCACAGTCCGCCTGGTATATTAGTTCTTTTCTCTGATACAAATCAATTATCTGTACCTGGCTATTTTCTGGGTGGGTAGCTGGTATCCTCCGCTATTATTTAGTAGCCGTGTAGCTATGACGAGCGTCAAATCACACCAGGAGGGTATTACCAAAAAGAAAACGAGTTTAGCCACTAACCTGCACAAAACGTCTTCATATGAATGTGCTCTTTCCAGAAGCAATACCACATATTTCTTATGGGAAAATGGAAACGTTAGCTGGTGAAAACGTGCACGTTTAAAGGAAGGGGAGGGCGAGAATGACTTTTATCAACAAGATTCTCTGTACGTTTCTGTATTCCATGCACGTTTGGTTTTTGGCAAGACCATCCAGAGTATACAAGCTGTATGAGCCAAAGTTCCCACTCCTGCGCAGACTGGCTTCTTTTCTCTAAATCCAGGGTTCAGAGATTAGCTGAAGAAAAGCACAGAATTACGCATCTTTTCTTCGAGATGCATTGTATTACAAAGGCAGCTTGTACATACGATGATATTGATATCCCTACAAACCATAAGAGGTCTCCAAATACACATCTGCGTAGGTAACATGAGCTGTTACTGCTTATATTCTGTATATGAAACTGCACAATAGTTGGCCTTCACACCATAGTGATCAGATACTTAATTTTGTCCCCATTTTCACAGAGCTTAGTAGTGTTCATATTGATTTATGAATGCCTTTGTCGCATTTTTTTTTTTTGCTGGGAAAAACAAACACCCCAAACCCCTTGTCGAGCCATGACTGTAGTGCATAGTTTCCATAGTCAACGGTTAACTATGACTATTATGTGTTTCTAAATGTTTTAAAATTGATAGACGATAAATTCAATAAAATCTACATTTGCAGGTTATGACGGCCAGCTGTCCGTGCCGGAGCAGCAGTTCCCTAATGCCAGCAGCCTGGACCGCCGCATCTACAGCTACAGGAGGAACATGCCGCCCACTAAGGAGCTCATCGCCTGCCATGACACCCTCCTTAAGGAGGAGTCCTACTTCTTTTTTCTACCTATGTTCTGGAGGAAGTTCCAATTCCGACTGACTGGTGTAAAGTACATAGGGGATAAGATCGTCAATGTCGTTTCTGTCAATAGATGTAAGAACACTACCTTTCTTTTCGTTATATTATGTTATTGATATGAAAAGCAAATGGTGGGGGACAAGGAGAAGAAATTCATTGACAACGCAAAGTAAATATGTATAGATAGTGTCTTGTAGATATCATGGCCATGTGTGATATGCTGAAATAGCACGATACAGGCAAATTGCTAAGTGAACTTTAAATAATGGCTTTTGAAATTTTTCTGAATGTTACAAAGGAATTTGTTCGTGTAGACTATATTCAGTTTCAATGATATTCATCTGTTACATGAATTTATAACAGCCATGATTATTTCCTTGGCTATTCTTATCATTCTCTGTATTGGTCAAATCTCACTCTCGCAAACTTGGTCGGAGAATCTTTTTTTTTTTATTTTGGGATGCAGTACCATCATAGCCAGTATTGGCGGGATGGTACATGTGTCATCTGGGGAGCAGGGGCGTAGGAAGCAAATTTTTATTGGGGGGGGGGGGCCCAGGGGTCTCGGTTGGGGGGGCCTGCTATATTTTATATAGGCTTATATAGGGAACCTCCTCATTATTGGGGGGGGGGCCGGGCCCCCCTGCCCCCCTTCTCCTACGCCCCTGATCTGGGGAGGGTCTATATTGGTGATATTGGGCTGGCTAATAAGCATTGCCAAGCTTTAGTGCAAACATCAAAATGCTTATATAGTAGGTCAGGGGCTGATATAGCCCACCATGAACCCCTCTCCCACATCCCAACGCGACGGGTATTTTTTCGATCCTTAGGGTCCCCTGAACAAGATTCAAGATGTTAACATTGATTATCTTGGGATGCACTACCGGTTTTTGCTCATTATCCATGTGCGGGGTCAGACCACTTTTAGGTCAATTTTGGTACCATGTTATTCAAGGGGTATGCTCAATCCCTCAGCTCTAATACTAGCTTACCTTGTCTGGATCCTGAAGCTGTTGGTCTAGTTGGAAAGAGGACATAATAAGCTTTTCATTAAGCCCTAATATCTGTTTTTAAGTTCAGATTTGAGTGTACCAGACCAGAGTGTACATGTATAAAACATCCCCTTATCTCCCATCTAACGACAATATCTAATATGATTTCTATAGGCCAAACCTTTCTGAGTAATATGAGACATTTTGCAGCATTCCTTAATGATTATGACCCATGCTTAATCTTTATCAATTGACCTGATTCCTATGTTGAAAAGGGTCCTAATTAAGAATATGGATGTTTCTACTTCATGGCGAGGCTGTATATGGCCGAAATTCAAAATGGCTGACAATATATTCAAATGTCACTTTGCATTACATAAATATGCAGTGTAGAAAGTATCTGGTGGGTCCTGATTACTAATTGACAAAGACCACATGATGAGATAATGATAATATTTGCTACATCCACACCATGTATATATTTTGTATATACATATCCATGCATATGTATCTCAATTCATCCATGATTACACATGATTATAATTCCTAACAACTGCCACCTCCCCCCCTCATGCCAAATTCCTGTTACCACTGTCATATTATCAAAGTGTACCATTGCTGGTACTGATAACACACATTTAGAATACAACAGATTGGCACTTAGTCTCATAAGGTACTGCATATCTAATTGATTATCCCAAAAGCCTTAGTCTGAAAGTAAGTGTAAGGTGGAATATGCCTTGACCAGAGGCAGTGCTGGTTTCATTCACATATTCAGAAATTGAAAGAGAAGGCTTAGAATACAATTGTACAATTGCCAGTGTTTTCTCTCATCTTGTTACCTCTACAGAGCACCAGGCCCAGTGTTATCCATCCTTACATATCTCTGAATATTAGATTCTGGTTCAACTTCTTGAGATCATTGACTCACAGCAGTGTGATCCCAACAGCTGAGGATTATGCTGCTGGACATTTCTGACAATGCATGTTGATCTGTTGTAGTTCTTTATCCCCAACGCATATGGTGTAGTGAATTACTAAATGCCCCTGGCAATACTACTGAAGGCCACAGGCACACAGCCCTGCAGTATCTTTTACCATTCCACATCACTCACAGTGGACAGGGTGCTGGATTGGTCTAACTTATAAAAAAGGGAAGTGTCATCCATTTTATACAAATTGCTCCTATCATCTCTAGAAAGCACCTGAAGCTACTGTTGTACTTTCGTCGCCTTCACTATATCTGCAGTCCCCCCCCCCCTCTCCATGGCTCATATGACTGGAGACCGTCTTCCTGCCTTTAACTTGTGCCAAGTAATCTAATGCATTTTGCAACAGCAATCATAGACTATTAACTCTATCATCCCAAAGCTTTACCTGTCTCTCCTTTACAGATGTTTGGAATATAAACTGTGATTGGAGATCTCAAATTCTCATGTAGTGGACTTGGGGTGAAATAGGATCTAGGGAAAAATGGTATCAGACATGGCCTGTGGGTATATGTCCTTAATTCATGCGGGGTACCAGCAAATCCAGACAATAGCATGCTCCTTCAAGCCTGTTCTCTAACTTAAGCTTTCATGAAGCAAGACATTCCATCTTCAGAGTATGAATGCATGGGATAAATAAATGAATTACAACCCTTACATCATCCAAGCACACCTTTACTACCTTGTTCTGTTTTTATTGTGGCCTAAGATTTAACACAGCTAGACTGATTTTCTAGGATTGATCTGTTCATTTAACCAAGGCATACTCTCAGTGATCACTTTAGACTCCTAATACTGTAGATTATTCCCTTAAAAAATGATCTGTCATTTGAAGTCTGTACAATGATCTTAGACCTCATCATTTCAAGTAAGGGTAAGTGACCACCAAAAGCCTGCTCTACAATCCATAGCCTCTAGGTCCTATCCAGATCTCTATTCCATTCAAACAATGCTCTAGCATACTCATGACTATGCTCTTAACCATCAAGGCTCCTTTTCGCAACTTATACTACTATTATGAACTATATGTTGCCAGCCATACACATATCTGTGACTATCTGCATAGATTTGGACACAGGGTTCTATGTAAAGCTGCAGTTGCAAGGCAACCACATGCAATCAATTTTACTACCTATACTCATACTGTGTGATATGCACAGGCGAGCCATCTGCAATTTGAAATCAGTGAACTGTGTCCCTGAAGGGAGACTATGCACAGGTATGAATCTAAGCTTTTTTGCTATGCAAAACTGCTATTACTAGGCCACTACACAACCTATTATCACCTTTATTCCTAGTCTATGATGGGAGTCACAGAAGAGTTATATGCAAGTTTACATCAGGGGAATATGTTGCTGAAAGGAAACCATGCAGATATGCACATTCAAGCCTATTTTCAGGTTTGGTTGCTATGCAAAGCTGTTGTTGCTAGGCAACCACATCACATCGCAACAAAACCAAACCATTACTGTATTCTATGAAGCTGATTTATGGGGGGAGGACCCACCAGATACTTTCTTCACTGCATATTTATGTAATGCAAAGTGACATTTTGAATTTCGGCCATATACAGCCTCGCCATGAAGTAGAAACATCCATATTCTTAATAAGGACCCTTTTCAACATAGGAATCAGGTCAATTGATAAAGATTAAGCATGGAAAATATCCATATATATATATATATATATATATATATATATATATATATATATAGAGAGAGAGAGAGAGAGAGAGAGAGAGAGAGAGAGAGAGGGAGGGAATATATTGAAATTGAACAGCATCGTATTGGCTCAAGGTAGTGTCTTCGCATCCAAGGCAATAACATGGGTCATAATCATTAAGGAATGCTGCAAAATGTCTCATATTACTCAGAGAGGTTTGGCCTATAGAAATCATATTAGATATTGTGGTTAGATGGTAGATAAGGGGATGTTTTATACATGTATCTGGAGTGCATTTAAAATTTTCAGTTAAAAAAGATCAACCTTGTGATTTCAATCTTCGGTCTTCCCGACTGTCTGGTACACTCAAATCTGAACTTAAAAACAGATATTAGGGCTTAATGAAAAGCTTATTATGTCCTTTTTCCAACAAGACCAACAGCTTCAGGATCCAGACAAGGTAAGCTAGTATTAGAGCTGAGGGATTGAGCATACCCCTTGAATAACATGGTACCAAAATTGACCTAAAAGTGGTCTGACCCCGCACATGGATAATGAGCAAAAACCGGTAGTGCAACCCAAGATAATCAATGTTAACATCTTGAATCTTGTTCAGGGGACCCTAAGGATCGAAAAAATACCTGCTGTGTTCGGATTTGGGGGGGTGCATGGTGGGCCCTATCAGCCCCCGGCCTATAGACATTTACTGATGGATACCCTGATTATCACAGCGGTATTCAACCCAAGCCATGTTGGTAAGGGATCGGTGGTTATTATTTCTCAACAGGGGGTGGATGGGTTTTTGCGAAGCCACACAAAAATTGTTTACGCCCCCCTGGATGACAGTCAACATTTTTTGCGCCCCCATCTCCAACGCTGGAGGCATGGAAAACCTTTTGCATCCCTCTTTAATCTGTAGTAGCATGCAGGCTATTTTGCTAATAAGAGGCTAAAGCTTTTATGCCCCCTCCAGGAAGGGTCAAAAGTTATTAAGCCCCCCTTAAACCACCCCCCACCTCTTGATGAATAATGACCATTCCCTAAGTAACTCCATCATCTACTGCCTTAAATTGGAACAAATTACAAAGATGCAAGTGAGTAGTGGATAGCTAGAAGTCCGGTGGGGACCCCTGTACTTTGGAATATTGGTAGTGGTCCCACCTTGTAGGTATCCTATATCTGAATCATTTCTCTGCACCAAGATCGCGTAGGGATTTGACTTTGATGCATGTATAATTCATTCCAACGTTTACTAAAACATGGCTTTCTCTAACTCGTATTTTTCCTATATCTTATCTTGTCGGATCACCTCCTGCCAATAGCAATGTTTGAGGCTGACGATATCTACAATTCCGAGGACGGCCTGCAAGCTATGCGTGCCACATACGGCTACCTGTCTTGGTTAAGTCTTCCTCACTTCCTGTACGCAGAAAACACAGGGCTGGCGGATAAGTTTAACACCTCTCCCCAAGAGGACAAACACAATCTACAGGTAAGATGCCACGCTAAGCATTCGGTAAATTGTATGGTAATAATAGGTGTGCTCAATGGTCCTCCTACGCCGCTCCATGCAACAGTGGTGGCATGGTCGGTTAACATGCTATTAATTCAGAAACTACCCGAGCCTGCACTCTCAATACCTGATTTATAAAGGGAAATTAGCATAAATCCCCGTTCTCTTGCCTTGCTTCTATCACTAAATTCCATCAACATGTCTACATTATATTAACACCCACCTGGAAAATGGAGCCTGGATTGATATGCGTGGCAGTGTTATGCACAGCACAGCCCTCGGTATACAAATGTCAATGTGTGTGTGTGTGTGTGTGTGTGTGTGTGTGTGTGTGTGTCTGAGTGGATCTTTCTGGTATCTCCTTAGCACTGTACAGGCGTGTATAAATGTTATACCTGGGCAATATATCGTCACCTCACTATACAAACGTCGTAAGTGGAAAAAAAGCATGTTTTGAGATATAGACAAAATAAGGAAAAGGAAGGTTTTTTAGTGTTTCTTTCTCTCTACATATGATATATATGTGGCCCAACGGGGAAGAACGTGCCTCCGGGGGGGGGGGGATTTTTAGTACTGGTTTTGGCCACCAGGGGGCAGAATATGGGTAAAACACTGACAAATATGCTAAAAAAACAAGCTTTAGACCAATTTTTTATAAGGAATCCAGTGGTATGCTTAAAATCGTTCCATCTCCACTGAAAATGTTTCATTTTTGGAACATTGGTTGCCATGGAAACATCGAAAATTGGTAGATAAGGCAATTTCTGGTTGCCATGGAAACCACTCCCCAATTCCGATTTTGAATTTTTGCCACAAACTCATTTTGAAATTCCTTCAGGAACCCAGAACTGAAAACAGAACTCAAAAATTCCCTCTAGAACCAATTTTATGACAAAAACATCACATTTCTTTGGTTATTTTTCCACAAAACTGTATTTCTTTGCATTTTTAGTGTTTATGATAGGATATAATGCATTTAGAGCTTATTTTCTATTTTCATTTGTACACACAAACCTATGTTTGACAACCAATTACAGCAAAACTACCGGGGATATTTTAGCTCAAGATAACTCATTTTAAAGCCCATGACTTAAACCTTAAAAAGCCATTTCCCCCCAGGAGGCATGTTTTCCCTCACCTGGTCACACACACACACACACACACATATATATATATATATATATATATATATATATATATATATATATATATATATATATATATATATATATATCATCTCAAATCGAATGGTGAATCTGCACCAACATGGCCCAAACTAGCCATCTATGAGCAGCCCTGTCTCACGGAATGCCCACCATGGAGAGACGATACTCAGTCTAGGCCCAAACCCAGGCCTGGCCCAAACCTTTTTTGGTGAAGTGTACGACGCCATATTTCTATACCGAGGATGCATGTATGCGGTGGTGGCTTGTACCATACAGGCAGTCCCTACAGGTGTGCTCTTACTAAGTTACTGCAGCCACCAGCTCAGGCCTAATTAACATGCATTCTCTTGGGATTTGTCACCTTCAGGGGTCAAGAAGCCACTCTCTGCATGGGTGACTTTTCACACCTGGAGGTGTAAAAACTCCACACTTGGAGGTGTGATGAGTGATATCCTACACTAACTATACCCTTGATGGTGGAATTAATATTTTCAAGCCAGCATGTGGTATTTAATGAGTCATAATTGTCATTTATCGTGTAGGGTACGTTGGACAGACTGGATTCTCACCAGGTATTACATAACTGACCCCTGAAACCAGTGTAAGACACATGCTGGTTACCAGCTTCAGCTAGACACGTTGGTGCCACCCTCAACATGCTAGGTCGGAGTATCAAATTTAGTAGAATGAGAGAGATGACATGCCTGAAAAAAATGAACTAGCATGAAAAGATCAGCATTCAAGAATAAAAAAAAATCGATTTTTTTTCACTTACAACCGTTGACGATATATAATATACGTGAACACATGAATGAATAAGTAAATCAATAGATAAGTACACAAATAAAGGTGTTTAGGTTTCCTGATATATCCTAGCAAAACAGGGGCATATATGCCATTTTTCCTTCAAATTTGAGAAATATCATATATTTTGGATGGCACACAGCCTCGACTCTCAATGCTTTGCTACAGATAATGAGTTGTTGTTTTTGTTGTTGTTTTTGTATATAGATAACAAGGCTTAGTCAATCTCTATCCTCCAGCGACTAATATCTCAGATCCGACTAATATTTCCCAGGATTCTGTCCCCAGTAAACACGATACTAAACTGCTACATAGATCTTTGGTATAACTAGGTGTGGTTTCTACCGAATTGGTTTGAATTACATTGTTTTGCTTGGTATATGGAGCAACGTTAAGGTTTATCTATACGTTCTAAGTTATGTTAAGGTTTAACTACGTTCTAGATACATAGCATCTTAAATGCATTTTCCTATGTATTTTTGCATTTTTCTTGTACCAAAAAGTACCTAAAAATTAAAAAAAAAAAAATTATAATGCTCCCTACATCAAAATCATTTCCAGCTATGGCCTGGGATTGATCCCAGGACCCCTGGATTTGAAAAGCTTTGCTCTACAGACTGAGATATCCAGGCAGTCAATTTATCTATACTCAAGAGCATAATATTTTCTCTAAGATCTTGGTGGAAGGTAGTGAAAATGACATAAAGGTCTTTTCATACACAAATCTTTGTCAGAATCTATAGCGCAGTGGTAGGAAGAAGGCATTAGATGTGGAAGATCTAGGGTTCAAGGCTTCACCTTGATGGACTTTTACCAATGTTTTTCTTTTTTTCTTCTTTCTCCCTTTTTTTGGGTAGCTCTTTGGTAGAAGAAATAAAAAAAATATGTAGAAATCAGTATTTATTATATATCTACGTATCTAGAATGTAGATAAACCTTAACGTTTGAACTTCCACATACTAAGCAAAAATACATAGTTGCAACCAAAATTCTATGTAGATATACCTCTTACAACGTCCATATACGAAGTTGTGTTTACTGGGTCATAGCAGAATATCAGCTGAGGTTCCACTACGATATCAATGCATAGAACTTTTCTTACAAAAGGGAACACAGACATATAGTTAAATGAAAAATCAACTAAATATCTAGGCTTTTGTGTACAAGCGTGGGCAAACATCAAATTTACTAATCAAAACCCTGATTATCAGGTAGATAATCAATGTAAAAAGAGAACAAGAATTTTGTCGATTTCTACGTCTGACGATAGCAGATCTACCTAGATTGTCGTTGGTAGGCCAAATAATATTTAAAAAAAAGGTTTGTTTCCAGGAACCCGACCGACCCTAGCAAAACAGGGACAAAAAAAAATCTTTTTGGTGATTTTAAGGAATTTGTCTCATTTTTTCATATTTTAACAACATTTTTCATTAGTTTTTGAGGATTTTTCCTGTGTCCTTTTCGTGTTCTTCCCCTCTCTCACAGTTGTCATTTTCCCATCATTATTTTACAATGAAATCAAAGAATTTGATACATCCATTGATATCTGCTCTAATATTTTCTATAAAAATGTAAAGAAATCTTTTTTAAAAAATCAAAAAAAAAGAGAAAGAAATTCAGACCTACCGACCCTACCTTATCAAGCCATGTTACTGGAAACACACCTTTATTTTTTTTTGCCTAATGTCTACAGGGTATCTGCGATAAATTATTCAGAGTCTGTTCATTGCATTAACACCTTTTGGTGTTAGTTCACTGTATCGTGAAGTGTATGTTTCTTGCTCTCTGTAGACAGGAGCGTAGGAGATTTTTTTTTGTAGGGGGAGCATGCATCCCGTCTTGTTGGGGGGGGGGTATCCTGGATATGAAATTGAGGACCCTCAACATGGGAGAGGGGCGTCTGTATAGCCAGCTACAGATGTCTTAAATACTCAAAATGGCTATGTTGTGGACCTATTTTACTACCCCCTAAACTGAAAAGATAGTCTGATCTCAAGGTGATCAGTGTAGATGAATTCTGTTCATCATAAATTTGCAAATGATGAACTGAATTCATCATTTTGATGACTTAAAACTGCCACTAGGGGTCTCTACTATACACTAATGTATTAGACATGAACTATTCTAGCAGGCCTATTGCATGATATCTAAAATAATCATAATCATGAATGATTGTAAATTGCAAGTTATAAGCAGTATCATCCGATAAGGAACTTAATCAATTTAAGAATGAGGAAATTGGCAAAATATTTGACAGCAAAAGATACATTAGATTGTAAAACACCTTTTCTGTCTCTAAAATCAGAGGTATAGCTAGGAGGATTGGCTTTTACTTGTCATATGTACACAATATGTCTTATCAGACATAAATTTTGAGGGCTATAATCCGGGGCTATGATCCCCCCCCCCTCTAACGAAAACTCCTGGGTGGGGGTGGGACCATTAGAAAAGGCCGTTGATAAGCTATAATGAAAGATAAATGACAACACTGATTACCCCAGCCATCATTCTGATTACCAAATACCCCGCCCCCTGATCATGTAAAAAACTTAATCAAAATGATGACCTTGGGTGATCACATATGATCACCCAAATGATGAAAGGGTACTCCCCCAGGCTCCATCGAATTGAACACCCTAAGGTGATCTTCAATGATTAACTTTTGCAGCTATATCTTTTCAGTGTAGAACAAGTTACAGATTTGTAGAATATTTGAAAAGAATGTATTGTATACACATGTCTCAAACATTGAAATAGTCTGCACTTTGGGAGTTCATGCTGCATAGTAGCCCTCAGAGTGTTGCAGATATATCTAACACTCGTAAATGGTGGTTTCACTATTCTTGCAGGTATCGATAGAGCCTGTTACTGGCGTGGTGTGGGAGTCGTGTATCCGGTACCAGCTGAACCTTGGTCTCAGCCCCCAGTACACGTCCGTAGGACGTCCACAACCCCTCCAGGTGTCCTCCAGGGGCCGCCCCCTACCTGTCTACTGGGTCGACTCTTACTTTTTGTACAACACTATTGGCCAAGCCGAATACGAGGACCGGGTGAGTATACCAGACCTACTAATTGACAGCGCCAAATTCCCATTTCTACACACTACTCACTGCATCCATTGCGGCTCGGGCTGCGCGCTTGGTTGTATTAAAGAACTATAATTTATTATAGCGACCTTTGGGGTTAGTTCATGGGCGCAGACTTATCCCTACGCCCGAGGTTTCTGCAGCAATACACCAGGTAGCTACATGTAGAATAGGAGAGGGAATGTTTCTGTCCATGCTGTCTGTGGTACTTCTCATACCTTAAAACTAAGTGTCTAGGGTGCTTCTATATATAAGCCACACCCTAGCATTGGGAGAATGCTGTAAGCCACATCTGTTGCCTGAAATGGTTGTTGTTCTTTACTACATTCGTATATGTAAAACCTTATACATAAGATGCCCTATTGGGCTAAGAACAGGAGCAATTAGTGTTTGGTCTATGACATCATTTGCACTCCAGAAGGAGGCAAAAAAAAACCCGACTGCGAGTGGCGTCATGATCGACGGCAACCCTCGCTATATACCACATACCGATACATAAATGTACAATACACATTATATACAATCGGAAGCTGCCAAAGCACTAGGGTAGTTTAGGGCCGTTTTCCACCACCCAAAATGGTCCCACTATCGGCCGCTAGCTCCACCTCAACTGACTGGGCTGCCATAGGATTCAATGGAGGGACATGGTCTCTGTCGGCCGATGGTAGTATTTACTATATTCTATCGGCCGATAGAGGGGCCATATCGGGTGGTGGAAAATGGGCCATAGATAGTGAGCGCCTAATGTCAAAAGTAAAAAAACATGAAATAAAAGCCTCCCTCACACTATTTTCAGGGCTTGACGATAAGAAGAAATTGTATGGTTTAGGCCCATTTTCCACCACCCGATATGGCCCCTCTATCGGCCGCTAGACCTATAGTAGATGCTATTTTCGCCCGGGGGGGCACTCCCTATGTTGGACATACACATATGTGCGGCTGGCAAGGGTTCTTTTTCAGCCAAATGTCCCTACCAAGCCTCTGGTTTCAGACCAAAATGTCCCTAGCAAGGGTCTACTTTTGAGCAAAATGTCCCTAGCAAGGGTCAACTTTCAGCAAAATACCCCGTTTCAAGCAGAAAATTCAGAAATTTTCATGAATATTTTCCCATTTTTCATGGAAATAGCATGAACAAAATACAAATCTTCTCCCAAACAAGGTCAATTTAAGATATTTTGAGCAAAATCTAAGACTGTTATGTGAAAAGTTCCCTAGCAAGGGTAGGGTTTTGAAGAAAAAACCCGCGATTGAGGGCCCTAGCAAGGGTAAGGTTAGTCGGGGGTTCAGCCACACACCCGTGTAAAAAAAAATTGAAGTGCCCCCCCGGGTATTTTCGGCTCACAGAGACCATGCCCCACCATTGAATCCTATGGCAGCCCCGTCGGCCGAGGTGGTTGTGTTGGGCAGCTATCGGCCGATAGAGCACTCATATCGGGTGGTGGAAAATGGCCCTTATTTTTCTTTTGTCTTGAGTAGCCCAATTATTGGCAATATGATACCTTTTCTCTTTACACAACAGGTGGGTCGGCTGATGCGTGCTGCCTGTGGAGGTATGATTGGCATGGGCGTCATTGCCGGCGTCTTCATTATTATCGGCATCATGCTTGCCACCATTCGGCTGCGCTCGGGACGCGTCGCACCGGCGGAAGTCGGCGAGGGCCTATGACGTCAGGGTGATGTCATCAAGGCGGCCGCACCCCTTCACTTGGTGGCGCCACCTAACGGCACCATCAGAGGGCAAGGGTAGTGATGCTGACATTCAGCAACAATCCACTTTAATACACTAGTTGACGATGTTCCACTACAGGGGCTTATTTCAACATAGCTGGCAACCTGAAAATTCACTGATGGTTTCTATGATCTTACTGAAGTAGCATGCTGTTGTCAATACTCCTTAAAATAGTAGGTGATCTTAGTTGGGTTGTCGTCATGCATACAAGCCAGACCCTGCCGATCATATAATCATGATGCCATGTAGGTCAAAAGTTGTACTGCACTCCTTTGTTCATGGTCACACCATCTTGGGCACAACCTACAGGGTAACGGAGAGCCCCCCTTTATAGCCATTCAAATTCACCATAGAATATACCAGAATACTGTTGTTTTCAACCTTGTTGGGTACATGGGGATTTTCACGTTGGGGGGAGGGGGGGTCGAAGGGAGAACATAATGGAATCGATACATAAAACGTACAGTGAAATGGTAGCCATTGATACAGCGAAAAGTGCATGTTACCATGAGTAGGCCTAGGTCTCTTCAATCTATTCCTACGACACAGAGACATGTATAGATTGTACACATGTAGTACCTTGTAATCATTGTAATGGCTAAATAGTGCCTTAATACAATACCCATGGGGCGTCATGATGAATGAATGTAGCCTGATGGGTGTACTCGCCAGAGCCACATTGATTCATCATGTGACGCCAACCCTGTGAGACTAATAATTATACTTATTAGTCCATGTTAAAAAGTGATACACAACTGTAAATCTTCGAGCATAAGGCGTGGCTTAAGCGCGGGGATATCTCTATCTACGCATTATACAGGATATTTCTGCACTGGAAGTGTGGCGGTGTATCTATAGTCGAGGTAAACTTAGGCTTAAGTCAGTACTAAACTGGTCAAATTCATGCCCCATGTGTGAATTTTATTTTTCTATCAAAGTCAAACTGTGCCTGACATGCAGGTCCGCCTTATGCGCTGGGTACTACATGTATCACCATTTACAGGAGTCAGGTATTTATCATGTGCTTCTTATCTTATGATGAATACAACATATATTAAACCTGTGCCGTAGTATCTATTATATGCGGGTTAAATGCAAGGATACACATTGTGGCTTAAGTGACCTTCCCTCCTACGGGTAGCTTTGACACACATAAGGTTCGTGTATTTGAAAATAGTGCGTTACAGTAAACCCGAAAAAAAATCAAACATAACATCGATAGTCCACTTGGCCTCTGTCGCACGATTGAGCCATACATTTCCGATATCAATTCCTGCGATAGAGGCCTTAGTGGACTATCGATGTTAGGCTTCACAAGGTGTGGCCTATATTCGGGCTAGCTTGTAAACAAAAATAAATTAAGCTTTACATCTAGAGTCCACTTGGCCTCTATCGTAGCAATTTACATAGGAAATGTATGGCTCATTCGCCGTCGAAAAGCCAAGTGGACTATGGGTCTTAGGCGTTTTGCACTACTCTCGATAGAAAATTTCTGTGGTGTGGCACATCCGTTCTCGAATTGCATTTCTCGAAGCGTGACAAGTGGACTTCTGAGGTAAAATTGAATAGTGCCAACAGAGACGGGTCTAGGCAAGACATGGGAGGGAGGTCATTCAATTGCGCAAAAGACGATTCCCCCCCCCCCACCCCGCATATAAAGGCGCCCCAGGCCATTAGAGCTACGTATAGTACAAGTAAAGCATCCAGTTGTGCAAATTCGTACTAGAGCTTAATTGGTATAAATCTGTATTATCATGAACGGCCTATGATCTAGGGCCAAAAAAAAAAGTTGTGTTTCCAGTTACATGCCTCAAATATCTAGGGTTGGTAGGTCGAATCTTTCTCTTTTTTTTTATTATTATTATTTTTTTTTTTTTGTATAGAAATGTATGGGCAGACATGTTGGATTCTATGATTTTACAGTAGAATTATGAAAAACAAAAGAAATGTGAAGCACATGTAAAAGATATGAATGACTGTTATGAACTCTATACCAATAGATGAGGACTTAGATAAGCTCCATGAAGAATTGATGAAAAAATATGAAAATTACGAAAAGAAAAATGCCTAAAAACTGCCAAAAATGACCAATATTCACAAAATAAAAAAAAAAAACATTCCAGGATCAGCCGTTTTGCTAGGGTCGGTCGGGTAACTGGAAACAAACCTTTTTTTAGGCCTAGTCCAGAATCCATGATCGTATTGGTGTTTTGGTGATCCTAGAGCACTTTGGTGATCATAGGATGTATTGAAATAAACCCCAGGACCGGCCTCAGTAAGAAAATATTACGTATAAACAGGTATAAATAACACCACAAAGAGGAAGAGGTGTGTATGACCCGAAACTATTACATCGTGTAATACCTGTGCACTAATGTATGAACTGAACCGGCCGGCTTGGTAATGAGAAATCGCATGCAGGTATAACAGAGGATAGTGTTACACAGTATGGGTTGTACCATGCTTTGAAGAGGTTACAGGTGTGTTGGCACGAGTAGGTATACAGTGCCTCCACCAAGGTCTCAGGTGCTGACAACAAACGCCCCTGCAGGCACAGGACCGCACAGGAGACCATTTCTTAATGTATTACGATAGCACTTAGCTCTACGACTGCAAACTACTGTGGTATTTCCATGCCATGGGATTTTCGGTATGACTTGAAAATCCAGTCGTAGGATGTTAAGAAATAGCCTTCGGGCTCCAGCAGTCAGTTAAGACCCAGTTTGTGTTGATCCTAGTATTGTAGGGGCCCAGGAAGGCCCGTAGAACACGACAAAATCGTAGAGATCATATTGTCACCATGTGGGATTCGACCATGTGATCAACGAGTATAATCATTTTGTCGGCAAGATCATAATTGACGACAGAAAGGTACAATGCACTAATTAAACCACCATGTTGCTATTAAATGTTGAGAAAAAGACATGGCCAAAACATATTACGTGTATTTAGAGGCCTTATATTTCTTGGCTTGCTTATTCTATGTTCCTGGTGCTGTGTTAGTTGCGTCCTAGGATCTGTTTAGGCCAAATCCCACAACAAGAAAATGACCAGGGAATCCTTGTGGTTTTGGCAGGTAGGGTACCTTAGCCAATATTGGGTGGCAATATTGTCTAAGGAAGAGCTATAATGGCTAAGAAGCCTTGCCAAAGTGTTGATATTTTGGAAGTAGATTATATCAAAAGTTTTAGATATTTCCTTCACAAGAGGCTGGAAATCTCTGTGATATACTGAAATCCTCTGTGATTTAGGGGAAAACAAGAGTACCTAGTAAATCACAAGAGGTTTGTCTTTAATAAATCAGGATCCAAGTTCCACACACAGGGGTTATAAGAAAGCTCTGCTTATGATTTATACATATGATGCCATTACATTTGTATTGCAAAACCAAATAATTAAGTCAGAGACAGCTGTGATATCAATATTAAGTACTCTATCTCTGTCAATCAAACTGATAACTAGCCTATACAAAAATAAAATTCACAGAGATTCCCTTTGCCATATTGTCTAATAGTGAGATTTGGGGAAGGGGGACGTTGATAAAAATCTTTGTGATTTACAACATTGACTAGAGTCCAAGGCTGCCGATATCCATAAACATAGACATTTCAGATCCATTTTTCACGTAGTGGGATTTGACCTTTTCTGAGGATATTCTATCGTTATTTTATTATCATTAAATCTACACATGTTACATTTTACTTATGTCAATATTGATCAAACCAAATGTGCTGTCTTGAGATCCACTGTGATTTAGAGTTTTACTATCCACTTTTTATGATGTTATGACTTTGGAGTAAAGTAGGTTTATTGAAGGCATGTTTGCCCTCATAAAGGTATTCAGAGCGGCATTGATATTAATGAATATTAAATTATTGAATTGTAAACCTCTTATACGTTGAGGGGTCATAATGAAGGCGTTCACTTTCTATATCAAATATATGTTTAGATTAAATGGTATATATCTTGGATTTGATCAAGAATGAAATTTCATAAACCCACGTACATCGAGTTCGATTCCGACTGGGAAGATTATTCTCATTTTCCTGGTTATGTACTGTGTTTCATCTAGAAATGTACAGAATTTACTGCTTAGAATTTTGATGTGTCCAGTGAAGAGCTACAGAAACCAACTCCGTCCATCGTGAGGTATCTGTCTGTACCTACACCAAGCTTGTTCTGTGATAGAATCTTAGGAACCTGCCACATTTATATAATAATCATATAGACAATCAAGGACATACATGTATCGTGCACATGCTTGAGTAATATCATTTACAGCAACAGATGTGGTTTAACCAATGTCATACCTCTGTGCGTAACACGAGTGTTTTGGGTTAAATGGCATAATGATCTAAGGTAGGTAGATTTTCTTTCATTTCCTTCACTCAGACCTTAAAAAATATTGATAGATCTACTTGCATAGTGCCACAGTGAATCACAAATCATGATATCAACTCATGGACCTCTAAATCAGCTCAGAAATGGTATACCAGTAATTTGTATTTTCCTTTTCAAAATTGGTAAAAATGTTGAATCGGTCCTGCATTGCAAAATCTACTGGAACAAAGGTTGCCAGCAAGAATAGAGTACATGTTTCTGTTTAAATACAGTACATGTTGCTGTTGAAATAGGGTATATGTTGTTGTTGAGTTACGGCACATGGTGCTGTACATAATTATATAGCAAGTCAGTTACTGTAGATTTGCAGCAAAATCTACTGGGACAAAAGTTGCCAGCGACATTTCCAGCAGAAGAACGGCACTTGCTTTTCACAGTGTATGTAGTATCTAAAGGTCGAATCCCACATGGCGAAAAATGACTCAAATATCTCTGCGATTTTGAATCTGTTGTGATTTTGGTACCTACCTCAAATTCGCAAGGATTATAACTGCAGTAGGGGGTATAGAACAAAAGGACACTGTTGCGTATTTTCATGTACTCCTTGGGATAATTTGCCTTTATTCATGTTTATATCTCTGTGAATTATATTTTTTCTGGTCTAAAATTCGCAAAGGAGTGCTTGTGTTCTATACTCCCTATACTGTAGTTATAACCCTTGCAAATTTGAAGTATACCCCAAAATCGCAACAGACTCAAAATCGCAGAGATATTTGAGTCATTTTTCGCCAAGTGGGATTCGACCTTTAGCGCACGACGCGATGTTTCACTAGTCAATTATATCTGAACCACAAATATTAAAAAGTGAACACGGAATAATTCTAAAAATATAATATTGGAAATCTCCCTTTATGTGTAAGTCATTTGTAGTCATATTTGAACAAAAGCATTACCGATCCTGTCTGTATGGGAACATTCAGAATAGGTCGAATCCCACATGGCGATTTAGTGCTCAAATATCTTTTGTCCCTTGCACTCTTGGGGCTTTCCTGAGGCCCTATATCGCAAGGATAACTGCTTAATTGGTCTTGATTCAGAGTTGGATTCAGTATAAGTTGAACAATCCTTGCGATCGCCATGTGGGATCCAACCTAATGCGGTAATCTGGCCATGTGGAAGGACCTGGATTTTGGGACCTATACTCCAAATTTGCGAGGGATACAACTACAGTAGGGTGTAAAGAGAACAAAAGGATACTGTTGCATTTTTCGTGTACTCTTTGGGATATTTCCTTTTGTTGGATGTTTATATCTCTGTGCATTATATATTTTCTAGCCTAAAACCGCAAAAGACTGCTTGTGTTCCATACTCCCTGCCCCAAAATCGCAGTGATATTTGAGCCCTTTTTCGCCATGTTGGATACGACCTAAAGATGTGACTGATTAAATCTGGAGAAAATTATGAAGCTTAAAGCTTTCTTTGAACTTTGTGCAGCGATATTGGAATAGGCCCTTTAGGTCGAATTCCACATGGCGATTCAGGGCTTAAATATCTGCGATTTTGTCCCTTGTGATTTTGGGGTCTTCCTGGGCTCCTAGATCGCAAGGATTGTTCAACTTATACCGAATCCAACAGTGAATCAAGACCAATTAAGCAGTTATCCTTGCGATATAGGGGCTCAGGAAAGCCCCAAGAGTTCAAGGGACAAAATCGCAGAGCTATTTGAGCCCTAAATCGCCATGTGGGATTCAACCTTTTGGGTAAAGACTTACAATCACAGATTTGGATGCATTTTCATATCAAACTTTTGCTCTAGCACCTTATAGATACTGAGGATGTACATTTGAGTCACCAAGGTGTAAGGTATTCCTGTGGCCTCACACGGAGATTCCTTTTACCTTGATGACCCACGTGAAAGTTTCTGTGATAACGTGGTATCTGTAGGGAGGGGAATCGATACGTATTATGGTGTAGAAACCGACGAATCACTGTTATTGTAGTATAAATAAAGCAGGTCAAACACAAATTCATTTGCAGTATTATGTTATATATTCATGCATGTAGATTTATACATGTACACACTTA
This sequence comes from Acholoe squamosa, assembly GCA_949317995.1. NCBI lineage: Eukaryota > Metazoa > Annelida > Polychaeta > Phyllodocida > Polynoidae > Acholoe > Acholoe squamosa. The sequence goes on along the minus strand of OX439035.1, from coordinate 53,367,043 downwards.
TGTCAAACTCTGGACCCAGCCTATTTTGTTCGAATTTCTTGAAAATGTATACTTCTAAGGACAAATTCCACTATGCAAAAATATTCAGAAAATTGCTGTGGTTAAGTTAGGAGTGTATGTGCCTTGGCCAAAGGGGTAACATTGGAAGGAGTGCTCGTATTGGCTAAGAACTATTTCAAAACTCTTGTGGAGTAGACAGAGGCAAACATCAAAACATTTAGCTATTTTCTAATGGAAAACCTGAGTATCAATGTGATTTACACTCTCTCGCGTATATAGAATTTAAAGGGAGGCCACTGCAGATATCTGAAAAGGTCGAATCCCACATGGCGAAATAGGGCTTCAATATCTCTGCGATTTTGTCTGTTGTATTCTATGGCCCTTGCTGAGGCCATAAAACGCAAGGATTGTTCAAATCAACCTGAATCTAACAGTCGTTTATGCTCAAGTTTGCAGTAGTCCTTGTGTTTTATGGCCTCAACAAGGGCAATACAACGCAACAGACAAAATCGCAGAGATATTGGAGCCCTATTTCGCCATGTGGGATTCGACCTAAATGATTCATCTGGAAAGACTTTTATTAGCAAGTTGCATTCTTCATCACTGGGTCAGTTTCGAAAAGGTCGAATCCCACATGGCGAAAAATGGCTGAAATATCTCTGCGATTTTGTCCCTTTCGTTTTATGGCCCCTACAAGGGCCATAAAACGCAAGGATTGACCATCTCATTCCGAATCCCACAGTGGTTTAGGGACAAGTTTGCAGTAGTCCTTGTGTTTTATGGCCTCAACAAGGGCCATACAACGCAAGGGACAAAATCGCAGAGATATTTCAGCCATTTTTCGTCATGTGGGATTCGACCTATAGGGCTTCTATTCGAGGTGTATGATATCAGGGGGAATATAGAACAGGGGTAGACACTAACACTGGCCTGGGAGCCATTGGCCCATAGTTTTGGCTCTGCGCCCGTAGTTTCCTCAAGAATTACCTTCCTGTGGGCCCGGGATGGCCCACAGAAGTTTACAGGGAGACATCTATAAAAGTTAATTCATATAAGGATAAGCATGTTATATATCACTGGAAAGGGAAAACCAGCATGAATCTGGCCACTCTTGTAAAGTTATGTGTGAATCAATGAGAAATACATCTAATTTCTGTTTAAAAAAAAAGTAAACTGGCTATTTTGGGCCTGTAGTTTTAGTTCCGGGCCGATGGATTTCTGAAGCTACGGGCCCGGGTGGCCAGTGGCTGGAAAAGTTAGTGTCTACCCCTGTAGAATCTCAAACGGTCATTTGCTGTATAGGATTGACTTGATATCCATACACATGATACAGGCATGTAGTCCAGAAGACATCTTTGAAGGCAAATAAAGTTCTTATCACGAAGAGTCCCTGTAATATCACTTGTACGGTTCACTTGACTCTTGAGTGTACTCGTCTGTGCTTCAGTCCCTGCTGCAGTTAGTTAAAATGACTGGCGTCTGGGGACGTCATGGAATGCAACACCAGTACAGTGCAGTCACAGTTAGGGGTCATCAAGTAGAACTGCGAAAAAGCAGTGTTGTCAAAGTAGGCGAATCTACAGGGTATGCTTCAGAAGGCAAATTACAGGGTTATCATTGACGGTTATTTTGAGCGCCCTCCTCATGACCAAGTTCATTACATAACTAGACCGAGATCTCACGGTATTAAATCAGTAAGAAATATTAGAGAATATATAATAAGGCCAAATCCCACAGCATGAAAACGACCAGGAAATCCTTGTGATTTAAGAAGATAGGGTTCCTTAGCCAATATTGGGGTGGTAATATCGCCTTAGGAAGGGTCATAAGGCCAAAACCCACTACGTGAAAAATGGGTCTGAAATGTCTGTGATTTTGGATATCGGCAACATTGGACTCTTGCCAATTTCCTAAATCACAAGGGTACTCACTGCACTTCTTACCACTCCAAATCTGACAATAGCTGATAGTAGCAGGGGAATCTCTGTGATTTTCATTACTGCACAGATGAGTTGCTAGAATGATTCACAGAGATAGAGTATTTGATATTAAAATCACAGTTGTCTCTGACTATTTTCTGTGGTTTGCAATGGTCTCCTGCATAGCATAAACAAATGTAGCTTGCATAAATCACAAGCAGAACCCCATTATGACTGTAGTATGTGGAACTTGGCTCCTGATTTATCAACGACACACCTCTTCTGATTTCCTAGAAACTGTTGTTTTCCTCTAAATCACAGGGATTTTGAGTCTATCACAGAGATTTCAAGCCCTTTGTGAAGAAAATATCAAAAACTTTTGATGTACTATACTCCCTAAATACCAGCACTTTGACAGGGATTCTTAGCCTTTATAGGTCTTCCCTAGATGATATTACCACCCCAATATCAGCTACGCACCCACATATCCTATTTCACAACGATTTCCCGACCATTTTCACGTTGTGGGATTTGGCCTATAACGGCCAAGGAGCCTTGCCAAAGTGTTGTTAAGAGTGGACCACATCAAAAGATTTTGATATTTTCCTCACAAGAGGCCGAAAATCTCTGTGATATACTGAAATTCCCTTTGATTAAGAGTAAGACAAGAGTTTCTTGTAATTCACAAGAGGTATGTATTTGATAAATCAGGATCCAAGTTCCACATAGTGTAGTTATATGAAGGTTCTGCCTGTGATTTATGCATGCAAAGTTATACTACAACAGTATTGTAAACTAAAGAATTAAGTCAGACACAACTGTGATTTTGATATCAAACACTCTATTGTTGTGATTTAAGCTTACAGCTAGTCTGTGCAGTAATGGAAATCTCAAAGAATTCCTTCTCAATACAGGCTTATAGTAGGATTTGGGTAAGGCAGAGCTTGGGGGAGAACCCTTGTGATTTTGATTATTGGCAAGAGGCCAAGTCTGCCGATATCCAGATTTACAGACATTTCAGATGCATTTTTCACGTAGTGGAATTTGACCTATACAGAGAGATTTAAACATTAATAAAGGCAAAATACCCCAATGAGTACATCAAAAATTCCAACAATTTTGGGGTCTTCCTGGGCTCTTAGATCGCAAGGATTGTTCAACTTATACTTAATCCAACAGTGAATTGAGACCAATTAAGCAGTTATCCTTGTGATAAAGGGCTCAGGAAGGCCCTTAGAGTGCAAGGGACAAAATCGCAGAGATATTTGAGCCTTAAATCTCCATGTGGGATTCGACCTCATGTGGGATTCAACCTTCTATGATAATAAGGGTGATAAGGGCCAAATCCCACTACGCGGTAATGGTCACAAAATCACTGTGATTTAGAAATGTATGGGCCAGTATTGGAAGAGTTATATTGTCTATAGAGTGCTTGTATATGCTAAGAAGCCTTGCAAAACATTGTCAATTGGACAGAAGCAAACATCAAACGATTTAGTTTCTTCTCAAGGTCGAATCCCACATGGTGAAAAATGCTTCAAATATCTCTGCGATTTTGAATCTGTTGTGTTTATAAGACTCACTCTAAATTTTCTAGGCATATAAGTACAGTAGGGTGTATAGAACACAAGCACTTTTTCCCGATTTTAGGCCTGGAAATATATGATTCACAAAGATATAAACATCAACAAAGACAAAATATCCCAAAGACTATGTGATAAAACATAACAGTGCAATTTTGTTTTATACACCATACAACAGTTATATACCTTGCGAATTTGGGGAAGGTCCCATAAGCGCAACAGATTCAAAATCGCAGAGATATTTCAGCCATTTTTCGCCATGTGGGATTCGACCTACAAGGAAACCATGAGTATCACTGTGATTTACATATCACAAACATAGGCCTATATAGAGTTAGTAAAGGGAGGCCACTGCAGATATCCTAAAGGTGTTCTTACAAAAATAATCAACCGAAATCATAATGTAGTGGGCCGGGGTAGTGGGAATTGACTTACTCAGTTTCTTCATAGAAATTCTACAAGACCTTTCACCCCAAAGTGTATGACATGCACATTTCACAATTTGAGTTGGGAGTAGTAGCTGGCCGACCGTTTGTAGGCCTGTTTGGGACTGTAAATAGGCTTGTATCCTAGTAAGGTCTTAGCCAGGCTACCGTCATAGGTGGATGTCGTGCCCGACAAGTAGAGCTCACTGTGATTTGCCGCCAAAGGTATTTTTACCAGTGGGGCAAGTAGGTAAACGAATGCCTCCAGAACCAGCCAGAAGTAGTAGACCAGCCATAAGGGGATTGCCACCCGCAGTACCTTGATTCGTTGTGTCTCCAAGAACGGCTTGATCCACAGGTAGGTATTTTCCTTGGATGTGTTGTCTGTCACGTGATAGGCCCTCCCACAGATAGTGCTTCTGGGGTGGTTGGAGCTCACGTCATCTTTCTGGGCGCGGAGGGTGTTGAGTGCGTGCACATGGGCCCAAGCGACATTTCCGGCATAAACCTTGGAGACCTTGACGTCGGCACTGCCTAGAATAGGCAGCAGACCCGTTGACTTACCCGTGCGGAGAAATCCAGTCACGAAGGTAACATCAAATTCGCCGTATATGCCACAGGGACGTAGGGCAAGTGTGTGCAGCATCTTGTCATTCGAAAGTCGTCTTCCATTTGCCGCCAAGACAGCGTCTTCGGCGAGCTTCTTCGTGATGGAATAGGTGGGAAAAACAAGGTCCAGCGTATCCACAACAGGGCCACTGTCTACGTCATCTTCGGTGGCATTTTCCCTCGGATAGAAGCCACGAAGCACTTCAGAGGAAGATGTGTAGATAAGATACTCGATGTTCACGTCCCGGCAAGCCTGAATCACGTTCTCCGTTCCTGTTAAAAGCGCAGAATTGTTAACATCTCACACAGCTATCATTCGGCTGTGCTCACCATATTATTCATTACCGTATAACCTGCGTATAAGCCATGGCTTGCAGACTATTTCAAACGCTTTAATCGGCCTTTAATATGCAGGGGCGTAGGAAAAGGGGGGGCCACGGGGGCCTGCCCCCCCCCCCAATCATGAAGGAGGTGGGGCCTGAGTATGTCTGGGCCCCCCCCCCAATATTTTCCAAGAACTCATAAACACAATGGAAAAGAAGCTAACACTTTACATCTCAATTTAGATTATTATGGTGATGTCATAGGGAGAATGGGGGTCTGAGCCTAAAGTCAGATTCAAAATTTACCAAAAATCACTTTTCTATATGAATTCTAAATATGCATATATAGCACCATCACGCATCAGCCGACAATTCAAGGTGGTCGCGATGGTGCCCTCGCCAGGCCCCCCCCCCCAATGAAGATTTGCTTCCATTAGGTCGAATCCCACATGGCGATTTAGGGGTGAAATATCTCTGTGATTTTGTCCCTTGCCCTCTTGGTGCTTTCCTGAGCCTCTATATCGCAAGGATAACTACTTAATTGGTCTTGATTCACTGTTAGATTCGGTATAAGTTGAACAATTCTTGCGATCTAGGAGCCCAGGAAGACCCAAAAATCGCAATGGACAAAATCGCAGAGATATTTGAGCCCTAAATTGCCATGTGGGATTCGACCTTATGCCTCTGATAGGACCACCCTGAACTCTGAGCGCGTCTTAGAATACCCGAGGTTTACCCGTATATATGTGCTGTGGATCAACATGATAAAAGGTACGCCCACGACGGGGTGCGCGGGCGTACCTTTTACCGTGTTGATCCAAAATACTTCAGTAAGGAATCTGAATTAGCACAAAAGGTCAAATCCCACTTGGCGAAAAATGACTCAAATATCTCTGCTTTTTTTAATCTCTTGCAAATTTGGGACATTTCCCAAATTCGCAAGGATATAACTGCAGTAGGGTGTATAGAACACAAGGGCACTGTTGCGTTGATTCATGTACTCCTTGGGTTATTTTGCCTTTTTTATGTATATATCTCTGTGGATTATGTATTTCCTGGCCTAAAATTGCAAAAAAAAAGTGCTTGTGTTCTATTCACCGTACTGTAGTTATATCCTTGCGAATTTGGGGATGGTCCAAAATTCACAAGATATTCAAAATCGCAGAGATATTTGAGTCATTTTTCGCCAAGTGGGATTCGAAAAGGGGTGACCATCCAGAAATTTAAGTTGTTGATAAAGTTTTAACACTTTAAAATTAAGAAGGACATGTCCCACTAAAAATCCTTTGATTCCTTTCTATAACAGCCACATGATTTTACAGATAAGTGAATAAGGGGGCTGCTCATAAATTGTACAAACTAGCCGTTATAGGTCGAATCCCACATGGCGATTTTGTCCCTTGCATTTTTGGGGTCTTCCTGAGCTCCTAGATTGCAAGGATTGTTCAACTCATACCGAATCCAACAGTGAATTGAGACCAATTAAGCAGTTATCCTTGCGATATAGGGGCTCAGGAAGTCATTAAGAATGCAAGGGACAAAATCGCAGAGATATTTGAGCCATAAATCGCCATGTGGGATTCGACCTTTAGTGCATCACGTCGTCACCTGTATGATCTCACCTGTGACGTTAACTGCATACAGGTGTTCCACGTCCGGTTCCAGTCCTGTGTCCAAGGCGGCTGCAACGTGCAGGACAGCGTTTACGCCGTGACATGCCTGCCTCACCGCCTCCTGGTCTCGAATGTCACCCTGCACATAGCTTACACTAACTCTTGGCCCCGAGTCTGACAATGAGAACAGACACGATTGAGTCCCAATTCTAGATCACCATAATGTTATCAAATATTGAAATTATGAAAATGGCACTTTTTGTTGCGATGTTGATAGTTGCATACCTTAACCTATAACACACTAAGGAACATAGAAAATAGGATACTAGGATGCATGAGTGATGATAATAAAATTTGAAGCCCGCACATAACGGACATGTAGCATACTAGAAATTTCCGGGAGATTATATAGTTTTTACCTTTACAATATAAATCAAACCATACTCAATGCGTAAAACTATCAAATAATGGAAAATGTTCATACATGACCCAAACCTAGCTCTGACATTCTAGACGTTGTTGATGTTTCTTGGTGAGTTGATGTATATTCTTCTCTAATTTTAGTGGCCTATAATCAGGAGGGTGTTTCAAAAAAGATTGGGAATTGCATTCTCATTGTAGGTACCTCACCTTCCACTTTCCGGCTCTACTCCACCTTCAGAAGATACTTCCCACCTTATACTGTAATGGAAGTGACTTCCTCTGAATCACACAATGGTGGACTTGGTTCCATGACTGGTCATACCCGAGTGATTCCCAGAGGAGGTACCTCCCCCACATCCATATACACGGGGTATATGGGGTATATGTAAGTAGCTGGAAATGGGTTCTTACTTGGGAAGTACTCACTGATTCTGGACCACTTCCTAACCACTTCTGTTAGCAAGTAGCCTAGCTTTTGGCAACAGAACAGAGAAGTGATTTAGTACCAAAGGTGAGTCAGTCTCATTTTGGTAAGTGTACCTCTAACAGACCTGATTTCCAACAGTTTGGAAACACCCCCCCCCCCCCAGTAAATTATATATACCGAGGTCGCGACCACTTACCTAAGGTCGTGATTGGTTCCCGGGGTTCATGGATATCAAAGATGCGGACCTCAGCGACGTTGTGACCCTTTCTCACCAGCATGCGCACAATGTGACTTCCCACGAAGCCACTTCCGCCGGTGACAAGGACAACGTCACCAGGAGGCGCCACAAGGTTCACCATCGTGTGTTACTGTGGGAGCAATTTGATAAAGAAACAGGAGTCAGTCAGGGAAAGCAAAAACCTATGTTTTCTTTTAACCCAGATTATACAAACGATCTACATGTAGGTCACTTACAGTACCATAAAGGACACATACCCATCATCTTGAGAAAATAAGATGCATAATATATTTTAATCATATTTTAAAGTTCCTCCCTCATAGATTCCATCCTTCTTAACCTGGTAAGGATTTAAACGAGATTTAATTGGTCCATATAGCCGAAGTCTGAGGATTATTTTTCAAGGTTGAAACGATCTCACTTTTTCAAAAGATAACCATGATCGTATTGATATTTTTGTGATCGTAGGACTAGACTATTTGGAGATTTTACAGTGGCGGATCCAGGATCTGAAAAAGGAGGGGGCGTGGCCCAAAAGGATGGGGCGCCACCCCTATTTTTGAGCAAATTTTGAGGTCCAAAATATTTAATTAAACTCTTAAGTACTGAGGAAAAGGGGGTGCGCGTGCCCCCGCTCCCCCCTCTAAATCAGCCACTGAATTTTGAGATACATTGAAATAAACTCCAGAGGTTGTGTGCTTGTATACCGCAACGTGAGCAATACTCTCCCCTATAGGCCACAGGGTGAACAGCAATAATGTCCTTGAGTTTCGTTTAAATGAGGGGGGGGGGTACTACAAAATGTCAGTAGATTTGCATAGGGAATGCCCCTAGTAATCATATACCAAAAGTTCTCCACTGACATTCCTGCAGTTTTTGCGTAGGTCAAGGTCAAATGTCATAAATTTTCCTCAATATTCCTATATAAAGCTGTTTAACCGTATAAGCCGCCCCCCACATATAAGCCACACCCTGAGTATGTGAATTAATCTCAAAATATAAAAAAAATCTTAACTTTTTTTCTAACCAATGGATTTTCAAAATTTAAAAACCTTAAAAATGTGCCCCTGAGGTGTACCCCTACCCTCCGAGACCAATGAAAAAGTTGAGGGAAGGTATGAGGAGCAGCTGCAGCTATCTACCCCCACCCTCCCTCTCCTCCCCCTGTGCTTGAAATGGTCTAAAAGCCATGGCTTATACGCGAGGTTTTACGGTAATATCGAAAAATATATGAAAATATAAAAAATCAGTAATACATGAAATAACCCCCGATCAATGCACTAAACACCTAATTCAGCTAGGTGGTGGGTGAGGAGCATAATAAGTATGAAATAATTATGTAATTAAGCCTCGACCTATTTAATTAGGTCAAAGGTCATGGAAACCATATACGTCATATCTCTGGTTCTAAGAGGCCTTTCTACACACTTTTAAGTTCTAATTAGGGGTTTCTCACATAGAGGAATTGATTGGAGTAGGTTTAAAACTCATAGGATGCATTGTTTTGTGCATAAATCAGAAATTAGCATTGATTGTCTATGCGAATGCAGATTTACAAGGGGAAGTTAGCCCCACATTGTCCGAAGTAATACTGGATCACATGCCTATTGAAACAATTTGTATTTGGGTAGGTGGCTTACATGAATTAATGTAAGTATCTCAACAAGGTTGCAGTAATTAGTTAGATAGACCATGACATATTCAATTAGGTCAAAAGTCATAAAAAACATTTTACAGTTCTAGCAGGTCTTTGCAAAATTTTAAGTTCAAGATAGGGGTTTCTGATATAGACAAAGAGGAGGGGTTGTTTATATGACAGCTATTCAAAATGTCACCTCTGTGATGACATAGACAAATCAGATTCCTACTGTAGCTGATAGGATTCTCCTGAATGCTTGCTGCCACTTTACATTAGGGATTTACACAGAATATTATAGTAGTAACGAATTCCCAGCCCCTGCAAGACTTGTGCTCTTAGTAATGATAAGTGAGGTTTGATGGGAGGTGTAAATTATTTCAAAAAGGAGCAATCCTTACTATGTTGGACACTAATGTTCAAAAACCCCTTAGCACCTTAGACTGCAAAACTTTCCCCCTACAATTCCTGGATCACAATTTAGCTCTACATTCAAGCTGCACCCACTTCGGGAGAAGCTAAAAGCAGCAACTAGGGCTTGAAAAATGAAGGTTTCATACATTTTTATACAGATCTGGCTTTAAGATGCACCCAATGAATGAGGCATATTGTGGCTTAGAGCTTCTTTCCCAACTCAAGATGTTTCTCATTCCTGACAAGCAAGACACTTTCTTTGCATTGCCATTGCTTGATCTCGTGTCTGATAAGATTGGTACCAGTTGCACCTAAACATTTTGTGGTGAATGGATGGAATACTTTCACTAATAAAAAGTATTGTGCTCAGAGTCTATGGGCAGAGAAGAATTACAGATTATGCCTAGTATAACTGCTGAAAATCAAGGCCAGAATGTGCCTTATAGGATCTCCATCAACTAAGTGTGTGCCTTATCTGTGAGGCCTGCCTTATGCAAGACCATCCTATAGTATGTAACACATTCTATTTCTTTTTTTTTCAAAGAGTTGGGCAAATGTTCCCTAACCCTAGACACCTATTTACCACATCCTACCATAAAACCCTGTGTATTAACTGCTCCCACATACATTAGCCACTACCTGACATTAACCATCTTCTTTATACACAAAACCCCATGTGTAAGCCACAACTATACTTTAGACAGACTCTATAAGCCATGGTAGGTCTCTGAAATGGTTTATAAACCACTGTATATATGCTTGGTGTTACCCTACACTAATTTTAAGCCCTTACAGAATTGGGAACCTGCCAGATTGTACTTTCAGTTTGATAAGAGTAAAAGCCCATAGAAATTTGCATTGGCTGCCCCATAATGTGTGCTTTTTCTTACTGCCTCTGCAGATATGAAGGCCATCCAAGGATTTGTAAATACAACACAAAATTTATCAGTTTGCAACCGGATCCTGTGTAACTTTATTATATCATTTTTGTGATTATTTATAATTAAATCCAACTAATCTTATTAGCTAGCCTACCAGTAGGGCCTATCAACCAATTGCAGTTAAATTCAGAACTAGAGGCAGAACAATTACAGACACATCTCTTGGGAATTTGACCAAAGAAGAGTTGCCACTTCTTGGTTATTTAGTGAATAGAAAAATACTCTTACCTAACCAACTGTAAATGTCAATTAAAATATCTTTTTTTCATAACACTAGTTACACACTTACTGTTTCATTAGGGTAGGGGATCAAGTATTACTTCTGATAATATGTGGCTAATACTTCCCCTCATAAATCTGCATTTGCATAGACAATCAATGCTAATTTATGATTTATGCACAAAACAATGCATCCTATAAGTTTTAAACCTACTCCAATCAATTCCTCGATGTGAGAAACCCCTACTTAGAACTTAAAAGTGTGTAGAAAGGCCTCTTAGAACCAGAGATATGAAGTATATGGTTTCCGTGACCTTCGACCTAATTAAGTAGGTCAAGGCTTAATTACAAATTTTTTCATACTTATTATACTCCTCACCCACCACCTAGCTGAATTAGCTGTTTTGTGCATTGATAGAGGCTAATTTCACGTTTTACAGATTTTTGATATTTTCACATATTTTTCAATATTATTTTTATTTTGAACAGCAAGTCTTCGCCACTTCCAGCATACTCAAGACTTATATGCAAAGTATACTTTGAATCAGCATGATTTTCTGGACTGAACAAAACCATAAAATTCTCTTTTAGCCCTTTAACTTAGTTCAGAGAGAACATGCAATCAATTTCTGGGTTAAACAGCTTTATATAGGAATATAGAGGGAAATTCCTGACCTTTGACCTTGACCTATGCAAAAACTGCAGGAATGTCAGCGGAGAACTTTTGGTATATGATTATTAGGGTCATTCCCTATGCAAATCCACAAAAATTCTGTAGTACCCCTCTAATTGGAACGAAACTTCATAATTTGGTGCCTCACCCTGTGGCCTACTAGGCCTTATGTGCCCCTCACCCCAGATTATGCAGTCCTATTGGTAGGCTACATAATCTTTATGTGAGTTATCATAAAGCAAGCTATCTTTTTGACCTGGGGTATCTGAAAAGGTCATCACAGAGGTGACATTTTGAATAGCTGTCATATAAACAACCGGTAGTGTTGTGCCTGGTCCCTGATATGGAAATATATGTAGAGGGTTCAGTGGCGGATACAGGGGGGGGCCGAACGGGCCTTGGCCCCCCCCCCCCCCAAAAAAAAAAAAAAAAAAAAAAGGAGGAAGAGAAGAGAGAGGGGAAAGGAAAGGAGAGGGAGGCAGTTATTTGAATATGGGGTTCCATATACCATTAGAAAGCTTTGATCATCAGGAAATTATCTGTTGGGTTCTCTTATATGTGCAATACAAACTGAATTTCTTTTATGATTTTGAAATAATTATTTCTGTCCTCCAATATTCAAAAAAACACCTTCCAGCCCACCTCCCGGAATGACCTTCAGTTCTAAATTGCACTTTACTCTAATGCCACATCATTGGAACTCATGCTCATTATACACCAAAGAAATTACCCTTTTCCCTCTTCAGGTGACACACTGATATCCTCTCCCCCATTATCTTCCCCCAACCGTCTTTTTCAAACTTCAAATGGTTCCAGAGCCCTTAATTTCTTTAGCGGAGTAGGGGTGATACCAATCTATATATAGTGCCAAAATGCCTCAGATTGCACCATTTCAACTCTTAGATTTCAACTTTCTCTTGGGGGCTTAGCCCCCAAACCCCCATCCTTTCAATTATCAGAAGCTTAATACAAATGCCCTATTTCATATGGTGTTCAATGATGTACCAGAATGAAATATTTCTTGTAGAGATCTTCAAGGCATTCTGTTTGTGCAGGGAAGGAGATATACAGGTCACCTATTCATCAAGAATTGTTAACATAAAAACTGATTTCTCACCTTAAATTTTACAAGACCTGAGACTTAATATGTTAAGTTAGAATGCATAAGAATGCACCATTTCAAATCTAAACCCTCAAAATTTTCTTGGGGGGTCATGCCCCTAAACCCCCCTAGTTTGACCGCTGCGCTTCGCTTGCGGTGCTCAGAGACATGTAACACCCCTAACACTTTCACCAGGTCTTGGCCCCCCCTCTAGAGAATCCTGGATCCGCCACTGGGGTTCTTGGTTGGAGAGAACAAAAATCCCAGAGAAGAGAAAACCAGCTTAAACCTTAATTACCCACCCCTCCGCCAAAATAGCTAAATGAAAACAAAGGGGAGGGGGTGGGGGCTGAGGGTCCTTAATGTGGTAAAGACAACCCCACCCCTTGCCCCACCCCCACCCCCCCAAAAAAAAAATCAAAAAAAGATCAACAACTTGTGTCTGTCCTTATGTAGACCTACCGTCGGGCCAAGCACGTGTCCAGCTCTACCTGAGTCGAAAAGGGTTTACATGTTTGCCGCCTGGAGGTGGGAGGAAAGAGGCGGTGGTCTCAGAGGGCTTACGACGCCCTGATGATCAAATTATCATGGACGGGTGTGTACGGATGCAGTGTGAAGCCATGCCAAAACCCTAGTTATAGGGGCCTGCCTATTGGGCCAGGGGATCCACGAACTATAGGTTGATAAATCCAATACTCTGGTCAGAGTGTGTGGCTGTGTAGATATGTAATAAGTTAGGTGGGTGAAAGTTACTATACACATGTAGTAGGGATGTACTGGTTGAAGATGAGGGGCATCGGGACAGGTGGTAGTAAATGGATGCCCTGTCGTCGGGACGGGTCCATGTGGTGCCTGATCAATACAATGATTATTTATGTGGATATAATATATACATACTGGACGCCCAACCCCGGGTACTCTCGGGTGTATACTGCCATGTTGGTAAAACAAAAAACTGCCAACGTTGGTACAACAGGAATTTTCTGACATTGTACCAACGTTGGCAAATGATTAGGAGTGCTGCCAACATCTGCACAATGTTGATTTTCAACGTTGGTATGAGGTCGGACTGCCAACGGTTGGTCAACATTGGGATATTGCCCGCGATGTGGCCGAAAATTGCCGACGTTGGCCCAGCATATCTTTGCCAGCTTGGGAATTACGGCTAGATACGATTGTGAATACTGGTCTCTGAGCCTAAGTTAATTATTGCAAATTTACCGGCACAATGGTATAATCATGTATGCTGCAATAATAGATCCAGCTGTTAAAGCTAAAGCAGCATTATCATTGACCAGGTGCAGCCAGCCAGCCATCAATATAGTGTATAGTCTGGTAACAGGTGTACGCCCCTCCCATCAACACCCAACATGTGTTACATAACACATTTAGTACAGGAGAATGAATTGAGACACATTCTGCCTTCTGAATATGAGGCCCAACATTGTATGTTTCAAGTAACATGGTGTAAAAGTTGAGGTATAGGTAGGTCATTGATTTATAGATTTATGGGTTTCCACTGGCAATTAGGATAAAGAGTTGGTTACTTCGGGAATTATGACAAACAAACTGATGGAACATATGTGCATTCATCTCTGACCCTATATTTAGTTTATGAAATGATTTTATCAAATAGAAAATGTTTTTTTTTTCTTGGCCTAGAGTTGTTTTCATCTGTCGTTTTTATTATTACTTAAGTGTTGATAAATCCTTATAAAATGGCTGACAGTGCTCTGCTGCATGGTAGATGTGACCTTGAGTGCATTATAGGAGTTCAGTGCACACCTGAACGAGTCAAGTACCATTAATTGGTCTAGACATACCTTGATTGGGTACTTGATTGTGTGGAAGGATATATGTACATCGTTTTATAATGACAATAGACAACTTCTTCTTCACATCTTGACTCAGATGCATTCGTGCATTATAGGACAACAGGCAGTCAAGATGTGAAGAAAGTCATTGTCTATTCTCTAAACAATAAACTGCTTATACTTAACAGTGAATTCAAGTTCGAAGGTACCCAAAACTTTAAAGGATTATCTAAACTAGAACTGATATGCAAGGTAGACCTAGGATAATTAGGGTCTACCTAAACCGTACATGAGACCCGTTAAGCAATGAATGATTTAAGTCATGCTAAAATCCAAAATATGAATTTAAAAGAATATAAAAGACCTAGGGTAAAATTGGGTAGTATCGCACAGGTAGACATGATACAATCAAAATGATCAACCCTACGTGAAGCACATTTCAGGGGGAGGTTGTCTTACGTCATCCGCTGATAGAGCCCGGACTCGTGCATCATACCAGTTATAGTAAATATTCATTGGCCTGCCCCCTGTTGAGATGTAGCAAGACTAAATGCTACAGATTTCTTTGGGCTGTATCATGGCCCTTTGGGTTATATCACGCAATCCATGATATAGCCAAAATGTAATGTCTATTCCCATAGGGCTTATATCACGCACATTTGTTCACACCTTTAGCTGTGATTTAGGTGTGAAACAACAAGGGTCAGGGTGACTGCTGTCACACCTCTTAGCTAAGAGTTGGGTCCATCAAAATTACACAAGTGTAGCACCACGTCCATGGCTATCACCTGACTTGATTTTCATCATCTTCCTTGGGTTTTAAGTCTTCACTTTATATTGTGTAACATGTGCGCGATAATACAACAAGATATGCGTGACACAAGCCCTATTCTAAATAGTATTGTCCTCTATGGGAATTTAGTTGTAAATTATGCAATAGAAATGACGACTGAGACACCTATACAAATGCGTTCAGCTCTGAAAATAAATATGCAGTGCCCAGTCTGTGCAGGTGATAAACTACACTGAAATATGAGTGGATGGAACGTGGACACCAATTGGAAAAAGCAGTTTTGAAAAACCTTGAATATCTTTGTTACCATACATTTTTAAGTGTGGATGGACGATACTGCAATATGCGCAATACTACCCAATTTTACCCTATAGTTCATATATTATGGTGGCCCATTAGGACCAGGACTATATAACTCCTAGTGCATGCCTATAATTCACCCTATCACTCAATGTCCCATGGACACGTAACATCTTTACGTGTCCATGGGGTCTCAGGTATGTGTTCTTCAGTTAGCTTAAACACCTTACACCATCTATCAATTCTATCAAGATCTTCCTGCAGTTTAGTTAATTACAGTAGGGAGTTTAAATTGTCCCAATTGTCCATTCACTTCAAGTGTGGATAGCCTCATATAGAGCCACATATCTTAGAGCTGGTATGAAATCTGATATAACTTTGTCTGATATGTAATTCAAAGAATTATATACTCCTTCCCTAGTCATAGGGTGCCATTTATTCTCTTAAGATGTGGTTCATTTTGTACGAATCAGGGGACTTTAGTTTCAGCTGGTCTTGCCTCTTTGGTGGGAAGAGAAACCACTGGGTGAATTAGTTCTGCAGAGATGACAGAGTTTCAGATTTTCTCTGATTTCAGAGTTTCAAAGGTGATATTTTACTACAGAAATAATAAGAAAAAAAATTAAAATGAATATCTTATAACTCTGATAATCCTTAAAGATACACCCAACCCTAAGTGATTAATTTTGAAGGTATTTGTCACTCTGATTAGAGTATAACCCCACTTTTGAAGTGCCCAAAAATAATTTTCAGAGTTTCGCCAAATATCGAACTGACATCTCTGATTCTGGTCACAGCCTGAGTTGTCTGCTCTGCTGGCAGGCATCCAAATCAAGGTCATCACCGCTATAGAGAACCCTGCTTTATGGCTTCAGATGGAGCCACTGTGCTGGTGCAATAAAGGCTGCTGGTTGACATGAATAAAATGCTGGAAGCCCTCCCTGCTGGAAGCATTTTACTTTTACACAGTGTATATATGCTTGAATTTAGCATGGTTAAAATGCTCTTGCCCCAGCTTTAATTACATTACCTGTACTTGTATTGCAACCGGTACTTCCGCACTGTCAAACTGCAGCAAGCTTTTAACCTTTTTGTGCCCAGAATTATTTGAAGATTTTACATTATTTTACATTATTTCACGATTTAATTTTTTGTTTTATAAGACCATGTGTAATTTCGATCTTCTTCCTTGATAAGGGCTTGGCATATTTTCTTAACATTCAAAACTCAGTGAAGACTTTCAGTTAAGGATGTGATACTACTGGTCAGGTCTAGTAACCATAGTTACCAAAACATTCCATTTGTTGTCATTTAGTGGTATTTGTCTCTATATATATCCATAATCCCTCCAATCCTGAGACCTTTTAAGGCTGATTTGCCTGCATGCATCTACATGTACTGGCA
Organism: Acholoe squamosa; assembly: GCA_949317995.1. Taxonomy (NCBI): domain Eukaryota; kingdom Metazoa; phylum Annelida; class Polychaeta; order Phyllodocida; family Polynoidae; genus Acholoe; species Acholoe squamosa. Next base: position 53,350,187 of record OX439035.1, on the reverse strand, counting down.
CACAGGAAACATGATATGTTGTACTAGAAACAATGCATGGCGTATATTTAGGATAGGAGCACTTGCTGTAAAATATAATTGGAATATTGGAACCTAGGTGTGTATGATACATCATTATTTTGTTACCATATCAGATTTTAGCTGGAGGGTTTCCTGTTAATGAATCACATAAAATGACAACTCATTTTCAAATTTTGACACACTGTGCCTGATATAAAGCAGATACAGCCAAATGAATAGTTGTATCCTAATCGGGAGGTCATAAGCATTCCATAGAGGGTTTAACTTTGCAGATTGGACCAGTAGAAGTGTCTGGATGAAAATTTCTTTCAATATACATGCATTTAAGCACAAAACCGCGCTTAAATGCGCGCTTGGGCACCTAAGGGTTAACAGTAGATTGCTTCTATTTTTGGAAAACAGTGGTAGTGACTGTCAGTACAAATCCAATGATCCAACAGTGGGTTATACGATACCCACTACAGTAGTCTTTACATTTACAATTGGGGCTGACAGTGTAGCCCTTGCCATGCCCATACCAGGACACATTCTCAAATCTTTAACTCTCTAGTATCGGGGACAGCATAGTTGATATGTAAGACCATCTGCATATAAACAAAATCTATACTTGGTTATTACAAAAACATCACTGCTAGTATTAATGTAGATTATGAGTAAAAGTGCCCCTAGCACTGGGTTCTATTACTACGATACAACTAAAACCAAGATAGGCAGTTGTTAGAAAAATGTATATATCTAAGTCTATTCAGCAGGATGGAATGGTCGACCATATCAAATGCCTTAGCGTGTACGCATGAATAAGGTGCGGCTTGTACATCCTTCCAATTGTCAGAGAGGCGAGTTACATGAAAAGGAGTATCCAACTGCTCAAAGGCAAGCCCCAGAAAAAAAAATAACCCTCACTATATTCACCATTATCCTTCCCTATGACCTGGAGGTAGTACATGTATAGGCCTATACACATGTAGGAATATAGACTAGGACAATTGAGTATATTTTGCCTTAATTGTCGAGGGGCAAAAACTAATCACTGATACATAGACAAAGGTGCGCTCAAATTGGTCAGCACTGTGGGTTATCACCTCATGTGATAATCCTCAGGGCTGACTACACTGAAAACCCACCGCCATTGGAAGGTCGTCATATATGACGAGTTCAGGGGCATCAGAGGGTCGTCAGGCCTTTGTGACTACCCTAAGTTGTCATACTGATCACCTTGGCTTTTACTACTAGTTTTGGTGTTTGCCATAAGAGGTCCCCACTATGAATGTTTATGATACAAATGATGTACCCTGGGCTTTATATTGTCTCTTATCTTTACATCCTTTTTGCTTTAGTGTCTACTGTGAAAAGGAGATTATGGGTAATGTTTGATACAAATGTACCTGGAAAAGATAGGACCCCCTAAGTAGAAAAGGTTTAAAAACAGGTACATCTCGTAATGACACCTCTCTTATGGATAGTACTAGAGTATAAGCCCTTATACATTGAGTACATACATGTATACAGTAGTGCTCACTCAGTACTATGTCATTTTCAACTTAGCCCATAATAGTGGGTTAGGAATACCCCTAATAAATACTGACTGAGGGAGGAAGGGGGGGGGGGGTTACAAAATAATTTACAAGAACAAAAACACTGAATATGTCATCTATATGCAGGGCTATATGGTTGTAGAGGGCAGCCTAAGTGACGACTTTAGGTTGTCAGTGACGACCTTAAGTCATTACCTATGAGGACCCCATGACGACCTAAAGCTGTAGATTTAGGTATCTTCAACCAGAGGACCTAAAGTCGTCACTATTGACGAGTTCTGGATCTCGTAGGTTTTCAGTGTAATTTGAGTGCTCCTTTGTATTTATCTCAAGTTAATTTATTCAGATATGTTCAAAATTCCATTCATTTGGCATCAGAAATGATTTCATCATCAGTTATTTGACCATGCTGGATGTTTTCCCTGGCAGTGCGATACTGGGGAGGATTATCACACTATGGGCTATGATACAGAGGTTCTTGTGTAAACCTATGGGGCTCTTGTATTCAACTTGGGATAAAGGTGAAAAGTACCGGTGTAGGTGCAGGAGAAGTCTGTTTATAGTAACCAACCATGTGTTGTACCTGGATACCACCATGCAGTGGTGGTAGCACTGCGGGTGTAGGGGTGCAGCAGACGACAGTCTCCAGTGAATACTCCCATAATAGATTATATGTGACACGATCTGCGAAAAGGGACCTTATTTCAGGGGGAATAATGTTCCTTTCCCTAGTACAGGTCACATATAGCACATATACATGTACATTTAGAAAGTTTTTTTGGGCTGTGCTACATCTCCAAGTGGGCCTTGTTACAACAAAGGTCTCGTCGGACTTGGAAAAAGGGAGAACATGTATAAATGGTAATTGTATGGTGACATGTACCATACTTTGGAAGATGAGTAGTGGGAATGTCTAATTCAAGACTACAAGCGTGACTGGAGCTGGTTTTGGTGACATGCACTGATAAGAACTGATACATGTACTATATATGGGAGCAGCATGTCCCTGTGGGTGTTACCAGGGACAAGGTACCCTCACGGCATGTCTTATCAATGGGTTTCCCCTCAACAAGCGAAATTTGAAATGGCGGACCCACTGGATATAGGGCTGACCCGGGATACATTATCAACCAATGAGAGAAAGCCCTCATTTCACTGCAGAATCTTTTGGGTACATTATGTAACACCTGCTACCCATCATGCATTGTTATTAGTGGTTATCTCGCCTGGTCCCAGATCAAGCAATAGAGGACCCACTGGACCTCAATACTGAGCCCTACAAGTCATGACTCCTATGGGGTATTGACCAATCTTAACCATCTTAGGGTGCTGCCATTTACTATTCCCATTAAAGATAGCTTGACCTGTGGCAATTAATTTTAATATACACATCTTGCTTGCAGGTTGTCATGTATTTGTCATAGCCGTTTTGGAATTAGATTATCCCGTGAAATAGGGCAGGTAGAGAGTATAGCGAACGGGTGAGGAATAACTCATATTAAACTACACATTGTTACGTTTAATATTCAATTATTTCACAGAGTGGCATTTAAGCCAGGGGTAGGTATTTTGTCTCGTTCGATAATCTAACTCAGGGCGGATATCCTAATTGAAGGACCAGAAGTCATAGATTCATATTAGATATTTACACTTTGTAAGTTGTCTGTCCAAGCAGAGTAAGTATACATTTTTGTGTGGCTTTTGATCGTAAATGCTTAATGCAATATGTGTAGATTTCATGTATAGTCCTTTAATCTAGGTTTGTGGGACACAGTGTTTCCACTGTTGATGTCTCTCCCCTCCCCCTTCTTCATGAAGAGAGGTGGTCGGGGCCACCTTTGATGGTGGTCCCCCCTTTTCTATGTACATGTTAAGTGGTAGGTATCTGAGAAGAGTGTTAAGGTGTCCATGTTTATTTTAAGATGTGTGTCTCTAGCATTAGAGTGCATAAGTATATATGTATTCTGGGATAAATACTTTGATAATTACATCTTAATGCCTATTTTTTGAGACTCTGGTTTATAAGACCGCCACTCTCTAGGCGTGTTTATTGTGTACTGTCTGGTTGGTGGTCTAAGAGTCTGTTTCATGGTTTATAATGGCAGTTAGTCTCATGTGAGGTGTCCTCTGTATCTTCCAGTAGAGGTCTGTTGTAGAACCTAGCAAATGTATTGGTTCTCGCCCATCCTGGCGAGCTGAGTATGTCATTTGTTGGTACATTTAGCCTGTCCACTGCACTGGTGGCAGCATTTCTTGTGCTATATGCCCCAAAGTGTTCCTGTATGACTGTGTCCTTTAGGGTCACCTTAATGTATCTTGACAAAGTGATGGAGCTGGCTGGGGTGAAAGGTGTTTTGATGGTGCCAAACACTCTGGGGTGTGTTCCTTTTGTGTCCTCCCTGTCTAGGTAGGCTTTCAGGTCGGAATAGACACATGTTCGTGTGTCTTCATGTTTGTCAAACCTGAGGAGTAGTGGGTTCTTTTTGGGATGGTTGGACAGTTTTGTGGAGTATTTGATCCTGATGGTATCATCTGATAGTCTGAGGTCAGTTCTTAGAAGGGCATAGGCGCTCTGTATCCTCTGACCTGTTGCTAGCATGAAGAGTAGTAGAGTTCTCCTTGTTAGCTTATCCAGATCTAGCTCCTCTATACTGCCCCACTGTGCCAGTTTGTGTATTATGGTGCTGGGTCCCAAATGTATTCATAAGGCCACACCAAAAAAATAAGTTGGTCTACGGATCGCCCTCTCCACATTTTCGGAAATACAAATTTTTTTTTCTTTGAAAAAAATCTTGTCTATGGATTTCGCTCGCTTCAGTTTCTACAAGCTTCTCTTTGTAATGTTTGGCAAAATCTTTAAAAAAATAAAAATTTGTTCGCTCGCCTCAATTTCCCAGCAAGGAATCCATTGGACGCCAAAAAATTCTTTTAAAAAAAAGATAAAAATTTTGCTCGCTCGCACCATTTTTTCAAAACCAAAATCTGTAGACCAACTTATTTTTTTGGTGTGGCCTAAGGTTCCTGTGGTGGGTTTAGGGTTTTTGTCCCTTTTACTAGTTTTTGGGTCAGTGCATGTTCTAACGGTCTGCCTTCTATGTAGATGAAGCTGATGAGTGACCCAGCCCACTGTTGGCGATCTCTGTTAGGAAGTCTACACATTGGTGTATGGTGGGGTGGGTGACACTAACATCGTTTTGCTGGTGTGTTTTAGCCACTTCCTTACTGCTGTTGTGTAGCTGGCTAGGGTAGATTTTGACCATAAAGCCATGAGGAGCTCCCAGGATGCCTTGGATATTCCTATGTGATTGCACCCGATGATTTCCAAGGGGTGCTTGTCATTCATAAGGGCAGGCATAGCAGGGGCATAGGAAGCAAATTTTTATTGGGGGGGCCCAGGTGTCTTGGTTGGGGGGCCTGCTATATTTTTACATAGGCTTATATAGGGAACCTTCTTGAAGGTGGGCAGTCTCCTGAGGTTGGGGTTACTAGGGTTGTGTCTTCCACTCCGGTATGAGTAATAGCCCTCTGGGTCTGTCTTCCTTCAGTTTCCTTAGTGTCCTGCCAATGATACCAAAGGGTGGAAATATGAGTACAAACAAGCCTGACCAGGTTATGGAGAATGCATCGGTTGCATATGCATTGGGGTAGCAGTGTAGGCATACGAAGTGTTTGCATATTGCATTGGAAGGTCAGGCAAATAGGTCAATGTCAGGTTTTGGGAACTCTTTGAATATTTTCTGTTGGCTTTCAGGGCTCATTGTCCATTCTCCCGCAGTGAAGAAGGCTCTTGAGGCCCTGTCTGCCTCGACATTGTCTTCTGATGGAATGTATGTGGTTTCTGTGTATAGGGTTATCTGTGGGCACTTTTCTGTGTATGTCTTCTTTGCATGTGGCAGGTACTGTAGGTTTTCTCTCAGTGTTCGTTTTATGAACCCTCTAAGTGGAATGAATTTAACATAATTATCCTGTGTCATTATTAAAGCCTGTTTTTTTGCAATGATGAGCTTTTTGATCAGTATCTTTGCCCTGTCATTTCCAGGTTCTGTGGCTGCCAGGGCTCCTAGAACCTGCAAAAATTTCCTTATTGTACATATTTGTACCTTAAGGATATCCTCCACCTTTTGTGAGATATCTGCCTATTTTTTTGTCTGGTATTGTGAGTGTTAGTGTGGGTGAGTGCAGTGTGAAGCCCAGGTACTCAATGGTTTGTGTTGGCTCTAGTACTGATTTGTCAAAGTTGATAGTGAAGCCTGCATTTTGCAGCACCCTGAGTGTGTGTATTGTGGCTGTTCTGACTTCCACTTTTTTTTTGCATAAAGACAAGACATATGTAAGAGACAAGATTTACCCCTTGCTTTGTTCTCAGGTGTGCCATGGGTGCCTTCATGGTTTTTGGGTCATGGGGAGTAACCATTGGGGAGGCAGGTGAACCTATATCTATTACCATGATGTATTAGTTGTAGGAGGTCCCTGTCCCTAAGTTTAACCGGTAGTGAAAAGTAAGCCTGGGTCATGTCTATGCTGGTTAGGTAGCTGTCTTTTGGAACTGTATTCATAACCACTGACAGGTGGTCCATTTTGAAATGCTTGTATGACATGTATTCATTCAAGCTTGACAAGTTTAGTATGGACCTGTATGTTCCATTAGATTTTTCTTTTAGGAACATGTGTGAGAAGAAGGCTCTAGCTGATGGGAAGGCAGGTTCTATTATGCCATGTGATAGTAGTTTCTCAAGTTGTTCACTCATGATTCTCTCTTTCACTGGGTCCAAGCACCTAGAGCCAGGTTGTCTCGGCTGGGTGGGCAGAGAGCATAGGCTTATGGGTAGGCCCTTTACCATGTCCATGTATTGTAACCATGTGTCTGCTTCTCTGCCCAGACCACCTGCCTGGAATGTGGGACTTGTATGTGTGTAGGAGGTAGGTGAACTTATTTTGTTTTTAGTGCCTGTTGTTGGTGCTGCTTCCGTTGCGCTGCCGTTTGTCTTGCTTGTTTTTGTGTTGTTTGCTGTTGTTGTATTGGCCTCCATTGGTGTGTTGTTTCCTCTTGTCGTGGTACTTCCCTTGGAGGTTTTTGTTTCTGCGTGACTGTTGGTTGTTTTGGTGGTACCTGTTCTTCTGTTGCTGTTGGTGCCCTTGCTGTTGATCCCGGCCCTGGGCTGGGCCCTTGGTGGAGTTTGCCTGATTTGTGGGCTTCCTTTTTTCTTTGAGTGTGATAAAGACTTCCTTAAAGGTGTCATATAGCTTAATGCGTGTGGTGACTTCCTTCGTTAGGTTATCACCAAGTAGGTATTGGAAGCCTTGGTTATTGTTGTCTTTGGCCAGGTGTGAGGTGGGGCCTGCAACAGTGTTCTTGAGGAGTGATCTCCTCATGTTGTTGAGTCTCCAGGAGGTTTTGGCGATTATCGTTAAAGAGTCAGATATTTTTACCGTCATTTCATTGGGGGTCTGTGTTTTTGCATCCAGACTGTTGAGTCCTGATATCAGCGGTCTGGCGGCAAATTGGAGGGCCCATTACATAGACTTATAGGGTGCATCCCTGTTCACAGTCTTGTGGAGACTGTCCAGGTTGTCTGGTCTGGGGTATTTCTCATACAGCGTTGCTCTGTCCGTCTTCCCCAGGGGCGCCTTGTATATCTCGCTGATCAGTGTTTTTACAGGGCCCATAGTCTTGGCTCTTCTTTAGGGATTTTTACTGCTGTTAGTGGTGAATCCAGTATTTCCCCTTCCTCCAGCTCCCCTGTGTCCATGTCCATTGTGGGCTGAGTGGGCGGGGCTGGTCTGTTGGCTGGGGCGTCGGCTAGGTGGCGGTTGAGTGCCTCCAGGTGGCGTGCGCCGGCCCTGGCGTTGGTGCTGGGGCATGCTGTGGGGCCAGGTGGGGTAGGGTCCTCCTGTGTGTGGCGGTGTGTTCTGTGTTCACTTGATATCTAGGGTGCAGGTAGTATTCCATGTCTGCCTCAGGTGATATGGAGTGTGTTGGCCTTCTTGGCCCTTCTTCCTGTAGGTTGCTGTGGTGTGGGGCTGGATAGCCACCTCATATGTTGTCGAAGGTGATATCCCTGTAGCCCTGGAGTGGCATCCTTGGGTAGTGGTCTCCAAAGGTAGGTCGGCTCACCTGGTAGGCTACCCTGCCTCTAGGGTCATCTGGTGGTGGGGAGTCGGGTGTGTACCTGGTGTACCCCGCTCTAGTGTGGTGGGGTTGGTGCTATGTGAGGTGTAGGTGTCTAGGCCTCTTCCAGTGTTTTCTGCTGCAACTCCCACCTCTGTTTCAGCTGGCTTTCTGGTGTAATATCTTGGGTCAGGTCGCACTTCCTGTGGCCACCTCACCAGTGGTGCACGTTGGAAGTCTGCAGTGGTTGCAGTAGGGGCATCTCCCTCACATATTCCCTGAGGATTTGTATATGATCTTCTGCCTGACCTGGCCTACCGATGTTGGGTTGCTCAGTTTCTGGTTCTATCCCATCGTCAGATATTGAGTCAAATTTTTGTGTTGGGGTGTTAGCCTGAGTGTCAGCATTAGTGCTGTTGTCAGATGTAAAGCTGGATTGGGACGTACATGCCCTGCTTACAGCTATAATGTCCTCCAGGACGCTCTAACTGGGCTCTGTAGCTAGGGTATGATCCCCCTGGGGGGTACCCTGTCCACCAGGAATGGTCTGAGCTCGGAGTGGTAGCTTGGTGCTCCATTTTTGAGAAGTGATGCTGAGCGTCTTGTGCTCAGCTTTTTATACATCTTCTCCACCCCATCCATTGTTTTAATTGGGTTCCTAATCCTCCAATCAAATAAGTTTTTACAGATCTGATCTGATCAGGAGGGGGAGGGATGGGGCCTCAGGGTGGTGTGATAGGCAGTTTTATGGCCCTTAGCCTGGTTTCTCTGATCCTGAGATAAGAGAGAGAGGAGCTCGCTCGCTCTGTTTGCTCAGAGCAGCGGCCATTGGTCATGCTTGGGTGCAAACACAGTGTGTGGGGGCATTTTTATGGCCTCCAGTCGCTTTGAAGCCCGTCCCTTTGTTGTAGGGCTGTATATGGCTAATCCCTATAGTCCCCCCGACCCTGGGCCCAGCCCCTACTGGCCTAAGGCCATGTAGGTTTCATTGAGGCTGCCTTGTATGGCCGGCCTCCTGCAAGCTGTGTGCCTTGGAGGGGTAAGGAGCCTAGCTCCTACCTCCACAGCAGTCGCTGTAAGAATGACAACCTGCAAGCAAGGTCCTGCTATATACCAGAGCTACCCCTGGCTTAAATGCCACTCTGTGAAATAATTGACTCCTCGGTTTGGACTTTCATATTCAAAGCACTGCTATAACTGACACCGGTTCTTAACTGCACTTGTCATCAAAAGGTAAGTGCATAATTATTGTGGACTCATCCTCAAAAATTGACATTATACAATGAAGCATCAAAAATATTTTATACTACTGCTACAATAAAACATAAATGTTTTATGCTGCTATTGCATCATGACGTATGACGGGGCGCATGCATTTTCAGCAATTTCTTTGGAATGCATGTCTTATTATAAACTCCTAGCCTAAGTATGCAAGTTATTGGTACATAGAATATAAGGATATCATATCATCATGGTAAAACGAATGCAGACCTACCGTAGTTACTGGAACTGAGATGTAAGACGTGGACGGACCAATACTAAGGCCCAAGACAAGGTGTTGGTTAGATAGAGCTTGACTCGCTCTGATTCTATCCTGCTACACCTGGGTGCACATCCCCCTCCCCTCCTCCTGGTACCAGGTCTGCCTGGTATACAAAGGGGAGGAGCAAGGGGTAGTAACCCTTCAGGTGTGATAGGCTGGCGTGCTCTGTGGGGTTTACCAGCATCATGATGCATACAACACCCCGGTGAGTAACTCGTGAGTTACTATCATATATTAATGGGTTCAGTGAGCCCTTACCTACCCATAGGTTGCCCCTTTTGCCCCCCCCCCTCCCAATCTTAAAGACTCATTATTAAATTATAAAGTTGTTGATTCTATTCATATGTACAGTTTTAGGGTGTCCCTAGCACCATCGAACATAGAACCCTGTAGGATGAGATACTCTTGTTTGATTGTGAGCTCATGATTATTATGGGACATTTTCGGATTTGTTCTAAGGGCAGTAAAAAGACCTCTTCGGAATCTCTGTTACACCTTGAAACAAGTTCATTTGTAGACAACGAGAGAAGCGCACGTGAAGCCTATTTGTGCACACCCCTCTCCCTAAATGGTTAACTTAAAGAGGTCGGTGAGTCAATTCAAAACGGTCATTGAACTTATTGGTCACCATCCAATGCAACTATACGGTGTATATGCGATAGATCTAAATGTAGCCTGGTACATGCACTTTGATAGGCCGTATAGTGGTATCTCACATGGAGACCGAAAATGAGCGTTGGATGAAAATTATTCTTCGAAGTTGTGGTATTTTAGTGTGTTCGTTATCGTATCGGAATCCGAGGATATCTTATTACATATGCAGCTGTAAGAGAGGATAACCTCGTGAAAAAGTCCCCAAGAAAACCGATATTCCATGCAACCAGCCAGACCCAAAGCATTCACCGTGTATTGTATCTGGTAGAAACTGTAGATTTCGGAAAGAGGATTAGAATATAGGCTACAATAACAAGCGTGCGGCGTTTTAGTTCGTGTAAAACCCATAGTCCATTGGGCCTCTATCGCGTGTCTGAGCCATACAAACGGACAAAGGAGAAGGGGAGGGGAGGGGGGGGGGGGCTTGGGCATGGGCCTCCCCAATAATCGGAAGGTTCTACACTTCTGACAAATCCTACATAAAACCTGGGGACAGTGGACTATGGGTATAACGGCGATATTGGTTTACGTAGTAGATACGGGTTTATGAATGTTACATTAGGCCTGTTTATACCTGTATACGGCACTAGCATATTGCTAATACTGAGCGAATCAGCTAGGTGGCTCATGTAGTTGGGGGCTAGATCAACAATTGGCCTCTTTGTATAGTTTATTTTGATGCTCCCTTTCTCATTAACTACTAGTAGCTATTTTCTGAAATTTATATCTATGTATGGCAAATACTTTCAACTTTAACTAGATAAGCTTAGATTAAGCGTAGTAGTTCAAATACATTAGAAATAAAGCTTTAAGATTTCAATAAGAGGTCACATATCACCCAGATTGAGTACACCCAGGCAATTGTTTCCCTATCAAGCTAATCCACTCCCCTCACACCTGAAACAATAGAAGATTATGATAGGGGCAGGGTGCAGTTTGCCACCCCAATCAGTGTTATCAATCACCATTGTTTAGAGGTGTGAACAGTGGCTGATAAGAAATTTACCCAGAATGCACTGCTGTGGAGTCGGGGGCCTACCCATGATGCAAAGCAAGATGGCGACCTCCATGACCTGATGTGCTAGTGCCTATACCACACGCACCTGGCCAGTCAAGCATGTCCATTAACTGTATGTAGATGTATGTGATACATGTATAATGTTATAAGAACCAGGTGTGGTGTGTGTGATATATCCACAGTGAAGGTTGAATCCCACATGGCGATTTAGGGCTCAAATATCTCTGCGATTTTGTCCCTTGCGATTTTGGGGTCTTCCTGGGCTCCTAGATCGCAAGGATTGTTCAACTTATACCGAATCCAACACTGAATCAAGACCAATTAAGCAGTTTTCCTTGCGATATAGGGGCACAGGAAATCCCTAAGAGTGCAAGGGACAAAATCACAGAGATATTTGAGCCCTAAATCGCCATGTGGGATTCGACCTAGAGATTCTTTTGTTCTAAGGTGTGACTATGGTTTAAAAAACATTTGTTGAACCTCGTTATATCTGCCGGGAGGTCCTTCATTGGAACCATATCCAATAATTACGTACGATTTTTTTTTTAAATACTTTTTCAGGGCTGGGCAACTGTCGCCATGTAGCCAAAAAATGGCGACAATGGCCTTGAAATTTGCGACAATTACATTAAGAATAATCTCCAGATTTTGGGCTTTTAAACAATGAAAGAATTTTTCAAATAGTTCCAATAGAACCAAAGTTATAATGTGATTCTCAAAGTCACCAGAAAGCATGTTTTGACATCAAATTTCTCAAAATTTTCCCAGGGAAATGACCCCACCCCTCCTACACATTCCCATAAAGCAGGTACTGTTTTTTGTTGTTGTTTTGTTGTTATAGTTCTTTTGTGGGTGGGTGTGTTTTGTTTGTTTTTTTTTGTTTTTTTTTGTTTTTTTTTTGGGGAGGGAGTGTAGTGTCTATACAATGACTAGATTCACACCCAATGATACAGAAATTCCTTTAAGAATAGACTATATGCAGTGTTTGACACAAATAGTTCAAATATTTCCTTAGGGGACAAGCTGTTCATTTCCTATCAAAGAACAATGTGTGGTATCAGCACATAAATTTGCATCCCTTGCTGAAAATGCTTGCCAATACCAAAATGCTTCAAATATAAGTTTGATGATTATGTTAAAAGATTTCTTTTGGGCATGACTCAAAACTCCCTTAATCACCACTGCATAAACAAACTCCTTAGGGTGCACCAAAATGCTAAAAACTTCAAGGTGTAGATCAATTTTTCGAAAAATTTCCCCCACACCCACTTAGACAACAATATCTAAAAATACTAGATTCACATCATATTTGAATCCCTTAAACTAGAGAGTTTGACATCTATATTTCAAAAAATTTCTTTAGGGACCAGCCCCCAAAACCTCTCAAAGGACAAAGTATTACCACATAAGATTTACATCCCCATTATGGAAACCCTGCCCATCCCAGGTTTACACCAAAATGCTTAAAAAAAATGGAGTTTGATATTTATATTTCTAAAATTGTTTAGGGGACAGGCTCCCTCAAACACCATTGTGCAATCAAAATTTAATAAGATTTTCATTCCCTGTTCTCATAATCATGGGTTTACTGCTGGGGTTTACTGGATTGGGGTCTAGAAATGCATAAGAATGCACCATTTGTGGTCTAGATTTCAAAAATTTTTCCCTAAACTTCACTAGATATTGAAATGGTTTGGGGTAATCTCTATATTGGGCTCTAGAAATGCACCAAATGCCTTCTGAAATTGAAATTTTCTGGGTGTGGGATATCAGGGGTGTGGCTTAGTCTGTTTTTCTGAAAATTCTGGATTCATCCCGGTCCTCGGCTTCAGCCCCTCTAGCATTGGCTCCAGGATTTTCAGATATACCCAGCCCTGCTTTTTGTGGAGGGGGAGGGTGAAAAAATTGCACCATGTACGCAAATAAGGGTTCTGCAAAGTTATATAATAATTATAGTAAAATTGCCTGCCCCAAGGGCGAGCACGTATATGTGTGAACAACAATCCAGAACTACATGTGTACATCATATATGTACTGTGCACCAGACTGGGGAGAATACACATAACGATTTTCCTTTATCATAATCTGTGCGTGTCAAAAAGCAGGATCTTAGGCAGAAATGCTTGATTCTATGTTTGAACCCAAGCAAACCTTTTTCAAAAATTCTGAGGTCGGCCCCCGTTTGCTGATATAGGTTGGGTAATCAAAACCAAACTTTTTTTTCTTTGGCCAAAAGTAGGGAACATCCGGGAGGTCGGATCAGTGGTAGCTGGAGTGGGAGCCAGCCCGGGGAGCCAGCATATGAATTATGATGCCAAATGACAAAGCAGGCTGTCAGATTTAGTAATGAGACATGATATAGGCCCACATTTACCAGGGTGATCTTGGTTGCAAAGTAATCATGAGGTAAGTGCATATGTACTTACAAGTACATGCGCACCCTGGAAGACGCCAAGAAGGACGATGTTTTGCGGAACTACAGGCTAGTACAGGGTCAACAGGACTTGATAGGACCAGAGCGAATACAGACTATCACTGATAGGAAGTGTACCGTATTGGCCTGAATGAGTGCCAGACAATTGACTGACAATTGACTGACCGGTCTTGAATAAAAGCTGGGGTAAAGTATAATTGGAATTGAAAAATACAATATAAAGTACGCCTTGAAGGGGCACGGGTAGGGGAAGATTCCCGGGTAGATTCAAGTAGTATTTTATAAGCCGCCAGGAGTGAAAACTTAAGCCTATGTGAAGGTCCTGTGTGCAGAGGATTTTGGGTCCGCTTTCAGAAATGATGACCCTAGGCCATCAATTAATTTTGAGGATGGGGTCATTATTTTGAAGACTCCACACTTTGCCTCCACTATGCTGTGGTGTAATTTGTTTCACACTGCATGTCATCTTTATTTAATATAGGTAATTTCACTGATAAGTGATATACTTATCCACATCACAAATGTTGCAATAGACATTTATGTCCATGCTCGTTATGGCATACATCAAAATATATCACTCCAGTAATTTAGAGGAAGCTATGGGCTGTATGCATGCATGAACACCGGTTGTGTGTCTAAGGCGAAAAAAAATAAAGGTGTGTTTCCAGTAACACAAACCGAAATCCTAGGGTCGGTAGGTCGGATTTCTTTTTTTTTTTTTTTGTTGCAAACTACTACCTTCTCCCATTTACTCTGAGGGGTCCTCCTCCCGTCCAATATAAGCATGTTATATATCATTAGAAATGTAAATTCAAGGCAAATTTGTGACGACCTAGGGCTATTTCTCGATATGATATACATGTACACAAAAATAGTGTTAAGGTATAAAAGGTCTTTAATAATCCATTTTTTTATACCAGGGTGATTGACACATCTCTATGTCATATGTCACATGTTAAAACCAACGAGAAATGCATTGCCAAATGAGGGTTCCTACCATTAATCTATTGATTTAAAGTGTTACCTTAGACAATAACCGTGACACCGCTGGTTAGGCGATCGGTAGGGGTATAGAGCCTCTACTGCCATGGTGAACGATTTAATAAACTTGTTTTTATTGGTACTTTATTGATTTTTGATGGGATATATTCTAGTATAAATACATTATGTGTTAAAAAGTTTTCTTTTTGGGTAGTCTGGTATCTACACGCAAGCGTGAAATTTTTTTTTGTCCCCAACCCTTGCACAGGTCAAAACTCACCCTGGGTCTTATGTTGATGGTAAAATAAAAATTTAAAAAAAGAAGAAAATCGGCCTTGTTTTGCTAGGGTCGGTCGGGTTACTGGAAACACACCTTTTTAATTTTTTGGCCTAAGGGCATAATTAGAAGCGCGCATAGACTGGCTGTTAACTGTTGTTTGAATCTCTACATGGCTATGCTGAATGTCTTTCGATCTCGGTCATGACAGACAAATGACTTAAAACAGGCCTGTCCATCTATCATTATGCCTGGGCAGTAATGGATGTAACAAAACAATTGCCTTGGTAAAAGTGTAGGGGTGTGCTTTCTATCTTCTCATAGATTTGGTCAGCACTAAGCTACTCTCTTTCCCATTAGGCTAGGGTTTGGGCATTATGCCACAAGGGTAATCTCACTTTGGATACAACCCACGGGACCTCTCACCCTTGAGTGTCGTCCATATGGGCGGCATGAGGTGAGATAAAATTCAGACGGTCAGTCAGTCAACTGATGATCATATGTATTTACTGGGCCTAGTAAAAGGGCAATACCCCTAATAAAGGCCTGGTAATTAGGAGGGGGGTAATTCTAGAATTAGTGAATTTACTCTTTCATGATAAATGGAAATCAGAAATAAAGTAACAGTCATCAAATTGACGACCCAGACCGATCATATTGATTGCATTGCTTCCTTAGAACAAGTCAATAAAATTTGAGTAGGGGAAAGTTGCCTAATTTAGACCCCCTAAGAACCTTTTCCTGTCCAGTGATTATTTCTATGAATTTGAATGTAAGATTTATACACTTTGTGAGGGTACCTCATAGCTTTCTGGTGATAGCATAAAAATCTAGGAATTTGAATTTCTCTAGTCATGGTGGGCAATCAAATATCAAAGCCTAATGGTCCAATTTAGGCACCAGGTTGCCTAAATTGGACCAGTTGGTATCCTAAATTGGACAAATCTGCATTATTGTTCTCTATTTCCTTATATTGTCATTGTATTGAAAAATTTATAAAACTAGGGAACATTTAATATATGATATCACATGTCCTCTTTTTATTTCCATCAATATCATGTGAATTTGCTCTGAACTGGAGTAAGAAAAAGGTTACACCTTGATTCAATTTAGAAAATTAGGCCTAGCTCCCACCAAGTGGTCCAATTTAGGCAACTAAATTGGACCCAATAATATAACTATGGTCCAATTTAGGCAACTCAAGCTGCTCCAATTTAGGCAACTTTTCATCTTTCTCATTGATAGTTTGTTTTCTAAAACATGACAATGTTTTTTTATCAAATTTCATTTTAGTCTAAAAGTATAATATGACATCTAAAAATCTGAAAGGATTTTGAACAAAAAAGTGTTGCCTAGCAACCAGGAGGGCTTAAGTAAGCAGTGATGTAAATAATATCAAGAAAATGTGCATAAAATTATAGAAAAATCACACTTTTTGAAGTTATTATTACATGACAACACGAGGAAAAGGACGTCACAGGACAATCTGGTGATAGGGTGGTTAAAGGACAACACAAGGAAAATGTGGTCACAGGACTACATCCTATTAAAGGGTGGTCACAGGACTACGTCCTTATGCGTGGTTACAGGACAGCTTGAGGAAACGGTGGTCACAGAACAGCACGAGGAAACTCCTTTTGTGTCCTGTAACCACCCCCACCCCCCGCCGTGTTTTCCTGTAACCACCCCCTCCTTGTGTGTCCTTTAACCACCGATCCTCATGCTGTCCTGTAACCACCCCTTCCCCATTTGTCCGGGAACTACCCCCCCCCCCCCCTCCAGTTGTCCTCGTGCATACAGTGGCATTCAATAAATGAGGAGCTCGTTCATATATCGCTGGCCATCCAGATGAGGACCTAAAGTCCTCAAATTGAGGACCTAAAGTCCTCTGCACAGAAGACCTTTTTCAGTAATAGGTTTTCAGTGTGGACCCCCATAAGTCACCACGAGCAACGCAACTTGGGCCACAATATAGGCCACTACGGTATGATAACTGCTTACAATTTATTTGCCCTTTCATCATAAGAAGGTCTCAATTCATTTTCATATTTTTACAGTCTGGGTATCAGATGTCGTGTGGCGTCTGCGTCTGGTATGATTTTTTATCTTTTTATTATGTATTGTGCTAATCGTCTTAGTTAAATTATCTACCAGCTCTTCAAAGAAGAGTTATATATACTGAAAACCCTCCAGTTTTTTAAACTCGTCAGACTGACGACCCAAGGTCGTCATACAGTGTCAGAAGAGGTACAGCAGGGAACAAAACCTGAGCTGGGGCTTAACTTCTCAGTGTACAGATAGTCACTGGTGACTATGCATGCTATTTAATAGAATTGAGATCAAAATGGACCACGACCATGTAGGCAAAGCTTTTGCTTTAATTTAAAGTTTACAAAGGTTAAATCCCTCAGTCTACCTCGAAAAGTGAAAAGCCTGAGATTGGCTCGCAGGGGCCATCTATAAATGACATCATGAAAAATTTGACCTTTTTAGACCCCCCCCCCCTCATTATGTTTTTTGCCAATTTTGCAATGCTGAAGGTATATGGAAAATTTATTTCATCATGCTGGTCCTGACCCCCCCTTCCCTCCTTCAGCATGACGTAATTTGTGGATGGCCCCCATGAATTGTGCACTCATCCTGTTGCGTCAGCACTCCCTCACCCAGGTTATTCACACCACCAAGCGACTATTCGCATAACTCCCGCCAAAACTGTGCTATTTGCACCACATTGCCAAAAAAGGATCAACATCTACCTTACCATTGGAGACAAAAAGCGTCTTATGGCTGCCAACCAACTGAGTCTGTACAATATTGACAATTTCTCAAAATTTACAAAACTTGGTAATAAAATACCTTTTCCTGCAGGACCCCTACATCTCCTCCTTTAATGGCACTACAAATTCATTAAGTAATTCTGCCTCTTATATATAAAATTTCCATCTTTTTTTAAACTTATTCGCACCACCAAAATGACTGAAAGTGCGATACCCCAGGGTGTCTCTTTATAACTTGCTTTTTGAGTTAATAACAGCTGTGTTGATATGTAACTAACTCACTAGGTTGCACACAAGTGCCACTAATGGACCATATATTTTGTGACCAGGTTGACCAGATGTGAACTGAAAATCTTCACCACTGAGGATGTTAGGTGCTCAAGTTGTTGATACCCAAATCTACAAATTTGGGTAGTCACACTGAGGACCCAAGGTTGTCACTCTAACAACAATATGTAATCAGTTTGACTACCTTGGGTTGTACGATGGTGATAGAGAAATAATAAATAACAATGTGGTCAGTAGTGCTGACAGTGATGAAATATGTAAAAGGTTTAATGGGAATATAAAGAAAAAGGCAGTAAGGCAAGACCGAGTAACAACTATTTATTGGTAGTTAAAGACAAGAGTATTTTGTGAAAAAACGATAAGACAGATCAAAACAGGTTGGCAATGTGCTTAAGTGAAATAAACCACGCGAGTGGCAGTGTTCAGGTCTATAATGAAATCCGGCGTAGGGAGCCTGATTATTCCAGTCAGGAGATGAAATGGATAAAATACCATAGCCCAGGGAAAAATAGGAAAACATCCATCTGAAAACGAGAGAAGTAATTGGATTAAGGTCGGCAGAATCAGAGGCACTAATGATGAATAATAGGAATAAGAATATTAGATTAAAAGAGATAACTACTTTACAAAGTTGAACAGAAGTTAACAATAAATGGGAAATGAATATGAGATAATTAGATAGTGATGTCAAGGTATGACGACTATATTCGGAGTATGCGCGCTGAGATTACAACGATTGGAAAGGAGGCTCCTTAAGCAATATATTTATAAAATTCTGGGATGAAATCGGGAGTCTGTTTAGAGGGAGCATGGAAGGGACATTGAGAATCAGGCACACATATCTGGCTCACTCAGTAGCCAGACCCTTTAGCCAAAAGGAGTGGATAGCCTACACACATTAGAGACATTAGGGAAATGGATTAGCAACGTTGGCAATTACATTGACACTTTGAATCAAAACTTTGGATTTGATGTTGGTACTTGAAAAGTAAAACATCAATTCTGGAGGAGTGTGACATTGTTGGTTATACAATGTACAATGTATAACAATACTGCCATACAGCCCGCTATATATATGGCTAAATCTCTCTGAAAGCACAATGAACTACCTATAGGAACACAGGGGGAGAGTTACTTGAATATTTTTTATACAGGTGTGTCACTGGGCTCACGACCACCCTTACCCTTGCTAGGGCAATTTTGTAGCTAGGTATCCTTTAAGAGAAAACCCTTGATAGGCCTCTTTTAACACAAAAGTCATGGATTTTTAACAGATAATGTTCCCAGCAAATTGTTGTGCGTCATTGTCAACCTGTGTGATGTGGCTCACACATGTCGCTAGATGGAACACGAGATCGTTATAGCACAAGATCACCAGGAATAGCAATTGCTATGCCACGTGAGTCTAACACACAGTGACGAAAGATGACGGAATGAGTTATCATTCAAAAAGGAGTCACCATTGATGACCAATCATGGCGACAGATGACGACAATTTGCTGGGTTGTATACCTTGTGTGGAAAAGGTCTTAGAAAGACCTGTTGCTGCTCTTTTTCATGATGATTGTCCCAGGTTTTTATGAAAATTGCGAAAGGTTCCCTAAAATCTGCAATGGAGCATTGGGCCATGCTTGGACTGATATAAGTCAGTAGAATAGCCCAATGTTGGATGATTATGGCTACTGGAATGTTATGGCCAAATCTTGAATTGGTGACATTAACTTTATATTTGCAAAATTTTGATCCATAATTTTAATGTTCAGATGTTAGGGCAGTATTGGACCAATGCTAGAGTTTCAAATAACGGCTTGACACAGCAAAAAGTGAGAACAGCTTAATATCATTTTCTTAATCATCATTAAATTTGATTAACAATGTGGATAATTAATTTTATCAACTAAAGCATTGTGTCCGTGGGGCAAGAGAACTGGAAATGACAAAATTTCTGCTGCTAAATCACTTTTCGGACAACAAAAACACTCTCAGCGTTCATTTCCAACGACAAAAATCATACATTGGGCTAATGTCAATATCATCATTTCAGCCTTTGAAGGTCATCTCCATCTAGAATCCATGATACATGGTGCAGATTTGAGCAGACTAGATATCAGCAAAACATCAGCATCACAGCATCAAAACATCAGCAGACAAATGTTTGTTTGCGTTGTGTGAAGGAGTCTGCAGGACCTGATACATTGCACTTATATTATCACAGACCTGCCTGCTGAATTCTTGAGTAAAATCCTGGCGGAGGGTTTCAAAACTAAAGTAAATGGGTCAGAAGTCACATGTTATCTACGTGTCACACGACTCCAGGGACAGCCCTTATTGGTCAGTTTGGAGCAGACAAGTCAGAACAAGTCTGCTGCCCCTGATACACTTGCAAATTTTAAGCAGACAAGACCAGGTTTGAGCAAACAGCAGACAAAATCTTTCAAACATGTTTGATATCTGCAGACAAGTGGAGACAACTGCAGACATTTGTCTTGAGGCTGTATACATGGCACATTTTGAGCAGACAAAACTACTGCAGACATGTGTGCAGACATGTCTGCTGAAAAACACACCTAGTATACACCACTTTAGTCCCAAAAAGAATACGAAATGGCACTTTGTTCAACCTCATAGGTTGCTCACAGTCCTTAGAGGCATCACATATGCAGAACCACTAAATGTCTGGTGTATATTCTCTAACATGCATGGCCATCACATTATGTGCATTGAGTTCCTTGAGAGGGGCTACCCTAAATATTTGGTTAACAAAGCTATTATCTGGGCTGATAAGATGGAACACAGAAAAAAACTAAGTTAGTCAGCCTAACTCAACTTAGTCAAAAGAGCTAAATAATCTTAGAAAATAAGTGACTAACAATGACCAACTTATGTTTTACTCATTGACTGTCCAAGGTTTAGCCACTTTGACTAAGGGATGGTGCTGTCTTTTCACACCAGGTGGCAGCCTGGTTTTAAACAGGACAGGACTTTTGTGGTGACCATGTACCAGAAATAGTTAAATCAGGGCCGGATTTATGGGGGGTACCGGTATGTTCACGATTGTACCTCAATATCTGTACCAAACCCAGGGCTTTGGTTCAGTAGTTGCAAAAGAAAAAAAATGGGAAGCACTTGTCATGATTCTTAAGTAATGATACTCTGTTTTACAGGTATGTAAATCCTATTTAGGCTTCCGACCTACTAGTACCTTTCAAATGGAAGTGTGTGCATCCAAATATCAGCTACATGGTCACAGTCAAATCCTGCTGTTAAACCTAGCCTATAAGGTATGCCTGTACTAAGTCAAGGATAATTCTATGAGCCAATATAGGCCATTTTGATGGTCTAGAACTAGAAGCAAATCAGGCAAACCAAGAGAAGTTGGCCACTTTGACTAACAGTTAGTCATATTTTACTAAGAAAAACTCGGACCCTTAGGCACATGCTTTTAACTAACTGTTGTTAGAAAGTTATCCTTTTTGACTAATATCTGACTAAGATTTTGAAGATTTATTTTTCTGTGAAGAAAAAGCTCCTTCAAATCAAGGACAACAAATTTAAAGTATCACATTCTGCATCACGATCTACATTTTTTCTTCAGTGAAATCTATCAGTTCAAAATGGGACATAAAAGTGTTGAATTTTGTTCTATGTTTATAAGTACTTTTTTCCAGCATGGGTGGACTAAATCTACAGAATGCCACAAAAAATATACCGAATTGGTCTGTATAAGTGCCGGGTCTTGAACACCAGTGGTACAAGGGTATTGACATTTCAAAATGCATTATTGGTAATTCACAGAATTGCCAATAATTGTCATTATGATTTAAGACTTATAAGCTGGTCTTAAATAGGGACCGGAGGTATGGCATGGTTGAAATTAATGAGCACCCAGGTAGTCCAGTAAATAAAGACCTCAAGATCAACAAAATAGGTGGAAAAGGTTTCTCAGCGGATTTCAGGTATTTGATACCTCCTCTTTCAAGAAAAAATATAGTTTGTCACCCTCCGCCTTGGGAATATGCCCAATATCCAACATGGCCGCCATAGAAATAGGTCAATGAGGAAAATTGTCTTAAAACCAGAACCAATCCACTTAGAAACATATGTAGTAGCTTTATTAACATCAGCATTTGAAGGTCTAAAATCACAGAAGGTGTGCAAATGGGAATTTTGGTGAAAGTCAGCCCCCTACACTTAGGATTTTGATTTTTCCCCAATTTTTTGTTGGTCATATTTTCGGGCTCAATGAGTTGTTGATGTTATATATGGGTTTTAGTGGATCAATATCAATATTCTGGGCTCCAGGGGGTTGAACATACCTAAAATTGACCCCTTTCAGCTTGGAAAATCTATAAAATCGACAAATTTCATCATTTTTTGTAGAATGAGGACTAGGTATGTGTCTGTCCACTTTTATTATGTAAATTATAGAGTCTTGTGGTGAAATAGAAGCAAAAATTATGTTCCTGGTCAGATTTTTCTATTCTTCTGGAGCATTTTACTTTTTGTAAAGTGGTCTGTCCGGGCGATAATTTGGTCACTTGGCCTCCCCCCATTAAATAACTAAAAGTGAAATGGGTTCAATTATGCCTTAAAAGATTTGCTACATATTGTGGGTAAAGTATGTTGAAAACAAAATTTGATTTCCTCCATAAACTTCACTGTGAGGGGGCAATAAGTGATTTTCCTTGAAAATCCCCCTTTTTCCTTGTCCGGGCGAAAAATCATGTTCTTTCCCCTCCTGTGTAGGATTAACACATTTAACTATCCTAACTAAGTCAGTTATTTACCCCCTACATATACCTAAGTGCCCAATGTATAGGGCAATGGATTACTCTTCATCCTTTGCAGTAGCAGAGATGGGAAGTGTTATTTTGTCCGGGCGAAATCGTGTCCGGGCGAGTGACCATTGAATAACATGCCATGTTGAGGGGTTGATTTCCTACAGAAATTAAAATTTTATCTTAATGAAAATAACAGCTCTAGATCATTTAGACCTGTAGATTACAGAAATCACATTGTTATGTATGTCAGATGTGTCTTTTATATCATGAAATGAGTGTACTTATAATAAATGTTTGTAGAGATTCTTGGCATATGTCCGGGCGAATGACATTTGAGTAATAATCCATGTTGAGGGCTTGATTTTCTACAGAAACAATTGTCCTATTACCATGACAATCTCAGATCTAGACCATTTTGACCTGTAGATCATGAAAATAACATGTTTCTTTATGTCAGATGTGACCTTATTATCATAAAATGAGAATACTTTTAACGTTTTTTATCATGATTCTGCCTACATTTCTTGTCCTCACACAAAATTCAATATTCCTGCCCCTCCTCTGCACAATAGGGATATTCAAATATCCTAACTATGCCTGTTATTTACCCCCTACATATACCTTAGTACTCAATATATGGGACAATGGATTGCTGCTAAACCTTTGCAGTATCAGGGATGGGAAGTGCTTTTTCGTCCAGGTGAAATTGTGTCCGGGCGAGTGACCATTGAGTAACATGCCATGTTGAGGGTTTGATTTCCTACAGAAATAATCATTTTATCTCATTGAGGATCACAGATCTGGACCATCTTGAGCAGTAGATGATGGAATTCACATTGTTATCTGTGTCAGCTGATTCCTTGCTATCATAAAATGAGCCTACTTTTAATGGAATTTGATCACAATTCTGAACATAATGTCCAGGCGAGTGATGAACTACAAGGTATTTTGAACAGAAATTACAGATTTTTCCCCAATCAAAACTATATACCACCTGAAAGTACATGCCATGGGCATTGTATTCCATATAATCAATAGTTCCTACCATAGTCTGTTCAGCTTTTATATAGAACAGAAAGAAATGAATATCTTAGAATCTGAGATTTACTTGAATTCCAGGCTAGGCCCTATAGGAAAATGACCTGAGGGAAAGGCAAAAAGCCTGTTACGTCTGACTACAATACTCCAAACCCAACTATTAGACCCAGTACTATAAGCAAAATCATAATAACAGTGGACCAGAAGCATATCATAGGTCATTTTGAATCAATAAAGGGAAAATACCCCGAATGGTCACTCGGGAGGACATCGTTTCCAGGTAGATAGGTTCTGGGCATTGCCATAGCAATGATTTTCATATTTAACTCATAATATTTCATGTGCAGTTACCCCAAGACCTATACACTATCCACAAAAAATATTTTTGAGATACTACATAATTTTTTCTCAGACCTCTCAAAACTCCACCAAGCCCTATTTGCACACTTTCTATGATTTTTGACCTGAAGATCTAATAATTGGGGTCATTTTCAACTGTCAAGGTCACAGAGAAACAAATATGGCTACCGAAAAATGTTGATAAATTCAAATGATTACCATAAAATTAATGAAATTATGTTCAAAGTGAAGTAAAATTTTGAGCCAGGTTTCTCACTGCTTTTCATCTCTTTGATACCTCCTCTTTCAGAAAAAAAATCTACTAACCTTTACCTAGTGAATATGGCCGAAATCCAACATGGCCACCATGGAAATAGGTCAATGTGGAAAGTTGTCATAAAACCAGAACTAATCCACTTAGAAGCATATTCAATAGCTTAACTAACACCAGCATTTTAAGATCTATTCATTGGGACCATTTTCAAATGTCAAGGTCACGTAGAAACAAATATGGCTGCAAAAAATGCTGATGAATTTGAATGATTACCAAAAAAAAATGGAATTATGTTTAAAGTGAAATTTGGACTTTAATATCCTCAGGAAAAATAAATTTTGCCAAGTTATGAAAGTTCCCAATATCCAATATGATGGCAATAGATATAGGTCATTATGGTAAATTGTAACAAAATCTAATCCAGATAGAAACACATATATAATAGCATTGGAATTATCAGCCTCACCTTTTGAAGATCTATCCATTAGTCAAGATCACATTAGGTCATGAAGAATCCGGTATAGCTGCCATAAGATACTGATAGATAATCACAAAAAAGGGATGATAATACAATATTAAATTGAAAGTCAAGGGATTATCAAGTAGTTCCCTTTATTCCTAAATGTCTGCCTCACAGACTTAAAGAAGAACCCTACTCTATTTTCATGATATCGTACTTTGATGGCCATTCCATTAAATAAAAAGAATCTGGCATGGTTATTGAAATATCTGTTACTATAGAGGAGAGCAGCAGCTTTATCTGATGCATCTGATGATGTCCCGATTACCAATATGCATCAGGTGCTGCATTGCTTATACATAGAAGGTGATGCAAAATGTGTTATATTTATAAAAGTAAAGGTGCAGGATAATGATACTCCACAGGAATCTTCTATCAGGTCATATATCAATATTTCTCAATGGAAATAGCAAACCATATCAGAGAAAAAGTTACAAAGAGCATCTGACTGCACTCTTACAGTGTTGTGCAAGCTTAACTTGGATGCATTTTAGCAATCGTGACATCATCACATGCATCAGATAAAGCTGCTGCTCTCCTCTATAGTGACAGGGTTTTTCTTTAAGTATTCAGAAATTTATTTAAACATGCCTACCATAAAGGACAGATGGGGAAATATCCTGTAATATGAAGAAATTGTACCAGAGTTACATGCATGCTGTAGTGGAGGAAAGACTAGAGCAGATAATACAACAGATTAAGTTGAGACAATATAGAATTGTTTCATGAATAACCAGCATTCATCAATAAACATTGGTTTTTCTTGTCCTTCTAAGACCTGTGCCTGTTTGGAGCTGATTACTCCATTATAGCTCAGGCACAACTGGGGAGCTTATCCTACAAGCACTCTATAATAATGCCCTGACCTTAGCCTTTAAAAATGCAGATATTCATAATGCTATTACATTTGTTTCTAGCTAGGTTAATTTTAATTTTATGAAAATTTACCCCATTGACCTACTTTATGGCTGCCATATTGGATATTGGGTACTTTCCCTTGGGATAGGGTCGCAAATAATTTTTTTTTCCTTGAAAAAGTAGGCATCAAGGACATGAGAACCACTGAGAAGCCTTGTTCAAAACATTTACTTCAATTTAAAGATTATATCATTAATTTTTTGGTAATTATTTGAATTTAACAACATTTTTGGTAGCCATATTGGTTTTTCTGTGACCTTAACATTTGAAAATGAATGGATAGATCTTCAAATGCTGATGTTATTAAAGATACTACATATGTTTCTAAGTGGATTCGTTCTGGTTTTAAGACAATTTCCCACATTGACCTATTTCCATGGTGGCCATGTTGAATTTCAGGCATATTCCCAGGGTGGAGGGTAACAAACTATTTTTTTCCTGAAAGAGGAGGTATCAAGGAGTTGAAATCCACTGAGAAACCTTTTCCACCTTCTTTGTTGGAACTAGGCCATATTTTATGCTTTACTTGCCGGACTAAGGTGCTTATATATAGGCCAATACAGTAGTGTCTGAGTCTCTGAGTCTCCCTCAGTGCAATTTCTGTTACATTATATCTATGCTTCATCAGTATTTTTGGAATATGCAAGGTGGATGCAAGGTATCAGGGAGATTTCCTTTTATTCATCGCCCATACACTCTCAGCTGCGATTATAGGGGAAGGTTGCCTAATTTGGACCTGCTCCTAAATTGGACCACCCTTATTTCCCCTAGTGGCAGTAATAGGAATAGGTTCCAATGCTGCCATTTTTAATCAATATCGCTAAAGTTCCTAATAACTTCCAAAAATGTAATTTTTCTGTAATTTTACGCACATTTTTTTCGTGAAAACTGGTTTTTGGACCTCTTGATTTTATTTACGTCACTGCTTACTTAAGCCCTCCTGGTTGCTAGGCAACATTTTTTCTTCAAAATCCTTTCAAATTTTTAGATGTCATATTATACTTTTAGACTAAAATGAAATTTGATAAAAACCATTGTCATGTTTTAGAAAACAAACTATCAATGAGAAAGATGAAAAGTTGCCTAAATTGGACCAGCTTGAGTTCCTTCAATTGGACCATAGTAGTAATATTGGATCCAATTTAGGCAACTAAATTGGACCACCTGGTGGGGTCTAGGTCTAGGCCGGAGCAAATTCACATGATACTGATGGAAATACTAAGAGGACATCTGATCATATATCAAAAGTTCCCTAGTTTTATATATTTTTCAATGTAATGAAAGTATAAGGAAATACAGAACAATAGTGCATATTGGTCCAAATTAGGATACCAACTGGTAACATTTAGGCAACCAGGTGCCTAAATTGGACCATTAGGCTTTGATTTTTAAACCTCCGTGACATATGCCCCTGTAAAAGCTTTTAAATTGTGCAGTCCGTGTAGGCCATTAAAAAAAATCAGCTTGTGGATACTTTTCGGGAGGGAGGCTTTTTTTTTATTGTTTTACTTTTATTTGGTTTTAGAGTTATGAGGGGGGGGCCTGTTTGAATTATATTTCTACTCAAGATAATTTTTGAAATATGAACTATTTTGTTTCGGAGAGAATTTTCCTCCGTAGATGCGGGATAAAAGCAAAACTGTGACCCTCTTTGAATGTACTATGATGATTTACCCCCAACACCATAACAGTACATATGGTTTTGTGGAATACCTTGTTCAGGCGACCACTCATCATGCTGAGACTCCAAGCAGATTCTAGTACAGAAAATATGTGATGCACAGAAATGCAAACATTGATCAAGTCATTTCAAACCGCCGAGATTTTGAGCACTTGTGCCATGGAATTCGCTACAATCTGAACAAGGTGAAACATGTGTCGTTATAAGCCTGTATTTAACTGATCCATTCCAGTGCATGTATGCTGCTGATCTACAATCAGATATCGTTTGTAGTATCTCTCTTGGCATGATTTGTTTTTGACCTTTGACAACTGTCACAAACTTACCCTATAAAAAGCAGCTACTGAGATGTGTATCCAGTGGGAAAATTTCCATGAGAAAACAACGCAGCAGGCCAGCCTATATGCTGCTTACCTGTAATAATACATGCAAGTCAGAATCAGATTATTTTTATTAGATACAAAATACACTGACCTAAAAATAGGAGTAGGTCTACTCTTTTATTCTAATATAACATTTCATTTTCCCTATACATGCGCTCCTTTTCCTCTCAGGCCACCATGCGGGCCTCCTCCCTTGTCCGCCGTGACTCCTGTACCTTCTTGACTTCCTCCTGTAATTTCCGCACCCGCTGCTCCCTCTCCAGCTCCCGCCTCCTCCTGGAGGAAAGTTTCTTTGGTCCATCCTTCTGCTCCTTTTTCCAGACAAACATGGCATGCTCATCATGACCCTCTTTGTGAGAAGAATGTTGCGTTTGTTCTGCTTAGGGTGTAGATCTGTAGGAATAGATAACTGTTTTTGTACGTATTTGACTTTGATGGTGGTGTTAAATTATGTCGATATTTGACATTCATTGTGTTTTATACTACTCCAGGCGATGAACAGTATTCTGTAGGTCCATAGAGCAATATTTTGCTTCAAGAAGTGACATGGATCGTTCCTCTCTCCATGCCCATCTGCTATAAGTCTTATGTGCTTATATGGCTATTGGACTGAACGTCTGGTCAACTTTAAATAGGGCCCCAGACGGGTAAAATCGACAAGGGGACAAAGCCATTTCTCAAAATCGACAAGGGACATGGGTTTGAGAGACAAAGGACAACAACCACTTCTTAGAATCGACAATGGACATGGGACCTCCCTGTCTAGTGCCCTAGATGATGATGATGATGATGATGATGATGATGATGATGATGATGATTTGTCCAGCAGGTCAGGGTAGAAGATATTGAACTTGTATCCAAAGATGGTCTTCGGGGGAGGGTTATCTCTGTCATAGTGCGTGCGGTTGTATTTGTTCCATGAGTATCCAGTGTGAACTGTGTTGTGGAAAAGTGGTTTTAGCGGAGTGTATTTCTCTCCGAGTTTATCAACATTTAGAGTGTTTCTCTTGTTTATTTCAGATCCAATTATAACTGTCTGATTTGTATCTTCACCGTCTGGACTCATGCTGAGTAATTTGTCTGAATAATCAATTGTAGGGCCTTTCATTTCGGCTTTTGGACATTGTAAATGAGTGTCATTAGGCTGATGAGGAGGGGGAATCAATGCCAATTGTTCTACAAACGTGTAATGCTTTTCAAGAAGCGACTGTCTCGCAATCTCAACTTTCAGCTGCCTTATAACCTGTTCCCAATAAGTCACGTTGATGTGGTTTTTGTCACTGCATAGCTTAGTCTGCAGTGTCGACAATAGTATTTTTAATTGTTCTGCAGTCTTGCCTTTAAATAATTTCACAATGTCGTCTGCTACACGTTTATTGAAAACACTGTGTTTATGTGTACCTGCCCTTTCTTCCAATAGGTAGTGCTCGTTTTTGACGATGTAGAGCATGTTTTCCCAGAACCCCCATATATATGTTGCCTCTGTCGACATGTATCTTTGTAAATTTCTATATCTGATAGAAGGTCCTTTAGGTCCTGGGGGTGAGGCCAATTAAATAATCACATGGTCCACCCTCTGATATTTCCGTATACATGTACAATGCTAGGGATAATTCAGTATCCACATCTACAGCAATCCTTACAATAAAATTGAACGCATGCTATAGAGCACTTATGGCCCAGGTCTTCCACCAAATATCATAAAAATATAGAAATTAAACATACCTAACTGTTGACACTATAGTGACAGTATGTCCAAGTCGTCAATGCTTAAGCCTATGGAAAATGCACCCATTATCGCTTGTATGTTTCATTGGCGAATAACTCGTCTCCTGGCAAGTTAAGCATTGCACAATACCAGCAGGTCTTGAATAAGGATCCATATCAACCATAAAAAGGCATGAGACACTGTAATTCTCCTCCATTTTGTTATAATCAAGCAGTTTCGATGGCGCCGTGAGTCGATCGTCTCGCTGTCCGCCATTTTGGATTTTGATGTTCTGTGCACATGCCCGACCCCTCCTTGCCAGAAGTAGCATTTTCGACAGTGAAATGATATATTCTATCGATTTAACTTGAAATTAATGGCTTTTTGAACATAATCCATGCATCTGTGGCAATATCAATTGAATTGAATCGAATATGCTCTATCTATTTACTAATATTTGAAAAATTAAATCTGACGACCGGTTACTCTGTGCGCATGCGTGAAGTCTCCAGACCGGAAGTGAGGCGGTCGACATAACAAAAAAATGGTGTTCCGATTTACACACTCATATGTAAACGGTCTTAACCCTTCATATACAGAGATTTTCTTCTCACCTGCTGAAAAAAGCATCTTTATTGCCCAATTCCCATAGGAGTCAATGTGTTATTTTGACCCCCTGTGGACCGCCGAAATGGACCGTGCAATGCTATCCTATGGAGCCTCGTTTTTGTGAGAAAGAAGGTCAAACATTTAAGGTTTTTTGTTCAGCTTTTTTCATAACTAAAGAATCTTTTTTTCCAGGAATTGTGCATGTGCAATGAAAGACTACATCCTAAAGAATATGTTTCCATAATCTTTTGTTTAATTATCCCCCAATTTCGATGAGCAATTTCCATCTAAAGTTCCAATTCATGACCATCATTTTTCGACCAAAAACCCGCCGTCAATGACCCAGGCGGACCTGGGCCAATAAAGGGCCAGGTTATCAATTGGTTGTGCTCTACCGGCCCCAACCCTTAATATGCTTCTGAGTTCTGTCTGTTTTAAGAAGAATGATTCCTCCTGTTTTTGGTACAAGGCCCCTGTCAACATTTCATTTTCCCTATACATGCACTCCTTTTCCTCTCAGGCCACCATGCGGGCCTCCTCCCTTGTCCGCCGTGACTCCTGTACCTTCTTGACTTCCTCCTGTAATTCCCGCACCCGCTGCTCCCTCTCCAGCTCCCGCCTCCTCCTGGAGGAAAGTTTCTTCGGTCCATCCTTCTGCTCCTTTTTCCAGACAAACAGTATTCTGTAGGTCCATAGAGCAATATTTCGTTTCAAGAAGTGACGTGGACCGTTCCTCTGTCCTGTGTGCTGCCCATGCACATCTGCTATAAGTCTTATGTGCTTATATGGCTATTGGACTGATCAATGTTAAATAGGGCCCCAGACGGGTAAAATCGACAAGGGGACAAAGCCATTTCTTAAAATCGACAAGGGACATGGGCTTAGAGACAATGGACAAAACCACTTCTTAAAATCGACAAAGGACATGGGTTTGAGAGAAAAAGGACAACAACAACTTCTTAGAACCGACAATGGACATGGGACCCCCCTGTCTAGTGCCCTTTAAATGTCGTTATCTGACGCAAAAGCAACGTTCATCTATGTACGGCTGACGTACTAGTGCACTAGTAGGCATACTAGTGTGTGATGACGTTGAGTAGATATGATCATTATCCACTGAAGTCAGTTTCCTCATGTTCCGACAGATGGCTCTCAATGATATGCCCTACCACTGCTATGTCATGCATCAGAACCGCGATTTAGGTAGGCATTACTTGTAAAATAAAAATTGCAATGGAATACTCAACGTGGATTCGTAAATTCAGTCGCCATAGTTGTGTCTATCATATGATATATAAGCAACTGTCAATGACCATGGAATATTTTTGCATCGTATTCACCGAGGTGAATGCGGACAGGCCTCAGAGGTGAATACAATACCCGGGATACAATATTACAGGGGATTTTTTTTAAACTGTTTATTTGGTCCTGGTATTACAATGATCAGTTAAACTGGTCGACCCAGTGTACACCAGGGGCGTGCAAAGCAAGCAACACCTACCTTAGCTTAAAGGGGCTGTGAGCTGGCCGTTTTCAGATCGCCATAGACGGTGGGCACCTAACAGGTGTACCTTATGTCAATTAAGTACTGACTTGTAATGTTCACTAGTTGCCACCACAGGTACTGGAGGGGAATCCCCCATGGCACAGGGGTGATGGGTAACGTTCACAAATGATGGCACCAACAACAGAGAGTCAGAGACTGTTTAGGCCTACTATGCACAGTACCTATAGGGCCTGCTACTGTGTAACAGTGCATATGTCTGAGAATACATGAGTTTTAAATAAAATATCTCCTGCATTCTACAATTTAGTGCTGCTTCAGTGCTGCTCCTGACGACACTGCCACCGTCCCCGACGGGGAGGTCACGGTCTGTTAACCACCACCATGCCCACTCACACCAGGTGGGTGTAGTGGGGCTCCAAACCTGGGCTATGATATTCCCACTTATTAAATAAATTAAGTCCTTGTTTTTCTTTCACAAAGCTGACTATCCGACCAGGCACTGGTTAGTATGGTATAATAATGCATGTTCATTTGTTATGGTTTAACATTAAAATTATATTCATTTAACCTAGAAATAAAAACGTTTTCATAGAAAGTCAATAAAAAGATTTTAGAGTGCACAGTAAAACATTTTATTAACATTCTTAAAAACCATTTTTTAAGTAAACAAACACACTTTTTAAAGTGCTATGGGGGATGTTATATAGGAGTCTAGACCAATACCCAGTGGGTCCACCATTTTGAATTTTTGCTGGTTCTTCTAAGTTAAGTTAAGACCATTGCTGGAGCTGGTCACCAGTGAGTTATCACTAATAGCAGTTATCAGATGGGTATATCTGCCTCCCCCCTGCCCGAGAAGTCCGCAGTGAATAGTTGGGATCATTTCATTCAATGGCTGAAAATCCCATGTATACACATTAATTTCTGGTACTGTAAACTCCCAGATATGAGCCTCACGCATGTATAAGCTGTAACCCCATATTTGGAAAATAGCTGCATGTATAAAGCCAAAAATTGCTTTTGTAAGTTTCCAGTAACAGGATCTCCAAAATTGAAGTATGTAGGTCTGATTTTTCAAATTTTTAAGGATTTCACAGACCAAACATATTTTCCAGTTTAGTTGACATATTTCCAGTTCAGTTGACATAAACTATTTCCAGAAAAAAAATTCTTACCATAAAAAACAGTGGAAACGTGCTTATAATGTCACAATTCGCAATGTATCATAGTCCTCCTGCATGTCAGCCATCATGCATAGTCACAATTTAAACTTTGATGTATAAATGCAAAAGTAATTGATATAAAACATAGAGGTATGAAACGCCATGTCAGACCACTGATGATATTGCATCATAATTCATAAAGTAGACAGGGCCTATATATCTAGGGGGAGGGGGTCCATGCCCTTTGATTTCTGACCTGGCCAGGTGAGTTATTAACAAGAGGCTTCATTCTATTTGATTTTCAACATCTGACAAGGTAAGTGAGAAAACCCGACCAAGCTGGTGTCAGGGTAATGGAGGAGTGAGGGAGAGTGCACCTGAGGGGTGCGGGGTATTACATAAGAAGGTGAGGTGAGGTGAGTGAAGGGAGGGTGGCTGCAATCTCCATAATTATCCTGTTAGAATGGATTTTAGATGGCACTAATTCGTTTAGAATGAATTTTTTTAGGTTAGCAAATACACTTTTAGTCATGGAAAACTGAATGAAAAGGATCAGGGAGGTCAGGGTACATGTGAGTGTGATTCTCACACCTCCTTGACCCCACCCCAGGTTTAACATCAAAGGGGAATGGGCCTACATCAGGGCTTATTCTCCTAGGCCGAGCTCACTGCCATCTCTCTCTACAGGAGCAGTAGTGAGTGAGAGGCTGTCCATGTCTGGCCTACCCCCCCTCAGCCCCCACGGCTGGACATCTGTAGGAGTAGCTTACTTTAGAGTGAGGGCGGTCTGTGTCTCCCCCGGCCCCCCCCCCCCCTCTTGCGCCTGTGGATGTGAACAGTGAACATCAGAGGGAGGACGGGACCTTCTCCCCCCCTCAGTCCACCCCTCTACATCTCCAATTATGGCTGTGCAGTTGAATTTCTGTTTGTTAACAATCATTTACTCTATGATTACCTGACATTTTCTGTCTATTGAAATCCCACATGTTATACATTGCACCTGACCTTTTGTATCTGATGGGGGGGGAGGGTTTTTTAAAAAGAGAGAAAGGAAGAGAGAGAGAGAGAGAGAGAGAGAGAGAGAGAGAGAGAGAGAGAGAGAGAGAGATGATCATGGTACATGGTGGGTTTCAGGAGGGAGGGGGCAGAAACAGAATTGAAAGGAGTACCTTAATAAGACAGGGTGGGGCCGGGGCTGGGTTTGTGCGAAAAGAATTTTCTCCTCGAGGGTCAACAGTTTTTTTTTTATTCAACATAGGCTTTTAACCTATAGTAATGCACAAGCTTTTTAATTGAAAAAGGTGAAATTATTTTGACCAACCCTAGAATCTAACTGTAGCTGATTCGGTCAGATGTTTGCATGGGGGGGCCTTAAAGGTCAGCTAGTACGGATAAGATGTACCCGTGTTAGCAAGTCATGTGACCACCCCTTGACCAATCAGGGTGCCTAATATTTTTTTTCGCTGGTACCCTTGAATCTGTGAACGATCTTTGAACGGGTGCCCATGTTGAAATTTGCCATGCTAGCCCCCCTTTAAGAGAGAAAGATGATCACAATACAAAGTGGGTTTCAGGGGTCTCAGAGAGAGAGAGAGAGAGAGAGAGAGAGAGAGAGAGAGAGAGAGAGAGAGAGAGAGATGATAGCGCTGGTATCAAAAATAAAGAAAGCTGAGAAAAACCTTGACCACTAGTAGGGAGCCCCAATGCGGGTGTCACAGGACTGTTATCTTTCCTTATCTCAGCGGAGGGCGGAGGGCCGATCGACGAGCTTTATCAGTGCCCGGCATTGGACCATATACTGGCTTATGAAAATACTGAACCTGACCCCTTATGTACACTGACCCCTTAGTGCCACTGACCCCTTATGTACACTGACCCCTTAGTACCAGTGACCTCTTATGTACACTGACCCCTTAGTGCCACTTACCCCTTATGTACACTGACCCCTTAGCGCCACTGACCCCTTATGTACACTGACCCCTTAGTGCCACTGACCCCTTATGTACACTGACCCCTTAGTGCCACTGATTCCTTATGTACACTGACCCCTTAGTGCCACTGACCCCTTAGTGCCACTGACGTCTTAGTACCACTGACATCTTAGTGCCACTGATCCCTTAGTACCACTGACCCCTTACTGCCACTGACCCCTTACTGCCACTGAGCCCTTAGTGGCCCTTAGTACCACTGACCCCTTAGTGCCACTGACCCCTTAGTGCTACTGACCCCTCAGTGCTACTGACCCTTACTACCACTGACCCTTTAGTGCCAGTGATCCCTTATGTACACTGACGCCTTAGTACCACTATCCCCTTAGTGCCACTGATCCCTTATGTGCACTGAACCATTATGTACACTGACCCCTTTTGTACACTGACCCCTTAGTACCACTGACCTCTTATGTACACTGAACCCTTATGTACACTGACCCCTTATGTACACTGACCCCTTAGTACCACTGACCCCTTATGTACACTGTCCCCTTAGTACCAGTGACCTCTTATGTACACTGACCCCTTAGTCGCACTGACCCCTTAGTGCTACTGACCCCTTGTGTACACTGACCCCTTAGTGCCACTGACCCCTTAGTGCCACTGACCCCTTAGTGCCACTGACCCCTTAGTGCCACTGACCCCTTATGTACACTGACCCCTTAATGCCACTGACCCCTTAGTGCCACCGAGCTCTTAGTGCCACTGACCCCTTAGTACCACTGACCCCTTTGTGCCACTGATCCCTTAGTACCACTGACCCCTTAGCACCACTGACCCCTTATGTACACTCTCCCCCACTGACCCCTTAGTACCACTGACTCCTTATTACCACTGACCCCTTAATACCACTGACCCCTTATGTACACTGACCCCTTAGTGCCACTGACCCCTTAGTGCCACTGACCCCTTATGTACACTGACCCCTTAGTGCCACTGACCCCTTAGTGCCACTGACCCCTTATGTACACTGACCCCTTAGTGCCACCGACCCCTTATTGCCAGTGCCCTTAGTGCCACTGACCCCTTATGTACACTGACCCCTTATGTACACTGACACCTTAGTGCACCCCTTAGTGCCACTGATTCCTTATGTACACTGACCCCTTAGTGCCACTGACCCCTTAGTGCCACTGACGTCTTAGTACCACTGACATCTTAGTGCCACTGACCCCTTAGTACCACTGACCCCTTAGTGCCACTGACCCCTTAGTACCACTGACCCCTTACTGCCACTGACCCCTTAGTACCACTGACCCCTTAGTGCCACTGACCCCTTAGTGCCACTGACCCCTTAGTACCACTGACCCCTTTCTGCCACTGACCCCTTAGTACCACTGACCCCTTAGTACCACTGACCACTTAGTACCACTGACTCCTTATGTACACTGACCCTTTATGTACACTGACGCCATAGTGCACCCCAAGGCTTTATAGATCTAGGTTGCAAACCTTACCTCAGCACAAATAAGAACTAGATATTTAAGGTGTGGGGGCAGAAGATATTTTCCCCATAATTCTAGGGTTGGGCCATTCACCCCCAGAGCCCCCTCCCTGAAAATTTGCAAATTTTTACCCAAGGCTTTATATATATAGGCTGCAAACCTTTCTAGAGCACAAATATGAACTAGATATTTAAGGTGTGGGGGCAGAAGGTTTTTTCCCCATAATTCTAGGCTTGGGGACATTCACCCCCGCCCCCCCCCCCGAAAATTTGCAAATTTTTACGCAAGGCTTTATAGATCTAGGTTGCAAACCTTACCTCAGCACAAAGAAGAACAAGAGATTTAAGGTATGGGGGCAAAAAATATTCTCTGCTATATTTCTAGGGCTTGGGGCCATTCACCATAGAGCCCCCCCTTAAAAAATTTGCTATTTTTACCCAAGGATTTGTAGACCTATGTTGCAAACCTTACTGGAACACAAATAAGAACTAGACATTCTAGGTGTGGGGGCAGAAAATATTTTCCCCTTAATTCTAGGCTTGGGGCCATTCACCCCAGAGCCCCCCCTTGAAAATTTGTAATTTTTACCCAAGGCTTTATAGATCTAGGTTGCAAACCTGACCTCAGCACAAATAAGAACTAGAGATTTAAAGTATGGGGGCAGAAGATGTTTTTCCATAATTCTAGGCTTGGGGCCATTCACCCCAGAGCCCACCTGCCTGAAAATTTGCAAATTTTTACCAAAGGCTTTATAGATCTAGGTTGCAAACCTTACTGTAGCCCAAATAAGAACTAGAGATTTAAGGTGTGCGGGCAAAAGATATTTTCCCCTTAATTCTAGGCTTGGGGCCATTCACCCCTGGGCCCCCCCCCCGAAAAATTTGCAATTTTTTATGCAAGGCTTTATAGATCTAGGTTGCAAACCTTACTTGAGCACAAATAAGAACAAGAGATATAAGGTGTGGGGGCAGAAGATATTTTCCCCTTAATTCTAGGCTATGGGCCATTCACCCCAGAGCCCCCCCTGAAAATTTGCAAATTTTTACCCAAGGCTTTGTAGATCTAGGTTGCAAACCTTACCTCAGCACAAATAAGAACTAGATATTTAAGGTGTGGGGGCAGAAGATATTTTCCCCATAATTCTAGGCTTGGGGCCATTCCCCCCCTCCTCGAAAATTTGCAAATTTTTACGCAAGGCTTTATAGATCTAGGTTGCAGACCTTATCTCAGCACAAATAAGAACTAGAGATTAAAGGTGTGCGGGCAGAAGATGTTTTCCCCATAATTGTAGGCTTGGGGCCATTCACCCCAGAGCCCCCCCGAAAATTTGCAATTTTTTACCCAAGGCTCTATAGATCTAGGCTGCAAACATTTCTAGAGCACAAATGAGAAGATATGGTGTGGGTGGTACTAAGGGGTCAGTGTACATAAGGGGTCAGTGGTACTAAGGGGTCAGTGGCACTAAGGGACCAGTGGTACTAAGGGGTCAGTGGCACTAAGGGACCAGTGGGCTTCTCTAGCCCACTTAAAAGGGTCTATATCTCCTCTTTCCTATCCCCTCAGAATGTGTGTGGTGCACATATGCGCGGGCACTGACACATTCCTTTGTTAAATTATCAACCTGTGAAGCACTGAATAGCCACTTAGTGCCGCTAAAGTGCTGTAAAACACAAATCAATCAATCAACTAAGGGGTCAGTGTACATAAGGGGTCAGTGGTACTAAGGGGTCAGTGGCACTAAGGGACCAGTGGTACTAAGGGGGCAGTGGCACTAAGGGGTCAGTGGTACTAAGTGGCGAGTGGCACTAATTAAGGGACCAGTGGTACTAAGGGGTCAGTGTACATAAGGGGTCAGTGGTACTAAGGGGTCAGTGGTACTAAGGGGTCAGTGGCACTAAGGGGTCAGTGGTACTAAGAGGTCAGTGGTACTAAGGGGTCAGTGGCACTAAGGGGTCAGTGGCACTAAGGGGGTCAGTGGTACTAAGGGGTCAGTGTATATAAGGGATCAGTGGTACTAAGGGGTCAGTGGTACTAACGGGTCAGTGGTACCAAGGGGTCAGTGTATATAAGAGGTCAGTGGTACTAAGGGGTCAGTGTAAATATTGGGTCAGTGTACATAAGGGGTCAGTGGCACTAAGGGACCAGTGGTACTAAGGGGTCAGTGGCACTAAGGGACCAGTGGTACCAAGGGGTCAGTGGTAATAAGGGTCAGGGGTACGAAGGGGTCAGTGTACATAAGGGGTCAGTGGTACTAAGGGGTCAGTGGCACTAAGGGGTCAGTGGCACTAAGGGGTCAGTGGCACTAAGTGGTCAGTGGTACTAAGGGGTCAGTGGCACTAAGGGACCAGTGGTACTAAGGGGTGAGTGGTAGTAAGGGGTCAGTGGCACTAAGGGGTCAGTGGCACTAAGGGGTCAGTGTACATAAGGGGTCAGCATCAGTGGTACTAATTGGTCAGTGGCAGTAAGGGGTCAGTGGCACTAAGGGGTCAGTGTACATAAGGGGTCAGTGTCAGTGGTACTAAGTGGTCAGTGGTACTAAGGGGTCAGTGTAAATATTGGGTCAGTGTACATAAGGGGTCAGTGGCACTAAGGGACCAGTGGTACTAAGGGGTCAGTGGCACTAAGGGACCAGTGGTACCAAGGGGTCAGTGGTAATAAGGGTCAGGGGTATGAAGGGGTCAGTGTACATAAGGGGTCAGTGGTACTAAGGGGTCAGTGGCACTAAGGGGTCAGTGGCACTAAGGGGTCAGTGGTACTAAGGGGTCAGTGGCACTAAGGGACCAGTGGTACTAAGGGTTGAGTGGTAGTAAGGGGTCAGTGGCACTAAGGGGTCAGTGGCACTAAGGGGTCAGTGTACATAAGGGGTCAGCATCAGTGGTACTAATTGGTCAGTGGCAGTAAGGGGTCAGTGGCACTAAGGGGTCAGTGTACATAAGGGGTCAGTGTCAGTGGTACTAAGTGGTCAGTGGTACTAAGGGGTCAGTGGCACTAAGGGACCAGTGGTACTAAGTGGTGAGTGGTAGTAAGGGGTCAGTGGCACTAAGGGGTCAGTGGCACTAAGGGGTCAGTGTACATAAGGGGTCAGCATCAGTGGTACTAATTGGTCAGTGGCAGTAAGGGGTCAGTGGCACTAAGGGGTCAGTGTACATAAGGGGTCAGTGTCAGTGGTACTAAGTGGTCAGTGGCACTAAGGGGTCAGTGTATATAAGGGATCAGTGGTACTAAGGGGTCAGTGGCACTAAGGGGTCAGTGGCACTAAGGGGTCAGTGGCACTAAGGGGTTAGTGTACATAAGGGGTCAGCGTCAGTGGTACTAATTGGTCAGTGGCAGTAAGGGGTCAGTGGCACTCAGGGGCGAGTGGCACTAATTAAGGGACCAGTGGTACTAAGGGGTCAGTGTACATAAGGGGTCAGTGGTACTAAGGGGTCAGTGGCACTAAGGGACTAGTGGTACTAAGGGGTCAGTGTACTTAAGGGGTCAGTGGTACTAAGGGGTCAGTGGTACTAAGGGGTCAGTGGCACTAAGGGGTCAGTGGTACTAAGGGGTCAGTGGTACTAAGGGGTCAGTGGTACTAAGGGGTCAGTGGCACTAAGGGGTCAGTGTATATAAGGGATCAGTGGCACTAAGGGACCAGTGGTACTAAGGGGGCAGTGGCACTAAGGGGTCAGTGGTACTAAGGGGCGAGTGGCACTAATTAAGGGAGCAGTGGTACTAAGGGGTCAGTGGTACTAAGGGGTCAGTGGTACTAAGGGGTCACTGGCACTAAGGGGTCAGTGGTAATAAGGGATCAGTGGCACTAAGGGGTCAGTGTACATAAGGAGTCAGTGGCACTAAGGGGTCAGTGGTACTAAGGGGTCAGTGGCACTAAGGGGCCAATGGTACTAAGAGGTCAGTGTATGGTACATCAAGGAGGGGAGGCGAGGAGAGGGGTTGATTTGGATATGAAAAAAAAAAGTTTTTATTTTTATATTCCCTCTATGCCTAATAAAAATATTTTCATTAGCAGTTTATCATATTATCATATCTCAATTTCTTTAATAATGTCTATCCATGGGTATATAGATCATGCAACCTGTGTTATCAGGGTAACAGTACTAACACTAACAGGGTACATAGATTTGTGAACGTTCCCCTGATGCTTGGGAAACCCTATACTGTAATGATGTCACCTTTTCAGTGTTTTCGGCCATGGAACCGCCGATCTGTAAGCAGACACTGCGCCACTCCCAGGTCACTCAGTCCACTGTGAAGCTTAACGATTGAGACCCTCACTGTGACCACTGCAGCCCACCCCACCCAGCGCCACCCAGCCAACCCAGCTGATGGATGTTACATTGGACTGGGCTTGGGTGCATTTACATCTAGGTTTCAAACTTTTGTAGAGCACAACTGAGAAATACTATAGGATGTGTCTGTGGGTGGAGGGGTGCAGAAGATTTTTTGGGGGTTGGAACCATTTACCCCAGACCCCCCCCCACCAGAAAATTTGCAATTTTCACCAAAAGCTTTAGAACTATAGTTGCAAGCCATACTGGAGCAAAAATAAGAACTACAGATTTAAGATGTGGGGGCAGAAGATGTTTTCCCCATAATTTTGGGCTTGGGGCCATTCACCCCAGAGCCCCCCTCCAAGAAAATTTGCAATTTTTACCAAAGGGTTTATAGATCTAGGTTGCAAACCTTTCTAGAGCACAAATGAGAACTACATATCTATGGTGTGGGTGGTAGGAGATTTTCTGGTATATTTCTAGGACTTGGGGCCATTCACCCGAGAGCCCCCCCCTGAAAATTTGCAATTTTTACCCAAGGCTTTAGAGAACTAGGTTGCAAACCTTACTGGAGCACAAATAAGAACTACAGATTTAAGGTGTGGGGGCAGAAGATGTTTTCCCCATAATTCTGGGCTTGGGGCCATTCACCCCAGAGCCCCCCTGAAAATTTGCAATTTTTACCCAAGGCTTTATAGATCTAGGTTGTTAACCTTTCTAGAGCACAAATGAGAACTACATATCTATGGTGTGGGTGGTAGGAGATTTTCTGGTATATTTCTAGGACTTGGGGCCATTCACCCGAGAGCCCCCCCCTGAAAATTTGCAATTTTTACCCAAGGCTTTATAGATCTAGGTTGCAAACCTTACTGGAGCACAAATAAGAACTGCAGATTTAAGGTGTGGGGGCAGAAGATGTTCTCCCCATAATTCTGGGCTTGGGGCCATTCACCCCAGAGCCCCCCCCCCTGAAAATTTGCAATTTTTAACCAAGTCTTTATAGATCTAGGTTACAAACCTTACTGGAGCACAAATAAGAACTACAGATTTAAGGTGTGGGGGCAGTAGATGTTTTCCCCATAATTCAGGGCTTGGGGCCATTCACCCCAGAGCCCCCCCTTAAAATTTGCAAATTTTTACCCAAGGCTTTATAGATCTAGGTTGTTAAACTTTCTAGAGCACAAATGAGAACTACATAGTTATGGTGAAGGTGGCAGATTTCTTTTATATAATTCTAGGGCTTAGGGCCATTCAGGCCAGAACCCCCCCCCCCACCACCAGAAAATTTGCAATTTTCACCAAAAGCTTTAGATCTAGTTCCAAACCTTACTGGAGCATAAATAAGAACTACAGATTTAAGGTGTGGGGGCAGAAGATGTTCTCCCCATAATTCTAGGCTTGGGGCCATTCACCCCAGAGCCCCCCCCCCTGAAAATTTGCAATTTTTACCCAAGGCTTTATAGATTTAGGTCACAAACCTTACTGGAGCACAAATAAGAACTAGAGAGTTAAGGTGTGGGGGCAGAAGATGTTTCCCCAATAATTCTGGGCTTGAGGCCATTAACCCCAAAGCCCCCCCCTTGAAAATTTGCAATTTTTACCCAAGGCTTTATAGATTTAGGTTGTTAACCTTTCTAGAGCACAAATGAGAACTACATATCTATGGTGTGGGTGGTAGGAGATTTTCTGGTATATTTCTAGGACTTGGGGCCATTCACCCGAGAGCCCCCCCCTGAAAATTTGCAATTTTTACCCAAGGCTTTAGAGAACTAGGTTGTAAACCTTACTGGAGCACAAATAAGAACTACAGATTTAAGGTGTGGGGGCAGAAGATGTTTTCCCCATAATTCTGGGCTTGGGGCCATTCACCCCAGAGCCCCCCCCCCTGAAAATTTGCAAATAGCTATTTTGTACATATAAACAAGAGCATTTGCTTCAAATTAGGTGAATGTAAACAATTATAAAGATAAAGAAATATGTGTAATAAGATGTAAGACATATGGATTATACATTACAGGACAGGGACTAACAAGACAGGACAATGCCAGAGTGACAAGTATATGTGCGGACGGAGGAATGTAGCCCTAGACAGCGGGATTACCTCAACAGAAGAATAAATATTAAATTATATCACATTTTATATGGTCACATTTCTGCTCAAACCTACATTATTACCAAAGACGAATATAGTTCCCTAGTCTCAATGACTTTGGGGCAAATCAGAATAACCAGGATCTATGAACAATTGCAAAA
The DNA here is from genome assembly GCA_949317995.1 of Acholoe squamosa. Taxonomy (NCBI): domain Eukaryota; kingdom Metazoa; phylum Annelida; class Polychaeta; order Phyllodocida; family Polynoidae; genus Acholoe; species Acholoe squamosa. Next base: position 53,307,672 of record OX439035.1, on the reverse strand, counting down.
TGTAAGTCAGAGTGTACCACATTAAAATACCAATGTAACATAGTTTGGTTGTGAGTTTTCCTTAGCTTTCAGTTCTCCCATACATAATTCACTTTTCAATACAACATGCTTACCTAGACACAGGCTCAAGCCGACCCACCGACTATGTCTTATTCCTCAAACAACAAGAATGGATCTTCAGGTCTCCATCTATCCAAGAAAAGGCGGCCAAGCCTGCGTTTAACTTGAATATTAAATTCATTTTTATCCATTACCCACCTTAAATTAGGGTCCAAAAGATTCCAGCGTGATGCTGCCTGATAGGTCAGGGCATTAATATATGAAGTGAACCTGTGTCTAAGTAACTTTATCTGAGGGGCTCCAGTAGCTCTGGTACTGGTATTAGGAAGGATTTCCACTTTCCCTGCATACAACAGTCTATGACAGAGGGAAAGTTGAAAATACACTCTCCGTAGATCCAGAGGTAAAATATTGGCTCTCTTATATAGATCTTTAACATGATATTGTGTTGGACCTCCTATTTTACAGTAAACCTGCAACTTACGGTAGGATGCAATGGGTAATGCAGTCAGGAATACACAACCATAGTCAAAATAGGATAGCAGGGTAACTTTAAACATCCTCAGAGCTATTTCCTCATCCAAATACATGCATATTCTCCTGAACAGCCAGAGTGTGTGCCTTATTTAGTACACATATCATTGAAATGCGCTAGAAACTAGATACCCTTCTCAATCGTAACACCGAGGTATTTATAAACTGTTGCCTCTTCTAGTTTAGCGTCCCTTAGATACAAATCTAAATTGGGGACTTGGGGGTCTTGTGACAAGAACATATACCTGGATTTACTGGGGTTAATTGTGAGACCATTCAAATCACACCAGGCAGTGACCTTATTTAGATTGTCTTGGAGCATGAGACTAGAAACTTCTGCATCTTGATGCTATAGGTGAACGAGTGTATCATCTGCATACAGTTTAATGGTACAATTGATGTGAAGCTGAGGGAGTGAGTTCACATACAGGAGGAACAGGAGAGGACCCAAGCTAGATCCTTGTAGCACACCATGTGTAAGCCCTTTCCAATCAGAGATGTTATCATTACATACAGTGCATTGACTTCCAGCATTCAAGCATGACTTAAACCAATTTATAGCAGCTGGGGACAAAGAGAAAGTACCCAGTTTCTGGATAAGGGTGGAGTGATTCAAAGAATCGAAAGCCTTAGAAAAGTCGAGGTATACTACAGCTGAGCTATGACCTTCAGAGAGGGCATTGTGAACTGATTCTGCCACTTGGAAAACCGCATCTTGGGTCCCGTTATTCCTCCTAAATCCATTCTGTGCAACCGACAATAGACCTGAGTCCTCAATTTTGACATTTGCATTTATGGCATGGCTACACAGGTTTGAAAGCTTTTAAATGAAGAAATTCAACTACATTTAGCTGTGTTCATTGCAGCAGGTCATGTGATCGCCAGCCATTGAATACAGACACATTGTATTCCACCCCCCCCCCATTGAATATGGCATATCCAGTAGCCTACTGTTCTATAGTAACGATCGTATCTGCTATGACATAACATAATGATGCCTATACATGAGTAGTAATATTATGTGACGGAGTGAAGCAGGGGGGGGGGTAAAAATTGATGATAGTGAACCAGGGTTTTTAAAAATCAACAGACAGTTTCAAAAGTTCCCAATACATTCTCACTTATACTCTGCTAAATAAAATGTGACAGAGTGACATTCTATATTTCATAAAATGTAACTGGAGTGACAGCGTGGAAATTGTATGTACCCATGTATTGGCACATAATATGAATCAAAGAGTTAGGTTCGATAAATCATCGTAAAATTCCCAAGACATTTTAAAATCAAATCATGCATATTGTAACGTATCGTCTCAGCGCTGGATTTGTGAATAAGATTCAGGCTTAATAAGCACTGGGGGTAAGGGGTAACCTGGCTTAGCCGGGCCGTCGCGTAGTGTAGGTACGGAACATATAGGTAGATCGTCAGTCTAGGTAAGGGGGTGTTAAAATACCTCTTAGCCTTAGGCTAAAAAGAATTCATGTATTTCATGGATTTTTTTTTTTATTTTGTATAGAAATGTATGGGCAGATCTACCAAATTCCTTGAGATAGTCCAAAACCAGTTTGCAGGATCACGGAAAACATATGAGAAGTATAAAAATATGCAAAAGATATGCCTAGAGAAGCCATTAACAGGACACCCAAAGATTATATTCATGAAAAACTGATGCAAAAATGTGAAAAATACGAAAAAAAAATCTCTAAAATTCTCTGAAATTTAGAAGAGAGAAAATTGCTAGCCTTGCCCAGGCCAAGTTTCATAATTAGCATTTAATGTATGCGCTACCTGTCTTATTAAATGTCACCACCAGATGTAGAAGTACGGTGAAGGGGAGGCTGCTTTCAACACCTTTGTATTCTACCTTCGTGGCATAACTGACTTAGTTATGGCGTTTACATGAGAAATTTAACAACTATTCTTCATAGTCTAGGTATACCAATCAGGGGAAGTAAACTGTCATGGGGTCGAGGGGGGGGGCTAGGGTCTAGGTTTGGAGAGGGGATTATACTTATAGGATATTTGGATCAATTGGGGGCGGATGCTCAACTGCCCTCTCCCCTTATTCCATCTGTAGGCCTACCTATTGGTCCATCCTTCTCTTGTAAATAATTAAGGTCACTATTTATCAAAATGCTAACTACCCCGCAGGGGCGGCGGAACTGGGGGGGGGGGCAGGGGGCACATACCTCCCCCCAACTTTCCTGTTGGGGGGGCGAGACTATGCTTTTGCCCCACCCCCAACTTCTCTCAGAAAATTGTGACATTTCAGGCCAATACCAATGTCAATTCATAAGGCCTACAATTTTAATCCAATACAGCATCCAACTATGCTTGTTGAACTCCCCATAATGCACCATTTTAACCCTAATTTTTTTCAAGGTGGGATGGATATAACAAATATAGGATATATGAGGCCAAGATCAATATAATCCTGACAGAAAGATAATTAAGCAAAGTCTGTATATAATGGTCAATTCTCATGAAAATGGAGCACATGGCCGAGGAGGAGAAAAAATCTGAACTGCTCAGATGTTTTGTATTTCTTGTGGGCTGAAAGGCAGCATATAATGTTAATTACTCGCAAAATTGGGAACACTAACTATGAAAATTAAAGATTTTATGACAGTTTTAGGAAGAAAACTGATGGACCTACGTACGGTGATGAATCTTGTATATGAACAAATTACATGGGTTGCTATAAAACAGAATAATTTGCAAGAAAACTGATATATTTTGTTCATACAGTCATAACAACATGTTGGCTAGGGGTCTTTATCATTTATATCTATGATAAGAATAGATTATGCTGCAATTAATTATACCCACTTATGGAGCTGGACCTACGTATGGTGATGTACCTACATATGGTGATGTCTATGCATTGCAGTCATTATCTTCACAAATTTATTGATTTCTGGTATTGTAACTGGTCCATAGTATTCATCCTTAGTTAATTGAAATATATCAACAGGTTTAAAGATAGCATTAGCTATTTCTATCATTCTATGGCATAGGTTTCAATCATGGACCTATGCATGGTGATGTACCTACATATTGTGATATTTCCATGATTTCTCTGAATAGGTTGTAATGTATTCATCCAGTTATGACAATATTTTGCATGAATATTCTCTGGACCACATATATCAACATGTTATGAAATAATTTACTAAATATCAATTACTCTCCTTTTATCAATTATTCAATGTACCTATGTACGGTGATGCTAAGGGGTACACCACATGCTTGTCAGTCCTATAGGTCATTGACATATGCATGTTAGAAATATTTTATATTAATATTATATTGTCCCCCATTGAGCCATAAAAACTGAGACATCTATATATCCCAAGAGGATTTTCTCCTTGACATTATACTCATTCTAGTGTACCTACGTACGGTGATGCAAATGTTACACAACTACATTTTTCCTTATAAATAACAAGAAAATGATTGAAAATGAGCTCTGATGGTGTCAAAATTTTCGTTTTTCAATTCTACAATAGTCCATATGAAAAGTGTTATTATGGACCTTATTGTACCTCAAATAAATCACCTAATGTGTTTTACTTATATTTTTTTAGTTGAAAACCTTTGAAATATCCACATTTTACCCTGTTATTGACACAGATTAGATCACTACATGGGCAAAAGTGGGTACCCATAGTATGATAATGTTAGCAGCAATGTGAATGTATAAACACAATAGCAGTTAGACCCCCTGTTAAGTGTACATGGATGGGGAAAGGTATAGTGAGCCTGTGCTCCATTTTCATAAGACAGAGGGAAATTGTGTTACAAGTTGCTTGAGAATGTGTTAGGAGGATATCGAGAGATATCTTTATCAATATGTCATAAATTATTCTCAATGGTCTCAATTATGTACAACTCTCAATTTACATCTCAAAATGTCAAACAATATCTCTAGTGCACATAGCTATATTACTCAGATTACACCAATCTGCACCTACAAAACCATTAGCACAGTGGATGTACAATTACAACTGTTCCAAAACCATAGAGCAAGGATACAATACAAAGCAGAATCAAAGTAAAGATCACAATACCTTATTGGGCAAAATGCCTTCCTAGCACCTCAACCACCCGAGACAGTCTAGGCTGGCCTCCACAGTTCCAAGGTGTGACTCAACCTCACACCTGTCCTTTTGTTGGGACGCCGGCACCTATGGTACTGCTCCTGGCCCAGCCCTGGTTTCGTGAATTTGATGCATTTGAGAGGCAAGGTAGTCTCCAGGAAATTTTGGAGTGGGGTGATTTCTCTTTTCATCGGTATACTATGGGTTTGGGTGGTTACTATTGCGAAGGTAATTTTTCTTAAATATGTAAACTATTGCCATGGTTACCAATGCAAATTGATACTATGTCAACAATTGCTCGGTTGTCGTACCTACTTGCAGCACAGGTACAATTCTGTTATCTAACTATCCACTGTATGTCCATTTCGTGCACCCTTCTACCCCTAATTTCATAGTTGTGCCATGTATAGGTACAGAGCTACAAGGGAAACATCATGTCAACAATTGCCCGGACAATTGTTGACATGATTATTTTTGTAGCACAGGTGCAATTCTGGTATCTAACTATCTACTGTATATGCATTGTATGCACCTATATATCCCCCATTTACATCCCTAATTTCATAGTTGTCCCATGTATAGTGACAGAGCTACAGAGGGGCATTTCATTTTTTGCCTGAGCAATTGTTGACACGTCAACAACTGCCCGGGCAATTGTTGACATGATGTTTCCCCCTATAGCTCTGTGCCTATGGGTCAGGTCGCCAGAAAGCAATAGATTTTGTGTTTTTGGGGTCATTTTGGACTTTTATGGCTCTGGAGAAAGAAGTTGTGAACCAATCTTGTCTTACATAGACTCATTTGATAGAGGACACTTAGGGATATCAGAAAAATGTTAATTTGTGGTCATGCATCAAAAACTCTTAGACTTGTGGCATGCTGAAGTGAAAAAAATGGCCAAATTTGTTCTTTTTTTACTTTTTGTATTTTTTACAAGTGTCCTGTATTGAATAAAGAACATCTGGAGTATCCCAAAGTTATTTTTTATATTGTATATGATTATAGGTATCATTTCCCTGAGGTTTAGACATGTTACTGAATGAGAATTTTTCGTCATGTGTCTTTGAAAATGGAAATCTGTAATTTGTAATGTCCGGTACCTAAATCTAAATCAGTTATTAGTTGGAAAAAATAAAGCTTCAACATTTTCATTATTACCTATATAAAGGGACCTATTATCTATCCCCTACTTTGGTGAAAAAATTGTGTGTCTATCAGCATTTGTCTCCATGGGAGAGCAGCTTATGTGAAATGATTCTGATAAAAGATGTAAGAGGCAGTCTACTGTGCATGCATAACTCAAATTTTGTTCCATTTCGTAATTGAAGTCAATAATAGACATATTGGCCTTGCTATTGTATGGGTTTGCTATGGATAATGGGACATTCTATATTACTGACAGCAACTTTAATCACCTCCATATTTCATCATTTTGGTACCAGACGTTACATGACACAATACAAGCAATAAAAATGGAACCGGATGTCCTAAGTTGGTATTTTTTTGGTTTTCTGAGCTGAGGGGATGTCCCTTCACAAATATGTTAGGGTTATATAAAGTAGTTAGAAAATTAATTTTTAAGGGCCTTCAAGAGCAAAATCTTACACTTTCTGACGACCTGACCCCTATACATGGCACAACTGTGAAATTAGGGGTGTACATAGGGGTGATGAGAGTTCACAAAATGGACATACAGTAGATAGTTAAATACTAGAATGATGTTTCCCCTTGTAGCTCTGTACCTATACAATGCACAACTGTGGGTATGTGGGTGCACAAAATGGACATACAATAGATAGTTAGATAACAGAATTGTACCTGTGCTGCAAGTAGGTACGACAACTGAGCAATTGTTGACATGGTATCAAATTGCATTGGTAACCATGGCAACAGTTTACATATTTAAGAAAAATTACCTCCGTAATAGTAACCACCCACACCCATAGTATACCCATAAAAAGAGAAATCACCCTACTACATAATTTCTCGGTGACCACCCTGCCCCTCAAATGCATCAAATTCACGAAACCAGGTCCACACCCAAACCTCAACCATGGTGCTCTTGGCTGCTGTGTGCCTGTCCTGTTCTCCTGTCGTGACTCTGGTAAGGGGAGTGTCTCTCCACTGAGACCCAGCCCCATATATACCCCTTCTCTGTTTATGTTTGCACAACTTGCCAGGGACAGAAAGCTCCTCTCTCAATACCTGTCACAGCACATTCCTACTGGAGATTCTGCCCCCCTGTAATCTGCTTTCACACCATGTCCCAACTCCAGGTAGACTGTAGTAACCATAGGCCACCACAAACAATTCAAAATTAACAACCAAATATGTATCAAAATACAGTATTCTTATAAAATCATAGATGATTCCACATATATAAGTGTCAATTTATATAATGGTAAATCATCATAACAAATCCACGCATATATATCCCAATAAATGCACCATATGGTATCTAAATTTTCAAAGTCTTTTTGTGGGGGGCTTCCTTTTTATATATGTGACCCATCCTAACAAAGTGGTACTGAAGTCGCACATGTAGAAGCCTAGATATAGGCTTCTCAAGTGGTATAGTGTAAAAAATATCAGATTTTTTAAAATTGATATTTTATCATTTTTGGTAGATATCTTTCAGAATCCTTGCCTACTAAACTGAATTTAAGCCTCCAATGCTGAAAAAAAAACATAGCTATAGTTTTCTTGGTTATATAGAATTACCTAGGAATTATATAGGATTCATAAATTATTATATGTTTGACATGTCAATTATCTAAGTTTAATCAATTTTTAATTGATATGACTGAATTTACCAACAGAAGATCCACAGAGGTACACCTAGTTCAAATATGCAAGTGTTATATACCAAATGAAAGCTCTTGATGAGCTGTAAATGAATATACCAATAACTAAACATTATCTATGTGCGACTTCCGTACCATTTTGTAAGGATGGGTCACATATTGTACATATCCTATAAGGGAATCTTCTGATTTTTATCTCTTAACTCTATAGATATGAGGGGGAATTCATCAGGGCCCAGAGAATACATCTTCTCTCATCAAAATGCACCAAAACACACCTTTGTGGCACCTCAATTTTCAAAATTTCCTCGGGGAGTGCCCCCAAACCCCCCTGCTCTCCATGTCTTCTCTACTCAAAATGCACCAGAATGCACCTTTGTTTCACCTCACTTTTCAAGATTTTCGGGGGAGATGCCCCCCAGACCCCCCCCCCCTGCTTTCCATCATCACAACTATGGTTCCAATACATCCAGAATGCTTCCTCCCACCCCCGGCAAACTTGGGGGGGGGGGTCACGGGCCAATACCTGACCTTTGCCCCTCAAACTTTCAAATGGTTCCGCCGCCCCTGCCCCGGTATATATTCTTCTGTCATTACGAGTCCTTGTAAGTTTGTCAATTATATCAGGCTCGCCCCCTCCAGCCAAACAGAGTACGTATTAAACTGGTATTAATAGCCGCTGGCCGAGGCTGCAATGATATAGGATTTTCTATGGAGGGTGACTGGGATTGATTGAGTCCTTCAGAATTCTCATAGTTTTATTGCAATAAATCTACTCGGTGATATAATTGTTCAAGTAAGTAGAACCAGCAGGTAAAGCCGTGTTATGATAACTTGGATTACGGAATTTTGGAGTCAAGAATTTGGTTGGCCAGAGGCAAAAGAAAAAGAAAAAAAAAGTTCCAAAATTGGAGCCAAAAATCCCACCGGTGAGGCGGGGGGAAAGGCCATGTAAAGTCACATTTTTGGACAACTTATGTATCTTTTAGCCGAGAAAAGGTACCATTTTGTCAACTTTGTATTGGATAAAAGGGTCCCTGCTTAATATTTGTTCATATCCATGGACATTTTTATTCCCCCTAAATGTTTGAAAATACCGTCGGCTAGAGGTAAAAAAAAATAATTTGCCCAAAATCTCGTTGGCGGATCAAAAATCCAATTATAATAACTAAATGGCCTAAGGTCCCTCATTAGGACTAGTCTAAATATCATGAGGGTGACCACAACAATAAGTATTAAGTAACAATAGGCAGTGACACATACTAAACGTTCGATGTCCTTGTCATCGTCATCTGTGAATTTCTTAGAAATCTCCTTACTAGTAATGTAATGTGCGTTTACATTCTTATGGCAAAAGAGAACAGCACGGTAGGAATGCACGAAGCCAACTATCAGCATGGAGACTATCCCAGAAATACCTATTGCCATGGGCATTTTCTAATTTTGGAATCACGTTACTGTCTTCTATAAATGTGACATGTACTGGAAAAAGGGGTCATATTGCCCCCTGCACTAAGACCCCTTTTTGCAGATCGTGTCACAAATGATGTAATAGCTAGGACTCACGACTAGATGTGATATGAAAATGATCAAATCTCAATTGTGAATCAGTATCTTAGATGGTTATCATATCGATTCCTAACCATGAATAACTTCAAGATGTCATTTCTGATTGGAGATTTCTAACAATTTATATTTAATTCTATTGCTTTAGATCTAGGGCTTCATGTTTGCATAAGAAAGACTGAGATATTCATTGCATTTCATGATTTATTTTTATTTTTGACAGTTGCACTATTGTTTGCAAAATAAACAAGTCCAGATACATACATTGGCAACTAGTGACATAAATTAAGTACAAAAATAAATTAATGTGTACACAGTGTGTGAATGTGATGTGAATCTCGGCGACTAGGTCCACTACAGCTACATATTTTATATGTATATTGTATCGCTGCTATTGGTTACAAACTGTGAATTCTATTCATTAGAAAGGCAACGGGGAGCCACGCTGTTTGCCAACGTAAAGTGTTGGAGTGTCATGATAAGCGCTTTACATTGAGGCAAGGAATATGTCAAAAACCTGGCTCGTACAAAGACCCTAGAAACAAATGTCCCACCAAAATGATTTACAATCCACATGCATAGCGTCAAAGTATATAGATATAGATATAGATATACCATGCACCAGGAAACCGTGGTTAATACTAGACTGAGATCGTTCCCTTTTTACCTTCAAGTGTTTGCATTATTATTAATATTACTAGCTGCTTTACAGTACATCAGAAGTCTTTGTGCAATCCGACTGGGGTTTAATTAATCTAAATGACAACTACCCCACTATTCGACCATTATTTAAGTTATAATCATAAATAGGTATAAATGCTACAGGAAGGCAAAGGATTGTGAACCCACGTCAGATACAAAAACACATTTGAGCCGTTCTATTTCCTCTTTTTCCAATAAATTATCGAATAGCACCGTCCTAAGTTCAAGACAAAGAGTTGGCCGTTACATGAATAGTGAATCAAAATATGACTATACTCCCTTGCCTCTTGATTATATGATAAGCTTTGCGCCGAACATTAAAACCTAGTATGAAATACCATTATATTATCTGTACCAACAAAGTAGGGAAGGCTATCCAAAATCCATTCACCTACATATTCCTTCACGAAAATAGTACACCATTGAACACATTGTTCCACCCATGCACAGCAAAGGTATATCAATAAACGTAACATTAAACGGTCAACGCAATGCTTAATAAACATGTATCATAAATGAGTTAGAAAAGGAGGCACCATTTAGGTAGTTCTTCCCTCCCTGTACCAGCTAAGAAGACTGGCACGTTGTAAAAAAAGATGATATACCAAAGCATGCTCGGGATGCTTACATTGCATGGAGCCCAAGTCCAGCATTACCAATACATATACATGCTTATACAGTATATGAATGTGAAGTATAAGCTACATTAATGTGACATAAAAACTACGCTCCTACTCCGGGACTGGACAGTGGTACTGTGATCAAGCACACTATACGTTAATCATGTTTTCCAAGGTACACCACTACATTGAGTATATATGATAACTAATGCGGACACAGTAGCCCGATTGATACGATAATAGTGAACACAACTTAATATAACTCTAGCGCAACACGAGTTAGATATACGGCGGTATATTAGAGAGAGATAGAGAGAAATCATCCCATCAGTTATACATGTAAACTCCTCAACCGTTCAGTGTTTGTACCACGGGAAACAGAGGGTGTATCTATCTCACTGATACTAGACACTCACCAAGTACACTGTTACCACTTCTACACAACATTACGTTTGCTCAGGGTCCAGAAGGACATGCCTCATGTGCCTATAAGCAATAGGGAATACTACTGAAGATGCACCTGTGCCTTTGTAGTCACAGATGAATATATTCATTTTATTTTTTTTTTATCAGAAATAACCCAGTATCGCCTGCTTAGTCTCTATATTAGAAAGTAAATAATCATTATCATCATTGAGAACTTTAAAACCGCTTATAATAATAATATCATTATCACAGGTTCTCCCTTGCCCAGACCTCCCACACGCAGCCCCTGTTGCTATGTCATCTTCTGACTCCAGAAGGGGCTGCAGATCCCACGGGAGCTCTGGTTTAGCGAGAAAGTCTTTGTTGGCGTCTTGGTTAGGTTTATTTCATAAGGCCATCAGTCTTGTTGGTGAAGCGAGGCCATTGTCGCTGGGGCTACTGTCACTAGACTGGCGCTTCACCTCTCTAGCACATGAGGGGGCGCCGGTGATGGGGGTGAGTCCAGAGTGTCCCTCCATGAGGGTATCAAGGCCAAGCTGGCCGTAGATGCTGCTAGGTGTAGAGATGGGCACTCCTGTGGCCTCAGTCACTGACAGGTTCTGCACAGGAAGGGGCAGGGTAGTGGGGCGCATTGTTTGTGTGGAGAAGCTGGCTGTGCTGGTGCTAACGGTAACTTCCTTATTCTCTGTGCTGCCGGCCTCAGGGTCTGGTTTGACAATAAGTTTGGCCACGGTGCACATGGGTTTGTGGGCCTGCAGGAGAAACTCGAGCTGCTCCTTCTGCTGTTGCAGCTGCTGCACCTCACTCTCCAGCTTGGCGCGGATCTCCTCAAGGTCCTCAGTTTCCTATAAAGACGGAAACAGGAGGCAAAACATTAGTGGTTGTTTTTCATTATAGTATATCGTATGTATAATATTGGCGCAATAGCAGACATAAAGAGCCTTAAGAGCCACGTTCCCCATATACCACCTCCCTCATACAACTGGTCTGATTGAGCTTCCACCAGACTGACCCAAATGGAATCTAGGTGACATTTCTTACGCTGCCAGAGGTAGAATCAGTACCAGACACTGAATTGACAGTCTCCCACCCCGTCCCCTTCCCTGCATGCAGCATTCTCAGACGCACCACGGCACATTGCATGCCTGGCAGTGATTACGTGTTTTGTTTTACAGTCGGAATGGAAACCCCGCTAGGTACTGAGATAGAAGACTAAGGGATTTATGACCGACCCACATGAAGGAAGAAACCAGACAGCCACGCTGTAGGGCACCAATCAGCATAATGATATTCCTAGTTGTCCGAAACGATATGCTTATTGTTTAGGTGGCATAGTGCTAGATGCTTATGGGCCAAATTTTTGAAAATGGTACTTTTAGCATTTTACAGGGTTTTTAAGCTTTACCTACCAATAGGGTCAAAGCCTGTGCACTAGCCTGGCATTTTTTGGTTTAATTCAAGAGAAAACATCCTAAGCTTTCAAATGAGAGTAAACTTTAGCGAATCGGACCATAATTCTTTTGAGTTATGGGTCTACAGATTTTAAAAATGACCAAAAAGTGTGTATTTTGCTGAAAAAATACAATTTTCACACACCCCCACATGTTGCTTATACTGTACAACACCCCTAAAAATCACTTTTGGAATTCAATACATATGTTAACTCTGAGATCCAAAGGGTTTTAACCTGATGTACATGGTCGATTTTTTTTCTCCCCTTCATACTAAATAAAGGTAGCATTATGCTACTCCCTGCTCAAAAATAAAACTTCTCAAAATACCAATGAAATATTCTGTTTCTACCATCCATGCTGCACTTAATTTTGAGGGACATTTAAGGGGTTTATATGGGGTAAAAAAATTGCGGCCACACCCATTTTCTTTTAGTCCTGGCCCTAAAGTGTATTGGCATACACATTTTTGAGCAGGGAGTAACATTTAACATTTTGGTTAATGAATCAAATTCTACTGCTTCCATACAGTAAATCTTTGCTTTGCATATTGTATTGGCACCTCTAATTAATCATGGACAAAAATTGGTTCCATATTGACTCTTTGTGCCATTTGTAGACCATAAAATATGATTGGATGTTACTCTCTGCTCAGAATTCTAAGTCCTTTCGCTCTAAACCAGATGACATCTCTGTCGTCCCTCGCATGGCGCATCCATACGGGTCTTTTCTAATCACAACAAGGACACTTCCACCTATCATTTGATCCTCTTTCGGTCCAATTTTACTGAAAATTGTTATTCCTAAAGCAAAAGAAAGGTAAGGGATCAGCCAAAAATTCACCTTTATAAGATGTACGAAGGTCTAGGGCACACGTTGATATACTTTGTTGGGGTCCAAATGCTTTTATTTTGATCAAAACTGATGTTGTCCTTCGGCAAGTGGTGGAATTTTGCCATTATTTCTAAATGACTGGGCGTTATATGGGGTTGAAGCATGTTGCCTGCCCGAGCCCTATGTGTGTTACTCCCTGCTCAAAAATAGATTCTGCTGCTAAAACTCACTCTCCTGTCTGTCAGTTATCAAAATGTGTACTTATGATATCCTTCTGATAGATTATACACTCCTGCATCTTCCTGCAGTATTTGGTTATGATCCTAATACTTTAAGTGTCTGTTTGAGTGTGGAAATTCCAAAAATCTGCATCAGACCTAAAGATTTATCCCACTTTTTCACATCTCATGTCCCTAATATTGCAAAGATTTCTGTTTTTTGTAGCTTTTATGATAGATGTACCCCTCACTTATTCAAAAAATGTGTTATATGTTACCTACATGCAGTTATTTAGCCCCACTAACCCAATCAATGGGGGAATTTGAATTTTTAGCAGAGAGTAACACCTGATAGGAACATGTTTTAATTTTTTTGATAAATATCCATCAAACTCCACCTACTACTGTTTCATTTGCTTGTTATGGAGTCCTCCTAACCTATTTATGTAGATTTGTGTACATAATTTGCACTTTGTGCTATTTGGGGGTGAAATTAATTTTGAGCAGGGAGTAACGTGTTACTCCCTGCTCAAAAAAGTCAAATTGTGGTCCAACTTGTGACCAGTTCTATCACAAACTACTTCTAGATATGGAACAGATGGTAGTTGCATATTAAAGTATGCATATTGAAGTTAATATGGATGAATGTTGGTGATTATTTGACAACTTTTGACAAAGCTAGATGAAAATTGGGGATTTAGAAAAAAATCTCAGAAAAATCAGTCAATGACAAAAGTTCAATATCTGATATCTCGGAAAGTTTTTAAAGGAACATATTGATTTTTTGAATCATGATACATACTTACTAGTAGATGTTGTAAATGGATTTAGGAGTCATTAGGATATAGTTAAGAGGTATACCCAGTTGGTATCTGAATTTTGAGCAGGGAGTAACACAAATTACAACAGATTATCTTTGAACCCTTATAAAAACGGACCGGCTAGGAGTTGCTGCGTATGTCAGGTGTTTTTACTCAGCCAAGACATTGGCCTTTGAATGTAGTAAGGTTGTTTTAACTCATTTTGAGTTTCACTGTTTTTGCTTTGTCAGGGCCAAAAGTACCACATTCAAAAATTTGGCCCTTATGATATAGAGAGATAAACGAATAGATAGATACGTACCCCGAGCAGTTCGTTGGTGTGGTCCACACGTCTTTGTCTGCATTTGGCTGCTGCAAGTTTGTTTCTTTCACGACGCACAACTCTCTTGGCGCTTTCACTGGGGGATACCTGTAAAGGAGATAATTGTGGATTGGTGAGTACATTGTTAATCTGACTTCATATGACGACTCATCAGGATCTACACACTACCACATGAGACATGATACTAGGTGCAGTTTCCGGCAGTGACATCCGTTATTGAACCCCCACTTCGGGTTGTATGAAACTATATACCTTAATTCCACGTTTTTATTCAAATTACGCCTATTTGACAGGGATATTCATATAAAATGTGTACATTCTGTTCCATGATGGGGCGACCAGGTATGTCTGATGAAAAATCTAAACCGGAAGTAATCCATATCCCATTAAAAGCTGAGCTCACGTATGCTGTAAGGCGTCTACTGACTGGCATGATTGGAATTTCTATCCGGCTTAAGTTGGTTACAGTAAAATACATCCGTCCTGTATGCAAATAACCCCCCTCCCCGCCCCCTTACCCCATTATCTAAAAGAAAGGGAAAAGGGGCAGTATCCTAGCTATACCCTTCTCGTATCTTATCTTTCGTGTTATTCTGAAAATTTGTGGCCAAATTGGCTAAAATTGCCAATCTATAGTCTTATATCTATATCATAGTTATCACTTACCACTTCTTGCTTGGGTTTGCGGCCAGGTGTTTTCCTCTGAGCAGAGGTGGCGGCGGCGGCTGTGGTGGTGGCCGCCTGTCCATAGCTGATCACCGACGGTGCCTGGGAGACATCGTCGGGCCGCGACCTTTTGGCGACGGGCATCCAGTCGGCATCGGACGATTTGCTGTCGTCCGTGGTGTAATAATCGTACTCTGTCTTGATGGGCATACCGGCGGTTGTACGGGGGTCAACGACGGGAGGTACGAAGCCTGCTTGGTGGCTGAGATGGCCGCTGAGTGCGATGTTACTTTGGGTGGTCACCGGTACCGACTGCAGCTCAATGAAACTCTGCTCGATGGAGGCGATGGTGGTGGGCGTCAGGGTAGGAGTAGTGCCCGTCAGGATGCCGCTCATGAAGGTGGTGTCGGAGAACTGTGACAATAAACAAGAGAGGAATTCGGGTGAGTCGGTGGGGTCACACAGAGAGTCGCTCAGATCCTCGGGGGACGTAGGGGTGCAGACGGAGGAGGTCGGGGTGACGGCCGGCGCCGTATCGCCGACGACGACGACGATGGCCGGTGGGGAGTTCCGGTCCGCCATTGTTCTAGCGGAGGGCTTGTGTCACCGCCTACTAAAACTACTACTACTCTACAACTAGAACTACTGGTACTGCCGTCACCGCCGACTGCTGCTGCTGGCAGTGCTGGTGGTGCACATCAGGGGTGCACGCTGATGTAGGACGCACCATGCCACAGCGCACGTCAGGCCAGACTGCGTGACACAGACGGATCAATAATGGCCTAAATTTCCAGAGATGGGAAGAGGTGGCGCGTGCTGCATGAGGAAGGGCAGAGGGGGGGAGGGTGTGGTCGATGGAGGTTATGGGTGGGTGGGGTGGTGCCATGCGCTGTAGGGGAGTATGGCTAACCCGGGTGGCATCTTCATCCCCCAATGCATGTTTGATATTCTCCCAGGGGGGGGGGGGCACTCCCTATCTTTGCTATAGTTTCCATGTGCGAACAACCCCCAAGATTTGGTACCCTAATCAAGGGGCCAACAGTTTTCGATTTAGTCAAATAATATACCCTAATCAAGGGCGACTCCTCAAAAAAGCAACCCCTATCCCTCAAGTAAGAAACATTCAGGCATTGAAACTCCCTGGATATACCCACTTCTGGGCAAAAAGTCTATAGTTTTTGATCAAATTTCCATGTTTTGTTCCAAAAATGTACTCCTATCCCTTCAAAATCGCCCAAAAACGACCCCTATCAAGGCCCGTTGAGGGCCCGTGCCCATGGCCCAAAAATAGCCAGCCCCTTTCCCTTGAAATCATGTTCGCACATGGTATCCAAAAGTTGGTAAGTAGCCCCCCCCCCCGGGGTATTCTGCCTCCCAAACTATCCTACATTTAGATGTTAGCTAACTTTGCTGATGACCCTATTGACCTGTCGTTATCTATATAGTGTAATATTGACATTCCAACCTCAATGGTGATCCGTATATAACCCTGTTATCTGCGCTATCTGTACACGATCCAAGGACACATAGTACTGTGTATTCTACACTGTTATTGCCCTGGAGTCAAACAACAACCCTCGCAGCACTAAAGTGTATTCAAACAGAGTAAGTTATAGCACCTACCCAGGTGTGTTGGTTCCCATTGGGGGTGCCAGGACTCTGGCCATTGTGACCATTATGGCCATTATAAGATATGTTATGGTGTTGTACCCCATTATGGTGTTGGGAATTGCCGTTATAGCCAGGAGATACGACAATGGGTTGCTGCTGCTGCGGCGGCTGATGTGGGTGGGCCTGAGACTGCCACATTGTTAGTTGGATCCCTGAGAGAGGTTCTATGATCCCGATATCCGTACTCCACGTGCGTATTCAACCAGAGGGCCAAGCGGAACTGGAAGTTTCCTACTAGTTCTAGGACACATGTGGTCCATCCTATGCAAGGCTGTGGTAGTAAGGCACACCTACACATTTACGTGGGAGTAGCACACGGGAGGTAGAGTAGGCAGTGATGGTGATAGTGCCTCCTCCATGGCCCAGTACACACCCATCCACCCACGCCGGACGCACCCCGCCCCTGTTCCTGATCAGCTAGTTGGCACTTTCCATTAGGCTCGCACTATCTTAATTTTCTGTCCCAATTCCTGGGACGGAAGTTAGCGTTGTTGCCACTTGCACAAGTTGATCGCCTGGTGCTATGAGTAAGACTATTCCTGAATCATTCCTATGCAGCTACAGCGAACAATTTTGGCAAGTGTCCTGTCAAAATGACTAACCAAACAGCGCACTACATGGCCCAGGTCCCTGATGGCAGAGGATGGGGGTGAGTGGCAGGGATGGGGAGCATCCAGAGATGGAGGGGTGGTGTGCTAGGTTTGGGAGTCGGGGGGGGGGGGGGGAGGACGCTTGGCTCGGGTTTCTTTGTGTTGGAGTTTTAGCCAATCGTAGTCTGCTTAAAATGGGTCATGGGGACCAAGCAAGCGGCCCACACAACCCTCCAGCAGCTGACACCGAGTGCCGACCCCGGGCACATTGCCAGGCTTGTTGGTGCCCCCCCCCCCACCATCTCTCTCTAGAACCCCACTTGTACAGCAACACTACGGGAGCCCCCCGCCCACCTGCACACCCACCCCCAACTCCTGTACTACTCCGCCGTCCGCTTTGCTCTGGAGGCCCCCCCTCTTAATCACAAGTTACAATAACTAGCAGGTTATAGTATCAAATAGTATCATAATGATGCGATATAATCTATATAAAGTTATTTAATAAGTTTTATGGCTCTTACATATGGAGAAATGCGTACCGTATATATACAAACGCAGACAACAAAAGGTATAAACCTACCGGTGAGGAGACTGGTCCTTCTCCGTTGGCCATGGACGAGAGGATGTCTGCCACAGTGTACTTGGACAAGTTGGAATCCCCGCTCTCCGTCTTCACAGTTGTTGTGTACATCTCCTTGTAAAATGACTTGATTCTCCCTCGATCTATAGAGTGTAAGAGAAGCTGGTATAAGTTTGGGACACTTGCACTTGGTGTACAGTCAGTAGGAGCAAGTTTGAGAGTAGTCCTAGCTTATCCGTAGGAGCTGTTGATCTCAACTAGTATGAGTCATTCAATGAGAGGCTTCCCCTGTCCCAGAGCTTTTATAGGGTGGTGGAAGCCTAGGTGACGTAGCCCATCTAAATTTAGAACCACGTGACAATGACGTAGAGAAATCCCGATAGTAGCCAACCAGAATCGGCGAAGGGTATTCCTTTGACCTGAATACCAGGCTATGACGTCAAAGTCCTGGAAACGCTTCAAGGGGCGTTGATATGTACAATACACAAACATAAAGGGAAACAATAATGATTGGAATGCCTAGAAATCCACCGGAAGCGATTGCCATACACAGTGTAGTATTTTTTTGACATGCCAGAGCTGATACACATAGTTTCATACTGAAGAATGTCATTAATTCCCCACACTGTTTTGTTCTTAACATTCTAGATGCAAAACACATGATGTACCCATTCTATTTCTCCTTCTATCCATGACACATCTATATAAGTTAAAACAAAAGCGCTCACCATCCAACTAGATATTAAAGAGGTATTAATTGTAAGAAAAGACAAAGTCATGCAATAGGCTACCTACAAGCCGACCAGCAAGTGCATTTCCTCGGTTGAATTATATGGTTAAACAACTGCATTATGCAACTTTATAAGAATAACGGGTATACAGTCGCGCGTCCATCCCTTTTGTCTACAGGCTTCAGCTGCACAATGCATTGTGCTACATTCATACCAGTAGGGCTACATCCATCGGAGTGTCCACATTGACAATAATTGTCATGACAAAGGTATCTTTATATATATATATATATATATATATATATATATATATATATATATATATATATATATATATATATATATATAAAACCGTTGGCCCGCATTTCAAGTTAGAGCATAAAGGGCACTTCATTATTAAATGTTAGTGTGGACCTCGTTACCGCGGTTAAAGAAGGCTAAAAGCGCCTATTACTAGGGTAGAACTATATCTTTCGATGCAAGCTATGAATTATAATAGATGTACATCTATGACACTTGATGCTCTCCTGCGTGGTAGGGCTCAAGGGCCCGTTGTCCTTAATGCATTTTCTTGTCCTAGTTATACTCTATAGCTCCCTAGTCCTATCTGTTGATTGAATATGGTAAACAGAAATTATTATAGATGGAGCCTTGATAATGGGTCTAGACCCCTAAATTCGACAGGGTGACATGGCCATTTCTTAAAATCGACATGTGACATGGAGCTTAGTGACAAGGACATAGAAAGGAAAAAGTTAGTGACAAGAGACATGCCCTTATCTTAAAATCGACATGTGACATGAAGCCTAGTGACAAGGACATGGGAAAATAGAAATTTAGTGACAAGTGACATGGTCATTTCTTAAAATCGACATGTGACATGGGGACCCCCCATCTAGACCCCCTTGATATCATGCATAGAATAGTTCACTAAAAGCATATCACCATGCAGGCACATAGGTCCATTAAAGTTTACTATTGATATGAAATGTACTGATGGATCTAGGCAGAGCTGTACAAAAGATCCAAGATCAGCCTACATATAGAGCATAAACATATGCCATTCTCCCGAGCCATTCCGCAACGCCTTTCATGCCACACGGTGGTGTGTCATTAGCATTGATATAATGACAATGACTAAAGACTGAACTACATGAGATAGGGGCTATAGGATAGTTAATATGAGTACTTGTTTATACAAACAGTGCTAAAGAACATGTAAGCAAACAAGCAGAAAGGATGGGATGTGGGTTCAATTCTGGGTGTAAGACTCTCCAGACAGCTGCCAAAGAACTTGACATTTTGACTGTTATTTTTCTTAGATTATATCAGGACCATTTCTTATTTCAACGAGGACATGTGTCTTCTTCACACATTTCCATCAATGAACTGAATTATGTATTGTTTACTATGCGGACCTCCAGGTTCCTAGAAGTCGTCTCACCCCTATTACGGCTAGGGTGGGATTCCCCGGGACCTATTCCTGGCAGAGAGTTATTTCTAGGCACTATAGAAGAGTGACGTCACCTTCTAGAGGCTGCGCAGTGAGTGTGCCTGGAAATTTGCCGTCCTCCTCCCATTAAAGCAGCAGCAGCAGGAGAGAATACTGTTAAGGACAAGACTTAGAGCCTTACTCAGCACTTCTTACGTAAGCTGCAGTGACAGGACATGTATAGCTCCCATGGTTAGTCAGGTCGGGTATTTCCCAGCGCTCTTCTAGGAATTCGCGGCAACTGACCCCTGGATGTGTGGGTTGGTGGACTGGAGAATCTGTAGTTATTGAGTAGGGGTTCCCTGCACTGAATGAAGGTCATATGGGTGTACTGTACACGAGTCATACAGTTTTACTGCGTATTGGCGAGATAATTGTAACAATTTCTATTATTCCATTTATACAGTAATATATATATATATATATATATATATATATATATATATATATATATATATATATATATATATATATATCTTTTCGGTATAGATCTGTTAAATTGGTGTATTCTCCATGGTGTTGGGCTGTGGGGTTGGGGGTTGGGGGGGTTGTGTCTCCAGGGTCTGGGTCAAATATAGAACATTACGCAGGAATTCGTCAGGGTGCGAGCAACCCCCTACCACTGATTCAACTATCACTGAATCATGGTCAGTGATTCACGTGTATGGTGACCAAGGTGTCTTAAATTGGAAGATGTATTCACACTCGTTATTATTGTGGGCTAGACAAAGAACCTGACTTGGCCCCATGCCAATGTGTACAACTCCCGGGGTACAACTATACTGTGCAGGTGGGCCTATAGAACACAAAACGATGCCAGGTATATCTGTCGTGTGACTAAACATGAACATGGAAACATTAATGTAATTTCTAGCGTTTTATTCGTAAAGAGTGGGCTAGATGGTTCGCAAATTACGACTTTGCATCCCAAAGAGTATAGGGTACGGTATAGTACGGCACTTATTGGTGCACTTGGAATATTACCATAGGCAAAGCGATGTCTGTTACGTTACTACAGTAGGCTATTATAAAGACACATGCGAATGTCTATTCATTTTAAAAGTTTGGTTAAAAAAGAAAATTATAGATGGGGCTTTCTGCTTGTCCGACCAATGCGACAGAAAGACCGATTGCAGTCGCCATCACGACAGTGGATCTCAGCCGCCGTTATTGCTTTCCATCTGACCAAATGATGACGACACATATATATATCATTTGTCAGAATAGGCACCAATTTAATCAGAATCATGCGGGTACCCAATGCTATCAAAGGAGAACGCAGCATTTAAAAACTATCAACTTATTTCCTAGATTGGGACCAACCAATGGCATTAATATCTATATGGATAACAAAGATACATGTTTCTATTCGCTTGTACATTGTATTCCGACCTAGCGTGATGCATTATTAACCAATGAGAATATTCCTCTCATTCACTGCAGACTTTTCAGGGTGCATTACGTAACATCTGGTACCCATCAGCTCGCTGTTATCAGTCCTTATCTCGCAGGGTATCAGCTTCAGCAGGGGTCGGCCCACTAAAGAATCCGCTAACGCGGATATTGGCCTACTGTACAGGTTTGGATGCATTGGAATGCGGGAGGGACACATTTCCAGGCGCTCTCAAACGATAAATGAATTTAAAAGGACTGGGTATAGTTATTGTTAACGATATGATTGCATAAATTATGATGCACCTTTATACTTTGCACAATGCCTAGTGGCGGATCCAGGATTTGGAAAAGGAGGGGGCACGGCCCAAAAGGAGGGGCAAATTTTTTGGGCAAATTTTGGGAGCCAAAATATGTAGTTAAACTCTTAAGTACTGGGAAAAGGGTGGGGGGGGGGGCTCTAAATCCGTCACTGATGCCGTATTGGTGCATCATGCTTGTCATTTGGGGACGCGGTATATGAATCCTGGTTATGACATGATGCAAGGATGCCACACTGGCGAATTAGGCCTAATTATGATAACTAAGCCACTCTGTCATTTTCTTAAAGGGTTAGACGTTCAACTGATTAATATGTTGCATACTGGTATAGTTATCCCCCCGGCTGCTACCTAGCAAGTGACCTTGAATGTGTCAGTGGTATATACTATAAAGCCCCATCCTTCCTCCAATTCAAGTTGCTTCCGACATCTTTTCTGCATCATGCCTCAAATGTGCAGAAAAAAAAAGCACAGAAACAGCTAGCAAGGACACTAAAAATGTTCATTTTTATTTTCAATGACGTCTTAACATGGTACAATGACGTCATAATATGTACTTGATATTGCCTATGGGTCTTTAGGGACTGCATCCTGCTCCCAATTTGTCCCCATTATTGCCCAAACTTGATGTCGGCGAGCTACTCGCAACCTAGGAGTGTAATAGGAAGTGTATAAGTACTCAAGTTTATAGGGCCATAAGTTCCTCATGAAATATTTATTCAACAGAATAGATTTACCAAGTACACATTTATTCTGTGTATATGCACTAAAGCAGAGAAATAAGTGACTTTTACCAATGTAGGTTACATGGTATTTGTGTAGTGTGTGACTTAGTAGAGACCCCAGATATTTATCAGGATAATTATATCGTTATGGTGAGATATGAGTTACGGTAACCCGCAGGAGGATGTTGATATTATAAGGGGGACGGAGAGACCCGAGAGGAGCTCAGATGACACCATTGTGACGCTCTCTGATGTACATGATAACAATGGATGTGCGTCAATCCACAGAGATCACATGACCCTCAGTCTGACTTTTGGCCCCTCTAGAATCTGATCACACGTACATCACAAGCCAAACTGCATGTGTCTCTATTTTATCACAATGCATCTGGAGGCTGTATGAATGTAGCCATGACGCCTTCCATCTCGGCTTCTCTCGTGCAAAAGTTGCCAGTCTTATGGCAGCGAGGACTATAGCATCCCCTTTAGGTATAGCCACGGCGATTCCCCAGGGGCGATCCTCACATTTATGCAGTAGGCCCTATACCAACCTAGCGGGATATATTATTGACCAATGAGAAAATTACCTTCATTTAGTGTAGACTTTTTAGGATGCATTACATAATCCCTGGCCCCCATCATGCTGGCTGTTATCAGTCCTTACCTCTCAAGGTTCCAGCTCTAGCAGGGGTCAGCCACCCCGCTAACCGGGATTATACCACGGTTATCACATTTCAGAACGATTTTGGGTGCCCAAACTGGATTATCTTAGTGCTTTTCTCACAGGATAGAGGCACCGAGAGTTGACAGTGTTCTTTTTCTATATTATTCTTATATGTGATGGCAGCTCAGGTTTAGCTTTCACAGTGGTTTATATAGGAAAAGCTCAGAATGGGTGGGACTAGAACCAGGGATCTTCTGATCCAAAGTGCTTTATGCTATCCATTAGGCCATGGGGCTGGACAAAGGTGCCATGTTAGATGAGTCTTATGTCTGGGACCCTATGAATACCATATATATGTTTGTATGTCAGTGACTTCAGAATGCATTCAAATGCATCCTAAAGGTGCAGCTCGTGGTATAAACAAAATGTGTGATTATGCTTGCATGTGTGCCTTTTAGGTACTTGGTAGAGGCACTCGGCGGAGTACCTAAAAGACACAAGTGCAAGCATAAATTATAATCATCATAATTACAGACTCGATTCATCGTTAGGCCGTTTTATTCTAACAGCTAGGATTACTCATCTGGCAGCGAGACCTTTGGCAAATTAAAAAAAAAAACACCATTAATTTCTTTTTTCACCTCTGGCCGACGGGATTTTTCAACATTCAAGGGCAGAAAAAGAAAACAAAGTCCATGGAGATGAACAAATATGAAGCAAAGACCTTTTATCTTTCATGCTCTTGTCCCGGTCACTGACTGTTCGGTGGTAGGTACAAACTGCGAAACACATCCCTTTTTGATATTTGACAACCGCTGTATAAAGAAACGTGAATTTTTATATTTGACAACCGCTGTATAAAAAACGTGAATTTCACCCCGTCCCCTTTAAAGGACATTTCCCTATCTTGGGCCCTCTCTGACTAAGAGCTTTTGAGAGAATATACATGTATGTGTGTTCTGGTAACACTACTTTGATTCACTTACATGTACTTAATGCATGCGCTGTAGAAATGTATTAGGAGTTAGAATAGAACAACGACACAATGACAATGTGTGTATTGGGCCTGGCTCGCCGCTCTATGGTAGTATTCCCATTCCCATCGATGATAAAAGTACACAGAGCCCTGGGACAAATGCCAATTAGGCTAGGTTAGGTTAGGTGCGTGACCTTTACCCTTAGTAGACTATTGTCCTTATACATGAACAAAAGACACAGATATGAGCATAGCCAAACATGCAAAAAAAAACAAGAGGCCATCAAATGTCTAGGATCAAAGGCAGCAATGAGTCACCGGCACGTGCACCATCTGATCAAAAATACATCCGCCTTTCAAAGCACTTGTGTACCTATACTTCTATGAACGTATGGTATGGGGGGGGGTGTCGCTAGAACCGTAATCTCCCACGTATAAGGCGCACCCTGCGTATAAGTTTGGGAAAATTCTCAAAAAATGAAAAATTCATAACTTTGGTTCTACTGAATGAATTTTCAAAATTCAAAAACCTATGGGTAGCTTGGGCCACCTTGAACCCTCCTGGATCCAATGCGAACTTAAACCCCCCTATAAGACGCGCCTTATACGTGGGAGATTACGGTATATCTATTGGCCACTAGCTGGTTTGGATCTGGTTCTGGTGACACACTAGCTGATAAGTACTGATAAGATGGGACCAGCATTTCCGTGGAAGTGGATGTTAACCAGGGACAAGGTACCCATCATGGTACGTCTTATTAGTGGGTTTTACCTCAGCCAGCGAAATTCAAAATGGCGGTTCCACTAGGCCTCCATACTGAGACCTATATATGCATGAAGTGTAAATTGATCTCTGTCCATGAATTAAATGGACCTTGGTTACTGTATTCTCTTTAAGTACTATTGAACGTTGTTCTATAGTGCCGTGACGATCGTAAACCGAGTCCAAGGTTGAACTTTGGGTGGCACAGACGGAGACTGTGACGATTACAAGTGAGGTTTTATCTCCCTGCTGACGTATGGTGCCCAGATCAAGCAGATTATCTAAGCCGATAAAAACAACTGACGATATTAGCCCCAACTTGAAATGCCGATTAAAATAAAGTGAGTCTAAATTTAGACCAATCGAACGCCCTAAATAGTTGCGCCGTTTTGGGGGAGGGGGATGGGCCAAACAAAAAAAGAAAAGATAAAAAGATGAATGAACAAGATAGTTGCTTATGGACATTTTTTATCATTATGGATGTTCTCTGTCTGTCTGTCTGTCTGTCTGTCTCTGTCTCTGTCTGTCTGTCTCTGTCTCTGTCTCTCTCTCTCTCTCTCTCTCTCTCTCTCTCTCTCTCTCTCTCTCTCTCTCTCTCGTTGTCTATCTGTCTGTCTGTTTCTCTCTCCCTACCTCTCAAACGGCATTTCAGAAAATAAAATATCCACATTATAGCTCTTCTTTTGGTTGGCCTTGTCTTGCTATTAATAATTGCAGCCATACAGTCATCGTTGCATAAGGGCCAGTTGTATAGTATTTTAGCAGCTATCAAAATATAAAGATCCAGATCGGCTATATCACGATGCTTTCGTCATCAGAATAGTATGTCACATATAGATACATGTAGTTGAAACACCTATAGTAAGCTTGGCATTATGCGTGAAAGGTTCAAGTGCCAAATTTAGACATCACTGAGAATCTTTGAACGTCACAGGAGGAGGTGGGACTCTCCAAGTAAGGCTGACTAGGGAGGGGACACTGCAAATGTCATGCTGAGGTAGGAAAAGTCAACGAGGCCTTTATCCTAATGTCATTGTCAATTTAGAGGAGCCTAAAAAGGAAAACAAATAAAAAAAACTGGGATGATTAGTATTTGTAGTTTAGATCATCTAAACACGGAGCATTACCAAATGTGTCTCTTTTCTGTATTGTCTGTACTGAGGTACGCTAACCACATCATTATTCACCATTAATGTTGCAAAATAGACCTATACTTACACTTTATCATTAACAGTTTATCAAATGATCTCAGGATAAACTCAATCAAACTCTGCGTATTTTATTTTATTTCATTGGATTGATAATTAATTTTTTTAACCCGCCCCCCTGGAGGGGTCTGAAATTTTTACGCCCGGCCCCTCAACCCCTCCCCCCCCCCCCGCCGTTGATAAATAATGACTACTCCATTATCTGGTTCAAGACAGCCCCTCTCTCACTCCAGCCTGCATACGCCTTGTATATATTCACATTTTATCCTGACTACGGGTTATATGTACCAGATAACTGTTCCATGTACACACATCTGCTAGCGTCAGTGGTAAACCACAACCGTTTAAGTGGGATAAAGATCTAACCGCAAATTGATTGTAAGGCTGTCACTTTTTTTAAGGGTAGAGAAGTCACTGTGTTAAGAAGGCCACCTCGCTGGATTTTCTTCCTGTTTCTACTCGACGACATCTTGTCAGAATACGCATTTTATTCCACGGTGAATACGACAGTTCCATAGACTTAACCAAAGAGCTTTCTATCTAACGGTCAGATAGAGCACTCTAAAAGGTCACGGAACTGTGATAAAAATTATCTTTTCATGAAAATGTGACGGGCTTTTGAATAATTCTGACAAAGATAACATGAAATGAATACAATTTTTTTTTTTCTGATTTGTCACGACTGTCGGTTATCTGAATAACCTCGTTAGATAACCCTCAGTGGTGATCATTTCTCGTGAACCTCTGTCTACAATTTGCGTTCTTTTATGGATGTCCTACCCCCCCCCCCCCGGACCGGGTCCTACCCGGAAGGAAGCATTATCAAACTAAAGTTTAATACTTCCGTACTTCTTGTGACGACAAAGTGTATAATCTTCCGGGGAAAGGAAGTGTACTGCTATTAAAAGGGGTAAACTAGGTACACAGGCATGGAATGGTAGAATGATTACGTAACAATGTTAAAAAGTAGAACGTACCTTCCTGGCATGCATGTATAAGCGCCGGGGCACTCATTGATTTAAAAAAAGGCTAACCCACGGCGCTTAATCTAAACCGGCGCTTATGCAAAACTTAATTCACAGTGAATTTTCAAATCTCAATACCTTTGTAGTCCTGGCACTTATTCAAGACCGGCCCCTATTCAACGACCCGGCGAATAAGGAATATGGGTGTATGCAGGAAGTTATACTTATTATATAGATGTCATTGTTCTTATATCAATTATAACAATAGGGGACTAGTATAGCCTAAGAAGGGGGCAACGCCAGAAAGGTTTAGTCATTGGGTGGGGTGTGAGAGGTGAACAAAGGTCCATTTTTTCACGGCTCCATCGGGACCAGTGTGATTCAGGTCACTATACATCTACATGGATCCGAAGGAGTATCTTGGTAACTCTGGACAAAGATAGTTCAGTATAAGAGTCGACCACACCAGGTGCAGACAAACCAGGTCAGACTAGACAATAGATATAGAGAGTCTACTATAGAGATACAAAGGGACTTCATCCAAGGACTTCATTCAGATTGATTACTGTACAGACAAAGGAAGGAATAGTAGTTCTATTGGAAATCTGCACAGTACCTACCGTAAATCATCGTTTTAAGACGCAGCATAGGGAACGTTCAACAATATCATCACTGCTTAGGGGGTGGGGGGGGGGGTCTTTGGGTTCCTCTATATGTTCCATACAAAAACAGTGACAAGGGGGTGTGTGGGTCCTGAAAAATGCCTAATTAACAGTGACATAATTGTTGAACATTCCCATATACACGAGGTCTTTGGTGAACAACATAATGTAATGTACAATCTACGTTGAAATTAAAGAACAATTGGATCATAATCAGTGTCTGAACCGAGATAAAAATTGCCTGAAATTTAGAATATATCTCTCAAAGATGCCCCACAGTGACTAAAGGATGGAAGTCTATACTGATGGGACCTATTTTCGCCACGGGGGGAGGGGGGGGTTATCAAGTCATGGACACATCAGAGAAGGTGTGTTTCTTTTTTTTGGGGGGTGGGGTGGGGGTGGGAGAGGAGTCTTCCTCCTGTCCAATATAGGCATGTTATATATCAAAAGAAACATAATTTCAAGGTGAATCTGCGAGGATATGTAGCCACAATAGTCCGACAATATATAAGGGAGTGGTCATTATTTATCAACAGGATGGGTGGTGGGTTTGAATGAAAGAAAAAAAGAAAAAATGTCCGCACGTCCACGCGTACACCTGTAATCCAAGTTATTATGATAACATGGCCTAAGCCAAATAAATAAAAAGTGCATTATAAACACTGGCATATTAGCTTAATCAGCAGATGGAGAAAAGTGGTCTGCCATTTTTGTAACTCTATTGGTATTGTAACTATGGTCCTGTCAAAAAAAAATCAGCCCTGTTTTGCTAGGGTCGGTCGGGTAACTGGAAACACACCTTTTTTTTTTGCCTAACGGTATTAAAAGTATAGAAACATAAGTAGTATCCTAGTCACATGTACATGTACCTGCCCTTGACCTTACGAAACGCACCTCCTTTATGCCACCACCCATCACATCCCTTTCTCCCGGATTTATGAGAAGATACAGCTCTGCATGGCACTTCACACACCTGTACCTTCTCTATGATGGTATGTGCAAGTGGTAAAGCATACCTGTTCTCGTGACAGACCGCCATTTATACAACATGTACAAATACACAGGTATAGACCCACACTATGTTATCCTATAGGATCATATCACACCACTTGCCAAGGTAGTCAAATCCTTAATCATTCAAAAGCTAAAGATAGAATGACGAGAGAAATATTTAAAAATAAAAATAAAAACCTTCCCACCCCCCCCCCCCCCAGTTATTCCTTAATGTTCCAGAAGGGTGCAAAAGATAGGTCGCACACAAATGCGGGAATCCCTCTCCGTTCCGGTTCACATGGCAACCCTTTGAAACTATTTTTAGATAAATAAATAGAGTAAATGCTTTGCTTTGACGTCACTGGTGTCCTTTTTATTATCATTTGCAGTAAACAGACGTAGGACACCCCATGCCGCCCTTCCGGTCGCCATCCTTGGTTTGTTGGTTCACCTACAACTTTAGAGAGCGATCATTTTTTCACAACGGGAGGGGGGGGGGTGAGGGGGGAGGCAAAATATTTTTTATCCCTTTTACGTGTCTTCAGCAAAAAACAAAAAAAAAAACTGCACGTTACTATAGGTTAAGGTTGGTCGCTACTTGTTGGAAATGAACCCATCGCGCAGGTCCCTGCGTATGTAGGTTATATTCATCAGAATTACACCATTTTTGTAGGCAGATACATACATACAACCTAAATATCCAGAAAAAGTTTTGGGTCATTTTAATGAAAATTGACTGTTTTATGAGACTTTGAAATTTTGTCATATTCACAACTAGATTAAATTAAGCTTTTTCGGACCTTTTTTTATGGGTGGAGTCAATGAGTTATACGAGTTGACTCCTGTATTGATTGGCAGAGGGGACCACTTTGCTCAGAATAGATAAGAGTACAGCTAGAAACCATTTTCTATTATGATTGTTGCCGTTTTACCCATTATGCAATGTCCAAAGATGAAATTTTGTTCATTTTTGGAGTAGGGGAGACCGGGGCACAGTGGGACACTTTTGGTCACTTTTGCTCTCCTGTGGAGATATGTAGCAGAAACAAACAAGTTATGGTGTCAAAAAATACCATTGAATAGTGGCTACAACCATAGATAGTAATCAAAATCCAACTAAAATGGATTTCATGGAATTGAATTTTTCTTGAAAAAAAATAATATGTCCCACTCTGCTCCAGTACCAGGGCACAGTGGGACATCAAATATCATCATCTAGGCACACAAAATGTACATTTTTACAAAAATGAATTACTTTCTATTGGGTATCCGCTGTATAGATATGTATACCTAATCTGCTTATTAAGAGCACGTTAGTGAATATCCATATTTTTAAGAACACTGGGGCAAAGTGGGACACTTCTTGCCAGATTTGATTTAAACAAGAAATGCCGTTGTGACCGCGTAAAAAAACGCCTCCCACTGTTATTTTGTATTGTGAGACCTCATCACATGGGGCAAATGCAATCATCATAGCGCACTCCCGTACCGCTTCGCGGTACCGCCGCTACGCGGCGTGGGAGGCGCTAAAAAATGGAACACATTTATTTCTGTATAATACTTCATCAAATCCCTTATCAATCTCATATTAAAAGTGGTTTTGGGCACATTATGACACCCAGGACTCAATTGGATGTGTCCCACTGTGCCCCAAAAATGACTGTCATCCCACTGTGTCCCGGGCTTACATCCCTCAGATTTAAAGATATAACTTATGACACACATAGCTTGGTGTTGCAACATTCAGTCCAAAGTTAACATTTTTAGTTGTAATTACATGAATACAAACATAAACTCCATATCTTTAAAATTCTAGAAAGGAGAAGGTAGACAGGTCGTTGGTGAAATCTTACTTTGACCCCCAAAAAGGTGACATGAAGCCACCCAGGTAAATTGAACCAGAGTGTAACCAAAGGTCTGGTATAGAGGGAAGGCGGCTTCCATGTGACTCTCTTTGGTAAGGACACTTAATGATTTCCTTTCTTTCCTTAGACACAGGATCCACTGTCCGTCCCACTGTGCCCCATGTCCCATTGTGCCCCGGTCTCCCCTACTTTTTTTTATTTAAAAGGCCCAAAACCCTAAAATAATGCGTGGGACCATACATCAAAATTATTCCCATGAGAAAGATATTAATGTAAGGTATCTTTTGAGGAAGTATAAAAAGAAATCTGATGACTTTCGATACTGTTTTCAGCCAAAAATGTGATAAAATTAGGCCAAATTATGCCTGTTCTTCCCTTACACGATTACCCAGAATGCCATGCAATATGACTAAAAAATATTTTTGTAATATTCTTAAATAAATAGGCTTTCCACATGTGAGGTCTCATATTTCTGTGACTAATAGTTGATATGAAATGAAATCCCTGTTGTTAAAAAATGATCACTCCCTTAGAGATCTCAAACCGTCTGGCAACAGACAACGCTCTGTTGGAGCAGCGCCAATGTGACGTCACCAGACATGTACAATGTAGATGTGTTCTATGCAGTTTGAGGGGATGTATGTGTATTCTAAATATACAGAATGTGATATTAGCTCTATAGCAATTTACTGTTATGAGACAAAAAATGATAAGACTCGGGAATAATACCCATGCTACCATGCCAATAATGCCATATTCCTTATATTGGTTTATGCTTTACGGGTATTTTCTCCCATAACAGTTGGGTAGTAACAATTGTCTGCATAAATGCTAACATTGTGACATTGTTTCCTCTGTAACGAGTGGACACACCAATCTCCGATGACTGAAACCGGTAGCCTATCTAGTCCTTTTTTAAACTTCCAACGTCATATAATTCTGTTTGCGTCTAATGGCGAGTGTCAACCATTCCCCCACCCGTACTTTAGGCACTGGTTCCACACCAGTGAAGTCGCCTTATATGGACACAAGGCGTCAGATGTTATTTTCGAATACATCGTATACTTGTATTACATACCCCGGTATATAATTTACTGCTAACAAACACACAGATAAAAATTTGAAATAAAACGTTGAAATTAAAAAAAAAAGTACGATGTGGGAGATGACCGATTGCAGGTATAGGGTTATTATGGGTCGGGGAGGTAACCTGAAGACAGGGTCGGATCCAGGACTTTGAAAAGGAGGGGGTGCGCCCCTTATTTAGCCCCTAATTTTGGCTAAATTCTAGAGTAAAAAGAGGTTAATAAGCTCTTAAGTACAGGGAAAAGGGAGGGGGCACGCGCCCCCGTCTAAATCCGCCACTAGAAGATAGGATGACGGCACTTGTGGTAAGCGTTATTGGCCTAATAGCTGGGGAAATGGTACATAACCGTTGGTATGAACAATGAAAATATGGGTAGATGCCATACACTCAAATACATGTATACATGTAAAACACTAATCTGTAAAATCACATGTACTAAATTTGGCGAGGTTACATATGGTGCTAATCATTCTCTTTTTCACCCTAAGAAACCTCACCCATGAATATATATATATATATATATATATATATATATATATATATATATATATATATATATATATATATATATATGTAATTATGGGCACAATGGTCAGTGTTACAAGTCACCACAAACAACAATGGACATCTATATACATCCTGCCACAGAAGTACCCCACCCTGCGTCTCCAGATGACGATCCATTCAGCAGATCAGTAGGGTGTTTCTGACCCCTTACCGAGCAGTCGGACTGGCAGATATATAGGGCAATGGACTTGTGTATTCAAAATCCTTTAGATGGGTGGTGGCAGATGGCCCGCCTGATGCCATCTCTATTATGCTGCCTGTTAACGTGATCCGAATGATAGTCAATGACGTAATCTGCTCAGGTAAACACGCCTCAGGCCACACCAAAAAAATTAGTTGGTCTACGAATCCCCCTCTCCATATTTTCGGAAATGCAATTTTTTTTTCTTTGAAAAATCTCTTGTCGATGGATTTTGCTCGCTTCACTTTCTACAAGTTTTCTCTTTGTGATGTTTGGTAAATTCTTTTAAGTTAAAAAAATGTTCGCTTGCCTCGTTTTTCCAGCAAGGAATCCATTGGACTCCAAAAAAAATCCTAAAGAAAGAAAAAAAATCACTTGCTCGCAGCATTTTTTCAAAACCAAAATCCGGAGACCAACTTATTGTTTTGGTGTGGCCTCAGGGCCTCGGTTGTGCCTCAGCATGAGTAAGTTAGACTAGGCTGTTTGGTTGAACTGACACTGTTCTAAGGGTTGGACTGACATAACTGGACTGATATTGATAAGAGGCCTGTCTAATATTCATGTGATTTTAAGTTGAGTGGGGATTGGACAATGCTGCGGGGGGTTGGACTACGGGGTGGACTGATAAACATAGTGAACAAGTAATCAATGGATAATTCATGATGCGTGTGTGTTAGTGAAGGATAATTACATGAGGGCATAGCCCGAGTGTAATTAGCCTTTGCTAACACACACAAGGCATGAATTATCCATTGACTACTTATTTTATACCACGAAACCAATAAATAATCAATAGAAATACCAATAAATTCAAGTTGAAAACAAAAATTATTCCCCCTCCCCGGGACTCGAAGCCAGCCATAGTGTGTGTACACAGGTACATACACCTCGTCGCCCGGCAGCGAACAGCGACAGCGCCCGTCTCGGCTAGGCTTGGCAGCGGCACACGGCAAAAAATAGTTTTGGAAAAGATCAGTACACACACCTCGTCGCCCGGCAGCGGACAGCTACAGTGCACACGGCGAAAAAAGATGCGCCCGGCAGCGGCACACGGCGAAAAATAGTGTTTGTACACGATCGGTACATACACCTCGTCGCCCGGCAGCGGACAGTGACAGCGCACACGGCGAAAAAAGATGCACCCAGACCGGGACTCGACCCGCGTATCTCTAACGGCTGAGCGCAAAGCGCTAACCACTAGACCACCACGTCGCCTCCTTCGGCGGCCGTCCCGGCTTCATATGTTTGAATGCGAGCAGTAGCGAAAAAAATTATACGCCCGCCTATCTCTACTATCTAACCAAGCAAACACATAACGTCTCTCGTTAGTCCCTGTGGCGCACTGCATATGGAGTTGGATTTGGGATGTGAGACTGTAGGTTCGAGCCCTGCCCTGGCCTTGAAAATTTCGTGGGTTTTAACATGTAACATATGAGATGGAGGGACATGAGAGGCATGCAGGTTATCCATGGATAACCGCACGCCTTATAAAATTGATATTACAGCCTCCAGGGTGTGCAATATCGACAGGTATGTGCATGGGAATATCCAGAAAAAGCACCCAAAATCACAGAAGTCGTGGTATAAGCATTACTAACTTAGTCCCTTAGATCTTAGTGAGGGGTCCCCATGTCCCCTGTTCATTTTAAGAAATGTCCATGTCCATTGTCGATTTTAAGAAAAAATATTCATGTCGTTAAAGGCCGAAATGCATTAAATGACCACCAATTCTACAATAAGATCCAACGGAAGACAAAGTACCGTAATCTCCCGCATATAAGGCGCATCCCGCGTATAAGGCGCACCCAGAGTTTCAGAATATGGTCAAAAAAATAAAAAATTCATAACTTTTGTTCTAATGAATGGATTTTCAAAATTCAAAAATCTATGTGCTCTTTGGACCCCCGTGACCCTCCTGGACCCCAAATGCAGCAAATGAGCTTATATGGGAGTGTAACATATCAAAAGAAAGGTCTTGGTGTCCCCTTTGTGGATCCAATGAGAACTAAAACCCCCCGTATAAGACGCGCCTTATACGCGGGAGATTACGGTACTAGTATTTAATTCAATAAGCATCTACATTTGTGTCAAGGTGAATATCGATGCTCCATTGACAATGCACTAAACGCCCGTATTGCACCCCTGCGTTAAATAACCAGCGCCAAATCTGCACGATGACGTCGTAGGTCCATTGCGCATGCGCAGCCATTTTGAAACGTAAACATCCAAGATGGCGGCGGTCAGCATTTCGCGATGACAATGGGTAAATCAGAGTTAATTATGGTTTATATTGATGAAATATCGATTAATTATCCACCCAAACACCTTGACATAAATGTAAAGATGAACTCTGATCAGTTTGAGCTTCCTGTTTCTTCACTCGCGTGTCCTGCCCGCTCCGCACTCAGCCTACCAGCCTCGTGCGGAACGGGCAGGACACGCTTGTGAAGAAACGGTCAGCTCAAACTGCTCATCGTTCACCTTTACCATTGTATCAACACATGCTGTTATGGGAGACCATGTGAAACAAGATCAACAATGAGGTTATGGCAAATGTATCTACCGATATCATCCTTTTCTGTATCCAACTATGTGACTGACAGCTAAGAGTATGTTGATTTAGCACAACAACCAACCTCTCGGGTGCCCCAACGCCCACAACACACAGCTGTTCCCATTACGAGATATTGGGGTTGCTTTGATTCTATACATATTGTATGTGGTATGTACCTCGAATATAGTTCACAGCTCACGTATAAGGCACAGTTGAAGGAAGGCCAAAGTTTAAGGAAGGCCAAAGGCCCAATGCTAAAAGGAACACCTGGAGCTTCATTTTTGGCACTTTAGTGCCCGGGTACTTTAGCATATATATACCCCGCCCACGAGGTGCACCTCCAGTCTTGGGGCTTCCGATCATAAGCCGCAGTGGGCCTCTGATAAGCCGCGGCTTATACGCGAGGCAGAGACAAGTTAAGTACAGCCAGGGTCCGCCTTCACAGACCCTTGATATGATATGGACATTAATGGACTGTTATTATACATGCTAAGGGGGTTTCAACCAATAACATTCCTCCTTATCTCTTTGCGTTAATAATACTTGATAGAAGGTAGCAGTACTAATGACCTCTTGATTTGCCTTGTTATGGAGTGGGGATGTGGAGAGGAAAACAGTGGATAAAGGGTATCAAAGTATTTACCATAAACTCCTGTGTATAAGCCACCACCACATATAACCTGCACACTGAGTTCAAAGGGATCCTACAGGCTACAAAGGAAAGAGATGAAGCTGCCCATCAACATGCCCCCCCCCCACTCCAGTATTTTAACATCCATTGCTGTGCCTTATAGGCTTACAGGGGTGCAGCTTATAGTCAAGAGTTTATGGTATGTTTAACTTGTTTCTATCATGTGTTTTAGTTTTGTCCTGAGCAGTACTTTAATTGAAAAGATAGAAGGTGCAGGCCAGTTGTAGATGTCAGCACAGTGGTAGGGCAACCCTTAAAGACTGCCTTGTGCATTACTTGTGCAAACTCTAAATGTTTGATACATTTTAGAAGCTCAATATAATGTATTCCTGAATGGAGGAGCCTTTAGCAGATAGGCTACATTAACGCATCATAATGACAAAGAGCAGGAATGCATTAAAACCCTTTGTGGCATTTGAGGGGATAATGAGTTTTCCGTGCTGTTATCAAGCTTCAAGTGACAGATTTCACAGTGTATACTCACCATGATATGTTGGGAGGGTAGGAAAAAAGACAAAGAACTAATATAGCCAGCCGCGTGTGCTGGGCAAAAAAAGTTGTTCTGTTGTTTCTCTTGGACCAGAAAAAGTTGGTTTGATTCATTTTTCTGAACAGTTATTGCGAAACCAATTACAGTTTTGTTTCAGTTCTTTTGACACACTCTTTTTCATTGCCAGAGGAAATTGTATAGGTCAAAAAGAAAGTGGGAGAAATGATTTTGTTCCTTTTATTCTCATCGTCAAAACCAAAATGGCTTGATTGACCCCATTGGCAGTTCTTGTTTGAAAAGACTCCCAAATGTGATGTCTTTGTCCAAATTACTTAGACTTTTGTACAATGAAGGAGATCAAGATTGATATGAGATTGCTTGTGTATATAAAGATGCAGTTCAATAGTTCAGGATATCAATGTAATCCTATGTTATTTTTTGGTGCGCACAAAAAAAGTGAGAAATCTAGAATGGTGATATATAACTTAACCCCAAACACCTATACATTACCAGGACTTTAAAGAATATGCCACTTTCAATAACTCAAATCTATTGTAAAACATCAACAATGACAACATACATAACCCTGTTCCGTTGACCCTAAGCCTACTGTGACGATCGTCACACGTACAATTTTGCATCTTAGTTATTGTGATAGCTCGCATAGCTAGGCACGCCATTATACAAAATGAAAAAGAGAATCCATGCTTCTTGAGCTCTCCCCCGATCGATTACAAGAGAACCAAACGTCATAGCACGCCATGTAATGTAGATGCATGTGCGCTCAGCTCTGGCCACAATCACTGCTGTTCCGTGTTGTAAGGTATAGTGACGATAGCTTCTATGTCCAGTCAGAGATCCCCTCTTTATAGAAAGCTACATAAAATGACTACAATTAATGTACCAACTGGATTAATCGTGTCTCTATTGGCCTAAGGTATCGGAGCATCAGTGAATGACGAGTTTAAATGTACGATCATTTGCTAACTATTATGTGAGGCTCCACTACGAGATCTTTGCAGAGAATCGGAACTATTCTCACAAAATGGGACACAAACACAGACTAAATAGTAGTGTTTGTTATCATTTCAAGGTAGAAATAGAATGTTGAGAGACCTATTTGTATATAGGAAAGGGTTTGTGTACGATCTCAGGCACATTTTTGTTGTCAAAAGATGTTTTTGTTTAATAAATCAAGTTGACCTAATGTAAATATTGCAGACTTTCACACTGATGTCTCTCTGCAACTCAATATCAGACAGGTTTGATTATTTTGAATCTCATGTTTACAATATAGGAATACCAACACCCTATACCTTAGGCACTATAGGGATACCATTAGATGAGAATGTACTAAAAAAATCGCGTAGTGGAGCCTCCGCTATTGCCTGTAATTAGTAGGCCTTAGAACCTTGTGAACAATTTGCATTCATTTTCTAAGAAAAAAAAGAAGAAAACACCGCTCTTCAGCGTAATATAATTAGACAAAAGTGCCCATTTCAGATGACTCACTGATGATAAATGATAAATTTACATTG
This sequence comes from Acholoe squamosa, assembly GCA_949317995.1. Classification (NCBI taxonomy): domain Eukaryota; kingdom Metazoa; phylum Annelida; class Polychaeta; order Phyllodocida; family Polynoidae; genus Acholoe; species Acholoe squamosa. Next base: position 53,269,839 of record OX439035.1, on the reverse strand, counting down.
ATGCATCCGTTACGAGCATTGTAATCGTCTCACAAATTGCTATAGTTTGGTGATATTATTGTCATGAGTGTATATGAAGCGACTGCATGTGAACCACACCCCTGGACCACACCCTAAGACGATATGGGCGGCCTTTCAGTGGTTCAAGAACTGCTTTTCCTCGAGAGTCAAACATTGCCTATTATGGGCATGGAGGGAAAGTCATGCCTTGCTTTTCAGTCCTGCTTTTGGACTCTCCTCCTCTACAGTGAAAAAAAAATGCGCTTACTCTATAAACTCTTTCTTTTAGTATTATTCTTTTACTCAACCATCTCAATTTCTAAAACATATACATCATGATATCTACACCCGTTTCCCAACACCTTAACACGATTCGAGCAACAGCAAAAGTGTTGAGATAATCATTCCATTGTGTTCGTTAACTCTCTACACTTTGAAGGCGTTGTCATGTCAAGTAAAAGGTTGGCGTTCATCGTTATATTTACTTAAAAGAAAGTGAGTACATTTGCTTAAGCATTTTCTGCACCGGGGCGTTAGTGTTATAATGGATGTCCTCTTTATATACATGTACACACAGAAAAAGCATCCCGAAAAATCACCATTTTCTACACCGGTCGCTGGTAAGATAATGCGCCCTTGGCATTGCGGTTGTAGCCCGATCATTGGAGACACACTTTGAGTACGTTAGTCCTTTTCCACTGTCTATAGAGTCATTTAAGACCTTTATTTGTTGGCATGACTCAATCACACAAATCCGTCTCAATGAGATTTGTTTCAGGACACACTGCTTTATTTATGCAAGGATTGGTTCCATCCTTTTTTTGGTTTGTTATTCCTTATGGCATGGGCTAGATTATGGAACTACCGGTATACATATTGTACAGCTGAGAAGGATTATAAGTGCATATGATATGCGCAAGAATGCTAACAGTGGCGGATCCAGGATTTCGTAAAGGATGACATCGACCCTTATTTAGTCCCTATTATTGCTCCCACTTAAGGCCTAATGGAGGGGAATGGACAGTCTCGTCCAGTCGGGATTCTAGGGAATACCCTCTCTCGTGTTTGGGGATTGTGGGTCTCCATTTTCTGGAGAATATTACTACGCAAGGTACCAGCCTACATTTTACCACTATAGCAACCAGCGACCAGAACTACATGTACTTTTACCCATAAACGCTAGTTACCAGAGATGACTCACGATAGTGGTCGAGCTGGGGCCAAATTGGGGAATAGACTCAGTAGAAAATATAGATAAAAAAATAGGAGGCACACACCACGCACTACCCCCGTGTAAATCCTCCATTGGTACAGTTGTTCTACAACAAATATCTGTGAAATTCTTATTTTCAACTCAACTATTTCTTGCATATATAATGCCGAAATTAAAAATTGTAAACATGTGTCATCCTGTCACAGAAGGCTCAGGGGTTGCTACCTGTCTTGTTATGTCCCATCCATCCATACACATATATGATTATATAGATGTATATGTTACATTTCTAAGGACCTAAAGAAATTACTATGGTTTGGATGTCTACCAGGACACCCTTAAAGATATAACCGTTTCCTGTCCAGAAATTGGGATCTTTCAGACCCATGAGGGAAAGAGGGAGGGGAAATCTTTGTTTATGAAGATTTTGATTTGTTATGAACCGGGTACGTCATGATATCATGAATCTTCCATCATGTTCATAGAATCTCATACGGAAAGACCCCATAAAAAATCCACCCTCGACAAAAAAATCCACCAGGCCTCTGGAAGGAAATGAACATATCCTTAAAAGGTGGCCTTATGCCCAATATGCTAAATCTGTAAGGAACTGAATATATATGTAACAACTATGGCATGGAGTCTACCATGTACAATATGTTACATCTGTAAGGACTTGAAGAAGTTGCCACTATGGTTTGGATGTCTACCATGTCCACTATGGTACATCTCTTAATACCTAACAAATGCTTTGTCCACAAGAAATGCACAGACCATACAGGAGAGAAATTCCCAGAAGCGTGATCCAAAAGTGGCCTCAAGGGGAGTTTAAGTAATACAGAATATGGGATCCGATGTGGACACGGGATTTTTTTAATACTCTAGGTGGACAGGTCCAAGCACCTGTCCATTTTGTCCCTATATACGTGACACTTCCATTTTAGACTCTGGAATCCACATCTAAAATAATAAGATTGTGGGAAGATGAGGGGAAAGGGCCCTCCCTGAGGGAATTTTAGTACTGGATTTGTCCAGTATGAGAGCTACAGAGGTTAAAAACATGAAAAATAGACCAAAAATTGCTAATATGTAATTTTTTATACAGAAAAAGATGGTTTTCTCAAAAACGTTCTATTTTCTGGCACTTCCTGTGTATTTGGAGTGTAAATGGAATGTTTTGAATTCAAAATAAGGCCTTAATTATCGTATTCAGAGATACGGGTTGCCATGGCAACCAAAATTATATTCCAAATAGAAAAAAATTAATGTCAATTGATAGAATGATTCATAGTTATTCATACGCTGAAAAAAGCATTAAGATACTATTTCTAGATCCAAGGTTATGCCCAAATGTATGGAGAGGGTTGGCCATTTTTAATTGATTATTTGAATCATTATGCTAATTAGATGTCTAATTTAATTAAAACAAGTAATGATAGAGCTTATTGGTTGTATTGGTATAATTATGTCATCCCATTTTCATGAAGCAATATCTCTGAGACCAGAGGGGCTATCTACAAGTGTTATACATCATTCTAAAGCTGATGACCCTAATTTTAAATATCACATTTTACCTCGGAGGACTCTTTCCCCTCATCTGTTCACAATTATTTCTTTTGGTGGGAATTCATCTTTATGTCTGGCACCAAATTCCCACCAAAAGAAATGATTTTATTCTTTTAATTGTGGATTCCAGAGTCTAGAATAGGAAGTGTCACGGAGGGACATCTGCTTGGACCTGCCCAGGTCCTATCAGAGCCATTTTCTGAGAAAACCCAGTACTTTTTTTCAAATGGCTTCCCCTCCCTCCACAATTTCAAAATCCTGGATTGGCTAGCGTCATAGCTTAGGCTTTTACGTATTTCAGAATCTCCCAGGGTCCATGATACTGCTGGAGGCACGTTATCAGACCCTTGTGACGTAAAATACGCACATCCCATATTATGCGCCAGTGTGACGATATACAGATTTAGTAGACGTATATCACACGTTATACAATGTAGTTGTGGTCGCGCCCCTAGACATGTGGGAACCGCATCCGGGAAGTAGCTGGTAAGCTTGTGGGGAGGATGGGGGATGGAGGATGGGATATGGCCATTTCGACATTTTGTCATACACCTTGAAAGCTTCCTGTGACACACGAGTCATGTAAGCTAACATTGACTCTGTGGTCAAACCATGAGATGGGACGAGGCATGACTGTAGACAGAATTCTTCTTTTACTTTTTTATGATCGGGGAGTGGTAATTTTAAAAAGAATAAAAGGGAGAACAGGAAAGAAAAGGAATTGGGTCGAAAATACCTGTGCGATTGGAGGCCAATTTTCTTTCTGTTGCTGTTGTTTGTTTTGGTGTTTTTGGTGTTTTTTTTGTGTTTTTGGGGGTGGGTGTACAACCACTATTTGTGTAAAGAACCACTCTCTGTCGTACTACAGGTAGAGGCTGACCATCCAACCACTATCTGTGTATAGTAACGATATCTGTCTCAATTTCAGAATGCCAAACAGCTGTTATCTATATCAAAAACTTCCCCCTACATTAAGTATATCAGTATTGCTTGTGTGCCTTAACATCTTGTTGGAAAAGTTTCTACATACAACGTTAGGCTGTATCAGGTGGTGGAAAACGGCCCTTACACAGATAGTGGTTGCACAGGGGGGTTGGTGGCAGGAGGACCCGGGTAGGAGGACTTCAGTGAATGCTGGTAATTTGATTGGCTGTGAATCATACTACTGAGTTGTTTCTCGCACGTAACGTTTATGAAGTCATATTGTATATTGGAATTGTAATATGATTTAAAAGGACGCGATGCTAAGACCTTGAGGCATGATCTCTAGATGGATGGGCAACAGTAGCATGGAATGGTCATTTTTGAGCCTCGTCATTAAAAGGGTTTAGATTAAGGCCCCATCATCTATAGCACTTATTTCATGTTAAGGAACTGCATTATATGCACATTCCAATCTATATGGATGAGAACACCATGTAGCCAGCGTTAGATTATTTCAATAACGTCTTTGTCTTATACTTTCGAGTTTTTTTTTCAGATTGCCCGAGATTAAATTACGTTCAGTTGACCGTACATATAAGGGTAGCACGGATCAACGCTATTTGATGCCAAGGTACATGTACCCCATTTGAGTCACATGAGGTGCATGGGATCGGGCCCCTAACCTACACGGTCATAGGATCCTTCAGCCACAACCGTCCTGGTATTTGCTGCCGCTTCTTCTTTCTTTTTTTCCCCATCTAAAGGACGTGCTGAATGACGCCATCTGCTCCAGTTCTATGCGTTGAGACCTGACACACTTTTTGGAACAGATGTACGTGTCTTAACAGGTACTTCCAGCAAGAACTGTGCAACACTTAGCAAAATTTTCATATTTTTGATACTTTTAGAATTTCTTTGTGTCCAAATAAAGAATCCTCGATTCTTACTCAAGCTTTCTACGAATTGACTGGTATAATAGATTGAATGGATTATCTGTATGGGTTATTACGAATAATGATTCAATATTTCCAAAACATGCCTCAGTAAAAAGAAATCCGACCTACCTACCTCAACTTTTTGGACCATGTTACCGGAACCTTAGAAACTAAGCGCCCTTTGATACAGGGTATATTTTTTTCTATATTCTTTTCTCTTTTGCCTAAGTCTGCAGTACGCAATTTATCACAAAGACAAAGATGTGTGCGCGCCAAAACGGCGGGACAGTCAGAATGCCGTGCACGTTATCTCTATCCACTGGAACGTGTGTGTGGGGGGGGGGGGGCAGGGGGCCTGCAACCCCAGTAATAGCCTAGTAATGGGAATGCCCTCATTTTAAAGCTATATAAAAGTATATATATAGAGACGCTTGCTCCAACCCTACCCATCCCTCGTCAAATAAAATTTTACTTTCTCCGCCTCCATACACTCATATCAGAGTCCCCAGGTAGCAGCCGCTGGCACAGACACTTTCACAAATACCTGAAAACTTATATAATAGTCCCAGAACTGTAATTAACCCCCATCTGCCTGTGTGTGAAAACCTGTCACGACCACACAAGCCACCAGTATATTAGAACGATTGGTATAAGGACATTGGGTGCAGGACTACGCAGAAGTTGATGCTCTTTGTGTGCCATACTTTGACCAAGCTGGTTATAGTGCTGACCGTGTTTCTTTGTCAGCTGGAGGTCAGGCTGGAGCAGGCCACCACCAGTGTAGTGGTCTCCTGTTCACACAAAGAGACTTAATGCAGTTTAAGGCGCTCTGGGGGAACAACACAGGAAGGATTGGGGATGGATTGCCTTTGTCCAGAAGGGGGCATGCAGCTAGGGGGAGGGGGGTGTCCTCGGGGGCCCCCAACATACAGGATTGTCACGGGAATGTTGGTGTCCAGTTATTAACTATAGTGTGGCCGTTTATAGCACGGATCCTGGTATGTGGGTCAGGTACACAGGTGAGGCTGACCTGAGGGATAGGGCGATCGAAGGCCGAGACGTGTTCGGGTCAACCGTCTGGTCGATCTGTGGGCGGTATGTAAGGTATGCATTGATACAAAGTATACTGGTCCGTTATGTCGGTGATTGATCCCCCTTTAATTGGCCACTAGCTGGTATGGAGCTTGTTCCGGTGGCCCTCACACTGAAAATATAGGCTTCTGCGAAGGTGATCACTATTGATGAGTTAAGGTCCTCTTTCCCTATTGATGACCTAAGGTATTCATTATGATCACCCAACAGCTGCCCAAGGTCATCACTTTGCTGATATTTTTCTACCACCAGGGGGCCCTAGTATACAACAATAGGATATGCAATGTTTACTATGTGAGCTATTTTGAATGTGTATCTATAATACTCTTCATCATCAGTGTCTATATGATGAATGATGTGAAAAATGTCATCAGAAGGGAATGTTAATTGATCAAAAAAGTCATTCGGTCAAAATTTTTAAAGACAAAAGTATGTTTAATAATTGACACCTATTTTGTCACTCAAGCCATAATCATAACCATGGGGATGAGATAATATTCCTTATACAAACAACTACATGTATGCCTCACCAAGGCATCATAAGTTAGCTGTAAGTGCCCTCAATGGATGCTTGAAGGGGCAAGGGAAGAGGATATGCAAATTTATGCAAAGATCTTAACTAATGACAACGTAATCATTCACAAACTCCTCTCTAATCAGTTCAGACAGGTACTCTGTAGTGATCACCCAGGGTGATCACATGTGATCACCTAAAAGATCATTGGGTACTCCCCCTCGGGACCATCAATAAGATGACAAAAAGTGATCACTAGAGAGTACCTTTTTAAGCCTTATCTTTTCAGTGCACTAATAAGAACTGATAAGATGGAACCAGCATGTCCTTGGAAGTGGGTGTTAACCAGGGATAAGGTACCCATCATGGTATGGCTTATCAGTGGGTTTTACCTCAACCAGCGAAATTCAAAATGGCGGCTCCACTAGGCCTCCATACTGAGTCATATAGGGCTGGCACCATTAACCCTGACTTCCATGCCCACTACATCCCCACCTGCTTCATCTGTATATCCATGCATGCCGACTTAGACGTCAGACGTTCCACTAAATAGCTATAAGCCTTTTCTTATATATGTACCAGCATGTGCATATATAAATATGCTTCGGAGGTTGAGAATTCAAAGTTACGTAACCTTTGTTCCAGTCATTGAAAGTCAAAGAAGTTATGTGAAGCTCAGCCCCCCACCCCCACCCACCTACCCACCCATATAGACCCGCTTTAGGAGATGAAGGGGAGGGGGTTGACTTGTAATATATCAAATGAAAGGTCTTTTGTGCCCCCTCGTTCTGGATCTGTCCTAACCCAGCACACCGCTGGAACGTGTTACCAACCCAAAGGCAGTGGTGAAAAAAAACCAACAAACCTGAACGGCTGGCTAAATGTGTCCGTGTATACTCTAAACCGGGATTGATTGCAAATGTAGTATAGTAGACCTACCCGAAGTGTAATTGTGGCGGGGTTGCGGAGGGGGGGGGGGGGCGGGGCATAGGGGAACTTCCTCGCCGATTCACTATACTACTTACAATTACATTGTGCAAATCGATACTTATCATCATACTACCCCGCGTAAGAGACGACGCCTAGGCAAGGATAGACACATTGTGCATGTGCCTTGATCGTTAGGGATGCGCCCTATAAGCGGAGTTATCATAAATAGAACATCACTTAAAGGGAGCAGATACAATCCAGCTGGTTCAAAAATTGACCAACAATTTCTTAGTAACTTTTAGGGATGTTAGTTTGATGCTTAGGTAACATAAAGAAGACATAAAAACCATAGGTCACGGGGTCCATTTTTTCCACTGGAGGGTATCAAAGTTTGGCAGTCTTAACTATGGCCGCCTATGAGAATTTGTATTTTCCTACATTTAATACCATAGAAAAAAAATCTGGCAATTTCTTAACCAAACCTCATACATATATACCTAAGATCATAAGAATAATTTTTGAGTCAAGAAGCAGGGGGTCAGAAACAAAATGAAATCTTCCTGAATAAACTAAAAATATTTCTAATTCCTTTAGTATAGGAGTCTATGGGTACAGGGAATATGAAATACAGTGATAAGAATGAGTAGAATGCCAATGCATCACACCTAAAGGGTTGGCAAAGAAGGGTTTTATGTTATATAAATTAGGGATATGAGTAAAAATTGTCAAATTTGGCAGTTTCATATTTTTCCACCAGGTGCCGTTTGAGTAGATAGTGTCTACTCCCTTTAAGAGTTCAAAATCTAGCCCAAGTTGCTTGTGCGTCTCATACAAGTGCTGCTGAATTTTTCCAACACCTCTGACGGGGGGGGGGTCAAAATAATTTCAACTGTTTTCAGTGTGCATTACTATAGGCTAAAAGGGGACGTTCGCACGCAATTTTTGTCCCTATGGGGGTGTCGAAAAAATTTTACCCCCTCAAGGGGTCGTGATTTTTTTTTGCGCGTCCACGTGCAAACCCACCAGTCCCCCCCCCCCCCCCTGTTGTTAAAAATGATCACTCCCTTACAATATAGGAATGTCAACACCCTATACCTTAGGCACTATAGGGATAACATTCCATGAGAATGTAGCAAAAAATCGCGTAGTGGAGCCTCCACTATACTCTCCCCGATACTCTCCTTGCATTATCGGTCATTTTTGACTATGGGCCTACTAAAAATGGCCGATCGTGCAAGGAGAAATGATATCAAATTATTTGATATTTTCATATGTAAACTACCCGACAATAATTAAGAAACTCCAGACAAAACATTCTCGACTTTGATTTTCTTCCCCCTATGTCGGCCTCCCTCTGCGGACTAGCTATAGGGCTTAGTACTGTGGCCTAGTGTGTCCGCCATTGCTTTATCTGGGAGCTGGCAAGATAAGTACTGATAACAACCTGCATGGTGGGTATCAGCTGTTGCATAATGTACCCAAAAAATTCTGCAGTGAATGGAGGGAGGCATCTCATTAGTTGATATTGTATCCCGGGTCAGCCCTATAAGCATATGCCACCCATGTCGGGTACATTATCTTGAAACAAGGAAGTGAAAATCAGAACTCGCTCCCCATTTATTGCGATTACCAACCACGAGGGGGCAGCACCATACAGGAGGCTGAATCATTAGGCCTACTAGTATCTGTGGCTCTAGCTACTTCCCAGGTAGCAAGGATACATTGGGCTAATGTCGGCTTATATTGGGCCAATGTCGGCTTATATTGGACCAATGTCGGCCTTTATTGGGCCAAGGATGGACAAGCATGGTCCAATGCTCCATTGCTGATTGGATTAAGATGGACTTCAAAGTTTGCATTCCACTAACTAGGCCTGTATACGGTATAATTAATATGATTGGTCCATAGAGAGTATAGAGACAGTTTTCTCTACTCTCTCTGATTGGTCAGATACCATGTCTGTTTATTATACAAATCATAACGCTCTTTACTTGACAAAATAGTCAAATTGCCAGGTGTGTGAATAAGAAATGGCCGGGGAAAACTGATTCTCTGATTGTAGGTCCCAACTTCTAAACTACAGCCCCCCCCCCCTTTTTTTTATTTGCCATTTCATAGCCCCTTAAAATGCAGCTTATATTTTACAGCCCCCTTTATTGAAGGAGTCTGACAACAGCCACCCCCCCCCCTTTTTTTGTAAACCATGCTTCAATAATATTCAGAAATTTCACAACAATAGAGTAATTACATTGAATATTTAAGTTACTTCCTTTCCATGCAAGTTATAATTGCACAACTTAACCAAAACGGCTACCCCGGAAGTCGACGGCTTCAACGTTGGATGTTCCTGTAGTTTGCCACTCAAACTCATTCTGACAGCAACCAGCGAAAGTGACACAGTAAAGTTGCAATGCTTTGGGCATGTGGTGGCGCCACATGCAGTCCTGAAGTGTGTGTATTGAAATGTTTCCCTTCGTGTGCATTGAAAAAAAATGTTTTTAAAAAGTCGGTAGAAAGACTTTCCCTAAAAAACATTTAAATTCATTCTGCCAATTCAGAATTTTGATTGGGCCGCCACACTGCACAGAAGGGTGGTACAGTCTTTGCCACACTGTCACTGACACTTTCAGTGATGCTTGAATTGTCAGGGAGTGGCCACACTATCACTCACTGACACTGTCATGGACTGACACTGATAATATTTCAGTGAGGATTGAAGGGAGTGGCCACACTGTCATGGACTGACACTGACAGTGTTTCAATGGCGATTGAAGTGAGTGACCTTTTCAATTGTCACTGTTTTTTTTTTTTTCAAGTGGCTATTAGGGAGTGGTCATTATTTATCAATGAGGTGGTGGGTTTTCGCACAGACGTGCAAATTTCTTTTAGGCCCCACCCCTCAACGGCAGTCAAAATTTTTTGCACTCTCCCGCGCCAGAGGTGCGGAGAATTTTCGCGCCCCTCTTTGGTCTAAAGTAGCGCTGGCTTTTTTGCTAAAAAGAGGGTGAATTTTTTAAGCCCCCCCTCAAGAGGGGTCAAATTTTTTTTAGTCCCCCCCTCGGGAGGGGCCTGAGAATTTTACGCCCCTCCTCAAACCCCCCACCCCCCCTGTTGATAAATAATGACCACTCCCTTAGGGGCTGTGTACTTAAAAAGGCGTCATGCTTTTTGGACCATTTTTGACCCCCGCCTCCCCCCTCGTCATGCATTTTGCCAATTTTGCAATGCTGAAGGTAGGCCTATATGAAAAATTAATACTGTCTTGCCGGGCCTGCCCCCTCCCCCTCCCTCCTGTATGACATCATTTGTACACAGCCCCTTTTTGGACGTTTTTGGTCAATTTGTATTGTGTGTGTTTTTTTTTGTGATAATAGAATGTTCATTCTGTTAATTTCAATTAGGGAGTGGTCAGATTTATCAACGGGGGAGGAGTGGATGGGCCTAAAAGAACTTTGACCCCTCTTGAAGGGGAGCATAAAAAACTTAGCAGATCTTTTTAGCAGATTAAAGAGTGGCGCAAAAATACTCCGTGCTTCAGGCATGGAGGGGTCGCAAAAAAAAAATTCTGACTGCCACAGAGGGGGGGGGGGGTTGGCATAGGGTGCCAGGGTGACGGGCTTAAATTTGTTTGCTCTCCCCCAACTCAACAGATAACTACCGGTACCCTTCCTGATGAAAAAAATAGCTTCACTTTATTTGTTCCACAATAGTAGGCAGGGATAGCAGGTGTGAGACACACAGTGTATGACTCAGTCAGATACAGGGTGTATCATGGGTGTAGCAGTCAGATGCAGGGTGGGTGCTGAGATCGGTTGGGGGGGACAGAAATTTTCAGACCCTGGGCAACGAGAGTACCGGTACAGTAAGCTTGGACATCCTAGGGTACCTGTACTATTCTTGCCCTGGGGGCCATCCACAAATGACATCTTGCTGGGAGGGGTGTCAGGCCTGGCATGACAGAATTATATACCAAAATTGACCAAAAAACAAATAACACACATGATGCGTCTGGAGGGCTGGAAAATTGCTACCACTGAGGAGGGGGGGGCCAGAAAATTTTACACCTGTGGTCCTGTGGAGGGTATTATAGGGGCGAAGGGGCACACTCCAATAGAGCATGGGCCGTTTACACTATCCCAGCGCCGAAGGCGCTGGTAGGGTTTAAAAACCCCTAATCTCATGAGGTAATTCAGCTTCGACAGCCACTGTTCCGCAGTCCGCAGGGTCGGTACCAAACCGAGGCTGAGTGCCCACCCCTCCCCCCGGAATGCAATGCTATTGGCATTATCCTGGTATTATCCATTCCAAAGTGACATCACACCCAGTGACAACCGCCTATGATGAGTATGAAATTAGACATCGAATAAAACAAAACACAGTTCTGACGAAGGTGATGAAGATATGATGTAAGAAAAGATTTGGTGATCTGGCACTATACATGTATATAGCCATTTCTACAATTACCTTATGTTACGGGGCCACGACTGTCTTCTTTCCTTTTCTCTCTGGTGCCTTAAATTGGCGTCTCTGTTTTAGTCTTTATCCCTTTTGATAAAACACTCCGAGGAGAAGCAATAAGAGCACCACCTCCTCAGAGAAGTCCAATATGTAGAAATGAATAAAGAAGGAGACGTAGGTTATCCATGTACACCATCATGCAGACGTTCCACTTGGTTAACCCGAGCTGGGACTGGTAGGTGGGTGGGAATCCAGGTAAAAATACCAATTTTATAGGACACTTTACAGAAAGATGCTCATAAATGCGGAAATATGTTGGTTCAGAAACTCCAAGTGGATACGGAAGGAAATTCCAGAAATGGGAAGGTACCCATCTGAGTCAAACACATATACACTAAGGTCCGATCTCTTTCGCAATGAACCAGTAAATGCATAAAATAATTATGGTGATGGGGTGTGGTATTGAATTAACCCCTCCTCATTTTTGAAAATACCCCAATGAAATATCCTTCTCCCGTGGTTTTCTTTCTCATATGGGATCGGTATGAATAATGTATCAACAGATATTTGCCTAAGGAGTGATCATTTTTTAACCGGGCGGGGGGGGGGGGGCTGGTGGGTTCGCACGCAGATATACGAAAAATTAAATTGCCCCCCCCCCTCTTAAGGGTAACATTTAAAAAAAAACCATAGGGAATGAAAATCACATGAGAACATGTCCCTTTAACCTATAGCAATGTGTGGGCTTTTGCACTGAAAACGGGTGAAATTATTTCAGAGGGATAAAAAAAAATGTTGCCCCTCCCCCTGGTCAATGGATCGAAAAAATTCTGACCCCCTTAAACCCACCAGCCCCCCCCCCCCTGTTGTTAAAAAACGATCACTCCCTAATCAAGGTCGTGTTTTGGGCTTGGGATAGCCGTAGACCGACGCATCATACGCAAGAAACCAGAAGTCCATTTTCTACTTCTTAAGGCCACTCAAAAAAACTGGTTTCTCATCACCACCCCCTGAAAAATATGACGAGGGCGATTTTTATTTTTATTTTTTGCTCTGGGCATATATGAGTGGGGTGGTTTGTCGTGTCTCAAATATTTCAGACCAAAAATTTTGATTTTAGTACTCAAGAGTTTACCGATTATGGGAAATTGTGCAAATGCACCCAATCCCCAACCCATTGCACTGCTGATATCGGCAGCTTAAATTTGATACCAAATATGACCATACTTTTCTATTTTTACCATGTTTCTGACTAAAAATCTTTTTAACAAAGAAAAGAAGAAAAATCCCCAAAACACCATTTTTTTATGCGCGCGGCGATGAGAAACCAGTTGTTTGTTTTGTTTTTATGAGTGACCTAAAGACGCATCTATCGGTAGAAAATGGTTCTTTCCCTTCAATTTCCCAAAGTTGATGGCCCAGCGTGAGGACTTGTGGTTGATGATAAAGGTATCTAAGGGGCCGTCCATAGATGACGTCATACTTTTTTTTACCATTTATGTCCCATCCCCCATGCTTTAACTTAAGAAATTTACGGGCGGCTTGCCCCCCCTCCCCCCCCCCCATGAAAATTAATAGCACAATGAGGTAGTGTAACACATAGGGGAGAAGGTAACATGTATCACATGGGGGTGCAGGCTCGCCCCCTCCAGCCCGACAGAGTAAACTGAGTATTAATAGCCGCTGGCCGAGGCTGATGGGGGTGTGGCAAAACAACATGCCTTTTTGTTGTATCCCTTTATAACCTTTTTTCGGGGACAATCTTAAACTTTTTTGTGTGTGTTAGTTTTCTTCTTGTTTTTTTTTCAGACGTTAAATAGCAATCTTCCATGCACATATAAACTAGGAGGAATTTTAGGAGGTAAATGGCATGAGTCAGCTAGGTTGATGGTATGTCATACAGACTGTCTCACAAGATGCCGCCTACGCATCATGACAGGGTGTGACGCAACCTTGTCTGTGAGGACAATGTGTTTAACATCTTCTTTCTAACCACCTCGGGATGGGAACTAGACTTTTGGGGAAACACGACGTGCTGTGTCACTGAACCTTGACGTACCTGGGCCGTCTTTCTCGTGGGTGGGGTGGGGGTGGGGACATTGGGGCATAGCCGAGGTCCTATAATGGTGTCCATGAGAAATTAGGTAACATTATCCATAAGCCATAAGATTTCTCTAAGTATTGGCGGTATGGTGCCGATATAAGGGATTTTCTCTTCATCTTTAACCTATATAAGCTACAAGAAACACTGCATTTACATGAAAGTTTACATCTAGTCACAATGTAGAGATGTAGGAAGGAAATTTTTGTTTGGGGGCGGGGGCAGGGGTCTCGGTTGAGGGACTCGCTATACTTTTGTTTTTTTTATATTTATGCCTATACAATAATACATCGTATTGGGGACCTTGCCATTATTGGGGAGCATTGTACGCCCCCCCCCCTTCCCCAGGAGTCAAATGTTATCGCCCCGTTGATAAATAATGACCACCCCCTAATCGGAATCTCTTATCTTCACCCTCATCCACCATAAAATAATGGTAACTCATAAGACTGATAGGGACAGGGTGCAACTTATCTCCCCTATCTTAATCACTCTACACTGAAAAAAAATGAATCTAATATAAGTTAGTCAAAACCCCTAACTAACCTTAGTTAGCACATGTGACTAACACAGGACTAACATTTTACTAACAATGGCTAGGTGCTTAGTAACATTTACTAACCTATTCAGACAAGCAAGCTTGACTAAGGCCTAAAAAAAAAATTTTGTAAGTTTCCGGTAACATGGTCCAAAAAGTTGAGGTAGGTAGGTCGGATTTTTTTTTTTGATTTTTTTTACTGGATCATATTTTGGCCCATATATTCCATTGATATTATTGATAGTTGAGTCATGGAGAATCGATTTTTCTATCACACCAGCACAAAACTTACAGAGTACTTGGCCAGAATGTTGGATTCTATACTTGGACACAATCCTAAAAAATATTAGAAATATGATGTCAATGTGCAAAAATTATGAAAAAATAGGAAAAATTAAAATATGAAAATTTTCTTGAGATAGTCTGAGGTCGGCCCCTTCAGGCTGAGGTAGGTCGGGTGACCGGAAACAAACCTTTTTTTTTTAGGCCTAAGTCAAGAGAGAAAATTAGTAAGAAGTTAGTAACTTTTCCAAGGTTAGTAGTTTTTCTAAGGGTTAGTAGTTTTGTTTCTCACACCAGGTGGCAGTGCAGTTTGTATGAGGATTTTTCTGGTAGATGCACATCATAGAATAGTCTATGGATGTCAAAATAATGGTGATTTTCAATGACCTTTGACTTGGAAAGTCTTTTACAATTGTACTCACATAACATTTAATAAAATGCACCTAACATATTGATAAGTTATTTGAGGAAGAAGAAAGAAAGATGGAAACACCTTTTGTTTGGATATTCAATATACACATTATCCACATTGTTAGTTCTCTGACTTTGTATTAAACTCAGAGTAACCTAGCTCAGGGGTTGTAAAAATGATTTGAGGCAGAGAACATGCTTCTTAAATGAAGAGGTTCTGTTGCAGGAGTCAAAATCCTGATATAGAGTCTAAGACCCAAAGTAGGTTTTGAATTCAATGTGGCTTACATACAATAAAGGGTTAGTTTCAAAGGGTTAGGGATTGTATCTTATATATTCAGTGATTTAAACTAAACTCTTCATGTCTGTATGCGAGGTTTCCCTTGTTTTGATGTTTATAGTATTCAAATAAAAAATTTTGCAGAAGATTAAAATTGCAGGCCCTATTCCATACTACCAATAAATGAAAGTCATAGTAAAAGGACTAACAAATTACTAATAATGTCAGGCAAATGACAACATTTTACTAAGGGTTAGTTCAAAAATGCTAAGATAGGATAGGAAGTTTGGACACATGCTTTTTGATAACCTTTGCCAAAAAGTTAGTTCGACCTCCTTTCTAACTTCTTACTAATATTTGACGATCGTGTTTTTTTCAGTGTAAGTACCTCCCTATTGTTTCAGGGGAGAGGATTAGCTTGATAATGAGACAATGGCCTGAGTGTACTCAATGTGGGTGATATGCTGTCTCTTACTGATATCTTAAAGTTGTATTTCTCTTATTTCTCTTATCACTAGCAATGTGCTAGTCCCGTATACAATGTAACAACACCTGGAGTAGAGGACCCGCTTAGGCCAGTTGAAACCCTCTCTGTGCCCTGGCCCGGGTGCGTTTCTGTCGTGCCATTGAGGCCGTAACGTTTAAGGCCAAAAAAGTTTTGTTTCGGGTAATATACTGAAAAAAAATGGTTGAGTACATCGGATTTTCTCTCTCTATTGTTTCGAACTGCGTCCTGACTTGCGGAAAACTAAATTGACTAAAATCTTGCTCAAAACATAATTTCTCCAAACATTGAAAATTCTAGGATCTTTAAGTAGGGCACGATTAGCTGAAACAAACATTTTTTTTAGGTACAAGGGTGCATTTCTTAAATCGACAGGAGACATAGGGACATCTGGGCCATTTCTAACGTTTAGGTCGTTTATTTATCTTACCACTAATATTTCGTAAGTCGTAGACTCTAAACGAACAAGTGGGTGCAAACAAAACAACAAACGTGCAGGGTATCCTGCGTGAATTAGATAGGCCCTATCTCAGTTATATCTTTATTTGTCAACAGGACAGTACCATCATCCCAGCCTCCAACTTTCCATCTCTCTTTTGATGATAAAATCACCACTCCCTAATCACCGTATATATTACTTTAGGATATATTCATCATGTTTATACCACTAGAATTTAACCCCCCCCCCCCTCCCATTGGTAATCATGTTTACCAAAGAGACTTCAGGCATCTTTAGCCAATATAGTATATTTGAAAGAGGTATGGGGGAAGAGGTATGGATAGACCCCAGGGATAGGCCAACGCATTGCCTAGATTTATCTCAAATTTGAAGGTATCATCATTATAAAACTGTGCCATGTGTGGTTAACTAAACACAGCATACCTCTGGGTGACCTTATGCTTTACCAGATGTGGTGTGTCCTACTTATTTGGGTGGGTAACTAGAACAGGATATAGTTGACACCATTTCTTTTCGGCATGGACTCTTATTCTGCTTTTAGTGGCCTGTTCAGAATGCTCCCTGTTTGATCGTTGGTTGTTGTTATTTGGTGACTGGCACCTTTATTGATGCTACAAGTATACAGACACTACAGGTCTATATGTAAAAAAATGGAGCATACATATACGGGATCAAAGGTTGATCCAGAGTTCCATGAACCCCGCTTCACTCTCCAACCACCCACTCAACTCGTAATATCATGTCTTACGAATGGTGCTACAATATACTGGGGGAGTGAAACACAGTGGGTATGCGTGACGCGCCGTGGGTATTCCCGCGCCTGGCCGCACCTTAATTTCGCAATCCCCACCACTCTATGTAACAAGCTCCAATGCCACAAAATCAAGAAATAAATAAGCATATGGTCGTCCTCATCATTCTATGGCAGCATTGTGGGTACGTTAGCTGTAGTCGAGATGCTATGCTGTGCGTTCCCAAAAAAAGTCGTCTGCTATCAGGTGGGCAGCATTGCTTTGAGCCCACACAGGTTATCCGGCGATTCTGGGAAGGCATGACACATTGATGCTCTATAGGCATAGTGAAGATGGGTTAGTGGTTGAAGCAGAGAAGAGTATCAAGCCTTACGCCCTACAAACTCACCTGTCTCCACTCTCAATTAACTGCATGCGTCTAGCCATCGTCCCAGTACGTCCACCTTGTCTGGGTGGGTTTCTAGGACGTTTGGTGGTCATTTTAAGGTAGATCTGGCCCTTCAATAGGGTCCTGGGTCTATATCCTAGTGGAGAGCGAGTAGCTACTGTGTCGGCCTGCGTGACTCACGAGCCTCTGTACCGATGAGTAATATGTGCAATACCCAGTCGTCCTGTCACATGACCACCGAAATACGCTGACAAGGCGTGTTAAACAGGAAAAATGAGTTCACGTGTGTAACGTAGTATTAAGTGCAGATAAGATAAAAACGATATTTATCATAAAGTAAAGGTTTTGATTTTAACTCCCTGTATGTCAATCGTTTTCGAGACTTTAATATGTGGTCTTCTTTAGAATAATAGCTGATGAGAAAATGATTCATTCATTGTACATATAAAAAATCTGGCCCAAACGAGATTTTTTCTACCTCATGCACTTGTAAAACCAAGGTATCCACGACAAGGTATACATCGTTTCGATGAAGGAGAATATGGCATATGTCAAGAGTTACCCCTTAACCTGGTTACCCTCAAGGTTGAAATAAAACTGTCATGGGAATAACCTATAAATACCAAAATACTTCATGCCTATACCTTTTGGGTATTAATTACATATAATACTGTCGGTTACCCGTGGTCTCTCTATGCGGTAATTTGTCCCAGGGTAAATTGTCGACAATCTTTGAGATAAAGAGAAATGATTATCTCTGATTCATACCATTGTGACTACAAAATCTGTAAGTGCCACACCAATGCCTGTATCTTTAAGTATACTACTTGATATGACCTTCCGTTATCACCACATTACGCGCTATCCCAGCCATAAACATGACGCGCCCCCTTCAGACGGAGAGACCACTCCCTCCTAATCCTAGACTGATGCGGCACTGTGGGGTAGCTCACAACATTTAACTTTATACTTCCCATCTAAGCGGCCTAATAGTAACACCCTTGGAAATGCAGCACCTGTATGTCCAATTTATCAGGCTGAGGATCTCGGTCTCTCTTCCCGTCGTAAAGGACGGAGATAGACGTTCAGGTACCTTATTGTAGTCTCTACATGGACCTGAGCCATTGTACTCGTAGCACATTGTACGAGGGGTGTGGTTGGGTGGGGGGGGGGGGGTGCAGGAGGGCGAGCATTCCAGTAAAGAATCCTAAAGACGCCAAAACGAGGACAGTCGAGTAGGGTAGATCCACTCAACGTATAACACCACATTCTCCTCGTACAGACAGGGCTATGGCTAAAAGATGTTTTTTTCCTCATGTACATCATATGATCCACCACACCCCGCGCCCCTTGCAGGTGATCACGAGACGCCACCCACCCTCCTGTGCCAGGCTGTGGGATGCTCTACCAGCCACTTGACAAACAGGCGTTCTCACGATGTTCACTCAGGTATTGGGGTCATGAGGTCACGCGCACCTAACTCATTTAATATCTGACCATTTCTAGACCTTCCATCATTCCATGCTACCATAAAACTGAGTATGAGCCGCGGCTCAGACATTGTCAGACCCCTGGTGCGGCTTATGACCAAGTTATTGATAGATTGATTTGTTTAGCGTCCTAAGGCCCGTAGGGCCTCATGGGGCGGGCAGTAAATAGGGCCTTTCTGGGGCTTATACGCGCAGGGGCGGCGGAACCATTTGAAAGTTGGGGGGGCAAAGGTCAGGTATTGGCCCATGACCCCCCCCCCCCCAAGATTGCCGGGGGTGGGAGGATGTAATGGAACCGTAGTTGTGATGATGGAAAGCAGGGGGGGTCTGGGGGGTATCCCCCGAAAATCTTGAAAAGTGAGGTGGCACAAAGGTACATTTTGGTGCATTTTGAGGAGAGAAGACATGGAGAGCAGGGGGGTTTGGGACCCCCCAGAAAATTTTGAAAATTGAGGTGCCACAAAGGTGTGTTTTGGTGCATTTTGATGAGAGAATATGTATTCTCTGGGCCCTGATGAATCCCCCAAATCTATAGACCTAAGAGATAAAAATCAGAAGATTCCCATAATATTTTATAGGTTATCTACAAAATATAAAAAGGAAGCCCCCTCCCCACAAAAAGACTTTGAAAATTTAGATACCATATGATGCATTCTCAAGCAACCTGTAACACAATTTCCCTCTGTCTTACCACAGACCTACATATTATACAGACTTTTCTTAATTATCTTTCTTTCAGGATTATATTGATCTTGGCCTCATATATCCCATATTTGTTATATCCCTCCCACCTTGAAAAAATTTGAAATTTTAGGGTTAAAATGGTGCATTATGGGGATTTCAACAATCATAGTTGGATGCTGTATTTGATTGAAATTGTAGGCCTTATGAATTGACATTGGTATTGGCCTGAAATGTCACAATTTTCTTAGAAAAGTTGGGGGGGCAAAAACATAGTCTTGCCCCCCCCCAACAGGAAAGTTGGGGGGGGCATGTGCCCCCCCTGCCCCCCCCCCAGTTCCGCCGCCCCTGACGCGGGGTTTACGGTCGTCACATTGCTTCTGAAGGTATCTCTGCCATTATATAGCACCAAAATGATTGGTCAGTCAAACACACCCCCCCCCCCAAATCCCGCTAATGGAGTCGGAGACAACATAAATGGTATTTTATGGTGAATGCATCAATGGTATCTTATGGTGAATGCTATGAGTCTATGCCTATGGCCTCACACTGCATCCGATAAATGTGGATGATAAATACTCTTTTTATACAAATTTAATTCGCTCTTTTAATGCCAATTACGTCGGCCACATGAACTAGTCCTTTAGCCATCAATTTGAGAGACGAGTATTCATATCCGTGCATACTCAGAGGACAGAAAGGGAGGTACTGGTAAAGATCCCTTGCGGGGAAGCCCGGCTTTTCATGGTTAAAGAAGAGAATAGAAAAGTGAGGCACAGCGTCTCATTAACAGGGATGGATACTAAGTTTTCAAGCTGCGGGACACCCGAAATCTGTGGGCTTAAACCAAACTCCCACTTGCAGAGCCCAGTGTAGTCTCAAACGTAGACATATGGGCCTGGATCAAATGTTTAGTCATTCTTCTCAACACGGATTTGTGTCAAGTCATTTAAGGTACATGTATATATTGGGTTTATTTACCATTACCCTTGATATATGACGCGTTCATATACAATTACAGGCGTATAGATCATCTTGCCAATACATGTAACCTTATAGGAAATAATTTTAAAGAAAACTATGGGCCAACACCCAAAATCACGGCCCTTTGGCCCCCGGGCCAGCATCATTGTCTACCCCTGCTTTAATGATGATCAACAAAAACCGGTTAGCCTATAACAAGGACTCATGAATATGCAGGATTATCTCAGCTAGCTCTATGCCCCATGAACTACCATACTCCCCGCGTAGAAGGCACTGCTTATAAGCGAGGATTGACGCTCAGTGGGAAAGCTAACATGAACCTTTGACGATTTATCACATACAAATGTATTTATATTGATGCTATTGCAGTAACCAAGAGCATCGATCTACAGAACATGACTTTACAAACTCAACAGGAACATGCGGGGAGTTAATCATTTATTGACATCCATAACTATGATAAAATATACCTAAATGTGGAGTGAAAAACACATATGGTAGATAAAAGTCCGCCTTAAAAGTTTATGTCCTTTCTAATAGGTAAAATTGGGTGTTGGTAGTATATTTAGGCATTTTCATTTATCTCTTGGGACATTTCTCTGAGCAGCAATATGTTTAATATAATCTTTCATTCGCTGACCCATGATCAAATCAGACAGCATGTATGGGACACGTTTGGTAGTGTTAATTTATTTTGAATGTTAATGTTAGGTTCTTAATTTCCTTCAAAACTTTTCATTGCTGGGAAATGTTTATGTACTTAATTGCTGGAGATTAAAAAAACAACAACAAAAAACAGAAGTATTTCCTGACATCTCTAACATCATTAACCTCATTACGACCAAATAGTATATTAAGGCAGTGGCTAGTCTCTAGTGTTTAGTTACTGGAGATGTGAAATCATGAAAGGCATATTGCCATCCCATTCTACTCCACATTTGGAACTTTCAGATAGTGCACCCACAGGTCCACAGAGGGTATTTATTGTATATATTTGTGAGCGCCATGTAACAGTTATATTCACTTCACGCTGCACACAGACCACGGATACTATTCCTCATCACAAAGATACATCTGTGTGGTATAGACTCCTGAACTCTCATAACATGCACACGGTGTCACACACACCTCAATCATATCACTCCCACTATTCTCGTCTCTTCTTGGCTTTGTCGTAGTCTCGGCTAGATCTAGCCTCCTCCACTGGGCGTTTTGTGGCTTTTTTGGCCTCCGAGAGCAATTTGTTCAAACCGAACAAATCCTCTTCCTCCTCTCGACGGAACTCAACTGGTCCATCCCGTCTTACTGTGCGGTCACTGCCCTCAAAGCCCTTGTCCGGCACAAATCTGCAAAAGAGACATGGAGGTTAAGCACACAACACCGAAAGGGATTTTATATAGTACCTGGGGAGCACGACATGTTCCTTAAAATACAGGAACTCTTTATCGGTTAAATGGGCCATAACTGTGGACTTGGAAAATGATGATGTATCACTGATAAAATTTGAGAAGTAACAAGTGATGTGATAGTTATTTGGTCAAACCAGAAGTCGCAATTGTCAAACGGTGTACTAAAGGCATATTTCTATCTGAGTTTCTATTTTCTATTCTTAACTGTTATGCACATAAAAGGTTTTCTCATTATGGAAAAACAGATGATACTCGTGTAGTGTCTTAACCAACCTGTTAGGGCCTTTGATGAGCTTGTCTAAATCATCTCCATACACGTCCTTATCTATGTTCTTGGATGGTCTGTAGATAGAAGAAGCCATGTCTCGGTCGCCACGCCATGGCTTGTCATACACATTGTAAGCCTCATCATCGCCAAACCCGCTGCTCATACCCTGTAACATGGAATTTAGTCAGCAATTAGAAATGACTTTCACTTTATCTGAACTCCTATTATTAGATTGAAAACAGTTTATGTATCTAATCAGGAGTCATTCATACCAAGAAAATTAGGACTCATTCATACCAAGAAAATTATATACACAAAATTTAAAAAGTAAATCGCTGGGGAAAAATGAGAATAGTGGCATGTCTGCTTTAGCAATCTTTCTGAATATTTGGGCGCAGAATTATGGAATCTCGCATGCAAAAGTAGCCACAATTAGATGTCATCACTGGGAAACACTCTGGATTCAAAAGTGGTGCAAGAGTAGAGACATAAGACAAAGCTAGTTTCAGTCATTTGTATAGGGGACATCGTTTCCTGTTAATAATGTCTTGATCAATCAGTATAGGCTACAGGTCAATCGTGCCCACCATAGGGGTAAAACCTTTTACAAAATACACACTTGCCACCTAGTGACAATGCGTATAGTATCACTGATGTCAACAAAATAATTAATATGTATGGTTCAAAAGAGTTGGTCAAGAAAATATAATGCTAGAAGGGATCATCAATATGATCCAAATGCACTCAGAAATGTATCAAATCCACAAAGTGAACTGACCCGGGATTGGTTAAACAGGCGCTGGTCGAACTGAACCTCCCCAGAGCCGCTACCACCAGCACTTGGCATACCCAGCGCAATCTTCTCACTGATGTCACGATCACGGTCCCGCTGCACCCGCGACCTACACATCATCACACAGGCCATGGATTAATCACAGAAAAATTCATTATTTCAGCCTTTGTTATCTTTTGGCAGTGACTCTTAATATATTTGAATGTTACTAAATTTTATTTCAGAATACAAATTTTCTTGAATCTTTTATGATGGAAAAAGTTATACCGTAAATTCTCTCGTATAAGCCATGGCTTATACCAGAATCCAATTCAAAATTAGGCTTTTAGGATTGGCCCAAAGTCTGGGTGCGGCTTATATGAGGGTATTTAGCACTATGGAACAGTACTAAACCACCAAATTTCAGGCCTCATATGCAGCTTATAGCATTCTCCTAAAAAGTCACTGACATTCGAACCTGAAACTGTCCATAGAGTCGAATGTGGTTAAAATACATGTGATACATGGTGTTCAATATATGTGTGTGTTTACTATTATTTACATACATATAATACTGGTACACCAGAGATGTACACCATATTTACCTCTTGTCTGGAGCAGCACGTGCTAGGTTACGGTCCCTCTGTCGCTCCTGTCTGCGCTCACGACGCAAATCATCACGCTCCTTCAGGTCTTCATCCTTGTCTACATGAAAGCACAGTGGCGGAGTTAGCACAACTGTCTCCTTCACTGTTACAAAACACTCTCACTCTTTTATGGTGGAAGGATGACCATAATGTGACCACAGATGGGAGATTCACTATACATGTATGAATGGTTGCTGTCTCTTCTGTTCAAGCTAAACCCTATTCACTATCAAAATTTTATTACCAATCCCTTACGATTAACAATATTTAACAAATGCTAATGTTAGTGATAGGGCACTCACCTTCCCTGCGAACACCAATACCAGCACGTTCTTCACGTGCCTTCTGGGCCAGGAGTCGCAGGCTCTCTTCCCTCTTTTCCTTGTCTTTCTGGGCCATCTGCTTCTCCAGTTTGGCTCGTGTCTCCACAGCTTCACGAGCCTGTCAATGAGGCAGAGAGTGCAAGTTAAATGGGGTATTTAAAAGTATTGATCGTTTTCATCTACCTATAATATCACTTCTTTTAAAATCGAGTGAGCATTGCATGGAACTGTAGACCACTTCCATCTCATACAGTCAAATCTCTACTTATGGTCTCTACTTATGGGCGACGTGTACTTCGGGCTAGGAGTTATCATCTATTCTTTATAAAAAAATATGATTTTTTTTCTCTACAAGGTGACCCAATGTCCCACCTTTCTGTCAGCAATATAAAGGGCCTCAGCCAGCTTAGCAAAGTTCTCGTTGATGTGAACACCTTGCAGACCACGACCATCTGCAGCTAACCGTTTGTCTAGAGGCACTGTGTAACCCTGGATAGTTAAAAGTATAGAACAGTTAATGACACCAACAGAGGCATTTAAATGTCCACGATATCCAGTTGTATGGAAACCATGGTCAAGTTTTTCACACCAAGGCTATATGAGAAGCATTCTATACACCAGGTTATGTGATATATTTACGGCGAGTTTCTTTTGTTCTGAAGTGTGATCGTGGTTTAGTGTTCTGTATTGGCTTTACAACTGGGACATCATTTCAAGTCCTCTGTGTATATGCTGTTTTGTTCCAGCTAACATAATTGAACATTTAACTTAGACTAAGAGATTGTAATGATTGGTTCATTCACAAAATGCATGAGCATGTTAATGTCTACATTTGATACATAGCTGAGAAAGACTTAGGCTAGTTTAATTTACCTTTGCGTTCTTCCAGTTGGATATGCATGGTGGTATCTTCCATTCTTGCTGTTCTTTGACTGTGACCTTGAAGAATGTTATGAATATTAAACACACACCTTGACACAGATAAATTGATACACTTATAGTAGTAACTGACAATTTCTTTGTTACTTGGTGAAAAATTGGGCGATGTGCAAAGACGCGCACACAAGGCTCAGGGTGGCGCCACCTGGTGTGTATTGGAGGAACTGAACCGGAAGTACAGCGTCTCACATTTAGACGCTCTGGCTGCATGCTGGCCCCAACTCTCCTATGATCATATAGGAATATACAGAGAAAAGTCTCACCTGGACCTAAGCCTATGGAGGGCTGGATTTGAAAAAAAATTGCACCTGGAACCATTCTTCTTTTTACACAAGGTATAATGGTGCTTTTGCTTTATCTTTTTTCCATTATTTTGTGTCAGATGGACACAATAACATCCATCTGCATGTGTTTTTTAAAAAATTATTTGGAAATTTTGAATGAAAGTCATGATTTAAAATTGGATGACTGACTTTTTGAAACTGCTACCTCCTACCCAGCGGTATAGACTCAGGGGGGGGGGGGGGCCTGAGCCAATCACTTATAAATAATACACATGCATTTATATTTCATGGTAAATATGCTGAAATACCAGGGGCCAAGAGAGACGGATTAAGCATTATGCCTGATGCATTAGGAAGCCGTATTTCAAAGGGTCCATGATATTTGTAGGGTGCGTATTTAACGGCCTGGTCATGTGCCCTTTTTATGGCATCATAGCTTCAAATTGACAGTGTCAACAATGTGAAAGCGGCCGATATATGGCAAATTTTCGATAAGGAAAGGGCAAATATAATCCAAAACCATGAAACAAATACAAAGGGGTCTTTCTTAGAGTTATCTCATACGCATTGTTGTTTCCGCATCACACAACGCCCAGAGCACACTCACGAACTTTTGTCTATTTCTCTCTGTACATCATATGCTGACATACCTTCCTGTTCGGTGAATGCATGACTGGGGCAGGAGGTGACGGTGGACCACGAGGTATCTTTTTATTTGTCCTGAAGTTGAATTCAAAAGCATATAGTATATTAGCAATAGTTTCGAGTATATATCAAGATTGGCTAAATCTACTTTTTGGATCTTTAAATCACCACTGTATTTACATCTTCCTTGAATTTGTCTCAAGAATTTTATAAGTCCAACATGCATGTAACATATCAAACATTTACAACCATGTTGTTTCTAGTGGACTAGAATTACTTACTTGAATCTGGGTGGTTCCATGGGATCTTTCTGTACTTCTACCATACGGATGATCCTCTGTTTGGCACCCGAGTTGAAGGCTACACCTTGTTGTGATGGGGTATATCTGCCAAAAGTCAACAGAATATAAAGAAACATACATATGAATTATTTGAATTATCCATAGTATTTGGCTGGTTGTTAAGATGTCATTCAGACCTCTTAGTATCACCTTGTCATCACCTCTTAAAGCTTGGGGGTTTTACAGTTTAGAGGCCGTGTGATAATATTTTGAAATAATGTTATCAAAATCAAATACCCCGGTACATAAACACAGTGTAAGTGTGAGCAAAATATACTGCTGAATTTCCATGTCTCAGTTATATAATTGGGATTCACTGGATATAACCGAAACTGGGGTCATTTTGCTCCAGACCCTGTGTGGGTGTAAAGAATGGCCACAAAAAGTAAGCATCAGTACATATGCCCGCCCCACCCACAAAGATAGAGCACCGTAATCTCTCGCGCATAAGGCGCACCCCGCCTATAAGACGCACCTAGAGTTTAGAGATTTGATCAGATAAATAAAAAATTTATAACTTTTGTTCTACTGAATGGATTTTAAAAATTCAAAAAGCGTGTAATATATCAAAAGAAAGACGCGCCTTATACGCAGGAGATTACGGTAATACTGTAAGTTCGAAAAATGTTATCAAACTCATATTTCAACACATACCGTATGTATTGTGCTGGAGCTTGTTTCTCTGCTGCCCTAACTGGCATAGCTGCCGAGATTTTCCCTTGTACCAACTTTTCCAGTGCCATTCGTGTCTTCTCTGTTGTCTGAAATAGGCAATAAATTCACTTGTCAATAAAAATTTCCATACCTGCTTTTCAATCATAAGTAACGGAACAGATTTCACTATCTAAAAAGGAACAAAATTCATGTATATGTATGATTCAATCAACAAGCAATGTGGTACTTTACCTCTCGAACCGCATCCTCATCTGGCCGCTGCAAATCTGGATCATCCTCATCCAATTGCTTTGGGACCAAGTCTTGGAATTTGGAGTGAATGACCTGAGAAAAAAATAGAAACATGACTTTTAATCATTTTTGTTGTGAGTTTTGTATTCAGTTGAAAAAATATTCAATCACTTTATTTTATTCAATAGTGTTGCAGTATTGAATCGTGTTTGACCAAACTTAAAAGCATCTGTGGCACAAAGAAGTGCTAATAACATTTTTAAAGAAAACATCATTACATTCAATCTATGTAAGTGAACACATATAACTAACCTTATCTTTTGAATGGCCATGACGGGCAATGACATCGTATTTGATCTTGCCTGTAGCATCCAGCTGTGTGGCCAGAGCATTGGATGTAGATTTCTTCATGGCCATCCCCAGTGGGTACTGGGCAATGTGAATCTCGGGGAAGGCTCCACCATCTCCATAGTCCTGCAATGTTGATGGGATTGATGTTATAAAGAAATGGTCTATAAGTCACCGCTTATACTTAGGGTTTTACAGTAATCCATATATTGCCTAGCACAAAGAGCCTATAATGGCAGTGTCGCCGAAAACTTTTTCATGACGCGGGCCATTTCTGTCTTAAGCAGGCCATATGAACATTGATGTTTTAAGGTACCCGTATAAACTTCATTTTAATCAAAAAGAAATAAGGAAATGCTTGAATCTAAAACAAATTCACAAAAATTGCCCGATCTTTGTTTCTAGTAGGCAGATTTGAAAAATTCTTTCACCATTAGAAAGCTAAGACCTGCGTACAAAGGCCCTATACCGGCCATTTAGATTCTATGCCGGCTTTTGCCGGCGTGATTTCGGCAACACTGTAATGGGCAGTCCAGACAGACGACTCAAGGCAAAAACTTGTTTTGTTTGAATGAGCATTTTTTTTTCAATATCTATTGCTATGTACACTTAAAAGGACAATCTGTACATTGCTCCTACCTCTTGACTCCTGGGGACCCATCCTCTTCTGTGCCCGTACGGCGGTGCTGTTCTCTTGCTGATCACCTGAACCTAAAAACCAAGTGATTGATTGCATATTTTTCCTTGTTATTTTTACAGTATATATTTAGGGGATACATCATGTATACAGGGATGAAAGTCAACAATGACAAAAAACCTTGAAAAAGGAAACAACTTTAAATGCACTGTATATGCCCTCCAGTCCCATCCATATAAGTGTGTTACAGGGTTTGTGTGGTTGGGGGGGGGGGGTGCAGTAGGGGTTGTATAAGGATGTAGTTTGTTCTCAAATAACAGGAAAAGCTGTTTTTCAAGATGTTGTTCGGATAATATACCCAAAATGTACACATTATGGCCCTTTACAGAGTATGACCTAGGATCCCTTCAGAATGCTACTGTATAGCTGTTTTCTAAGGTCTTGTTCGGATAGCATACCCAAAATATGCACCACCTGGTAGTGGTGCTTTTGCACAACACGACCTATGGTCAAAGTACAATGTTAAATGTATGCAGATAGGTCAAAAGGTGCAGGGAATATATGACCAATATAGTTACATCGTGAAAGCATAACGCGCAGAAAAGGGGTATACTATCCAACACTCTTCTAGCATAGGAACTATAGCTTGCTGCTAAGACTACACTGAAGAGTGGAACAAACACCAATATAAAGGGGAAAGTTTTCAAGGAAAAACTTGAGAATCCTTGAAAACCTTGAACTAAATACTGGCATGCTGCCACTGTATGCAATGTTGTAGGACCTGACTGTGTGCATGTATGCAACCTCCGGAGGTAATTTGTGACTCCTTTATCCTGTTTTCAGAGGATTTTCAAGAAAACTTATTTTTCTTAAGTGAATGAAAAAAAAAACTTGAAATCAAGGAAAACCTTGAACTCTTTCATCTGCTGAATACATAACTTCAACAGGCCTATGCCATAGCATTGATTGCTCTGGAATGCTGAATGGTAAATGTATCAATGTTACCTGGGTGCTGCTACTTGCAAGACGCCTTGCCTGGTCATCATCCTCACGATCATAGGTTCGTTGTGTAGGAAGAGGTAGGACTCTGAAAGAGATAGAAAAAGAACCGTATTTAAAGCAGTTTGGCTGGGGGGAGGGGGGGGGGGTGATGGCAGTCAATGATAAATGAAATGAGCCATTGATATTAAATTGGTGCTGAATATAGCCCCAAGAACATGTACATTTACCATGAAATTACATGCATAAAAGCCATTGAGTAAAAGACACAACATACAATACTTTCCGAGAATCATCTCAGACTCAGGACGTGCACCAGAGGTTTTGTCCTACATCAAGTTAGGCTACTTAGAGAGCATGTAGTAGGCTACTACATGCATCTAACCGGCATATAAGCCACCTACAGTTAAATGCGAGGTTTGCTGAACAGTACAATTAAATCTAAATCGGTATTGCTCTGATCTACTCTTCAGTAAAACTCAGAAAATATGCAACTCATAATCATTCAATATGCCATCTGTAGGCACTGAAATACCTCCAGTGCGTGAATCTGCTGCAGTAGAGGTGTGAAACTGTGATAAAGCTGAAACTGGGTAGTGTTTAACTCTTTCTTTGCAAGCTTATTCTGAAGTTATTTACTGTAGGATCTTTACAAACAAGGGCTCATGCTTGGCTAGACCTTTAAAATGAATATTTTTTGTACAAGGTTGAATGCAGGGAATTTTGCCTTTGACCCCATCAAAGTTCAACCAAAAGTTTAGAACCATTTAATGGTGAGAAGATCACTGAGCACCTAAAAAAAAAATGGATCCCACCTGTTCTATGGTTAAAAATGATCTAGAAAATGTCTAGCTTTTCTTTTTCTAAGGGGCTGCAGTATGTTTGACAGACCTTGCAAATTTTTCTGCTAGAATATCTTGAACACTTGCACCCCACCTCCCCCATATTACCTATCAACCAAGACTTTATCCTATGCATTATATATGATGAGAAATTGTTAGATGTGATAAAAATAAGTGGTTTTGGGTCTTTAAATGAAGTTTTTATGACAATTAGTATGGAAGTTATGATCATTTAAAACATCCTAAGTCAAAGACAATATTCTGCCATTGTTCTGTCAGAGCGCACAGTTCAAGGGAAAAGATGACATCAAAAATTTACTTTTACATTGTTTGATTATGATAAAATATATCATTATTTACATTCTTGGGGGTATATCTTGCTTATCTGAAAAGAGAATTGCCCAAAATGATCATTTTAGTGATCTAGCCTACCTTGGATTCATCTTGCTTGATCACAAAATTGGATCCAAATTAAACTCTTAACTATGGCAGAATTCTGGATCTGATTTGGTACCTTTGACCGTTCATAATTCCACTTTAAATTGACATAGAAACTTCATTTAAAAAGCAAATCCACTTCTTTTCTCAAGATCTATCCATTGCCCATTGGATAAGTTTAATGAGATAAAGTCTTGAAAAACTAGGCAAGTGCCTACCATCTGCAGGTGGCAAATTTGCCCCCCCCTCCCGCCTCGGTTGTTAAAAAGTGATCACTTCAACTCCTGAGGCCTAAAATAAAGACTAAGTAAAGTTGGGAATATTGAATGTAATATTATTGGCTCATCTCAATTCGATTTTTGATGTCTTCACGATCATGCAAGGATAGAGTAGGTTTTTTACTCCGCATCGTTCCACAACTTAACCAAAACAGCGCGTTGGAGCTGTGGGCTTCCGGTGTTATATTGTTACCATGGTTAGCTCTGTAGTGTTGTTAGAGAAACGCCTACAAGGACCAGCGAAAGGCATCCAGCCCAAACTGCAACATCGTGCAAGTGTTAACGCAATGTTTTAGACGTAAGGTGGCAATAAAATTGTTCAACCTGGGGACACTGATTTTTGTTCAGTCTCATGCCATACTAAATTGTTCAACCTGGGGACACTTTTGTTCAGTCTCACGCCATCCAAAGTAGCAGTTTCTCACAGCTATCAGTTTACGTTTTCAGCCTCTTTTGTTGACTTTTTTTAGCCTCTTTTGGTGCAATGCCACATAGCTACATAGACCTAAAAGTTTCTATCAGTCTTGCGTTTTTGTTGATGTTTTTTTCCAGCCTTTCCTACAGTTTACAGCACTGACAAATGTGAACAGTGTAGCTGACAGTGTCAGTGATGATTAGAGATGCCACTCACGACACTAGATCTATATAAGGGAGTGGTCATTATTTATCAACAGGGGGGCTGGGTTTGAGGGGGGGGCGTAAAATTTTCAGACCCTTTCCGAGGGGGGCTAAAAAGGGAGGCGCGGGGGCACAAAAAATTTTGACGCCCCTCGACGGGCGTAAAAAATGTCCGCGCGTCCGGGCGAAAAACCACCACCCCCCACCCCCGTTGATAAATAATGACCACTCCCTAAAGTCAACATCGAATGGTGATGTAAGGGTCTGCGGAAGGCATAAAAGTGAGACGCAGGGTGGGGGAGGGTGTCGGAGTGAGACGCAGGGTCTGCGGAAGGTGTAAAAGTAAGATACGGGATGGGGGGGTATCGGAGTGGACGCAGGGTATCAGAGTGAGACGCAGGGTCAGCGGAAGTCATAAAAGTGAGACGCTGGGTGGTGGGAGGGTGTCGTAGTGAGACGCAGGGTCAGCGGAAGGCATTTAAGTGAGACACGGGGAGGGTGTCGGGTGTCGGAGTGAGACGCAGGGTCTGCCAAAGGCGTAAATGTTAGAGTGAGACACAGGGTGTATAGAAGGTGTAGGAGTGAAACACAGGGATGCAGAGTGTACAGTATAGGAGGCTGGGTAGAGGGAGTCCCGTATAAGTTAGATGTAAGCTTAGTTTTCCTCTCCCCCATTATAGGCTATTCTACGTCACTTTGGGTTTGGCATGTTGACTTTCAAGTATGGGGGGGGGGGCATATGTCACAAATTTTTGACCTGTGTCTAATTAGATGTTGAGTTTCAAATGATCCCATGTCTGAAAGATTGAGAGAGAGAGATTGATTTAAAGTTGGGGGAGAAGTAATTTGATTCAAAGATGAAGTCCTGTATTTGAGGGTCGTTTACACTATGTGGGCTGTTTACACTATCCCAGCGCCGAAGGCGCTGGTTCTGTACCATGATCTCGTGTGAAACGCATTTTCGACGTCCACTCGCCTCGGCTTGCCTGACCGTAGCCTCATAGGCTGAAGTGGCAGTGCAATGCGCCGTGGTAAACAACGAAGTTTACAGTATTATATTATTCATATTTCACCAGAATCCTCTACATTTTGGATGCAAGGTGTATACTCTATTCTCATACTTGAGTGTGGAAGTAATAGATGGGTTTAGATATATACAATTTGGCATGAATTCTAAGTGAAAATGACAACATACCCTCCGAGTCCGGCCATCTTGAATATCGTGCATTCCTCGTCAAGTCACGCGAGATTAGAGGGTTGTGGCCACAAGAGGACACCACTGGCGCTTATTTCCCGCGCTCAGACTGTGCTCCGCTGATCACATACGGGAAAAGTACTCCTGGGGAAAATTCACATTTTTACCGTTTCTTTTCTAATAACGGGGTTACAAAACATAGCCTACCTCTACCTGAATGGGCATAAATCCAAGGGGAGCAGCAACTCCAATTAAGGCCCTACTGATGAAGGGGGGGGGGGGTCAATATCTTTCTCAAATCATAAAATCATATTGTCAGTGATATCATAGAATCAAAGTATGAAAAGTCATGAAAATGATTACCTATTCTCATCATTTGTATACCCCATGTTTTGTCCAAATATATGTGAAAAAAATTTAATCAATATGATTACCCAAATGATGAAAGGGTACTCACCCCAGTCTGCATCATTTTGAGCACCCTAAAGTGATCAGTATTGATTACTTTCTGCGCTTTTAGGTTTTCAGTGTATCTAACAAGCCCCCCCCCCAACCTGGCAATGAATGACTCGGCACTAATAGGTCCCGGGTGCTAGGTATACCACATATTTTTAAGAAACCTTATTACCGCATTTCCCCGTGTTACACGTTGTTAAGCCCGGGCTTATATATGGGGTAGGCTTCTATTTCCAAACCTAGCTAAGTCTTGTCTAAGAAACCATCCTGGGATCCTCAAGTAATTTTTTTTCTTCCCCATTTATTTCAATATTAATTTTCTTTTCTTTATTTATTGATGGTTTATTTCTCTTTAACATCGTTGTATGCATAAGGGATATTGATGTATAGAGCTCAAAGAATTGTGTAAAAATATCATCTAAAAGCGATCTACAAGCTAAATTGTGATTTTTTTCTTATTTAACAAAATGGCAACCCCCGGCTATTATTGGCCACTAGCTGGTCTGGAGCTGGTTCCGGTGACACACACTGATAAGATGGGACCAGCATATCCCTGGAAGTGGGTGTTAACCAGGGACAAGGTACCCATCATTGTATGTCTTATCAGTGGGTTTTAGCTCAACCAGCGAAATTCAAGATGGTGGCTCCACTAAGCCTCCATACTGAGTCCTATAGATGGCCTGGCCTATTCTGGTGATATACAGACTTAGCAGGATTGATTATTAGCCAATGAGATAATCCCAATGATTCACTGTGGCCCACTCGGGGGCAAACTGGTACCCATCTGATAGGTCTTATCAGTAGAACTCGCTGGTAACAAGTTCCAGTAATGCCGGCAACCATGGGACCTGCTAGCTCGGAATACACTGATACAATTGATGAGACCAGCATGTCCCTGGGAATGGGTGTTAAAGGGGGGCTGGCATGGAAAACTAACAACATGGGTACCGATTCAAACAGCGGTCATAAAATCGCGTTAACCAGCGGAAAAATTGTGACGCCCTGATTGGTCAAGGGGTGATCACGTGACTTTGTAATGCGGGCATGCATCACCATGCCAGGGCCCCTTTAACCAGGGACAAGGCACCCATCCTGGTATGTCTCATCAGTGGGTTTACCTCAACCAGCGAAATTCAAAACGGTGGAGCCAATCTATAGTGAATCCTACAAGCCCCCTTTCTGACAGTGAAATAAATTTTCAAATACTCCTATTACAACTGAAGAAATACGTACCGATTTATCAATAATACAATATTGATATTACGAAATGACGGAGCATTAGAAGTTCACATGTCTGTTAATCCCCTCCAGTAGTTCGGTCTCGTCCTTTCTCCCTTCCCTTCCCTCCCCCTTCTCTTTTCTTCCTTCTATCCTCTCAACAGTCTAGTCTAACGAATCTACGGGTATACTTGATTTCAAGAGATGGGGGAAATCACTGGATCCTAGAGAGATTTGGAGGGTAATCGGTAAAACAATAATGTATTTCTTTTGAAAATCTATTTCAATATCTCCTTACCTGCCGATATCATCAAGTTAGAAATTCTATAAATGTGTAGAGGTACGTATTGTCTAACCGTAGAGTTGGGTACCGTCTGATGTGGCGGGTGAGTTGAGTCGTCGGACGTTCCTCAGGTTCTGGATAGGTGGCAGCACCGATCCGGGTCTGTGGGGACATCTGACGACGAACACCTGGGTCCTTATATAAAGCCCAGGGCTCAGCCGCTACGTCAGAGGCCCTCCAGGCCTCCGCACCATGTAGATTATCTCTCCATCCATCTTAGCTGCTTGTTCTATATCATCCGGCAGCCGTGAGTGTACACTAAGAAATAAACTAACCGTTGGCATACACTTGAATTACCGTCTTACTCTTTCTTTCAAATCGTAAGACCCGAACCCCCCAGGTCCGTAAGGCCGCAAAACCCTTACACTGGTGCCATGACCAGTTAATTCTGGTGTATAGCCCGGACGTCATAACGTCCGAACGGCTGGTACATGGGTTAGATAACCTTAGGGAAGCTAACCCAGCAGGGCAAGAAATTGCCCAGGAGAATGGCAATGGATCAGTAGTGCTCCAAAACCATTCGAACTCCCAAGATGCGGAATCTACATCTTGGAGAGATCCCGGACCCCACTATAATGATAGTGAGGAGAATCTACCAGACTCTGTACGACGCGAACAGTCTAAACAGAGACAGGATAAGTTAATGAGCCAACAATCACTTGTTGATGAGCTAACTAATTCGATGTTCGAAGTTGGTGGTAGTACCAACCCAGAACATCCGGCGCCAATGCCAAAGAGGGTAACATTCGGAGAGCTACCTTATAGATTACCCAGACCCGGATTACCCATATTAGATTATAGCGCTATAGATGGCGACTTAACCTATGCGGTACCGGAAGGTGAAGAATTTAAACAACCGGACGTCCAGTTGTTAAATGAAACTTACGTAACCCTGAACGAGAATCTAAATACCTTGGTCAGAGCTAAAGATGAAGTATTCCATGAAAAACTTCAGCTAGAAGAAGACCTAACTGGCATGCGGAAAGAATTCGAAGCCAGAAAGCGCGAGTACATGAAAGAACTCGAGGATGAGGAACGAAAACTCCAAGAAATGAGAAAGTCATTCAATAAGGAGAATGACAATAGACACATCCGTATCCAAACATACATAGATACGAACGACCTACTAAGTCATGATAAGGCCAAATTCGAATCCGAAATATGCCACTATCAAAACGAGTTGGAGGAATTGAAACTTCAGTGTACTAAACAAGCTGAAGACAATGAAGCTATCCGAGTAGGCATTATAGCTTACAATAAACAACTGGAAGAAGATAGGCAGAAACTCACGAATGAGCTTCAGGAATTGCAGACTACTGCAATAACCTTAGACAAATATGTAGAAGCCGCCCAGTTAACTATAGGTTATATAGATCCAGCTGTGGTGTCTACAATGTTGGTAAAAACATCCAAAGATGCAACCCCAATTAGATACAACCCATTCATCGATGATGGGGCTGATAAGAATGTAGTTTCCGGAATCTACAAGAAACCGGATAATGCCATAGATAGTGGAACCGCACCTACACCAGCAGCTCCAACGCTGGATACAATAGGTCCGGCACCACCAATACCAGACCTGAGTCACAAAACTAAAACGACTCGCGATAGTGCTGCTGGAACCAACAATAATACACCCGTAGCACAACCAAGAGTACCGGGTCCAATGAGACATATGGTAACACCACCTTCATATTTCTACCAACCTGGCCATAGTACACCAGCAGGTCTGAGATTACCGAACCCATCTTCGGGTCCAGTTAATGGTCCTACTGATGGACGTTTTCCAAGACCGAACCCGCCACAAAACAACTTTAATGGCGGAATGTCTCAACCGAGAGCATCTTCCTATGGATATAGATATAATTATAATCCATCAGGAAGTGGTAATTATCAAAATGGTAATAACTATAACCAGGGATGGAATCAAAATAATTCTTACCCTAGGTATGCGCCTTCTGGAAACACCAATTATAATGGTGGATGCCCTGGCGGCTCATCCGGAAACTATAATGGTCCACCAGGAGGTAACCCCCCAGGTGGCCCAGGTGGATCTGGATCGGGAGGATCAGGATCAGGAGGAGATGGCAGGAAGCCAAATAGGAGAACTTCCATGCCCGCAGGGATGCAAACCATCTTTGATAGGAGCCAATGTATCCAAAATTTGGGCATTGACTGCTACCGAAAGGGAGCGGATGGCATGGAAGTCATGAACTGGAGCATGCGAGAAGCAGATAGACTACGCGGATGTAATAATCCGGCACGTAGACAGGCACGGATACCCCCTCCTTACGATTCTAATGACCCATGGAAGGATAGGTATCAAGCTTTTGTCGACGAAGTCAATTGCA
Source organism: Acholoe squamosa (assembly GCA_949317995.1). Lineage (NCBI taxonomy): Eukaryota > Metazoa > Annelida > Polychaeta > Phyllodocida > Polynoidae > Acholoe > Acholoe squamosa. The sequence goes on along the minus strand of OX439035.1, from coordinate 53,233,078 downwards.
GTGGCTGGACAAAAGAAGAAGCTCTGCCGTATTTGATCTGTTGGTTGAATAAAGGTGGAAAAGTAGCCCTCAACCAATGGAGAGCAGCTTACGGATTATACGGCACCTATGATCAATTGGTCGAATGTGCCGCATACCTATTTGGATCAATCGTTAGGGAAGATCCATGGGTAAGCTTCAAGAAAAGGACACAGAAACCTAAAGAATTTCACAAGGTCTTTGGTTTGGAGCTACAGGACCTGCTATCAAAAGCGCGTCCGAATTGGGCTCATGACGATGACTGTTACCTACAAGAGTTGTTTATACAATTCTACAATGGATTGCGGGATCCGGATCACAAACAAGTAGTTTGGGATTCTTGGAAAGATGATACTTCCTTCAGTGACCTGTTCATATCAATAGATGGACATGACATGAAGAAACGATTAGTAGGTCTAGGACCTAATCCGGTAAGAGCAGCACCTTTTCAATATGGAGGTACACCTGCTCCGATATATGATACTTCCCAGTTAGCCGCGGTTGATTCGCATGACGCTAATGAGGAGGATGAGGAGGATGAATATGTCTCCGATGAAAACGGAGAATATATTGGTTCAGTTCAAGTAGCTGGAAAGTATTACCGACAAAAACGGTATAGGAAAATACATTCGAAAGGAAAGGGAGGATCCGCCGCTGGTAAGACAGCTTCCGGATCGAATGTAGCCTCTGCGGCGAAGCCAACTGTGGCAGCCACTGCTACTCCGACTAATGTAATGGAAACCTTAATAGCCGGACTAACAGAAGCTCTAAAAAGACCGAGAGTTGATAAATCTCAGAGGAGATGTTTCAGATGCCAGAAACTGGGGCATTTTGCTCCAGAATGTATGGCTGAGAAACCTGTCCCGCGTAAACAGGAAGGTGTCTCTGGAATAAGTACAGAGGAAAACTAGGAAGGGGTCTCCCGAGGGGCAAAGAAGGGGATCCCAGTGACAACTCTTGCCATGATATCACCATCCGTGATGATAGTTCGCATGTAGTAACAAACTCGCCTAACACCGAGGTGGTTGTAGACACCCGGAAGGTTAGGGAAGCTGATATGACAGGTGCCACGGGAGCACAGGGGAAACCCAATATCAGTAACGAGGCAGGCGGCTACGAGTTAGCCAAGGTCTGTGGTGCCCACCTGCCCCCGGGTCATCCTTGTCTGGAATTCCTGAAAGGATGTGGATCGACTCCTGGTGTGAAAAATGACGTTCCGATCCTCACGGACATGCCCTCTGTTCTAAACGGAAGGCGGTGGTATGTTTGCCTCACTGTTAACGGAAGATCTGCCGAATTCCTTGTGGATACGGGAGCTAGCCACTCTTGTATCTCCAGGGGGTTCTATGATCTTATACCAGATGAACATGATACTCTCAAATCGGGAGGAAGTGCTCAGACGGCCGATGGCAGTACCTTGCAAACGTATGGTAGAACTTGTGTGAAACTACAGTTGGATGGTATACATGACTATGTCATGAGCGCCACCGTTGCGGATATAGCAGATGAGGGGATACTTGGGTTGGATTTCGCATCCCTGTATGGTGCTGTGTTGGAACCTCAATCAGGAGTGTTGAGTGTGAAATACCTATATCCCGTAAAGGTTAGGTGTGTACTGAGACAAGTGAGCAGTATGGCCAGCGTAGCACACACTGTGCGAATCCCTCCGGGAGTAGCCTGTGATGTGCTTGTAAGAAGTGATCCTGCAATGCGCAATAAGCCTGCAGTGATAGAACCGGATGTAGCTACTTTGTCAAGTATCGGATTAGTATCCGCAGATACTATTGTAGCAGATGCATCATGGTCGGTAGTACCTGTCTCCAATACCGGAAACAGTACTATCTACTTAAAAAAGGGGCAAGTTTTCGGAAACGTGACCCTTTCGGAAACTGTAACGGATAGTAAGAGAAACTTACAAAAGGGTACAGGAGATGACGAAATTTCAGAAGACTTACTCAAGTTGTATGAAGAAACTTCATTAGAAGATCCGGAATACCGGAATGTGTTCTATGAATTGCTCTGTCAGTATAGGACTGCCTTTGCCAAACCTGGTGAAAAACTAGGTACGACAAATAAGGTAGTACATAAAATAGAAACTGGAGATGCGGAACCCTTTAAGATTCCGTATAGGCGGTTACCTTTAGCGAAAAAGAGGGTAGCTGAAGAGGAAATAAACAAGATGTTGGAACAGGATGTAATAGTCCCTTCCAATAGTCCATGGAGTAGTCCTGTGTGTATGGTAACAAAGAAAGACGGTACTATCCGCTTTTGCATAGACTACAGGAAGTTGAATGGAGTAACGAAAAAGAATTTGTATCCACTACCGAGAATAGACGAAACCATTGACTCCTTAGGAGGAAACAGTTGGTTTTGTACCCTAGACTTGCAATCAGGTTATTGGCAAGTGGGAATGAACCCTTCAGATATGGAAAAAACTGCATTTTCGAGTCATATTGGACTATTCCAATATAACGTAATGCTGTTTGGTTTGTGTAATGCACTAGCAACATTTGAAGCAATGATGGAAACAATTCTAAGTGACTTATTGTGGAAAAGGTGTCTTGTATATCTTGACGATGTCATAGTCTTCGGAAAAACATTCGAAGAGTGTTCTAATAACCTAAAAATGGTATTGGAACGTATTATTTCAAATGGTCTCAAATTGAAACCTAAGAAATGCCACATGTTTAGAAAGTCCATAAACTATTTGGGCCGCATCATTAGTGATGAAGGAACAAAAGCTGATCCGGAGAAAATCGAATCAGTTACGAATTGGAATAGACCTAAAACACCCAAAGAAGTGAGGTCCTTTTTAGGATTCTGTTCCTATTATAGGGAATTTATTCCGAATTATTCTAGAGTCAGTTATCCATTGCAAGCAATAGCTAACTGGACTCCAGGAAGTACCAAGGAAAAATTTCCTTGGAGGCATGAACAGGAATCTGCTTTTCAAAAGCTAAAGGATCTGTTCACGAGTACTCCAGTATTACAATATCCGAATGAAACGGATCATTTCATACTGGATACGGACGCTAGTAATGACAGCATTGGTGCAGCTCTCTCGCAAGTCCAAAATGGGAGAGAAGTACCAATTGCCTTTGCCAGCAATACACTGAGTAAAACTCAGCGCAATTACTGCACAACCAAAAGAGAGCTGTTAGCAGTAGTTGTATACACCAAGAAGTTCAAACATTTCCTATGGGGAACGAACTTTACATTGCGTACGGATCATTCCTCTTTGAGATGGCTACTGAACTTCCGAGATGCTGAAGGAATGTTAGGCCGATGGTTAGCCCATCTATCAGAATATGGGCTTGAACATCACCAGATTCAGCATAGACCTGGAGTGAAGCATTTGAATGCTGATGCCTTGTCTCGAATACCAATCCGGAAATGTGATAATCCGGATTGTACTGATTGTGGAGCTCATAGGGCAGTACTAGCAGGGATTCGAAGACCATTCGAACCCCTAGTTGCCAGTGTACTGGATTGGTCTATGGATCACATACGACGTTTCCAGGAAGCTGACTCGATAACTGCGCAGCTATTGCAATTAGTACCAAAGGGTATACGTCCAGTTAGGCCTGAGGTCTCTCTGGAAAACCGAGAAATGAGAAGGTTTCTTGCTCAATGGACTGAGCTTGAAGTCCGGAAAGGCGTGTTATACCGTTGGAAGCCATGTAATAATGGTGAGAAAATCATGCAAGTGGTAATACCACATGCCATGAGACATGACATTATGTATTTTTGTCATGGACACCGGACCAGTGGTCATTTTGGAAGGAAACGCTCGTTGGCACGACTTTCCAAAAGATACTACTGGCCTGGCATGACCAGAGACTTGCAAAGATGGGTAATCACCTGTCCGGATTGTTGTAAAAACAAACCCGGACCCGGGATGGGCAAACTTCCCCTATCCCAAGAACTTTTCGGAGTTAGATTCGCAAGAATCGGGGTAGACATCATCAGTGGATTGAACAAAACCACTAATGATAATACCTGTATGATGGTAGTATGTGATTATTACACAAAATACACTAAAGTATTCCCACTACCGGACCACAAAGCAGTTACTTGTGCCGAAGCCTTTGTAAAAGGTTGGGTACTCGGTTTTGGCGTACCACTAATGTTACATAGTGACCAAGGTAGATAATTCGAATCAAATCTCTGGCAAGGTATGTGCGAATACTTAGCTATTTGCAAGACTAGAACCAATCCGTATAGGCCACAAAGCGACGGATTGGTAGAAAGGTTCAACAGAACCCTTATCCAAGTTCTAAAGTCGCTTGTAAATGAACATATGGACGACTGGGATGAGCAATGTCATTTTGTGACACATGCTTATAACAGTACGGTACATTCAAGTACAAATTGTACTCCAAACCTTTTGGTATTCGGAGAGGATTTGATAATGCCTGCCGACTTAGTATTTGGAGTCGTAGGGATGGACCCGGAATTACCTTGCCATGTAGTTTTTGTGGAATGTTTAAGAGACAGATTTAAAAAAGCATATGAGTCTGTCCGGATCGATTTGGAGAAAAGTGCCAAATGGCAGAAAGTTGGATATGATACCGATCTAAAACATCGGAAATTCCAATCCGGAGATAGAGTTCTCAGACTACATGAACCACTTAGGCACATAAAATTAGCGTCTAATTGGGATGGTCCCTTCACGGTAACCCAAGTTATCAGTGACTGTACCGTAATAATTAAATCCGACCTTGGTCGACTGTATAAGTCAAATGTGGCCAGACTGAGGAAATGGTCTGGGAGGGAGACCTCCACAGAAATGTATGGTGAAGGTTCCGGAAAGATCCTGAACCAGAATCGCATAATAGACCAGGTAAAGAACACTACAGTGAAGCGAGGCCGTGGTAGGCCTAAAAAGTGTTCCAAATCAGTGACACCCACGCCAATACCGACTAAGCGTGGGGGAGTTAAAAAAGTCTCGGCAGGTGAAGACAAAAAGAAGAGGAAAGGTGTCTCCAAGGCTAGGAAACACCTAGAAAAAGCTCTTCAGACTGTCAGGTCCGATAAAGAACTATCCGAGAAGGGGAGATACGTTCGCCGCAGCCCCCGAATTGCCCAGAGGACTGCAGTGACCTAACCTGTATACACAACGAGTGTAATGTTTACATTTAGAGGAACGGATGACAACTGACCCGAAAGGCTTATTTGTCGCCGCCGCATGATGTACCAATGGGTAGTGGACGGATAATCCGGTGGATTTGCTTAAGCTTTCCATAATCTCCACTTAAATCCCCAGATGAGTCATCGGCATGAGCGATAATTACCTAAAAACAATCAGTTTGTTTATGTTCCGCCCGTAGCACGTGCGTTTCCGCATGACGTCACCGTGTCCAGTCTCGGCTGACCTCTCGTGACCTCGCGGGATGCGGGGAAATGACGTCACGAAAGCTGGCCTGTCGCCATATTGTTTTTTGGTAGCGTTTGGGACAGTCGGGTCACCCCTTCTCTCTTGAATTCTACCATCTAGCAAACCCCTTGTGCGCCCTCAGAGTCTGTCTCTCAGTAGGCAGACTCCGTCAGTGTCGGCCCCGGCGCCGTAAAAGCCGGAAAAAGGAGTATTCTACTCCCGTAGGTGATTCCCCGGTCATGGCTGAGGAATCCGTAGCTGCAGCCAAGCTATCCGGTGACCCGGATAAGCTGACTCCGTACGCAGAAGCTTTTCCGGAAGCTTTGTCACCTGTTACACAGGAAGAGAGCGAGATGATGGACGTGGAGGAATCCACGGATCGCTCGTTCGAGGAGAAGCTGGCTTCATTCTCACTTAATGAGCCAGAGAAACTTTTATCTCCACTCCCGGCCGAGGGATCCGGAGGGGCTGCGAGTGCTGAACCCGCAGCAACTGAGTCCGAAACTACCTAAGTTGACGGACAGAAGGAAGAGTGGAAGCCAGCAGTGGCGGAACCTTTTCCAGCTAGCTATGATGGTCGCTACCTGTATGTCCACCCGGAACTGCAGGCACAAGTGACCTACGCGGACGGGACACCAGTCAGGATGGACCCGAAAGTCAGGATAGCTATCGAGGGCGTCATGGCTCCCGAACAGCTGACCAGGACGCCTCCCGAGTGGCTTCGAGACTGGCCGTGGTTCCAACCGGGACTTATGGTAGACGCTGGTTTCCGTGAAACCGTGTATGCAGCTAACCGAGCCTTCGAGCTCGGAGCGCATCCGAAGCCTGACAAATCCCTATGGAACGTCAAGGCTACGAACATCAACTGGGTAGGCTGTGTCTGGGATACCGATGGACAGACCTACCCACGCCCTAGTGCTACCCGGCAGCAATGCCGGACCACTAAGGAATTCAGGGAGGCCGCTGCGAACTTCGAGCAGTGGGATGACGGTTTCTACATAACCGAGCAGGAATTGGTGGATGTCCAGAACAGTTCACTAATCGGATTGGACCGAGCTGCAGCCCTTCGGATGGTTATTGCCCGCCGAATGACTGCCGAACAGGAGGCCCAGGAAGAGGCTAAGAGAGCTGCGGAAGCACCCGCACCTCCTATCCCCGACCTGAAGCTTTCCACCAGGAGTTCAGCCAGTGCTACACAAGCTACCGGCAGTACTACTACCCCAGTAGAAGCCACGACCTCCAGCACATCCGGAACCCAGGAACCGGAGGAAGACTGGAAGGTCAGTAAGAACCGACGATCCGCTGCTCGGAAGCTCAAGAATCTCCCGGATTCTGCTAGAGCCGAGCCGAAACCCAGCACCTCAACCACTGGTAGTACCGCCATGGAGGTTGAATCGTCTGACGAGGAGTCTGTGCACGAGTCCTCGGTTGAGTATGATGAGAAGGCCACTCCATCAACTCAAACCGAGGCCGAACGTTGGGCTAACGCCAAGTCCGGATTCAAAACCCGGATTCCGACGTGCTTCTCCGATTGTGCCTACGGAGTAAAGAAGGACGGCTCTACCCTCTATGCCTGCCCGGACTCAATCAATAAGAACGATGAGTCAGATGACGAAGATTGGATGCGTCTTTCGGACGAGGACCCCAATCCGAGCAAAGCCTATCGAAAGATGTGGCTTATGCTTAACCATACCGAAGGGTATTATACCTATACCCAGAGGAGGAAGCTACGTTGGGCTCTAGAGAAGTGGTATGGTGACGACCAGAAGTCCTGTCCCTTCTCTATCTGCCAGGATGCGAGTGATGTCTCGGTCCGGACCTGGAGCACTCCAGCTCCGTTCCAAAGACATCTCGTCGAGACCCACTTCCACCATCACCCGGTTTACATTTGTGATCCGAGTTATGGCAAGAAGGGTAAGAAGTGTACTACTAAGGTGCAATACAGCCGACGTAGTGATCTGGCGAGACACCAGAAGAAATGCCATGCCGAAGGTTTGGAGATGGCTCGGAAGCGTATCATGGAGCTTCACCAGGAACTCATGAAGGAGTTCGATAGCCTGAGCGAGGATGCTTGGTCTAAGGTCCGACCGGGGGACCAAGTCCTCTGCGAAGTTCCGAAGACCAAGGATTCGAAACTCCGAGCGAAGATAGTCCTGACTCCTGGAAAGGGTAAACTGGACATGCACGAGTCTCTCTGGCAGAAATGCGAGGAATCCGGAAAGGATGCAAAGAGAGCTCGTGAAAGGAGCAGGAGAGATCAAAACCGTGGCGGCAACGGTAATGGTCAGAGCACCACTGCTAAGCCGAAAGTCAGAGCAGAGGACCGTTCCAGGTCCCCTCTGGCTAGGCACCCTGCAGAGCAGGCTCAGGGCACTCCGGTGAATAGTCTATTCGGATTTATAACTTCACCCATGAACAATCCGATAGTAGACTTGCTGCTGTGAGACGTATCCGGATGCCAGTTCCAGACTCCTGCTGTTACTCGTGCTAACCACTTATTAGGATGGACTTTACGATTTACCTCTACAACTCATCTATACTCCCGAATGGACTTATATCAAATAGTACTATTACTTCCGGACCAGCCTATATTGGACTATTTTCTACTTATGTCAACTAAACTTAAAACGGATTACGATTCTATACAGTTGACAGAACCGGATCTACAATTCACTTCTACATTCTACACCATTCGGATTTACCTATAAACTTTAGCACATCTAGAGGATTGCGGGTAGCTGCCCCAAACTTATCTACCGTGTTTCACCCTAATAACTATAGACTCTAGCACGTCCATCCCGTGGTTAGCTGACCACACATATCAGTGAGCATCCGAAGGGCTACAGCAGAAGACCCCAGCAGCAGCCATCATCCTTTCTAAAATTGTAAATGTTACCATATGTCTATTTTTCTATAACATTATTTGTATGTATATATAAGACTACATTGGTCACATTGTACTATATTGTAATACGGGTATATATATATATATGTATGTATGTTGGTACGGATCTTAGATCAGTGTTAATTATTATAATATAAGATCGGATAAACTACACCAGAACTTACTTATTATTGTCCTGCAAGACATACTATATCGTAAATATATTAATCTGGTGTTATAAAGATTATTCGGTACACGGTGATATCATATATATCATTACATTCATTACTACACCGTGATTTTTTTCAAGTGTATAATACAAATGGTTCTATTCGTACTACTCACGGAATCCTTAACGGATCCATATGGTTATGTCATACAACGATGTTACAAGTTTATATATCATTAGATAGTGTAGTTACTATAACAGTCTTTTTTAAGACTACATAATCAAATGTGGTATTAATAACTACAAACGCATATGAATGTTATTACTTGATGTATTTAATGTTAACAGTTCCGTTACACATAACTGTTACTATCACATGTATACGAATTATGATACTTATCTTATAATTTATACCGTACACATTATATGATATCCTATGGTATAATAAGCTAATCAACAGTTCCGATACACATAACTGTTACTTATATAATTAATTTGTATCATATTCGAACATTCAACTTTGCCGTTTTGTAACTACATACACTATCGGATATATGTATATGACATTCAAATAATATCTAACCTGGTGTTAACGTTATATCTATGGTTGTACCTCTATTACTAATGGTTAAGACATATAGATATGTTGTCCTAGTAATATTACTATAACTATAACACCCTCCTAATGTCTGGGGGAGTGGTGTAGAGGTACGTATTGTCTAACCATAGAGTTGGGTACCGTCTGACGTGGCGGGTGAGTCGAGTCGTCGGACGTTCCTCAGGTTCCGGATAGGTGGCAGCACCGATCCGGGTCTGTGGGGACATCTGACGACGAACACCTGGGTCCTTATATAAAGCCCAGGGCTCAGCCGCTACGTCAGAGGCCCTCCAGGCCTCCGCACCATGTAGATTATCTCTCCATCCATCTTAGCTGCTTGTTCTATATCATCCGGCAGCCGTGAGTATACACTAAGAAATAAACTAACCGTTGGCATACACTTGAATTACCGTCTTACTCTTTCTTTCGAATCATAAGACCCGAACCCCCCAGGTCCGTAAGGCCGCAAAACCCTTACAAATGTTAGGTTAGGGAACGTTCAACAATTACGTCATTGCTTAGGTAGGCATTTTGATAACGCCCCACTGGCTGCCCAGATAAGCTGCCAAAGGTGTGAATGATTTTTGCTGGGCTCTGTAGGCACTCCTGATTTTCATAGTGACGGAAATCGATGATTTCAAACACTAATACTGTAATCTCCCGCGTATAAGGCGCGTCTCCTACGCCAATCAAAATGCTGCTGGGTCTTATACGCGGGAGGGACATTGCCTTGAGTTTGGAGTGCGCCTTATATGCGGGTTTTTCTGACTTTCAATTGGGAGACTGATTGATGTGCCCAAGGAAAACACCCCAAAATCGATAGCTAACCTTTATATATCGATCTAATATTAATTATGAGTTCATAACATGTATAGTTGTGTACTTTGGAGCAATAAAAAAAGCGTGTTGACACCAGTAGGTGTCAACGTGCTCGGCAGGCATTAAGCCGACCGTGTGCCGATGACAGCTTGAACTCATAGAGCCAGCAGCGCGGCAGCCTGTTCGGTGTACAGGCGCTTGGCGGGTTCAAGCCGACCGTGTGCCGATGACAGCTTGAACTCATAGAGCTGGCAGCCCGGTTGGCTGGCATTAAGGGGGTGGGGGGTGGGGAGAGGGGGCACCTTCTATGCAAAACAGCCCCCCTGTGAGTTGGGGGGGGTGCCTTATACGTGGGTTTTCCCAGAAATCGATCCAGAAGAGGTATGTGCGCCTTCTACGTGAAAAGGCATTCTCTCACTTGGGGGGCGCCTTCTACACGAGCTGCGCCTTCTACGCGGGAGATTACGGTACAAGGAATATCTGGGAGTTTAGGGTCTCATTTTAAAGCTGAGATATTGTGCTACCCCCAGTGAAATCGGGCATCAAAACCAATTAGGACCTGAGCTACATTCAATTCAATTTAAAGGTAATTTTAAAAGTAGGAAAAGAGCATTAAGACTGGACTGACATTAAAAATACCTATTTAGACAGATTTATTGGATATCGAATGACCTACACACAAAATTTCATGACTGATTTGGGACAGATACTTTTTCAAGCCGGACAAAATGCATTAGCTTCTCGTTTTTAGGGCATTTCAAGGTCACTGCAAGGTCAATTTAAGGTCAATTCTAGGTCACACCATTAGATTGGATGTTTTGGCAAAAACGCATTACTCTTGATATCTACTGAAAATTTCAAGAAAATTCATTGAATATTGACAATCCTTAGGGGGTGGGGGGTGAATTCCTCTATTATGTTCCATGCAAAAACAGTGACAAGGGGGTGGGTGGGTCCTGAAAAATGCCCAAATAACAGTGACATAATTTATTGAACGTTCCCTTACCCTATTAGTTGACTTTGTGTACCCTGTCAACCAATAGATGAGTATGACTCTATGTTAGGGGTGCAGGGACATGGACTCAAATAGGCCCTAGGTTTTGAGAATTTGCATAATGAAATGTCCAAAAACTGCACCTTATCGGTCTTAGCTGCACCTTATCGGTCTGATATGAACTCAATGTGCCTTATACACAAGGTGCGCCTTAAACATACCCAGTACCAGTACATAAGATATGCCTTATATAAAAAAGGTATTACGGTAACCGGTCCTGCAAAAAGTTAGCCGGTCCTGCATGAGACAAAAATCTGCAGAATGAGGCAAAAATCTGCAGGACCGAATGTCCTGTATGGTGAGAATTACTTCGAATAGACTGCACATCAATGCCAAAGCCTGTGCAAAGCGCAACAGATAGAGGGATAGGGGTGGTGTGGGGAGGAGACACAGAACAGATTTACGTAGGGAGGACATCGAATTTTGAAAGATTCTCCCTACTTTGCCATGCTCAGGGTGAGTGATAGAGCCAATCAGGAGGTTTATGGAACTGCAATCCATGTATACTATATTTCTTATTTGGTTGTTTTGATATAAGATTTAAAAAAAAAAATTTGTTGGCTAATTCAATTTGTCACCTGTTCCATACTGGGCAAAAAAAAAGGTGTGTTTCCAGTTACATGAGCTACAAAGGTAGGGTCGGTAGGTCGGATTTTTTTTTTTTTAATTTTCTTTCCTTTTTTTTATATCAAAAGAAAGATAATTTCAAGGTGAATCTGAGAGGATATATTGCCACAATACTCCCACAATATACAAGCCATATAAATAAAAAAAAAGTGTATTATGAACACTGGCATATTGGTTTAAGGGACGAGTCATTTATTGTCAGCTGGGGGGGCTTGATGGATTTTGGCAGATCGGCAGATTTTTTTCCGACCCCTCCACCCCTATGTCAAAAATGATTGCGACCCCCCGCCCCCCAACTACAAACTGATTTTGTAAAATGACCCCCCCCCCCAAAAAAAATACACGCATGGAATGACGCGTCATGATGGGTATTTGCATTGCCCATATTTAGTTTTGACCCCCCCCCCCAGTATGAAGGTTTATTCTGCCATTTTTGTACCTCTATTGGTATTGTTACTATTTTCCTGCCAAAAAAAAATCGGCCCTGTTTTGCTAGGGTCGGTCGGGTCACTGGTAAACAAACCTCTTTTTTTGGCCCTGGTATATACCTGGCATGCAGACCTTAGTCAATGTAGTTGTTAAGAGGTACATTAGAATTTTCTATAAATTATATCTATGGGTTCCCCATATCAACAGCTTTAACTATGTAATCATTGATTAGATGAAATGTTTGAAATAAAAGAGAAAAACATCACTGAAATTTCTGTTTGATATCATAGTTCAGCCAATCAGGGCATTGTCTCCCTGTCAGTGTTATCACCTGACCTCACACCTTAAACAATAGAAAGGTACTTGGGGTGTTCAAGGTAAGGGGCACTGTGCAGCATATTAATCTTATCACTGGCCATTATCCTGGAGGCTGATAAGAAATTAACCCAGATTACCCTGCTCTGGAGTCGGGGGCTAAAGCAAGATGGCGACTTCCATAGCCTAATATGCTAATGTTTTGTGAAAATTGCATTACAAAGCCAAATAGAGAAGTTGAACTGAACTGACAGTCAGGAATTACAGTGATACCTTCCAAGAATTACAGTGATACCTCATTTCGGTGATAGGTTCCGTCACTGTGCTGGTACCCTATGATGTAACACTTGGTCAGGTCATTAGTTTTGGTCACCAGTCTGCCTATACATAGCCGTAGGCAGACATACAGAGCTGTGCAACTGTATATAGCTCCCCCAAGTGCTATGACGTGGCATGATTGCAGTGAGTGAGTGAGTAATAGATGTTTAACACCATTTCGACAACTAAGGTCATATTCATGGCGAGAACTACATTACACAATTTCACAGAGGAATGTGTCCACGCATATGTGCACCACACACATCCTGAGGGGATAGCAAAGAGAAGATATAGACCCTTTTAAGTGGGCTAGGGAAGCCCGCATGATTGCAGTACAAGTGGCATTCTGATTTATAACATACCTGGAAATACAGCCCTGTTGCACAAATAAGACAACACACTTTGTTAGGAAGTGAATGTCATATTTTTAAGATCGATTTGCTCTATCATTTGGCAGGGGTCCATCATGGGCCAAGATAAAATCACTCCATGCTATTCTTGTTAGAAGTTGAGGTCTGAATGTGAATGTCGATAGAAAATAATTGTTAATGACACAGAATTCAGTGAATAGCCTTTGAGTAAGGGTCCGAACAATATATATTTATATCCCAAAAACAGCTATTAGAAAAAGAACATGGTGTTTTAGTGAGAGGTCCTCTGCTGGATGTCATACTCAGTGGCCTATAGTGAGGTCCATGGGATAATAATAAATGGTCCACAAATGCCTAAATGTGGTGTTATCACAGTGTGTGGAATACATTAGAACAGAATTTGAAAAATGAAAAATATCGGACTATGTCACTTTAAGCTTTATACTGATGTAGAACAGTGCTAGGGCTTTTAAACCATTTGGCTTGTTTAACACTGTGACAGAGTCAGATAGAGGTGTGGTAATCCCGGCCACTAGCTGTCCTACATACTTAAAATTTAAGGTAATCTTTGTTCTGTTCAATCTAACTGAACTGCACTAAAGGGGACTGCAATCGAGCCCAATACAGCAATCGGAAGCATCGGAACATGTCACAATCTCGAGTCAGCAAATATATCGCTCCGGGCACTCACTTCTATTCCCTCCTCAGTACAAACGAATGGGTCAGATTCTAGCCGTCATGTATTTTGATAGAAACATGTCAGTTATGATGAAATGAACAGCACAGATATTTCAGTAAATGTCTAACGAGTTCTCTAAATTTTAACCTAAGTTGTTGAGCATTATAATTTATTGGACCAAAATCAACATAGTCCCAGGATATATAGTGTGTGTAGGCACAATGTATGTGTGTGATGAAGATAGGAAAGCAGGTATTAAGTAGCACTGTTTTCGCACCTTCTTTCACAAAAGGTTTCCAGGTTGATGCAGAAGGGAGGTAAAGTCTCTGAAATTGGACAGTAAAGATGTGGGCGATATCTACAGACTACATCCAATCCAGCATGACAATACATGTATATCAAACACATTTGATTTACCGGTAGCTGAGCGCATTGGTCTGATCCTCCTTTATAGTGAGATAAACTGTTCTGCCATGAACCATTGTATTCAATGTATGTAATTGTTTTTAGAAATGTTCAAAGCTCTGCTGAATTGGCATGAAAGAGTGATTTTATTATACTAATAGATGTGAACACTTGGGATGCTGTAACTGACCGTAAAATTTTGGGCTCCAGGCCTTAATGTCCCCCTTGTATAAGCCTCACCTTACACGTAGGTACTAGGGTACTTAAAGATGGGTTAGGAGCTAATCTGGGTCGATTTTGAGTTGTCCCGACAGTCATCTTCCCCATGAGCCTATGAATGAGTGTACTAATTCTCAAATCATTCTAATTATTATAAATGTGCGAAAATCAGAGAAAAGGTATGGTCAGATTAATTGTGGGGACCCACCAGAATTACCCCATCAGGCCTGCTCCAGTCCTGATGATGGTACACAATGTTATAGTCCCATAGGGCTAGCAATGGTCAGAACAGAAATTTCATCAAATGATCTTTTATATTAAACTGGGAAGGGTAAATGATTGAAAAATATCTTTTGGTAAATAGAATTCACATCATTGAATGATAATAATTGATCTACGATGGTTATCAGTTTGAGTCAAACTAACTCCTAACGCATCTATAGAACAATGCAGCTACCATATTCATGGAATTATGTTAATTTGTTGCTCATGTTAAGAACTTCAAATCTTTCGCACAAATTCGACACGAGAGATGTCACAATTGTCTAATATTTGTAGCATTTACAGTTCAACACATGGGCTACTGAAGTTATCCCGCTGCACGTCTTTTATATTACATCAAAAGCTCACCAAGTGATATACAACTTCAGAGATATAACTGTGGGCTGCAGCTAAGTAACATGCACACAGACGTAAAACTCAAATGTATATTCAAAATATTTCAAAATCGATTCTATACATAATCTTTTCATCATTTTCGCCCAGGTTGGAATCACCTATCACTGTATCATAACGTGCAGTTCATCTCCACTGGGGTAGGATAGGCATGGAAATAATGACTAACAAAATGTTATTTCTTAAAGGTGTTACCTACTTAACTAAAATTAATGAACATACATATTAATTTTCGCTAAGTCCACCGTGGAATATGGAGCGACTAGACACAACTTAATATTAGCACCATCAAATGGACACAAACATATGGAGATGTCCATTACTCATTTACGCTGCCAAACAGACAACTTATATTAGCTTTGTGGATGAAGTAAATATCTCATAGCTGCAATAGTCGTTTTCTCAAAAGAGACGGGAACATATTTCCTTTCTCATTGCTAGTTCAGGGATGCAAGTCGGGGTCTATGGAATGCGAATATTCTGAAGATACACACAGAAGTTCAGAATTCAGTGAAAATAGTACCAAAAAAAATCTATACTATAGGCATCTCAAACTCTGAAAATTCTGAAATCAGACAAAATTCTGAAAACTTACATCCCTGCCAGTTTATCCACTTGTATTACTGTATACAAAGTGCTGACTGGGAAGAAGGGATCAATGGAAAGGGTAGTAAATATCACGGATTTTTTTCAGTTCACAGAAACCTACATATGAAGCATGTATATCTCTTCTGTATTATGCGATAACAAAGATAACAGAGATCATCATCTAAAACAGCTACAAGTGATACATCTGCAGCACACATGTTGCAATGGTCGATATGTATCGGTCCCATGTCTTCTGTAGTGATGTCGTCCTGAAATGTAAAGAGAGAATAGGTAATGTTCGTTTAACACCATTTTGACAGCTAATGTTATATTCATGGTGGGAAAACTAAATTAGACATGAATGTTCGTCCGTAAGAGCACATAAATGCACCAGACATACAGAGGGGACAGGAAAGATGTGATTAATGACTAGTGCTACAGGCCTACTTTTGGGTGCTCGCCTATTGAATTCCATGGTGATATCATATTCACACATTGGCCTGCTCTGGGAAAACTAGCAGTGGGACCCCACTTCTATCTTATGTTTTGATAACAAATGATATGAAGAACTTAAAGAGCAAGTTTGAGGAAAATTGCTCATAAGTTATTTTTGGGGATGCATGTAGCACTTGGCCTTAAGACCCATTTAAGATGAGCTAGGATAGCCCGATGTAAAGACGAAAATATCAATGACTATGTTACTAGAAATCTTAGACCATTACATTTTATGCGGGCTTGAAATTCATGTAAACTGATATCCAAATAATCCAGGTAGGCTCCTTAATCGTTAACTGTATTCATGAATATTTAAGAATTAATGCGCCTCGCTAAACAATAATCCGATAATTATGGTATACACAGTATATCTTAATGTGGATAGATTTCATTTATATACTGATCTACAACACATTATTTAAGATTTTTATGCTGTATATAAAGAGCTTACTTAGAAAATACGTCTGATTGGATAGTGGCCTCTCTGTAAGCATTGAAGAAAATCTGCATGTCATTAAGACTCCAGTTAGCTGCACGACATGGCTCTATGATACGTTCTACCAGGTCCAAGAACAGGTCCTTCAGCTCCTTACTCTGATTTAAGCCATATGCTATATTCACTATTGCCTTCGCCAGCGTCTGTTAAAGAAAGGGATTATGACAGTTACGTTAAACTGAGCTATGTGCAGGTACATGCATGCATTTTGTTATTGATCTAAAACGTGGTTATGAATGCTTTTATTCATATATTTTTTTACAAATTTCTTATTTTTCCTACGACCAGTGTACTTTGTTTTTGGATGACAAACACATTTCTCTTTGATACATCCAGCAAGGGACTTTTGATATTGCTTACCTTAAAATTGTTTTCAATGTCATAGGCCGCGGCTGGAGTCAGCTTTCCATGAACACTTTTTAATACAGCCCTGGATGGCGAAATGAAACAGTGATACATATAAAGATGACAGTGTGATAATTTTATTTCAGGTTCTTATATATGCAGTTATTACCAGCAGGTTGTATTAATAGATTCCGTTGGGCTGGTAATGCCAAAACAGAAATGATTTCATTTTCTATTTGCAAAGCTCTAAATATGCATCCTTTTGCTATGGCAAGAGAAAAATCACGGTCAAACTATGGTAGAAGGGACTAATAATATGCACCCCACACTCTACCTTGACAGACTATTTGATTGGAATTTGAAACTTACGTGCGGTGTTCATCCAGGTGTTCCTTATCAGTGAATACTTTTAGCTCACGGAGACCAAGCAGAAACTCTCTGTCTAAATCCACGTCCATGTCTTCGTGGTCACGGCAATCTGAAAGAAAGCAATGTTAGAAATGACTGAACGGAGTATTTTTACAGTGGATTGGCCAGAGTTGGGGGTGCGCTTTATTTCGTCGAGAGATGCTTGGAGAACAATCTGATCCGTGATCAATTATGAACCAAGATCATTATTGATTCCAGCGAGTCTGAAATAATTTCAGATCAAAAGTAAATGTCAAAAGATCAAATCAGATGCCGGTCATCCTTTCCTATCTCACCTTTTGAACTGTAGGACCAGGTTCTGATCATGACATTCGCACAGATGACAAAGTCGTTAAACGTTAAATATCCCAACTTTTTCTTCACTGTCTCAAATCTATTGTTGGTGATGAATACAATAGCGGCATATTGTCTGCAATAGAAGACAGCGAATGCATTAATGGGGACAGACAAACAGACATACAGACAGACACACAGACACACACACATGTTGTATATCAGTCATGCTGGTAGGTTATAAAATCTATATCAATGATAACTCAGTGTCTTCATCTGCCCAATTATCTACGGTAAGGGAACATACATTTTAACGAAAAATAAATTCTTATTTTACAAATATACATTTTGATAAAATAAACTTTGTATTTTTCTTGAATATATTGTATTCCCAGGTACACAGTACCTACATTTAATTATCGAATGCCTTTAAACTATTGATCTGCGAAATCTTTGTTTTATAACGCCCCACTCTCTTAATTACATCATTGCCAATAGGAGCATTGCATTGGTAAGAACACTGATGCCCCAGGAGACGATGCCTCTATCCCGATACAAAATGAAACTTCATGAAAACATCTGATACTGGGATATAATTACACAATGTACCAGTTGTACTCACTCTGCTAGATCTTTAGGTAACAAGAAGTGTGTCTGGATGTTATTGACTAATGACCCAAGCATTTCTTCAACAACCTTGAAGACTCTTTTGACATTATCAAACTGAAATAAAAACAAGGACTTATTATTTTCTGGCATACTTGGGTACGTACAATATTACCCTAAACCAATTACTCATTAGTTTCAAATAAAATATGAAGCTGTACAATGATTATGTGATTCAGTTTAAAGGATCCACCCCACTTCCCCCACCATCTCTTGCCTGAATCCAAATTGAACTGATATATCTGGGTCATTCCATGATTTACTGCACATGTGGTTCCTTGGGCATATAATAGCAAGGGAAACACTTCTACACCACCAATAATATTTTTATTCCTTAGTGGGGGGGGGGGTCATAGCTAAGATTTCCATATGGTTTGGGTGAGTCTTGAGACATAATTTAATTTTTTATATGCATTTAATCATGAATTTTCAAGAGTTGAACGTTACTGATAGAGTCCATCTAACCTGGTTAGGGAATATCACCAGTCTTCTTATCATATGCAATCAAGAGGTACCCTGGGGGGTCTTCCATAAAAAAAAATTTTTATGTACTCCAGGAATTACCCATGCCAGGTACATATAAGTGATTTTCAATGCACACTGCGATCAGTAATGTTCCAGGGACATTACTGATGGTTACAAATATTACTGGATGGTCAAAGTTATATTTTCATAGTATCAAACTACCACCTTGTATAGTGTTTGTAGCATTTCTTCTCAATTGTAGACATGTCTGGCTTATGTGAAAAGAGTACTTGGTGTATGTAAAGATACATTTTAGCACCACATATGAATAGGGAACGTTACTGATGGCTACAGGCATTTTTGAGATGATTAGAGTTCTACTTTTAGAGTGCCAACCTATTATCTTTTATAGTGTTTCTATCATTTGTATTCAATTGTAGACATGTTTGGCTTATGAGAAAAGACTATTTGGTGTATGTAAAGATATATTTTAGCACCATATGGGATGTGGGAGTAGTGACAAATGTACAAAAAGTTGTGATTTTTAATTTTCAAAGTTATATTAGACACCAAAGATGGGCCTTATGCATGTTTAAATGACTCTAGATATGCAGTATAAACTCTTTTATCATTTTTTATGTGATGCCAATGGAATATGATGATGTATAGATGAGCTGTGGCCATTCTTTGAGAGGTTAATGAATAGGGAACGTTACTGATGGTACATGCGATATGGCCTCTACGCAGGTACTGACTATGCAGTACAAGTATTATATATCAGGCTAATTGTAATTATTCTGTACAGTAGTTCTACTAGAAACAGTGGACAGTTAATATAGTCACTGTATGAGGATTTTGAATGAGCTAGGCTAAAGTTAAGAAATGGGAGAATAAATTCCCAAATATACAGAGTTTCCAATTTTCTGCCAATGCGTAACTTCATGAGTTTTCGAGCCTCATTTTAACTTTTTGGTATACATAAGGTCATACATTGTACCAGTCTGGCTACAATATTTGGTGTTTCTATGAGTCTTATTAGTGATGTTATTCATGTTTGATTGATTACAATCAGTAATGTTCCCTTTTTTAGAAGGTTTTATGGCATCTGTGATAAAAACTGACATCTTAGGAGTTGGATCCTTGAATGAACCTTTTTTAATATGCCAAGATATAGGGCTATCAATAAAATGTAATGTTATTAAGAAATGCTGAGTTTGTCAATTCATGATCCAGGCCCCCCATGTGCAGTATTTCTTGGAATGAGCCATCTATGTTTTTACTGTAATCTCCCGCGTATAAGGCGCGTCTTAAAAGCGAATCAGATCGTGGATGGGTTTTATACGCGGGATGCAGGCTGCCTTGAGTTCGGGGTGCGCCTTATACACTTTTTTTCCGGTATCCCAATTGAGATCAGGTTGGGTATGATGCTGATCATACATTTTTTTTGAATGCCACAAATGAGGTGTGACCAGAAGTAGAACTTATTTCTAACATTGTATCATCAGTTCTTTTGATTTCTTTTCCTACATTTTTGAATTCTATCAATGTTGTAGCATGTTAGGGAATGAATTTAAATCGGAACATTATCTAAACATAGTTTGAATATCTATTCTTAAGTCAAACACATAGCAAGTGTATATAAATGGTATACTGGCTCCATCTGGTGGCACTTCCAGAAATCATTCCTATTTAATACAGGATTATAAATGATCATGATCAAGATACTACATAGCGACACATTTGACAAAAATCCACCATTTTTTCCTACAAAAAACGGAGTTCTAGAACAACATAGCTGTAGGATAATGTGGTTCAATTCATATGAGAATAGAGAGCTTATGTCCCTAACCTAATCCTCCTCAGATTTTATTCAAATATCTATTATAATAGTTGAAATATCTTGGTTTAAAGTTCTGAATGGAGCACCTCCGAAAAAATCAGCCTGGAGAGTGGTTGCTACAATCATATTTTATGACACAACATCATGTCACTTAGCAACGTCACATCACCTGGTCATAACTTGCCGTTAACAGGGGCCAGTTTTTGCCGTGAACAGGAGCCAGTTTTTGCAGTGAACAGGGGCCAGTTTTTGCCGTGAACAGGAGCCAGTTTTTTCCATGAACAGGGACCAGTTTTTGCCGTGAGCAGGGACCACCTTTTGCCATGAATTACAGTTGCCCCTCCCCCCTAGTGCCGAAGGCACTAGTATAACAATAACACTGCAATGGTCATTCGATAAATCATCCGTTAACCCAATGGGCCAGTGAGCGAAGTTGGGCTGAGGTTGGCGGTTACAGTGATTACCAGTATATTTTACCACAGTATTTTCGGTACTGATATACAATAGTGATTGTACATGCATATTGAATGTGGTGTTTACCTGTCGTCTACAGCTGCGAAGGGGGACCTTTGTCTTCTCACTCACGTCATCCAATGCATTTCTATTTCGTGAGGATAGTTTCTTTCCAAGAATCTCTCTAATAACTGCCGCATCAAATTCGTAATACCTGAAAAGAAATATAATGTTCAATATGATAAATAAACCACAACATGGACTGTTTACAACTATTAGCACATTTTTCTGAACCAGAATACGCATGTAACCAAGCAAACTTTGCTTTGAAAGCATGGGGGAAAATTAGTACCATAATTCAGTAGACTGGTTTGTGGTAGAACTGATTTATATACTACCGGTTTATACTATTATACTATATGTATCTTCTCCAGTCTTGAATATGCTAGACCTGCCAACCGACCTGACATAACTCCCGTGGGCGGCTCTGCCGTGCGCAGACGCCCACAGTGTGATAAAGCAAAAGTGGGGGCTCTTCAGGGTGACCCATCTTAACTTATTGATTCTGAAGCTGTTTTACTGGTGGATCTGGACAATTAGGGTATCATTTTAACGGCCTTGAAGAGGGCTTTAATATGCATGTACTTGTTCAATAGTTTGGGAAGTAAAAAAATATGTTTCCCACAGGTGAAGTTGAAACTTAACTTCAGAAGCTTTTTATTGTGTGAAATATGCATCTCACATATTTAAAAATGGTACTCACACATTCCCTGGTTAAATAAGATTTAGAAAATGTCTAGTTTTCTTTTATCTAATAGGCAGCACTATGTTTTCTAAGCAACTACAAAATCATGACCTATTTGCTCTGTGAGGGGGAGTGAGAGATTAGCTCTAACACCTCCCCAACTGCACCACACCTATAGGCCCATCACTGGAGGGACCACCTGGAGGTGGCCCCTACTGTAGGACTGACTACCAGGACTTCTCTCTGACTGACTAGGAGGGCTTTCCTTTGATGTTTGAACATCAGTGACAGAGTGGGGGAGGGGTCCAGTCAGAGGATTCCTCCTTGGGACTGGGTGAGATCATTCTAGTCAGGTGGACATTTCCCTAGCCCGGGCCTAGGCCAAGACCTATCTGACTGAGAGGACATCAGTAGACTCCCTTAAATATGGAAGGAAGGACACAAAATGTCCCTTTGACCTTGACCTTCAATAGGTCAACTTGACCTTCTTGGTCAAATATTAAAAAAGGTCAACTAATCATTGATTAAATCATTCATCTTGCTAAATCTCAACAAATGTTAACCCATTTACAAAAAATTAATAAATTTGACCTTTGACCTTAAATTATCCGTGACCTTGATCAAGGTCAGGCCATAGGTCATCAGAACCATCCCTTAAGGGACTTTTCTCTACTTTTTATTTCAAGTTCCTAGTGTCAATATCTTCTGAGAAACAGTGATTTAAGTGTTCCAGGCATTTCTGACCAAAGTCAGCATGATCACAAAATTTGAATCCTGATTAAACTCTTAAGTATGGGTTATTTTGGCAGAATATAAGGGTCATTTTGTGGTCTTTGGACCGTCATAATGTCACTTTAAATTAAGATAGAGACTTCATTCAAAAAGCAAATCCACTTGTTTTCTTGTGATCTATCCAATGGTATACAAATAGAATACATAGTATATAGTTTTGAAAAACTAGGTAAGTGCCTACTACCGGTCCCAAGGCATATGATGTTACAGAGCTCCTTGAGCGGCAGACGGTGTGGACACCCCCGCACTAGGAAATCCCCACACTAGTGACTAGAATATGCATGCAATACCTTCACACATTCAACATATCAACAACAGCTTGAAGTTTTACTATTTATTCTCATGAGCTACCTCTCTGTTAACACTTTCTGTGTGTCCTGTGATAGCTGGAAGATGGACTGTTCTGCCATTCTGGTTGGGTGCTGCAGAAGCCGTTCCAGCATGCCACATGTTCGGTAGTGGTCCAAGGTGTCACTGAGCAGCATCTCAAACGTGGCCCCATACTGCTGCAGCACACCACGCTTCTGCTGCACGGCTGCTGCTTCTTGGGCTGTAAATGTAAGACATCTCCAGGTACTTCAAAACTTGTCTATATTAAACCTCATGCTAAATGGGTATTTCATACAGGAATACAATAGAGAGAGATATACAGTATTATACTCTCTCTGTCTTTTGATACAGCATATCATATTAGTAGTGACGTCATAGCAACCATTGTGGCCCTGCAGGCTCCGAACAAATTTCAGACTCCCTCTAAGCCTAAGGGAGGGGGGGGGATTTCACCAACCCCCTGCCCTCCTGAGTCCGGAGGGGTATTCAATAGGCGGCACGCCCAGCCATCGGCGCGCTGCCGGACCTGAACGTGCTCGCACTCCAGCTAGAGAGGAGGTGCGCCTGTGGCGCCCGCCGCGTGGCTGGCGTGCGGCTAATGAATACCGCTCTGACCTGTTGTTAGGTATGGGCGCCGAAAGCTTCTGAATAGCACAGCCTCTCTGTCACTATAGTAAATTGGGCAACTTCAAGACCTAAATTCTCCTACTTCTGTTCTGTGGGAAAACATCATATTTTGGTATGTTATGTAAAAAGACCCATAGAATATGAATATCATAGGCATTTTCTTGTGGGATGTCAAGTTTATTAAAACGTCAAGTATATACATGACCATGTTTGCTGTGACCGGGGTGAGTCTCACCCCGACATCAGTTACCAAATTTGTTGTAATTCCTACAATTCTTTGTCAAATGACACACTTTAAAAACCAATTTCAACTTAAAATATCAAGCTTCCTGGCCAATGAAGAAAGACAGAATTTTGTAAAATCTAAAATTGAATAAAAATATTTCAAATTTTTAACCATTTTTTTGAAATTACAAAGTTTTGGGGTACCTTTGGAAACCACAACCAAAATGTCCGCAATTTTGTTTTCTACAAGAATCTAAAACTGGTTCCTAAATATCTGTGTGCTCAAAAGTGCTCGAAGAAAAAGAGTAACAACATATTTTGCTAAAAATTGCACAAATCTGACCTGAGTGAATTTACTCCACCACACAGAATTTTGAGTTTCCATCAGAATATGATACATTTTTCCATGTCAAATCACAAAATAATTTATACCCCTGGAACCACTAAACTGTTTTCTGTCTTCTGGTATGACTGTTTTCTCTGTAACCTTGACTGTTAGAAAGTTATAAGCATTTATATGGGATGATGTCAAAAATGCACCACTCAGTGAGTGTGGTCAGTGAGGCTTGACTTGACCTAATTTTCCCTCACAGAGCTGATAATGACCTGAAAAAGGTGACAGAAAATACTCCTAACTTTTTTTATTCAAAAATGCACTGCTTCTTTTCTAATCACTCTATTACATTTATTTAAAAAGCATTGAGTTGGCACGGATTTCTTCTTTAAGTTTCCGAGGGCATAATTTTCAATTGGATGGTACAAAATCTAATTTATGGGTGCCCATCCCTACTGTTGTTACAAAATGGCCAGTTCCTAAATATCGCCCACGAAAGAACAACTCAACTGATGGCCCGAGTGGACACAGAGAAGATACCGACCTGTATAGCCATTTAGCCATAGTAAATACACCTCTGGATCGATTAATGTATTGTTTCCCACAAATATGTCCACGTCTGCCATTGGGATCGCTGTAAATGTTTGTTTCAGAGAGAGAGAAAACACTCCGACTGGAGGTTGGGGAAGACCTTGTGGTGACGTCATATAATTCACGTTGTGAGGGAATCCCCACCCCTCGTCGCCACACGCATAAGAAGCAGTTTCCCGCCCTCATACCAGGTACCGGTACCCAGTTAACAAGAAAGTGAACAGTTAAGGTGGGTCGCTACCATTGAAAATAGACCTACTGTGGAGGTTCCCGCGCATACAGGTTATTCTTATCAGAATGGGACCATTTTTGGTATACTAATACTTATAAATATATATGTAAGGCCTACTTACAAAAGGAATAGTGGGAAATCCTCATAGCTTTTATACACGGCCTCTCTGAAATGTGAACTTTGTAGTTCCCATGAATTGAAGTATTACCAGTAGTACTTTTGTGTCCCACTATAAATGTACATAGTCAGGCACTAAGTTGATCTTTTTCTGTTTCAAGTATTTGCATTCATTTATATGTAAACTTATTATCACACTTGTAATGTTACACTTGTAACTCAGTGAAGCCATTGTAACTATCGGCTAGAGCTGATTTCTTTTCTTATTTTCTTTCCTTTGCCTCTGATGAGGATGTGAATAAATAAATTGTAATTGTAATTGTCATTGGTAGTGGCTGTAGGGGTTCTTCTGACAGCATCGGTTTGGAGGTTTACAGTCAGAATAAAGATATTTCCCATGGCCATGAAATATTTATAACATAGAAATATGGAATCTAGTTTTACTATGCATGACCTGCACATTTGTTTCGGCCTACTCTTCCAGGTCACATACAATGATACATATTACAGTACTGGTACTGTGACCCTCAACTTCTCTGGCGACCTAGTTTGGTGGGCAAACTAAGCCTTCTCCCCTAGGTTACCATTTTGACAAAAAAATCGCCCTATTCATACACTGCTGGTGTTGGACCTACTTTGACCCCAATACTGGGTGCTTGTGGGAACCAGCATTTGCTGGTATCCATCTGCCAGCTTGACTCACCAGCAACAAGCTAAGAAAAATAGTACCTCCCAGCATGCCTGTTTACCAGTGACATAATCATGAGACTACGAGATGGTACCAGTGTGGTAGGCCCTAGCAGTGGGGCCGTTGTTCAGCTTTCAGTGGATCCAGGATACACAAGGAATAGTGGTTCCAGGATTCACAATGGACTGACCAATCAGAAGCCAGCACCTGCTTAGCAGATGCATCTGCTGCTGTCCAAGATGGTGGATGTTTTTGTTAGCCAATTCTTGTCCATTCAATGCACAAATCACTTGATTACTTATGCTCTATGGAAAATTAGAGGTTGTTATTTGAGAAAATGAATGGGATATGACCAAACATAATAAAACATAAAGCTTCACCATTGGCATTGCATCTGAGCTTTGCCTCATACAATAGAGCCCCCCTGTATCTTCTTTGGGGTTGGACTTAGAATTTTTTTCAGGCTGCCCCCTACATGAGTTGAAGATGGACGACGGGGGGTGATCATTTATTAACAATGGCAGGGGGGGTTGAGGGGGTCGAAAAATGTTCAACCCCTTTGAGAAAATACAGGTGGGGTGGGGTCTTTCAGCCCTGCTATTAATTGGAGAGGGTGCCCAGCAAATTGTTGTTATCTGTCGCCATGATTGGTCATCAATGGTGACTCCTTTCTGAGTGATAACTCACTGCGTCATCTTTCGCCACTGTGTGTCAGTCTCACATGGCATGGCGATTTATCACAACAGTTGCCAACATGATCTCACTCACTGCGTGAGTATGTGCCACCCCTTGTCATCCCTCACAAAGCATGGTAACTTATCACCACCATCGCCAAAATGGATCTAACTCACTGCGTGAGTATGTGCCACTGCCTGTCAACTCTCAGTCAGAATGGCAACTTTTCACCTGCATTGCCACATGGCTCTCTCACTCACTGCGTGAGTGTGTATCACTCGTAGTTAATCTTCTCTCAAAATGGCGACTTATCACCACCATTGCCAACATTGGTCTCACTCAATACGTGAATTTGTGTCACTCCAAGTCAATGCTCTCTGAGGATTGCATCATCTGTCACTCACTCTCACTCACAGTGGCAACTTATCACCACCATTGCCAAAGTTGTTGAGACAGCACCACTGTTCAACATGTAGCCTATCTAGGAAGTGTGGGCATGAAGTATAAGTCCCATACGTATCAAATATGCTTTGTTTCACACTGATTTCCATGTAATACTTCAGAGTTGAATCAAACAAGATTATATAGAGAGAATATCAATTGAATTTAGATAGAGGTATCTCTAAAATGAAAGCAACTATCCATAAACACCTTTTCTCTGGTTACAGGAAAAATACATAGGGGAATATCAACATGAACACCTTGTCTGTGGTTAGAGGGAAGATACATATGGCAATACCTTCTCTGGCAAAACATACTTTGATCTGGCAGATGTGAGGCTGCATGATTACCAATGTCGATGATCATGAGCTTTTCATCTAACATGGTGAGTGATCACCAGCGTCGCCATCACTGGTGAGTCTGAGTGATCACCACTCTTGCCATCCATGGTGAACCTGCGCTATGACGTGATGCGCGTTTCATCTAGCGAGGTGAGTGATCACTCGTGTCGCCATCCCTGGTGAGTGTGGGTGATCAAGATCCTCACCCTCTGTGGTGAACCTGTGCTATCACGAGGTACGCGTTTTATCTAGCGAAGTGACTGATCACAATCCTTGCTACCCGTGGTGAATGTGTATTATGACGTGGTGTGCGTCTCATCTAGCGAAGTGAGTGATCACTCATGTCGCCATCCCTGGTGAGGATGAGTGATCACTCATGTCGCCATCCCTGGTGAGGATGAGTGATCACGATCCTCGCCATCCCTGGTGAACATGTGCTATGACGAGGTGCGTGTTTCATCTAGCGAGGTGAGTGATAACTCGCGTCGCCATCCCTGGTGAGTCTGAGTGATCACCATCCTTGTCATCTGAGGTGAGGCCATGTGATCACCACCATTGCTATTCCTGGTGATCTTTTGCTATAGCGACGTCGTGTTCCATCTAGCAACATGTGTGAGCCACTTCACACAGGTTGACGAGGAGTCACGACAATTTGCTGGGTGTGTGTCTGCTCTTGATTTTCAGCTTCTCCTTGGCAGGGGAGGGGGGCAAAAAGTTTTTTTGTGGTTCTGATTTTTTTTTCTAATAAAAAAAAATGAAATTTTTCTGCCCAAAAGGATCTTCGTCTGTATCGAGGATCCACAAGGGTCTGCTTCTGTATCCAGGATCCACAATAGACTGGTTCTGTATCCAGGATCCACAATAGACTCCTTCTGTATCCAGGATCCACAATATAGACTGCTTCTGTATCCAGGATCCACAATAGACTGCTTATGTATCCAGGATGCACAATAGACTCCTTCTGTATCCAGGATCCACAATAGACTGCTTCTGTATCCAGGATCCACAATAGACTGCTTCTGTATCCAGGATCCACAAGGAGTTCCTTCTGTATCCAGGATCCACACGGCACTCAGACCCAGGTCTTCGGGTGTGATGGGGGAGTCTGGATGGCAGGTGGCAGCACCTGCCTCCGGGTTCGTATCTGTTACACCAGGGGGCCTTCCACTCGTCCGTTACACGTCACGTGACGGGTCTGAGTTTGGCTGGCTTTTTCCCTTATATATGGGCAGTTCCTACAGAAGTTCTCCAGTAGTGGTCCTACCACTGCTCAGCACACTTCTACTGTTACCTACGGGTAACTGAATGCCATCCGGCATGTAGTCTCTGTAGGCTGTGATCGTATGTAACTAAGATCAGAATAAACGTTTGGTTGCCTACTTCTTCTCTTTTCATTATGATTTAACATCTAGATCCAAAAAGACGAACCACTACATAATTTTTTTTGTTGACTGGGTCAGTTATGTTATAGATGCATAGAAATCAGGAATATGTTTTTTTCTGGGAGTCTATTGTGGATCCTGGATACAAAAGCAGTCTATTGTGTATCCTTGATACACAAGCAGTCTACCGGTATTGTGTATCCTGGATACAGAAGGAGTCTATTGTGGATCCTGGATACAGAAGGAGTCTATTGTGGATCCTGTATACAGAAGCAGTCTATTGTGGATCCTGGATACAGAAGGGAGATCCTTGTGGATCCTGAATACAGAAGGAGTCTATTGTGGATCCAGGTCTATTGGCTCACCATCTGCCAGCAACCAGCTCAGCTAGTACCAAACACTGGTTGTAGGGGGCATCTGGAATTCCCGCCTCTATAAAAATTACGGACGTTTGTGTAGCACAGATTGGTCAGTTTAGGCCTTTTTGTGAAGTGGGCCTGTACATGATATATCTCTGTACCAGAATAGGTAATGCTACATGCAGTTATTTTTGAAACTTCAGGTTGGTAAGTAATGAGAGATGAATTTTTAGGTGAAACAACTTTCAGTAGGTGTTACTCAGATTGATTTTAGTTTGTATCACTGTATGTGGAATATAGGGGCTTTGTTATACTGGAGGGAGCTGTGGCCATCAGGCTGAGACTTGTACATGGCTACTGCATGTAGACAGGGCCTTGGACACACGTCCATAATATTAATTCATTAAGTAACCCAACTTTGAGAGTGTGGAACTGATGACAAAATGTGAATATAACCCCTGATTGTAGGTACCCATGACAGATAATAACTTGAATTTTCATGATCTGAAACAGATATTGAAAGGACTGCCTCTTGTAAAAATAGCATAAACTATCATGAAGCATACTTGGCATGACATAGACATATAGCTTTTACAATAAAATTGCTCTGTTTTGGGAGAAGTGCTATTGTCACATAAACCTGACTACAATGTTAAAAACTATTAAAGCAATTACCACAACTGTATGCTGTAATATGAACCCAAAGAAGCCATTGTCAGCAGGTTGTAACTATATGTAAGTGGTTGAAGATGAGAAATGAATTTAAATTATGGACATTTTTTTCACGAAGTAACATGGTCACCTTCCACAGTTAATAAAAACTGAACAGCTAGGAACTAATTCCTCCAGTTTGGTGTTTTTTGGAGGTTAACAAATGTATTTTCAGAAAATTTGACAGTTTTTGAAAAAAAGACACATTTATTTTTGATGATGGACGTTACATAAAATGGGCGTTTGACGGATATTGACCCATATGTATATGGATTTTGGACAAATTTCCCAATGTTTTATTATTTCAAATGACCAAAACTGCACGGGACCCTATATCAAAATTACTTTCATTTAAAAGCATACCCAGCAAATTGTCGTCATCTGTCGCCATGATTGGTCATCAATGGTGACTTCATTTTGAGTGATAACTCATTCCGTCATCTTTCGCCACTGTGAGTTAGACTCATGTGGCATAGCAATTGCTAGTCCTGGTGATCTTGTGCTATAACGACGTCGTGTTCCATCTAGCGACATGTGTGAACCACTTCACACAGATTGACGAGGACTCACGACAATTTGCTGGGTATTATCTGAAAACTACTTGAGAAGAGTTTAAGAAAAATCTAGTGGCTAGATATTGGTGGCCTAATCATTTTTGTTTGGAAATAATAAAAAATCATGCTGCTTTTTGTAAAAAAAATCATAAGAAATTTACCCAGAATGCCATGTAATGGGGGTACAAACAAAAATTCTTAATAAATTAGGATATTAGAACATTCGTTTTTATGTGTTTGATGGTTATTACAGAAATAAATTATCAAATCTGAGGCTTTTTTATCCACTTTTTATGTGAAAATGAAAATACTTTTATTTTTCAAAATTCAATAATAAAAAAAAGTAGTTCGGGACCCCCTACTTTTCTGTCCAAAATCCTATTCTATGTTACATGAATTGTCTGACCAAAAAAATGGAGGATTTCTTGGGACTTGGATTTAATGGTAGCAACGCACCTTAAGTTAAGGGTGTTCCTTAAAGGCAAGTATAATACACATCAATTGAGTAGGGCCCACTCATTTGATGTATTGCTGGAGGCCGTTCCTCAAAGTTTGAGTTCGCATTTGAATTCATCTTTCTGTTCCAGAATAGTTTGAGTTCACTACCAGCAGTTCCTGAAAGTTTTGAGTTCAATATTGGGGTAGTGAACTCAAGGCAGTTTTTGAACTCAAACAGCCTGATTTTGAGTTTAACAGAACAGTAACCTCAAACTGTAAATGTTCATTTAATATCTCCCAAAGGCATCCCAAATGCATCAAAATTACTTCAATTGATGAATGAGTATTGTGAGAGATAAGATAAAGTGAAATGGTGGTTTGGTCGAAGTTTTCTCTTTGGTTCAAAATAAGCTCTGACACTTTGAGTTCATAATTTGAGTTTGTTTGTCTCCACCCAGAGTGACCCACCTAAATGGAAAGAAGGTGTGGCTTCTAGTGGGAATTTCAGCCCAGGTTTCAGCCATAGGGGCCGTTCATAAATTACGTCACACCTTCTTTGGCCATTTTCACCCCCACCCCCTGTCACACTTAGTCACACATCAGCCAACACCCCCCTTGTAAATTACGTCACCCTCAGCTGACAGTCCCCCCGCCTTCTGCCATACTGACTTTGCTTATTAGCTGCATAGATGTTTGATAAATTATGTGTGAGGGTTATTGATAAGGACAGGTAAGTCAATCACTACAGGAGTGGAGTTGAATAGTGGCGTTGAGTGAAGAGTCAGATTGACCCAAGTTGGGAAAATTAAGAAGAATCGGGTCAATAAGGGTCCAAATAGGCCAAATTGACCCAAGATGGATCAATTCGGGCAAATTGAATTAAACTGACCCAAATGGTAATTTGGGTCAAAATAGGTAGATATGGGCAAAACAGCTTAAGATGGGTCAAATAGCCAGAGATTTGGCCAAATTGATGAGCTACAATGGGAAAATTAGGCCAATAGTGGACAATATAATATAGTTCGAAATGGGTGAAGAGGGCCAAAGTTTGTCCAAAATGAGTACAGTAGAATGGGGCTATTTTGGCCTGCAGGGGCTATTTTGGCCACTCTCCAAAAAAAGTGTTCACATTTCAGTTAAAGATGAAAAATTAAGAAGTAGAGATGAAAATAACTGGATATTTAGTTTTGATATCATATATTCATGGATTTAAGATTGCATTTTGATGTTTTTGAGAAAAATCATCTTTGGGGTGCATATCTGAGAATGCGGCCATTTTGAGGTCACATGACCAAGATTTGTGAAAAAAATCATCATACCTCAAGCTTTATCACAGATAGTCATGAAATAATGGGTGGAACTGACTTAACTCTTACTTTACCAGGTTATTTCAGAGCAAATTTTGGAATGTACTAGGAGGCATAAGCTTTCAAAAACTTTTGGAACTGTGTGAATATTTCAAATATAAGGGAAATGGTGATGGATTAAGCTAGGCTAGTTGATCAGAAAGAGCAAAACCCAAGTTTTCTCTAATTACTTTAAATAGTGAGATTTATCATCATGAAAGTGATGTTCTAATGAGTGAAATTGATTATTCAACCAAACTTTAAATTGCAATAACTTAGCAATCCATTTTTTATCAATTTTGATGAAATAAAGTGTATTTAGTGGGATATATATCAAGTTTTACTTGGAGTTTGGTAATGACAAATTTTTGGAAATATTTTTTTCTGCTTACCATGGCAACCAAAACTATGCAAAATCATCATTTTTAGCATATCTGTTGCCAAGGTAACCAGCCCAAATGGCCAATAATGCATCAAAATACACAGAAAATTTTGATGTTATTTTGTTCAGCATGGAAAAATGTACAAAGTCAATTTTCACCAAAAACGACTTATTATTTGGAGATTTTCATGACTTTTGGCTTAAATATTGATAATATCTATGGAAACTTTTAGGGTGAATCCAAATTTTGTCTCAGGTTGGTGAGTCTGTCACATAAAAACTATAAGAGGTAGAGACTAGTTCTTTGGACTCTGTGGGGAACCCTTCTCAAGATAGAGCAATGGAAAGAATCTAAGGGTTTCAGTCAATTTTGAGGAAGTTACAGGGTGCTCAAAATCAGTCAAAAATCAACCAAAAGCAGCCCAAACTATGCATAAATGCGTAATCAGTAAAGTTGGAGTTAAATAAGTATTTGGTCAAACAGTTAGATTGACCCAAATTAAGTAAATTGGGTCAAAGCAAGCCAATATTGATTGAATTGGCTGAAAACGAGCCAATCTGACTTTAATTGCCAATATATCAATCTTGGTCCAATTTGACCTAATTAATCTATAATGACTTGTTTTGACTCAGTTTACTCATCTTGGGTCCATTTTAACTTGTTTCACCCAGTCCTTGGCCATACAATCGATCCATTTTAATCTATTTCAACAAAATTTGACCCAATTTACCAACTTTGATCAAACTGATTCTATTTGGACCAATGCACTCATCTTGGGCTAATTTCACCCACCTTTGGCCAATTTGATCTATTTTTAACCATATTGACCTCTTTTGCTTGAATTACCTATCTAGGGTACAAATGACTCAATTTGGCCCAATCTTAGGCCATTTGATCCTTCTTGGCCCAATGTAACATATTTTCACCTGATTTGACCCAATTTACTGATGTTTGGCCTATCTTACTCAATTTGGCCCAATCTCTGGCCACTTGACCTGTTTTTGACCCAATTCATCCAGGCTGGGTCAGTCTAATTCAATTTGGCCCAATCTATGGCTAGTTGACCCATCTTGACCTGATTTTATCCAATTTACCCAACCCAGGTCAATTTGATTCTCCACTCAACTCCACTTCATTCAACTCCACTTACCAGTATTCCACACCATTCTACTCTACTTCACATTAATACTTCACTTACATCTTTATTCTTTTAACACCTACTGCCATACTTCTGACACCCCCTTACCATCCAAAGACTTTCATATCCACTTGGCACATTTAGACACCCTTGTAGCACCTTTGCATACCTTTGTGATAACTCCCCATATCATTCAGACCCTTTGTCAAATCCTTTTGACACCCTCCCACATCCTTGTGAAATCTTGTACTACCCTTTTGATATTTTTTCACATTGCTCTGACACATACACACACATTTGTGACACCTCAGTACACTCTTCTATAATTCAGATTCCTTTACACAACATTCTAACACACTGCCATCCCTTGTGACATTTTCCATATTCCTATGACCCCTTTCTATACACTTCTGACACTGTCACCCAAGGTTATACACCTTGCCTACACTTCTGATGTCATCAGGCAGTCTTTGGCTCTTTTTCCTCCCTTATGACACCTTCCCACATCATTTTTACACCCTCCTTTATTGTTCTAACACCTTCTGACATCTGTCTGACTCCTTACCATACCCCTCCATACCTTTCCACCCATTTGTGACATCTCCACTTTCTTCTGACACATTCTTTTATCCCCGTGACAGCTGACTGTGTTGTTGTGACATGTCTCCAAACCCCCACAACACTTTACAACACCTTTCTACACCTGTATGACACTATCCAATACCACATTGACACCTCAACACATCCTTCTGATATATTTTTATACCCGTGTGACAGCTTGCCATACCCTTATAAAGATATCCCACAGCATTATGACAGTTGACACCTTACTCTATCATTCTGACGTCTCAGACAGCTTTCTGACACCTTCTGCCACTCTTTATATACCTTCCCATATTATTCTGACACCTTCCTTCATACTTCTGACAACTCACCATACAATCCTGATGGCCTGTCACACCTGTGTGACACTTCAGTATACCTTTACAACATGTATCCATGCCCCTGTCACCAAACATCCTTGCCATACCTTTCTACATCCTTGTGATACTTCTCGCTACCCTTGTGACACCTCCCCATACCCTTGTGACACCTTCCCATACCTTTCTGACACCTTGCCAGACCCTTGTGACACATCGCCATATCCTTGTGATACCTCCTCATTCTCTTGTGATACCTTGCCAGGCCCTTGTGACACCTTCCCATACCCTTGTGACACCTTCCCATACCCTTGTGACACCTCCCCATACCCTTGTGACACCTCCCCATACCCTTGTGACACCTCCTTATACCCTTGTGACACCTCCTCACACCCTTGTGACACCTCCCCAAACCCTTGTGACACCTCCCCATACCCTTGTGACACCTCCCCATACCATTGTGAAACCTCCTCATACCCTTGTGACACCTCCCCACACCCTTGTGACACCTCCCCAGACTTGCCAGACCCTTGTGAAACCTTGCCATACCCTTGTAGAAGCTTGCCAGACCCTTGTGACACGTTATCATACCCTTGTGACACCTCTTCAGACCCTTGTGACACTTCCCCATACCCTTGTGACACCTCCCCATACTCTTGTGACACCTCTTCAGGCCCTTATGACACCTTCCCATACCATTGTGACACCTCCCCAGACCCTTGTGACACCTTCCCATACCTTTCTGACACCTTGCCAGACCCTTATGCCACTATCCCACATCATAATGACACTTTCCTCTGTCATTCTGATACCATCCTATACCCTCCTGATGTCTTTACACAGCCATCTGACACCTTTTCCCACCATTGTGACACCTTCCCATACTTCCCCATACCATTGTGATACCCTTCTGTCATCTTCCAACATCTTTCTGGCATCTCACCTTAATCTTGTGACAGAATATCTCACACATGTGACACTTTGTCTTGCCTTTATGACACCTTTCCACTAACATGTGACACTTTCACAGATGTCTGTGACACCCCCACTGTCCTCCTGACACTTTCCCTTGCCCTTCTGACACCTTCTTCTATCCTTATATAATGTTCCCATACCATCCTGACACTCTACAGTAGCCACCATTCCATTTCTGACTTTCAAACTCAAACAAGTCTAAGTGAACTCAAATGCTGTGCTTGTGTGGACACTCATCGTATAGAGAAAGAGTAGAACATGCCAGTAACTAGCAGCAGAAAAACAGCTGTAAAATACAAATTCATTACTGTTCAAATGGAATATTTGAGTTCACCACAATAATTTGAGTTCACTTTAGAACAGGTCAGTTTGAGTTTGAGTTTGCCATTGAGGAACACAGAAAAATCAGCAAACTCAAACTAACAGATTTTGGGCAAACTCATTTCATCATTTGAGTTCGCTTTTGAGCTGATGACTCTCTGTGATCGCAAGACACTTGGGTGAAGTCGGTAGGCTAACAATGCTGTCACCAGTGACCAGTGACCAGTGACCGAAAAGTCAGTGTATCTACAGCGCTGACTGCCACCCCTCTGTCACCGTAAGGAATACGCTGACTGTAGATGCATGGGGTACCCACAAACCATAGACCTACATGTAGGTCTATGCACAAACGCAATAGATTTTTACATCACTTTTACAATGTGACAAATGGGGTCTCATAAACCAAAGACATTCTACTGATACCGAATATGACTCCTATGTGCCATTGGGCACACCATTTGGTGATTTTGATGTGTCATTTAAGATTTAAATATATCAAATGGAGCAGGGCTTGGCCCTGTCGAAATCCCTGTTATAAATCTAAACCAGTTTTACTTTGCACCCTATATGTCCTGTAGTTGCACCCTATGTGTCCTTCCACCCTAGGTGTCCTGTGGTTTGCACCCTACATGTCCTAGCTCCTTAAGTGTCCACCCGCATGCACCCTAAGTGTCTGCACCCCGGGGGGGGGGGGGACAGCAGGATACCGATGACGGCGGTCTAGCTAGTCCTGAGGACTAAGGCGTCTGCCGCGTCCGCGCTGGCCCTGTTTGACGCGTACGCTGCAGCGGCCAGCAGCAGCCACGCGCCGACATCTAGTCCTGGGGACTAGAACGCGCCCTTACTATGCGTTCTACAGTTTAGTCCTCAGGACTAAACAGGTGGTCACTGGGACTATGAATCTCATCCCCAGGGCACCATGACTATTCTCTACTCTTGGGTGATTATGAGCCAGGGTCTCAGTCCCAAGGACTATAATCTAGTCCCTAGGACTGTATCTTTAGTCCCTGGGACTATGTTTTATTTTTACAACCACATGGGTACGCGGAACAGCCCTCGGTGCTAGAAAGACATAGTCCCTGGGACTAAAAGCTTAGTCCTGAGGACTAAAGATTATAGTCCTCAGGATGATATTTTAGCCCTGAGGACTACACATCTAGTGCTAGTGACCTAGTGCTAGTGACTACAGACATTCCTGGTGATTGGATGTTAGTCCTGAGGTCTACAACTTTAGTCCTAAGGACTTAAAGTGTAGTCCTCGGGCTAGAAGAATGGTCCTGAAGGCTAGAAATTGATCAACGCAGCCTTTTCCATATCTATACCCTGGTACAAGGTTCAGTCCCAGGGACTAACTGTTAAGTCTGGAGGGCAAAAGATGTAGCTGCCTGGTCCTCAGGACTAAAGATGTAGTCCTGGGGACTAGAGACATAGTCCCAGGGACTACTATTTCAGTCCAGCCGGTCCTGAGGACTAGGTCTTAGTCCCAAGGACTATCTATATCTGCCAAGTCTCAAAGGGTAGGTGGGATGTAGGGTCTAAACACAAGGACTATGCTCTAGGACCATAGACCTACCTTCAGTGTGCAGTCCCAGGGACTAAAGATACAGTCCTGGGGACAAGAACATTGTCCTTGGGACTAGAGACACAGTCCTTGGTCCCCAGGACTGTATCTTTAGTCCCTGGGACTACACAGAGCAGTTATGGGGACTAAAAAGTAGTCCTCAGGACTAAATTTGA
This sequence comes from Acholoe squamosa, assembly GCA_949317995.1. NCBI lineage: Eukaryota > Metazoa > Annelida > Polychaeta > Phyllodocida > Polynoidae > Acholoe > Acholoe squamosa. The sequence goes on along the minus strand of OX439035.1, from coordinate 53,195,669 downwards.
AGTCCTGGGGACTACTTCCCTAGTCACAATTACATTAGACATCAATCAATGAATTAGTCCTCAGAACCACATGCATTAGTCCTAAGGACTAGGCAAATGTTTTTGTAGTCCTCAGGACTAAACAAGTAGTCCCTGAGTCTATAAATTAGTCCCCAGGGGCAGAAAGCTTAGTCCTGGAGACTAACAGCACAATCTTATACAAAGTCATGTGGCTTGCAAGGTAATTCATGGGAATGTACAATTAGTCCCTAGGACAATATCCTCATATTCTTAGTCCTGGGGACTAGGCTTTAGTCCTTAGGACTATGCTTACTAGCTTACTAGCTACTAGCAGCATTACACTTAAGCATCGCATTAGCAGCTATAGTCCTGAGGACTACCACTACGCCCGCGCACCTACGCTCACCGCCGGAGGCTCCGCGTAGGGTCCGCGTATTTGCGTCAGTGCGGACGCGGCAGACGCCTTAGTCCTCAGGACTAGCTAGACCGCCGTCATCGGTATCCTGCGGGGGACACTAAGATTTCTTTTGACGGGGGTATGCGACTGGGCCTCTGACAACCCTTACCCTTGATGAGAGGGATTTTGGGAAAAAAGTGACCCTTGGTGAGAGGGATTTTGGTAAAAAAGTTAAGTTTTTTATTTTGAAATTTACCCTTAATGTGTGGACTTTTTATCATGACTGACCATATTTGGATATATTTGGCTGAAATTTTGATTAAAAACCCGAAAACTGGCACTTATTTGGACATATGGGGTCAAAATGCGAGAAAAGTAACCCTTGGTGAGGGGGATTTTGGCTAGAAGTGACCCTTGGTGAGAGGGATTTTGACCTAAACCAGACCCTTAGTGAGAGGGATTTTGGCCAAAAAGTGACCTTGGCAGCCGCACACTCCTGTCTGTGGCATATAGTGAGTGTCCCCCCCCCCCCGGGGTCTGCACCCTAAGTGTTTCTGCTACCTAAGGTAACAGTATTCTCCCTGGTGAGTCTGAAAGATCGCCAACATTGTTATCATCAGTGAGGCCATTTGATCACCACCATGGCTATGAGGCCATCCATAAATGATGTCATGCAAAATCTGACTATTCTTGACCCCCCCCCCGTCATGTTTTTGCCAGTTTTGCAATGCTGAAGGTATATGGAAAATTAATTCCGTCATGCCGGGCCTGGCTTTTGGTTGGTTAGCTGACATACATTTAAGCATTGAGATTGGCTAAACCACGTCTACCTTCTAAGCAATGGACATTTGCTTTACAAGCATACTCACATAATGATTGTTCAGTACATTATGTAAAAGGATTATAGACATCCATGGGTTAGTTCTGCACAGAATAACATCGAGGTCATTGAAATTTATCTCAACCAGTTCAGTGTATCGAAGCAAACTGAAATATTGAATGGTCATGTGTGCCTAGAAATTGAGGGAAGGATAAAGGAGCTGAAGGGGCTGAAGGTGTATCACTGTGACTTTTATATGGAGCAGACAAGATCATAGAGATGTGTGTTCGGCGAGGTGCGGATGTAACACAGACAGAGAAGAATGGAGACAATTGCATTCACGCCCATTAGGTCGAATCCCACATGGCGATTTAGGGCTCAAATATCTCTGCGATTTTGTCCCTTGCAATTTTGGGGTCTTCCTGGGCTCTTAGATCGCAAGGATTGTTCAACTTATACCGAATCAAACAGTGAACTGAGACCAATTAAGCAGTTATCCTTGCAATAAAGGGGCTCAGGAAGGCCCCAAGAGTGCAAGGGACAAAATCGCAGAGATATTTGAGCCCTAAATAGCCATGTGGGATTCGACCTTTATTAACATAAGCTCTATAGTCAAGACAGCTCAGCCCACAATGGCACGTAACTTTGCCAAACTGAAGATGCTTATAACGCCTGTACAACTGCAACAACTCCTGCTGCAGCAGAAGGTCGAATTCCACATGGCGATTTAGGGCTCAAATATCTCTGCGATTTTGTCCCTTGCGATTTTGGGGTCTTCCTGGGCTCCTAGATTGCAAGGATTGTTCAACTTATACCGAATCCAACAGTGAATCAAGACCAATTAAGCAGTTATCCTTGCGATATAGGGGCTCAGGAAAGCCCCAAGAGTGCAAGTGACAAAATTGCAGAGATATTTAAGCCCTAAATCGCCATGTGGGATTCGACCTAGAATGATGACGGTCACCGTCCCCTCGAACTTGCTGCACACTTAGGCTGCTTTACCATCTTCATCAAGATACTATGCACCAAAGATGTGTACCTAACCAAAGTCAGTCAGTTCGTAAGGATGGAATCTCACTACTTTGATATAACCGAGTATTAGTCCTACAAAAAAGGGACCAAAACCTGGCGGATGAAGTCACCACTATTTTATCTCACTGCTCTCGATAATACGTGCTTGGGTGATCCAGATATCAATGCCCTTTTCATAACGCCCCCGATGAAGGTCTGGTGTGATCTAAAATTGAAGGCAGCGAGGCCTTTGATTTTGCCATGGTTCATTATGAGATTAACATTTCTCTTGCTGTTTTTGCTTTGGGACATGTCTGGTGGTCTCTTAGGACAAAGAGAGAGGGACAATATCAATAGGATAATCCAAGGTAACCTTTCGATAAATGAATCAGGATGTGTGGAATCTATCTTTGCACAGCTTCCCCCATACATTAATCTGTCAGAACCATTTGTATTTGCAATGAACTGTATCCTTGGGGTAATAGCATTAGAAATCATCGTCTTCAGAGGCGTAGGAACCAAATCTTGATTGGGGGGGGGCCAGGGCCAAGCCCAGGGGGGCCCTGTCGCACCGATCATAATTCATCGGATAGAGTGGACTGACACTTATTCATGGGTACATAAGATATATGTATTAAAATACCTTTGATGACTTTTGCCTGTGATTTTAAGGCCAGGCCCCCTTTCTCCATTGTGCTACCATATGTGTGAAAAATTTGGGGGAAATCTTTGCATTTTATCATGGGTCTTGACAAATATTGGGGGGCCTAGACATATTCAGGCCCCACCTCCTCTGGGATTGGGGGGCCCGGGCCCCCCTGGCCCCCCCCCCTTTCTCTACGCCCCTGAGTCTTTGATAAAGTGGAGGACATAATATGGCACAGGAATGGCTGGTCAAAGAGACTAACCATGACGCCAAATGGCAGAAAGAATCTGCTAGCAAATAACAGTAGATTCAGAATGATTCAGTTTGTTGTAGCCTTTTCATGTCTGCTTTTACTACTTGGCACATTCCTGGATCATGACGTCCTAAGCCATGTAAGCTAGAAGGTCGAATCCCACTTGGTGAAAAATGACTCAAATATCTCTGCGATTTTGAATCTCTTCCAAATTTGGGACCTTCCCCAAATTCGCAAGGATATAACTGCAGTAGGGTGTATAAGGTTGAATCCCACATGGCGATTTAAGGCTCAAATATCTCTGCGATATTGTCCTTTGCATTCTGGGGGCATTCCTGAGCCCCTAAATCGCAATAAGGATAGCTGCCTTTTAGGCCTTAACTCACTGTGGGATTCGGTATAAGTTGAACAATCCTTGCGATCTATAGGGTCAGAAAGGCCCAAATAATGCAAAGGAAAAAATCGCAGAGATGTTTGAGCCCAAAATCGCCATGTGGGATTCGACCTATAGAATACAAGGGCACTGTTGTGTTTATTCATGTACTGTTATTTTGCCTTTGTTGATGTTTATATCTCTGTGGATTATGTATTTCCTGGCCTAAACTCGCAAAAAAGTGCTTGTGTTCTATTCACCCTACTGTAGTTATATCCTTGCGAATTTGGGGAAGGTCCAAAATTCACAAGAGATTCAAAATCGCGGAGATATTTGAGTCATTTTTCGCCAAGTGGGATTCGACCTATAGCATCCTTACATTCTCGTCACTCTGGACAATACTCTACTTCTTCCAACTACTGCCATGGATTGGGCCAATGGTCATTTCAGTTGAAAGCCTGTTCTCAGAAGGTCGAATCCCACATGGCGGTTTAGGGGCTCAAATATCTCTGCAAATTTTGGGGTCTTCCTGGGCTCCTAGATCGCAAGGATTGTTCAACTTATACTGAATCCAACACTGAATCAAGACCAATTAAGCTGTTATCCTTGCGATATAGGGGCTCAGCAAAGCCCCAAGAGTGCAAGGGACAAAATCGCAGAGATATTTGAGCCCTAAATCGCCATGTGGGATTCGACCTAGAGGTTCTGGGGTTCTTCTTGTTATTTGCCCTGTTCACAATACCTATGGGATATAACATTAACAGTCTCAAGATCCAGAACCTGATCGAATCCCACATGGCGAAAAATGCCTCAAATATCTCTGCGATTTTGAATCTGTTGCGTTTATGGGACTTACCCAAAATTCGCAAGGATTATAAGTGCAGCAGGGACCATAGAATACAAGCACTCTCTTGCGATTTTAGGCTAGAAAATATATAATTTACAGAGATATGAACATCAACAAAGGCAAAATATCTCAAAAAATACATAAGAAAATGCAAAATTGTCCTTGTGTTCTATACACCCTGCTGCACTTATAACCCTTGCAAATTTGGGGTAAGTTCCATAAATGCAACAGATTTAAAATCGCAGAGATATTTGAGGCATTTTTCGCCATGTGGGATTCAACCTGATAGGTCCCTGCACCGGTGACATAGACGACCACATTTTCACCACCTTCTACCGATCCTTTCTGCTCAAGGCCGAATCCCACATGGCGATTTTGGGCTCAAACATCTCTGCGATTTTGTCCTTTGCATTATATGGGCCTTTCTGACCCTATAGATCGCAAGGATTGTTCAACTTATACCGAATCCCACAGTGAGTTAAGGCCTAAAAGGCAGCCATCCTTGCGATTTAGGGGCTCAGGAATGCCCCCAGAATGCAAAGGACAAAATCGCAGAGATATTTGAGCCTTAAATCGCCATGTGGGATTCGACCTTCATGGTCAACATCGCCGACTTCCAAGACATGCCTCTGTCCGAGCGTACCTCACTCCAGCTCTATCACGTGCTTTTCGATTTCACAGTATCCGTTTTACTTCTGAATTTCCTGATCGCTAGCTTCAGTAGCACTCTGGCGACAATGGTAGATAACGTTAATACAGTTTGTTACGTGCAGTGCCTTCACATTGCGGTTATTTGTGAATATAGGGTGGGACTGGTCTTCCCAGTGCTCGTCCATTGGCTGCACAAAATGTATTTTGAATACTGTCCAATAACTGAGAAATTTTACATCAACAATCTTGAACCTAGAAACAGCTCATTAGGACAGGATAGTACAGAGAGTATGTGAGCGTGATGTACATACCAACCCTGTTTCGTCATTATGATGTTCAAGCAGATGTTCAGGTCGATAAGTGTTGGGTACGGGTCAATCTTAGAACATACACCGATCAAAAACTAGCTCTACGATCTCAGAATCTACAGCCGGGAGATTTCTACATAGCTCTGAAAAGTCTTCGGTAATTTTCCTTGAATTTCAGTGATCTATTGTGTGTAATAGGCATCATTGGGAATTTTAGCCAGTCATACACTTTGTGATCTGTTGAGAATCAAAAGGAGAGGCAAATCGTTGTCTGTTTTGAAATAGACCCCAAAGTAGTCACCCTAACTTATCCCCACTGAATATATATATATATATATATATATATATATATATATATATATATATATATATATATATATAAGTTAGCTTGCTGCCAGGGAAGAAATATATACTGGTAATACACGAGTGATAATGTAATAATCATGTGAAGATATATAGTAAAGTAATAATGATAACTAGTAATAAATGATCTAATCACAGACACATGAGTTTGGTGGGTTACTGACCTTAGGGCTAACAGCACCATACATGCCTTTATTAATAAGACAACCAGAATAATTAGTTGACAATTAGCATAGTCAGTAAAATGCATAATATAATAACAATAGTATAAGTAATAACAATAGTACTAACAATAGTAAAAATTTGAAAATCAAGGAAACACCCAGCGTGGTGTTACCTGTCCAGGTGAGATTCGCCACCTGACGGTTACTTCAAAACTGCTCCTTATATACTGGAGGATTATTTACCATGACGTCATACTATGACATCATAGATATCAATACGAGCTGCAAGTAGTCCCTAACCGTCCGCGGCTATTATATAAATATACACGAGTATATAGTTCCATATATATATATATATATATATATATATATATATATATATATATATATATATATATCATGTACTCTTTTCACCAATAGAGTTTCAATCTATTTTCACTCTTCATTGGTACTGTGTTTGATTGGCATTTCAGGAATGCGAGCACATTGTATATAACCTCAATAGTCAGGTGTAGAATTACACTAATCCCAAGTCTAAGCACAACGTACATGGAGAAGTTTCATTAGTATCCTGATTGTGTGTGATACTATGAGCCATTTCAAAGTCCATTATACATTGTCATTATATCATTACATATGTGAATTGATTGATGGATGCTGGCTGACTTCCAGAGCATGTATATCGTTGTGTGGGAGCCAGACCTCGGTAGTCTATCCCTTCGCAGGATCCATCAGGCTTTGGCAGGGACAGTTCTAATACATTAGTAAACATATAATCTTGATTGCATATTCGCCACCATTTTACCTGCGACCACAATTGGCGGACTATCAACATGTGACTGTATAGAACTATAAAGTGCTGTAGATTTGTCAACGTTGTTTTGTTTTCATATTAGACTGTGTGATTGATTACAATGAAAACAATCACCATCATGTAACCTACATGTAAAAAAAACAATATAACATTAGCTAAATATATGGACAGTGACGCTAAGCACTTGAATGTAGTTAGGGGTTTGAATAAAATGAGAATGAAAATAGTTTGTTCATTTGTTTGCTTGTTTGTTTATTCAGCACTTTCGTTCCGGCAGGTGGAACGCTTTTTTGCGCGTCATATCATTCCATATTATTCTAACATACATTCACAATGGGTTTAAGTGTCCTTTCACTCCCACTACTCGAACACGGGGAATCCCATGCGCCTCCGTGTTAACCTCTCGTCTCGAGACACATTATGTCAAACTAAGATAGATTATGGTAGAAAATAACACCGACCCTCATAAAATGCGCTATATTGTTTCCAGCCAGACCTGGAGGCGTAAACACCCATCTCCATGGTATTGGTAATATAAGCACCACAGAATAGAATATCTCGACTCCTAACGGAATAGAACGCACTGAATGGTTTAACCCCCCCCCCCCGAGGGGGCCACTCTCAAATTTATGGAAACCATGTGCGTACATCACCTTGGAGGTGGCACCCCTTTTAGTGGGACAAATTTTCAGAAAAACACCCCCCTTTGGACGGGTTCCCCCCAAATTTTTCCAGAAATCATACCCCTTTTGGGGGGACACCCCTTGGACAAGTTGAAGTTGAAGCCTTGGTTTACCAAAACTGTACCCCTTTTGATGTGTTGCCTCTTAAAAAATTGGGGGAAAATTACCAAAATGTGCCTCTTTTTCATTGAAAGGTTTGAAGAATGGATTCACTTTTTAGACCTAAATTCCTACCCCTTTTAGCCCAAAATGGCCAAAAATGTACCCCTTTTAAGGGATCCGGCCGTACCCGCCCACAAACCCCAAAAGGTACCCCTTTCCCTTTACTTTTTGTACGCACATGGTTACTATAGTTCATATAGGGAGTGGCCCCCCGGGACCCCCCCCCCTCCTCTGAAGGCCTATACACTTACATGGTATCCCCCACCTGGAGGCATTATGTATACCTACATGGTACCCTATCAGCGTGTGGACAATGAGGTCTGTGGTAGGCACACTTAGTCAGCAGCCCGTGTCACTGTGCACCATCCAGACGTCCCACCCATACCGGTCCCTCTTACCCACACCCTCCACATCAACCAAACAGTCTACTGCTACTGTGAATTAGGCAGTGAGTATCATGCAGGAGTTATCCTAAACGTAAAGGCCTGGATTGTTCCCTCTATTGTCATGAACCAGCATGGGAGCCATGATGGGATAAGGATGGGTTCGGACACTGGTCCAGCTGTGTTCTACACTGAATCAGGTGAGTGTGTGGATCCTGTGCATCTGGATCATTCTGACCTAGCAACCATCGACACCGACCTTGAACTAACTGTTTATGGCAGGTGCTACCGAAAAGTAATAATTATCAACTGGACAAACATGCAAATCCATAGAAACTTATCAGTAGTATCATCAACCCCAAAGAAACCATGTGATTGATATTAGAGAAGACTATACACCTGTTGATTTGGGAAAGTAGGGGGTCACTGCCTCCATTTTTGAGGGGTGCGCCCCTATTTTTGAGCACATTTTGTTGCCCAAAATTATCAAATAAACTCTAAGTTACTCTAAGTGCAAGCAAGAGGTGTGGGATGCCCTGTCATATCCCGCACTCTTCGTATGTGTTTAAATAGCAGTAATGAAATATACCTGTCGTGCAAACTTGAGGGATATGTGGGGTGCACATACGTCAGACTAGGTCAACGCCAGCAAGAAAAACACAGACAGTGCTGGCTCATGAACTGACACGTGTGCCATTGGATCTCCGAGCACGTATTGCTATATGTGAATAGGTCTATAGGACATAGGGGACGCCTCAGGGAGCGAGCGTCAAAATGTACACAGCCGCTAGACCACATCACAATTGAATACCTGTCTCGCTGGGCGTTACCCACAGGTAGGATCCAAACTGTGAGTGATTCACCCCGTGTAACATAGAGTGCACACATAATATCATCTGCCAGAGGTCCACTATGGCAGTGGTATATAAGGTCGAATCCCACATGGCGATTTATGGCTCAAACATCTCTGCGATTTTGTCCCTTGCATTCTTGGGGACTTCCTGAGTCCCTATATCGCAAGGATAACTGCTTAATTGCTCTTTATTCACTGTTGGATTCGGTATAAGTTGAACAATTCTTGCGATCTAGGATCCCAGGAAGACCCCAAAAATGCAAGGGACAAAATCGCAGAGATATTTGAGCCTTAAATCGCCATGTGGGATTCGACCTATACCTATGGGCGTACTTCTATACCTTAAGCCCTGGAGGATATGTAGCTACATGTACACTGTTACGGATTGTTAAATGCAATTAGACACAATAACAAGGAGGCCTTAAGCAATAAAGAGGTAATGTATTAAGGTCCTTAATCTCTGATCCTATATACCGTCGTTGTATCATGGAGCCACGGAAAGAGAGCAAGAAAGAGAGGGGGCAGATACAGTACATGTGTATCTGTATTATAAAGATGCTTTTAAAAATCGGACTCTTTAATACTCCAAATTTTAGTTCTAGTCTAGTTCTATATTTGTATATTAGAAACTATTCAACCTCAGAAGAGAGAAAGACCATTTACTTTGGCATACATCCAGTATTCATCACAAGGAATTCTCGTGTGGTCCACATATAAACATGGAGCACCCATGTAGGCAGTTAGCACATACCGAACTTGTTTGTGTGAGAAATAGTAACCAGACGACTATCCCACAATTAGCATTCCTGCTGCCTATAAGATACCTATATATATATATATATATATATATATATATATATATATATATATATATATATATATATATATGTCAATGGCGACGCCTGCAGACAAGTAAAAAGGGAAACAATTTGTGTTACTTGTCCTCATTACTGTATCTTAGAGGTTTTATGTACAAGGGAAATAGTTCCTCATGGGAATTCACAAACGACACGTTGTGAACAACACACTGCCCCTTTTATATACCTACTGTTTTATTTATGTATGTTGCAATTATTGTGCCTAATTTCAGATATTGCTGTGATCTATGGGTGAGGTGGCTGATCGGACGGGTCTCCATAGCATGGCCAGTCTCCAGTCTAGGATGGAGGCCGACTTAGAAGAAATGGTGACATGTGCTATCTGTACGTCCCGTATGAAGGACCCCAAACACCTGCAATGCCAGCACGCCTTCTGTGCACACTGCCTCCAGGAATGGATGGATTCACCCAGCAATGCCAACAGTGGACAGGTGCCATGTCCCTCCTGTAGACACCCCACTGACCTCCCTGTAAAGGGGGTACATGGTCTGCCCGCAGACTTCAACAAGAATGTGCTTTTAGAGATGCTGAATCCACCGTCCATGGTAGACAAAGAACCTGTATCACTCAGCCCTAGGTATTGTTCCATCTGCTGGTTGACTCATGGCCATTCAGAACTAGCCCTGTCCTTCTGTAGTGATTGTGAGGAACACCTATGTGGGGAATGTCTTGGGAACCATAACAGTGAGCCTGCACTGAAGGACCACTATGTCATCTTGGGGCTGACTGAGGACCTTCAAGCAACTGGCTACCTGTGTGACATCCATAATGGCAAGAAATTGGCCTTCTTCTGCCCACAGTGCCTGCAATTGATATGCAGTGTGTGCCTAAGGACCAGCCATCTCGGCCATGGAGCTCAGAATGTGGAGGAGGCAGCTGCAGAAAGGCGGGCTTCTATTGAGGGAACCTTGGTGTTAATGGACAAGATGAAGCTACAGGTGGAAGCTTTATGTCCAGTTAGGTCACGTGGCCAGGTAGATGCCATGGTGGAGTCTCTGCGGGAGGAGATCCAGCAACATGCCCGTAATGCAAGGAAAGACGTAGACAATTGGCTGGCTAGAGCCACTAATGACCTGCAGAAGAGGAAAAGTGTCTTATATTCAAAGGTATCAGGTGATCTGTATATCGTTTGCACCATGTTATATCTGCACATTTTAAGATGTAATAAAAACATGTGATTTGCTGCAATCCACAAAAGGTTCGCTTTTCAAAATAAAAGAAAAGATAAACGATGATTTTTTCAAGGGATATTTTATGGAATAATCAAATAATCATTGTTTTACAGATAGAGAAGAAAACTGAATATCTCATGATGTTGTCCAGTTTGAAATCCTATTATAAAGAACGGCTCAGTGATCCGGATCCACGCAGTCTGCTGACAGACTTTGAAGAGTTACTCGGTAGGGCAGAGCCACTCCTTCAACCAGATACCAGATCCTTGAGGGTGCCTAAATGGTCATTTGTCCCGCTGGTCTTCCCGAATCGTCTTGGTTACCTGGAGGAAGAAACTACAGCCTCTTCTGGTACCCTTGGTGCACGCATTACTTGTAGCCCACAGTCTGAACAAGAGCAGGTTAAGAATCGAAGATGGTCATCTGCTTCTGTTGGTGAGCAGTATACTGGGCCGGGGAGAAGCTCACTGCGCAAGGCAGCCTGTGCAGATGAAGGCAGTACTGGTATTTTGAATGAAATAGCTGATATGCTTAACTGCAAGAACAAAGCTGCTACACCGTCCAACTCACATGGTAGGCGTTCTTTGATCTTTAATTTAATTGTCAGTGTCATATTGACGATTCTCGTATCAAATAGTATGCTGATCAATCCGTATATCAGAAAATCATTGGATATACGAATAGAGTTAGAAGGCCGAAGTGTATAATGAACAGATATGTTTGACAACACTATATATACTAGTAGTTGCATTCTTCCCCGAGGTCCTGTCTGATATAATAATGGCTCTTGTGCATTTACCCTCCAGGTATAGTAAATGGGCAACTTAAGGTACGGTCCCAGAAGACGTGGTCCAGCTTTGACGGTGACGTACAGCACATGACAAGTGCCAGTGACGTCATCCTAGGCAGTAAGGACTGGGTCCTTGTTGCCGACCCCTCTAGGGGCCGCGTGCAACGGCTCTGGTTTGACGACCACAGTCGGCTCCCGGAAACGGTCCTCCAGGACGCGACGCCGCGACGTATGGCGTTGTCCAAAGACGGATCTATAGCCGTGACGGATCAGGGATACGTCCACATGCTGGCCGTCAAGTCTCAAGCCATTTCTGCCAGACCCAAATGGACGCCACTGGAGATGGTCCAGCCTTTCGCAGTGGCTTTTGTGGAAGAAACACAGCAGATGGTTCTCACAGACATGCACGACCGCACCGTGGTCACATACGACGAGAATCTACGGCATCTGCGATCATTTGGCGGCCCGGATGTGTTCGGCTCGCCCAACTGCATCTGGTGCGACCAGAAGGGCCGGGTACTGGTGTCGGATCAGACTAAGAACAATGTCCAGGCTTTTACGCTGGACGGGGAGTTCCTCTGGAAGATTGACCATTTCAAGCCGCACCAGCCGCTAGTTACGCCCAGTGGGATTAGCGTTGACGACAACGGACAGATCTACGTCGGGTGCCTGGATGGACGAGCAGGTGTGTTCAGCTCGGACGGACGGTTTGTGTGCCACCTGGTGGATCAGTTTGAGACGCTGACCAGTGTCCGCGGGGTCTCCTGTAGGAGAGAGAGTGGACAGAACTCCTCAACACTTGTGGCTATCTGCGGGGCCACAGCCAATGACCAATCGATGGTACGTCTATGGAGAGTTCCCGCAGTAAGGGTGTGTTCAGAAGTATGACCATTTACGTAGAATATGGTGTCTACCTAAATATGAATATGATGTATATATTCAGGTGCTATGGACAGATGTAGTTTCGGTACTCTAAATAATGGTTCCATTAGAAAACCATTAGAACTGACGCTAGCATCTTTCATTTCCCCTAGCTACAGTTACCAAACGACTTTAAATTACAGGAAAACTTCCGACTGGCATCTGCCAAAGCTCCAAATCGGTGACGTCGCCGCAGTGCAAACGTTGGCGGACGTAGGTCCTCGATTCAGTGTAGGCCTATACTGCAGATCCAAGGATTGGTGGGGGGGGGGGGCTACGGGGCACGTGCACCCCCTGAAAACGGGTCTGGCTAAAACTCTTAAAATGAAATTTGACCCGAGACCCTGCCTATATATGCCCCCACCCCCTATAGACCCAATTTTCCTGGCTGTGCACCCTCCCTAGAACACCTCTTCTGGATCCGCCCCTGCTTTCTATCTTGGATGTTCCAATAATCCAATCCTTATCAAATACTTATCTCGTATATTTATATTTTTATTCACTTAGCTCTAATGGTATACCTTTCTCCGCTCTTCAATTCGCTAATGCAATATTATAGGCCTACCCATCTTTGTACCAGTGTCCTGATGTTAAGTTTAGAGTTATCATTATGAAACGTTTAACGGCTTGATACTAGACAGCTGAAAGCATATTTTTCAATGAAAATTATTGATGAGTTATATCTAATGATCTCTTAGATATAAGGCTAAAAACAATTTTCGTTAACATGGTCAAAAATGTTGAGGTCAGTTGGTCGGATTTTTTTTCTTTTGTATCTTAGGCCTCATAAAATCATATTTTGCCAGAATTTCACTGGTTATTTTAACAAAGGATCATTTCCTGTATGAAATGTGAAAAAATGATGGGAAAATATATATACATATTCCGAATACAAGTTTTGATATAATTTATATGAACTTATATGGGATACTCATTGTTCCTGCTTGACAAACCTGTCAGACCAGTCAATAAATAATAAGATTATAGTGTTTTTTCTCCCAACCTATAGTGATAAGGTCATTTGTATGCCTTCATGTAATAAAACCATGCAGCGGACGACAGCACAATATGTTAATGATCTTATCTTTTAAGATGTCAGGATCGTGCATGAATTGCCCAGAGGCTGACGGTCCACTGTAGAAATCTGTGCGATATATTGTACACAATTTATTATAGATGTGTTTTTTTCCTCCTGAATTCTCAGACAAACACATTAGGTCGAATCCCACTTGGCGAAAAATGGCTGAGATATCTCTGCGATTTTTGAATCTGTTGCGATTTTGGTACCAACTGCAAACTCACAAGGATACAATTACAGTAGGGTGTATAGAACACAAGGACACTGTTGCGATTTTTGGTGTACTCTTTGGGGTATGTTTAAATCTCTGTATATTGTATATTCTCTGGCCTAAAATTGCAAAAGAGTGCTTGTGTTCTATACACCCTTATGTAGTTATAGTCCTGCGAATTTGGGGAAGGTCCCAGAATCGCAAAATATTCAAAATCGCAGAGATATTTCTGCCATTTTTCGCCATGTGGGATTCGACCTATAGAGTATGTATATTCAACGCCATATCACATATTATGTTTAAATTCCTCATTCAGTAGTCTCTGGGGAGTATTACGAACAGAAACTAATGTCGCACAATGGACCCAAGGCCATAAATATTAGAGTGCAAGTTACATTGATGCCTAAGGCTAGTAAGCCATTATACTAGTTTACTAGTATAATTCCTGTTTACTAAACTGAGGTTGGGCCAACGAGATCTGGCAGGGCGGCACCCGTGCAATAGTTGTATAGATGTGCAATGCATGTCACTGTTTGAGATTGTCTACAGCGGCTTGTGGTGAGAGCATTGCCTCTCTCTGTGCACCCCTGGTGGCTTCGATCAATATCCGCCAGTCATGGGCTTGCAGCTGACGGCTAGGCCGCACTAGTATCAGCAGCAGCAGCACTTCAGCACCAACACCCTACGCCTGCAGCCTGCTGGCTGTGTACGCCATGCTGGACGCTTTGTTGTAGATCGCCCATCCCCACTAAGATTCCAGCAAGGAGGCTGAATGCAGGTTACTACAGACCTGCCATGACCAGGGATACAGGCGACGAGGACAGTTAACACCCTGGATCCTTAATTAACCCTTTACCACATATAGTCCTAACCCTACCTGGTGCTGCTGCGCGGTGGCTGCTGCCCCAGGCGTTTACCCAATCTGCGTCTCCCTATCCATAACTGGCTACCACCCCTCCCCCTGGCCGCCTTCCCTTCCAGTGACCTCTTGCTACAACCACAGCCCCCATCTCCTCACTAACAGTCCCCACACAGCTGGCCGACAAGGGAAGCCACGTCCGCCACTCCGGAAGCCATGTCCTCCTCATCCACCCCCAAGAAGCAGCCAGCAGAGAAAAAGAAGCAGACCACGGTCCTAATAGCCGTGGACGCAAGTCAGATAGCACGGGATGCCCTAGCATGTAAGTAGAGACATTCTATCTGCCACCGGTCCCTGGTGTGGGATGTCCCCTGTAAAAGTAACTGGGGAAGGTGACTGAGATAGCGGAGGGTGCCACTCTGAGCAGATGGACAGAAACTAATCACAGACCAAGATAGGAAGGCATTTCTTTGTTATACGTGTGTGCTAGTTAATGTATTTGGTGTTTGATGTATTTAAATGTTATAATATTGAATGGTATGATATCTGTTTAATGTAATTCCATGTGCATAACTAATTTTTTAAAGCCGTCTTTTCATTCTTATGAAGGGGGCAATTAACTCTAGCCCGTGTACATGTATCTTCTCCAGATTTGACCAGACTAAGTCACCTGCAGGAAGTGTTGATGACAATTTTACAAATGCATATAGATACATGTCCTTATGGTCATGTTATATCGTTGGGAGTAAGAATTTATCAGGGAGCTAGCTAGGCATTCCGATTAGATCTTGATGCAACCCATTCAAAGATACTCACAATTATCTCTTTATAAAGAAAAAAACGGGATGATTGAAGTCGATTTGAGCCCACAGATTTCAGAAGCGTGCGACATATTATTGACTGACTGACGAATTCTTAGGGGTCAACTGGTACCCAACGTGATGACTGTTATCAGTGCTTATCTCGGCAGTACTAGCTTTAGTTATGTCTGATCCCATTTCTAACTCAAGAAAGTTAACCTGATATCGTAACTGCGGTACCCAAGTGCCGCAGTACCCAAGTACCGAATTGTCATATATATAGCTGTGGTCGGAAGAACTTCTTCCGTATATCCAAGTACATGTAGGTAACATCAGCGTTGTAAGTAAACCTCGGATCAATAAGTCTGGGAGCAAAAAGAAGAAGTTTGACAGAAAGACGTCTTTAAGTTCCGTGGTCAAGTTCAGAAGATCGGCCACTGGTGGATCCAGGATTCGGAAAAGAAGGGGGACGGTGCACAAGAAGGGGGAATGCTTAATAGTACAGACACGACATGGAGGGTACACGCCCATTGTGGCATTAATGTCGGGGCATTGCCCATTATATTGACTCCCCGACGCCATGCTGTAAAGGTCGAATCCCACTTGGCGAAAAATAGCTGAAATATCTCTGCGATTTTAAATCTGTTGCGTTTGTGGGATCTATCCCAAATTTGCAAGAGTCATAAGTGCAGCAGGGAGCATAGAACAAAGGCACTCTCTTGCGATTTTAGGCCAGAAAATATATAATTTACAAAGATATAAACATCAACAAAGGCAAAACATCCCAAGGGGTGGATGATAAAATGCAACAGTGCCCTTGTGTTCTATGTTCCCTGCTGTAGTTATAACCCTTGCGAATTTGGGGTAGGTACTATAAACGCAACAGATTCAAAATCGCAGAGATTTTTCAGCCATTTTTCGCCAAGTGGGATTCGAGCTTATATAATTCAACCTCCGATATTCAATATTACCATGCATTCCAGCTTTTAAAAAAGAGACATCTATCAAATTGCCATTGTCGGAGAAAGATCAATTTGTGCGGCCGGATCTCTAAACCATGAAACGATCACAATGTACTGCTTTGATTTTTACTGTAGGGTTAAAGGTCAAAATAATTTCCAAGATCTCATTCATGAAATAAAAAAAAATAGGCTTGGCTATTAAGTCTTCTGTATTGGAAATAGGTGTACATGTAGAAGAGCGCATTTTTTCTTTCCATTTTAAGTGATTTACCTCACAAGTTTAAACATCACTGCAAATTTAGCTCTGCGTAGGTGCAATCTGCTATACTTAGCAGCATGTCTGATATGTTGGCTGCTATGAAGAAACCGACCACAGGATAGTAGGGAGGGTGAATTGACGTTGCACTCTATCCTTTCGGGGCGTCTCCCAATTAATCATGTCCTCGTGTCAGGCGAGCTATGGGCTCCATATAAGCCTAGCACTCCCTTTAAATCACTGAGCAGGTCACCAAAACACCATCGAGCAGCTCAGGGTAGATCATTATAGGAAGCTCCGACAGCTCCCGCTAGTACATCCAAGTACAGCTCATAGAAAGGTCATATCATCACATAACCTACACAGAAAATGTATGGTTTAAAAAGGTACTCTGTAGTGATCACTTTTCGTCATCTTATTGATGATCCATGGGGGGAGTGCCCGTTGATCTTTGAAGTAATCACATGTGATCACTACAGAGTACCCATCTGACAAGATCGGAGAGGAGCTTATAGTTGATCCTTTTGTCATTGATTAACATGTTTTAATTATTATTTCCAAACAATTGCATAATTACCCCCTTCCCTTCCCACAACCAAGTCTTTATTGTGGCCACTTATGGTTGACTTATGCCCTGATGAGGCATAGATGTTTGTACAATGTATATCAAATGCCGGCTATAGTCCCTATGTTTATAACTATAGTTTGACCCAGGGTAATCATCATAATCACCCCAGGTCATCACTTTGATGATATTGTATACTGGGCCCCATGGTGGCAGAAAAATGTTATCAAAGTGATGACCCAAGGTGATCATGATGATCACCTTGGCTCATCAACATGGAAAGAGGACCTTAGGTCATCAATACAGAGTCCCTTCATAGAGGCCTACATTTTCAGTGTACTGCAGAGAGAAAGGTTATATCATCACATAACCTACTTTAGAGAGACTTGTGAACTTGGGCTAGACCCCAAAATCGCAACAGGTTCAAAGTCGCAGAGATATTTGGGCCCTTTTTTGCCATGTGGGATTCGACCTTTAGTAATGAGATTCTAAAACAGTTGTAAAACTGGTTTGAGGTGATGTGGTCCAGTCTAACATATTAGCACCTAATAAAGGACATTAGTATATCCCACCATGTGGGCTCGTCCCGGGGGCCCGTCTCCAGATGATAGATTCACTGTATACATGCGTGTGCGTGTTGGAGGAAGCGGCCACCCCCTGTGACTGCCCCCCCCCCGATACATTTCCAGTTGCCATTGCCAAGACCCTAACCAAAATAATCAGCGCTATACCCTTAGACCTCTTACATCGTTCGATCTGTCTGCTTTCCCTTGTGAAATCATCCTAGCTAGCGTCCAAAGCCCGGTCCAAATGCAGCCCTCTCTATTCTGAGGGGCACTCCACTGCCTTGGCTTTGATCTTTCGCTTTTGTGCACACACATGTTATCTTTGTATAGACAGAAAGATGAGCTGTCATAGGCTGCGGTGGTAAGAGATGCATCACTGATTCAGACTACTCTCTACTGCGGCAGACCAATCATCTGAAATGATTTAGGCTTTGGCTGCCTTCCGAAAATGATCTGTGGAAATAGTTTCTATAGGTTCATGTGCCAAATTGGGAATCTATTTTCGGCATGAGGGGGTTGATGAAATGAGTTGCCACTCGGGCTATGACTTAGTTTTTAGCTACCCAAGAAGCTCCAAGTAAGGTGCAGTGCCAGTGGAATTGAGTACATACCGCACCTTGATACCTAATTTGATGCATTAACAGGGCTACCATAGAAATGACATTGGTAAACATGTCTAGAAATGGGTGATACTAAAAATGAGTACTGTCATTGCTGACTATACTCACGTAGCCTAATGTTGCAGTATCCAGCACTGGCTAGAAAATAAATGACTATTGACATATCCTAGCCCCTAGAGTAGGAAGAAAGGAGGCTTCGAGCACGTGTTAAAATGTTACATTTATTAACATCGATGGTCCACTAGGCCTCTGTCAGAGAAATTTATATAGGAAATGTATGGCTCAATCGTGTGACCAAGTGGACTATGGGCTTAAGGGCCGTTTTCCACCAACCGATATGCTCACTCTCACGGCGACAGGGGCACCACATGCCCACATCGCCGATGGGGCGCCCATAGAGTTCAATTGTGGGGCATGTCCCCCTGTCGGCCAACAGCAGTGCCTATCGGCGGATATACCTACTCTATCAGATGGTGGAAAATGGCCCTTAAATGGGCCCTGGGTCTGGCTCTGGTCACGTCCGCCCTGCAGTGACCTTCAAAATACACAGGATAAGAAATAACTCTGCCTCCATCACCATCCGACAGATATAGCATAGTCCAGGATAACAGGTACACTGGATAGAATGCCTTTGATTAGTTTCGGCAGATAGTAATTTAGGACTCAAATATTCATTGCAAATTGCTAGCTGTTGCAATTTTGAGGACTACCTCTAAAGGGTCGAATCCCACTTGGCGAAAAATGAGGCAAATATCGCTGTTGAATATGCTGCGATTTTGGGGCCTATCCCAAATTGGCAGGTGATATAACTCCCGGGATATAACTACACTCTATAAGGTCGAATCCCACATGGCGATTTAGGGCTGAAATATCTCTGCGATTTTGTCCCTTGCGATTTTGGGGTCTTCCTGGGCTCCTAGATTGCAAAGATTGTTCAACTTATAGCAAATCCAACAGTGAATCAAGACCAATTAAGCAGTTATCCTTGCAATATAGGGGCTCAGGAAGGCCCCAAGAGGGCAAGGGACAAAATCGCAGAGATATTTCAGCCCTAAATCGCCATGTGGGATTAGACCTATAGCGGGACTGGGACTCCTAGCATGCATGAACATTTTCACTGTATGTTGAATCCCACATGGCGATTTAGGGCTGAAATATCTCTGCGATTTTGTCCCTTACCCTCTTGGGGCTTTCCTGAGCCCCTATATCGCAAGGATAACTGCTTAATTGGTCTTGTTTCACTGTTGGATTCGGTATAAGTTGAACAATCTTTGCGATCTAGGAGCCCAGGAAGACCCCAAAATCGCAAGGGACAAAATCGCAGAGATATTTGAGCCCTAAATCGCCATGTGGGATTCGACCTGTAGTGACGGCCGGGTCCCGCGTGGCCGTCATATGTCGGTAATTCTAGCATATATGTCTCCCTCAATATGCGCGGCCATCATGTGTCGGTAATTCTAGTATATCTCCCTCAATATCCTATCAATCTAAATGGAATGAAAAGTTCCTGGTAGGGAAAGGATGTCCCCATCCACAAATCCAAGGAATATTTTCTTTAATGAGTATAAATACCTATTTAGAGAATGTAAAGTTCATGTTGGTTTATCCACTTATCCATACCATGGACCAGAGCCAACTTACGCCCCCCTCACCCATGTGTTCAGTGATGATAAGAAGCCTGATGCTGTTATCGGAGTTATCTGGAACAGCTTTAACGTCATTTAGGACACACTATACATGGGTGTGAGAACTGGAATTCTGTGGCTATTAGAAGTAAAACAGATAAAAATATTTTGACTATGACAAGCTGCAGGATAAACATAAATCAGCTTATACCAGCTCAGTTCTCATATCTACTTATTCACAAGACACAGGAGAGCTAAATTCAACGAGTGCACCCATAATCAGACATTGCGTTTATACCACGGTCTGCTTCTTTAGGATGCATTAGAATGCATCAGCATTAGAATGCATCAGAATGCATTCTGCATTCGTTACTTACAAATATATTTATTTATATGGTATCCATAAGGACCCAAATACAAACACGCGGGCGGAACCATGAACATCTTGGATGGGTGTATAAGGTCGAATCCCACATGGCGAAAAATGGCTGAAATATCTCTGCGATTTTGAATCTGTTGCGATTTTGGGCCCAGCCCAAAATTCGCAAGGTTATAACTACAGTGGGGTGTATAGAACACAAGCACTTCTTTGCGATTTTAGGCCAGAGAATACATAATGCAAACATCAACAAAGACAAAATACTCCCAAGAGTACAGGAATAAATGCAACAGTGCTCTTGTGTTCTATAGACCTCACTGTAGCTGTATCCTTGCGAATTTGGGGTTGGCATAAAATCGCAACAGATTCAAAATCGCAGAGATATTTCAGCCATTTTTCGCCATGTGGGATTTGACCTATATACGTTCTTGCCAGATGACCAATATCCCAAAATGTTGCTACTAGTATTGCTACTAGTACTACAAGGTCG
Organism: Acholoe squamosa; assembly: GCA_949317995.1. NCBI lineage: Eukaryota > Metazoa > Annelida > Polychaeta > Phyllodocida > Polynoidae > Acholoe > Acholoe squamosa. The sequence continues at coordinate 53,174,769 of OX439035.1, read as the reverse complement.
AATCCCACATGGCTGAAATATCTCTGCGATTTTGAATCTGTTGCGTTTATGGGACCTTCCCTAAATTCACAAGGGTTATAAGTACAACAGGGTGTATAGAACACAAGCATTCTTTTGCGATTATAGGGTAGAAAATGTATAATTCACAGAGATATAAACATCAACAAAGGCAAAATATCCCAAAGAGTACATGAATAAACGCAACAGTGTCCTTGTGTTCTATACACCCTCCTGTAATTGTAACCCTTGCGAATTTGGAGAAGGTCCCATAAATGCAACAGATTCAAAATCGCAGAGATATTTCAGCCATTTTTCGCCATGTGGGATTCGACCTACATTGTACATACTATTGTCTACCCATGGGTATCCTGAAGTGGCAAGCTGCAACCATCGCGGAGCAACTGGCAGGCTATAAGTTGCCATTGAACGTGACAACTGCAACAGTTAAGATGTCATACTAGTATACGTCGTTTCTCTTCAAGTAATGTCAACCCATCGTAGGTGTGCTTTTAGTCTTTTAGAGATCAATGTTGATGCTTCTTGCACCAACGCTACAAATAGACAGACCTAGCTATTATTGCCTCTTACCAATATCAGGGCGTGGCAAAAGGGGGCCATCTCGCTACGCTTCACCATTTTGAGTATACGTTCATGTGAATGTCTTAATGTCGCGGGCGGGGTGGGGGGACTCCTTCAATCATTGGATACCATGTGCGGACACGATTTCAAGTGGGATGGGTAGTTTTTGGGTACATGTATATGATGATATTTTCTAATTATTAAAATACAACCCGTGGCAATGGTATCTTTTCCAGCCCCCCCCCCCTCTTTTAAGGTAAGCTCTGTGGCCGAAATTCCTTTTAAAAAGGGGCACATTTCTCTCCCGTAATTAGCGTACCATATTGGATGTGATGCTCGCACATATAGAAAATGTAGAAAAACAGGGAGTGGCCCCTGGACGTAATACCCGGCTTAAAGCACATATTGCATGATACAGAATGGCTGGACATATCGGGACAAAATTTGATAGATATCAAACCTTGCTGGAACTACTACAGGCCTATTAAACAAACTTGCTGGACATGGGAAGTAAAGTAGGTTGAACTTGAATCGCTGAGTATAATGGAACCCGACCCATTGTCAAAATTGAAACCCCCACCAGATGAAGCATAGCTGTTAGCGTTGGGATGATATAGTAGATTTGAAATATCATTTTGAAACATACTGTGCACGGTAAAATAATAGAACAGTGACACATCAATGCGCTGGAGACATTATAGAAAATCCGACTGACATGGTCGACCATGTATGTGCCTGATAACCGCCATCTGTTCTTCTGGGCATCCATTGGTGCATGTCAAGCCTACCAGCAATCGCTGACGTCTGCAAAAAGGACGGCATGAGCGCGCCAGTTGCACACGGTAAATGGGTCGGACACTAAGTGATGTAGAAGACAGGACGGACAGTGAGGCATGGTAAGGCATTACCGTATTCATTCTAATGAGGACACATGCTCTAATAAGCGCACACCCCTCTTTTTGGGCGATGAGCGCAACCCCCCTGGTGTCAATTAACAAAAAAGATGTGTAAAAATAAATACTTTTTAGGGCAGAAACAACTATTTTATGGCTTCAGGGGGTGCGCTTATCAGAATTAATTTTTGATTTAAGGAATTGAGCATCTAACAAATAATTTTCCGCACATGTGCGCTTATTAGAATGAATACGGTAATCAGTGCAGGTCGTCAGAGCAGCGCCCGAGCTGCTCAGGGATACCAATGGGAGCTCAACAGTGGGCTGTGAGAATTAAAGGCTGCCCACTGCTGCTGCTGTTGCTGGGGTGAGAGAGGGATGAAACTGGAAATAATGGCAATGGTCTATCCCTGCTGGCCTTTGATAGCCCCGCGGTTGTCATGACCACAGATCGATCAGGTGCACTCTAGCATACATGTGGGAGACATGATGACACCTGCCACTGTTAAACCACAATTGTTGTTGTGTTGTTGTTCACTATACATGTATGACCGTCCTCCACATTATTCTACCCAAGATAGCAAAGCATATGAAAATCATATATCTTGACCATTGCAAATCACATGCATGTGAGCGTGGCGTACGGCTGCGTGGCATACGGCCGCTCACAAAGGAACATCAGCTCTAAAAAGTGGATTTTCGAAATTCAAACACCAAAATGATTGTAAAGGAATAAGGCAGGGCATGGATTCATGGATGTACAGGTATATCAACGTTTGTATAATACCCAAAGTGGTGACTGTCACATTACAAGGAATAAAACAGAAACACCACAGCATGGTCATACGAGTACTCATAATTTATATATGCACACTATAGACCCACAAGTGGCTTTATACGCCACGGTTATTATAAGATGTGCGGCGCCATTGCTTGATCTGGTACATTGTACCAGCGAGATACACTGAAAATATAGGTTTCTCTAAAGGTGTTCACTATTGATGAGTTAGGGTGATCTTTCCCTATTGATGACCTCAGATAACCATGATGATCACCTATAAGGTCATCACATTAATCATATTTTTCTCCCACCAGAGGGCCCTAGTATACAGCAATGAGACATCCATTGCTCATTATGTGAGCTATATTGATTTGTACCTACAATCCTCTTGATCTTCAGTGTTTACAAGATTGATGATTTGAAAAATATCATCACACCGGAATCTTAATTAATCAAAAAGGTTATATGGTCAAAATTAACAAATGCAAAAGCATGTTTAAAAATTGGGCGTTGTGCATTGACCTTGCCATGACCTTCCAATGACCTTCGAATGACCTACCCATAGTCCCATAGTCCCATCCATCCATCCATCCATGATTGTTGCACCCCACAGTGTGCGTATGAAATATACTTCAAACAAGTCATGGACAAGTCATGTGGTTCCTGTTGACAAGTCGTGGACAAGTCATGTGCTTCCCATGCACAAGTCATGGACCAGTTCATGAGTCACGGTCCCATAGGGATGTTGTCAGGTTAAACTGGATGCGTTAATTAACATGAGTTTCAGTATGTAGAGCAAATCTTGGATTTGCATCCAAATGTGATTGAAGCATTTTCAACCATCAATTAACATGTAATGTCAGGCCTCAAACAAGGCAGGTTAGGCCTCACACAAGGCATGTCAGGTCGAAGATAAGGCAGGTCATACTTCAGACAAGGCAGGCCAGGTTTAAGATAAGGCAGGTTGGGTCTAAGGCATGGCAGGTCAGGTTTAAGATGATCAAAATCTGATGCATTCAGATTGCCTAACTGAGACCTGGGTAAGTACAGGACAAAACACTAGGTGCCAGCACTATACTATGACAGGAGATTTTATTAAATTGCATTTTGATTCTCTTGATTAAAAGAGCAAAAGTATAATTAATAAAGCTGTTAATAGTAAGTGGGGTGTCCATATCTTTCTAAACACTTTATGGTTAGCAGAATGGTGTACTTCATTCAGGGAATGGTCAAAATCTTTTTAGCCCCCCCTCGGGAGGGGTCTGAAAATTTTACGCCCCCCCTCAAACCCACCACCCCCCCCCCCCGTTGATAAATAATGACCACTCCCTTAGTTAGTTATGGCTATATTGAGCACGATGGTATTACCTACACCTCTTCTTTGGTTAAAGTAAAGACATGACTATTGGATGTTTAGGAAGTTAAAGATTCATTTGACTGGCCGGTGGCGTACTGGAAGGGCGCAGCGGGGCACCATTTGGTGTCCCCCCTTCTGGTCGCCCCGGCACCTGGGCAGGCCAGTTACCCCGGCTTGGTAAGGGGGGGAAACCCCCTGTCCAATCTGGGTTGGCTCTGGCTGGTCTGTCCCCATAGGTCACACGTCCAGTGGCCTCCGGACAGTCAGGTCTGGGGCTCTCTTGGCGGCCTTTCACTCTGGAGCACAGCTGGTGACACGGCACCGGTATGGTGGTGGCCATTGGCCGCCATCTTGGATTTTACAGACTCAGATCTACCACCAGTGGCTTACATCTCTTCACTTCCTACTGGACCATCCTTCATCTCATTTCATTTCACCACATTTCCCCTGGTGAGTCAACCTTAATTACTATCTCACTTAGGGTCTCCTTCATTGGTGTACTCTTCGTGGGAACCTACCTCCTGTTCGGGCTCATGGTGTTGGTGCACGTCATAGACCTAAGTGTGCGTCCCAGTGTAATCGTTTCCTTGACTAGGCTCAACATGCCCTTGTGTGTGTACACTCTAAAAATGTACGGGTTTATTGCCCTGCATTTATTGTGTACGGACACCTGTGGTACTGTTGCTAACTAAGCTGCCATACGTCTTGGTCTCTGGTTGGCCGTCTGACCCAGTCTGCACCGACCCATGAGTGGAGCCCCTAGGTACCGCCCTGGGGGAGCCGGGTAGTGGTTTGTAAGGTTGACTGTCTCATTACCTTGTACTCACCCTGCTGCTTGGCACCACTTACTACCTCGCTTCTTTCTTACTCTCTCCACCTTTCACAGTTCTTTTTTTATTTTTTGTTCGATGTGACGGTCTACTCCGACTACAACACCTGCGACTTTTCAAAGCTTCATGCTTGGGGGTTTCAAACCTTCAAAAAAAAAAAAAAAAAAGAGTTAAAGAGCCGGGAGGCGTGGCGCATTCGGCAGCGCCTCCGCTCACGGGCCGTAAGCTCGTGAGTTCGGTTCCAGGCCTGGTTGGGGCACAGTGGTGGCTCCAAACGTCGCCGTAAGGTGTCATTTGAGTTCCTCCCTGCCCTGGCTAGGCTGTGATGGAAAGTCTCTCGGCAGTCATGGCAGACAAATGACTTAAAACAGGCCTGTCCATCTGTCACTATGCCTATGTAGTGACGAATGTTAAAGAACCATTGCCTCGGTAAATGTGTAGGGGTGTGCTTTCTACCTTCCCATAGATTCGGTCACCATCATCCCCGCTCCCCATTAGACTAGGGTCCGGGCACAATGCCACAAGGGTAATCTCACTTCGGTGTGGATACAACCCGCGGGACCTCTCACCCTTGAGTGTTGTCCGTAAGGAAAGCATGAGGTGAGATAAATTTCGTACAAAAACGAAGTTAGAGACAACCGCAACCAACTATTTCTCTCTTTGTTCTTATATGGTAGGATCGGAGTTAGAGACAACCATCTGAGATTTAGAGGGTTATAACTAACTCCAAAGCTCCCATATAGGAACAAAGAGAGAATTAGTTGGTTTTCCGGCAGAGAGGGAGTGGAGCCTATGGGAACCTGGATGGGAGATTTTTAGTTTATGTCAGGGTTATCTTTTCTTAAAACTTTAAATTTCACTGTCCTCTCTGATCAGGTCAGAAAGGCACTCTGCAGTGATCATCCTAAAGATTATGGGATACTTGCCCACGACATCATAAACAAGATGAGCAAAGGTGATAACTATAGAGTACCCTTTTAAGCCATATATTTTCAGTGTAGTATACAGATATAGGGGTAGACACTAACTTTTTCAGCCACTGGCCATCCGGGTCCATAGCTTTAAAAATCCATGGGCCTGGAGATTGAACTTTGGGCAAAAAAAAAATAGAAAAAAAAGAAAACGCTGACACCGAATAGAAGGAATTGTCTTATTGAACAAACCGATATATGATAGTAGTGGATCTAGAGGATGGCTTTAGGGTCTGTGTCCCCCCACACCTCCCTAGACCCCCTGAAAATCGGCATTGGCGGAGGAGCATTAGCTGCCCTTAGATTACCGGACAGGTAGGAAGTCGAGTTAAGGAACTGTTACTCCACATAACATTTCCAGACTTAAGACAAGTCCCTCCCGTGCAATGTGGCTATAGTATATGTACACTGAAAATATAGACTTCTATGAAGGTGATCACTTTTGATGAGTAAGGTTGATTGATCTTTTCCTCTTGATGACCTAAGATAATCATGATAATCATTTAAGATCATCACTCTGTTGATAATGACATATTTGTCCAATTTGAGTGGTGAGCTGCAGGAATCTTCACTGTAAGAAGTTTATGTTTTACAACAGAGATGTCTCGTTAAGCTCACAGGGGAAAGTGTTGTACTGACAAATACCATGACTCTTACTGTAATACCAAGGCTTTATAGGTGAAGATATATGTGTACAGTGAGTGATCCTGTATAATTACTATGTATGCAGTATGCCCTAGGCCAGCCAGTCACCCTAGTGGCCCTTCAAAGGGTTTACCAAAATAGCCTTACATGCACTGTCCCCCACTGAAGGCCAGTAGTATACCATATGTTTAGTATGTATAGTCTTATATTGCCACCCCAATTAAATAATGAATTGCAATATGATAATAACCTCAACAGGTTCAATCTAGCATTGTGCACTAATGATATTGTACAAGGTTACCTGAGAAGAAACTAGGAACAAACAATGATATGCATACATGACACCATAACTGTGGTTATTACACGATTTCTGAGATTCTGAGTGCTTTTCCTGGATATTCTCATGCACATACCTGTCGATATTGTATGGCATGATGCATGCAACATGACTTTTATAAGGTGTGTGGTTATCCAAGGATAACAGGCACCCAGTGTGGTTATCCATGGATAACCTGCACACCTTACATATCCTTACATGTCATATGTTACATGTTAAAACCCACAAAATTTTCATGGCCAGGGTAGGGCTTGAACCTGCAGTCTCAGATCCCAAATCCAACTCCCTATGCAGTGCGCCACAGGGACTGACGAGAAGTGGTTGGCTAGAACCAGGTCTTGATATGATACAAAGCCCAAGGAGGATACTCTATACATTCAAAGTGTGAAAATCCCCAGCAGTATGGGTTGTGCCCCCCCCCAGCTTTGTCTCTACTGCTTGCATAACGGCGACGACTGCGGGCCATAACCGTGAGACGCGGGACGCATTCAAACCAAAGCAAGCCTAGCCAGGCGCCGAGGTGTGTGTACCGATCAATTAACATAGCGGCGAGACGCGTTCAAAGCAAGCCAAGCTGAGACGGGCGCTGAGGGGTGAGACGCGGTGGTCTAGTGGTTAGCGCATTGGGCTCAGCCGTTAGAGGTAGGCGGGAAGAGTCCCGGTCCGGGCGCATCTTTTTTTTCACCGTGTGTCCGCTACCATAACCGCGGGATGCATTTAAACAAAGCCAAGCCGAGACGGGCGCCGAGGTGTGTGTACCGATCGTGTACACACACTATGGCAGTCTTCGAGTCCCGAGGAGGGGGAACAATCAACAATATGCATACATGACACCATAACTGTGTCTAAATCTGAAGTACAAGTCCCTGGACTCTGGGGTTGAAGCTAACATATAGGCCTACCTGCCTTTAGGTTATTTCAGTAAACTGAATGACCATGAAATGGTTTGGGTGAGATAGTTCTCTACTTCTCTTACCCTCAATAGTCTTCATTAGGCATGCATGGTTTATAGTATCAATGCATGCATGAAACGCACACATTAATGACATCATGGGGATGATGACCAAGGACTGACCCCAATAGCAGAGTATATAGCAGTGTCATTTATAACATACCTGTATATACAATACATTTGTTGTTGATTAATAGAACCCCTTGCTGTAATTCTACAATTCAAGTTTCTGTAATTTTATAGCAGTAGTTGCTGAACCTCTGTAATTATACAACACATTTTGCTGTAAATTTACAGCATATGCTTCGGTAGAACTGAATGAGCTTGCTGTATGATCACAGTAACTGTTACTGTATGCCTACTCTGAACTGTTCTGTAAAATTACAGTGATTCACCTCCTGTAGATTTACAGCAAAATGTACTGGAACCAAAGTTGCCAAGGGATTTTGCTGTAAAATAACCCTGTCTACTTCTTAAAGTGAATTGTACATTTTATAATGAGCCTTGACACATTTTGGAAGGCCCAGACATATTCAGGCCCCACCTCCTCTGTGATTGTGGAGGTGGGCGGCCCGGGCCCCACCTTTTCCTACGCCCCTGTAAAGGTGATCACTACAGAGTACCTTTTTCAGCCTTATTTTTCAAGTGTACTGACACTTTAAGAAACCTTAAATTTGATTTGTTTGTCGCTCCCATTGTACTTTCATATCTGTCACCAACAGAGTTATAAAACTAAATATTGAATATTGCCTTGCAGATTATCTACAGCACCTTCACAAAGAAGGAAATCGGCTCGTGCTCATCCACATTGTGGAGCTCACAGACATCACGCATTCATGTTGGTATCATGGTGAATTCAACACACATGTAGATTCTGATTCGTTCTCTTTTTTTTCTGCTAATGCTATACAGACTTTGTATTCGAACGTCTAGCTTAGGCCCTTTTATTATTTCCTTGCATCACCTGCTTAGCTAGTTGAGTTGAATGGAAACGATGTAAATCAATCATTGAAGGAAAAGACCACCCCGTTTTCATGATGATTTCATTTGGTAGCCTTATCATTATCCCACAAGATACTCATGCTGTACACTTTACCTTTTTAAGCAGGATCGTATTTTGCAATGGCTTCCACGCTTAGCCAATGCAGCAACTGATGCATTTGGTCTATTGTGACGTCACATAATGGATCAAAGAAGCCTCTTGTCTGCCCTTACAATAACAGATGTGCTTAATGAGTATGTCAGATTATTTAAATTCAATAAAAAAAAATACATAAAAGACATTTTATGTCTTACCATATGAAGTTATCATGAAAATGGGGTGGTATTTCCCTTAGGGCATTCAAGTTTGTATATTAAGTTATCTTTGCTCAATCTGCTGGTAACGACGCAGACACAAGATGAAATTGATTCATAGGTAGACGTTAGTAAATAAGCATGTTCCCCAGCTGATCGGAAGCCCCTATTTCTCACCCCTATAATCCTAGTAAACAACTCTGGTTGAACAGGGAGGGTTAACTTAAGGCTAAATGGATGTTGCCATTATGGTGGCTCTAGAACCGTGTCTAATGGCGCCAAGCTGAGATAAAATGATGTTGATGACAATGGTTTATGTCCCTAATCACTTGGCGGCAGCCATGGTTGTTGCCATGTGCCGTTACAGAGGGCTGCTATTTATTGAGGTAATCAGCTCATGCAGCCTAAGGGTAACCCCCCCCCCCCATACCCCCGCAGATCTGGATGGGGGGATTTACCCTTTAACGCTTGCATCCATCTGGTAACAGCATTACATTGATGCATCATAACGACCAAGGGAAATTGCCTTTCAGACATTGTTTGGCCTTTAAGATGTTAATGTATTGCATGATGTCATTTGATCAGCCAGTACTAAAAAACAAAACCCCTACTTTATTTTCATGATAGCGTATTTTGATGGTTTTTTATGTCAAATAAAAAGATTTATGGGTTTTGAAATATGTGTTACATGTAATATAGAGGAGAGGAACAGGTTTATCTGATGACGTCACGATTGACAAAATGCATCAGGTGCCGCATTGTGTATACATGGAGGGCATTGCAATATATGTAATATTTAAAATAATGAAAGGTGCAGGATAATAATATTGCACAGGGACCTTCTTTTAGGTTATTTATTGATATTTGTTGAGGGAAATCACATAATATGCCAGAGAAAAAGCTACACACAGCATCTGGTTGCACCCTTACAGTGTTGTGCAAGCACAAATGGGGTATGTTTTGGCAATCATGACATCATAAGATACATCAGATAAACCTGCTGCTCTCCATAGTGACATATATTTCAAAACACAGGGCAGGATTTTGTTACTTGACATAAAATATGCTATCATGGAAGTTTTTTTTTTTCATTAAATCATTACCTGCACTTTAAAAAGTCATCACTAAATATACGTGGGGATGATTATGTAATAAGATAGTAAAACAATATAAGCCAAGTACCCATGAATCGTGTTAGGCTAATCCCACTGTACCAAGCTATCTTTCAAAATCAATAACACTACAGTCCATTCTCAATAACCACCATAACTGAATATCTCTTACTGTTCTAGCTGAGCCGACTAGGTCCCCAAAGGAATTCGAGGACTCCTGGGGCGCGGCCGAACGAAGAGGACGGAAATTAGAACGTCTTTATACACAAATGATCAGGAATAAAGGGGTAGGCAACAACAATCATCACAGGTTTAAATCAACAAGTAGGATTTAATATACTATGTGTAGTAATAACTTTGAAGTAAGCTTCTAAGAGAAATTATATAAGGCACTTTACAATGATGTAAAATAATGTTGATAAGACATTATGAAATGTCCCCCAGTACTATTTCAGACTTAAAAGCATTGAAATCACATTGGTTTTGAGTTTGCACAAAAGGTGAAAAAGAGGAGTAATACTAAAGAGAGACGAATCCCCCCCCCCCCCCCGCCTAACGTGAATTATTTTCATGACAACCTCTTTGGACTTGTTGAAAGTGTTGATGGACATTGAATCTACTAGCTGGTAATGTTGATTCAGTAGCAAACCCAATAGCTCCATTGCAATGGCTAATTTCTGGGGGTGGATGTCTCAATACATGTGGATGTCTTTAGGTTAATCTACTGTTGTGTATTCCAACTTCGGTGCGTTTTGTATGCGAAGATTTACGGCACATGCATTATGACCAGGTGTATATAGGTAGGCCTAAATCAGGGATATCTGAGTCTTTTCATCCAATAGTATAATACAACGGCATGGAAATAGGATCGTCTTTAAAAAAAAAAACACGCTGAATGCTTACTTAATTCGCTCGGTCGATAACTCCATTCCCTCATCTTGCAGGTGGACTCTCATGTAACGTTTTTGATGGAGGTGAGCTCCAAGCCAGGCCATGTCATCGTCAAGTCAGCTGAGGAAGAGTCTGTTGGTCTGGTCGTCATGGGAACTCGGGGTATGGGCAAGTTGTGCCGAACCATTCTGGGCTCAGTCTCAGATTACGTGGTCCACCACGCCAAGTGCCCTGTAGTGGTGGTGCGGTAATCATCAAAGCAATGAACTGCAGTATTCACTACTGTTATTTAAGTTTTTAACCCTTTAAGGTTAGCATAGTGCTTTGGTGCACTGTGGCGTTGTGTCGGTATAATGTGTGAATACCGTGCTAGTGAGTAACTGCATTCATGTATCATGCCGATCATAGTGGATCGATACTCATTTAAAGGTCGACTTGATGCAAATTCTTGTGCCGGCGACAAACGCCTTGGGGACCATGCCGTCCTTAATGTGGTTAAGTCGAAAATGTCTCATGCAGATACTGAGACAGCTAGAGATCGTTTCCTGTTGGAGTCGCTGATGGTTGCCCTGTGGTTGTCGTGGCATGGATGACACTGTGTGACACCACAAAGTAAAGGGAAAGTTGTACAACGTAGAGATCTCACAGTGGTCACTGGGCAAGTATGAGCGAATCGCTTGAGAGTTGAATACTCACTCTTTGCAAATTAGGTCGATTCTAGTGGACACATCAATACTCTAATGGTCCAGGAATCAATTCAACTTCGGCGGTGTTCAAGACAAGTAGGGGCCTATACACGACTTTTTTTTGTACAGTTCATTACATTTCATCATAAGGCAAAGTTCCATTACATGTAGTACAAATGTACCTAAGACCAAAGCGGATGAGGTAGGCTAGCTAGCCTGTATGAGAATGCTATTTCACCAACATGTATCTATCCTGGCCTCTGGTATACCAACTACGGTCTATGTATATAATTATACTGCTTATATTGGTTACCATAACTGATGGCAACATGAATGGGAGCAGAAATCTTCATCAAAATTCTTTGAAATACATGGTTATCAAACCTGATTATTACCATCTTAAACCACGAGGAATACTCAGTTAGAACAAGTGACCGCTTTCAGGATCAGGATGTGTGCAATTATCTCTATCAAGGACAAGTGATGTGTAAGGGGCGAATATAAGCGCAGAGTCCAATGCCTGGTCTATAAACAGGACATTTCGTACTGAAATAATAATGTAAAAATCTCGGTGCTATACGTGCTAAAAGCTAACAAAAAAAAGACAAATTATATTTGTATACTGCGCTAGGCTTAGGTGACCCGCCCTTGTCCTTGCATCTTGCTAACATTCCAGTTGAAAGAGTTACAATTTAGAACTCTCTATATATAGTATTTGTCAATAATCGTTCTGGCATAGGATTCTAGAGTTGAATTTGGCTTAGGCCTATATGTAGTGCGATTTGTCATGGAGTGAAATCAGATTAGCTGAATTCAGCTAAAACACCAATAGGTACGTTGGACCTACATTTATGTGACTTGGGTGATTTTTATTACCACTGGTGAAGGTTTATGGTCACTAAACGCACATAATAAAAGTACGTATCATAGCAACCAAAACGTTTTCTGTTCTAATTGAAAGAAAATATGTTGGATGTCCGCATTTCCTTGGCTCCATCGTCGACATGCATGCAGTGTGGTGCATGATGAGTACACCGAGGATTTGTTGTCTACTGTCGAATACAGGGGGGGGGGGCATATGTAGCAGAATGGTATAGTTCCAAAAAATACTTAAATCGAGTCGAGAGTAATTCATACGGTGCCATGTACATTTTTTAGTATATAGAAGTTTCTATAACTTGAGCGTAGCAACCGGAAAATGGTGAGTAGCATGCACAGAAAAAGACTTAGTCAAAACGGCTAAATGGTTTAATTGCCGTTAACACTTCTGATTAATGTATGACTAACAATATCTCACAAAATGTTAATCATTTTGATTAACCAAATCAGTTTCTCTCTCCAAGCATGATCTAGAACAAGGTATCTGCTGGGAGTGTCAGGCAAGCTAATGTGATGTAGGCTATAGTAACTTTGACTATTAAAGGGATAGTCGCAAGGTGTTGCCTTTACACACCAGGTGGTCAGCGTGGTTTGAAACAGGATTGTACCACAAATATAGCTCCATGAATGTCAAAATGATCTTGATTTTCAGGTACTGTATTGATTTTTTACATCAAGCTTCGAAAAATATACTAAATAGATTGTTGAGTTATTAAATGAACTAGGTAGTCAGATAGAAACACATGTTCTGTGGTGGGTCTTAATCTAGATAAATATGATATCCAAAGTTGTACTGCTTCTTTGTGAGAAGCCTAACGAAACTTGTCTCAGGGGCTCCTAATGAAAATAATGTGAGGCATATAACATGCTTTTATATGATTAGCCTCTGCTTTGTGGGATGTGAATCTATCATAGAGATTACACTCACCGTTTGAATTAAACCAAAAGTATTAGATAGTGTACTCAGTTAAATGCACAAAGGAATCCTTAGTCCAAACCAGGCAGCCAATGTAAACTTGCTTATACCACACTTGGGTGGAAAGACAATGGAAAACCACAGGTAATATATTGCTTATAGCTGCTGTAAGTTGATGCGGTCCACTGAGCACACACACCCTCTCCCATTCCCCAGCTTGTGAATGGTTTTGAGTGGGTCACAAGTGTGGCATAAGTGAGATAAACACCTTGTTGGGCAGTGTAGCCAGTATATAGACAACAGGCTGTATGACAGCCTGTTGTCTATATAGTGAATACAGTGATCAAACTCGCTGTTTATCTACCGCTTATACAATAGAACTGTATAGGCCATGGACCCTTGGCTTGGGAATGACCCCCCCCCCCCCTCCTGTTGTGTGACAGTAGGCACTTTATCTTTTAAAAAGTTAAATCCTAGTAGCTTCCTGGTTTGTTTCCGAACGCACCCAGGCTTCCATTGCAGAGCTCTCAACCGTGTCAGACCTGTCCCAGTTTGATGAACGCAGGACGCGGTCTACATCACACCCCTACCTGTGGGCCCGCCCCTACCTCATCATTATCCACCGGGAGGCAAACAGCAGAGGTGCGGGTGTTGCTGAAGCACACTGATCAGGTTAGTGTCTAGATCAATATCCAAGTAGAACAAAATCAGCCCCTCATGTCTGTTACTTATACTTTGAGTCAAGTCCCGTAGCCATGGTAACAATAACTCAGGTTCATTGACCGAGGTTATTTAATCATTCAATCTATATTCTTCAACCGTGGAACAGGAGGTTTTATTTCATCTGGTTAGCGGAGCGAAGGTGGGCATACTGGGAGAAGGGTATCTTCCTCGGTGTTTCTTCCTGACCGAGTATTTGTGACATACAATGTTTAAATTATGTACACACTGCATTAGAAGCGTACCAGTTTGGTCGTTTGCACTTTAACACCTGCATTATCCAGTGTAACATGGTCATCTTTGGGTCATGTACACCAAAGCCAATTTAAGGGTTACCCCCTGGGCTGAGTATGCCCTGATATTTACACTGACCAGTTACTGCACGATACGTATTCATATTGAAACAGTGCACCGCCCAATAGCCTATACGATATGCGATAATGTAATCGTATTTATTTCTGAAACGCATGCATTGATACGTCTATTGGTACTGGTGATAAATGGCCCACACACGGGCCCACATACCATGGTTGACCTGTTCAACTTACTCCAGTTGACCTGTTCAACTTACTCCAGTTTACTTTCTTGAACCACAAGGCACATGCATTCACTTGGAATGTCTATTACACAATTTGCTGACTACATGTATCAGGTAAAAAGGTGAGGTTACCCGACCATATATGTATCACAGAAAAGCCCTACTATAGCAACATTTCTCTAATACTTGATTAGTTTCAATCCATTTTAGGGTTGTGTTCAAGGTACAAATGTACTTTAAGTGCGTAAGTAAAATCAATTCATCTTTTAAGCTTTTTCTATTTGGCCTCCCGAGTCTACACACACACAAAAAGCAATTTTGATGGCATTTCCAATAATGTCAATGGTAGAGGAGGTGAACTTTTCCTTCTCTTCTTCGTCCCTATGACACCCCCTCCCCCTTTACTTTAAAACTCCATGCCACACCCCCGTTATCTACTATAAACAAACGTGCAGTCTTGTGTGCATGCATGGCACCACCTGAAAGTGTGTTCAAATATTCTGTTCTAATAAAGGCATTTTCTGTTCTGTCGCAGGCACAATGGAGGCCGTAAAGGTGTTCGACATGGAGATTGACATCAACGACTGTGCCAAGCTATATGACTATGGCCGAGGCGTGTACATCACCAGGCCAGAGGACGGCTGGGACCATCAGGCCATAGCCGAGGCCTGCAGACAGGCTATCAACGCTGTGGATGACGAGACATCTCACCGTATGATCAGAAGAATGGACGGAATGCACATCGATAAGGGTATGCTGGAGAAGGACGCAGGAAAAGAAGTAGCAAAAGATAAGGAGAGGGGTTATGCATTTGACAACCTTGATAATGATGCTGTGACAAGCCTTCCTATGCGTGTGCTTCCCGTGTTCAAGCCAGGAGACATTGTGAAGGGCCAGCTCGTCTTGGAGGCTTCAGAAACCATTGAGGCAGAAGAAGTGAAGCTCAAGTTTAAAGGCATGGCTTCTACTAACCTTCGTTATTACAATGGCAAGGGCGGATACTATGATGACAGGGGCTGTACAGAGTATGTCAAGGAGAAAGTCGCCGTTTGGAGAAAAGATGGCAGTGAAGATGTAGATGAAAGTGCGCTGCTCAGTTCTTCAATCCAGACTGGCCAGTCTATACCTCCTGGGAAACACTGCTACCCTTTCAGTTTCACCTTGCCAGAAAGCTGTGTTCCCTCAGTGCCACCAATGTGTAAATCCTGTTGTGGGGACTGGGCCTTCCTCGCATATTACATCAAAGCAACAATTGCCAAAGGGAAGAAGTTACGTCGGGGCAACATTGTCTCTAACAGAGGTCTATGGGTGGAGAAGACATACGACGCAGCAAGAAAAACAGAATTCCTTCTGCCTCTCGTGGAAAAGCAGGAGCAGGAAACTGGGCTGATATCCAAAGGAAAGATCACATGCATTGCCTCACTACCTGTGCAGAGCTTTGTTCGTGGAAGCCAAGGGTTTGTCCCACTCAAGCTGGAGGTGGACAACCAGTCTGGTGGGCCGATTGACTCAGTCAAGGCCTATGTCATGCTGCAGGCATATTACCGTGGTAAGGTTGGAAAGTGGCATGGTACACGGTCATGCAAATTCAAGGGTGCCCGTGTGAAGGAAGGCTCCATAGGATCTGGCATGAATCCACAGTTTGCTATGAAAATTCCCCTGGCATTTAAAGAAGATGGCGTGGACGGAAACCTGATTCCTGCTGGTACGTTGGATGAATGCGATCTTATAGATGTGCGCTATGAGGTCTGTGTTATATTGAAACGTAAAGGACTTCACCGCAACATGGAAATCCACATCCCGATAGATATTGCTACAGAGAATTCAAAGGAAGCTCTCTATCCATCATTGAGTGGCCTGAAAATCTAAAGTGAGTCGCTGAATGTTAGGCTACTCACATACATGGGCATGCAATGTACACTTGGTTTCGCGAAAACATGATTGTTGAATGTAAACAATCAAATCGTCGTGAAACCTATATTAGATATACTGCCATTAGTTATGTATATCTCCAAATCATCAAACAATGAGAATTTTCTCCGTATATTGACTAATTCTGGCTGCATCTAAAGTCAAATCAACATAGTGCGATATGCAAAGTAACAAAGATGGACTAATATGCTAACGGCTATTTGCCATATACCAGAGATAAATCTCGATTATATGGGGATCTAATAAGTACTTATCATAAATAAACAGTTGACTTACAATTGTGTGTTCTAATGTTTCATTTACATATTATTTCATTTTTTGTAAGCGTCATTGAATCAACTAAGTTCACTGGAGAATCTAATATTAGCTCTAGAATGCCGAAAAAAAGGCATGGACTGTTAATGTTGGGCCTACCCTATCTCACCCTGCATGCTGCATTGAAGCAACTTGAACAATAGGGAAGTTTTACAGAGTTAAGTGACTTCATATTGGATTGGCAAGAAAATTGTACACCCCCCTCCCCTCATTCAAGTACAGGTGCACCTCTCTTCAAGAGTTTTGCTTCGAGCATCCCAAGACAGTGGCGGATTTAGACGAATTAATTGAGCATTTTACTTTTAGGTCCAAAATCAGTGGAGGATCTATGATTTGGAAAAGGATTTGGCGCGGCTAAAAATGAGCGGGGCACCCCATACTTTTGAGCAATTTTGGGGTCAGCTTTAAATTTTGAAACTAAAGTATTGGCAAAAAGGACCCCCCCCCCCCTTTCTAAATAGACCACTGCGAATAATCCCAGGAGGTGGGGGCCTCCTTTTCCACATCCTGGAGCCACCACTGTCACCCCTCCTGACCGATTCTCCAGGGTACCTCAGTTAATTCTCTCGAACAGTGAGTCCTTCTGGATCTCGCTCCCTTGACAGCCATCCAAAAATCCGAGATGGTGTGCCTTTCCATTTTCTGGGGTAGTATTTGAGGGATCTTATAGAAAAGAAGCCTGAAAAGTTTAAGACCAACCCCCTTTATTAATGTTAAATTGTTTTCTCATTGGATTTGTGCAAATCACAAAGATGACCAATTCAGCCTTCAAAATTCCGAGATTTTGGATATATCCTGAAGAATCCCATGCCTGTAGATTTATATTGGACTATGGGCAGCAAATGTTATTTGAACTGTACTATACACCCATGAGTAGACGTAGCTGAGTAAGTAGTACATCAAAATATGTAATGGACTCAAGTTCATTGTGTTACAACGTCATACAGAAAGAAGAGTATTCTACTTGTGTTGAAACAGGCGCCGTGCCAACTTTGAAAACGGGTACCTCCAGTAGTACCCTATATCAAAGTCATTAATCTAGAAGATGGGTCAATTCCATGCAAGTAGTATATTGAAATGCACGATAGCGAGAGGCTGAATAATTATCAGATTCTGTACTCCCGTTTTGTAGCCTAAGTAGTATACCAAGAGGGGTGATTGACGCAGGCTATGTAAGTAGTATAATGAAAGTTGTAATCAAACCGCGTTATACCGGTAGCGTAATCTCCCACGTATAAGGCGCGTCTTATAGGGGGGTTTTAGTTCTCCCACGATCCACAAGGGGGACACCAAGATGTGACACTCCCATGTAACCCAGTCAGCAGCATATGGGGTCCAGGGGGTCCACGAAACACAGCTTTTTAAATTTTAAAATTCCTTCAGTAAAAAAGAAGTTATGAATTTTTTATTTTTCTTGCCAAATCCTAAAACACTAGGTGTGCCTTATAGGCGGGGTGCGCCTTATACGCGGGAGATTACGGTATGCCGCCAACTGAAGCAAACTTTTATTGAATGGGCAATAGACTCGGGTCATGTATTCATAAGATGATGTGACGTCAACATCATTTATTATTGTATTTTTTCACTGGTAAGTCTGTATAATACATGTAAATGTATAAAGTAATATAATTTGCCACAATGTGCGGGCTTCTCAGGGGGGGGGGGTTTACAAAATTTGGATATCAATCAACTGGGTACCCATTATGAATCACATTACACAGCCATAAATCCGTTTAGACCAAACTTGGCCAGGATTTCGCTTATATTAGGAAATGTATCTAAGCGGTCAGCAAACCCCATTACATCCCCACAACTGGCACCTCTGGAACTAGATTTAAGCGTTGAAACGCTTAAAACTTGGAGAATTAGTTTCCGGTTACCTTACCTAATTACCTTAGATACACATTCTCAATACCTTGGGTACACATTCCAAAAGTATGACATCAGCACTCACACTCGTTAACACATGGGTCAACCATCATAAAACCTTGGGCCGGAAAAAAGGTTTCCAAATGGTATCCATATAGCGAGGACTCATATCTATGCAGTGTGCGTGGCCATCTTTGTCTCTGTCCACGGAATCTCTCTCGAGAGAGGTACCAGACTTGTAGATAGCATGACATGCCAGGAACAGATGAGCTCGCGAGACCAGGTCCGGAAGTAGCTGATGTCAGCTTGCAAGTGGCACTCCAGGGAACCAGTCCGGTCCCGAGTCACCACTATACTTCACCATTGTACCTACAAAGCGTCGCCTTTAGACTTGGTTGGGGTACACTTTAATTATCAGTGATTTTTCATATGATCTCCAACAATTTGTCAAATATTTTTGTTCCCTAGATGATCTATACATCATGGGCTACCTATAGAACAAAATAGTGGCGTCTATAACTCTTTCCGAGTTAATTACCCAAATACTGCACTCATTGGTGAAATCAACACCAAAGTCTGTATCCCTCATATGCCATTGCACCGCAATACCTTTTTGGCTTCCTTGTCCAATATCTGAGTAATTCTTTAGGTACAGTACACTCCTTTAGGATATGGTACAAATAATGCATAAAAAATGCACTCAGCGGTAGATTATGAGCTTTTGACCTGTTATCAAACTCTGTCTTACTTCAGCCAGCCTCTCTGTCTCCACTAGGGTGACAGTAACGGGCTCAGTGGCGAGTAAAAGATTTGCTCATTCATGACGTGTACGGCAATGTGTGGCCTATACTTTAGTACTGCTCTAAACGTACAAGGTATTGTGCAGGTCAACTTGAATTCACGACAAACATCATCAGGCAGCTATACTCCATAAACACACTTGAATAGTCAACATCTCACATAGCTCAGGCCGTGTGCCTATATGTGTGGTTACATTTCACTCACACAACCCTACATCTAACTTCAAAGTTCAAAGATTGTTTGGGTATCACATGTGGTGTTATCTTTCGTCTTCAATCAAGGTTTCAGTGTTCGTCTCAGACTGTTCCATAGAGACTGCTTCAGCAGACGACTTATGATGTAGAGATGTCGACTGATTAGACAGACCAGCGTCTATCTTGTCTATATCAGCGTCCATTTTGTCTTTACCAGCGTTCACTTTGTTTATACCAGCGTCCACTTTGCCCATACTATTGGGACACGGTGTGGAGTCCGGACAGTCTGTGTCCATGTCTAAAATCTCTGGATCCTCGTTGTCAAAGTAACGTTCCTGTTCATCACGTTCCCGAATGTCTAACGAATCGTACTCCTCATTAGTGTCCACCTTACTGAAAAAGCAGAATGAGAATCAGGTCCTCTCAGTATATGTATCACGGACAGCGATTCTGTTGCAATATACATAAATGGATACCATGGCTCCGCCTATGGACAAACCGCAGGTAAATTAGTCACCCAATGGCAGATTAACCATATTAACGCATTATATTTACTTTTAATATCCTGTATAATTTTTGGTCTTACCATCTCTCATGCCAATTACACATGTACTCCCATTTAACCAAATCTACAGACGTAGATTGGTTTAAGAAGTATTTGAGTTAGAATACCATGACACAACATATAGCTTACGTGTAGTCGAAGTCCACATCTTCTCCATTCAGAAAACGTAGCTGCATTGTTTTCATGAACTCCTCACGCAACCTTTGCTTCTCTTCTCGGGAGACTGTAGACTTTGGCTCATCCTCTGCACATAGACCACAATGAGATGACATTTGTCAAAACCATTGGACCATAGTCAGCCAACTTTTGTATTATTCACACTCACTTTTCCAATACTTGTGTACTAAATGTGGGTATGAATAAAAATCCCCTTTAATTAAAAAGCTATGAATATTGCACATGATTTTATCTTGAACACAAAAGGCATAGCTACATTCTTTCTCCCATCAAAGCGCAACTGTACTGATAGACAACACCCACTGCCTGAGATTACACAAGAATACCAAATTATAGACGCCGTTTTCGACGTATTAAGCGCCAACCTCCATTTCTATGGCTCAGGGGTGTGAAATGCCGAAACCTGTTTCCTCTGAAGAGTAATATACGGCTTGCTAGTTAATGTTTTACTTAGGATAAAAGTGATCTAAATGTTCTTTGAGCAGAAAATAACACACTCTGTTTACAGGGATGTTTGGAATTACATTTGGGATGCTAACATTTTTCAATCTGGAATGATATTAGCATATTCAAAGTCAGACACCCCCCCCCCCCTACAAATGGTAAATTCTTTTCTCAGTGGATTTGCATAGATCTCAAGAATGGTCTTTCTAAGCATCAAAAACGCGGATTTCCGCGTTTCCGCGGAAATTTCACACCCCTGATGGCTCTTTTAAGACGAGAAAAGGGTATAAAAATCATGATTTTAGAGTCAGTTTAGCCACAATTACAATTTTAAGCGCTCTGGACGCTTATTACGTCGACTACGGTAAGTGTCAAAGTACTACAGAGTTTGTCATGGTTCTCACCTTCAGATTCTAATTCGCTTTCTTCTTCACTTTCTTCATCTTTGTCAACATCCTCTCCTTCATCATCAGAATCCGTTTCATCTCCCATCTGGGCAGCCTAGAGATGACAAAGGCATTATTAAAAAGAGTAGAGACAACGAGGTGAAATCTAGCACAATTCTACATTACCAGACAACTGATTGCTTTAAAACAAAATTACCAAAAATATACCAAAGTAGATTAAGTTTATGCCAAAGTCCATGTATAGTTATAGAGTACAATGATGATACATGCTATTTATATATCGTATCCTATGGACACACTTATATTTCAAACTATAAGTATCAGAGGTCTTTATAATGACGCGACCTATGATTGAGAAAAAGTGTCCAAGGTCTTACCTCAATATCCTTCTGTTTTTCGTACAGCTCATTATTTCGGATGATGTCTAAGTGGGACAGAAGGATAGTGGAAAACCTTAAGTCTGATTTGTCAATTTGTTTTGCGATTTCCTCACCATCCAGGTATTGTCCAACCATCTGCTCATACATGAGAGGATCTCTCTGTTTGAGAGACTCATCCTCGAAATATTCACCCTCTTTAACAAGCTGTTTCATGGCCTCAAAGCGGCGGTTCCTCACAATTGTCTGGTTTGTATGCACATTGAGTCTCTTCTTAATTTCTTCCAAGTGAAACCCAATCACATAATCATCAGACATTGATCGAAAATATGTCAGGTCCTCAGATTCTAAATACTTTCCAAATCGGGTTAAAAAGACCGATGGTTTGTTATCCAGCAGGTCTTTGGCAATTTCAAGCTTCTGTGAGTGGGTCAAGTCTGGTTCCCCCCTCTGCTGGTGTTTAAAGTGGCCCTCACTTCTTGACACCCTGTCCAACAGTCTGTGGCGACATAAGTACTCCTCATCACAAACGGTCATTTCACTTCCTTCACTTTGCGGATCGCTGTTTGTAGTCACTTTCAATGATTCACTTTTTGATGTTGGGCATGTGGGCTCAATGCAAGTATCAATAGGTCCTCCTTGATCTGGGGGATTTCTAGTGTCCATACTCAGTGGGTCAGTCATTTTGGGTGCGAGTGGTTGACTGTCCATGGTGGTCAATTCTCTGTGAAACGAGGTTTATGTTTAGTTATTTTCTATATACATGTACATATATCAAGAAAAATATCAAAAGCGATCTACATTGCCAAAAGCTCGAAAAGAGACCCTTTAATAATTTTAATGGTTAAAACCTAATCAATTAACATACACTTCAGTGATATTGTCCTTTCGTATCCGTGGTCAAGACAATCACAATAAGTTAACTATGCATAACACCCCATGTATTAGCTGCACCCTGTCTTTGGGAAAATGCAAATAAGCCACAGAAGGGGGCGTAAGAGGTGTCAATGCCTTAATACAGTCCACATACTTATACTAGTATACGGATTATGTAAAACCTACGTACAAGGTGTACCAGAAGAATGGGCTCTTGAGGGATCAATTTGGAGTCCAAATGGCTGACATTTAATATTTCAGCCATCTTATATTGTCAGGTGGGGGGGGGGGGGGGGGCTTGTTAGATATGGGGGGCATTTTGAAAAAAGCCCCATGGTAGAGGCGGCAAAACTGGGACGGGGGGGTTAAAACTAGATATGGGTGTCAGATTTATTCAAGCAGTCATGAGGCATCATTCCACACGTATACTATTTTTGAGGGGGTCACTTTGCACAATCATATCTTAGGAGAAGGGTCAAGATAAATTACATTATATTGGAGGGGGTGTCAGGACCCCCCCCCCCCCAGCTGGCAAAATGACTCGACCCTTAGGGAGTGGTCATTTTTTAAAAACAGGGGAGGGGTGGTAGATTTTCAAGAGGGCGCATCAAATTTTTTTGGCTCTCCCCCTCGGAGGGGTCAGAAATTTTTCGCCCTCCCCCTCTGTGCTATAGCAATGCGCAGGGTGAAATTTGTTTCCCCCTCCCCCCAAGAGGAGTCTGAATTTTTTTGCCCCTCCCCCCTAGGCCGAAATACCTGCCTGCTTACAGGCAGGATCCAAAGGTGTCTGTTGGTAGTCTATCTACTCTGCCAGATTGGCAGACTGCCCCATTCTCACAGAAGTACTTTCTGTTAGGTCCAATGCTTCCACCAACACTTCCCTCAATGTATATCCAAAGATTCACAATACACAAAGCACTTGAAATACTTGTGATAATTAATAATCCAGGTGATTTTCAAATCTCCCTCCCTTACTCCAAAACATTCTCGGCCATCTTGAAGCCAGGTGTAGCCACCAAGTGCCAAAGAGACTACACTATTCTTGGTTGGTTAGCCCTATGTTTCAAAAGGAGGCTAACACCAGGTAGCACCCCCAGCATGTTGACAATGGAGGCCATTGAGGTAGTGATATCTAAAGCTCAAGATAAAGATGTCAGATTTATTGGATATATCTCATGCTTCAGTCATTATAAGCTGATGTACATGAAAACTACATGTTTGTGAATAGGAGGGACAATTTCCAGGAACTGACAGTGAGTACTTAGTTCAGACTAGCCATGTGTTTGTGCCATTATAGACTTGTATACATCTTGGATCCTGCCTAAGCAGGCAGGTATTTCGGCCTACTCCGCCCAAAACCACCACCCCTCCCCTGTTGTTAAAAAATTACCACTCCCTTATGCTTAGAGTAGTTTTCCTAAAGCCTTCCTGATAGTGTTTAATTATATTTATACTAAAGTACATGTATTATATTTATACTAAAGTACATGTATTACCTGGTAGCCCGAAGGTCACCTGCAGTTGAGCACTGGGGGTTGGGGGGTTGGCTGACGAGCTGCCTATGTTCCTTCCCTACACTACAGGCAGATATCAGCTTCTGCATAGTCGGCCGCATATGACCATGAGCTTAGTTGAATAGTGGGCCTGGAAGATTTCTTATTAAATCACTGCAATGCCTCTTTTAAAATAAGGTAGTGGCCTCACTGATTGGTGCATTCCCCCATGTGCTAATGAATATTTATGAATGAAGCTTGTTCCCCTGTGACTGTACCTGTTGTAACTTCATTACTAGAACCAGCTGACACAATGCAACTACAAAACATCAGCTTAGGCTGGGATTGAACTCACAAACCATGCATTTGAAAACCTCTGCTCTCCCAACTGAGCTAACCAGACAATCAATTTGCAAGCAGACAAGTGAGTGACATATTCTCTTGGCTGTAGGTATAAGGTACCAGTAATTAAAATGACACGATGGCCTTTTTAACTGGCCAATCTATACCAAAATCTGAAGTACATTGGTGGCAAGTTGGTATGGCATGTGGGAGCTCCTGTGTTCAAGGCTTCTCCTTGGCACATTTTTATCAACATTTTCCATGTATATATCCTATAAGTAGATGTTAACTAAATGCTTTAATGTCCACATACCAAACAAATTTATGTAGTTGCCACCTAAATTCTATGTACATAGTCCTATACCTGTCTTCAATATCCATATAGGTATAATATTTTGTGTTTATTGGGGTTAGATACTTAAAATACAGTATAGGTGTGTTCTTAACACCTGCTTCAACCTGTTGCAACGTCAGTGGATCCATAACAAGTCTGCCAGACTGTATAGTAGTCTTAGTGTGGGGATTCCACACCAGTCTGCCACTCCAAGATCGCTCTGTACAGAGCGATCTTGGAGTGGCAGACTGGTGTGGAATCCCCACACTAAGACTACTATACAGTCTGGCATCATATGCCTAGGGACCGGTTGGCAGGTCTAAGTAGTCTGGGCAGGTCCGAGACTGGGGGGGGGGGGGGGGGGGTTATGAAATGCTTTCTCCAGAGATATGCCTCCAAGCCTGAGGAGTCTGTCCTATTATCGCCCGGCCCAATAAAACATAGCCACCCATAGTAGTTATGTCACAGTTTAAAACTCAGGGAATCTTACAGATGGGCGACGTCAACTGTACTTGGTATCACTTAAGTTATAGTTGATTTCCTTACCTAGAAAGTACAGAGCTTTATCCTTTAGTGTACTTCGTTGGACATCATATTGAGGTTCCCATGTTTTACGATGACAGATTCCTTCAGAGGGCACCACAGCAAGTTGTGGACCAATGGCACATCGTATAACAAGGGGATTCGTGCTCTATCCAATCAAATAACATGTTGCAAGTGGCATCGGTCTTACACAACAAGAAAATCGGGGAATCCACATGTGTAGGACGAGCAGGGCGAAACATTAAACAAGCTCGTGTTGGAGTGACATAGCAGTGATAAAAGATGTCCGAAGATAATTCAAGCAAGGTAAGGAAACATTCGATTTATAGTCAGAGACTTGTAAGTTGGGGGGGGGGGGGGATCATTCAAAGACAAAGTCCAATAAACCTTCAGGCTACACTGAACTTGACTTCACACTGTAGGTATGTCACTAAAATTTGAAAAGCTGTCTGATCGCTTAGCTTTTAGCACAGCCTTTAGAGACACATGTTAGTATTAATATGCTTTTGGATTTTTTCATTTAAAGTGATGAAGTTATGGTGGTTTTCATGATTGAAAGTAGTCATTTTTTTAGCGCCTCCCACGCTGCGTAGCGCCGGTACCGCGAAGCGGTACGGGAGTGCGCTATGATGATTTCATTTGCCCCATGTGATGAGGTCTCACAATACAAAATTACTGAATATCGACATTAACGGCGGGAGGCGTTTTTTTACGCGGTCACAACCGCATTTCTTGTTTCGTCATCATTTTAAACTGTACAAAGAAGGAACAAGTGTGACCTTTCCATGATTTTAGTCTGATTTTTAAACTTGCTGTATCATGGAAAAGCTTACATCCCCTGAAAGCCTGGAACTTTGCCATCACAATGGAGTTCATCCTAGGTCATTCTGACCAAAAGAAGGGGAAATATCAATTTTTAAAGATAAAAAGTTAGTAAAATCCCTTAATTTGGGCAGAAATTATCAATTACAAATTTCTGCTGATCCTAGAAAACTATGTGCTCAACGATAGATTTCTTTCAAACTTGGCACAAATACTCTTAAGACCCTACCCTAACTCTTCCATATATTTTAAAGTAACTTCCTACTCACCTCTAGAAAATGGACAGGGGTAGGATTCTGAGTTCCAATTCGTTTTAGTCTAGTTTTGGAGGGAAGATACCTACAGACTAGATTCCAACATGAGGCTGTAGGGGAATCTCTCCCCTACGTCATCATTCCCTACATGCACCTGAAACCCTGGGAAATCCCCTTGTAATTTGCATATTCATGAGGGGTTCCCCTGCACACTAGTGACAGAGCTGGCACAGATTCACGCGACCACTGTGAGGCCGCGCAGAGCGCCGACGCTGGCATACCTACACACTGTCACTGACCGAGGCCATGGTTTACATAAACATGGTGGTTATTTATGTACATCTTAGCAGCGCCTGCGGCGCTGCAATAATGATGGGCCGCGGGAAAGTGCCGCCAGCATTCACAGCGTATGTCTGACTTCGGGTGAACTTTCAGTTGCATCAGACTCATGATAATGATGCATGCTGGGACTGCCTCAATGAGCATAAAGTGAGACTGACACTTCGGCCCAAAACCAACTATCAGGCTGTCAAATACCCGTAATGTTCGTTGGTAATATTTTTGACGGTAGCAAGATTAAACCATCTCTCACACACAATGTGTTAGAATATAGGAACCTATAACTAACTCGGAAATCACATATTGTCCATATTTAGTTTTGACCCCCACTGCCCCAGTTGGGCCAGTATGAAGGTTTATTGAGTTTTGCCACCCCCCCCCCCCCACCAAGCCGAAGGGGCCCTTTTTCAAAATGACCCCCCCCCCCTCCCCCCCTATATCTAACAATCTAAATATGGACAATAAGTGATTTCCGAGTTAGCTGAAATCCTGGCACAGGGGTCCAGTGTCTCAGTGGTTTTAGCAGGAAGGAGGGGGCGCTGGAGAGGAGAGGCTAGGGGAGGGGTAAGGAGGGTGAGGACACTCTCTGTCAACTACATGATAAGATGTACATAAATAACCACCATGTTTATGTAAACCATTTAATTTCCTAGAATAATAACTCCATATTAGCCACAACCTATATCTTGTGACTTATCTATGTAATCTGTATACATATACAGGCAGTGCTTGGGTGACCACTGGCTATGCCCAGCAGGGGGTAAGTGAATGTGTCAAGGGTTTACTCCCAGGGGTGCTGGTTGCTATGGTGACCAGGGCAGGTGGCAACATCCATAGGTTTGAGTTTTCTACAAAAGTACCTCCTCACAACCATAGAAATATCTCCATTCTCAAAAAAAAATATTTCAAAAGAAGGATTCCCTATGTAGAACTAAACCGGGCTTCCCTAGCCCACTTAAAAGGGTCTATTTCTCTTCTTTCCTATCCCCTCAGGATGTGTGTGGTGCACATATGCGTGGGCACTGACACATTACTCTGTAAAATTGTGTAATGTCGTTCTCACCATGAATATGACCTTAGATGTCGAAATGGCGTTAAACATCTATTACTCACTCACTCATGTAGAACTAAAAGATAGGGATAGACCATACTTGTGAATCCTGAAGAAAAAGGCCATGTCTTTCAAAAAGATGAAGTTTTCCTAGAGGTGTGCATTTCCCCCATAGACTTTCTATTTTTTTAAAACCTTTTTATTTGGTCCTGGTTAACATGTTCAGACTGACTGCTCGACCCAATGTCGACATTACTATCTTGCTCACCCTCCTTCCCTGCTCCCCATCCTTCCGGGCAGAATCACTGATACACTGAGTCCCTGTGCCAGGATTACTCCACCACAGGCAGTAACAGCTAGTAACTCGAAACTCACGTATTCAAATACCCATCACAAAGCGGCATTCCACGCGCGTATCAAATTTTTGGGCATTTTGCAAAATTAGTTCTTAGATTGCTCATCCCTAAGAGGGGGGGGGTGTCAAAACTAAAACTCTAGTTTTTATTTACCGGTGGTCTTGTACTGGTATCGCGGCACATCATTCCACACATGTATTGATTTTTTATTTATTTTATTTTTTTTTTTTTGGGGGAGGGGGGGGGTAGGGTAATTTACAAAATCAGTTCTCTATGGGGCGGGGCGGGGCGCAATAATTCATATTGGGGGGGGGGGGATTGCGATCTGCCAAAATCCTCAAGCCCCCCCCCCCCTTCCCACCAACTGGCAGTAAATGACTCGGGCCTTGGCCCTAAATTTCCTTCATACTAGGCTGGGGGGGGGGGGGGGTTATTAACCACCTGTACAAACCAATATGAGCAACAATACAATTACCGGTAATAGTAATTGTGAGGGAGTTGGTGACCTTTGCCTTAGGCTTGGGTATTAGGAAACTGGAAACCCTAATACATACACAGGGTTTCCAGTCACTCTCTATGCATATCTGATGCTAAATGGCAAAGTTGAATCACCCCCTTGCCTTAATTATCCTGCATCTGCCCCTCAGAATGTACGATTCAAAGCTGAAACTAACCATGGATAAGGCCCTCAAGTAAGTGAGTAAGTACCGTAGAGCTCTCAGAATCCACCAGAATACATTGTGTGACTTCTAATTTTCTAAATCTTCCAGGGGGATGCCCCCAGAACTCCTGTCCTTCTTTGATATCCATTGCCGATACCAACCCCACTCCCATTTTAAAATCTGGACCTGTCCCTACAAAATGCACAATATCATATCCCACAGCACACGTCACGGTGAATTTGTGAAAATTGGATCCCCCAACCTACTCGAGAGGGTGAAAATGCACACAATTTCACTTCTCTTATCTTGCACTAAGTCTCAAATACTACTCAAAGTCGCAGTAAATTTCCAGGTTTTCCCCCAGAAGATACAGGTAACAACTTATTTTTCATGTTTTAATTTTTAGGGAGGCCTTCATTTGTTTGGGAGACGTTTAGCCAAGATTCCATGTTACAGAGATTCACTCATGTCAGGGATTGGTGGTGGTATCTCTGCCGGCCTGGGAACCTTCCTATTCACAAGTAAGTTCTAATCATGTGGGTTGCCTATATACATGTATATCCTTAGAAAGCAGTTGTTAATTAAATGGACTGTCACGATCTAAAAGCTGCAGCTAATACATGAGGCAGACACAGCAGCTATTACCTTACAAACGACATTGTAAGACTGGAGCATGGGCTTAGTCGCTGAAAGAAGAAAATAACCCCAAACACGACAATCTGGTGTAATATTACCCCTGTAAATCCTCGTGTTTAAGCCAGGGTTGTTTCAAGCTGCGGTTCCAGCTCATGGATTTCAGTTGTGCAGTCATGTATGGTACTCTGATTGTTAGGATTTGTACCGTTAGGCATTCTGCTTGCTTTCCTTATGTTGGTGGTAGTCGTTGTAGCTTATTTATAGAGTTTTTTGGAGGTTTGTTAGGTGTTTTGTAGATTTTCTTAGTGGTAATGATAGGTTTGTTGTTTGATTCCTTTGTCATTGAAGTAGTCTAAAGAATCCATAGGTAGTTATTTGTGTAGACCAATACTATATCCTATGTATTAGGCCACACCAAATAAAAAAATTGGTCTATGGATTTTCATTTTGAGAATATGGTGCGGGAGGGCGAAATTTTTATTTTTATTTTCTAGAAATTAATTATTGTCTATGGATTCTGAACATTATAAATATGGAGAGGGCGATTTTTTTTTTTTTTTTTTGCCATTGCATATTTATGCCTATCCAATGCAGAGATGTCAGACCTTCAGAGGTCCATCTATTTTCAGATGTTCAAACTTTCCTAAAAAGCAGACATCTCAGAGGCTTTCTCCAACTTGTGGTCATAATTTGGATAGATAGAATTACATTAATTATAGATACCCTTACAACATTTCCCTTCTACCTCTAGGGAGCCAAAGGCTGACCATAGTTTAGTCTTCAGCAGGTGGAATTAAGCATGCCTTGTGCTGCCCTCTAGCCTTTTATAGACAAACCACCTTTCAGAGATCAGAGGACCTCTGAAATCTCATCTCAGAGGACATGAATCTAAGCTGGCTGCTGATTGGCTGAAATTCTGATGCAGTGATTGAGTGAGTAATGGTTGTTTAACGCCAAGCCGACAGCTAAGGTCATATTCATGGCGGAAAAAGTACATTAGACATCACGTCACAAAGGAATACATGTGCCTGTGCCCGTGCATATGGACACCAGACACATGTAAGAAAGAGGGGACAGGAAAGAGGAGATTCAAGGAACGAATATGTGCCAGTGCCCGCGCATATGGACACCACCCACACTCAGAGAGGATAGAAAAGCAAGACATAGACCCCTTTTAAAGATGGCCTGGGGCTGGGGAGGCCCGTCTGATGCAGTGTTTCTAATTGTCTTTCTATGACAATCCATACTAGAGATGCTTTTGGGTGAGGGGAACATGTTCAAATGAAGACAAGATTGGTGCTTTTAGCATACCGTAATCTCCCGCGTATAAGGCGCAGCCCGCGTATAAGGCGCACCTAGAGTTTTGGAAAATTCTCAAAAAAAATGAAAAATTCATAACTTTGGTTCTACTGAATGAATTTTCAAAATTCAAAAACCTATGGGTAGCTTGGGCCACCTTGGGCCCTCCTGGGCCCCATTTTGTCCTAGGGGGCATGTAAGATATCAAAAGAAAGGTCTTGGTGTCCCTCTTGTGGATCCAATGAGAACTAAAAACCCCCCGTATAAGACGCGCCTTATACGCGGGAGATTACGGTAATACATTGGGGGAATGGGTGCTTTGCTAACATTTTCAGAGGTTGATCCCATACCCAACTGTCATCTCTGGGTCCAATGAGGGGTCTGCCATTCCTGTACCTTTATTATTAATCATATATTTATTGCTTGATCAAAAAAAAATTAAAAAAATGAAAATCCCTGCAAATGAGGCGGGCGGGATTTATAGACATGTTATTTTTCAAATAAAAATAAAATTTTAATTTCTGAAAAACAGGGGCGGGAAATCCATAGACCAATCTTTTAATTTGGTGTGGCCTTACTATAACAGAACTAAACTACTGAAAATCAAGCCCCATGTATGTCATAGCACATTCCACTGGGTGCGTCTTATTCTAGTATGCGAGGTGGTTCCTTCATCGAGGATTCAACAGTTTATAATTACCAGCCATCTTATTAAGCCTTTGTATTTTCAGGTAATGTTAAAAGGGCAACAAACATAGGGTTTGGCTCGTTTATAGGACTTACTGTATTAGCATGGTAAGTAGCAAATTCAACAGAATGAAATGACCTGTCAATCACATCATATCTATCATTATGTTTAAAAAGGTCATATCCGAGTACTTACATTAGTATCATAAAAATTCTAATAATATACAGGGGTAGACACTAACGTTTGCCCGGGAACCAATGGCCTGTAGGGTTTGCTGTGGGCCCGTGGTTTTCTCAAGAAGTACATTCCTGTGCGCCGAGGATGGCCCACATGATTTGACATAGCCTTCTTTCAAAGTTGATTAATATAAGTAAGCATTTTTATATGTCATTGGCAAGAGAAAATCGGCAAGGACCTGTCTATACTAAGTTATTATGGTTTGGATTTGCGAGATACCTATAAATTTCTCTTTAAAAATTAGTTGCTCTGGGCCCAAATTTTAGCGGCGCGCTCATTGAGTTCTAAAGTTATGGGCCCGGATGACTAGTAGCTTGAAAAGTTAGTGTCTACCCTTGATATATGACTGGTAGAGTTTCCAAGTCTAGTAATACTACGTATATTATCCCGTTCGTCAAGCACTAAAGCAATTCTTATGTTTCAGGGGTTGGTGTCGAAGTCAGATAGTAGCGACCGATGAGAAAACTATCAGGCAAGCAATCCAGAATAAAATTCTCACAGAAGGAACAGAACTTGAACATAAAATAGAATCACAAGCAAAAGACGTGTAATGTTTCCAAATATAACGAGGTATACATATATAATCATGTTTGTACAGTGCAGATTGTCTGCTACATTTTTTTTGTCATAATAGTACATAGATGATCAATGTATCATCAGATGGATGCGACTAAATGTAAATATTGAATTACAAGGAGAGTCCTACACTTGATTGTTGTGTAACAGTATTTCATTTTCCTGTCATATAATCATGTATCCGAAGGAATAGTGCATTCAAAAATGTACAAGACTACCTATCATAAATGAAAATAAAATACCTACGGTATCATACCGGTAAATGAAAATAAAATAATTCATCTTTTTATTCAAGTTGGTCAATGGCGATGCTACCCTACCAAACCACATACTCTTAATTGCAATCGATCAATACCTCATAAGGCTCATTGGATTCGGGTGAATCACAAGACGGCTTTGTAGATCCTCAAAAAAACTGAGGAGTTTTCTGTTATGCAAAATGCTATCGTAGTACCCCTCGTGTAAGGCGCGAATGTACAGGAAACTTACCCCCGTGTCTGTCTTATATAAGACCTTTCCACAGTTTGAGTGTGCCTTATAGTGCCTATATTATGATTACATTAAAATGGTATTTAACCAAAGTTAGATCCCCTATGTGCCTAATATAATTCCATTAGTCTGGCTGTGCCTTATATGTAGGACGCCTAATAATATGAGGTTACATTATACAGTCAGTTGTCAGTCGGGAGAAGTTTTAAGAAGATCAGGGATAAGAGATAAGGTAAGGGTCCAATTGAGGCCTCCTACTTCTGACCCCTGGTTTACAAACCTCTCTATTTTTCCATAAAGGAGTTATTTCTTACTCAATTGGCTGTATTTTTTTCTACATATCCTAAGGTTAAAAAATTCCTGATTTATTTTCGATTTTTCTGTTCATTTTCCATCTAATCTTTCAATGATTTTGAGAAGTTTCTCTCTTATTTTCTATGACCCATATGTTTATGTGCCCATGCCCACATCACCCTCCCGGCTGGGGAGGTTTCAGAAACGACTGACGACTGACTGTATAATGTAGCGTTAGGCTTGACCTACCAAACTTTATATGTACACCTTTAAAAATCATTGAGTGGCCTCAGAATGGAGTAGATGTTATTAGAAATGCAGAACAGCGATGCAAAGGAATGAAATCCGTATATATAACTAGAATAAACCATTTGTTGCAGAATCCTCGGAAACCATGGGCCTGTACATTTCCCATCTGTGTTGCAAAGCACTGAGTACACGTTTTCATATCAAAACGCCTGGTAACCAAGTATGGGTAAATTATGCACTGCAGCCCCCCCCCCCCCTCTTTTTTATGTAAAACAAGAGACAGCTACCATTTTAGTATTACAGAGTATTTCACTATATACAATGCATGTAATGACCAACATATTCATGGAATACGAGGCCACTATAAATAATATGACGGCATATACAAGTACCTGAATCAATACACTTTGCTATCCAGTATTTGAGACCACTAGATTAGGCAACACCAAAAAAATAAATTGGTCTACAGATCGCCCTCTCCATATTTTTTGATAATACACTTTTCCATTTCTCTGATGAAATCCCAGTCGACGGATTTAACTCGCCTCATCTTTTGCAAGTTTTCTCTGTGATGTTTAACAATTTTTTCTTTTTTTTTTGAAATAAAAGATTTGCACGTGCCTCACTTTTTCGTCAAGCACTAAAGCAAAAAATGTTTAAATATATTTTTTTTTAATTCACTTACTTGCACCATTTTTCCAAAACCAAGATCCATAGACCAATATATGTTTTGGTGTGGCCTAATACATTCATCTTTTATATCGCGGCCCATGAAATCACATGCCGATGGGGCGGGCCACTAGAAAATGTAAGTATATTTAACATTTCTGCTCCTCTGCTTGG
The DNA here is from genome assembly GCA_949317995.1 of Acholoe squamosa. Lineage (NCBI taxonomy): Eukaryota > Metazoa > Annelida > Polychaeta > Phyllodocida > Polynoidae > Acholoe > Acholoe squamosa. The sequence goes on along the minus strand of OX439035.1, from coordinate 53,140,922 downwards.
CAGAGATCAATCTGGTTAAGGAACAGGCTTGTCCTAACGATTCTAGCTCTAAAGATATACCCGGTAATAATGGTGATAAAAAATGTCATCATAGATTTTATGATTCAGTCATGTGCATCTGCAGTATTCCCTGGGCAATTATCCGTCATGTCTTGTCTATCTGTAAATGTAAAGGAAGAAGTGCGTTTTAAGACCAGGTGAAAACTAAGCATGTGCTCATAAAACGATTTGGAAATGGTAGACTAATGGAGGATAATCCAAAGTAACAGCCTACTAGTATTCCACAGTTGGAAACATCATTAATGCCTAAAAAATCTCGTCGCCCACTTATATATTACGGTGGTTTGGACATATATGATGGATTTTACTTAAATGCATCTGGTACATGTATTGTAAAGGTGGATATTATGACATATTACCATTTCCAACTGTATGAATGATACGCACCTGAGAAGGTTGTACCACACCAGACACAGTACAGGTGTGTATTCCGGAGATACATGGTGAGAATGGCTAATTGTTCTCCAGGCTGTGATGGAAAATAATAACAAATATATATCGCATTATCATACTACATATGTACTTATTCATGTTTACCAATATGCGATATAAAAGATGTATCGGTAGGAACCAAGGTCCAAGCGGGATGCAATATAATAATTCTTTCTATTCACTGCAGAATTTTTCGGGTACACTATTTACATGTGACGACGGGTACCCATCATGCTGGATGTTATCAGTGTTTATCTCCTCAGGTACCAGATCAAGCAATGGCCGACCCACTGGGCGTTCATACTAAGCCATATAGAAAAGATCATTTTAAACGGTTAATAACTGGTACCCGTCCTGATAACTCCTATAAGTGAGACCTCGTTTGTTTGGAATACATACATTTAATAAATTAACCCTTACTGTTAGCAAATCCTCTTCTTCTTCTTCATCCTCCTCCTCTTCTTCCTTCTCATCATCGTCTTCGTCGCTATCTTCTCGTTGATCTTCCTTCTTTTTCCAGGGCTCATCTTCGTCACCGTCAATGTCAAAGTACTTCGATCGTTTCTTGGCATCCTTCTCAGATTTACTAGGGTGTAAGTTCTTCGGCCAAAAGAATTTTTCTGGTGCTTCTGTTATTCCCTGCAAGATAAGTTTAACAATAATATTTCATTTATGCTTTTTTATGGTGTAAGACACGGCCCTACTCCTGTTCAAACACGTTAATTGAATAAAATTATCTACCACCTAATCCAACATTTGGACATATCATTTTAAATGTGGGTTGTACAATGGACTAGGATGAGGTGTGTTTGGAAAGTCTCAAAACTACACTCTGTAAAGGACCGTATGTCCTAGGCACACACTGAAATGACAGAGGACACTAGGGTGCTAGAGCATGGTTATATACCGGTACATGTGTTATAAAGTAAGACACTCTGGTCTTGGTCAAATTCCATCACAGTGGGTGCGCTTATTGTCTTTGCTTTTACCCATAGACAGTGTTACTGCAAAGATGATAGTAGATATCCACCATCATCTTTGCACACTCAGCGGCACCACTGTCCACAGGTCCATGCATAGACAATAGGGCAAACAACTGTGATACCCAACATATTCAATAAGCAGCCTAGTATGTTCTTTCAGTCTGTGGATCCAGGTAGTTTAACTTTGCTGCCCTAGACTTGTTGACAGGTCACGTGACCTGCAGATTAACAGATCAGGTGTTTTCCCCCAAAGTTACGCACTTACCTATTTTACAAAACTTTATTCTTTGGATTTTATCTATTGAGCAATGGAAAGAGCTAATAAAAAGAAGTGGATTTGCCTTTTAAATGAAGTCTTTATGTCAGTTTAAATAGGGTCCAAATTTGTTATCAAGCAAGTTGAATGCAGGAGAATGTAGTTCACTTATATTACTATTTTTAATGATTTTTTGTTTTGATAGGCTAGATTATGCCTAATATTATGGATATTGATGGATATTATCCCTGAAGAATAATTCAAAATAGTTTATTTAGACTAGACTCAAGTTTTCCCCCCATTTTAGTGGTCAACGAAAATCGCGGCAGAATTGTGGGGTCCTTTCCGAGAGTTTGAATAGTCATAATTTCCCTTTAAATTGACATAAAGACTTCATTCAAAAAGCAAATCACCTTCTTTTTATCATACCTACCCATTGCAAAACAGATATAATACATAGGATATAGTATTGGTCTACACAAATAACTACCTATGGATTCTTTAGACTACTTCAATGACAAAGGAATCAAACAACAAACCTATCATTACCACCAAGAAAATCTACAAACCACCTAACAAACCTCCAAAAACTCTATAAATAAGCCACAACGACTACCACCAACATAAGGAAAGCAAGCAGAATGCCTACAAATCCTAACAATCAGAGTCCCATACATGACTGCACAACTGAAACCCATGACCTGGCACCGCAGCTTGAAAAAACCCTGGTTTAAAAAGGCCTGACAAACAAAGGAGATGCTGAAATAGTACTACTTAAAATGGAAACTAGAGCTTGAACTACCAAAATGTCACCAACTTGATAAAAACAGACTGACTGTTGCAAGATGTTGTTATACCTATCAAACAATGTTCTATTTATCCAATATATATTGTATCTCTTAGCATCTAACAGATAGCAATCATTGTCTTCACTTAAGCTTGTCAAAACTATCAAGCACTTGATGTAAATCCAAACATGGATGAAGACCTACAAAAACACTACCAAAACCAGGATCTACCCAGATGATCTACTTTTCAGTTTGACCTACCGTAATCCCCCGCGTATAAGACGCGTCCTCTACGCCAAACAAAATGCTGGGGGGTCTTATAACATTCTCCCAAGAAGGGGGTGCGTCTTATACGAGGGGTAATTTTACTATAGAAATGTACTAAATTTAGTAAATTGAGCCCTAAGAGGTGCGTATTATACGCGAAAATGCTTCTGCTGAGTTTGGGGTGCCTCCTATACGCGCAACGCGTCTTCTACGCGGGAGATTACGGTACTTTAAAATTACCTACTTACAGTGGAATTAAAGGACGTTCATTTTTTTGTACTTCAGAGGTAGAAATTTAGGGGTAAAACATGATCAAGCCTGAAGGAGATGGCTTAAGACCATCGAGATGTCGTAACTAAAACTGATCATCACTTGATTTCATTGTACAACAACAAAATGTCTACAAGAATAAAAAATCCACATAAACTAATTATACTGTCTGGTTTTGTATGTTACCACGATTCTACATAGTATTGGAAAACAGGGAACTCCCTAACATTGGGAAGCTGGATTGAATCTCTCAGTGAACCACACATTACAATTTTGGGGCTCTCTGTCAAACATCCAGGGGCCCTTTAGAAAAAAATAAATCTAAACATTTTCTAGACCATTTTTAACCAGAGAACGCAAGCAAACCATTCATTTTTATGTGCTATGTCATCTTCATATCATAAAATGGTTTTAAAATTTTGATTCAACTTAAGTGTGGAGAATGATTTTCTTCTCTGTACCTGATCTTAAATTAAAATAGGCATCCAATAGATCTTTTCAAGCCCTTTAAAATGGTACCTTGGCTGTGCCGATACTCCTATGAATAGCTTCAAAACCAATTTGGAAAGACACATGAGGTTACAGCTGTGGCTGATCACAACTTTCACACCTGCACTAGCAGACCCGCACACAGCAGATAGGTCAGTGCCTACCAAAGTCATGGCATTTATTTTCATGTTTTCCACATTCATATGGGACGCTCATGGGACCCCTAGGAAAACGAGTATTTATCTTAGGAAACTATACAAGAGACCAAAGAGATCTAGAAACAAAAAATTTAGGTTGTACCTTTTGTGAATCAAGTTGCTCACAGACTCGTTGACTTTTGTGAAGGTCTTGTGTTGCCAGTTTGTCAAAGAACTGTTCACTCTGTTTCATCAAAAACTTCTGGGTGTTTTTCTCTGCTGCCTTCTGACGTTTGGCTGCCTGTGCCTTTTGGAATGCCATGGCTGCGTTCCTTTTTCTTGTTGCTTCTGTTTCATGACCAATGCCACTTCTACCGACTCTAAGATTGATAGCTATTGGCTCAGAGATACCTGAACCTGAAAGAAAAATTGCGTCTCAATGCAAGCAATCATGTAAGAGGTGATACCAGCATCACAGTTATCATAGAACCTAGAGAGAGACTTACTTTACTCTCTCTCTCTCTCTCTGCAGTTATGTACATCATTTAAACACTAGTCGATGACAGAGGTCATCCTGTGGGTCTGCCATTGCTTGATCTAGTACCCAGATAGATTCGGGCACCAGTCTTGATAGTGGAGTTCGAGTTATGACATCTGGTCGGATGCCCTAGACTAGTACCCAGAGAGACAAACCAGCATTATGGGTAAAAAGTATTATGTAATTCACCCTAATATAGACTAACACGTGAATGGGAAATATAATTATGTTTCTTGTTTAACATGTTTTATTGTTTACATACGTGTATTCAGTGATACAATTCTACGTGTACGTTCTATTCCTCTCCAACATCTAACATACCTGAATTTCCTAGCCCCATTCCTGGTTTGTATCCCATTTTTTGAAGCATAGCAAATCCCTTGTTTGACGAGTCAAGAGAACTACTCATTCCCTCTTCTCGCTTTTCTGCCTCTAAAACCTTTCTAGGTTTCATTCGATTTAATTGGTTTAGTGTTTTAGTCTTCTCTTCCTTCCTGTATTTCCGGGCAACATGAGCTGGAATTAGTCCTGGACGCTTGTCGTGACTGAAATGAGAATATGAAGAATATTACTGGATATAATCTATAGTCTATAGGTTATGCTTTTATTTTTTTCATGTTTGTATGAAAGTAGTATAATAAGTATACCAATCCGGTGGGATACATTATTGACCAATGACTAAATTAGATAATTCCCTTCATTCAATAAAGAGGTTACCGTAATTGGGGTCTGAAATCAAATGACCTGGGTCTGAAATGACGGGTCTGAATTGACTTTGGGTCTGAATGCATTTAGATCATACTTTTAACTTTGAATAATGTGGATGGCGATTCTCAACCAAACTAGACATTGTTACAGATGTCTACAGCCGTCTTTAATAGCCTATCATAAAGTCCTACATTCTCGGGAGCAGAACTCTGGTGCTAAGGACCTAGCAACGGGTCAAATTACATTGCCAATGTACGGTACTAGAAAAAGGAACATTTTTGCTGTTTTCTTCTCTAAATTTTGGATTAGAAAATAATACACCACATGTGTGGCAGTAGGGTATGTAGATCTTCTCTGATAAGGGTTTTAACACATTTTTCTATTCATTTCCTACTCAATCTGACCATTCTGGGGGACTCTTATCAGTCGGGGGATAAACTTAAAGGCTGCGCTGGTCTCTCCAACGTCACTGCTCCCCAGAATCCCTATAGGCTATGAGTATGACCATCTATCTGAGTGGGGTGGGGATGGGGGACATCCATAAATGATGTCATGCCAAATTTGACCATTTTGCCCCCCCCCCCCCGAGCCCCTCATCATGTTTTTTTGTTTTTTTTCTTTGTCAAATTTGCAATGCTAATGGTAATATACAGAAAATCAATTTCGTTATGCCGGGCTTGCTCTCCCCCCTTGCACTTTCCAGCATGACAACTTGGCGTCATTTGTGGATGGCCCCGACTGACTGTCCTCGCACCCAGGTCCTAGTGAGTCTTGGCCCAAGTGTAATATATGAAATGAAAGGTCTTGGTGTCCCATTTCGGATTTAGGAGACTAAATTGCCCCTTATAAGGCTTATAGTAAAGCCGCATATTAAAGTGGGGTAGACATATGATAGGTAGGTGACATCTTGGTCTATGCATCTGGGGGTATGCTTGCCTTGGGATTTCGACCAGGCCGGAAGTCGTAAGACGTCACACCGGAGACAAAAGTTTATGTCACCGCAGTTCCTCAGGCCAGTGTCGGGACGTGGTTTCAGATGAGATCTCGTCTGAATCTAATGCTGTTGGGCACCCATCGGCAATGATAGTGGAATTAAAAAGATTTGTGAACCAAAAGGTCCAAATAACCTTCCTGTTTGGGGTTCTACACCCCCATCGCTAAAGACTAGCTACTTGGGCTTGTCCCTGTCCTGTGTAAAATGTCTAGTCTTGTAAACTGTTCTATGTATTATCTCATGTCATATTTTCCGTGATGTTTTATAAGTGTATATTATTTCACCCGTGTCATGAGTTTATATTATACTCTTCATTCACTTTACATTCCTTTGGAAGCAATATGTATGTTTTTGTGAAAGATGCCATCTTATTTGAGCAAAACCCCTATCTTTTCTATAGTAACCATGTGCGTACATGGCCCCTGACTTGGTACCCCTTTTAGCGGGGTAAAATTCAACCAAAATGGACCCCTTTTAACGGGAATTATCGTGGAAAAGTCCAAACCCTCAATTTGGGGACCCTTTCAACAGATCTTTTCCATAAAATATACCCCTTTCTCGACCATATTTTGATATTTTTTCTTAAAAAAAGTACCCCTTTCCCGTCCAAAAAACAATGGATAAAGTACCCCTTTCCCAGCCAAAAGGACCCCTTTTAATGGATACGGGAGGATCCGCTACTAAGGCTCAAAAGGTACCCCCTTTCCCTCTAGTTTTTGTACGCACATGGTGTCCATATATATCCAAGTGGCCCCCCTGGGGAGCAAAATCATAATGACGCTAGCTTTGCGCATTAACTGGTTGACATAGGGTCGAGCAGTATCACTGAACTTGTTAACCAGGACCAAATAAACACGTTTCAAAAAAATAATCATACTCCAAGCTCTTATAGAACTAGAAACAACTCAAACCCCGGGAACGGCGGCGGGCACCCGGGAACCGCGACGGCGTCAACATTCGTCTCTGCAGAGGGCCTGGTCGATTCTCCAAGCATGTATCCTTTTGCATCTTGGACTTGGGCCTGAACACGGACTATGTGACATCAGAGACTAGTAAACAAAGTGGGCGATAATATGCGTTGTGGCGGTTTTCATTCAATATGCTGATAAAACACTTACCATTTCGATAGAACTTTGTCGGACATATAATCGTCATCATCACCTTTTGACCATGAAGCCATTTTGGATCAATAAAACTTGCTCTTATTTTCACTGAAAAGACAAACTGGTGTGCAGCTTTTTTCATGCGACCTAAATGGGGCGCAAATGGGGCCAATATCCTCGCACTAACAAGTAACTTTTTTTTTCTTTGAGCTAGATTCTAATGAAATAGAAATGCAAAGACATGCTTATTGTAACATTTTTCAACTAGATCTAGATCTATCTAAAAGAATATTCTTTCAAATATGATAAAGGTATTTGCGTGCGAGGTAACTCCAATCAGGGCCGGACCATCCTAATAATTAAAAGGGGTGGCCGTGTTAGTTTGCATTTATAAAACTGATCTGTTCCTATTTATTTTAGATAACCATCATCATACCTTCATGTAAATCTAATTTATATTTGATAAAGGTGTAGACAGATTATTGATTAAGGGAAATACTGCTTAATATAAAAGATATGTAGAGTTTCCTCCCCTTTTGGACGATACCAAGATAAGTAGGTTGTTGATGCTTCGGATGGCCACAACTTGTCTGCTGAAAGTGCAAATTTTTACACTTGTAAGTTGAATTCCTTTTACATCATATGCCTAGTTCACATGATTTTTATTTCGTGTCTGTGACCTTAATTTGTTGCCTTTGATTTGTTTTCGATAACAGCATAGGCATAGCACATCATACAATGATGATACCGTAGCCTAGGCTGAGCATGGGGGGGGGGGGGGATTTTTTTGGGGTATTCTGATGGGGGGACACTTTTTGTTAAAAAGGAGGCAATTCTTTTTCAGGGTATTATCTCTGCCGCAAAACGTGCTGTAGACTCTACTAGTCTCTACTCTAGTCTAACTATGGATCAATGAGTGAGGCAATAATTTTCCGCGCCTGTGGCGCTGGGGGAAATACAAACTTCCCTATTAAGGGAGTGGTCATTATTTATCAACAGGGGGGGTGTGGTGGGTTTTCGCGCGGATGCGCAGAAATTTTTTATGCCCCCCCCTCGACGGCAGTCAAAATTTTTTGCGCCCCCCCGCGCCTCTGGTGCGGAGAGTTTTCGCGCCCCTCTTTGATCTATAGTAGCGCGCGGGCTTTTTTGCTAAAAAGAGGGTGAATTTTTTTAGCCCCCCCCTCAAGAGGGGTCAACATTTTTTTAGCCCCCCCCTCGGGAGGGGTCTGAAAATTTTACGCCCCCCCTCAAACCCACCCTCCCCCCCCTGTTGATAAATAATGACCACTCCCTAAAAGCGATACACTCTCAAAAGGTAGCACAAAAAGCTCTCACCAACTGCCACTCCCTTGCCCAGACCTATAGACTTTCAGGCATTTGGTGTGAGTCTCATACATTTGGGGTAGTTCAGATGAAGCAAGAGTTGGCAGTGAGCTTGTCCTAATCTAAGACTATGGGGGTCGTCCTATGCTCTCACACATGACGGTGTTGTCCATGATCTTTGAAAATTCTGAGCACTCTGGGCAAGGTTTCACTCCTTGGCCTAACCAAAACTTGAGAGCTCTGGTGACGATTAGGTTATTGGTGAGGCAAAATTACCAAAAATACCTGTGTATAAGCCACAGCTTACAGATCATTTCATACACTAGGGGCATATAGCCTATTATAGGTGAGGGTTATCACATGGGTGTATATAACAGAGCATCCCTTGGCTAAACCTATGAGGCTGTTCTTTCCAACTCCAAACACCACCACCATGAATTACGAAGCATGACAGTGTATGCTAGTTCATGTCAAGGCAGCTTCTTGGCTCTAGTTTACAGACAGTTTGATCCCAGCTAGGTTTAATGAAGGAAGATACAAGTTCTAGGCAGTGGTTGTATATATGTTGCAGGAAAGGCCGTGCTGATCAGCTCCGGTACCAGTGCATGAATTCAAGCTAAAATGACCATAGCCAAAGTTGACATCAGACTGTATAATGTTAAGTGTGCAACTTGACCCTAAAGGTTACCTACGAAGACGGCCCAGCATTGATGCTGTTTTCATAGTAGACATTTCCTTTGCTTTCTTTAAGAGAATCTTCAAACTGGGGGGGGGGCATTTTTTTTCAACCTATTCCAAGAGGGGGGGGCACTTTTTTTTTCAACCTATTCCGAGGGGGAGGGCAAATTTTATTTTTTGGGGTATTCATTTCGCCAAATGCTCCCCCCCCTCCCGGCCTTAAATAATGAACGCTCCCTTACTCCTGTAAAGAGGCAGAGAAAGCTCTATTTTAAAACTGGAGGAAAGGGGTGCTAACATGGCCTTGTGAGCACTTTTTTAACCACTAATACTCGGAATTTTGTGATTTTTTAAACGGCCTCAGATAGCTCAATTTGTCTGCTTCCAAACAACCTAATTTGTAAATGGCTGATGGTTGAAATTGGATATTTTAGAGCACGTTTTCCTAACCTTTCCTTATTTTGTATGTGCTATTTAAATGGTTCAAAGGAACATACAGTGGGTGTGAATTAGCAATTAAGGATGTTATACATGCAAAGTAAAAAAAGATGAGCTAGCACTGATCGACAATGAACAGAGTAGCATGCCTTGCCAAGCACTGTCAGCTTCAGCTTATGGGTCCTTATTGCCGTTCATTCTTAGGAATGAACGGCTATAGGAGGGGACCCATTCTTAAATACAAGCTCTCATAGTGGTGCTTCCTCGTTCTCCATGTATAATCCTGTCATAGGTACAGTATTGAGTATGCCTATACCTGGATTAAAATCTGCAAATCAGTCAAGCATAGAAGTGGTGGCAGTGGTGGTGTTGGTGGACCTGTTATTGTAGACCCTGGGGACAGAGTGGTGGTAGCCCTGGACACCTCAGGCAGAGCCATGGTATATAGTATATATACCCCCCCCCCCCCCACCCACCTCTGAATAGTGGTGGTGGCTGTGCTCCTGTGGTGGCCCCATACCTGCCTGCCACCACCTCCCCCAGCACCATGTGGTTCTCTTCTGCTGGTGGTGCATTTCTCAGCACCACTGACTATTAACCCACTAAAGGCCACCTACATGTATATTTATGTATACATGTACACATAAGTATGATGCACTTTTTTAGGAGTTTTAAGTGGCGTGGCATTGGATTATTTGGAGTCTTGGGACCGTTTTCCATGTGTGTCGGCCATCTTGGTTTTCGGAAACACAGGGATCCAGGCCATATATGGTCAATTTTGATCTTCAAATGTTATCAGATGGATATTAGTGACCATTGAAAGACCTCAACTACCTAATTCTATTGTTTTCCATGTGTGTCAGCCATCTTGGTTTTAGGAAACACAGGGATCCAGGTCATTTGTGGTCAATTTTGATCTTCAAATGTTATCAGATGGATATTAGTGACCATTGAAAGACCTCAACTACCTAATTCTATTGTTTTCCATATGTGTCGGCCATCTTTGTTTTAGGATACACAGGGATCCAGGCCATACATGGTCAATTTTGATCTTCAAAAATTATCAGATGGGTGTTAGTGACTATTGGGAGACCTCAACTAGCCTATTTTATTGTTTTCCATGTGTGTCGGCCATCTTTGTTATAGGAAACACAGGGATCCAGGCCATATATGGTCAATTTCGATCTTGAAAAGTTATCAGATGGATGTTAGTGACCATTGGGGGACCTCAACTACCCAATTTTGTTGTTTTCCATGTGTGTCGGCCCTCTTGGTTTCAGGACTCACAGGGATCCAGGTCATATATGGTCAATTTTGATCTTCAAAAGTTATGAGATGGATGTTAGTGACCATTGAAAGACCTCAACTACCTAATTCTTTTTTTTTTTTCAATATGTGGCGGCCATCTTGGTTTCAGGAATCACAGGGATCCAGCTCATATATGGTCAATTTTGATCTTCAAAAGTTATGAGATGGATGTTAGTGACCATTGAAAGACCTCAACTACCTAATTCTATTTTTTTCAATATGTGTCGGCCATCTTTGTTTTAGAAAACACAGGGATCCAGGCCATATATGGTCAACTTTGATTTTCAAAAATTATCAGATGGATGTTAGTGACCATTGGGAGACCTCAACTAGCCTATTTTATTGTTTTCCATGTGTGTCGGCCATCTTTGTTTTAGGAAACACAGGGATCCAGCTCATATATTGTCAATTTTAATCTTCAAAAGTTATCAGATGGATGTTATTGACCATTGGGACACCTCAACTAGCTAATTTTATTGTTCTCCATATATGTTGGCCATCTTTGTTTTAGGAAACACAGGGATCCAGGCCATATATGGTCAACTTTGATCTTCAAAAGTTATCAGATGGATGTTAGTGACCATTGGGACACCTCAAGTACCTAATTTTATTGTTTTCCATGTGTGTCGGCCATCTTGGTTTTTGGAAACACAGGGATCCAGGTCATATGTGGTCAATTTTGATCTTCAAAAGTTATCAGATGGATGTTAGTGACCAATGGGAGAATTCTTTTATTTTTTTTCAATATGTGTCGGCCATCTTGGTTTCAGGAATCACAGGGATCCAGGTCATATATCGTCAATTTTGATCTTCAAAAGTTAAGAGATGGATGTTAGTGACCATTGAAAGACCTCAACTACCTAATTCTTTTTTTTTTTTCAATATGTGTCGGCCATCTTTGTTTTAGAAAACACAGTTATCCAGGCCATATATGGTCAACTTTGATCTTCAAAAATTATCAGATGGATGTTAGTGACCATTGGGAGACCTCAACTAGCCTATTTTATTGTTTTCCATGTGTGTCGGCCATCTTTGTTTTAGGAAACACAGGGATCCAGCTCATATATTGTCAATTTTAATCTTCAAAAGTTATCAGATGGATGTTAGTGACCATTGGGACACCTCAACTAGCTCCCCCTGTGGAGTGGGGACCTTCATGTGAGGGCATGGAGGAGCAGAATAACTTCATTGGGAGTCCACGAAGGAGGAATTTTCCTCCTTCCATTCTACCAGTGGGCATACCAGATTTGTAAAAGGCGACAAACTTGGGGTTTCTTGTGTCTTGGGGTGAGCATGTGGGCAGCTGGTGTCCATATGCGCGGGCCCAGGCGTACATGCTTGCCTTTTGCCATGGGATTCTCCCTCAGTGAACCACGTCTGAGTGATCAAAGGCCGTGGTTTGTCTGGCCCTGTCTATGGGACCAGGCAAATAAAAGAACACTTGCTATCCTTCGAAAAGAGTAGGGGAATGAAGCCCCGGTAGTGGTTTTCCCCCTCACCCCTCCTCATAGATGCGGTCATTCATCTCATAGATTCGATCATTCATAGATTCGGTCACTGCTGTGTCGGGCAAGCAGCATATAAATACCTGTCCAAACAGAAAAGAAAGGACTTAATGTCCGAGAAACCTTGAATGTCTGAGTTCCTTTATGGCCCCCGGACGTAAAACTAAACAAACAAACAAACCTCAACTAGCTAATTTTATTGTTCTCCATATATGTCGGCCATCTTTGTTTTAGGAAACACAGGGATCCAGGCCATATATGGTCAATTTCGATCTTCAAAAGTTATCAGATGGATGTTAGTGACCATTGGGGGACCTCAACTACCCAATTTTGTTGTTTTCCATGTGTGTCGGCCATCTTGGTTTCAGGAATCACAGGGATCCAGCTCATATATGGTCAATTTTGATCTTCAAAAGTTATGAGATGGATGTTAGTGACCATTGAAAGACCTCAATTGCCTAATTCTATTTTTTCAATATGTGTCGGCCATCTTTGTTTTAGAAAACACAGGGATCCAGGCCATATATGGTCAACTTTGATTTTCAAAAATTATCAGATGGATGTTAGTGACCATTGGGAGACCTCAACTAGCCTATTTTATTGTTTTCCATGTGTGTCGGCCATCTTTGTTTTAGGAAACACAGGGATCCAGCTCATATATTGTCAATTTTAATCTTCAAAAGTTATCAGATGGATGTTAGTGACCATTGGGACACCTCAACTAGCTAATTTTATTGTTCTCCATATATGTCGGCCATCTTTGTTTTAGGAAACACAGGGATCCAGGCCATATATGGTCAATTTCGATCTTCAAAAGTTATCAGATGGATGTTAGTGACCATTGGGGGACCTCAACTACCCAATTTTGTTGTTTTCCATGTGTGTCGGCCATCTTGGTTTCAGGAATCACAGGGATCCAGGTCATATATGGTCAATTTTGATCTTCAAAAGTTATGAGATGGATGTTATTGACCATTGAAAGACCTCAACTACCTAATTCTTTTTTTTTTTTCAATATGTGTCGGCCATCTTGGTTTCAGGAATCACAGGGATCCAGCTCATATATGGTCAATTTTGATCTTCAAAAGTTATGAGATGGATGTTAGTGACCATTGAAAGACCTCAACTACCTAATTCTATTTTTTTCAATATGTGTCGGCCATCTTTGTTTTAGAAAACACAGGGATCCAGGCCATATATGGTCAACTTTGATTTTCAAAAATTATCAGATGGATGTTAGTGACCATTGGGAGACCTCAACTAGCCTATTTTATTGTTTTCCATGTGTGTTGGCCATCTTTGTTTTAGGAAACACAGGGATCCAGCTCATATATTGTCAATTTTAATCTTCAAAAGTTATCAGATGGATGTTAGTGACCATTGGGACACCTCAACTAGCTAATTTTATTGTTCTCCATATATGTTGGCCATCTTTGTTTTAGGAAACACAGGGATCCAGGCCATATATGGTCAACTTTGATCTTCAAAAGTTATCAGATGGATGTTAGTGACCATTGGGACACCTCAAGTACCTAATTTTATTGTTTTCCATGTGTGTCGGCCATCTTGGTTTTTGGAAACACAGGGATCCAGGTCATACGTGGTCAATTTTGATCTTCAAAAGTTATCAGATGGATGTTAGTGACCAATGGGAGAATTCTTTTATTTTTTTCAATATGTGTCGGCCATCTTGGTTTCAGGAATCACAGGGATCCAGGTCATATATCGTCAATTTTGATCTTCAAAAGTTATGAGATGGATGTTAGTGACCATTGAAAGACCTCAACTACCTAATTCTTTTTTTTTTTCAATATGTGTCGGCCATCTTTGTTTTAGAAAACACAGTTATCTAGGCCATATATGGTCAACTTTGATCTTCAAAAATTATCAGATGGATGTTAGTGACCATTGGGAGACCTCAACTAGCTAATTTTATTGTTTTCCATGTGTGTCGGCCATCTTTGTTTTAGGAAACACAGGGATCCAGCTCATATATTGTCAATTTTAATCTTCAAAAGTTATCAGATGGATGTTAGTGACCATTGGGACACCTCAACTAGCTAATTTTATTGTTCTCCATATATGTCGGCCATTTTTGTTTTAGGAAACACAGGGATCCAGGCCATATATGGTCAACTTCGATCTTCAAAAGTTATCAGATGGATGTTAGTGACCATTGGGACACCTCAAGTACCTAATTTTATTGTTTTCCATGTGTGTCGGCCATCTTGGTTTTCTGAAACACAGGGATCCAGCTCATACATGGTCAATTTTGATCTTCAAAAGTTATGAGATGGATATTAGTGACCATTGAAAGACCTCAACTACCTAATTCTATTGTTTTCCATATGTGTCGGCCATCTTTGTTTTAGAAAACATAGGGATCCAGGCCATATATGGTCAACTTTGATCTTCAAAAATTATCAGATGGATGTTAGTGACCATTGGGAGACCTAAACTAGCCTATTTTATTGTTTTCCATGTGTGTCGGCCATCTTTGTTTTAGGAAACACAGGGATCCAGCTCATATATTGTCAATTTTAATCTTCAAAAGTTATCAGATGGATGTTAGTGACCATTGGGACACCTCAACTAGCTAATTTTATTGTTCTCCATATATGTCGGCCATCTTTGTTTTAGGAAACACAGGGATCCAGGCCATATAGCTCACATAGCCATTATCAGCTGGGGGCCGCCATTAGACCCCGACGGCACTATGACTAACACCTTCAGCCCCCAACTCCGCAGTATATGCCAGGGATGCCTCCCATTGGTCAATAATACAATAGCCATGTGCCGTATATGGTCAACTTCGATCTTCAAAAGTTATCAGATGGATGTTAGTGACCATTGGGGGACCTCAACTACCCAATTTTGTTGTTTTCCATGTGTGTCGGCCATCTTTGTTTTAGGAAACACAGGGATCCAGGTCATATATGGTCAATTTTGATCTTCAAAAGTTATGGTTAGTGACCATTTGGACACCTCAACTACCCAATTTTATTGTTTTCCATGTGTGTCGGCCATCTTGGTTTTAGGAAACACAGGGATCCAGGTCATATGAGGTCAATTTTGATCTTCAAAAGTTATCAGATAGATGTTAGTGACCATTGGGACACCTCAAGTACCTAATTCTTTTGTTTTCCTTGTGTGTCGGCCATCTTGGTTTCAGGAATCACAGGGATCCAGGCCATATATGGTCAATTTTGATCTTCAAAAGTTATCAGATGGATGTTAGTGACCATTGGGACACCTCCACTACCTAATTCTTTTGTTTTCCTTGTGTGTCGGCCATCTTGGTTTAAGGAATCACAGGGATCCAGGCCATATATGGTCAATTTTGATCTTCAAAAGTTATCAGATGGATGTTAGTGACCATTGGGACACCTCCACTGACTAATTCTTTTGTTTTCCTTGTGTGTCGGCCATCTTGGTTTAAGGAATCACAGGGATCCAGGCCATATATGGTCAATTTTGATCTTCAAAAGTTATCAGATGGATGTTAGTGACCATTGTGACACCACCACCACCAATACCACCACCACACTACTCCCAACCCTCACACACATTCCTTATTTGCATATTTTAATCCAGGCATAGGTTTACTCCATACTATAGCAATGGGGCAGGATTTTACATGGAGAGCGAGGAAGCACCACAATCAGAGCATATATTTAAGTATAGGTCCATTCCAAAGGCCATAGAGTTCATATATAATGATCTTTTTTCCTTGGATCATCATAGGAATATGCACGGCATTACAGCATTGCTGTGTTTACTTTCCTGAAAGTATGTTATAGATTAATAAATTGCAAAACACACATCATATGAAGGGCTTTTCGATTCCGTATTAAAATAATATTTGTTCTGAAAATCTTGATCTACTATCATATTAAAAATGTTGTAAATCAATTCTATACTTCTTAGAACATGATATGAATATGCACGGCATTACAGCTTTGCTGTGTTTACTTTGGCGAAAATATGGGATAAATTTCTAATCCGGGAAACGCTTTGCAATTTAACTGCTTTTAGAATTGATATTAAACTCAGAATTAATCGTCAAATTTAAATATGAAACCCTAATATCTTGATCATAGATGACAGATCCTAAATTGAATCCTCTCAATTGCATCCTTAACACGGGCCTCTTGATCATAGATCTTAGATTCTAAATTTTCAATTGAATCCTTAACATAATCTCCTAACCATGGACCCCTTGTACTGGGGAGGCACCTTTTGCGTGGGATGTGCCTCGCCTTCACAACATAAGTGCATTGTACCTTATACACAGGGCACTGTATCAGTATATGGTAGTGATCATAGACAAGTATTTCATGTCACAAAAGGTCCTAAAACACTGTTGAGATCAGAAGTCTGATACAATATCTCAGAAAACTTGCATCTCAGAAGACCATCAATTGCAAATACACTTTCAATTCATGATCTTACAAAGCAATCGAATCACAGCATTGCTGTGACTCAAACCTTCAGAAGGCATTTTACTATAGAACCGGCATATTATCAAGGTGAAGCCCATACAGTTCCATTCAGACAAAGGTGTGGAGAGTGAGGTTGTCGGGGGGGGGGGGGCCTCCCTCAATGAAAAATAGCAACAGGATGGTGGAGAGCTCATTTATTATCTATCAAGAGTGAGAGGGAGTGGATAGAGCAAAAAAATGTTGACACTTCAATGGGGGTTCCTTTTTAGCAAACAAAAAGCATGTGAATTACTATGGAATAAAGGGGATGACTGAGAATATTGCAATCTGTCGGGGGGGGGGGTCAACCTATATATGGGGTGCTATTGTAAAATACATCCAACTAAAAGGGTATTTTAAAGGCTCTCTGAATCGAGGAGTTTACTCCGTTGACTTTTGCACTGCCGCAACATCCCCAATTCAGAGCTCGTTTAAATTGGTATGTGGCTTAGATTAGAGGTAGGATAGAGCAGTGGACTCTGGACATCCAACATTGACATTATGCCCATGACACTCATTGAGAGGGAAAGCATGCATGCATAGGTAATAGATAGATATTTTATGTCAAATGAATGCATTAAACTTCCCTTCCTTTACAAATCTTGTTTTTTTTTGGTCAAAACCAAAGTTAATTGCACATGATTTCTTGATGACATGATGTCATGCAGCCCAAGACCCCCCTCCCCCCCTTGTCATGCTTGGTCATGGAGAGTGGGGCCCCCCTCCTGCATGACGTCATTTGTACACAGCCCCTTACCTACCACTACCAGTGTGACTATTAAAAGTCTGAAGACACTATCAGTATCACCTATCACCAAACTTCCACATATATAAGTCGCAACCCAAATAGTCGCTGTAAATATCCTAATATCCTTGGTAAAACCCCGGCTGTAAGTCGAAATTTTAAAGTCATTTTATTTTCATACAAGTTGAATTTCTTTCCCAAAGAAAGGGGTCGACATATAGGCGGGGTTTTGATGAATTTAATGTTTAAGGTGGGTCGCTACCATTGAATCAAAGATCCTAGATTTTTTCTCCCAGAGTTACAAAAGTCATCTAGAATAAGAAAAGAAAAGTAGGGGGTCCAAAGCTAATTTCTACAGATTTTTGAAAAATAAAAGTATTTCCATTTTCACGTAAAAATCAGAAAAAAAAATAGACTAAGATTTGAGATTTTTTTTCTGCAAGAACTATCAAACACAGAAATATGAAAACTCACAAGGTGAACGTTCTAATATACTAATTTATCAAGAATTTTTCTTTTATCTCCAATTACAAGGGATTATGTTTAAATTTCTCATGCTTTTGCAAAAAGGAGGGTAAATTTCCAAATTTTTTTAAAAGAAAAACGATTAGATCATCTTTTTCTAGACACTAGATTCTTCTTAAAATTTTTCTGAAATATTCTTCAGATTATTTGCTTTTAAATAGGAGTTATTTTGATATGGGGTCCCGCGCATAATTTTATAATTTTGGTCATTTGAATTAATAAATCCTTGGCAAAACATTGTTTCATTATATATGCCCTCAATCATTGTGAGCAGTATATCGGAAGCATATTCTAGGTAATATGAGGGGTATAATTGTAAGGTCCAAAAGAATCTCAGAGAATGAAGAAAATAATTCAGTCTGAGATGTAAATATGCCAAAATTTAACTTTGTCAAAAAATGAACAGTTTCGATCAAAATCCCCCGAATCTTTTTCTAGACACTTAGAGCATATGTGGATCAACATGGTAAAAGGTACGCCCGTGCACCCCCTTGCGGGCGTACCTGTGCAGTAGGCTCAATTTCAATGGTAGCGACCCACCTTAAAATGAGCTGGTTAAATAGAAATGTAAAGGGTCAAATTTCCTATAACTTTTGGTACTATTTTTATTGTCTTACATCTAAGGGGCCGTCCATAAATTATGTCATACCTTTTTTGGCCATTTTCAACACCCCCTTGTCACACTTGGTCACACATCAGCCAACACCCTTTGAAGATTATGTCACATTTGGCTGGACCCCTCCCCCCCCCCCGGCATACTAACGATTCAGCTCAGCTTCCAATGATAATATCTTATATTAATCTTATTAGGATTTTTAAATTCAGGGACTGTGCCTCATGTCTATCATTACAGTACCAACCTTCTGTCCTTCCCTTCTAAACAACATATTTACCTTATTTTATATGATGTCTTACAATATAGGTCTTAAAGCGCACTGAATAGAGGAACTACGTCCGCCAACGTTAGCACTGTGGCAGACGTTGCCAACTCAGAGCTTCTTTAAAATTAATTTTTGAAAATATTATGTCACACAATCCTTGACAACCGATTACATGTCATTTGGCCCCCCTGTTAGGCCCCCTGACAGTTCACCCCCTGACATTAAGCCCCTGGACATTATGCCCCCTGGTCATTAGGCCCCTTGGACATTTCACCCCCCTTTTCCATCCACTATCCGAAACATATGAGTATTGTCATCAAATCGTGCGAGTCTGTTAATAGATTTTGTAGTCTGAAAATATGGGCAGACAGCCTGGATTACTTTGCAGATAGTCCAAATCATTTTGTGAACAGTCTGAATGAGATCGCAGACAGACTGCAATACATTGTTTGCAATACATTGTGGTCTGTCCGCAATTCATTGCAGTAATTCCGCAATGCATTCTGGTAATTCTGCAATGCATTCCGGTAATTCCGCAATGGATTCCAGTAAGTCCGCAATGCATTCCGGTAAGTCTGCAATTGATTCCGTTTTGTCTGCAATGTATTCAGGTATGTCCGCTATTCCTGTAAGTCCGCAATATATTCAGGAAAGTCTGCAATTCATTGCGGTAAGTCCGCAATTTATTGTGGTAAGTCTGCAATGCATTCTGGTAAGTCCGCAATGCATTCCGGCAAGTCCGCACCACAAACTTTTCTGGCTAGTCCATCATGGTTGTCGGTCGTCCGCACTTGTTTACAGTCTGACAGGTAAAATTTCTGGACAGACTGGACAAGTAGCCAGATGATGTGGTAAATATTGTGATCAAATGTATAAAAAGGGGGGTGAATTGTCCGGTGGGCCAAATATCTAGGGGACAAAACAACCAGGGGGCTTAATGTCAGGGGGTGTATTATCAGGGGGCCTAATACAGGGATTCCACTAGTCTAGCCACTCGCCAAATCGCTAATGGGGAATCTTGGCTAAAGGTAGGGCCTGAAAATTCGCCAAAATGGCTAATTTTAATTGTGGGACTACAGATGTTATGGTCATGTCATTTGCCCACCCCACCCTCACCAATTAACCCCTCCCTAAAAGAATGGCCATATACACCTTGATGTTACAACCCTCTGTGGTGAGAGTTTAAAATTAATCTATGTAGTTCGGATGGGGGTGGGTGGGTAAGGCTGCTCATAATACAATGGCTTAAGAATTGATTTCAATTAAGAGTGGGGTAGACCTTTTCAAACACATCCCCTTTATGTGGGATTCATTGTTGATACAGCACTGCCCTATGCCTCACTGGAGGAAGCCAATAGGTCCCATAATACAGAATATACATGTACTATGTTTTAATATAAAATGTACTACCGGGGTATCATTGAAAATAGTTCCCTCTTTCTTTTCCTTGATCTATCAAGGCGAAATTTATTGAAAAGTGGTCTTAAACCTTTGGAACATTTAGTGTTAAAAATTCACTAAAAGGAAATTCTGAAGATAGACCACATCTAAAAAGAAATTGGTATGGTCATAGTAGGAGAAAAAAAAAAATGAAACAATATTTCATAAACTGTTTGGCTAATTGATACTGAATTTGGCTAATCAAAATTGAGAAAAATTCTCCAAATTGACTAACAGAAAAAATGGGCTAGCGGAATCCCAGCTAATGTCAAGGGGGCCTATTGTCTGAGGACCTTTGATACCCCCCCCCCCACCCCTGTCACATTGTCACAATCGGAAAATACCTCCCCACACCCCCTCCGGTGTGACGTTATTTATGGACGGCCCCTAAAGTAGATTTTCAGTGAAAACCACAAGCTACATTCAAGTTATGATACATAAATGGGAAAATTATTTTTAAATCCTATTAATTTCTATTGAAATTACTGGGTAGTTGTTTTGACCCTAAAAATTTGGTGTAAAACCCGGCAGGATTTATAAAGTTAGATGGTTGACTTATAGGTGCAGGGTTTTGCTTTTTTGCATTATTTTTTGGTATAAGTCAATTTGAAATTTTAAGTTCAGGATTCGACTTATAGGTGGGGTCAACTAATTGGCGGGGTTTCACGGTGCTTGTAAGGCCACACCAAATAAAAAAAAAGTTGGTCTATGAATTTTCATTTTGAAAATATGGTGCGGGAGGGCGAAATTTTTATTTTTTAGAAATTAATTATTGTCTATGGATTCTGATTATCAAATATATGGAGAGGGCGATTTTTTTTAAGGGTAACATGATATTTGATTCGTAGTTTATGATATGGTTATCATGTTGTGTTGAAAAACAGAACAGACTTAGACTTAACATAAAAGTCATAACAGACGATAAAATAAGCACAGCCAACATTGACTGAGTACTGCTACGTTTGTGTACATAGACATTGATCAATTTCATGATGATTTATGATTCTAGTGAATATAATGCACGGCCATGACCAGGAAGGAGACCTGCCACACGATCAAAGTTCTGCACATGGTTCTGAGCAAGGAGCCTGCGCCAAACCAACCCACAAACGCTCAAAAAGCAAATCTAAAGTCTGGGAGAAAGTGGCTTGGTTTACTCGCAAATCACGCCCCAGAGGAGTGCCATGTGAAGGAGCTGCTCTAGCGGACCCAGACATGGCTGCTCTCCCTCTGGATGTTATGGAGCTAGATCTTGTCCCATCCGAGTCCTCAACTGATCCCTATCCCATGAACAGCAGCAACACTTCAAGCGATAGTGAACCACTTGAGGATTTGAACTATGATGGGTGTCACATAAAGCGCTCACGACTTTATCCCAATAGTGAGGTGATCGAGCAGAACTGTCTGCGTCCAAGCATGGCTCGTGCTGTGTTCCATCAGCTTGAGGCAGTGAACCAGAGAACTGGTAAAAGTGCGAAACACGGGTGGATGAAGAAAAAGAAACGTGGTGTCAGTGTTACGCGCAGAGACAGTTTCCACAGTGGGAGCCTGAGTGTGTTGGATGATGAGAAGCTAGCTCGAGCACTTTCTATGCCAAGTGAAATAACAGAAAAGAGCGCGCTATGTCACTGTACTGCCTGCTGCAGTTGTACACCTAGTCAAAGACTAATGGGTGCTTGCCCAGCCTATGCCCGCCTCAGTATGTCCACTACAAGTCTTGACACTGGCTTGGACCTGACATCAGATGCCATCATGTGCACCAACCCAGGTCTCTATGAACAAACTGACTTCGCCTCAGGAGCTGGTCCTAGTAAGGAGCAGCTACCGACCAAAAAGATACAAAATCAGTTTGTGCTCGATTTCAACCAATACAAGAGTAACAGCCTACCCAGCTCATATGGCAAAAGATGCAAGGTATGCAATCAGCCCCAAGCACCCAAATCCCACCTACCCTTCACAGGTCAGCAACAGATGGTCCCCCGACCATGCGGTACGGGGACCGGCAATGAGAACAGTTTCTGTCAGTGTAGAAAGAGGACAGTGAAGAGAACTTCATGTCAAGTTGGAGACGGGTTACCCTCCAGTAACAAGCAGGACCGATCCCCACTACTACAAGAAGGCGTCAGTGCAGCTGAGTTCAAATCACGGAAAGAAGTAAGCCTTCACGCTACCCAATATATTTATAGTAATTACAGTGAAAGTCAATTGGTGAATTATGTACGTAGTAAGAGACAAATATGCCTCTGAAAACTCACTTGGCATTCAAACAGTTTTCTGAGATTTGGAGATACAAAAACACTGGCCCTCAAATATTAACAAATGTGATATACTCAGGGATGTAAGTCTTCAGGTTTTATCAGGATTTCCTGATTTCTGAAAATTTTGAATGATATGCGTTTTCCTGATACGAGTGGTAAGGAGGGCTGTTTGGACAATTAGAAGGGTTTTATATCAAGAAAGTGTATGGCTTCCTGATTTTTGCCCGTGCCTGACTTACATCCCTGTATACTGGGCGTATAGGTTATGTTTATTCTGTAGACTATATACGATGTGTGCCTGTAATTCATATACAAATTTTCATTCCTGCTTTCTAATGCGTATATTACTTTCTTTTCTAGGTTTTCCGGCAGTGGTTTAGTGAGTTCAATGACGAACAGAAGAATCTCATTCTGAAAGACATTCTGGTGAGTAAATATACCACCATCTATGAACCATTACCTTCATTGAAATGTAATATTTACTTGAAATTTGAGCTGGTTAAGTTGCTTCAGTATGTGCAACGCTACTACAAGTCGTCGCCTTAGTGCAAGAAGGTTGTAACTGACATTTTGGCATAATTGAGATTTCTTCTGTTTTAGCATCGTTTAAGCCCCATCTAAATACTATGAAAGTACTGAAGCTTTGTCTATGATATGTGTCCCTACATGCCCCTGGACAATATTGCTCATTCCACTTTATCCTATAGTAACTGGAACACTACTTTTGCCTCTCCTGCAAAACTTGAAAATGCAAATACAACCTTCTTGCACTAAGGCGACGAAGTGAGGATTATTACATTGTAAATGTAATTTGTCCCATGTATATATTGAATTTTGTATGTGTTATATACTCTGTATTTCAGGCTGAGTGTGAGCTGCCACAGATCCACCTATTGTCACTAGCGGTAGAGCCACGTCTACATGAAGGCTGTCCGCCCAACTGCCAAGACCTACTCACCTGGCTCCCACAGTCCACAGCCGTCCATATTCTCAGTTTCTTAGATCCAGGTAATACAAACTAAATCATTATACAGACAAGTAAATGGAAGGGTTTGGGGTGGCAGGGAAAACTATTTGAGCTTTTTTTGTGGGTTTTTTTAAGCATCAAGGTAGTGTTGAGGTGTGAAGCCATAGCCCCATTCTTGTTCAATTTAATAGTAACGTGATTGCTATAGTCTGATCATGTCATTTAATTAAATGACTAATATTGCAGTGAGTCTATGCCAGTCGTCGGCCACCTGTAGGAGCTGGTACACACTGGCCAACGACCCAAGTCTGTGGCGGAGGTTTTGTTGCCATAGTAAGTGGAGACTGTCCCGGGCTGGTGAACAGAAACAACTGATACAGCACATGTTGCCAAATGGAAATATACATGTGAGTTGAAATTTATCTATATATATTTAGTTTTTATCATTTATCATGCCAATTAGGTTTGACAGATTGTTACAGGAGGATAAGTCTTAAAGAATGAGTAAATAATCTCTGCATACAAGGCACATCTCGGGTATAAGACACACCCTGAGTTGAAGAGAAAGGTATAAGGCGCAAATATTGACATTTTAGCACTGTTCTATAGTAAAAGAACTATGCCCATAAGTCGCACCCAGACTTTGGGCAGATTCTACAAGGCGCAGGGGGGGGGGGCTTTAGATTTGTGTATAAGACGCACCTTATATTCGGTAGATTATGGTACTTCCCTTCGTATCTAGAGTAAGTCGCCTAGCTGGAGTGCACTGGTAACATCTGAATCTATTTTCCTTGTTCTATCCATATCGAATTCAAGGGAATTGGTAAGAGGATAAAATACCTTTCATCCGTTATGACACTCACATGTTGACACCAACTCAATGATTCCATCTGTGCCTGTAGTTAGAACTCAGACTGATAGTATTCTAAATTGGCGAGAGCTATTTTAGGAAAGCCTTATAGGAACATAGAGCAACAGCAGGCCTCTGAAATGGTCAATAAGCTGCGGCTTATAAGTGGTAGTTTTCCTTCGTTCCCACCGGAGGAGCGCTGAAAGTACTCTAAATGTCAATACGCTACTTTTACTGCAATAAGCACATGTATTACATCACTTGAGGGAAATGGGCACACGATCCCCTTAGACTTCAAATAAAACTGCTTCAAGTGGTATTTCCACTTGTCTGGTTTTCTGTGATATAAATAATTCATCAAATTGGTTATGAGAATAAAGCGTGTATAAGGTCCTACTCCAGTTTTGAATAATCTTGTACCTCTGTTTATATGGCAGTGGAAACGGGTCTTTGGAGAGCGCTACAGACTTCGGTACAACTGGCTAAAAGGAAAATGTAATGTCCGAACGTTTGAAGGTCACACACAAGGTTAGGAGAAATAAGTGTTATCTGTAGCAAAAGGTCACATCGAAAATACGAAAGTTTGTCTATTAAGTTACTCCAATTAGATAACACCATTTTCTTCAGAATATGTAAATGTTTCAGAATCTGTACTGGGTCTGTATTTGCAAATTGTATTATTTACACGGGTCACTCACTAACAGTTGAATCCCCTACATGAAAAGTTCTATTTTTCCTGTAGGTATTTCCTGTGTACAATTTGACGATACTCGGATAGTGAGTGGTTCCTCGGACAAAACTATTAAGGTAAGTCGTACATCAAATGCAGGGATACAGTTTCATCATACCATTTACACAGGCTTCTTTTGTCTTTTAGCTTCGAATGGTTTTCATTGTATAGATTTACTATTGAAATAGGAGAACTTACAGAGAAATAGAGCTGCATACCTCAACTTCATACCTCTTTTCCGTGTCAAAGTTTTCTCCAGAAAATTAAGTAAATTCCAAAGATTTTTCACTAAATACTATTACGATGTTGGAGTATAAAATAATCCCTTGAAAGTTGAGATGAAAAATACCAGCAGGATTTTAGGTGGATAAATGAGCCCCCACCCTTTGAAGAAAAATCTCTAATTGATTATCTTAACCACGGGTAATTGATTTGAATATAAAGTTGTCATTGCATGGATAAACATGTCCATCACTCTATGTTCTTATTCCTGTAGGTGTGGAATATTCGGACCAACACCCCATGGTCAGTACAGACTCTGGTAGGTCATTCAGGCACGGTGCGCTGTCTACATCTAGAAGGAAACCGGCTAGTAAGTGGCTCCACCGACAAGACCATCAAAGTGTGGGACTTGTCCACACAGCAGAGTTGGTCCAGTATAGCTTGTAAGGTCACAATGATAGGACATCTGGACACCGTCAGGTGCCTACAGGTGAGGAAAGGTTACCTTCAAAGTAACATCATGTCGCCTATAATGCAAGAATGTTGTAACTGCATCTTGGTCAACAGGGTAAAATATACCTTAATGAGTGGCTTCATTAAGGCACCTGTTACTGTTTTGACCCAGATGAAGTCACAACCGTCTTACACTAGGGCGATGATTAATGTGTACAGAGTTTGCCAAATTAAAAAAAAAAAAAGAAAAACCTCCTGTACCTTCTCATTGGCATTTTCAATGAAGGGTAAATGTAGGACTACCCCGGTATTAAGTACAGAACAGTATACTTACTTCACCATACACAGTTAAGAAAATCATGCACTGATTCTGGAGTTAGTTTTAGCAGTCGAGAATGTATTTCAAAGTATGGGCAGGATTGGATGTATCATAGTTCCTATTGTATCATGTGCTCACGCTCAGGTCGATGACGAAAAGGTCATCAGTGGATCGTACGACTGCACACTGAAAGTGTGGGATGTGCGAACAGGCCAGTGCCGTATGACACTTAGGTGAGTGCCAATTTCATTTACAACAAAGAATATGAATTCTTTTATTGCATTGATTTTACCTTCAAGTAGTAAGATAAATGGTAAATGATATACCTAAAAAAATGAATATCAAAGTATCTTTAGTAGGTAATGTGATATTATCATTTATGGCTCTATTTGATCAACGCCGCAGAGACTTTTGTTTCGATTTGTCCTGTGTATGATGTGATTTATAGATTCAGTATCATTGACTTTGTGTAAGTTTTCATAGCATTTTCATCCTACACTTTGAAGTTGTCCATTCATCCATTGAACTTTATCTGCTTTTACACAGAGGTCATGACGCAGCTGTTCTCTGTGTGCAGTTCGATGAGACAAAACTAGTTTCTGGTTCATGTGATAAGACGATAAAGGTAAGGCTAGCTACATGTATCATATAGACTACAATAGGCAATCATATAGACTACAATAGGATTTGTGTATATTTAATAGGATATTGCACATACCATAATCTCCAACGTATAAGGCACCACATCCTGCTAATAATTCACACACAGAGTTAAAGAGAAAGCTGTAAGGCTCACCTAGGGCCTGAATCTTGAAAGTTTAGTACTATAGTACTTGATTGAAAAGAAATGTCACCTATACTTACTGTTTTGCTGGTTAGGTGTGGACGTTTAGTGGGCAGTGTGTGATGACACTACATGGGCACCATGATGCTGTAACCTGCCTCCAGTTTGATGCCACACTTATTGTCAGCGGCTCGCTCGACTGTAACCTCAAGTTCTGGGACATCCACACCGGGCGCTGCAACAATACTATTGACTGGAAAGCCTCTGAAGGACACACAGGTGTTGTCAGGTAGGACTTAGTCGCTCAGTTTTTAGAGGCTCGTACTGTGATTTAGTCTAAGAATTTCGCCTGTTTATCAATTTAATTTTCCACAGATAAAAATTTAACAGCTTCTGGCATAACTTTTCAGTCAGTGATCAGGCGTTTCAGGACCCTCTCCTGCTTGGAGGTTGAGATGGTCTCATAGTGCCGGGCGCTAAACCTCTGGGTAATGGAAAATGGCAAAAGTTAATATCTAAAAAGTCACAAAAGTATTCGAAAAACCAGGAAGAGAAATCATTGAAAAACAACAGGGTTTTTCAATGGGAAAGTGTGAAAGAAATCTAAACATATTAAGTAAAATCACCCTCTATAAGATAAATGGTGGTCTGGGAGCCCTAAATTGACCTGGATATCATCACTTCTTAACGATCGTATCAGCAGGCCCATTGTCTATCCACTGGTTTTATGACGTTTTGGATATTCGTATCCAAGACCAGAAGTTCATTCTTTTGATTATTTTCCAGGTGTTTGCAAGCAGACAGCTGGCGAGTTGTGAGCGCATCAGACGACCGAACTTTGAAGGTAGATAGTCTATTCATGTATTTTGCTACGTCATTGCAGGATTTTAAGAGGTAGTAGACCAAGTAAATGTATCAAGGAAAATGTCGTTTTTTTCCATAGTGAATGATCTTTACTTCCCTCACACAACACCACATTATCAAGTACCGTAGTACCTTGCATATAAACCATAGCCTACTGTACCTTAAAGACTCCCCCAAAGAGGGGATACTCCGTATAGGCGGGGTAAAATTACATTAGATTAGTACTAACCTGTTCAAAAACAAGTCCCATGTGCATCTTATAGCTTTTCCTTCAACTAAGGGTGCGTATTTTATGCGATGTATCACTACGAAGTAAAGGGATTGTTATGTAGTTCTTAGTAATCATTACAAATCAAGATATGAAGGATATGTCGTTTAGAATTAGCAAAGTAAGAAAAATTAAGAATTGTCAAATATTTGCAGGTTTGGAGTTTGGAGACTGGACAGCGATTAGTTACTCTTCGTAACCACACCGATGGAGTCACATGTCTGCAGTACAACGATAGTGTTATTGTATCAGGATCCTATGACAAAACAGTCAAACTCTGGGATTTTTCAAGTTGTTAATGGCTGTTGATAAAACTTGAGTACCGGTAATAAGAGATATCTGTAAATCTCTCATGGTGAGGATCTCCATATCTAGTGCAGTCTTTATGCATACATACCCGTAGTACTGGTTATTTCGATATATTTGTATAGATAAATTAACGCTTGAATGAGTTATGATCATAGTTTATAGTAATTAAGGCTAGCAATGATTTCAAATGATTGTGCACAAATAAGGTGACTTGATGTCCATGGTCAATAACTAAAATTGAGTTACAAAGAGTGTTATACTCTAATGAAGACCGCCAGTTATGAGGCGAAGAGATCTGACAGCAAGAACAG
This sequence comes from Acholoe squamosa, assembly GCA_949317995.1. NCBI lineage: Eukaryota > Metazoa > Annelida > Polychaeta > Phyllodocida > Polynoidae > Acholoe > Acholoe squamosa. Next base: position 53,112,238 of record OX439035.1, on the reverse strand, counting down.
GGGAAAAATAGTACATGTAAAAATTATCTCGACACTTATTATGTTAAGTTGTAATGTACAATTCCTGGACAAGACATAGGTAAATATGTCGAGGTTAGGCTACTTTGTCTCGCTATACACTCTGATTATTGGGACCACACCTACTACCATTGGATGCCAAACCAACACCAAGTCACTTAGCCGAGGTGCTACACTGCCTTTAGAGTGTCCTTAATTATATCATCAATGTGTGATTTCCTAGTCGAGCTGGCTTGGTCAAACACAGTACTTCACATGATAATTTTATCATTATCAGAGGGTCTTGGCAAGTATAGGTCACATTAGATGAATCATTTCAGTGTCAGAGACTGATATCTTTGGGTCTGGCCTTTTTATGGCATTGTAGGGAATTGAAATTTTGTTCAGTATGATATACTTTGTTCATATGCCTATCAATATGTATGATATTGATATCGGATTTTTCACAATTTAACCCATTGTGAGAGAATGCTTATCAAGTCGGTTATTACAGAATACAAATATTTGTCAATAATTGAAAACGAATCCAAAAGAAAATGGCAAAGTGTCCCAACTATTCAAGGTCTATTTCTATCACTCAAAGAACTCTTTATTTCTATATTACTCATTTATTGAGGAATAGTAAAATCAACTTATATCTTGTACATTGTGTCGGCATACAGACCCGAACGAGTATGGAATGTATCATTTTCGAGACTGTATAGTATGGGTTTCTAATTACTCTGCGGTTGTGACCAGTTAGATATGTAATCAATGAATTTTGCACACAAACCAATGCCAACGGCAGTCTTATATTGATCACACCAGTTCGATAGGTTTAGCCGAACTAAATCACTGTGCCGACAGAAACTGGTCCTTCTATAGCTATCTAGACGCATCAAAATTTGTTCAGTATCAGGTCAGTCAGAATCGAAGTGTTTAGGTACCACCACAGCTATTCGAGCTCTACATCAAAAACAACGATTTTCTTTTCAAACACAGGTTATTCAATGCATAGGCTAAGAAGTAAGACAGGGTAGTATGAGGGCATGTATACAGAGTACCCATGAGTATAATATTGATAAGTGTGCATCCGGCATGTAGCAAATAGTCAACGTGTGTGGTTGCTGCCCCAAAAGGCCATGGCTTTTGTTAGTGCATGAGTCTGTTGGTGTACATTTACCGTTACGTAATACATAACTTGAGTGTTTTCTTTATCTGGAAAGGGACAAATTAGAATTACCGGGCTATCAGAAAAAAAAGTTTATTTATCTGAGTTAGCTAAAATTATATGTTAGATGAGTGAAATAATTTGTATTAAGATAATGTCTATGTGCGAGGGTGACATTCAGCTGGATAACTTCTTTACCAGTGATTGAACTGTGTTTCATGAGACAACGAAGAATATCGGTGAAGGTACTCTGAAAATTACGTCCATTTCCATGTTATTTCCCCCCAAACACTGTGATAGGTTCATTCTAGCAGATTTGTGTGATAATTTGCAAAAAAAAAAAAGGTAAGTGGAAACGGTTTTAGTCCAAACCAAAGTGGACTGATGAAGGGCCATAACACATCATTGATATTATGAGTTTGCACTACAGTCAGTGGTCAGATGTTGTGGCTGATAATGACATCAGTGAGAACTGATAAGATTATATCCACTTGGGGCTCCCTGCTACTTTAACACCATCTGTCCATTTATCTTATACAGGTCAGGATGATTTCACAGAATATGCTTACCTTTCACACTTCCCCACGAAAAGATCCCTGTTAATTTGCACTGTTTTGCTTTTCTAAATTTTAAGAGTAGTTTTGTGATTTTTGAATATCCATTGACATTTTCCATTACATGGTTTAGAGCCCAATCGATCAGCCCACCCCACCCTCCCTGCTGGAGAGGGTCCAGAAACGAGTGACCACTAACTAACTAGATGTTTCAAGTTTGGTATTAGAACGTTCTGTAGAACGATGTTCTAACTATCTGCAATTAAAAAAAGGAACCCACCACGAGAGTCACTTCTTGAACCTTATTATGGTTACATACAAAATAACAGTGTGTAAAATAAATTTAGGACTTATGTTCATGTCTCAAATGGACATTGTGATAATCATGTTGCACCCCGCGGCTTATAATACGCAGGGATTTAGTGACCACTGAATCTACAAGGGGATGCCCATAACCTTTAATTTGATATATTACACCCCCCCCCCTTCCCCCCCCCCATCCATGCAGCTGCATCGTAGGTCCTATCTACACATTAGTCTTTGAATTTTGAAAATTCATAGAGTAAAACAGAAGTTGCGACATTTTGATTTGGACAATATGGGTGGAATAAATCCACCAAATGTGGGTCCTATACGCAGGGTCTCCTTATACCTGGGATACTTGGGTAATAAAACTATGAGTTTGTCTTGTGTCATTACATACATTTGATTTCAATGTAACCAGGGGAGAAGTCACATTACTGTGGCAACTTTAAATGAATCTCAGATGTATCAAATACGAGTCAATGTTATCTTGAGATCAGCCGCGCAAATGATAAATGATAATTTGTCGGTTTATATACCCTGCAGTGTGTGACCTGGCTCTAAGTAAGGTTGGTGTTGCAGTTGTAAAAATGATTGTAAATGAATGATTCACCTTGATAACCTACTTCTCAGGTACCGTCAAAATGCTTCAACACAAATGTCTCTTTAGAGCTTATATCTGTTCTAATAACTATTAAGCCGATTTACAAAATTTAGAAAAATGTATAGAGAGCTAATAGCGAGCTGAAAAACACAAGGGCCGTGACTTCAGTAAAAGCACATGGGCGGCAGTAAAATGTACACGTGTGCTTTCTTTCCTATGTGAAGAGAACCCTGGGTTTAATTACATACATTCAACACCGATTTCAGTTAGTCTGTTGTTGTGCGGATACACAATCAACTAACATTAGAAGGTGTTCACAATATCCCACCTGTATTTTCTGAGTTATTATGAAACGAAGGAAGCCATCCCAAGTTGTATATGTTCACAATGCATTTTCATTTTGCGTTTGATAAGAAAGGGTGACTGCAGTGCTATGTATATTTTGTACAGAACGTGGGGAACATATCCGATATTCTGAAGTAGACACTGTTACCATAGTAACGGCTCAAGGTGTGGTGCTAATGTGACGAGGAAAGGTTTTGTTTGTTCATAATGTATGCTATACTTTACATTTGTTACTTTGTTACTAGTTGAATGGCTTTTATGCTTTGTGTGTAATGCATACTGATACTGCTACAGACGAATGAAGATGTATCAATTGGCCTGTATCTGAACTTACCTACCTAGTAGATTTAATTGTGGTCGAAAACAAATTGCATGCCAGAAAAGGTTGTTAGTAAATTCTGCAATGAAGCGGTAGTTGTGTAAATAGCTGTTTAAAACAGTACGTTAGGTGAAAGTATCTTCACATAGGTGTGTTCTCAACTTGTGGAAGTCTTTGTAGAACTCGCTGTTGTCTGGTTTGATACCGTAAAGTGGCTGTTAGTTGAATATGAGCGCGCTGTGGAGTTTACTGAAAGTGGTCCACAAAGCCTAGTGGTTAGTATTATTTTGACATCTGATATCCTCTATAACTTCTAGCCCTTACAAGTAACCTTCACTGTGACGCCAAAGACCATAGAAGGAACCTTTACTGTGACGTAATTAGAATCTTAGAAAATGATTGTGACGTAGAATGTTCCAGTTATTGTATTTGAACACATAACTTGTATGTCATCCAGTAATGTCTCCATGTGGTAAACTAACTATGCATGAGTATGACAGTCACTGTCGTCGGTCTCACTCTCAGTATAAGCCATTGTAACAGTGCCGTCCCTCAGCTCAGCAACTGGTTTTGTGCAAGGCAGAGCCTGACCAGACGGCTGCCGGGACCTCCAAAATAACACAGCATGATGGGGATACCTGTGGCCCTCTGTAAAAGTCACTGGGTATCCAAGGCACATCCTTCACTGATTCGCTGCGCAGTCTTACAGCTGCACTCCTGAGTGTGGACTGTTATGATAGTCAATCAGCATAAGAAGTCAGAAATCTCAGTCTGGTCTGCTCAGGGCATGGTATGAGTTCCTTCACAGCAACATAATGAATACAGGACACCCAATGTCACAAAAGACGCAAGGTGCTAGGTGGCTTTACATAGTCGCAGGTTGTAAACCCCAACAGAACCTAAAAAGATGGTGACGTTTTAATGTGAAAAATCAGTCAACCTGGAAGCAGGAAGAAGGAAATCTATGCAGATATTGTAATGTTAGCTAAAGAGAAAATAAATAGCGATGAGGAAACAATTGGAGTCACCTGTCTTTATTTCTGGACGAATGAAAAAAAAAAACGTCGGTGAAACAAATCACTGTAGTAGGTTAACCTAAGTGTAAACCACACGCTGACACACACAGCAATGCAACAAATCCCATCTGGGGTTACAAAATAACATAACTTCAATTCTAAGTAACCCCCCCCCCCCACTTATTCTTCAGTAATAATACAGGGTCAAAATCGCCATCAGTGCCCGTTAGTTAACGTTCATCCTAGGGAATTTATAAAAGTCAGTTTAATCATAAATTATCAGTCAGGATTTGACTTAAAAATAGGCGGTACTTTATTGCACTCTACAACCATCAGATTTTGTATAATTATGGGGGGGGGGGGGGTTGTACTCTGCTGTGTAGCTATGTAGGCATGGAGAGCTGCCCACATTATTTACATTAAGCATGTGAGTAGGAACAAGTGAGATATCGTTAAAACTAGACACAATTTTAAATATGGCTGGTAGATTTGGCCTGATGTTTAATTGGTCTAGACACAGCTATAATTGCCTACTTGTTACTTTAACAATACCATATTAAGCCAGTTGGGTGTGAAGGCAGGGGGGTGGGTAGCTGGTGGTATCATCAATCACCTGCGGGTGTGGGAGGCAGGGGGAGGATGGGTAGGTAGGCAGGTACACCACTAGGTGTAGGAGGTGGGGTGCTCAGCCTGGGGGGGGGGGGGCACTCCCTATGTTGGACATACACATGGCACATGGCTGGCAAGGGTACTTTTTCAGCCAAATGTCCCTACCAAGCCTCTGGATTCAGACCAAAATGTCCCTAGCAAGGTTATACTTTTGAGCAAAATGTCCCTAGCAAGGGTCAACTTTCAGCAAAATACCCCGATTCAGGTGGAAAATTCAGAAATTTTCATGAATATTTTCCTAGTTTTCATGAAAATAGCATGAACAAAATTCAAATCTTCTCCCAAACAAGGTCAATTTAAGATATTTTGAGCAAAATCTAAGACTGTTTTGTCAAAAGTTCCCTAGCAAGGGTAGGGTTTTGAAGAAAAAACCCACGATTGAGGGCCCTAGCAAGGGTAAGGTTAGTCGGGGGTTCAGCCACACACCCCTATCAAAAAAAATTGAAGTGCCCCCCGGGGTGCTGAGCTATGCCTCAGCAGTCCTGGTTGGGTGGGGGCTACTGAGTCATGCCTCAGTAGTCCCGGATGGGCAGGAGTAGGGTCAGTGGTTTAGTAGATGCCCACATGGGCTATCAGAGTAGCAGTGGTGGGTGTGGGAGGGTCCCACCCACCACCACTCTCAGATAGAGTGTATATACCTGTATCATGCTATAGGTGTAGATCATAGATAACAGTAAGGCTGTTCGTAACTCGTGTGAAATGATGAAACCGGTTTAGGCAGAAACATTGTTAGGATTGTCAATTTTACCCTAGGAATAGTACTGGTGAATATATAGGTTGATTTCTGCCTTTAGGCGGAGATTTCACACCCCCAGAGGTGTCAGTTGGTTGTTGGTCCAACCTCTCAAAATTTTAGGACCCATGAACACTTCACAGATGGACGGATCTCTCAATAGCATCCTCTCAACATGTGAAACTGCTAAAATCTAAATTTGAGGGGCCTCTGAACCTCTGAGGGTCTAGCATCTCTGCACCCCTGTAGCACTATAGGGTCTGACTGATGCAATCCTGCATTTTCCCCCACTTTCTCTGTTCTCTTGTTCCATGGGCCCGAATACTTTTAACTGGTTACTGTTTGAACTGCTGTTACTTAGAACTGCTGTCTAGTTTTGTTCATGAATTATGGACAAAAAGATACAGTGTGCACATATTAGTGTATGTACGTTAACATTGATCTGGTAGTTCTACATTATCAGCAAAGTGTGAAAAAGAAGAATGACTCCATATTTTGATGTTTCCTTTATTGATTTTGCCTAGAGGGCCGATCACACAGACTACGCTTCTCCGTGGACTGGAGGCTGGCACAGAAAACCGCTGGCATTACCACAATGCCATTGAGGGACACATCCAACAAACTCATTCGTGCAAATACCTATCCTTCCCTCTAATAGGGTTACCTAGTGGGCAAAGCTTGGCGATAACGATATGGACTTTGTTTCGGGGTGCATACTTTTTAGAGCTTAGATTTGGCACAGGTTGCACAGTTTATAAAGATGTCTTCATAGTTTCCCCTTGGTATCCATTACAGAAATTTCCTTTACACACAACGGGTAATTCGTGGGTTTTAGAGACTTTAAATCAAAACCTTTGATATACCCACTGAGATTTACTGCGGCTGCAAAATGAACTCTGTGCTTAGAATGCCCTTCAAAGCACTGGGAAAAGTGTTGATCACCAAGTGGTAGTGGCAGCTGTTCACGGCAGCCTCCACATCCATGCCTCTGTACATGGTAATGGTAAATGCAAAACCTTCCCTTTCCTTTTATTTACATGAAAATATATAGAAATGCAATCTGTATGCCTTGGCTGTACATCCGAAAGCACTACCTCAAAACGTACCTTACAAAGCAAATCTAATGGCTAATCGGTAATATAATATTAGGTTGTATATGTAAGAGCGTCCACGGATACATGAGTATGAAAGAAGAGTGTGGAGATTGGAATATTATGATTATCACTTATACCATTGAGTACAGAAAATCTAGTAATCTGAAAGGATATTCCCAAACACAGAAAATATTGAAGGCATGAATTAGTCTCTTATGAATTAGGATGAATAGAGGTTCACTCACACCAGACAGTCAAGGCAAGTACAGGCTGACCAAATTCCATTATACCAAAGTACACTGCGCAAAATACCACCCATCATTTTCACCTTCATTAGCATTTATTTTCATTTATTTTCTTCTCGTCTTTTTTCCCAGAAAACCCTGGTACGTTACTGTAAACCGCTCCCAAATCTTGCCTTAGGGGTGCGAAGGTTCCACAGTAAGCAGGTGTATACAAAGACAGGCACAGGTGACGGGAGTATGGCTAAATCCTTACCTATGTATACAGGTCCAATACCACTAGATACTACTCTAAAATTCAGCTTATTCTATCATCATTTGCTTTGGCATCATCAGCCTTAGGGCACTAGGCATGAGGACTAAAGGAATGTTACTTCAGCGTCTCCATGTCCTCTATTAATCTGATTCATTGATTCAAACAATATTTTCACTTCACTGAAAAGGATTTTACATTTTTGATTTCCAATACACAAGGCAGAGTGTCATGTTTACCTTAGATCTAAAACATACCACATCAGAATAAAATAATAGACAAATGTATACCATATACTACAAGTTTCATGCACAAGTATTGATAAACCTTTAAGTAATGTCAGTTAGTCACCCCAACCTGCTTTAAGCTATTATGCGTATGTGTATACACATTGCAAAAAGAAGCTAGCGTTTCCAATTATGCGGAAGTTTTACATAAAATTATCATATATATGCATAACATGACAGGCTTGAGAAAGGTAATTCCTTTTGGGTCCCCATTTTAGCGGCAATTGGCTTATTGATATGGGCTTACAAGTGCAAATATTTTACCAACACCAGACAATAGGGAGTTGAGAGATTTGCATCTTTGTGGCGCTTAACGTAAGGATTCGGTATACATTGCAAATATATCAGTACCTCTTTTCATATCACTAAATTGGCATGCACGTCAGAAGTGTCTATGTAATACCTAATAGTTTTTAACCTTGAGATTAAGGCATATCAGAACCAGACAATGAGAAAGATATAATAAAAGTACATAGACAATACTTCTCCATTTGATTTCTTCTATTCAGGGAAGAGAAAGGTGACAATGCATTTAATAGGAGCACCATGCCGATGTCACAAAGAAATATATATTAAAAAAAACAGTGATATTGGCTGATTAAGGAGTATTTAAGATATGAGAAGCAGACTTGGTGCAATAGTTCAATTCCAGACTTGCATGAAGTTTAATACAGCAATGAAAGTGCATCAGACGACATGAGTAACTATCGGTACTATACGTCTGAATTTACTAAAATCGCCATACCTGATACAAGTGTTCACTTATTACATATAATATGCGACTCTACTCATCAAGATTAAACTTAATAATCATAAAAGAATCCATTATCACCATTTTACGTGGAGACTACATTGAACAGGAAGATGAGTATGTGACTTAACACCTAAGTTTAACCATTTCAAACTGGCCTAACATCTTTGAGCCTACAGATACATTCAGCAGCCTGTTACTTATTCCTTTATCACCCAACACCATTATTTCCTGCCTCCAGTCTACACATCACGAGCTTGCTTCATCTACGACGTTTGTTCCGCTAACCCTCAGTAGAGGTATACATAACGAATGGCGCTACCCCCAAGCAGTGCAATACGGCAATGCATCTATCTCACGCATATTAGGTCTATAACTTCCTTTACGCCTGTCAACCACCCAGGACCATTCCCCAAAGGGCAAGTCCCCTCCAGTAACAATAACTTTATAGGCAGTTTTACATTGTAACAAGCCACTCGACAACAATGAAATAACAAAAGGCAAGCGCCTTCAACTTGCCACCACACAATTCACGATACTGCGACTTGATTCACAAAGTATACCTTATACTGGACGAACAAAATAATGAAAGTGGGGGAGGGGGGAAAGAGCTCGTGACAAGCTCACATTTTTGAATCAAAGATAATACAATAATAAATTTCAATGCTTCTCTAGAGCATTACCATATCAATGTACCTCAAATCGGAATTACAATTTGTTGCTGGCCTATAAACAGGATGTCTGCATCAAGCAAATACTGAAATAATGAATGTTTTCCTGGATATTTTCCATGTCAGCATGCACTGAACCAACTCTAATTGCCATGGCTTTGTCTCCTTGGACACATTGAATGTCGGCAGTTATACTAGAGATAGGCCGTGCATCGCAGTAAAGGGGCATCATTTGTGATTAACGTCACTGGATAAATCTGGAAAAAAAGGGTTGCTGTTTAAGTTACTTTTTAAGTTCCTATACGCGAAGCTAAAATGCAGAATGAACTTTTTTTTTACATGAGCAAATCTACAAATGCCTAAAATATACAACGACCCATTTCACATGATACCAAACAAATGATTAGCAATGATGGTTCACGCAGACGTACCTTACTATAACAATGTCACTACTCCCATCTCTTTTACAAGATGTTGCAACCGCTCCTCTTTTTCTTTTTGCTTCTGGTGTCAGGATTTTTCTTGTTTATTTGTCGCACCAAATCATAAAAGATCTGAAAGTAATGTGATACACAGTGTCAGTCTGCAAGAGGCTCAGAGCACTTCTGGTGATGTGGCTCCCTCCTCATCAGTAAGGAGATGTGGGTAAGGTGACTGGTGCTGCTCTGTCACTGGGCTTGGCAGATGTCTAAGCCATCTCTCTTCACTGGTGGGACCTAACACCTGCTGACCTGCCACTTGAGCCACCAGCACAGAATAATACCGTAAAACATAAAGTACATGGCGCACATGGGGGCTTGACAATTTACATTTTGTACTTATCTCAAAACCCCATACATAAGCCGCATTCTGAGAGCAGCTGCAAGCCACAGCATTCATCTAAAGTGGTCAATAAACTTGGACTTGTGCGCAGAGTTTTAAGTATATTTTAAATACATGTATCAGAAAGTTCAAATCTTACAATATACTCACTTCGTTAACATTAATCTTGGCCTTTGCAGATGTTTCCAGGAAGGCGCAGTTAAATTGCCTGGCTAGATTCTGCCCTTGGTCCTTGCCAACTACTCTTTCATCCTCCAAATCACATTTGTTTCCTACTAGAATCATCGGCACCTATAACATTTAAAAACACATAATTATAAACATGTAATATGTTCACCGGAGAAAACAACAAAATTTAACACTTACATCAATCACAATCTAGATGAACCTAGAGACTACAACGATCACTACTTTTCTGATCAACACTGATAAAATAATAATGAATGGTGAATAACAGTGATCTACATAAAAAAAAAATCAAATTAAGTCTTTGGATACAAAGCAAATATTATAGGGACTATAATAAACTGATTCCTGTGATTCTTGGAAACATTTGAAAAAAAAACAAAAAAAAACACAAAAAAAACGTGTGTGCACTCACATCATCTGTGTCTTTGACACGAAGGATCTGTTCTCGCAGGTCTTGCAGATCGTTAAACGTGGACTGTGCTGTGATAGAGTAGACAAGAAGGAAGCCCTGGCCATTCTTCATGTACAGATCCCGCATTGCTGTGAACTGCTCAGTGCCGGCCGTGTCCAAGATCTCAAGCATACATTGGTTCCCGTCAACTTCCACTTGCAAAGGGGAAAGGGTGCAATGTATTTCATATTCAATGTTAATCGTTACCAAGGTGCTTACATAACAGCAGAGCACAGGATCTTTTTGCACGAACAGTCTACCATCAAACAGTTTCAGAGTAAATCGTATTTCAACCCCCCCTTTTATAACCGAGATAGCTACTGGTGGTCCTAGGCCGACCTCTCTCAGTCAAAAAGTGTCTTGTAAGAAAGAGATATACCGTAATCTCCAGCGTAGAAGACGCACCCCGCGCATAAGCCGCACCCCAAACTCAGCAAAGGCATTTTCGCGTATAAGACGGACATTTTAAGGATGGAATTTGTAAGATTAGTACATTTCTATAGTAAAATTACCCCTCGTATAAGACGCACCCCCAATTTCAGTACATCCTATAAGACGCACAAGGCATTTGTTTGGCGTAGAGGACGCGTCTTATACGCGGGAGTCTATGGTAGTTAGAATTAAATGGCTAAATTTAAAACACTGTCATTACTATCGCATTATACGGTAATGTCGCATTTAGGTGCCTGGGCAGCTATTTATTTGGATACTCTTATACCCCCGGCCCCTTAACAAAGTAGGCAGCTATTCAAGGCCCAGCACCTATTGTTTACAGGTGGGTGAGTCTCCCCCAAAGTTGTATAATATTAGGAAAATGCAGACATAACAATGCCCACCACTTCGAAGAAGCACTGGTAATAGTGGTATTGATCCATTAAGAATGTATAACTGATATAATAACACAAACTTAATTGCTTTATATCACACTGTGATTGGCTTGTGTTAATTGCCATTATATAATCCTAACAATTTACATCAATAACATGTGAAATCCCATGTTAATTCCCATTTTAATTGTACATGAGATTATTATGACCACACATACATGGTGGCAACAGGCACCTATTCAAGGAAGGCAGCTATTCAAAACCCGGCACCTATATGAGACATTACGGTAGTTGTGCAGTCATATTCATGGAATAAATACTTATTACCTTGCGATAGCTGTCCTCAATTGTAGGGTCATATTTTTCTACGAAAATGCCTTGGACAAATTGTACAGTCTGTAAGGAAGGAATTGAGCAATATTACTATAACACGATTGGATACTACAGTGTGTATTTTCAAACTTACAATGTTTAAAATCACAAGAAATTACACTAAAGTATGCCCGATGATTAGGACTCGGAAGCAATCTTCTTAAAAGGAACCAGGACATTCTGTTAGATTATGTTTGCTTTGCTACCCACTGTATTTATTCAATTTGTTCCCAATTCAATCTACATTTGTTGGAATCAAATGTAGATTAAATTGGTCCATGACTGGGCGTACTATGACACCCCTTTCAATGAGTGTATGTTCAGATCACATCACAGTGAAGCATTCCCGACGCATGCTTACTGTCATCTTCAAATTTACAGACTGCATAGTATCGGCAGCAGCAAACATAAAAGGTTTTACTCACCAGAGCACTTTTACCGACACCTCCACTACCGAGTACGACAAGCTTGTATTCCCTCATGGCTGTGGTTTGCTATCACTTAAACCTGAAAAAAGTGAATGATGCGTTATTACGTGTACAATACCTATTTAATTTTCCTATGAAGAAGTCCTGTTATCTTTTTTTCTTTTCATAACATCTTAAAGACAGAAAAAAGGATGGTCAGAGTTGAGGTGAGATATATACACACAAGAAAGCAGGTATGCTGCTTCGACACACACAATCATGCACACACGCACAAAACTGTACGTAAGTATGGTAATACCCTGTGTATAAGGCACTACCTGCAAAGTGCATATAACCCACATCCTCAGATCAAGTGCTATAAGCAGCAGTCTATATAAAGGGGACTACACATTTAACAGTTCTGATCTATAGCGGGGTCACGCATGGCATAATGTCAGAGGAACAGACAGTTCAGACAATAGGCGGTTCAACAGGACAATTGGACAGAATTTGACTATTCAACAGATTTTTTTGGACAATTTGACAGGGACAGTATCATTAGGGTTGTTGTACTTTCAAATTCTATTAGAAGGAGGGTGGGGGATATTATCATGGTTTGAAGTCAAGCTGCATCTGTCAAGTCGTCCTGTCAAATCTCCCACATGAAATAAAATTCTGTCAAATCACTGGACATGGCGAACTGCCGATCTGTCAAACTGTCCTGCAACAGTGTTGCAGGACAGGTTGCGGGACAGTTTGACAGATCCGAACATATCCCTGTCACTGTTATTAGATTTTATCAATGGATCTGTGCAAATCACGGGGTCAGCTTTCTGGGCCAAGAGCCTGAAAAGCCAAGGCCAAAGGAGGTCTCCTTTGATTTTGTCAGCCTCTCTGAATGGGAAACCCACAGATTGCCGATTCGACAGGACCACTGGACAGAAATTGAAAGGACTAGATCAATTGGACAGATTTTTGAGACAATTCAAGAAGTTGGGCTCAGGGTGACTTTTCCCGCGTTTTTTGAAAGGCGTCCAAACCGTCTCACTTTTAGACGCTGTTTTTGAAACAAATAGAAACAAAGAGAGAAAAGTCCAGCCCGGAGGTAAACCTATGGAGGACTGGATTGGCGAAAAAGAAAAAGTCAGCACTCTTTTTATTTATAAAAAATCACTATAAATAACAAACTTCATTTTTAAATGTGATATTTGCATACATAGGTAGACAAACATGTAAACTATCAAGCATAGCAGTCTTATTCTTTTGTAACTATTATTTCTTACAGAAAATTTAAAATGCAAAATGTACCATGAATGACTTTTATCATACACCACCTACCCGGTGGTATAGACTCAGGGTGGTCCCTGAGCCAATAAATACTTAGCATTTACAGCGGTAGACACTAACACTGGCCCGGTGGCCAACGGCCAGCAGATTTTGCTGCGGGCCAGTGATTATTTCTAGAAATCCTTTAGAATCTGCCATTGGCCAGTGGAAAATTTTAAAATACATTGGTAAATACTTGACTACTGGCCCGGGTGGCCAAAGCCCCAAAATGTTAGTGTCTACCCCTGCATTTAAAAAATTTGCCATTTCATCATTCTACAGTGTAGGGACAGTATAATGACATTAGGTAGGCACTTACCTAGTTTTCAAGTATTTGTCCCAGGCATTTTATCTATTAAGCAATGGATAGATCTCATCAAAAGAAATGGATTTGCTCTTTAAATGAAGTATTTATGCCAAGTATAAGCGAAGTTATGACTGATCAAAGACCCAAAATCGAACCCAAAATTCTGCCAGTGTTAAGAGTTTAAATAGGGTCCAGATTTGTGATCAAGCATATCGGATACAGGACTGGCTACATCTCTGAAATCATTATTTTGGACTATTTTCTTTTCATGTATGGAAGAGTTCCCCATAAAAGGTTGAAAATCAATGTATCATATCAAATTTTAACAATTTAAAGGGATTTTATCTCGACATAATATCATCTGCGATTTAGCGATCTGACAGAATTGGTGGAAAATTATGGAGTTGATATGAAATCTTTAATTGGTCAGAATTTCCCTTTAAATTGACATAAAGACTTCATTTAAAAAGGAAATCCACTTCTTTTTATCAGCTCTATCCATTGCTATATAAATAATATACATAGGATTGAATTCTGACAAACAGACAAGGGCCTAACATGGAGAAGCTGTTTGAAGGGTGATAGCAAATGGCACGCTAAAATTGTTGTGGGGTCTGGCAAACATCCTGTTCCCCTATGAAAAGAAACCCCCTAGACATTTTCTAAACCATTCTTTCCTGTAGAAAGTGTGGGAACTATTCTCTTTTATGTGAGATTTGGCCTTTATAGCAAAAAATGCTTTCAAAGTTATAGGTTAACTTCACTTGGAGAGAATGGGATCATATAGATTCATATTAAACCCCCAATCAATCCCTTTAAAATGAGCCCATGTTTGTTAAGATCCTCCAATAAATAGCTACACAATGAGCTGTCAAAGAAAGAAGAGTTTAGCACTCCCCAGTTTCAGCTTTATCACAGTTTCACACCTCCACTGCAGCAGAACCATGCACTGGGGGTAGGTAAGTGCCTACATTAGGGTTGTTGTCCTTTCAAATTCTATAAGAAGAGAGAAGAAGGGATATTATCATGGTTTGCATTGAACCTGAATCTGTCGAATAATCCTGTCAAATAAATTTTTCGCATAGATCACAAAATTTTTTCGAATTGGCAGACTCATATATTGCCGATCTGTCGAATTGTCCCACAGCCTTCTCATTCTCTGCTAGATCTAGTCTCTCATCAGACTCATGGTAAAACTAAGGGACGAGTCATTTATTGCTAGGTGGGGGGGGGGCTTTTTAGATATGGGGGGGGGGGTCATTTCAGTGTTGCCGAAAAGACACCGGCGTAGACGTAGGGACAATGGCCTGTCATAATCCTAGCTTTCTAATGGTGAAAGAATCTTTGAAATCAAAGCAAAGATAGGAGGATTTTTGTGAATTTGCTTTCTATTCAAACATTTCCTGATTTGTTTTTTATTGCAATGAAGTTTATATGGGTATTTTAAAACATCAATGTTCATATGGCCTGCATGAGATAGAAATGGCCTGCGTAAGATGCTTTTGGGCCTGCGTCAAGAAAAAGTTTTCGGCAACACTACTGCATTTTGAAAAAGAGCTCCTCAGTGGGGTGGCCAAAACCCAATAAACCTTCACACTGGGGGGGGGGGGGTCAAAACTAAATATGGGCAATTCATCGGCACACATCACTCCACGTGTATATCCGATTTTTTTTTTTTTTTTTTTGGGGGGGGGGGTCGCCATCATTTTTGCCATAGTGGTGGGGGGTCGCGAGAAAATCTGCTGATCCGCCAAAATCCATGTAGCCACCCGCCTAACAATAAATAGGTATGGGCGCCGAAAGCTTCTGAATAGCACCGCCTCTCTGTCACTATAGTAAATTGGGCAACTTCAAGACCTAAATTCTTGTACTTCTGTTCTGTAGAAAAACATCATATTTTGGTATGTTATGTAAAAAGACCCATAGAATATGAATATCATAGGCATTTTCTTGTGGGATGTCAAGTTTATTAAAACGTCAAGTATATACATGACCATGTTTGCTGTGACCGGGGTGAGTCTCACCCCGACATCAGTTACCAAATTTGTTGTAATTCCTACAATTCTTTGTCAAATAACACACTTTAAAAAACCAATTTCAACTTAAAATATCAAGCTTCCTGGCCAATGAAGAAAGACAGAATTTTGTAAAATCTAAAATTGAATAAAAATATTTCAAATTTTTAACCATTTTTTTTAAATTACAAAGTTTTGGGGTACCTTTGGAAACCACAACCAAAATGTCCGCAATTTTGTTTTCTACAAGAATCTAAAACTGGTTCCTAAATATCTGTGTGCTCAAAATTGCTCGAAGAAAAAGAGAAACATCATATTTTGCTCAAAATTGCACAAATCTGACCTGAGTGAATTTACTCCACCACACAATTTTGAGTTTCCATCAGAATATGATACATTTTTCCATGTCAAATCACAAAATAATTTATACCCCTGGAACCACTTAACTGTTTTCTGTCTTCTGGTATGACTGTTTTCTCTGTAACCTTGACTGTTAGAAAGTTATAAGCATTTATATGGGATGATGTCAAAAATGCACCACTCAGTGAGTGTGGTCAGTGAGGCTTGACTTGACCTAATTTTCCCTCACAGAGCTGATAATGACCTGAAAAAAGTGACAGAAAATACTCCTAACTTTTTTTATTCAAAAATGCACTGCTTCTCTTCTAATCACTCTATTACATTTATTTAAAAAGCATTGAGTTGGCACGGATTTCTTCTTTCCAAGGGCATAATTTTCAATTGGATGGTACAAAATCTAATTTATGGGTGCCCATCCCTACAATAAATGACTCGTCCCTAAAAGGCCCAGACCCAGACTTCCCAGTCGCCTGTGAGTGGCTGAGCAATTCTATAATCAGTAGACTTGAGTGGTGCAATGTCAGTCTGGTCAACTTGAGATATACCAGTCTTATGAAGCTTTGTCTTCATAAAACTCTGTCTGTGTGTGTCCTGTTGGATTGGTGATTCACACTGTCCAAGACAGTGAGCCAATCAACACCGGAACTAACTTTAATACTAAGACTAAGTCTAAGCCAAAATCGCCTACCACCCCCAAAACAAACACAACACATCTTATCTTTCCATGCACATTTGGACACTTGAGCCTACCATCAGTATGTCATTCCTGTGCTTAACAAATGTGCATGTCAGCAATGAATATGAGGTACTCGAATACAGAAACCTACACACTAAAATACTTAAAATAAATAGTGACTGTGTCAGTGAGCAGCGTCGGTAAATTCAATGGGGACACCGTCACAACATTTTCCCGACCAGTCCGAACACGGAACAGTAGATTTCGTGGCTGTACACTAACCATAACACCAAATCACAACTTGGGTTATCATTCTAAAGATTACCCTGTATATTTGCGTACTAACTCTGCATAAATCTTACCTCTTCCTTGTGGGATTTTGAAAGAAATTGACCTAAATTTGTAAGCGTACTTACCAAAGCAAATCGAGGGCGAGGTCTCTTCGTTCACGAGAAGTAGTGACGTCACGCTTATGGAGGTGTTTCTAAATTTAGATCTGCATTTGCTGTCATGCGCGGCCGCTGCTAAACGTAAACTTCCGTTGCCTGTCTGCACGTTTTCCAGTTCGCATGCTCGCTCCTCGTGTGCGGCTCTGAGCAGCCTGAACAGCAACACCACTCTTCGGAAAAAGGATTAAAATTTCCCAGCCTAATAATAACTCTCCGACCTGAGCTTCTATCAAAGTTGTAGCAGATGACTCGACCGTTGTCGCCACCAAAATGAGCGGTAGCAGCTTAGGGCTAGGTGAGTTTATAGCGCGGTATAGCCCCGGCTCCGGCCCGGATAAGGGAGTGGTCATTTATTATCAACAGGGGGGGGTGGTGGGTTTGAGGGGGGGGCGTAAAAAATTCTGACCCCTCTCGAGGGGGGGCTAAAAAAATTTTGACCCCTCTTGAGGGGGGGGCTAAAAAAATTTACCCTCTTTTTAGCAAAAAAGCCCGCGCGCTACTATAGATCAAAGAGGGGGCGCGAAAACTCTCCGCGCCTCCGCCGTGGGGGGGGGGGCGCAAATTTTTTTTACTGCCGTCGAGGGGGGGGCGTAAAAAATTTTCGCGCGTCTGCGCGAAAACCCACCACCCCCCCCCTGTTGATAAATAATGACCACTCCCTAATAGCCACCCGGATAGCCACTCTCGTAGGCCCGGCTCGTAGACGTAGCCCTACCAAAATAGGCCAAAGTAGTCACAGACGATGCGCAGTCTATTAAAGGTGAGTACGGCAGGGGCGTAGGAAAGGGGGGGGCAGGGGGGCCTGCCCCCCCCAATAATGAAGAGGTTCCCTAGAATAGGCTAGATAAGCCTATATAAAAATATAACAGCCCCCCCAACCGAGACCCCTGGCCCCCCCAATAAAAATGTTTGATGTCTTGGTCAATATCAGCCTGATGTGCGGGTAACATAGTAGCTACCTGCCTTCCTAGCAACATTTCAGCTGGTGATGGCAACCGGCTTTCAACTGGGGTAGCCTGTAGCATCAGCAGGGCTTCCTGGATACTTCCTTTTGACTTGATACATTTTTTTATGACTGGCTTTACATAGCGTACTTGACGCTCAATATACCCATTGGACTGGGCGTAGTGTGGGGAAGATGTTGTATGCTTTATTCCCCATTGCTGGCAAAACTCCTTAAAGGTCTCACTAGCATATTGTGGGCCGTTATCTGACCTTATCTTATCTGGTCTTCCAAAGGTGCAGCAGGCCTCCTCCACTACATCTTTGACAACCTCAGAAGTCACTGGAGGTTGTAATTCTTTGACAAATGGAAATTTTGGGTAATAATCTGAAATAAGGATAAATTGACGTCCTTTGATCTAAAATAAATCTGTCCAGATTATTTGCCATGCCCGAGCAGGGGTTTCACTTGGCAACATTGGTTCCTTTCGATTAGAGTCTTGATCCTCTTGGCATGCACTACAACCCTGGACCACTTTCTCAATGTCGGCATTGATCCGTGGCCAGTAGACTGTGTCTCGGGCTAGCAACCTTGTCTTTTCTATGCCTAGATGAGCACGGTGGAGTTGTTGCAGAATGTCCTTCTGGAACAATGACCTGCTTTCCTTTGAACAGGATCCCATCATCAAGGCCAATCACATCTCTAAATGACCAAAATATACGGAGGTCAGTCGGGTCTCCCTTCGGAGTTGTGCCTGTTTGTCGGTACTGAAGCTAATGAGATCAATTGACACTCCATCGACACGTATATCTAGTTTGACTTCCGACTTGTTATTGGGATTTAGGAGGCATGATAGCGTGTCTGATAGGACCATCTCTTCCCCTGGTCGGTATGTCACACTGTAGTCGTAGCCTTGGATCCTTAGTAGCATCCTCTGGAGCCGAGGAGGTGCTGATACAATAGGCTTCTTACAGATCATCTCCAGGGGCTTGTGGTCCGATACAATGTGGAAGGATCTCCCATACAGGTATGTGTGGAACCTTTCAACACCATGTACTAGGGCTAGTGTTTCGCGTTCAATGTTACTATAGTTAGACTGTGTTTTGGTGAGGGACTTGGAGGCAAAGGCTATCGGCTTGCCCTCCTGGATCAGTGCAGCACCAAGGCCCTTTTGTGAAGCATCTACCTCAAGTGTTATAGGTTTGGTCAAGTCATAGAATGCCACTATTGCTTGTTCGGATATAGCACCCTTAAGCTTCTCGAATGCATGCAGATGGTCCTCCAACCACTCAAATGGGACGTCTTTCTTGAGAAGATCTCTTGATATAGCTGCCTGTGTACTGAGGTTAGCAATAAATGCTCCCATATATGTAAGAAGGCCAAGGAAGGTCTTCCCGGTTTTGTGGTACTGGCATCTCATGGACGTCCTTTACTTTGGCAGGGTCAGGTGATATGCCTTCCTTGCTGTATACATTGCCGAAGAATGATATTGACCGCTTCTTTATGGCACACTTTTCCGAGTTGAATACAAGACCGTGCTCCTTGGCAGCCTCCATTAGTTTTAAGAGCCTGGCGTCGTGTTCCGCTTTGGTGGAACCAAAGACACATCATCGGCGATGCCAACGCACCCTTCTAGGTCCTCTAAAATCTCGTCCATACGCTGCTGGAACACGTCTTGGCTAGTGTTCAAGCCAAATGGGAAACGTTGAAAACAGTACCTCCCGAAGGGTGTCCGAAATGTACTGTTGAAGGGTCAACATCACAGTATTCCCCCTGTGGAGTGGGGACCTTCATGTGAGGGCATGGAGGAGCAGAATAACTTCATTGGGAGTCCACGAAGGAGGAATTCTCCTTCCATTCTACCAGTGGGCATACCAGATTCGTAAAAGGCGACAAACTTGGGGTTTGTTGTGGCTTGGGGTGAGCATGTGGGCAGCTGGTGTCCATATGCGTGGGCCCGGGCCTACATGCTTGTCTTTTGCCATGGGATTCCCCCTCAGTGAACTACGTCTGAGTGATCAAAGGCCGTGGTTTGTCTGGCCCTGCCTATGGGACCAGGCAAATAAAAGAACACTTGCTATCCTTCGAAAAGAGTAGGGGAATGAAGCCCCGGTAGCGGTTTTCCCCCTCACCCCTCCTCATAGATTCGGTCATTCATCTCATAGATTCGGTCATTCATAGATACGGTCACTGCTGTGTCTGGCAAACGGTATATAAATATCTGTCCAAACAGAAAAGAAAGGACTTAATGTCCGAGAAACCTTGAATGTCTGAGTTTCTTTATGGCCCCCGGACGTAAAACTAATCAAACAAACAAACATCACCGTATATCTGCCTGAAGGTACGTATTGGTAATGCATTGCCCTGAGCTCCGATGTCCAATTTAAGCCTGAGGCCCCGGGCTTCCCTAGCCCACTTAAAAGGGTCTATATCTCCTCTTTCCTATCCCCTCAGGATGTGTGTGGTGCACATATGCGCGGGCACTGACACATTCCTCTGTTAAATTATCAACCTGTGAAGCACGGGATAGCCACTTAGTGCCACTAAAGTGCTGTAAAACACAAATCAATCAATCAATCAATCAAAGCCTGAGGCCCTTGGTGTCGTCTACGCCAGGACACTTTACCCTGATAGTTGTAAATGCTTCATTGCAGGATATGGTATCAAAGCATTTGTCAGACATTTTAATGCAATAGAAACTTTCGGTATATTCGCCTGTGTGCAGTTACTGCATGCACCTTTTTTCATTCTTATTGGTATTTGATGACTGTTTTAGGGGCTTGGGTTTATCATCCCGCTTCCTGTCCTTATCGCTCTTGCTCTTGGACTGCGATCTGCAATAATCAACCCAGTGCCCTCGTCTGCCACATCCGACACACTCGTCTTCGTATGCAGGACACTTGCGGTACTTATGCACAAGACCGCAATTGCCACAGGGTTTACGTTTGGAAATGTGGTCCACAGTGGTGGTGCTGGTCAGGCTCTCCTGGAGTGTCTTGAGTTGCTTCGAGCCTTTGTCGGCTGCCTCATGCGTCCAATGTTAAGAGTGTTAATGTCTTATCTTTGTCTAGGAGAACTAGTTGGAACTCTTCTAGCGGATTGCTCGTGATGACTAACTCAATGACTCGCTCTTCTAGTTCTTTGTCTTCAAACTCGCATAGAAGTGCTTGTGTACATGCTCTCGTAACAAAAGCATCAAGTGACTCTGTGGTCTTCTGCCTGTACTGCATGAGGCTCAAATGCTCAATACGGAAATTCACGGCAACCCTCAACTGTTTTTTGAAGAGCTCCCACAATTTCTCTGGTTTCTTAGAATCTGCGGCATTTAGACCGGATGCATTAATCCGGCGCAAACCTTCTTCCCCAACACTTATCTTTATTTTCCTGGCTATTTTTGCAGAATCAGTAACCTCATTGTCCTCACAAACCAAGCGTAACCTCTGCTTAAACAGTTTGAATGTCTCTGCTATGTCAGCAGCATCCCAATTCATAGAAGGGTATTTGGTAGCCATTTTTATTCACTAGTTTGTGTATTGGGCACTGGAGCTACTAATGAGTAATCTGTAATGTCAATGTCCTAACTAGCACATGAAAAATGACAGTCCTGGTATTAAACCCAGTATCAATATAGGATGGCATTCAGTTTGTAGGTATAGTTACACTGAACTGGTCCTATTGGCTATAGGTAAATCATTGGATGAAGTGTAGATCTAGAACTGATGTAGTCTAGAACAATCCTAGGGCCAGGCACAAATTGGGGGGAAAGTGAAAGTTGCTCTACTCACAATATCTGGTGTCCCACAATGTCAGTATGTGGCACACAATTGTCTTCAGATATCCCACCGCTGCCACAATGAAGTGATAAATAAAGACATGTATGTTTGGTAGTAGATAGACTTTAGTTGAACTCGTACAAGCATGTGCGTCATGATCGTGAGCTACCGATCCCAGTACGACTGGCCCTAGTTAGTCCGCCTGCCGCTAGTCGGCAGCATACTACAACAGATGGGGGTCTCGACAGGGTGACATGCCACATGTGAGGGATTTCAGGGGGGGGGGTTGTCCTCGTCAGGATAGGGACCCCAGAAAAAAATGGAATCTATAAGATACCACAGTTGACTAGTTCTTTTGGATAGAGCCTGAGCAAGGAACTCTATAAAATCTTTTGGAATTTTGTTTGATGAAATATATGTCAGTGAATCCCAGGATTTGCTACCTATAGGGCCCTAGACAGGGGGGTCTCATGTATCTTGTCGATTTTAAGAAATGGCTATTGTCCCTTTTCACCCAACCTGATGTCCCTTGTCGATTTTAAGAAGTGGCCTTATCCCCTTGTTGATTTTAAAAAGTAGTTTTGTCCCTTGTCACCAAATCCTATGTCCCTTTTCGATTTTAAAAAGTGACATTGTCCCCTGTCGAATTTACCCATCTGGGGCCCTACCTATACATTTCTATATAGACCTCAGAAGTTGTGACCAAAGATATCCAAATTATAGGGTTTTTCCAAAACACCCTGTAAAACCTAATTTCACTTCTAGTAGGAGTTTTTGAAAAATTCCAAAAATCCTAGATACATACATGACCTATTTAATCAGGTAGTCAAATGACCTTTTGACCTTGACCTTTGACCTAGATCTTACTCTCAGAGGTCACCGAGTTTCACTTTTAATCAACAAAATCCCCTGGGAGCATGTGAGAGCATCGTCTGATTGATCTGAAATATTTTACAGTGCATCTTTAGGTAAAAACCAGCCTAACTACAGAGAAGCAACCAGTAGCATTAATAACTTTATGGTTTGGGCATATTCTGAAAATATAATGTTTTTAACAATATTCAAATGCAATTTTTTCTCACATGGAAGTACTTGTGTTATATATAGTTGGATAGCCCTTTCTTTTCTCTATATATATATGACTATTAACCTGTAGAAGTGTGGTAAAGAGCACTCCCTCAGAGAAGAGGTTCTAGAGCAGAGTCTGGGGAGTCTGCCTAGGCCCCCTGCACAGCTATTACTGCAACTCCCTATTAAAAGGGGCGCCCCTAGCGGATTCTGGAGTCCCTAGTCAGGAAGTGACCATCATGACTGACCTAAGGCTAAGGGAGTGTTCATTTTTTAACGACGGGGATGGGGGGTCTGTGAGTTTTCAATCTGACTCCTGAAAAAATTTTCCGGCCCTCCTTGAGAGGTGCCAAAATATTTTCAGGTCAAGGATGCGCCTTATAGGATTGGCCTGAGTTTGGGGTGCGCCTTACATGCGGGGTAAGGCGAATTGCCATTTGGGAAATTGGTCTGAGAATTCTATATTATAATTTCTGTAGAGTCACAAAATGGGTGTCAAACTGTTTAGTGCTGCCACCTGGTGACATCTAGTACAAATACTAGAAGGGATATGAAATGCTGAAATCAGTTCAGGCTGAAGTAAATTGTGAAGATTTCTAGTCAATTTTTCCTCAGATAAAGGTTGTTCAAATAGGCAATCGAGATACATTATACCACCTTTTGGAAGTTAAGTATGGTTTAGATGATAGCAGAAACAAGATTGGAAGGTATATCAAACATTATGAGACCATATATTTTCCCACTTTACTCTTTTACACACATTTTACTCCTACTCAATTGAATGGTCCTCCTGAACACAATAAAAGCAGAATTTCGCCTCTAGGCAGTGATTTCACACCCCTGACTGCTAGTTAAAAGGGAAACACCAGGTGGCAGCACTACAGGGTTTGAGGACTTACACAGACAATACCTATTAGTTTTGAGTCATATACATGTTACAATGTTCTTCTAAGTCACAGAATCTCATAATGACATATATACACAATGTCTACAATAAAGGTTCATGTGGTTAAACCATGTAGTATTACTACTGATGCAATGTAAGGGAGCAGCTGGCGCTCTGACACCCATTTTGTAAATTTTAAGAATATATGAGGTACAATTCTCATCACAGGCTGGGGTGATGGGTGCGTCTGCTACCTAAACCATACTTCAACAATAAGGGGTGCGCCTTATACACAAGGTTTTCAAAATATCCATCCAGAAGGCCCAGGTGCGCCTTCTACATAAACCAGACCTTCCTGAGTAAGGGGTGCGCCTTCTACGCAAGCTGCGCCTTCTACGCGAGAGATTATGGTAGCTATCTTTGTTTGAACCTATAATAATTTACCTGTGTATGTTCCAAGTAACAAGACAGTAGCACTCTGTGCAAACAGTTTTTGACATAACATGTGATACATACTTTAGTCCCTATCTGCATAGGAGTCAATAACACATAGGCTTAAGGCATAGACTTAACCTTCATACCTGTAGCATCGCATCACACTCAATAGTATTGTTGGCCCAGGGTATCCCCCCTGGGCTATTGGAGCCGGGTTTTCAGCCAGATCCACAAATTTGTAATCACCAACTTTAGGGTGTAATCATTCAGTGATATACTGTTAGTTTACACATTTTTCAAAAGCCAAAGGAAAGTTTCAAATCTCATCTATCAGACAACATTTTGTTCTTTATGGTGAGTGATGTCTTTCTCTACGAAAAAAGCTGCTGTACTTACGTCATGTTTTTGGGAGCTATACTGACTACAAGTCCTTTAACCATTGGGTCTATGGGTCAGATAGATTTTGGCGATGAAATTAGCACATAGAGTCCTATGGGTAATCACCAAGTGAGACACTTTTTTTCAGCAGGCAATGTTTACAGTGTCCAAGCTATACACATAACACATTGAGGACTGAGCGAAAAACTAAGCATGCTAAGGATAAAGTTTTCTGTACAACGCCTATACCCTGGCCTCAGACAAGCTGGTAGGGGTTAAGCACAGAATAAAACACAGAAAGGCTGCAAAACACGAAACACTGCACAATGGCCCTGACACCCACTGCCCTTAGCTGTTTTCATGCCTTTTTTACTGCAAACAGATCGTGTTTAGGCCTTGCATTGATGCCGTGTCCGGCAACTGGCTGCCTACAGCTGCGGAAGGCGTAAACGGAGTTGCAATGTGTGTGTTCAGTCCCAGTACTGGTATTACCTGCATGTTTAACTTGACAATCACTATCTTTGTTAGTACTAGGAGTACAAGACAATGTAGTATATCATTTTGACACAGCATGTGATGGAGATTAAGAGAAGAGAATCATATTTCAGCTTTGAGTAAGATTAAAAAAATATCACTGTACAAATAGACTGAAAAAAAGGCTTATATAGCAGATTCTCACCTTGGTTCTTTATGATAATGGCCTTACTATGCTAAATATTAATTGCATAGATATTAATTTTGACTTATCAGTGTGGGTAGCTCAACTGAGATACTGAGTGACATATTTCTACTTATACATTGTACTCACAGGTTGTAGATAGCAAAATCAATTCATTGCATGAAGCCCTGGGCCATATGTGATCTATATCACAAGTTCAATCTTTTTACTGAAGTATGAGGTAAAGAGTTTACTTCAGTTTAATCATCTTTTGGAATGCAAGAAATCATAAAGGGGGTTCCACTACTCAAAACCAATTCCATCAGTAGCTGAAGTGTGAGTCACACACTACTAGACCTCACCTCTTTTGTTTGAAAAGGAGCCAGGACAAGCTAATTATAGAGTGTTGGGCGATATCCCCTACCCTGGCCAAACAATTTTCCAAATCCAGAGCCTAAATTTATGCATTCTGGTGGTTTTTGGGGTTTTCTGATACCTTCTGTTTAAAACTCTATTATAGGGGCCCCACTATCCCCATACAATATGTTAGAATGGGATCTCATGGGATCCGGATTAATCACAAGATCAGAGATGCCACTTTTCCTGGTTTACCAGGAATTCCTGGTTTTTTATTTCAAGATTTCTGTATCAGTTTATGTCAAAATCTTGGAAAATGTGTCCAAAGTCCAGTTTTCCTGGTTTTTGTCGGCCAGTGAGTGGCATCTCTGCAAGATTGACCTTGGTGGATTTTATAGGTTGAAGTAAACTTAATTAGATTTTGAAAGAACTTTCAAGTCGGAAGCAACTTGACACAGACACACATGGGCCGTTCTGGCTCTTACAACTATAGAGAATGGGAGATGGGCTGTTCTAGCACAGACTTTGGAAATTTTGTTCAGGGGGGGAGGGCGAAAATCATTGTTTTTGCCCTCAAAATTGTTGATTTTGCCCTAAAAATCTCTATTATTGCACTGCATTTGCATGATTTGAGTTCCCAAAAGGTGGGGTGTGCGCTTATTAGAGCATGTGTGTTTAATGTAAATGTGATTATTGTGTGATAGAGAATAAGAATCAGAGCAGGGATCCCACCACTGCACCTATGCCGGGAGAAGCTCACACTACAGTATGCTATATGTGTGTGGGCTAACCCATCCAATCCAGCTCACAAGTTGATTTTCAACAACAAAAACATTTACAGAGAAAAACCAAATGTCATCAAACCAATGGCAGTGAGCACTGTTCTGGGAGGCTGGGATTGCTATGAAACGGATTGTGACAGACAAACCTGCAAAGACCCCTCCATGGGAGCAGGAGACACCAAAGGTGACCCTCGACCTTGATAAGAACAAGAAAGGCGAAACTCCTGATCATGTATTTTAGAAAGAATACAGAGCACTCAGGAACAAGCACAGTGACCAGGAATCCATTTTCACTGATGGTTTCAAAGACGGTAGTCATGTCAGATTTGCCGTCCACACACCCTTTGGGAACCTGAAGAAAGCACTTCACAAACAAAGTAGTATCTTCACTGCTGAAGGAAATGCTCTATTACAGGCTTCGAAATGGATCAAGGTCTCAACGATGAAGAAATTTATCATCTCAGACTCACACCCATGTCTGGAAGCCATATGTGACATGTATCCAAAAAATGCTGTAATCCGAGCCATCTGGGAAGCATACACAGAAAACGAGACACAAAGCAAAGATGTGGTTATGTGTTGGGTGCCTAGCCACATAGGAATCGAAGGAAATGAAGCTGCAGACACTGCTGCCAAAAATTCTCTGAGGAGGTCAGTAGGGGCCAACCAGATGCCATACACTGATGTCCTACCCATGGCAAAAGTCCATGTTCAGGAAAAGTGGCAGCGCAGATGGAACGCTGCAAATACCAACAACGTGTATTCTAAGGATAGCTTATACCCTTAGATGAATATTTGAGATAGCAACACTCCCCCATATAACAATGAAATGAAAAAAAGTCTCATTGGATTTGGACAAATCACAAAATTGATAATGGGAAGTGTTGGAAAAACTGAGGTATGCGAAAGGAGGCGAGAAATTGCTACGGTTTCAGGAATCTCAACAGGCTCTATAGGGGCCCTCCCAGCACAGCTGGGGACAACGCCAAGTATCCCCCCTCCCCCACTCACAAACAGTTGGCATTGGACCATTGGAGTTTGCAAAATAAAATAAAACCCAAATCCAGCCTGATGAGTCATACGAAACTGCATAGGACTGCAGACTCCCCACACACCACAGCCCCCGGACGTAAAACTAAACACACAAACAAACAAACATCAGGAACCAGCTACCCCAGGGTTGTAGCTTGTTCCTCCTGCCACACTACCTTGTCATGGATGAAGCACCTACGGTGCTTTTGTGGTCACTGGTACTTAATTCTTGTTAACAAACACTTTGCTCCATCCTTAACATCAAGTACCGGGTATAAATGTTAAGAAATCAAGACCTATATGAACAGGTTGTCACTGCCTTTACTGGCTGCATTACCAGGCCTGACAATGGCCTATGAAGAAGAGGATGACACACTACCAGAAATTCCCTTGTATAAGCTGCACCCCTCGATAAGCTGCAGCCGCTATCACTCTCCTATATATGGAGAGAGGAGTGGTCAGGTGACCGTCCCACTGTCATCACTGCTCTGGAGCATGTTACCATCTAGCATCACCTTGCTCATAAGCCATTGTGAGGCCTGACAATGCAGTCAGTAAGGCAGTGACAATCTGCTCTGAGGGACAAAATCAACCAAGAGTAAACACTTACACATTGCCAACCTACAAACTTAAGGCAAATAATAAGTGATGCAGGCCCACTTTGACTATTACAATGTGATCTGTGACAAAGACTCACAGTCTAGAATGCCTAAAGCCAGGCCAACCATAAATATTATGATGTAATTACTGATATAAAAAATGTCTGATGTTGTCAGGCTCGGTTCGATGTGTTACTGAAGAATAAACCTAGTATGCCAGTCATAGTCACTGATGTTGATGAGATATAAAGACATCCCTACAACATTCATTGCTAGCGAAGCTTCATGATTTCAGCTGATTATTACTACATGTTGGGAGTCCAAGGGCTCTAATTGCATTAGGGATCATTCCTTCATACCTTTTCTCCACTTCACCCATAAAAATACCCACCAAAACGAATACCCAAAATTGAAGCGCCCCCCCTACAGGAATACCTGAAAATGAAGTGCCCCCTTTACAGAAAAATTCCAAAATCAATTGCCCCCCCCCCCTACATGAATGATCCAAAATGAGGCACCTCCCCCTCATGAATACTCCAAAAATGAACTGCCCCCCCCTACCAAAATACCAACCCCCCCCCCGTCATAAATAATGAATGCTCCCTAAAGGCACCCTGAGTCGGACAGACACCTACAGTCGGACACCTTCTGGATTGAATTATATGATGAATAATTTCAGATATCATATTAACTGGGGAGGAAAACTAAGCCATTATTCCCTCTGACAAATACAGCATAAAACATGTTTAGCCCTTTAAAGGGGATTTTACAAGTATGATAACCCATGGTGTTTTTGCTATATTTTGATATGCCGCAAGAGATTGTGAGTGAATGGCAAAACTGGTTTGATTGGCCAATCACTTCTGTCCTAACCATCATACTAATAGAACCTCTATAGGCCTACATGTCTAGTATACAGGATACATGCCTAGTATTGCATTGTGGGAGTAATTCCTATATTACCTTTAAATTGTACCCACAGGCCTCCACTGAGCATTCAAAATCTCGGGGTGGTGATCAGGGGTGTGTTATATAAGGCCTGTCACTCTTAGTCCATGGTCAGCCTGGATCACGATGGCATTCTGATCAATCTAAATCAATTTAAATGCAGTAAAGGGCTCAGAGCTTACTTATTTCCAAATTAAGTAGGACACTTTACCTTGGCATTTAGAGTTTTACCCCTATAAGCTCATACAGGCTGTTTGCTGCTGAATTGAAAACACATGGCTAATTTGCATGGGAGCCTTCATGGGATGATGGGAGGGGGTACCTTTAACAGGTATGGATAAGTATACTCACTACAGACTACTAACCCCCACACTAATGCCACAAGTACCAATCAATTACACTGCCCCTCCCTACACTGTAAAAAGTGTGTGTTGAAATTACACTGTCCCTCCCTACACTAAAAAATGTGTGTTGAAATTACACTGCCCCTTCCTACACTGTAAAATCATGTGTGTTGAAATTACACTACCCCTCCCTACACTGTAAAAATGTGTGTTGAAATTACACTGCCCCTCCCTACACTGTAAAAACATGTGTTGAACTTACTGCCCTCCCTACACTGTAAAAATGCTATCTTTAAAGATTAATCTGAGGAAAAGTAAGAGCACTTACATCGATGATGTACTACCTTCCTTAACATGCAAAAATTCTATACATTGATCCCCAGATCTAGATTTATTAATTGTTTTTCTAAGTTGTCATAAGTTGTACATTTTTTTAGTTGAAGCATTCAGATATAAGGGGCGAGTCATTTATTGCTAAGCAGGGGAGCTAGATGGATGATAGATATGAATTCCTTGACCTCATAAACATATATCTAGAATTTAAATCACTTTTATATGTTGAAAATGACCAGAGATAGATGAATCTCTAGAAATTCTGGAATTCTGTCACCATTTTGGATACACCCTGAAAAAAGGTCTGCCCCTCTGAATTTTTTTGGTATACTTTTAATATGTAAAGATACACCCAAGGACTCAAAAAAACCATGGTAGGAAACTTTTCTAATTTGTTTTGGGTATATCCACAAATTGGCTGGACTATACCACAGATGAGGGCATCTGGTTGAGTGGCTAGTAGTATGTAGTAGCATATGTCAGCTGCTAGTGCTACTGTCACTGTCACATGCTGACCTCACCCCAGCCGCAATTATTGTTT
This sequence comes from Acholoe squamosa, assembly GCA_949317995.1. Classification (NCBI taxonomy): domain Eukaryota; kingdom Metazoa; phylum Annelida; class Polychaeta; order Phyllodocida; family Polynoidae; genus Acholoe; species Acholoe squamosa. The sequence continues at coordinate 53,081,951 of OX439035.1, read as the reverse complement.
CTTTTTAAGATAGTGCTATAGGTTGCTATGGTTGCTATAGAAACCCAGGGGAGGGGATGCAGGTGGGATAAGTCTTTTTACAGCTCCACCTGGAATTGTGTGGGAATAGACATGCCTAAGGCTTCTGATATTCACTTAATTCAAGGGAAATGGAAAAGGAAGATACACATTTGCATTGATACCTGGACAGTATTTGGGAGATGATGCACATATGCATGCACATGCTGTGCCAAGGTTGGTACCTAGACATACATACATATGTAACATACATACATTACATATGTATGTTACGTATGTATGTAAGTTACATATATGTACGTTACATACATTAGTTACATATGTACATTACGTATGTTAGTTACTTATGTATGTTACGTATGTTAGTTATGTACATTATGTATGCTAGTTATGTACGTTACGTTACATACATGTATGTATAGGTACCAACCTATGCATATATCAAGTGCATGCCTACACAGCATGATGCATACAATATGTTTGACATGTTCATGGGTGTGCTGCAGAGGGGCGGGGGTGTCACCTCTTGGGTACTCCCACACATGCAATATATCAATTCAGCGTAGAATGTATGACGTCAATATATGCCGATCGGCATTCTAGCAGGTAAAAATGCATGTATTTGACACTTAAAATTGATTTTTTTCAGTCCTGGTAGTGAAAAAACACTTCATGGACATACTTGTAGCCATATGCCCACTGTAGGCCCACAAGTGGCATGAATAAATGCTCTTTTTCTTAGGAGATGGCCATATATACACTTTACTAACAATTCCTCTCCTTTAAACCAACGAATGATTAAAAGAAAATAGAATGACAGTAAAGAATCTTAAATTGCCCATACACGACCCTATTACCATGATCCTGAGCCTACTGTGACAAGTCACACGTGCAAATTTTTATAACTCAGATCCACATAGATATCCATGCATGGCCTTCTTGTAAGATTTTCTACTATGTCAGGGTGCATGTTTCATTCAAATATTCTGAAATTGCGCAACCTAAAAGGGGGTAATTCCGGTCCCCCCCCCCCACTTTCTCTGCTCTTTTGTTCCAAGGCCCCTATCTAAGATTCATATCCTAATCGTTATTATCTATATTTAGTTTCGATATTTTGTATCAATTCTTATATTGCCAAATAGCCCCATATATCACGCATATACTTTAATTCCAATAATACCATCAATCTTCAATCAACTGGACACCTGACACTCACCTTTAATAACATACAGTCGTATTTCTTGTATTAGACTTTGGAAGTAATGAAAAAGTTTTAGCGTTCTCAGATCTGATGAAGGGAGTGGATATTTTCAAAGAACAGAACATGTGATTTATTTGCAAAATGATATTCCGTTTCCCTTCACAGGTGCTGCCACTTCAGACGCCAGCAAGGGCAGTGCCAGCTTACCAATGCTTTCCAACAGTACCACTGTGGCAGTAGCAGCGACACGTGCTGGGTCTATCTCCAAGACTGATCCCACTGTCCCTGTAGATAACAGTAATCAGAACAATGTCAATGTGGTGTCTGATTCAGCCACTGGCAGCATCACCATGGTGTCAGCAGAAGTACAGATTGTCTGTACATCTATGCAAAATCAGACCCCCGACACAACTCAGGAAGTGGCATCTACTATTGGTACGACAGGTACACTTGTACAGCCACAACGGACAACTATGCCCATACACGTGCTGCAGAACCCTGAAGACCTCCAGCAGAACACCCTCCAGCAGCAGCTGATGGTAAAGAATGCAACCATGCAAGGTAGTACCAGTCAACATTCAGGGGTTGAAGTCTTCAGGATTTTTATTGATTTCATTTTCCGAAGAACTAAAGGTTCCGATGGAGAAAATTCATTTGAACGGTTCCAATTGAGCATCTCAGGGATTTTTGTGTTCAGTCACACTATCCCTCAGCATTATCCAGAGGACATTTTAAAATAAGCTAGGACTCTTAACTATAGGGAATCTGCTTCGGGACGCTGGCTGTGGTCCCCCTAGACCCAATTTTCCTGGTTGACGTTCGGTGTTAAATGCTCTTCTATTTGCTTTCCAGGTGTATCAGTGACTGAGCCAGTTGAGACCCGATCACCAGCTATGGATTTGGGTACAGTCGGAACCAAGCGGAAAAAGACAGATAACAGTCTGCGAAAAAAGAGAACTGTGAGTTTTAATTTTAGGCATGTAGTAAAGTATCTCACCAATGCATGTTTCTGAATAGCTTGTTGCCGAGTACATTTTTGTACTTTAAACTCTGTGGTATTTACGTCATGATATTCATCAATTAGTATTGCTCCATTGGAATTATTGACTAAAAGATTCTTTTTGTTAATGCAAATATTCTACCAGGCCCAGGGTAAATAGATCATGCATTGGAATAAATTTGAAATCAAAATGTTGCCTTGCACAGAGCCACAGAAGCAGATGAAGTGGCAGAAGTATAAGGGTAATGAAAATTGAAAAAAAGGGTTTTTTCCTTTTTTCCTTCAGCGTGTCTCGTGGAAGGATAGATACGAGGACCTGAAGGCTGGGAGAAGTTCAGAAAATGACATTGTAGAAACACTTTCTCCGGAGACCTATCTTCCTCAGCTGATAAGGTAATGAATATAATAGTTTTATGCCAAAAGACATTTTATCTTAAACAGAAAACTTGATAGGGGAATATTGAACTTGTATAAAAGAGTTATTTTTGGTGACTTCTAAACCCGGGCTTGATATCATTTCAGATTTGAGGTTTTGGATACTAGAACATCTTATTTGGCGTGGGACAAATATTCAGAGCCCTCCCCCCAAATTTGTGATGGGGGCCTGCCCCCTCCTCCCTTTTCCTGCACCCCTCATTATTATTATAAACAGTTTCGTTCTCTGTTTGTGTGTTCTAGGTACATGTTGACGCTGGAAAATCCGTCAGACGATAAAATAATGAAGAGACTAGAATCACATGCGAAATATAAGCATGCCAGATCACTGATAAATGAACGCTTCCCAGAATGCATCAATGAAAATAGGGTAAGGATATCCTTCTTGGCACAAAAGGAAAGGTGATTTGTATGTGCCTTTCTTTGATAACGGGTTAGGGTAAAAAAAAACGGACCTTTTCTGGGGGGGTACAGAAAAAATATTTTTTGTTACAAATTGAATAAAGGGATAAATTATCATGTGAGCTTGCATGTAATGTACCTCTTGCCTTATTGCTACAGAGTTTACTATTGAAGGGCAGCACAATACCATTTTTACCATATAATATATAAGGACATCAAATGTTACACTTTTATGATGCTTCATGTATTAGTAATATTGCTATGTAGTAGTACTTGTACAATATTTCCCCTTTGCGCAGGGTCGTGCTACAATATTAGCCATTTAAGAATAGAGCATTGCAAAACAGTCAATACCGTAAACTCCCGCGTATAAGACGCGTCCTCTACACCAAACAAAATGCTGGGGGGTCTTATAGGATGTACTGAAATTGGGGGTGCGTCCTATACGAGGGGTAATTTTACTATAGAACAATACTGGATTGACAAAAATCCCCCCTAAGAGGTGCGTCTTATACGCGAAAATGCTTCTCCCAAGAAGGGGGGACGTCCTATATGCGCAGTGCGTCTTCTACGCGGGAGAATACGGTAGGTTATCTGTTGAAATAATGTAGTATTAAACTTGAGAATTTCCACTGATGTGTACTAACGCTCCATACTGCTCACATGGTACTTGTTTTTTTCATGTGTCTGTTTTTGTTTTTTTTTGGGATCAGGTGCCCAACCCTTGGTGCATTATTACGGCGCTTGTGATCGTGGCAGAGTACGTCACTGACGTAAGGGAGATATATCATGTCCTTCATTCTTCTGTATCGCCCTCCACAGTGCTTGAAGTCATTGAATGCTTCTATTGCGTGGCTACATTTTTGCTAATGTTCACTAACCACCAGAGAAATGCAACTTGGAATGGGTAAGGTTGTCGTTACTACACATTCTCCTTCCACTGGGATTTTGAATAACCGTGTACAATACGTTTGGAATGGCTCATCAACAACTTTTTCTATCATTTTGTTGTTTCATCATGAACATCCTCAGCTGTCGAAAGAGTCTAAAATAATTTATCCATTACTCCCTCACTCAATCGCCGCGTCTTAATTTTTTTCAGCATGCACTATCGCTTGTATCATGTACTGTACACATTAGAAAATGAGAGATCTCAAATGCCCCACGATGCATTCACCTGCACTGATGATGACCAGCAGTCTTTTATAAGGAGTCCGTAAGTTGATTTTCTTTTCCAAAGTTAGTCACTGCCTTTTTTGGACCATGCTCACTGCTAATCACTGGTGGATATCTCAAAACACACATTTGAGATTGATAGCCTCTATATTTCAAACCATAGTTCACATGAGAATTGCTTACTATTCGTATTGCATGTAAACTTTCAGCATTTAATCATGATAAAAGCTGGCTGCCTTTAGTTTATGCAACACATTTATGGCAGCAACCTACCTCCGACTTGTGCTTTTTGTAAAGCTTGACATGATATAACTAGAAAAAAACAACAGAAAAAAATAACTTGTACTAAATTACAAAATGGATGGATTTCTGTTTTTGTGAATATCCCTTGTGGAAGAGCCTCCAAATAGTTATGGGAATGTGAACTTAGTTTTAAAAGAAATAAACTCAAACGCTCTTATTACTAAGACACTTCAACTTTGCTTTGAACTGAAAATCTCGTGCTAGATACGTCCAATTTGAAAAATTATACGTTCAACATGTGTTCTCTCCTGTACAGGTCAGGTTCCACATTCCCCATGACCAACGAGCAGAAGAGAATCTGTAGCCACAATGTGGTTGACGGCGAGGTGGTGAAGGTCATATCTTTTGCCGGGACTGGGAAGACAACCACTCTGGTTAAATACACAGAGCAACGACCACATCTAAGATTTCTTCTTGTTGTGTTCAACAAGTAAGTGGTTTATCTGTTATTTGTAGTTAAGCCGTGGTATTATGATAACTTGGATTACGGGATTTTTGAGCTGACATTTTTGGCGGCCAGAGGTAAAAGGGAAAAAACGTTGGACTTTGGAACCAATATTTCCCAGCGGCCAGAGGCAAAAAAAACCCCTAGAAGGTACCAAAAATTCCCTTTTCAGGCATCCATAGGGACCTTTTGTTGATCAAGTAAACTATTTTGGAGAGGTGGGAAAGATCGAGAATTGTTTGGAGTTTGGCTGTTACCATGGACTTTTTTTCTTCGTTTTTTTGCCCAATTCTTGGAAAATCTGGGCGGCGAGAGGTTTTTTGGGATTTGCCAAAAATCTTCGCTACGGATCCGTAATCAAAGTTATGTTGATGAAAAGGCCTTATCACATTGTTAGTTACTGCATCCAAGACGTTTTTTGTTGTCATTCAAATGCCTTCTGCGCCTTGTATCTGGGGATATACCTTTGTTCATGCACCCATGCAGATTGCATCACGATAGGTACATGTGTTAAGTGCAAGTAAGAGAATCGGAGAATTATCAGTTGGTATTAAAGACTGAAGTTTGAGGTGGAATTACCGGGGTACATACAGTGTACTAAGGACTATAACTACCTCAGATAAAGTGCCTTCAAAAATAAGGCTTTTTATTATTTCAATTCTACATTATTTCCTATTGTCTACTTTCCATATTCAGGTCTGTATCTGATCATGCACAAACATTATTTCCACATAATGTGGACTGTAGGACGGGGCATAGCCTAGCCTGGAAATATGTCGGTAGAAGGTAAGTGGAGTTTCAAAATAGTTATATTACATGTTAGATTTCATGATGAGAAACTGGGAGAAACTACACAGGTTGCCTTTTTATTCAGAATGGCACACAATAATCCATCATCAGGTTTTTATGTTCTTTCCTGAACAACCAGTCTCACTATTGTGAATGGACTAAATCAAATGAGATACCATCTTGCCGCTTAAACAGTAGGGGGTTCTAAGTAAAATTTCGAACAGATGGTATATGTCAGTCTAAAAAAAAACAAAAACAAAAAAAAACACCAGGACGAACCATTTGACTTCCCAAATTTTTCATTTAGAGGTGTCTCATATTCCTTATAATTTAAACTCTCTAAATGTTTTATTATGTTTAATAATGCCCTTCGATGTGTCCTACCTCTGAGTCATTTGTGATGTTATCCTTGCGTCCAATATGTTGTCCATTCGCGTCCGTTTGTGCAGGTACAACGGAGCTCGGTTGTTTGATGCCTACTGGCTAAAGCAAAAGAACGTACTGGATCAGATACACCTCTGTAAGGGTGAGAACAAGTTTGCCCAGGCGAGCTTTGTTATTAAGACCCTAGAGAAATATATGGCTTCTGCAGATCTAACCATCAGCACTGCACACGTTCCTGTCAAAGTCGATTCTGAGCAGCATAAAAAGGTTAGTGCCACACCTTATTCATCAAGATAACGCCTATTGTGGACAGTGTTTGAGGGTGAATTCTAGAAACCTTTTGCTGTTGATGCTTTGTGCCTCTAGCTAAACTGTGGAATCACGTTGCGTCATGAGGAAATAAATCAGAATCAGAATTATAGGTATTCCCAGTGATCATTAATTTCATCTTTTCGGTTCCCTCTGCCTGGGGCTCAGTTGCCAGTTGGTGACTAGCGTGCCGTACAGGGACTAGGGGTTCCATGTATTTGAAAAATGAAAACGTTGGGATCAAGGTGCCCAAGCCTCTTCACATAACCTTCTCACAAATATGCTAATTTAGGTGGCTTTGACACATAATGACATGACATACTTACGTGACATCATGCCCCTGGGTAGTTAATCATATAGATCTTAGCCGCCTGCTGGTTTATTAATGTTGGCATTTTTCCTGACCAGCACTACGTCAGGGAAGCCACCAAAGTCTGGGAGAAAATGGTAGACTTTCACAATAAACAAGTGAAGATTACTCACGACGGATATCTGAAGAAATTTCAGCTTGAGAAGCCGACCATCGATCAGTATGATGTCCTCCTCATAGATGAGGCCCAGGATATGACGCCAGGTAGGAACTCAAATCAAAATAAAATGGACATTGGTAGAGGATGATTATAAGATCAGGGTACGAAATTTTCATTGCCACAGTTCATCGTGTATAAGCCGCAACATATACACGAATTTGAAGCTTAGTCTGCCTTAAAGAGGAAGGGGATGTGGTTTATATGTGGGGTGGGGGGGAGGGGGTAGTCCCAATGCATATATTGTGCAACAGAGGTTGGGGGTTCAAATTCTGGTGAAAAAATATGTACACAATCAAGTGATGAAACCTAAATTGTTTTGTTTTTTCAAGCTCTGGCTGACGTGCTGCTGAGCCAAGACAAGGCCACAATTCTGGTGGGGGATCCACACCAGCAGATCTACGGGTTCCGTGGTGCCGTCAACACCCTACAGATGGTTAATGCATCACACACCTTCCACCTGACTCAGGTAAGCTGAATTATTAGCGCGGCGACTAGTGAGTACTACTCGTGAGATGAGTAGACTAGTGTATGGTTCACAGTCGCCACGGTGTAAGGGATAGGGAGGCCTTGCAATCTATTTTTGTTTGTGGCTCCTCTGCTATGGACTATTCCTGCTCACTATTCTAATGTAATACCAACAGTGTGTGTACTTTACTTATCAGTGAAGGAATTTTCAGAATATATCTCATACTTTTGATTTTATTCGCAGATAAGACATTTCATCATTTGGAGCCCTATGGCAGATTAGCATTAGAGCATTTTAAGATTCAGAAATGCATCTCTGTAGCCTTTGTTTTAGAATTGTTCGTTTTGAAACTACTATATATATGTAGTACAGGTTTTATCTCAGTGGGTTATGGTACAATTGGATTATATTTTCTGTATTTGAACAAAGTATTCACTGTCAAAGATCTCTATAGAGAAATCAGTGCTAAAGTGTGTGTTGCCATATGTGCATTTTTGTAAATCAGAGGAGGTTGAAGTGTAAGGCCACCTTGTGGAACTGCTACATTCTTTTCTGTGTAAAATTTTTAGTTTACATTGAAATAATGCTATCTCAGAATATGTATCTACTATAGGTGATGAAAGATTAATTTGATTACTCCTTTCATTATATAAACGTTTTTGTGGAACACTGAAAGCATGTATGTACACCAAGTTACTTACACTGTGCTCCTCCTCTATAGAGAAGTGGAGTGATCTGGCCGGTTTGCTGACCACTGGCCCGAGACGAGGTACAGACTATTACAAGTGATTGGCAGTTGGGTGTGTGTGTGTGTGGGGGGGGGGGGGGCAGGCAGAGCAGGCTCCTGGCAATCTGAGACAGTGTACACTCATAATGACACACCTGTTGACTATGGTATTAAACATTGAATAAGACAGGTCCCTGTGGCAGCTGAGTGAGGTGAATGCAGAATGGACAGTCTACAGACTATTAGTACTTAGCTGCAGTGGGTAGTTCAGGTTGAATTTGTGCTATATACTACCAAAAGCCCAGATGATAGTATGCCCTATCTGTCTCATCAACTGAAACTAGACACAAGATTACAAGTCGCCGCGCCATGTCTCACAGGACTATTCTCTACTATTGTATTAAAATCTACAACACTATGGTTTTATAATTCTCCGTATTATAGGCTAGCAAATGACCCCCCGTTATTTACTAGGTTGAAAAAAGCGTGGGCACCTTTGGGAAGAGCAGCCTTTTGCAATCCCTCCTAGACTCGGGAATTTATACTGGGAGAGTTTAACTTTTTCCATCGTGCATGATATATTATTGGAGGCAATAGTATGATAATCGTGCAAATCAGTGCTTGGAAGTTGTAGGCAAATTGATACATCAGATTCAGAGGGCCCTTCCCATTTATTTAAAGAATCAGCATATATGATAATCTTGAATTTCTGATTACAGTCATTCAGGTTTGGATCTCAGATTGGATTTGTCGCCAACAGTTGCCTCTCTGTGCTGAAAGAGGAAAACAAGACGTTGGTGGGGAACAATACCACAGGTTAGTGAACTCCACCTCTTACCTCTGATTCTGAGAAACTCACCCTTCAACGTATACATCATGCCTTTGTCCATTTTCATGTCAGTCCGATTAGCATCAGTGACCCCCATTTAATCATCGCTGAATAGAACATCAGTGAAGATCTAGATATCTGCATTGTGTATAGTCATTACCCTTTTGTAGTCTAAATAGTCAGTAATAGGTATACTGCATCCGTTTTGTATAAAAACCATGGCTTTTGGATGAGGTTTTACCTTATTTCTTTTTGCATCGGCGAATCATTCACTCTGTATGCACGATATAACCAAATAGCCTGTTTGTTCTCCAGGTACCATCAGGGGTGAGGTACATGGACAACTGGCCATCATTGCCCGGTCCAACTTTGAATTGTTGAAGGAGGCAGTGAGGTGGTGTGCCACTTCAAATTCTTCACAGACCCTTGCAGTTGTTGGGGTGAGTACTGATTTAAGTTGATTCTAAAATTTGAAACCTGGAGATGTTTAATGTTGTATTTGCTAATGATCTACCCGGTAGTATGACTGTGTTGTTGCCTTAGTGCAAGAAGGTTGTAAGTTTTAACATGTATTGGCCATTATTTAGCTACTACGTAACTCCTCTGTCTATGATATGTATGCCTATAGGTCCCAGTGAAATTTTGCTGATTCCACTTTGTACTATAGTAAGTGGAACACTTCTTCTGCCTCTCCTGCAAAACTTGAAAAATGCAGCTACAACCTTCCTACACTAAGGTGACGGTGTCATATTTGAATTCAATGTTCTCATGCTGTTGTTTTTGATATGTTTGAGAATTGTACGATAATTGTTTGTCACTGCAGGAGGTAACATATACTTTATCAGAAAGGTAAGTGTGAATAGATAGGTGTGCATCACTTGGAAATACTGCACTCTGGAGAATGGGCCGATGAATACGCTGCTTTGTTTAGAACCTCGGGTGTAATATTAATAAGGATGTGGTTTGATTTTGTTTGTAGTCTTGACCTCCCAGCCTCCTGTTTTAAGTATTTACTACAAGTCATTACTCCAGCATTGTGTACCCTTATATACACCATATGATAGAGACCGCAATTACTGCTTACTACCTGGACCGTTAATTCCAGCATATAAGCCATACCTGCTTGTATAGTAAGCTTGGCCCTAATTTGGGAGAAGGCTGAAAATTGATGGTTTAGTACTTATTTACTTGTACTTTCTTTGTGCTTACATTGTTCGACAGTGACACGTGTCCATAGCATATACGCGAGAACTTAAAGTACCCAGTAGTACAAAAGATGTACCATAAAACATTTATATACAAACCACCTGTGCCCCCGGGCCTACACAGTATCGCTGTACAAACTCACATCTCTTTGTGTACTAGCTAGTAGCAATATAAATGATAGGCAAGACTATAATCCAACTTATGCCAATACAATTAGGTAAATCATGGTATAAATCTGAGATGCCTATAAAAACAGTTCCACAGAAGTATCCCAACACCAACACTATCCTGTGCACAGTTAGTCGCCTATTGTACACTGGTGGAGGTTTTTTTCACGAGTCACAGAGATATAAATGCGGGGGTTTACGGTAGTTTGGACAAAATATTTTCCGCTTGATCCAAATGTAATCAAAATATGCTAACATGCAAAAAGGATGCCATTTTCTGAAGCCAAGAGCTATTTAGGGTCGGGAAGGTGTTTTGGATGCCAGAGCCTCCTAGGAGGGTATCCCATCGAAAATTAATCAATAGTCTCATGTTTCGGTTTCTAGGGCCTAGAGGCCTTTGACTTTCCTAGGATCCAAGATATCTCATCACTGATACGACTTCACAGTAAGTACTGTACTATTTGAAGAATATATACCAGGAATTAATAGCTATTATCTTGTGATGCGTTTGCCATTGCCGTCAACGGTTCACAGAGAAAATACAATCCTTTAGAACTTTTGATATTTCATAATAACATTTAACAGTATGCCTATTTAGTATATGATAGTCGCTCTTCTCATATATATAATAGGGTCCAGCATCCAGGACAAATTAATCAAGGGGTTCAAATCCATTATGGACCTGGAGAGGTACGCTGAAAGGACAAATGACGTCCAGCTTTTATGGAAAATCAAGGCAGCAAGGGAGTACAGCAGTAATCTTCCAGCACGTGTTGCAGAAATTAAAAGTCGATGCACCAAGATGGAGGTAGCAGGTTGGTTGAGTTCTTCGTGTCCGAAAGAATAACCTCATATCACATTTTGTATGAGGGGTGTTTGTGAAAAATTCTGTCCCTTATGCCTGAAAAAGAGAGCCATATTCCCTACTTTACACGGAGGTGGGGGCGGGGACGGTAAAAGAGAAAGTGTTGAGAGATGAAGAAAGGAACCCCCAGAAAACCTTTTCGAGTGTTCAGCGGTGCATATCGCTCACTTCATCTACTTCTTTTTTTGCATTTTAGATGTAGTTTTCACTACGGCTCACAAGTCGAAAGGCCTAGAGTTTTCCACAGTTCGTTTGGCTGAAGACTACCTAAACCTTGATAAAGGTGAGTACATGGTATTTCCGTCGGTCATAGGCTAATGGTCATCAAAAGACAGGGTAAAAGATGTTTTCCGTGCATGTCAATTTGTCGTGAATATTTAGACTAACCTCCCAACTATACCTACTGAGTAGAATCTTTGAACTACATGAGGTTGTCAGGCAAAACATTACACTGTAACCTGTTTCTGAACTCATTTCTTAATGCACATATTTATATTTTGGTATTCCTTACTTTATAGGTTGGAACTTGTAGGTAACTAAAAGATTATTATAATGCACAAGGCCCTTGAGTTGATGCCAGACCTATAAGGCGCAGCTTAGGATTGACTTCAACCAGTTCAAGTCAAATATATTAATGTAAATCTATCCCTTCTATAAGGGACACCTTGAGTCAATGGGCATTATATTTATACAGTACATAAGGTTCACTAGGTGTTGGCCTAAAGTATGAGCTGCGTCTTATGTACGGCATGCTACAGAACCCACTTGGCAAAAAACATTTTTAACGTTTGCAAACGTTTTTATTAGGTTTGGGTAAAAGAAAAACGTTTTTCTTATGTTCAAAAAACATTTTGTTCATTAAAAAACCTTTTGAGCGTAATACAAACGTTTTAAGGTAACATTAATTTTACTTAAACGTACCTTTTTAAAACTAAAACAAAACCTTTTTTAACGTTAAAAACGTTTTTATGCCAGGTGGGTAGGCTATAGACTGTTGTTACGTAGTGGAGTGGTGTGATGTGTGCTTTGTTGTGGCTGTAGCTTTCATTGAATGGATAGACCGCAGTGGCGGATCCTGGATTTGGAAAAGGAGGGGGGGCGGTCAAAAAGGAGGGGCGCACCCCCTATTTTTGGACAAATTTTGGGGTCCAAAATATGTAGTTAAACTCTTAAGTACCGCGCCCCCTCTAAATCTGCCACTGGACCGGGTAATTTTACATAATGCGGGGTTAGAAAGCGGGGTTTCTAAACCCCATTTATATTGTTAGATTTACCTGAAAAACTAACTTTGTTTTGCTTTATTACTAGTAAATAGATTTTGCATTGGCTAGGAGCAGTTGGTTTTCACTTTGGCTGTCAACATATACTGGTCGTGCTAAAATGGTAGTAAACATTGAATGTTAGAATAGATCTATATATATCCTGCTGACTTGCTGTTTGTGTTCTGCCATTCCTTCTGTTGATCTGTACAGCAATTTTTGAAAAGTGTGCCTGTCCAAAATCCTCATGCCCCCACCCTTAAAGGGGGTTTATCCCCCCCACAACCTTATGCTACAGTATCATGTGCTGAAAAAGGGTGACAATTCTTTTGTACCCCAAAGAAGGGTCTGAACCCGCCCCCACCCCCATCAAATCCACCGCAGCCCCCGTTGTTAGGTGTACATGTGTAGACAAAGGTGTGCATGTCGGTATCTTCAATAACATATTTATAAATAATGAACCAGAGTGAGTTGTCGTGGCATTCCCCTGATCGGCAAGGAAAATTTCCTCTCTGCTAACACATCTGTTTTAGGGTTCGAAGAGAGACTTCCCCTAGATCTAAAGGTTGATACCGGAGTAGTTTATAAACCAAGAACCTTATTCCTAAAATATTTGGTAAGAGATGCCCACCCACCAGTTTGAGGTAATGTTTATGTCAAAGTTCTCCAAACACCTAGAGGCTCCGGTCATCAGTTTTCCTTATTTATCCATAAAATATACAGTTGTGCTATTTCCTACCAGGTGTAGTGGTAGAAGCTCAGGACATCACTGACGAGAGAAATCTAATTTATGTAGCAGCAACACGGGCTGTTAATAGCCTCATATTGGGAGACTGCCTCAAAGCAATACTTAAACGTGCCGGGGTAAGTATGGTTCGTGTGGATCTAGAATATGGAGCTATTATGATTTATTGACAAGTGGCAACCAACTACAACTGTTGGGCAGAATGTCTACCTCGCTGCCTTAAGAGTGCGTTATTTTAGTGAAAATATGGCTTTCTATCCATATATTTAAGCCAGTTAATCATCCTGGTCCTTGATGTCTTAAATATGTAAGCTGAACCCACATACTTTATAATGTTAGTTTATCGCTTGATAGAATAATACGACCCATTTACTCAGAATTTAGAGCTGTAAATATCTTGCTACCCTGTATTATACAACTACCGCACACATTGTACAGCTTATATCGATAGGCGAGCTTAGGCTTCCTTTAATAGCCCATCAAAAGGGTCTCCCACTTTTCTGTTCCATCTTGTCTGATGCCCAGCAATAAGCAAATACTCATTAACTCAAGCTTTGTAGCTTAAGATTACAACATAAAGCAGGCCATGAATATTCATGAGTTTTTATCTACTACAAAACATTAAATGAGCCCCATTTTGTGTCATATCCACGCAATGTGTAAAATAGCAATAATCTTTCTGTACATAGGAGACATTCGTCTACCCAGTGCTCACGACTGAGCTCACGTCTGCTGGGGTGGAGATGCGTTGTCTAATCAACAATGCCCCCTTTACACCTACAGCTCTTACACTAGTGAAGCGGTCTGTGTTCAGGGTAAGTTGTATGCTGTCTAGATGATAGTTCAAATTCCAACCTTCAACCTTGTTATAATGGGAAGGAGGAAGGTAGATTCTAATAATAAAAGTAAAATAACATCACACGACCTTCTCAAAACATCAAATTTCGCAGGCCCAGAGACAACAACTAAATGAATGATTGTACTCAATATCTAATTTAATAGGATGATACTTTGGATTAACCGCCACATTTCAATCAAGGAAACTTTCAGGCTATATATCAGATTCTATTCAAGAATGTTCGAGTACAGAAGTGCCTGTACGTGCCAGTTCATACCTATTCTACCTGGTAGAACCATCGCACAGACTACTGTAGAGATCATTCAGGAAAAGAGATTTCGTTATAAAGTTTTGTAGCATTTCATAAAACTGACATGCGACAGGGGACCCTCCACCCCATCCAGGACCTTAAGAAATAGCAACATTTTCATACCCTAGGTGTGGCTTATAGCTTATCCACAAGCTATACTTATACACGGGTCCCTCGCCGCAGCTTTTATGAAGGGATTATCGGTATAGTTTTAATGTGCATGTATGTAAGATTTCTCAATGGTAGGTTTAGTTCCCATAGTTTACCCAAATTCTTTTCTGTTACCAGTAATTTGTATATACTACACGGTAAAATGCATGTTTTAAGGGACAAATGGAAGTTGGGGTTCTACAGATATATTTGGATGCACACACACGAATTACAGTCAGTGATTTGTGTTTCCATTTACAGGAAGAGCACATGACAGGAAAGTTTGTGGTTTATTCACCAGAGGCAGCAACAGCGGACTTGCCTTACCTGAGCCAATTATATGGCACGACTAATGACTCACACTACTGCCAATGACTTTGTATTTCCATTTACAGGCGGAGCACCTGAGGAGAAAGGCTGCAGTTTATTCACCTCGGGCAGTTACAGTGGAGTTGCCTCACCTGAGCCAATTATATGGCATCATGAGTACTGACTGCACCTACGAAGATAACGACCAAAGCTCCGATGAAGATTCACTGATTGAGGTCGAGGAAGAAAAGTTGGAGGACTCTGACTCTGATAGTGAGTCATTGCCAGAGTTTAAAGACTACGTTGAGTTCATTCAGTATGCCTTAAGGCATAGTTCAGAGGAGTCAGACGATTTGTCAGACGAAGAAGAGTCAGAGTCATCTAAGTATGATTACTGCGAGGAAGCGTCAGGGACAAGTAATTGCGACTGTTGTGTTGAATATGAAGAAGGTGATGAGGAGGAAGATAGCGAGCAGAAGCCTTTGAACAGGGAGACGTGTGGGAAGAACAGGGATTCGTCGGACGAAGAAGACTCAAGTCAAAGTGTCATAGACTTAACCATCGGTCTTGATTGAAGTGAGTCGCTAGGAATATGTGACAGTTGTTGTGATACATATAATTATGTTAAAAGTGTGCATGAGAGAGATCATGTGGGGGATAGTGAATGGTATGATGAGGTCACCAATTTACCCCCTGTCTCATCTGATGATGCACTCTTTATAGAGTGTCTATCAGTCCTTGGATGAAAAAAGGCATTGCACCATGGCTCTTTGATAATAATTATACATGTAGATTAAAAAGCTAATAGGGATACTTAAAACAACATGGTTCTAATCGTTCAAGTCATTTGCTAAAGCAAGTCCCTTATGAGTGTTGCGGTATACAGACTTAGCAGGATTAATTATTAGTCAATGAGATAATCCCAACTATTCACTGCGGCCCTCTCGGGGGCCAATTGGTACTCATCTGATAGGTATTATCAGTAGAACTCGCTGGTAACAAGTTCCAGCAATGGCCGCGCCCATGGAACAAGCTGCTACCTTGGAATACAGACATGATGCTCTGGAGGTTTCCTATAGGTACATGTTCACACTTGGTAATCAAAATGTTACTTTCCACAGGTATAAAGCTCTGATAGTTTCTGGGATTCAGGAGGTTCGCTTGGATTCACTTGTATTTAATTTGATATTGTAAATAAACAAGTAGGACTTCCATGACAGAGAAAATCTGCAGATGGATGAATGGTTTAGTCTTCCTATTAATGTATTGTATGATCATTCTTTGATACTTGAGTTAGACAGGTGGTGCCAAATTGAAGTCTAATATTGTTAAATCATATAACGGTAGCTATTTGTCATTCCAAGAGATTCTCATCAGCACGTATTGCGGATGTATACATGCAAAATTACAAGAAGATGGAGGCCTTACAGATGCATTATACACATGACAATTGCCAATAAAAATATCTTGAACTTAGAACTCATGTTCATGTCTCCTGTTGCCTCCACCTACCCCCTGCAGGAGTAGACACTTAACTTTTTTAGCCACTTCGTTTTGGGCCTACAACCTCAGAAACCTATGTAAAGACTGTGTAAAGAAAACGATGAAAAGGTCGAAAATCTGAAACTATGATAGACAAGTTCCTGGCAATATTCACCTACAATTGTTCTTGATGTCCCTGGTTAAAATCCCATAAAAAACATCACAGTTTTGAATTGTCCCTAGTCACAAAATCAAAGGGCCCAGTGGCCAACTGGACCTTGTGACAGTGGGCCAGTGGGAAGGTTGTTTTTAAGAGAAATCACTGGCCCGCACTCAAAATCACTGGCCATTGGCAATGCCATTGACCAGTGTTAGTAACTACTCCTGGCCTGTTTTATAATTTGGAAGTTATTTTAATGAAATGTAAAATAACTAATTACAATCAGAATATCCTGTTGAGCACCGAAGTGGATTGGCTATGTCAGACAAGTCAGGAACGGTGAGCTTATCATACTTTAACATGATTTGAGTTTTAATTTCGCAGGTGACCAGTGGTGGGAAGAGTGCTTGAGCACGAGGGTGGGCCAATCCACTTCGGTGGTCAACAGGATATTCTGATAGTAATTACAGTTGTTTTACATTTCATTAAAATAACTTCCAAATAGGCCACACCAAAAAAACAAAGTTGGTCTACAGATTTTATTTTTTGAAAAATGGTGCGAACGATCGATTTTTTTATTTTTTGGGGGGCCAAATTTTTTTTTTCTACAGATTCTTAACATTATAATTAGAGGCCAGCAATTTTTCTTTTTTTTTGCCAGCCATGATTTAACACCGTGTTTTAAGCTGTGCATCTCATGATGGTAGTTCATGAATATGGGGGGAGGTTATTTCATCAAATCAAAGTTATGAAAGCAGTCCCCATCCTAAAATATGGTACTCATCATGGGAAACATCGATATCACATTTGTTTTTGAATTTGAGCAACCTAACTCCCTTCATCACTCCCTCCGAAGATAAAAAATATTTAATTAATTTAATTTTAATCTATATTTAATTTTTACATTCTTTTCCTGCCTTGAAATCTGTATGAAACCACTATGGGATGCAGCACTAGAATAAAATGGACTAAAGTGAGCTATTTTGAACTTTCCGAAAAATCCAAGATGGCTGCCATCAGCTATAGACATCCTCAAATATCCATTTGCTGACTTAAACATCATATAAAATCACTTTGAGATGCAAATTATTAATAAAATACACTTTGTAGACAAATTTTAGACTTAAAAATCCAAGAGGGCTGCCATAGTTGCCTCAAATATGCATTTTCTGACCGCAAGTCACATAAAACCACATTAGGATGCAAAATATAAATTAAATACACTTAACATATTTAAATATTTTAGACTCTGAAATTTCCAGATGGCTGCCCAGATATTTTCTCACAAAGGCTTTTTCTCACTGGAAACATATCATAATTGCCTATTCAAGCACGTAGGTCTCAAATGAGCATGGGGTTAATTGATATGCAGGGTCAGAACCCCTCAATCCACCTCTAAACCATTAGAAGACCTCACATGAGTGCAGATCCTGACTAGGTGTCATAAAGGTAGTTGATATGTAAGAGCAGGTGCACTGAAAAAAGTAGGATAAATGGAATACTATCTCCCTAATGCATATTAATAAGCAGCACTATTATGGCTATTTTAAACAATCTAGTACCTCCTTAGAAAATTCAACAAGGTCATTATCAGTCAGATATGTTCCAATATTGGGCTGGTTCTCCACTTGAACGAGTTCTTCTTTTCTTTAGGCTATGAATCAGTAAATGATCTCTACTTGAACTACCATTCTACTATTCTACTATTCATTCCTTTCCTTAGGCAATGAATTAGTTAATGATAAAGTCTAACACTTAACCATTCTTGGAGAAGTTATTCCATTCACAGATGCTGGGGTTTTCACTGGACACAAAGGCCACACTAGGTCCATGTGCCTAGCCATTTTGCCCAATATCTAAACCTAGTTTGGCAATTGTGGCCACTGCAGAAAGCTTGTAAAGGAAATGTGTCCTGATAATCATTTCATGCCGCAAACACAGGAAGAATGGCTTTGTTGAGCCCTGTAGATCAATACAAACAGAATGATTGCTTGATTATGTCAATGTACGTAAAGAATCATCAGTTCCAAATATTCAGGAGGTGCCTAGTGACATTCATCTATACATCCAGGGTCCTCCATATAACAATGTTTTAATATTACTATATTCATATTTCTTGCCAGAAGGTGGTATCATGCCCGGCATTGGCATAATGAACAGAAAGAGCTCTTTCCAACAAGTGGTCTGCCCTTTCTGTGCCTTTAGTGGTACAGAAAATATGGTCCTGTCAACAACAAAAAATCGGAAGTCTTCAGAAAATGGTGCGGGTGCAATCCGTAGACAAATTAATTACAAATAAAAAAAAACACTTCCATTTCTGAAAATATGGTGTGGGAAATCCGTAGACCAATTGATTTTTGCTATCTAAAGATTTATCGCATGTTAGCAAAACTACAGTCATCACTTGTATGTAGACAAAACTTATATGATAGGTCTAGAACTTTATGTTCCATGTATAAAGGCACTATGCTATACATTGCGTAGACCAAAGTATGATATAACAGTAGTTATTTCAATGACTGTAGGGGCAATGTACCTCCCCCCTCTTTTTCCTTAAAGAAAATTGGTGTTTACAGCTTGTTACATATAATTGCTGTAATAGCTTAGCACTCATTGTGCCTGTATCTGTCTTAGAGGCTGTCAGTCACCAAGCCTTTAAGTATATATATAAGAGTATATACTGATCAATATAGTATCTAATCACTAGTTCTGGGATAGATACATGTATGAATAAGGCATATATACAGGTAAGCCTGCATACAAGGCAAGTTCATCTTCTTGAGTCTCAGGGATTATAGGTCCATAGAAATGGAATGAAGTCTGTTGGCTGTTGTACCAATGGGGCACATAAGGGTCTATTGTAAAATCTGGCGAAGGTGGTCTCGCTTGACCACCCATCCGATTTAAGGATTTCCTGTACCAGTACTCTAACCCTTGCATGGTGCGTCTGGTGAGTCCAACTCATGTCCAACTGCTGGCTTTCCATTGAAAGTGATGAAGCAGGATGAGAATGATCTGGAGGTGTTGATGGAGCTGTGTCCTACTCCTGTGTCTAGGTATTCACTCAGGAACTGTATACAGTCCTTGACTGAGGGCTGTGTAGGATGCACCCTCAGGCTTGTAAATGTTGTCCAACGTTTTGCATAACGTGCCAGGCTCTGAATGAAAACCCAATAGATCACACCATATGGATTTCATATAGGGATAATCAGTAGCTGTCTGCTAAAGGGAACTTCTTGTTGTGGTGTCCTGGCTGGAACAGGGTCGTAGGTGTGATGGAAATCTGTAGGTGCTTGTCGTACCTCTTGAGCTTGGTTAGGCTGGCAAACCACCGTTATGTTGCCCAGTTGGGTACCACTAGCAAACCTGTTGTCCTGTCTTGTTTGACCTTCCTCAGCACCCTGCTGACAAGAGAGAAAGGTGGGAAGGTGAATCATCATTCCATGTACAAGTGAATGCATCAGTTGCCATGGCATTGGCATCATAATGTAGCAACATGTATTTTGAGCAGAGTGCATTTTGGTATGATGCAAACAAATCCACTTTGTTTTGTGGAAGGCAGAGAAAATGTAATTTTGTGTTGTGGGGGACAGTGACCACTCTGCCAATGAAGCAAAAGCCATTGATGCCCTATCTGCTTTTACATTAAGTTTTGTAGGGCAGTAGGACAGCTTGAAGGTGATTCTGTGCTTCCATGCATAATTGTATATGCACTGTGTTACGTCATCACAGGGTATGGAACCACCCTTTTTTATGCATCTTAGAGCAGTTGTGTTATCAATGAACAGGTGTACACATTGGCCTTTCACTCAAGCTTTTTCAACTTCCTTCAATTCCAGAATATTGATACGCAGTTCTTGGATATCGATGGGCCATTCCTCGCCATACTCAAAGTCACCCTGTTGCCAGTAGCAACTCCATCCTGTCTTGGATGAATATGTATAGATTGACACTTGTGGTTGGATTTCCGCATACAGCACAGAGGCGATAGGGAGGTGTGACAGCCACTGTTTGATACAATCATGCACCGCGTCATGTAAGTACATTGTTGCGTCATAGTTACCCAATGACTTGGAGAGGGCCCAGTTTTTAACTCTTTGAAGCAGTTTAATATGGACCTTAGCTCTGTCATTGCTGGGTTCAGTGGCAGGCAGTTGCCATAAAAGTTTCCTGCAAATTGTCTGATGGACAGTATCCTGACATTCAAGATTTCACATACTCATTAATTTTCTCACTTTTTTAGGGGGGATGTGGAGTGTTAGTTTGGTTAAAGTCAATGGTGAAGTCTAGGTATTCAATGGACTGTGCTGGGGTCAAGACTGATTTTCTTGAAATTGATCATGAAGCCGACTTCTTTTAATGCTCTGAGGGTGTGTTTTACAGATTGTCCCACTATCTTTGGGGTCTCTCCAAAGATTAGTGTGTTGTCGATGTAAAACACAAGGTGCACTCCATAATGCATTCTCAGGTATGAAAGCAGCGCCTTCATGAGGCGTGTGAGGTTTGAGGGTCTAGGGTAGGTTTTGTAGAGCGCCTTTAGATGGTCCTTAGTTGAGCGGTTCAGATATACAGCGTCCACTAAGGTTTTCACCTTCTCTGGCGGGAGGCCTGTCATCCCGCCTCACTGAGGATCTGGTCATGGATCTGTCTGTCTCAGATTGCCTGTGGTTATCAGAATACCACCCTGAGCTATCCGATTCCTGAGAGTAAATCACTGTGCTTTGACTCATAGCTCTATGATCATTGTATTGGCTTGTGCCTGAAGACATGGTGTGAGCTGCTCGCCTTGGAGCATGTTGACCATTTTGAAACACCTGCTCCACCTCGCAGTCCTCTGCTGATCTATAACTGTTTTTGTCCACTAAGGCATGGTCAAGTTGATCGGCGTACAGAGTAATGGCTACTTGCAGTTCACCTCTGCCCCTTCTGCACCTAGGCAGGTGATCTCTGTCTTGAGAATGCACCGCTCTTGGGTCTGAAGTCGGGCTGGTGAAGGTGTAATTGTCATAGACCGTCCCATGTTGTGACATCCCATTCTGTACTGTTACCGCCTGTGTTTCAGTCTCTGCCTTCCTCTTCATCGGTGCCGGTGGAGGATTTTGCTGTGGTGACCTATGCACAATTGGTGTAGGGTCATAAACCACTCCTGATGAGCTACTCCCATTCACTGCACTTGAAGTTGAAGGGTCAGTTGTGTGCACTATGGCTCTATCGTCTAGTGGGTGAGTACTCTCTGATGATCCCCCTGTGGAGTGGGGACCTTCATGTGAGGGCATGGAGGAGCAGAATAACTTCATTGGGAGTCCACGAAGGAGGAATTTTCCTCCTTCCATTCTACCAGTGGGCATACCAGATTCGTAAAAGGCGACAAACTTGGGGTTTCTTGTGTCTTGGGGTGAGCATGTGGGCAGCTGGTGTCCATATGCGCGGGCCCAGGCGTACATGCTTGCCTTTTGCCATGGGATTCTCCCTCAGTGAACCACGTCTGAGTGATCAAAGGCCGTGGTTTGTCTGGCCCTGTCTATGGGACCAGGCAAATAAAAGAACACTTGCTATCCTTCGAAAAGAGTAGGGGAATGAAGCCCCGGTAGCGGTTTTCCCCCTCACCCCTCCTCATAGATGCGGTCATTCATCTCATAGATTCGATCATTCATAGATTCGGTCACTGCTGTGTCGGGCAAGCAGCATATAAATACCTGTCCAAACAGAAAAGAAAGGACTTAATGTCCGAGAAACCTTGAATGTCTGAGTTCCTTTATGGCCCCCGGACGTAAAACTAAACAAACAAACAAACAAACAAAGTCTCTGATGAAAGGTGGGTCTGGTGAAGGCGGGTAGCGTTTCACGTCACTTCTGGCTGGAGATTGCCCATCTTGGGTAGACCCATCATCATTATGTGTATCACCCGGTGAGAAAAGATCTCTGACTGTGCTTGGGGCGTCCCTGAGGGCTTACCCCTCCACCTGTGCTAGTTATATGGCTTCATTCAGAATGTTGCCCCCCTGGTGTGGAAGGTGATACTGGTCTCAGGTCAGGCGTCTCCATGTCTGTTGCGAGTTGCTCACCAATGTGTTGACAACAGATACCAGTTGCTACTTAAGTAGCCCCCTGGGGTCAAGCCCTCAGGCGAGGGGTGAATTGGATTCAGCCAATTAGCCAAACAGTAGTCCCTTCAGTGATTGACAGGTCGGTGTTAGCGTCCTCCATGTGTCGTGTCAATTAATAGACACCTACTTACCTCACCGTGTTGGGACCCTTTCACTTGTCACTAGATGTCAATAGGACTCTGTGACGTTAAATGTCTTAAGAATTTGACATATGTTGGACGCTGCCACATGGTGGCAGGCTGCATCGCGTCCTCCTTCTGGGGGCAGCCGAGCTGCTCCATGGTCAGGCGTGTCGTGTGGGCAGGTGTCCCTGGCCCCCTGCCAGGGGCGTCAGCGTCTAGTCCTGCCAGCTTGCCCGTGCCCCAGCATCTTGCTAAGCCTAACGTGCTCTCTTTGAGACGTCTGTCTCCAACGAGAGACCTGGTTCAAGTGACGATAAGCTCACCGTTCCTGACCTGTCTCACATAGCCTATCCACTATAATCGGTGGTCAATTAAGGATACTGGTAGTAATTGTTAAGGTATTTTAATGTAATGTAAAATAACTGTAATCATTATCATAGTAACCTATCGACCACTGACATAGATTGGTATACAGAGGCAGGTCAGATATGGTGAGCTTATCGTCATACTTTAACACAATTCGAGTTTTAATTTCACTGTGGTGGGAAGAGTGCTTTTGGCACGAGGGCTGGGCCAACCCACGTCAGTGGTCGATAGGATACTATGATAATAATTATAGTTATTTTACATTACATTAAAATAACTTAACAATTATTTCCATTAGTTATCCGTCATCGACCACTGACTTTGTGGGTAGGCTACTTCAACTGGTTCGTGAAATTAGAACTCAGGTGGGAGCTTTGCTATCTAAATAAGTTTTATTATATGTTAGCAAAACTACAGTCATCACTTTATATGTAGACAAAACATATATAATAAGTCAGGAACTTTATGTTCAGGCAAACAGGCAAAATGTTATACATTGTGTAGACCTTGTATGACATAACAGTGTTATTTCAATGACCGTAGGGGTAATGTACCTCCACCCCCTTTTTTCCTTAAGGGAAAATAGTTTACAGCTATCTTGTTGTAAAAGCCTCAGCACTCATCGTGCCTGTAACTGTCTTAGAGGCTGAAAGTCACCAAATCTTTCCAAGTGTATAGGATATAAACTGATATACAACGTAACCTAAGCTAATAATTTGATATAAGTGACTAAATAGACTTATGTAGATATTTCTATCCTATAATAAGTTCATCTGCAGATGAATTTGTTTGTAAAACAAGTGTATGAGTGTTTATGCATCATAGATCCAGCAGAAATGGGATAAAGTCTGCAGGCTGCAGGACAAGTGGTACATACAAGGGTCTATTATAGAACCAAGCAAAGGTGGTTTCATTTGACCATCCTGCTGATTTGAGAATATCATGCAACGGTACTTGTTTCCTTGCTGCAGCTGACATTGACAAATGCCGAGCAGAGTAAGCTGTATACTGCTCATCTACTCCAGCATCCTTCAGCGCTGATTTTACTTGTCTGGATATTGTCTTTGCACTGGCCCTGGAGGTGGGCAGTTTCACTGTCGAAAAGACAAACGGCACTGCAGATTGAGATCTTTGGTCAGCAATGTATGCAATATACACACAACCTTTTATCTTCTTTGAAAATACATAATCAGCGGCTTGTCAGTTGGATTGTTAGTTTTTGTGCGAAATGAGTATATAATGTTGACTGAATGATCGGTCCACTCACAGTCTCCTCTGAGGATAAGGTGCAGTGCTTGCAGTCTTTTTTCGTTGGCTAGTACGACCAGTAACATAGTACATCTGGTAAGCTTCTCATAGTCTAGTCCCTGTATGTGTCCCCAGTTCTGCATTGTTAATAATGCTGGCTGTGGGTCCCAAACAAATTCCATTGACTTCGTTTGGGGTTTCTGGACCTTTGTCCCTTTGACAAACCTCAATAAGTTAGGCTCTTCTCCAGCTGGTTTGCCGTTAAAGGTTATAAAACATAATAGAAACGACCTGGACGTATTGATGGCAATGTGACTTGCCCCAGTATCAAGATATTCACTGACGAATTGTATGCTGTTCCTGACTAATTGTTGTGTGGGGTGTGTTTAAAGCATGACACAACTCATGTCTGCCATTACCGGAAGTAACCGGAAGTCACCGGCTTCAAGTTTATTAAGGAAAACACTAGATGGCGCAACATCGCAACAGGGTGCACATCCCTTAGATTTGTGAATGCCATCCATCGCTTTCCTTAAAGGTGATTCTGTGTTTCCATGCATAAGTGTATATGCACTGTGTGACCTCATCACATGTTATGGAGCCCAGAGAACCACCTTTTCTGATACAGCATAGGGCTGTTGTGTTGTCGATGAACGGGGACAACCAGGAGCACCAGGAGGCGCTGGGTACAAGTGTGTTTTTACCCATGCAGGGGCGGATCCAAGATTTTCAGAAAGGGGGGGCGTGATTTGGGCTCTGGACATCAGGGGGGGGGGGCAAGTGCAGCACAGTGCTCTCGCAGGCACAGCGTAGTGACTGTATTAGGAGAATCTGGAGGCATCCCCCCTTCCCAGGAAGATTTTGAAATATTGAGGGAGAATAGTGCATTCTGGTGGATTCTGATGGCTCCCCTGATAAATGAACAACAGCTATAAGTAAGACTATTGGGTGCAAGCCCCGAGAAAATTCTGAAATCTAGATTAGGAAAAAGGGCATTCTGGTGGATTCTGAGGGCTCTCCTGACTAAGTTCTCCACAGGTACAAGTAACACTTTATTCTCCTCTAGATTTCAAAAATATCTTGTAGAGGCAAGTCCCCAGAAAATTATGAAGTCTAGAGGGGGAAAGGGACATTCTGGTGGATTCTGATGACTCTCCTGACCTAAGTAAACCTATAGCTGTACATACTAAACCAATGAGATAATCCCAACTATTCACTGCGGCCCTTTCAGGGGCCAACTGGTACCCATCTGATAGGTCTTATCAGTAGAACTTGCTGATAACAAGCTCCAGCAATGGCCACGCCCATGGGACAACCTGCTACCTCTGAATAGGTAAGGCTTCTTCCCCTCTTCTTTTAAAAAGATTTCCTGTGTGGGCATGCCCCCTGAAAACTTTGAAATCTAGAGGGGAAATTGCGCATTTAGTGGATTTTTAGGGTTCCACAAACACAGACAAGCATGGATAACCATTCAAACCCATTTGGAGGGACACCATGTCAGGTAGAGGACATCTCAGGTCGCACCTCTGGTCCCCGCAAAGTCTATGTGGAGGGGTGGAGATCTGAGGGACGCCAGGGCAGGTAGAGAACTTCTCATTTCGCATCGCATCTCTGGTCCCCTCAAATTGTAGGAGGGGGTGGAGATTTAATGGATGCCAGAGCAAATAGAAGACTTCATTATAAATCAGTATCATGTACCATACCCTTGTAAAGCTTCTGTGGCTTTTATATTAATAGAGACAAGTAGATTAAACTCATTTTAAGCCTTATATTGAGGAGGTCGACCTCCGACAATCTGCGTAAGTATTGCACAAAATATTACACACAAGAGGGCACCACTGCGCTGTTGATGACTTTTGCACGTCTGCCACATCTCCCTTTTTAAGAGAGGTATCTTTAAGATAATACTTTTCTCAAAGTGTTCATATGTGAGATAATTTGTCCATGAATGAGATAACTGTTATAATATACCAATAACTCTAGAGTAACTCTATAAGTCTCTTATATGAGTATGGATATGAAAGTCTCTGAAAGTAAATGAACTGTTCATTGTCTTTGCAAATGAAATTGTATGTTCAATTGTTCTTTGGTAACTTTAATGCTTTCTAACTTATAAAGCCATATGATAGATAGTCTGAAAGAGAAGAGTCATTAGTATTCTTCAATCAGTCTTTTAGGAGCGATTCTCTGCCGCTTCAATCTTCTGGGTTCCAGATCAGGCACACTAGGTGTGGCACCTCGATCAGGAGTTGGTGGAGGGATCACTGGATGGGCATCAGTGATCTCCACAGGTTGTGGATGAGTAATGGTTGGTGTGACCACTTTTGCAGGTGTGGCCAGATTACTCTGCTCTGTTGGTATATAAGGACCATGGCCTAGGTTTCTGGTCATACGTCGATTTCGTCTCACTAGTCCATTTGATGTTGATATGATATATGAACTAGGGCTCGGTGCTTTTCCAACAACTCTTTGGTCGACCTTTAGGTCTGGATGCCATGCTCTGTCTCCAGGCGATAGTTCAATGGCTTCAGTAGCTCTGTGGCGACGATTGTAATTAATACGCATTTGTTTCCTGTAGTCTTTCTCTCCTCCTAACAAGAGGAGAATCCATTCTATATTGGAGTATGCCTGTATGAGAGAAGTCCAAGGTATTCATCGTCTGCCTTGTTCAAGATTGATTTCATTGTCTGAACGGTTCTCTCTACCTCACCGCTTGACTGGGGGTATCTTGGAGATGATGTAAGATGGTATTGATCTGCGAAGCGTTTAAACTCCGCTGATGCGAACTGTGGCCCATTGTCACTAAGTAGAACATCAGGGATGCCTTGAAGGAAGAACATTCTTTTTATTTTGGCAACAGTCTCAGATGTATCAACATTTTTGGTTACTTGACATATCTCAATGTCTCTGGAGTAATAGTCAACGAAGAGTAGGTATGTCAGCCCTTTCTGATAGAAAAAATTTGCTGTCACTCTTGACCAGGGACGTCCAGGGAATTTGGTTACTTTCCTAGGTTCAACCCTTTCTCTCCTGTGTTTTTCACAAGTGACACAATTTTTCACCGTCTTCTCAATGTCTTTGGTTATACCAGGTCACCATACTGATGAGCTTGAATTGGCTCTAGTTTTAGTCAGTCCTTGGTGTCCATCATGTAGTTTTCATAAGACATTGACTCTGAGACTAAATGGTACAATGATTTGTTTATCACGTAGTAACAATCCTTCATGTAGGGAGAGATTTCCTCTTTCTGTCCAGTATTTAACTAGTGGACCAGATATTTCCCGTCTAGCATCTGGCCATCCATGTTCTACATGGTGCATGACAATGCTCAAAGTCACATTTTGTTTAAGTGCTTGGCAGATTTCATCTACATGTTTATCTGATGCTGGAAGGCACACCATGATAGCATTTACTTATGTCTCAACCTCATGTTGAAGATCCACTGCTTGTTGATCCTCTCTTGACTCTTCATGTGGTGCTTGTGAGAGAGCATCTGCCGTGGTTAGAAGTTTACCAGGCACATGGCTGATTGTGAAGTCGAACCTCATCAGTCTGAATCGCTGGATCCTGATTGGCAGTTTATCAATCAATTTTGTTGAGAATAATGGCACTAATGGCTTATGGTCGGTTTCCATATGGAACTTTCATGCTGATAAGGAGATCGCTCCAGTGTTCGAGTGCCCATGTAGTTGCCAATGCTTCCTTTTCGATTTGAGCATATCTGGTCTCAGTCATTGTCATTGATCTACTGGTGTAAACAACTGCCTTGAGATTCCCGTCTTTCTGGCGTTGTCTGATTACGGCCCCTACACCATAACTACTTGCATCTGCAGAAATGATTGTCTCTTTCTCAGGGTTGTACAAATCAAGGGCTTCATCAGAAGCTAGCATTTGCTTCAGTATGTTGAACGCTGCTTTTTGTGGGAGATCCCAAGTCCATTCCGAATCATTTTTAAGGAGATCTCTGATAGGTTTAGTTACTTCTGCGAGATTTTTGAGGAACTTCATTTGCTGATTGACCATGCCGAGGAATTGCCTGACATCTGGGACATCTTTGGGCTCAGGCAAGTCAATGAATGCTTTGACCTTTGCTCGGTCTTCTTGATGCCATCTGCATCTATCACTTGACCAAGGTAGTTTGTTTGAGGCGAAGACACACTTGTCCCTGTTCAAAGTGATTCGCTGTCTTGCAGTCGGTTCAGCACTTAAGTAAGGCACTCATCGTGCTCTTGTTTGTCTTTGCCGATCATGAGGATATCATCCATGTGACATAACACTCCCTGTAGACCTGTCAGTTCTTTGTCCATTCGCTTTTGGAAGTGCTCAGGTGCGGATGAGATTCCATATGGTAAGCACTTGAACATATATCGACCAAAAGGTGTTATGACCGTAGTGAGTTTGGCACTTTCATCAGTCAGTAACACTTGGTGGAAGCCAGAATTAGCATCTAGCTTGGAGAACCCACTTCCACTTGATATCCTCCTGAGAGTCTCCTCTACTTTTTTCATGACATAGAGTTCACGTCAGACTCCTTCATTGAGCTTGGTCAAGTCCACACATAATCATACTTTCCCGTTAGGCTTAGGTACGACTACCATAGGCACGCACCAGTCCGTTGGTTCATCTACGGGCACGATCACTTCTGACTTTACGAGTGCATCAAATTCTTCCTCTACCTTCTTCATAAGAGGCAATCGTACCCTGGGCGGGGTAAAGAGGCAGCAAGGTTTTGCGTCATCTTTAAGTCGGATAGTATATTCGCCATTAAGCTTACCGAGTCCTTTGAAGAGCTTTGGGTAGGCCTTGATGACATTATCCTTTGTGTCCAATTTAGGACTATCACTGTTCACGGCTCTGATCCTGTATGTACCAGGTATGTTAGGTATTAGTCCTAATTTCTTGATGGCGGGTTGTCCATGGAGTAGCAACTTAACGCCTTTTACTACATATACATCTTCGAGGATGGTAGCATCTCCACGTTTCAACTCCATACAAGCACATCCTAACGTCTGCAATTGTGGCTCGCCAGTAGCAAACAGTGTGCGTCTGGTTGGCTGGATTTTACCGTATGACTTCTTGTAGAGCGTGTCAGGCATCACCGATATTTCGGCTCCTGAGTCTATGTACCATGATAGGATATCTGGACCCGTCTTGAGCTTTATGTACCAGCCTTTACTAGAATCTGTCGTTTTGTCGTTTTGAGTGGATTTCGATGACATCGCATTTACTTGGCTAGTCCTCACTCTGCCAATAAATATGTGCGATTCGTTGTCTTCAGGACTATCGTCCTTCTCCCTCTCGATGATTTGAGAAATACGAGATTTAGATTTGCGGCAAACCTTGGAGTAATGTCCTCTGCGGGGATAGGTGTTTGTCCATCTACAGGGTTATCAGTTTAGGGCTTGAATACAAAACTGTCAAATATGTCCAACCACTTATCTCCTATGTGGTGTAATAACCCAATTTTCTTGCCACCTTGGTCTCCATTGGCACCTAAAGGCGACCGCAGACGGCCAGATTCGATCGGTAGTTAGGGAGAGGGGTCCCGATCCGATCGGGGACATCAAACATGTTTGATATTGTCAGACCCAATCGGACCTCCGCGCAGACGTCCCCGATCCTCCCAGTCAGCCGACCCAGTCGGGCTCGCCTGCGGTCGGCTTAAGGTAGATTTCAAATTTTCTTTTCCAAACTACCAGGGGTATCCAAGAATGAGAAGGATTACCCCTTTCCACTGACAGAGTGCTTGGAGGCTTTACTGAAGCAGTTGCCATATTGATATGTGTAAAAACATTTTTATTTGGTTGAAAATTGGTTGAAAAAGCAAACGTGTTTATTTGGTTGAAATTGGTTGAAAAAAACGTTTTTCAACGTCAAAATAACGTTTTTTTTAAAGAGTTTTTTACCCAAACTAAATAAAAACGTTTGCAAACGTTGAAACAACTTCTTTTGTTTTGCCAATTGTTTCCTGCATAGTCTAGCATTGGCATTAGCTTTTGACATTGGTACACCGGCCTTCCTTATTCTCCCTTATGGAATAATTAGATCTACCCGTGAAAAATTATCACAAGTTTAGAGTGAGAACGAGCATCATCATTGCCAGACCGCCTTTTCGAACGAACGCCCCCGAGTTTAATGTCTTGGCCCGTTTAATAAGCGCTTCCCGAACGCGCCCTCCCTTGGCCCAATCTGGCTGCCTCTCGCTCTTAGCAGGATGTAGGTCATTGAAGATTGACATGTTGACCGAGTTTAGGAGGCTGAGAGGAGCGCAGTTTGAAAAGTAGAATCACCTCTCTTATATTTTCGCCATGTATCGATCCAAAAGGAGATCAAACTCTTTCCGGGTACCCCTCAAGACGTCTCCCGATGACATTGTACCAACAGTACCAAAAAAAACACCTGACGTCCACGCAGAAAATAACAAAACTGAGGAATACAGCGACACAGATGGTCTACCCAGTGACAGTCACTGTGTCAGGGAATCCACTTCACGGTCCCCCACTGACCAACAATCCCACACTTTGCCTTCTTCGTCGTACACATCACTTGTAAAGGCTATTGCACCCGGTAGACAGACTCAAGACCCCAGCCAGGACCAAAGCATTTCGAAAGCCAAACGTATTCATCTTGATTTACAGGATTGTATGGACCATTCGAACTCAGCCGACGGCGGGAAGGCCCTGAAACAACCAACACAGATTATGACTTCATCAAAAGATCCAAATCGTGGTTTATACCCACGACCTCAGCGACCCAAAAACTGGGGCCAAGAAAATTCCGGCCACAGCACTCACGGGGAGTTTGTCAAAGCCAGTGATATGGGGCTCTCATTGCCTGCATCTGTTCAAGCTAAATTGGGACAAACTTTACAAAGCAATGCATCTTTACCTATGCCTGAGTTGCCAATGGTGCCCTCCACAAATAGAGATGGGACGATGGTTCAGTATGGTATTCATAACAGAGGGAGACCGCCTTTTCAACGAAAAAGAAAGATGATAGGAAACCAAAGCAACACATTAAAAACCTACTTCTCACAGACACAGTCACCCAGTGAACCAACAAGTACCGGTATATCGACATCGAGCCATAGTTGGGACACAATAGATCCTAGTCAGGATAACGGTTTACCTATTGGTATGAGCCCCTCGGACTTTGATGATGACATGTTTTTAGTAGAAGGCCACAAGACAATCAATGATGATAGCGCCTTCAAGCAAAGCTCATCAGCCCAGTCCCAGTCAACAAAGTACAAAACAAAGTGTAACATCATACTGCCAGACCTGCCAACAATAATCCCACCATCCCCACAAGACCAATCACAGAGAGTTATACTGCAGGGCACAAAGCGTAAACGTTCTAAACTTACTTCAAAGGCCAACGTCACTGCCAAACAAATTGGGCCTAGTTCACACAATCTTAGGAAGGCTAGCTTCCTTTATGATACAGAACTTGCCAAAACAAAGGTAGAATCCAAACCTAAAAGTCAGTCAGACAAGTATGGTTTGCTAGGTTCTGGTAATTATCCATCTAACAAAGCAGAACCTGATGGCTCTTTCTTTGACATACTGCCATATGAGATTATAGAGAACATATTTTGTCGGCTTCCTATGATGGATCTCTACCTGAATGTGAACAGAGTGTGTTTGACCTGGAATGACATCATCTCAGACATAGCGGTAAGTATAACACGTCCTAATTTACTTACATTCAGTAATATTACCCTGTTGTTCAATCATGCTACAATTAGAATAAGTTATGTAAACCCCCGCGTATAAGCAGCAGTTAGTACACCATTCATGGACATGAATATGACCCAGGCCAGGGTTCGGGGTAGGGCTTACTTCTGATATACCAAACATTTTCCCAGCTGTTCAGGCATCACACGGTGGTCTGGCCCCTGGGTGTCCCAGGAACCAGTGGCTTTCGAATTTTGAAGATCCATTCATCAGAAAAAAGTTAGGCTAAAAAAACAACAAAAACTTCCACAAACTCTTTGGGTGGAGCTTAGGCCTTAAAAAAAAAGAAATTGTGTTCAGGTATCCCGACCTACCCTACTTTTTTGGCCCGACCCTATTTTTTTTAAAGATTTTTTTTTTTTAGAAATTTATGGTAAATATGAGCCAAAATTCAAGAAAAAAGTCAATATTTAGGCATGTTTTGTACCAAATTAAAGCCCACGGTCTTGGGAATGCCATGAGCTTGAAATAACCAACATTTTATTTTATAGTTTTTTTTAGTTGGTTAACCTTTTGAACCATGTTTAATATCATTTTGGTAGTTTTCGGCATCCAGGAACTTGAAAAAAAATCTAAAAAAAAAAAAAAAAAAAAAAATCCGACCTACCTACCCTAATTTTTTGGGCTATGTTACCTGAACACAAGATATTTTTTTTAGGCCTTATACGCGGATGCAGCTTAGATATGCTCGAATTTACGGTATAGGTAGATACAGTTACACATGATCAAGAATGATTACCGATCAAGATCATTCCATGATTTGTGGTGACATTGAGCTGTTGGATAGATTTGTGTGCTATATCTATCTAAAGCCCTTCAGGATATCGTTGTGCATAAAGTAATGATTTTGAACTTCAGTTTCTGCCTTGGAAAAAGCGCTACCACAAAGTGAAGGCAGGGCAGCCAGAAGAGAAACAGTTCATGCAGACTCTGCTGACAACAAATAAGATGACCTCCCTGGATAACTTCCTTCCTGAACTTGTCAGGTACAAAGATGCTATTTTTATCTTATTTCATGTATCTATTCATTAATATTATACCCATCTAAAAATCAGCTATTTTGGACCTTCAAAGTACCAACTATAGTTCAGTTATGGTTGGCTATAATCAATACTGGCCAAGGCCCACGATAGCCAGGATAAAAAAAAATGAAATTGAAAAAGAGTATAAATGGAACCAGGGTTATCCACTCATAGGCCAGGAAGTACCAATCCATGCACCTTCTACGTAAGTCATCACCATTATATAAAGTACAAAGTTATGATTATGATCCATACAATTATGATCCATACAATTGGAATTGACTGATAGGAAACATTTGCCCAAGGCATCAGATCTTCTGCTATTTTTTAACAGCTCGAGAAATTTAGTTTTCAAGTACATGCACAAAAAGTTATTTTTTTGCTGTGAAATTTTTTGTTTCTATAAAAGCATTAAGAACTCCTATTATCTGAAATTTTCACCACCGTTATTCTCTTTTTAGATACATGAAGGACTTTAAGAAAGTCACTGCAGCTGATATGGGTGACTGTCTGCGCAAACATTCTAAGTATGAATATGCGGAAGCATTGGTTGATGAGCGGTTCAAAGAGTGCATTGGAGGAAACAAGGTTAGAGTTCAGAAATGGAAAAAATACCTTGACTGTAGGGCCTACTGTAAAGACGACCTGTTGTATACATATTAAAGGTGTACCCTTACTTTGAGAGAATCAATCTCATCATGAGTAAGATGGCTTGAATTTTGAAGCTTTTGTAATGTTCTATACAATATCTTCCTTAGACTTTGGGACACTGCAATACGGTGCATACAAGGGATGCTTCATGCGAATGTAGTAGAAAACCTATTTGACTCAGATATACAAGTTTGATTTACACGTGGATACCATGTCTTATATACCAGGTTCCCAACCCATGGTGCATCATCGCTGCCCTTGTCATTGTCAGTGAGTATGTCACTGATGTCCAGGAGATTTACCAGGTTCTCCTTTCCTCAACTTCAAAATGTACAGCTTATGAAGTCATCGAATGCCTCTACTGCCTGGCCACCTTCTTCTTGACCTTCACTAATGCTCATATAAATGCGCCATGGAATGGGTAAGGAAATTGTAAAATAATGCGATGAGGAAGTAAATTAGATGAATAATAACTCACGCAATTGTGCTTCTCATATTGATCTGTGTTTCTTGAATGTACCAACAAAATTAATATCTTTTTCACCAGAACATCAGACTTCAACTTATAGGGAGGGTCAGCTTAAGGGTGGGGGATTGTTGTACAGTAATATTTTATTTGGTAATGTTACCCCGACTAATTCACATATTTCAGCATGCACTACCGTCTCTACTATGCACTGTACTTGTTGGAGAATGAGTCTACAACAACGTCCGATCAGCTTCAAGATGCAGCGAGCCATGGGCGTGGTGGCCAGCAGTCGCTCATCAAGTATACGTAAGTATCCTACTGAGATGAAACTGTTTTATAAAAGGAGTTCTTTTTTCCCCACTAATGCCACTACAATCCCAGATCTGCAATGCAAGTGTGGAAGTTTCATATACACGTACTTGATAATTTAAATACTTTTTCATTGGTTCTTGATATTTTAGTTGGAATGCAATTCAGTGTTTCATGAAGTAACATAAAGATTGCTGGTACTACCGGCTACTTATTTCAACAGGTCAGGCTCGACAGTTGTCCAAATGACGCACGAGCAGTTGCGAATATGTAACCACAATGTGAAGGATGGCGATGTCATCAAAATTGTCGCATTTGCAGGTAAGTCGAGAACTAAGTTGTACATATCCCTCACTGTCAAGTTTGCACCATTTATCCTGGCATTTATGGGCATATTTCATACTGTTATGACAAATGTATACAAATGTGACAAATGAAAGTTTGTAAGAATTCAAATGATATTAAGGCACTTTGAAATTGCAATTCGCATATGTAAACACAGGGACAGGAAAGACGACGACACTAGTGAAATACACCAGACTGCGGCCTAATCTGCGCTTCCTGCTGGTCGTCTACAACAAGTAAATGCAATTCCATATTACAGTGGCTGTGTACTGCAAGACAACTATTGGCAAAAAATAATGATAGTGAGCAATCAACAGGAGTAGTGATTTTTAATCGAGTGTATCCACTATTCACTATAACACATAGAAGTTACCATTAATCAAGTACCATCACAATACCCGACACATAAAGTGACTTTCCACGCAAAAAGAATGTGTAAATACATGCTCCACCTGATTGCCAATACCAATTGTTCGTATATTCATATGATTATCATTCTATCATTGAGTATCTGAAGTCAGTGAAGAGCACTGTGATTGAGACGATGTTTGTATCTCTCTATCAATAGATCGGTGCAACAACATGCAAAGACGAAATTTCCAGTATATGTCACATGCAAGACAGGCCATGCCCTGGCTTTCCAGTATGTGGGGAGAAAGTGAGTAAAACATATCAAATGAGTACTGTAAAATCCGCGTATAAGCCGTGGCTCTTAGACCAGATAAGAGACCTGATGCAGCTAAGAGGTTGTTCCCGAAGAGGTTGCAGATTATAGGCATTTTTTACCCTACAGAGTAGCACTGTACTATCAATTTTCAGGCCTCAGGTATGACATACATAACTGCAAATGACTCAGCTTTGTCAGGTTTTTAATACCCCTCTGTCAGGGTCAATCATTTGATCCAATAATATTTTTTTTTGTATCATATAGATGAAGAAAAAGATAAAGAGAGTTTATTCCAATTCTTGCCAGTTGGTCTGAGAAAGAATTTGAGCAGCTTAGGTTTGTTTCGTCTCGAGTTAACAGGTATGCTTATTGCCTTTTCATAAACTCAGGATGCGTCCTAATTATTGGTCCTAATTGTGTGCAAGGCTTTACGAAATGACTTTGATGACATCATTTCAAACAAAAGAATTGTGTTGTCACAATACATCATTCTCATCGCATGATGTAAATTGTAGGTATGCAGCCAAGAACAAGTTGGGGCGGTCTGCACTGAAGGTGACCAACATCCTCCCGCACATCACGGCCTGTAAGGGGGAGAGCCTCTACGTGCAGGCCAAGTTCATCATCGTCACACTCAACAAGTTTATGGCATCTGCTGATCCCTTCATCACCACTGCACATGTCCCAGAGGAGACGGTGGATGAACACAACAGGCGCAAACCGATTAGTCATCAACACAGAATGGTAAGTCCTGAAGCACATCATTGCCACATGGCATTTAGGCCACTGTACATCGAGTATAGGCAGATCGCCGCAATTCTAGCCCGTTTCCTGACTTGCCCAGGTCTTCAACCCTTGGCTATTTATAATTTGAGCCTTGCTCCTAAAACCTATGAACCCTAGTATTTTTAAATGAGCCCAGTGATGTGTGGGGCATGTCACCTTAAGGAAAATTTTGCATGGGAAGGTTATTTTATTCATCATTTTTTGTTTGTTTTAAGTTTGTTACATTCAGGACCCGTTCTACTCATATCTTGGCCAGTTGGCCAGGCTGGACTCCCGGCCAGTGGGCACATCGCCTCTTCCACTGACTATTAACACTTTATGGTTGGCACGATGCCTTGATTATTTATCTTTTAAGCCACTGTGGAATCACGGCTATGCTGTGCCTTCCTCAATACTCAAAATCTTGAAAATCTGCTCTCGTTATGTTCATGTAGGCCTATTATGATATGGATGTTACATCATTACTGCTTAACGCCTTAGGCCTAGAAGGAAGAGTGTAGAGGCAGGACTTGGAGGAATAAAAATATATTTTATTTGTTATATGAGATAACAACATTGTCATAAAATATGTTTTTCATTTATACTGTATGTACAATACACATTTGAAGTAGTATGGTAATGTGATAGTTGAAGAATAATGTTATCGCAGAGTTGAATGAATAAATAAATGCACAATAAAACACCTTTATAGAAATAAAAAGGGGTTAAAAAGTGGTGAGGGTGGGTGGGAAACGAAATTTGTAGGTGTTGACTGGGTCGGAGCGGAGAGTTGAATGGACTGGGTATGGGGGTTACAGGTGAGAGGGGAGGGGATTGGTGATAGGTGGTGGTCAGGTGTGGTAATTAATGAATGGTATATGCACCAGGTGGTGCAATATATATATGGGTTGGAGGGAATGTGGGAGTGGGCCACCAGCTGGCAGCAATGAATTCCCCTGAACGCCTACACGTCCATGAGACACCCATTACTGCTTAACGCCTTAGGCCTAGAAGGAAGAGTGTAGAGGCAGGACTTGGAGGAATAAAAATATATTTTATTTGTTATATGAGATAACAACATTGTCATAAAATATGTTTTTCATTTATACTGTATGTACAATACACATTTGAAGTAGTATGGTAATGTGATAGTTGAAGAATAATGTTATCGCAGAGTTGAATGAATAAATAAATGCCAAGCCTGCAAAGAGTATGGGTGGGTGGGAGTGGGATAAAAATTATATTAATGTAATGACGTAAGATAAACGTATAAGATAATGAATAATACGACATGATGATGTGTGACAGGGTGTATATATGTGGTAGTGTCCTTAATGCTGATACAAGCATTTTACAAGCTGCTGGTTGACTTCCTTGTTTGATGAATTAGCAATGTATTGACGGTATATATTTGACTTCCAATCAGCATAGCGCTGGATGTCGAGTTCAGTGAAGCCTGCATTATATGCTTCAGTGGCTGCCGTTTTCCTTAGACAGTGTAGTGTGTGGGCCTTGGGGTCTAATCCCAAGTCTTTGAGGCCATGCTCCCAATGGTTTCGTACTTCCGAGGTGGGCATTGGCTCCCTGTTGTCTCTGAACATGAAGAGAGGGTCCCTGGTAGACTGTGTTGGAATGTCCTGGCATATTTGGTGCATGGCCGTAACCACACATAGAGTTGGGTCTGGTGACGGGCAGAGCTGCAGTGTTCTTGATTCTCCAGTTTTCTGGAGTGTCTTGCCGTATTTTATAGTCACTTTCAGATCTTGACCCACGAACTTGATGTCTCCTCTTGTGAGGTGGTATGTAGCGGAGAACGCCTTCTTTGATGGGGGAGTGACCTCTCCCGGCCTCAGTGCGGCGTAGTACTGTAGCAGTAATGCTGCCCTGACTGTGTTCTTGAGTGGGGTTCCTTGTAGTGAAATTAATATGGGGGCCAGTACATCCATGGGTACCACCTCCTTCACTTTTGGAACATATGTCTTGTCTCTGTTTATGGCTTGCATGGCCCTTGTAATCCGCATGTGTGACATTGGTGTAATTTGTCCTGTCACCAGGGATATGTGCACTCTGGCCTGAGATAGATAGTTCCTGATGGTCGCGGGGGCCTTGATGTGACCCTTCAGGTACTCCAGAAATGTGCAAACCATTGAGTAATGTGGGTTGTACGGGTCTCTCCTGGCGACCCACATGAACGCCAAGTAGGTGCTCGCTCCCACTCGGTTGTTGGCTATTGTCCCCGGGGCCCTGGCTTTCTGCTGTCTCGCTGATGCTTGGCACTGCAGTGATGTAATTGCCGGATCTGCAAAACAGTTTGGGGTTAATGAGGTCAAATAGCTCTAGTTTCGGGGCGACAGGCAAGAATTGATTCTGAACGACCATGCTATGAGTGTCCCTCATGTGCTTATCACTGAGGTGAGTTCTACTGAGTTTGTCGGCTATCTCGTTATCCACCCCTGGTACATGCACGTATGAGATTGTCAGATCGAATTTTGCTTGAATATGCCATGCTTTCCTAGCTGAGTCTAGAATTACTCTATTTCTGCCCCGACCAGTGGTGAATACTTGTACTGCACTTTCATTATCACAATGTACTCTGACATGAAGGCCTCTGTGTGCATCAGTGATAAATGTGGCAAGGGCCACGCCCACGTTGGCTGCTTCCAGTTCAGTTATACATGTGACAGGGTCCTTAATGTGGCAGACCTGTTTCCAGTACGCCCTAGTGCCATCAGTGCCCCCAATACCTGATAGACAGGCATCCACATATATGTCCATATCCACTAGGTGGCGGGGTATCATGGCTACTCCATTCCACTCCCTGCAGAAGTTAATAAACCAGCGCAGATCACTTCTCATCTCAGAGTTAACATTAATATAGAAGTGGCGCATACTGCGTAGTGCCTCCAGCAGTTTACTGATGAATAAACGTGCTGGGCGGACACATTTGGCGATGTGGATTAGTCTCCCTAAAAGAGACTGAAGCGTTTTCTTTGTAATAGAGCGCTTTTTGATCACATGACCCACCTGATCCAGTGTTCTGTTGATTTTGTCCTCCGGGACGCTGAGGGTCATGTCACCCGTGTTTATGTCTATGCCGAGCCACCTGACTGCTTGTGATGGAGGTTGGCTCTTCTCGACTGCCTCAGGGAGGCCTAGCTCTTCTAGTAGGCTCTTGGCTCTTCCAAAATCCGATGCCGCCTTCTCACTGTTAGGGGAAACAATGATAAGGTCGTCAAGATACATGTGAGATGTGATCCCTTCAGATTTCAAGACTGCTACAATTGAGGTTGCAATTCTCTGCATGCTAGAACTACTTGCCCGTGCACCAAATGGAAGGGTGGTGTCACAATAAAATTTTTGTTCCCATTCCATACCCAACAATGGCCACGACAAGGGGCATGACGAAAAATTTTTATAGGCTCGACTGACATCCGCCGTGCTGAGATGACAGTTCTCGCCCATTTCCAGAATGTCCTTGACTAGGTTATCTACTGTGGGTAGAGAGTGTTGTCTAATTTCCCCACAGACTGTGTTCTTCATTATATAACTATTCACGGACGACTTTCTAGGGAATGTCATGTCAATTATCACGCGTCTGTCACTAGACTCACGTTTCTCCCTTGTCATCAAGGGGGACACATGCATCCAGGGCGTAAATGGGGGCGTGTCACATGGGCCAATAAGGCACCCATGTCCCATTTCCTTCTTTATGAAGTCACCAACGCTCCTCTTATATTTCAGTGCACTAGAGTGGTTTGGTATCCCAGATGTATCGCTGACTGGACCCAAATACCCTAGTGGGAACCCGAACTTGACATAGTCTAGTAACTCGAATTCCCCGAGTAGAGAAAGGTATTTATCCCAGGCAGATATATTTAGTGACGTGGGCAGCGGTACCCGCGCACCTAGGGCGTTTGGTATACCGGTAACTCTGACTGCCTCATATATGTCCTGCCATCCGACCGTATTTTGCCCATGCATGGAGGGCCAATTGTCTCTGCGATATTCAGCGAAGAAATGGGGAGACATATCTATATCCGCTGCTACTTCGTTATTTTCACATGCCTGTCTTATTTTATCAAAGTCAATACTCGTACCTGCAGCTGCTCGAGATGTATGGGCATTCTGATCGGCCATGCGACTGGCGTGCTCGCCGGGAGGTTGGCTACCACGGGCCGCCATGGGCGGCATTGCTAATGGCGGTGCTTGCCATGTCGCCGGCATGCTGCCCAGTCCATTTCTGTTCCATGGTGCTTGTGATAGGTTTTCTAATACGAAGTCAGCCTCAGACAACAATTCTGTAGGGCTGAAATCTAGCCCCGGGCTCCGGGTGCCGCCATGACAGTTGTCGTCCAACCTCTCGGCCTCCGCGAGATGGTGGTACGGCCATTGGGGGCCAGGTGGCGGGCCCGGCGTGGGCGTGGCTTGCCACGAAGTGACGTCACGCTCGTTATTGATATTTACAGGCGATACACGTGGCCCGCGCACGTGCTTCTTGTTTACAAATAGCGGCTGTAATGCATTGGGCGCTGGCGGAGACGAGATCCTGCTGCCAGCGCCGGAGTTCAGTTTTTTGAATGCTGCTTTGTGTTGGCTTGGTATACATCCCCCGACACCGTTCCCCTGTTACCGTTTGGGCCAGTGGGCTGATGTGTGTGTGTCGATTGAAACATCTTATTGTTGCATGCTA
This sequence comes from Acholoe squamosa, assembly GCA_949317995.1. Classification (NCBI taxonomy): domain Eukaryota; kingdom Metazoa; phylum Annelida; class Polychaeta; order Phyllodocida; family Polynoidae; genus Acholoe; species Acholoe squamosa. The sequence goes on along the minus strand of OX439035.1, from coordinate 53,040,949 downwards.
ATACCGTGTGTGGGAGCTGCTTTCCTTTAGCATAACAGAATGCACATGCATGAAGTAAACGCACACCTTGGTTGTCATGGTGGGCTGTGAATTTACATCCCTTCACACTGTTAAATTGAGGGCACGTGACTGAGATGGTTTCTGAACCAGTAGAATTTACATTGGCCGTATTGGAGGCACTCTGGTTGTTGGGCCGTTTTTCCGCCCCGTCTGGTCTAAATGATAGCCTGAACCTTGCATTCTGAATCAACTGGTATTGTTCCCACTTGAGCTTCTTTTTCTCAACTTCGTCAAAGACAAATTGTGACCAGGCCAGCACAGATTTCCATGGTCGTGTTAGAGAATCAGATGAGACTTCATGGAGGTGCTTATGCATATGTGAGAAGTTCTCCTGCTCAAATGCAGGGGGGTACTCTAATAGAGCGAGGAAGGCATTCAAGTATTCACCACTGGACATGAAGCTCCTAATTTCCAGTTTCTGTTTCAGAGTGCGGACCCCTTCTCTCTCTATGAACATATATGGCTTTCCAATGAGTTTTTCGTTGAAAATGTCACTAATGAAGGGGTTCTTACCATCGCTCTTCTGATGTGCCATCTCCTCCCGTTTTATGCTGGCGTCTATGAAACCGTCCACATTGGCCTGCTGTCTCAACTGAGCAGGCGGAGGAAGTGTGGCCGGCGTGTTTGTGGACATGGGCTGTCCAGCGCTGTCGCTTGGTTGGGAGATTACCTGAGTGGCTGATGTAGGTGTATGTTGGGCTGGCTGCAGTTTGATGCCCGTCGACACATTGGTTGCCTTGACCAACAAGGCAAGCTGCGTGGCGACTGCACCCATTTGGTCCTTGACACCCTGTATATCACTCCTCATGATATTCACCTCCGACTCTATAGCGTCCAAGCGGTATGAAGATGAGCCCGACATGGTACTCCCTGAATGTTGAGAACCATGTCGAGACCTCTGTGTAGCAGTAATATATGTCCCAGACCGGGCTGTTGAGTGCCGGGACCGGGCGCCATTTTGAGACCTGGAGCCTGAGGGGGCTGTTGACGGTGCCCGGTCGACAGTTCTAAAAGACACATCTGGGTCTGGTGACGATTGTGACCCACCTACCCATGTCTGTGTGCGGTCTGATGCTGTGCTTCCTGCCGACGAAGGGAGTGCTGTATGTACTGAGGTGGCACTTCTGCCACTCCGACGTGATCTGAGGGAGCCGGTAGTCGACCTCGTGGCCGGCCTGGTGTCCGCCATAGTCCTCCCGGGCAGGTTAAATAATTCAAGACTTGACTCTACGACCCTTGTGCTGTTAACAATTTAACACTGGCACTTAATGGTGATGTTTATGATAAAAGTTGTATTAAGAATACCGTATGGCGCCAAGTGTATAGTGTGATGTTTCACAAACGAAATTTGTAGGTGTTGACTGGGTCGGAGCGGAGAGTTGAATGGACTGGGTATGGGGGTTACAGGTGAGAGGGGAGGGGATTGGTGATAGGTGGTGGTCAGGTGTGGTAATTAATGAATGGTATATGCACCAGGTGGTGCAATATATATATGGGTTGGAGGGAATGTGGGAGTGGGCCACCAGCTGGCAGCAATGAATTCCCCTGAACGCCTACACGTCCATGAGACACCAATTGAGATGTCTTCCTACTTTTCACAGTAAAACAGTCAGTGTAACAACCCTGCATATATAAGTTGCCCCTATGAGGTTGTGGATAAGCCAAAAGCCTGGGCCTGGAAAGTTTGCCATTCTTTACTATGGTCTATACATGTATATATGTGAACGCCCTAATATAAGTCGGGCCCCGAGTTTAGGGTGATTCTGTAAGCTGCACCATGGTTGTGAAATGGTTTATAATCTCTGACTTTTACTGGGATATGCAGGGGTTTACAGTGCATGTAAGCATCATAGAGAAAACGATATCCTGTAATATTTCTTGGGTAAATCACTGTGTTTTTTGTGTGTTTGGTCAAACAGCACTACTCTGCGCAGGCTAATGCTCTGTGGGAGAAGATGGTGGACATGAACAACTCTCAGGTACAGATTACACACGACACCTACCTCAAGTTGTACCAACTACAGCATCCCAGGATCTACGGCTACGATGTCATCCTAATTGATGAAGCCCAGGACATGACCCCAGGTTAGACATAGAGACAGTCCTGCCATTGTCATATTATATGATTATTCATAAAACTAAAGCGCTTGCCCCTCATACTGAATGTAAAAAAGGTTTCGTCACTGTGATCTTTTGTAAACTGTGAAATCTAGATGCTCAAAGCATTTGAGGTTTGCTCCTGGACCCAGTGTGGAGTGTAAAGACATTATTTTTTTGTTATCGTGAACTTTTATGATCAGTGTGTGTTGCTGTCAATTCACAAAAACAACTTTGGTATCCTATTTTCGAATCTGAAGTACCCCTCTTTTTCTTGTCAAATAGATGATTGACTATGTAATATAAAAGAGAATTTTGTCTTACTTTTCTTTTAGCCCTAGCAGATGTTCTGCTCCACCAGAGACAAGCCAAGATTCTGGTAGGAGATCCGCACCAGCAGATTTACGGCTTCCGTGGTGCCATCAATGCTATGCAGCAAGTGCCCGACTCGCAGACTTTCTACCTCACTCAGGTAGGCTATAATCACTTGTTTCAATGCACATGAGATATACCTCTATTGTTTTAATAACTAAATGGCCTTGTGATAACAAGTTATGTTAATAGCACCAATAATTTAACCAAAATTCATGTATGGGTGCTCAGGTTTAGTCCTGGGATGTATAATAACTGACATGGACGTCTTTTAACAGCCCGAGAGTATTGAAGGGAACTAAGGACATGCATTTTAGTGTGTTACATAAAAACGTTAAAATAATGTATTGGGAAAGGGGCACTTTGATATTGCACCCTACACTAAGACCCCTTTTCGCAGATGACATACTTTTTTTTCAGTCCTTCCGATTTGGCTCTGAAATTTCCTTCGTGGCTGCCAGCTGTCTATCAATATTGAAAGGAGAGAAAAAGAAAACCTTAGTCGGCAATGCCAGCACAGGTTAGTAGGTGTAATATTCGTTTTTAATTGATAATATGGGGTAAATAACAGTGAAAGATTATCCTGCAGATAGCCCTGCACGATTCTTCAACCAGTATCGAATTCTGTGCAAGTATCTCCACTGTCATTTTGTCCTTTATAATACTTTAAAGGCAGAATAGTGCCTAAAATACAGTTTCATCATGTTCCTTTCATCCGCATAAATAACTAGCTATGTATCATGCTGATTTAATGGGTTGATGCACATATTCATGAATCGTCGGGCGTCCCTAGCCCACCTCTTTCCTATCCCCTTAGATGTGTGTGGTGCACATTTGCGTGGGCACCAACACATTCGTCTGTGAAATTGTGTAATGTGGTTCTCGCCATGAATATGACCTTAGCTGTTGAAATGGCGTTAATCATCTATTATTCACTCACTCGTGAATGGTGAGTAGGATGTACCGATGCAGCAGCACTGGTGGGTTATTCTCTGGCAGTGTGTTGGTGCATGCCATGGGACATTATGGCAGGGGTAGACACTTAACATTTTGAGCCTTAGGCCAGACGGCCCAGAAGTCCAGTAGCTAGCAATGAAACATTCTGCAATTTCAAAGGAAATATAGAAAAATCACTGGCCCGCAGACAAAACTACTGGCCACTAAGCTCATGTTAGTGTCTACCCCTGTTGTGGCATAGGAAATGGACTATTGAAGAGTGTTTGTACTTTGTAGTAAAGATACACATATGATAGACCCTGTATATTGCTAGAATACTGATATGTCTTGCCATCTCAGGCTTGTCTTAATGGTCATACATAACGGTCCACATTATACACTGGTGCATTAGTGTCCCTGGGTTTGTTTGTCAGCGTCACCCTCAGTGCACAGAGCTGACACCAACAACTACCGTAAATTCTCTCATGTAAGCCGCAGCAAGTACCAGAAACCAAAGAGAGAATTTATGGTATATACAACATGTCTACTTGACAGGGAGTATCCGAGGAGGTGTGGAAGGTCAGCTGGCCATCATCACACGATCAAACTTCACACTCTTCAATGAGGCAGTCAAGAAGTGCTGCTACTCGAACACTACTGAGACCGTAGCCTTTGTTGGGGTGTGTAACTCATTCTTTTCCAATTTACTCCTAGGTAGTGTCAAAATATTAATTATCAGTGAAGATAGAATAGCAAAAGTAAAGTGTTTCCAACTAGTGTGATATTCACCGCCAGTCTCCATATCATGATGTTTTTTAAAAGCTCATATATGGGTATTCAAGGTGTCCTAATAAAGCATTTCCAGGGATTTTCATCGCTAAAAGTATGTCTTTTTTGGATGGGGGAAAAAAACCTATGTGTCTGCATTAGATGAAAAAAAAAGGTATTTATCGGTATAATGTAATCTGTATATCAAATCGATTGTGTGAGAGAAAATATACATGTATATAATTTACTTATTATAGGGTACAGAGTCCTTTGGCTTCGACATGATCCTCGATATCTATGCACTGATGGCATCTGCCGACGGTAAGGAAAATCTCTAGACAGGGATGGACATTAATGTTGGCCTGGGAGCCAATGAACCATAGTATTTTAGTCCTGGGCCCAGTTTGCTGAAAAATTCCCTTCTAATGAGCCCGGGTGGCCACATAATTACCTCTTTTGGAAGGTTCTGTAAGGCCTAGTAACTCAGATTCGTGTATAAGCCGTGGGTTACACGCGAAGTATCACGATAGCTATGTTCTATATTTATATGTCTCAACTTGTATATACCTCACTGGTCCTCTATATATCACTTTCCAAAATAGTTGTTAATAGAAAGGCAAACACAAAAAAGAAAGTAGTTACCATAGTTAATGCATAGAAAATATGCACCAGTACATTTGAAGTGTTGTAGGTCTATGAGGATTCAGTTTACATGCATCTGGTTCAGGGGCGTAGGAAAAGGGGGGGGCCTTGGCCCCCCCAATCATAAAGGAGGTGGGGCCTGAGTATGCCTGCCCCCCCCCCAAAACTTGCTAAGAATTCATGATAAATTGAACAAGCTAAAACTTAGATTGATTTTCTATACAAATTTTATATAGGTATGTATAGGCGCTATTGTGCTTGAGCCAACAATTCATGGTCGAGGATGGGCTCCCGCTGGGCCCCCCCCCCCCCCATGAAGATTTGTTTCTACGCCTCTGTGGTTCATTGGCATGTATGATACATCTTTCACCATGTGCCAATGTCTACTTTTGGTATATAGTAGGTTCATTGCCTATGAAGGCGAAAACGCCTTGGAAATTAACTGCCCCCGTTATTAGAAAGAAACTTGTTTTTCAAATTTATTTTAGGGGCTACCCCACGGACCATCAAGAACAAGTTCATCGCTGGCTTTTCTACGGTAGCAGAGCTTGAAAAGTATGCAATAAAGACGAGTGATCCTGAACTCATGGGCAAAATCAGGATAGTCAAAACCCACCACCATGGACTGCCTTCCCTTATCAGCAAGATCAGGTCCCGCTGCATCAATGACACTGACATAGCAGGTATTTCATTATGGATACAACAGCTCTATAGGGCTGAATGGCCATATAACTATTTTTAAATGTCTTTTCATGCCAACTACCGGTAAATGGAATATTGATCATTTCTGACTAAAACGACATGAGATATATTATGCTGCGTGAGATAAAACTCAATCAGATTGACAACCTTTTTCCTGCGTATAAGACGCATCCCACATATAAGATGCGCCTTATACATGGGAGATAATGGTATGTCAAGACGTGACTCGGATGGTGTTGTAGGGCAAAAATGATAATGTATGTATGCCGTGCTCACCTTTTCTGATGATGTAATCATACCAAGTTGATGTAACAAGTATACAAGTTTCAGATGAGGTAACCATGCAATAGATACAAAGGCCCAGCAGGCATGGGATTCTTCAGGATATATCCAAAATCTCGGATATTTCAAGGTGAAATTGGTCATCCTTGTGATTTTTACAGATCCAATGAGAAGATAATTTAACATTAATAAAGGGGGGTGGGTCTTAGACTTTTCAGGCTATTATCCTATAAGATTCTTCTCAAATATTGCCCCAGAGAAGGGAATGTGGCACCATCTTGGATATTTCTTCAAAACCCAATCTCATGCCTGCCCAGTGAATTATATACCTCTACACTATATTTCCCAGCGGCTATTGATAGCAGTTCAATAGCCTGGGATCACCAACATTTCACTGGATGTGTATTATAGTTTATAGTTTTATTGTCCCTTTGATCTAGATAAGAATCTAATTAAAGTGGGACTTGTATTGGGCCTTGTCCTGCATGTATAGCATGCAATACACAAATTTGCACCACCAACCTGACGCAAATCTCAAGTTAAGGTCTGACTCAGACCCGTAGTATCTAGGTCTGGGTGGATCAAACCTGCGTCCCCCCACCCCATGGGATATACCCAGGACTCACCTCGGGGAATACAATTAAGAAGTTTACCATTGTTGTAGGCCTTTGCTCATGTATTCACAGATATCGTCCTCAGTACGGCTCATAAGGCAAAGGGGTTGGAATTCTCCACAGTGCGCCTTACAGATGACTACATGCTTGACTTGGCTGCGATCCTAGGAAGAGGTATGGTCCACATTTTTTACGCCTAAACCTTTAGGTGCTGGATAAACTTTAACTTGTGGTAAACCACACGTATAAGTAAGGGCGTTTACATGAAAAGGTTAGGCTCTGCCATTTCTGTTCTTTCTGTAGTCAGGATATGCCTCGGATGCAAGATGTTCCCTAGACACTGTGTTTTATAGTCTACATGTTTAATGGTAGGCCCTTTAAATTGAAGATGAATTGAACAGTGATCAGAGAAAGCATGACTTTCATGGAGGTTGATGATTAATGTTTTTAGGCCTTAATTAAATCTTAAATTAACTTGCAACATCACAAATTGATTAAGTTAAAAAAGATGCCCTTGCTTACCTCTGTGCAAGGAGCTAAGTATTAAGAAGCGATGAGGGCATGATGGAGCAGAATAGCTTCATAGGCATCATTCCATGATGGCGATGGACGTACCAAAATCATAGGTGACAAAGCCTTGATGTGACTTGGGCTTGCTCAAGGTGTGTGCGTAGCTTGTAGGATCTGGCATAAGTCTTTTCCTCATTGAACCGTGTCTGAGAGATCAAAGGTCATGGTTTGTCTGTCCCTGACTGTAGGACGGGACAAATACAAGAACACTTGCTATCGTTCAAATTTAGGGGTAGTGGTTCTCTTCCTTACCTCATACGTCAGGAGAATGACTTTCAACTTGTCTCTAAGTGTAGCTGTTTGATGTTGCAGATGCAGGACCCCAGGTGGAGGTCGACGAGAGCAACCTTCTGTACGTGGCGGCAACTCGGGCAAAGAAGCGGCTTATATTGACCAGCACACTGAAAGTCCTCCTGAACCATGCAGGAGTAAGTTAGCTAACCACTTACATATTTTATATACAAGAATAGAGAATATGGATTTTATGGAAATATTTATATTAGCAGATATCGTCTGATCTGATGATAGCAGATGTATTTGATTTATAACACTACCAAACACTAGTGATAATCATTTTATTACAAATAGCCACATTGGTAGCCTTTTTCATACAGTAAACACAGAAACTCTTGATTCTATATTGTTAAATACATAAATGTTATGCATGCAAGAGTGGTTTAATCTAACTAGGGAAAGGGCTGCTCGCTATATACAAGTGTACAAAAAATGACCACGTTGTGTATCTGTAGGAGAGATTCGTGTACCCAGTCCTCTCCAAGAAGCTTACAACACAGAGCGTCGTGATGGAGTGTGAGCGCACCGGTGCACCCTTCGACCCATGTGCCCTCACACTAGTCAAACACAGTGTATCTCTGGTGAGTGTTTTCATTTCTTCTATGTATTGACACGATGCAACTTTTCCTGGTTTACTAGGAATCCCTGCTTTCATGTCGGGCCTCCCCAGCCCCAGGCCATCTTTAAAAGGGGTCTATGTCTTGCTTTTCTATCCTCTCTGAGTGTGGGTGGTGTCCATATGAGCGGGCACTGGCACATATTCGTTCCTTGAATCTCCTCTTTCCTGTCCCCTCTTTCTTACATGTGTCTGGTGTCCATATGCACGGGCACAGGCACATGTATTCCTTTGTGACGTGATGTCTAATGTACTTTTTCCGCCATGAATATGACCTTAGCTGTCGGCTTGGCGTTAAACAACCATTACTCACTCACTCACTCCTGCTTTCATGTAAATATTTCTGTATTGAATTATGTCAATTTTATGAGAAAAGGTCTCAAATATTTTCCTGGGTTTTGTTAGCCAGTGACTAGCAACTTCGTGTTGTACTCCTTTAGCAGTCATCTTGTGACAAAGAAAAAAAAAACAGTGTAAAAATACAGGTCAATCATTTATCTGTAGCGTTCAACTGTATGTTTCGGCGTTTTGATTCCATTCAGCCATTTATCTTAAAAAGGGGAAGCCAGGTAATTAGGTGATGTGATAAATGCGCAGATGACAAACTATGCCTGATATGTTTTGTCTGCCTTGTATTTCCAGGGAGAGCAGTGTGAGAAGAAGGAAGTGTTCTATTCCCCAGAGACAGTGCACCGAGAAATGGCTGCTTTGCGCTACCTATACGGTAGACAGGGGGAGGAGGACGAGGTAGCAGACATAGGCGACATGCAGGATGAAGACATGATGGATTACTGAGATAATTATGTTTAAAGTTCCTGGACCTATTTTGTACTTTAACCTGTAACAGTTCTGTAAACGTTTCATGTGTTCCAAGGGAGTGGGGAGAGCTAAATTTTCTTTTATTTGCGTTTATGTTCAGCTCTATATGTACAAATCATTAACATTTGTATTGTGCATATAGGGATTAAAAAAAACGAGGATTTGAATCGATGGGGTTGGTATACCAGTACATGTATATGGTCTGTTTCATTAGACATCTAATTACCACTCAGAAGTATTTCCTGCCAAAATTAGCCTTCATTCATTAGAGAGGATTCTTTGTACTACGAGAATGTGCTCAAGAACTACACTGGTGTACTTTTATGATACAGCCAATGATGATTGTTACCCTGTTACCAACAGGTTAAAAATGGGTTGAGGAAAGGGGGTGGTGGGCAACAGTTAATCATTGTTCAGCTTTCACGCAAAGTTATTATGTGAGAATTAGACTCGTGTGCCAAAAAAGTTGAACTTGAATACCACACATATTCTGTGCCAGACTCTACACTATGTTTCTAATATTTCTTGAATATGGACCATAGCGATGTCTACGCGTGACATTTGTGATAGAATACTGTAAGGGTTTGTGGCCTTACGGACCTGGGGGGTTCGGGTCTTACGGTTCGAAAAGAAAGAGTAAGACAGTATTCCAAGTGTATGCCAACGGTTAGTTTTATTTCTTATTGTACACTCACGGCTGCCGGATGATGTCAAAGAGGCAGCTAATATTAAGAAATAATGGTTTACATGGTGTGGAGGCCAGAAGGGCCTCTGACGTAGCGGCTGAGCCCTGGGCTTTATATACGGACCCAGGTGTTCGTCGTCAGATGTCCCCACAGACCCGGATCAGTGCTGCCACCTATCCGGAACCTGAGGAACGTCCGACGACTCGACTCACCCGCCACGTCAGACGGTACCCAACTCCTATGGTTTAATAACGTGTACCTCTACACCACTCCCCCAGACATTTAGGAGGGTGTTATAGTTATAATAATATTACTAGGATAACATTTCTATATGTCTAAACCTTTAGTAATAGAGTTACAACCATAGGTATAACATTAACACCAAATTGAGTATGAATCGAATGTCATATATATATTCGATAGTGAATGTAGTTACAAATAATGATTAGGATGTTGAAATATTATACGAATTACTTGAATAAGTGACAGTTGTGTGAAACGGAACTGTTAGATAGATTACTATACCATATAATATCATATTATATCTACGGTATAATTAATAAGACAAGTAATATGAATCGTATACATGTGATGATGACAGTTATATGTAACGGAACTGTCGATAATAAATAAATCACATAATAACATCCGTATGTGTGTTTGTAGTTATTAACACCACATTTAAATATATAGTCTTGAAGAAGACTGTTATAGTAACTTCACTATATAATGACATGTCGTATATTATTAACATACGAATCCGTTAAGGATTCCGTGAGTAGTACGAATAGGACCATTTATACCATACACTTGAAAAGAAAAGAAAAAAATCACGGTGTAGTAATGAATATAATAATAATATATTATCACCGTGTACCTAATAACCTTTATAGCACCAGATCAATATACTTATTATACAATTTGTCTCGCAGGACAATAATGTGTGTTTTCTGGTGAAGTTTAACGGATCTTATAATATGAATACCAATAATAATCAGAGATCCGTATCAAGAAATGTCTATGTACCCGTATCATAATATGTATCTAGTGGATATGCACATACATATAATATTATAGAAAAATAGAAATATGACATTATATACAATATACAGAAATTATAGATGCTGCTGGAGTCTTCTGCTGTAATCCTCCGGGTACTAGTAGGTAGGTGTGGTCAGCTAACCAAGGGATGGACGTGCTAAAGTTTATGGTTTCCATATATAGAGTGAACACGGTAGATGAATTTGGGGCAGCTACCCACAATCCTCTAGTAGTGCTAAAGTTTATAAGTAAATCCGAATGGCGTATAATGTAGAATAATAGTCCGGATGTGTCAACTATGTAGAAAACGTAATCCTTTTTTAAGTTTAGTTGACATAAGTAGAAAATAGTCCAGTATAGGTTGATCCGGAAGTAATAGTAGTAGTTGGTATAAGTCCATTCGGGAGTATAGATGAGTTGTAGAGGTAAATCGTAAAGTCCATCCTAGTAAGTGGTTAGCACGGGTAACAGCAGGAGTCTGGAACTGGTATCCGGATACATCTCACAGCAGCAAGTCTACTATCGGATTGTTCATGGAAGAAGTTATAAATCCGAATAGACTATTCAGGGTGCAATAAGGGTTATACAGCCTGAATTATACAATAGACTGGTCATAAGAGGAACCCGGAACACATACTATAGGTGTTCATACACTAGTGAAGAAAACATTCGCAGACCTACAGGGTTCCGCAAAGACTATATCTGGTTATTTGGTGATGGAGAAAAAAAATTATGGGAGAAATAACCCGTAGCATGCTTAAGCGGATTTCTTAGCATGCTTCTTCTTAAGAAGAGCTAGAGCCGACTCGGGAGTGCCGTCCCACTCGTCCAAGTCGACTCCGAACACCCTCATGAACTTAGTGTTCAGGTTGGTGTTCCGAGTAATCTCCTCTTTTACACGTTTCTCCAGCACGTGTACATCCATAGCTGCTTTTTCTTGGGCAGCTGTGGCAGCCTCCTCCTGGGCCTTCACATCGTCCCGGATGAGGGTCTCGAGGCGCTGCTTTTCAGCATCCGCGACCTCCTTCATACACAACAGGGTGTCCTTTAGGAGACCCTGATGGAACTCGGTCGCTTTTTCGCGAACACACTTCTCCCAGTGGGTGTAGATGGCCTTCTGGACATCTGCCTCCCCTTGGCGAGATTTCTCAAACCAAACCTCCGCATTACCGGTTTTAATGGTAATAGCGTCCTTTGGTTTCGCAGGTGCAGCGACAGCCTTGGGAGGAGTCGATGCGGCCTGTGGACCACTTCCGGGTTTAGGGCTTCCGGACACACCTGCCGTTGGTACACAGTAGGCAGGTGGTGCGTTCTGTTTCAATCCCATTTGCAGGTACATGTTCAACTGCTCCTGGGTAAAGGTAACTGGTGGGGCGGCTGGAGCGGATGCAGATCCGGCGGCAGCAGATGCGGTGGTCTTCTTTGGCATAAGGCGACCATCCTTTCCTACCACCAAGGTCTGGCTCCTAGGTCCAGGTCCCTGGTTTAAGGACGGAAAGTTTCGAGAACTAACTTTCCCAGGCTTAGATACGGCTCCAGCGTATCCGGCAGGTTCGGGCTTCTTAAACACCGGAGTGCCCTGAGCCTGCTCTGCGGGGTGCCTAGCCAGAGGGGACCTGGAACGGTCCTCTGCTCTGACTTTCGGTTTAGTGGTGCCCTGACCATTACCGTTGCCGCCACGGTTCTGATCTCTCCTGCTCCTTTCACGAGCTCTCTTTGCATCCTTTCCGGATTCCTCGCATTTCTGCCAGAGAGACTCGTGCATGTCCAGTTTACCCTTTCCAGGAGTCAGGACTATCTTTGCTCGGAGTTTCGAATCCTTGGTCTTCGGAACTTCGCAGAGGACTTGGTCCCCTGGTCGGATCTTAGACCAAGCATCCTCGCTCAGACTGTCGAACTCCTTCATGAGTTCCTGATGAAGCTCCATGATGCACTTCCGTGCCCCGTCCAAACCTTCTGCGTGGCATTTCTTCTGGTGTCTAGCCAGATCACTACGTCGGTTGTATTGCACCTTCGTAGTACACTTCTTGCCCTTCTTACCATAACTCGGATCACAAATGTAAACCGGGTGATGGTGGAAGTGGGCCTCTACCAGATGCCGTTGAAACCGGGCTGGAGTACTCCAGGTCCGGATCGTGACATCACTCGCATCCTGGCAGATAGAGAAGGGACAGGACTTTTGGTCGTCACCGTACCACTTCTCTAAAGCCCAACGCAGCTTCCTCCTCTGGGTATAAGTGTAATACCCTTCGGTGTGGTTTAGCATAAGCCACATCTTTCGATAGGCTTTGCTCGGATTGGGGTCCTCGTCCAAAAGACGCATCCAATCTTCATCGTCTGACTCATTATTTTTGTTGACTGAGTCCGGGCAGGCATAGAGGGTAGAGCCGTCCTTCTTTACTCCGTACGCACAGTCGGAGAAGCACGTCGGAATCTGGGATTTGAATCCGGACTTGGCGTTAGCCCAGCGTTCGGCCTCGGTTTGAGTTGATGGAGTGGCCTTCTCATCATACTCAACCGAGGACTCGTGCACAGACTCCTCGTCAGACGATTCAACCTCCATGGCAGAACTACCAGTGGCTGAAGTGCTGGGTTTCGGCTCGGCTCTAGCAGAATCCGGGAGATTCTTAAGCTTCCGAGCAGCGGACCTTCGGTTCTTGCTGACCTTCCAGTCTTCCTCCGGTTCCTGGGTTCCGGATGCGCTGGAGGTCGAGGCTTCTACCTGTGTGGTAGTACTGCCGGTGGCTGGTGTAGCACTGGCTGAACTCCTGGTGGCAAGTTTCAGGTCGGGGATAGGAGGTGCGGGTACTTCCGCGGCCCTCTTAGCCTCTTCCTGAGCCTCCCGTTCGGCAGTCATTCGGCGGACGAGAACCGTCCGAAGGGCTGCACCTCGGTCCAAACCGATTAGTGAACTGTTCTGGACGTCCACTAATTCTTGCTCGGTTATATAAATACCTTCATCCCACTGCTCGAAGTTAGCAGCGGCCTCCCGATACTCCTTTGTGGTCCGGTACTGGGGCCGGGTAGCACAAGGGCGTGGGTAAGTCTGCCCCTCGGAATCCGAGACACAGCCTACCCAGTTAATGTTCGTAGCCTTGACGTTCCACAGGGACTTGTCAGGCTTCGGGTACGCTCCGAGCTCGAAGGCTCGGTTGGCTTCATACACTGTCTCGCGGAAGTCAGCGTCTACCATAAGTCCCCGTTGGAACCACGGCCAGTCTCGAAGCCACTCGGGAGGCGTCCTGGTCAGCTGGTCGGGAACCATAACGCCCTCGATAGCTATCCTAACCTTCGGGTCCAACCTGACTGGTGTCCCGTCTGCGTAGGTCACTTGTGCCTGCAGTTCCGGGTGGACATACAGGTAGCAACCATCGTACTCTACTGGGAACGGGTCAGCCACTGCTGGCTTCCACTGGTCCTTCGAGCCGTCGACTTGTGTGGTCTCGGACTCTGTCGCTGCGGGTTCGGCACTTGCAGTCGCTCCGGATCCCTCTGGTGGGAGTGGAGATAACATCTTCTCTGGCTCATTTAGTGAAAATGAAGCCAGTTTCTCCTCGAACGAGCGATCCATGGATTCCTCCACGTCCATCATCTCGCTCTCTTCCTGTGTAACAGGCGACAAAGCTTCCGGAAAAGCTTCTGCGGACGGAGTCAGCTTATCCGGGTCACCGGATAGCTTGGCTGCAGCTACGGATTCCTCAGCCATGACTGGGGAATCGCCCACGGGAGTAAACTACTCCTTTTTCCGGCTTTTACGGCGCCGGGGCCGACACAAGCGGAGTCTGTCTACCAGGAGACAGACTCTGGAGGAGCAGCGAGGAGTTTGCTAGCCGGTAAAATCCAAGAAGGGAGCGAGCTCGACCGTCTTGGACGTTACCGAAAAACAATATGGCGACAGGCCAGCATTCGTGACGTCATTTCCCCGTTGCGCGCGGGGTCACGAGAGGTCAGCCGAGACTGGACACTGTGACGTCATGCGGAAACGCACGTGCTACAAGCGGTACATCAACAAACTGATTGTTTTTAGGTAATTATCGCTCACACCGATGACTCGTCTGGGGATTTAAGTGGAGATTATGGAAAGCTTAAGCAAATCCACCGGATTATCCATCCACTACCCATTGGTACATCATGCGGCGGCGACAAATAAGCCTTTCGGGTCAGTTGTCATCCGTTCCTCTAAATGTAAACATTACACTCGTTGTGTATACAGGTTAGGTCACTGCAGTCCTCTGGGCAATTCGGGGGCTGCGGCGAACGTATCTCCCCTTCTCGGATAGTTCTTTATCGGACCTGACAGTCTGAAGAGCTTTCTCTAGATGCTTCTAAGCCTTAGAAACACCTTTCCTCTTCTTTTTGTCTTCACCTGCCGAGACTTTTTTAACTCCCCCACGCTTAATCGGTGTTGGCGTGGGTGTCACTGATTCGGAACACTTTTTAGGTCTACCACGACCACGCTTCACTGTAGTGTTCTTTACCTGGTCTATTATGCGATTCTGGTTCAGGATCTTTCCGGAACCTTCACCATACATTTCTGTGGAGGTCTCCCTCCCAGACCATTTCCTTAATCTAGCCACATTAGACTTATAAAGTCGACCAAGGTCAGATTTGATAATTACGGTACAATCACTGATAACTTGTGTTATGGTGAAGGGACCATCCCAATTAGACGCTAATTTTATGTGTCTAAGTGGTTCATGTAATCTGAGGACTCTGTCTCCGGATTGGAGTTTCCGATGCTTTAGATCGGTATCGTATCCTACTTTCTGCCATTTGGCACTTTTCTCCAAATCAATTCGGACAGACTCATATGCTTTTTTAAATCTCTCTCAAACATTCCACAAAAACTACATGGCAGGGTAGTTCAGGGTCCATCCCTACGACCCCAAAAACTAGGTCAGCAGGCATTATCAAATCCTCTCCGAATACTAAAAGGTTCGGAGTACAATTTGTACTTGAATGTACCGTACTGTTATAAGCATGTGTCACGAAATGACATTGCTCATCCCAGTCATCCATATGTTCATTAACGAGTGACTTTAGAACTTGGATGAGGGTTCTATTGAACCTTTCTACCAATCCGTCGCTCTGTGGCCTATACGGGTTGGTTCTAGTCTTGCAAATAGCTAAGTATTCGCACATACCCTGCCAGAGATTTGATTCAAACTCTCTGCCTTGGTCACTGTGTAACATTAATGGTACCCCGAAACTTAGTACCCAACCTTTTACAAAGGCTTCGGCACAAGTAATTGCTTTGTGGTCCGGTAGTGGAAATACTTTAGTGTATTTCGTATAATAATCACACACTACCATCATACAGGTATTATCATTAGCGGTTGTATTAAATCCACTAATAATATCTACCCCGATTCTTGCGAATCTAACTCCGAAAAGTTCTTGGGATAGGGGAAGTTTGCCCATCCCGGGTCCGGGTTTGTTTTTACAACAATCCGGACAGGTGATTACCCATCTTTGCAAGTCCCGTGTCATGCCAGGCCAATAGTATTTCTTGGAAAGTCGTGCTAACGATCGTTTCCTTCCGAAATGACCACTGGTCCGATGTCCATGACAGAAGTACATAATGTCATGCCTCATAGCATGTGGTATCACCACTTGCATGATTCTCTCACCATTATTACATGGCTTCCAACGGTATAACACGCCTTTCCGGACTTCAAGCTCGGTCCATTGAGCAAGAAACCTTCTCATTTCTCGATTTTCCAGAGAGACCTCTGGTCTACCTGGACGTATACCCTTTGGTACCAATTGCAGTAGCTGCGCAGTTATCGAGTCAGCTTCCTGGAAATGTCGTATGTGATCCATAGACCAATCCAGTATACTGGCAACTAGGGGTACGAATGGTCTTCGAATCCCTGCTAACACTGCCCTATGAGCTCCACAATCAGTACAATCCGGATTATCACATTTCCGAATTGGTATTCGAGACAAAGCATCAGCATTTAAATGCTTAACTCCGGGTCTATGCTGAATCTGTTGATGTTCAAGCCCATATTCGGATAAATGGGCTAGCCATCGGCCTAACATTCCTTCAGCATCTCAGAAGTTCAGTAGCCACCTTAAAGAGGAGTGATCCGTACGTAAAGTAAAGTTCGTTCCCCATAGAAAATGTTTGAACTTCTTGGTATATACGACTACTGCTAACAACTCTCTTTTGGTTGTGCAGTAATTGCGCTGAGTCTTGCTCAGTGTGTTGCTGGCAAAGGCAATCGGTACTTCTCTCCCATTTTGGACTTGCGAGAGAGCTGCACCAATGCTATCATTACTAGCATCAGTATCCAGTATGAAATGATCCGTTTCATTCGGATATTGCAATACAGGAGTACTCGTGAACAGGTCTTTTAGCTTTTGAAAAGCGGTTTCCTGTTCATGCATCCAAGGAAATTTTTCCTTGGTACTTCCTGGAGTCCAGTTAGCTATTGCTTGTAATGGATAACTGACTCTAGAATAATTCGGAATAAATTCCCTGTAATAGGAACAGAATCCTTAAAAGGACCTCACTTCTTTGGGTGTTTTAGGTCTATTCCAATTCGTAACTGATTCGATTTTTTCCGGATCAGCCTTTATCCCTTCATCACTAATGATGCGGCCCAAATAATTTATGGACTTTCTAAACATGTGGCATTTCTTAGGTTTCAATTTGAGACCATTAGAAATAATACGTTCCAATACCATTTTTAGGTTATTAGAACACTCTTCGAATGTTTTTCCGAAGACTATGACATCGTCAAGATATACAAGACATATTTTCCACAATAAATCACTTAGAATGGTTTCCATCATTGCTTCAAATGTTGCAGGTGCATTGCACAATCCAAATGGCATTACGTTATATTGGAATAGTCCAATATGACTCGAAAATGCAGTTTTCTCCATATCTGAAGGGTTCACTCCCACTTGCCAATAACCTGATTGCAAGTCTAGGGTACAAAACCAACTGTTCCCTCCTAAGGAGTCAATGGTTTCGTCTATTCTCGGTAATGGATACGAATTCTTTTTCGTTATTCCATTCAACTTCCTGTAGTCTATGCAAAAGCGGATAGTACCGTCTTTCTTTGTTACCATACACACAGGACTACTCCATGGACTATTGGAAGGAACTATTACATCCTGTTCTAACATCTTGTTTATCTCATCTTCAGCTACTCTCTTTTTCGCTAAAGGTAACCGTCTATACGGTATCTTAAAGGGTGCAGCATCTCCAGTATCTATTTTATGTAATACCTTATTTGTCGTTCCTAGCTTTTCACCAGGTTTGGCAAAGGCATTATTATACTGACAGAGCATACCATAGAACTCTTTCCGGTGTTCCGGATCTTCTAATGAAGTTTCTTCATACAACTTAAGTAAGTCTTCCGTTACCTTTTGTAAGCTTAGCTTACTATCCGTTACAGTTTCCGAAAGGGTCACGTTTCCAAAAACTTGTCCCTTTTTCAGGTAGATAGTAGTGTTTCCAGTATTGGAGACAGGTACTACCGACCAGGATGCATTCGCTACTATCGTGTCTACAGAATTTAATCCGATACTTGACAAAGTAACTACATCCGGTTCTATCACTGCAGGTTTATTACGCATTGCAGGATCACTTCTTACAAGCACATCACAGGCTACTCCCGGGGGGATTCGCACAGTGTGTGCCACACTAGCCATACTGCTCACTTGTCTCAGTACACATCTAATCTTTACGGGATACGGGTATCTCACACTCAACACTCCTGTTTGAGGTTCCAACACAGCACCATACAGGGATGCGAAATCCAACCCAAGTATCCCCTCATCTGCTATATCCGCAACGGTGGCGCTCATGACATAGTCATGTATACCATCCAACTGTAGTTTCACACAAGTTCTACCATACGTTTGCAAGGTACTGCCGTCGGCCGTCTGAGCACTTCCTCCCGATTTGAGAGTATCATGTTCATCCGGTATAAGATCGTAGAACCCCCTGGAGATACAAGAGTGGCTAGCTCCCGTATCCACAAGGAATTCGGCAGATCTTCCGTTAACAGTAAGGCAAACATACCACCGCCTTCCGTTTAGAACAGAGGGCATGTCCGTGACGATCGGAACGTCATTTTTCACACCAGGAGTCGATCCACATCCTTTCAGGAATTCCAGACAAGGATGACCTGGGGGCAGGTGGGCACCACAGACCTTGGCTAATTCATAGCCGCCTGCCTCGTTACTGATATTGGGTTTCCCCTGTGCTCCCGTGGCACCTGTTATATCAGCTTCCCTAACCTTCCGGGTGTCTACAACCACCTCGGTGTTAGGCGATCTTGTTACTACATGTGAACTATCATCACGGATGGTGATATCATGGCAAGATTTGTCACTGGGATCCCCTTCTTTGCCCCTCGGGAGATCCCTTTCTAGTTTTCCTCTGTACTTATCCCAGAGACACCCTCCTGTTTACGCGGGACAGGCTTCTCAGCCATACATTCGGGAGCAAAATGCCCCAGTTTCTGGCATCTGAAACATCTCCTTTGAGATTTGTCAACTCTTAGTCTCTTTAGAGCTTCTGTTAATCCGGCTATTAACGTTTCCATCATATTAGTCGGAGCAACAGTGGCTGCTACGGTTGGTTTCACCGTAGAGGCTACACTGCCCGGTTGAGTTGATCCGGAAGCTGTTTTACCTGAGACAGATCCTCCTCTCCCTCCCGCTTTTGTCGGTAATACTTTCCAGCTATCTGGACTGAACCAATATATTCTCCGTTTTCATCGGAGATATAGTCATACTCCTCATCAGCTTCATTCGATTCAACTGGAGCTAACTGGGAAGTATCATATACCGGAGCAGCTGTACCTCCGTATTGGAATGGAGCTGCTCTTACTGGACTAGGTCCAAGACCTACCAATCGTTTCTTCATGTCATGTCCATCAATTGCTATGAACAGGTCACTGAAGGAA
This sequence comes from Acholoe squamosa, assembly GCA_949317995.1. Lineage (NCBI taxonomy): Eukaryota > Metazoa > Annelida > Polychaeta > Phyllodocida > Polynoidae > Acholoe > Acholoe squamosa. The sequence continues at coordinate 53,021,520 of OX439035.1, read as the reverse complement.
GTGTCATCTTTCCAAGAATCCCAGACCACTAGCTTGTGATCCGGATCCCGCAATCCACTGTAGAATTGTATAAACAATTCTTGTAGATAGCAATCATCGTCATGAGCCCAATTTGGATGTGCTTTTGAAAGCAAGTCCTGCAGCTCCAAACCAAAGACTTTGTGTGATTCCTTAGGTTTTTGTGTTCTCTTCTTGAAACTTACCCACGGATCTTCTCTAACGATTGATCCAAATAGGTATGCGGCACATTCTACCAATTGGTCATAGGTACCGTATAATCCGTAAGCTGCTCTCCATTGGTTGAGAGCTACTTTTCCGCCTTTATTTAACCAACAGATCAAATATGGCAGAGCTTCTTCTTTTGTCCAGCCACTACAATTGACTTCGTCGACAAAAGCTTGATACCTGTCCTTCCATGGATCATTAGAATCATATGGAGGGGGTATCTGCGCCTGCCTACGTTTGTTTGTTTAGTTTTACGTCCGGGGGCCATCGAGGAACTGCCTACGTGCCGGATTATTACATCCGCGTAGTCTATCTGCTTCTCGCATGCTCCAGTTCATGACTTCCATGCCGTCTGCTCCCTTTCGGTAGCAGTCAATGCCAAGGTTTTGGATACATTGGCTCCTATCAAAGATGGTTTGCATCCCTGCGGGCATAGAAGTTCTCCTATTTGGCTTCCTGCCATCTCCTCCTGATCCTGATCCTCCGGATCCGGATCCTCCTGGGCCACCTGGAGGATTTCCTCCTGGTGGACCATTATTATTATAGCTCCCGGATGAACCGCCAGAGCATCCACCACTGTAACCGGCGTTTCCAGAAGACGCATATCTAGGGTAAGAAATATTTTGATTCCATCCCTGGTTATAGCTATTACCATTTTGGTAATTACCACTTCCTGATGGATTATAATTATTTCTATATCCATAGGAAAATGTTCTTGGTTGATACGTACCGCCATTAGCATTGTTTTGTGGCGGGTTTGGTCTTAGGAAATGTCCATCGGTAGGACCATTACCAGAACCCGGAGGTGGATTCGGTAATCTTGGCCCTGCTGGTGTACTGTGGCCGGGTTGGGGGAAATATGAAGGTGGTGTCAACATATGCCTCATTGGTCCGGGTGCTCTTGGTTGTGCCACGGGTGTATTGTTATTAGTCCCAGTAGCACCATCGTGAGTCGCTTTAATTTTGTGACTCAAATCTGGTATGGGTGGTGCCGGACCTATCGTATCCAGCATCGGGGTTGCTGGTTTAGGTGCGGTTCCATTTACTGCGGTATTATCCGGTTTCTTGTAGATTCCGGATACTACATTCTTGTCAGCCCCATCATCAACGAATGGGCTGTATCTAATTGGGGTTGCATCTTTGGATGTCTTTCCCAACATTGTAGATACCACAGCTGGATCTATATTGCCTATAGTTAACTGGGCGGCTTCTACATATTTATCTAGAGTTATTGCAGTAGTTTGCAATTCCTGAAGCTCATTTGTGAGTTTCTGTCTATCCTCCTCCAATTGTTTATTGTAAGCTATAATGCCTACTCGGATGGTTTCATTGTCTTCAGCTTGTTTACTACACTGAAGTTTCAATTTATCCAACTCGTCCTGATAATGGCGAATTTCGGATTCGAATTTTGCCTTATCAAGGTTTAATTGGTCGTTCGTATCTATGTATGTTTGGATACGAATGTGCCTATTATCATATTCCTTGTTGAATGATTCTCTCATGGAATGAAGTTTTAATTCTTCATTCTCGAGTTCCTTCATGTACTCACTCCTTCTGGCTTCGAATTCCTTTCGCATGCCGGTTAGGTCTTCTTCCAACTGAAGTTTTTCATGGAATACTTCGTCTTTAGCTTTGACCAAGGTATTTAGGTTCTCGTTCAAAGTTACATAAATTTCATTCAACAACAGGACATCCGGTCGTTTGAATTCCTCACCTTCCGGTACCGCATAGGTTAAGTCGCCATCTATAGCGCTGTAATCTAATATTGGTAATTCGGGCCTGGGTAATCTATAAGGTAGTTCTCCGAATGTTACCCTTTTTGGCATTGGTGCCGGATGTTCTGGGTTAGTACTACCACCAACTTCGAACATCGAATTACTTAACTCGTCAACAAGTGATTGTTGGCCTATTAAGTTACTCTGTCTCTGTATAGACTGTTTGCGTCGTACAGAGTCTGGCAGATTCTCCTCACTATCATTATAGTGGGGTCCGGGATCTCTCCAAGATGCAGATTCCGCATCTTGCGAGTTCGAATGGGTTTGGAGTATTAATGATCCATTTCCATTCTCTTGGGCAATCGATTGCCCTGCTGGGTTAGCTTCCCTGAGGGTGTCTAACCCATGTACCAGCCGTTCGGACGTTATAACGTCCGGGCTATACACCAGAATTAACTGGTCACGGCACCAGTGTAAGGGTTTGTGGCCTTACGGACCTGGGGGGTTCGGGTCTTACGGTTCGAAAAGAAAGAGTAAGACAGTATTCCAAGTGTATGCCAACGGTTAGTTTTATTTCTTATTGTACACTCACGGCTGCCGGATGATGTCAAAGAGGCAGCTAATATTAAGAAATAATGGTTTACATGGTGTGGAGGCCAGAAGGGCCTCTGACGTAGCGGCTGAGCCCTGGGCTTTATATACGGACCCAGGTGTTCGTCGTCAGATGTCCCCACAGACCCGGATCAGTGCTGCCACCTATCCGGAACCTGAGGAACGTCCGACGACTCGACTCACCCGCCACGTCAGACGGTACCCAACTCCTATGGTTTAATAACGTGTACCTCTACAATACTATAAAACAATGTCTCTTCGTAAATATGTAAGAATTATTCAGAAGACGTTCGATAAATAAAATTTATTTTCGTTATCATCAGCTCTTGGTGTTACAGTATCATTTAGGAAATAGTTTCATACAGACGGTTTAGTCGGAAAAGATTCATATGATACATGTAGCACGATATCAACTACATTGTAGGGTATAAGACATTATAGCGCAAATACCTTTATAAATAACACGGCAAAATGTTACCATATTTTACTATGAGTACCGGGGTATCCATGAACAATACTACAAGATACTTACTCAAGATATATTTCTTGGAAAGAAAAGCATTGGCTTATTCCTAGTACGTAAGTTGGGCATGGTAGTATATAAAGTAGTGAAAATGAGTTGCACAACGCAGGTATTTTCCATTCGATAACAGTTTGGTCTAGAATCTATAATACTTGGAAACTTTCTTAAATATGGATACCATTTAAAGCGGTAAATCATATGGTTAAGGCCACAACCTCTATTCCTAATAAGAAAAAAAATGGGAAGAATATGTTTGACTTCCCTTTATTGTGATTTATACACAGTGTTCTAATGTATCACATATGGAAACAAGATTAAATTGTCACCGCTGGATGGGCATGTAGGACACTTGATTTAAGTACAAGCTTAATTGAATCAGTACTGGCTATACCCTGGCATACTAAAGGAAGATATTATTCGGGAAAATCGCAACTTCTAAGTGTTCATACCAATCAATCAGCAATAAAATTCTTAAGAGGAATGGCATTTGGCTATTGCAAATCGAATGTGGCAAGAAAATGTTTGATTATATACATGTACACAGAGAAGTACACCATATACACTGGTATCTAGAGATTCTTCAGTGCCAAAGTTGATTTGAGAGGGATAGAGGAGGGAGGGGGTGGGGGTTGTCCCTCAGGAACAGTATCATGCATTAGAAGAATGCGAAAATATTGATTGCATACTCTCATCTTAACCAGTCCATTATCTCGAACCCCAATGAATTGTAATACTTGACCAGTCGCAAGCGGGATTGTAATGAATCGCTTAACTTACTCTCGGATGTACATGTAAAAAGTGAGAAAAGGGTCATCACATTTACTTTACGGGGCTTTTTCTTTATAAATAGAAATAAGTTCTTTGTTACAACCTTGACAAAGCAAACTTTATAATCATGACACATTAACCTTTCCTTCTTGATATGATTCATTACTTCACTCCAAGCAGACATATCTGATCATCAGTAAAGTGAAACAAGAAGAATCCAACTTCCTATCAATAGAATTCTAATACCTTTGTTATTTTTTTTTCCAAAACTAGATCACCAACAATGTATATCACCTATAACTCTTTAATACCTACAGAAAATAAAAACAATATTCACACTCTAGGTGCAAAATATCACAAAACAAATATATATATACTGAACTAAACAGACATATAGAAATAAAAGGTAAACGACCAACACAAGTCAATAACTAGACTGAACACATCAAGAGACTCAATAGTCCGCTTCATTCACTGATGTAAAGGTAAAAAGGAATAACTTGGGACAAGCTGCCTCTTGTTTAGCAAACGCTAAATGATATCATGGAATGATATAAAAAAAAACTCTAGATGCATTGATTGACATATATCCTCAAGTCTATTTTACCCTGAAAATATACGAAGTAATAATTACTAGCGGTAATATCCATACACTGAGCAATGGCACATTCTAATGAGATGAGATCTGGCTTGACTCCCCATGCTGCTGGACTAGATAGACTCTGCTTCACACAATAACTGGATAATTTTCCCGATTGCAATATCAGGCCTGCAGCAAGGGTAGAAAAAGTGGCCTTATATCACTATTACAGTACAATGATATATGGTTTGCAGGTCTGGGAATGATGGAAAGTGTTATAATATACTCTGTATTCGACGAAATTAGCGTCCTGAACTACGTGAACAATAGATGCGACTTTAATTGTTAAGCGTTCCATTTCCTTACCATTCCTGGATATAGGCCATTTTCAGCATAGTGCTACAGCCTTATAAAGTATGTCACGCTTTTTAGGCTTTGTTGGACCCCCGTCTTTTTTTTCTTTTGGTTTTATACCTTTAATCATAACTATAGAAATGTATAGGAGGCACGGACCCCTTCCCCTGCCATGTGACATACTTAATGGATCGGCCCTACAGATAAAAAGATGGGAGATACGGGGTGCTTATTAGAGGTGTTGCTAATTGTATCAAATACAGTATGGGAATATATGTAACAAATGGTATTATACATGTGCTTATTTAAAACAATGCTCTGTTTCAATATGCATTCTACAAAATGGATACTGACGAGTACATGGTTTCAATGAAGTTGTCTTCAAATAAATTGCGTTTTAGGTGTTTGGTGGTTGCTTCAAGGACGATATAATGTGAGCCAGCTGATAACAAAGGCTACATGGATCCAGTTTCTAGCATCCGACAAGGTTCACAAGCCCACAACTTGTATTACACTTTATGCTATACCTCAAGAGATTCGGTTGTGAACTTGAGTGTCGGCCCATCAGTTGGACTCTGTAGAAAGATCAATGGAAGTTCAGATTTAGGGATGGTTCACTGCAAGATTGACTTTTACTAATAGAAACAAAATGTCATGTCTTGCCACTTTATTGGTATAGTGTATCAGCTAAAACACATAAATAAGGTCTAATAGTACTCAGTCAAACGCATATGATATTATGGTTATTAGTGGCTCGAGACAATGCAGTCTACACTATTCAGTCGGTGGTCAGTCGGGAGTAGTTTTGAGAAGATCAGAGATAAGATAAGGGTCCAAATGAAGCCTTCTACTCCTGGCCCCTGTTTTACAAATCTCTCTGTTTTTCTTAAAGAGGTAATTTCTATTACTAAATAGGCTGTTTTTTTCTATATTTCATCAAGTCATTTCCTGATTTGTTTTTGATTTTCTGTAAATTTTTCTTATGACTTATCAATGATTTTGTGACTTTGGGTAATAGAAAATGGGACAGAATTTTCTCAGAGGTTTAGAGCCCCACTGCTTCTGCCCACATCACCCTCCCGGCTGGGTAGGTTTCAGATACGACTGACCTAGGCCTGTATTGGTATTTGATAAAATTCTGAATAATCTTTTCGAGGCATCATGTGGTGGCAGTCCATAATGTGTTTAGAAACAGAGCGTATACTAAATACAACAAAATTAACTGTACGCCGCATGAATTTGATTTTCAGCTTTTTTTTTCTTTTTGGTGAAAAGGGGGTGCAGGAGGGGGGCTTTTTATTTTATTTTTTACTTTATTCTGGGGATGAAGAAGGGCATCTTTAAATTTATCCTTTAAATTTTTTTTTCTTCTTTTTTTCCCCTTTTTACTCAAAACCACCACAAAAGCTACAAGAATGCACCTAATAATTCAGGTGTCTGCACGTGGATATATAGATATAAGAAATTGCCTTTTTATGATAGGCAAAACCCATCTCTCATGCAGCCCTTTTTGGACTTTTTTTTTCATAAAGAAAGAATGGGGATGCAGGCAATTTGGGCTGGTGCGTATAATGTCCGCAAAGCTGAAATCACTTTTATGCAGCCCTAGCCTCTCATGCAAGCTGTATATGAGATAGCCGGGAGAAATTATAACAATAGGGAGTGAATAACATAATTATCTAGGCTTGCACTTTATGCGATCGAAAATGATGAAATCGGTAAAAAGTAAAAACACAACCCAATCCACTTTAATGCAGGCAGAGCAGGACATCAGCTTCATTACAACGGTATTACATCTGTTTGTTTCTTTCCTTTTTTTAACTGATCGACCAAAAAGCAAAAGAAGAATTTCTATCGACGACAAAAAGGAAGTACCGTAATCTCCCGCGTAGGAGGCGCAGCTCGCGTAGAAGGCGCCCCCCCAACTCAGAGAAGGCCTTTTCACGTAGAAGGCGCACGTACCTCTTCTGGATCGATTTCCGGAAAAACCCGCGTATAAGGCACCCCTCCAACTAACAGGGGGGCTGTTTCGCGTAGAAGGCGTCCCCCCTCCGGTCGGCATAAAAAAACGGCAAGCAAATCTACAGCGACCGGGCTGCCACGCTGCTGGCGCTATGAGTTCAAGCTGTCATCCGCACACGGTCGGCGTCAAACCCGCCAAGCAAATCTACAGCGACCGGGCTGCCGCGCTGCTGGCGCTATGAGTTCAAGCTGTCATTGGCACACGGTCGGCGTCAAACCCGCCGAGTGCTCGTCGACACCTCCCGGTCTGCCGCGTTGCTGGCTATATGAGTTCAAGCTGTCATCGGCACACGGTGTGACGGTCGGTGTCAAACCCGCCGAGCAAATCTACACCGACCGGGCTGCCGAATTGCTGGCTATATGAGTTCAAGCTGTCATCGGCGCATGGTGGGCCTTATCCCCAGCGAGCGCGTCGACACCTCCCGGTCTGCCGCGGTGCTGGCGCTATGAGTTCAAGCTGTCATCGGCGCATTTTCCCAAATGAGATGTTGGAAAAACCCGCGTATAAGGCGCACCCCAAACTCAAGGCAATTTACCTCCCGCGTATAAGACCCAGCAGCATTTTGTTTGGCGTAGAAGACGCGCCTTCTACGCGGGAGATTACGGTACCTTTAAATCTTCATTTCAGCCACAACATATAATGGTTTGGGATACAATGTAAGGGTAGGTCAGAAATAACCTCCCATTTCTGATGCTACTTACACTGTCGTCATACTTCTGAAAACTGCGTAGAGTTACCCCTTACATCAATCAATTTGTTCAGCTCAAATAAAGGTAGGGGTATAGCATAATTTAGAGAAATTTAATCATTATTCGTCAAGTACTGTTTTTTTTTTAATTCTAGTTTAAGGTGATACATATTTTTATCACATAAAACCAACCATTATTTGTATTTCGAAAAATCCACACTTTGCATACACATTTCGTTCTATAGCACTGATGACCAGATTAACTCTACCTAAAGAAACGATCGAAATCTTTCAAATTCCACAACAAAATTCAATGGGCCGAAGGCCAAACCTACACTAGTACATATACCCTACGACACTAGGCTAAACAATTTTGACGAAAGAATTTCTATGACCAGTTGTTCTAGCTTCATTGTATACCTGGGTAAATCAAATGGAAGTGTTTTATTAATTACCCGTATTTGCAGCGCCACTTGCTGCTCCCTGTCCTCCTCTAACAGCTCCGATTCCCAGTCCCCCTCTTCCTCAGCAGGATCAAAGTTATACAACGGCATCAGGTGATGCCGCAATTTGTCTAGTCTGAAAAGGAAAAGTGCATAATTATGACCATATTATATACTACTTACATATACTAAATCAACGAGAGCGATTTTCTACGGAGCAGGTGTAACTGACGGGATTTGATTTACTCTGATGCTAGGAAGCTTTATGTAATGATAATTAGTCAATTTATGTCTAGATATTGAACAGCTGAACCCCTTTTTAGATAAGGCTTGTCTTTGGAAAATTTGATAAAAATCACGTCAATAAACATTTACTCATTGACGCCCCCGCCCATAACCTTGTTTCCCTGTTGCAAAGAAGTGGGCAATCTGTAACCAAAAATTATGAGCTTTACTAATCAATAATGTATAATGATGATGTATATGCACTTACTTGCTCTTCTTGAGGATGAATACTACCTAGAATAGAAGAGAGGATACTTCTTAAAAAGAGCATTCGCCACGCATATTTAGTGAGTTCAAAGGCAGTTTTTTTTTTTTTTTTTACCTTTTATGAGTTCATAAAATGTTTTATTTCAGGAATCATGATTGATACATGCGGTATGTACATATATGTGTAATATTTTAATGTTCCGATTCAACAAAGCAAATATACCGGCTAATGTAATGCCCGTAGCCGTAGGCCTAAGAGTATGGGGTAGGCTTCTTTACTTGTACTGACCAGGAATGAGAGTGCTGCTATTACGATGAGGGAACCAAGTGGAACCAGCACATAGGCTAGAATGTGACTTGTATCCTCTTGTGTGGAGGGTTTCTCTGTGGGTGGTAACAAGTCTGGTGAACTATAGGTGGTGGATACAGCTGGTACCGTTATATTCAGAGAGATCACCGCTCCACCACCAGACTCATTATTGTAGTGAATGACCCCTCCCTCCATGCCTGGGCTACTGCTGGCGTTTTTGGCACTGCTGTATGATGCTATGACTCCATTCATTTTGGCTCCATGTTCCTACACTAGCGTCTGAAAATAAGAAATCATTGTTGTAACCGCTACCGTGGTACGGTAAACACCTAGGGTTAATTTCTATGATGGAATTACGGTACTTTTATAGTCGAAGACAGGGCCCTCAGAGCTCTACGGATTATGAATAGTGGGATAGTGTTACCGGCTCTAGTCGATCTATCATCTAGACTCTATAGATCAATACTGCGAAAAAAGGTTGACTTTTCAAAGTTATTGATAAAGTCTTTTTTAAAGGAAATGTATTGAAAATGAAAACTTTCGTGGTCAGGCCTGCCAAGTAATACCCATTATTTGAAAAAATAATTGTCATGTAAATCCCTCGATGTAAGTCAATTGCACATGTGGTCGTGACAAGCAAAGTTATAAGCATTCCACCATAATTGACCTAAACACAACTTTATTCATAAAAAAGTCACCCTGGGTCTATAGTATCTAGGCCTTCGGACCCTGCTTCCTTGTACTGTAATTCTTTGAGACGAGATGTTGACGGAAATGTAGGGGGCGCTGCCACGTCGCCATTATCGTGGGGTAAAGATTACATTGCTGTTGCTGCCCGGGAGGAGAAAACCCTACATTCTATGTTATCTAGGTACTGGTTTGGCTAAATATGGCAGATGAATCGAAAAATCTATCATTCTCTTTTTACTTTGCCCAAAATAAGTGTGGTTATCAGTTTAATTTGACAGCAATCCACATTTTTCTCATACGTGAAGAGAACAAATGCATCATAATCTTTACCCCACAAAAATGGCGGACATCTTTGTGACGTCACATGTCGCTTGTGACATCGCGGTATATGAAATATTATGGCGCAGGGCTCCAGTGTAGTGTTGAAATGGGTAGGGTGTCAGTTTTGCCGTCTACAAGAATAGAAATCCTATGAGTGGGTCTGATTGAATAAGTAGATAGATTTCGATCACTAACTTGACTAGATCTAAGGTCATATTCATAGTAAGTATGAGTGGGTCTTTATATAGCTATATTGGTGTACATGTACTACCGTCCAATACCGGCACTGGTGAATTAACACCATAAAATACCGTACTAAATACGGTACCGGTAATAATTACTAGGCCTATTACTAAACTTAAGTACCGGTTAATAGGCTAGGCCCTAGCCATTTATCATTTTCATGAATCATGGGCATGAATTCTCCAGTTCAGCACTTCCTAAATTCAATTGATAGCGCCCCTTGTAAGGGTTGGCTGAATACAGCTAATGCGTCGCCTGTAAAAAAACACAACTTTTGATATACTACTTCTATACAAAGACCACTTTTGATATACTACTTGCAACCAAGGCGGGTGTCGCTTTGCAGCCGCAGACTCGGCACAGTGAGCTCGGCCTAGGCAACTGGGGGCGGGGCACTGTCAACTGAACATACACGCTGAGGAAGAGACATATATCCTGTGTAATTGAAACTGGTTTAGTATTTTCTATTGGCCGTCTATGTATAACAAACTTGGCTTACCGTAACTAAGTCTACGGCCCTTTGCCACTTCACATACCGTCCGATTTTGATGGAAAACGCTACCGTGACAGATGACTCATCTCTGCTGGCTGTCATGTTCATCTCCCATAATGCAACAGTGATACAATATGGCAGCGCCCACGTAACACGCAGTGCAGTGCATGAGATTTCGAATTTATTTCATTTTCCGCGATTTTCCAGAATTTAGGGAAATTTCAAACAAAAGGGTGATACAGAAGCATAGCTTCTTACACATACTTATGATACTATATAGTCTAGATCTCTATGCGTTCTGACACTCTCACATTTCCTCAGATGCTTTCAAAATTCTAGATCAGAGGCAGAGCTAGGTACATCACATGAAAATTAATATACTGAGTTAGAGCTAAACCCTTGTGTCTTAGTTGTGCAGGAGAGTGAAAGGATTTCAAATTTTTTGGAATCATGTTGATATCTCAATTCGTTCTCACAGAATCGCAGAATTAGTATCTAGAAATCTGACATTTTTGTCCTAAGTATTTAGGCAATTTGTTGTGACCTTCTGGATCCCAATAATGGGCCAATTAGCCATAATAAATGATAGTAAAATGTCAATTCAATTGGAATGAACCACAATATCAGCATGAAATAAAAAGCTATCTGACCTTTATGTTTACCTGTACGAAATTTTACCTTGACCTAATTTTCCTATGACCTATATATCTGACCTATATTAATTCATGACCTAGATTCTGATATGATCAAATATATAGGAACAGACGCTGTAAAATATGAAGAATAGACATTCTGATAACCTAACCACTGGTATTTGACCCTAACATTAACATCTAATGGGTTTCCTATTGACCTAGTTTCAGGCCATCCTATATGTTTGACCAACATTAGCTCATGACCTAGATTTTGATGACACGATCAAATAATTTTTTCCTGTGTGCTAGCAAGTTCACATGGTCGGGAAATCGTAAAATATCAGTTAATTGCTCCCAAAGTCGGGGAGCCTGTGAAACAAGTTTATCTTAGCAGGTATTGTAAGTGTCACACCTGTATGATGTACATGGGTCATGCAGTGACGGTTTTAAAACTGCCAAATCACCATTGCGCATCTTCACACAGGAAAATGTGATTTTTCGAATTTCTTTTGCAGTCACCAGCTGTACTATTCAGTCCACATGCACAAACTAGACCTTATATGAAACGCCAAGAAACATACTATTACTTTCTTTTAGTTTCATTCTACTTTTTCATTTTGGACAACTTGATTTAGATGACCTTTTCAGTCATCCACTTCAGAAATCTACAAAAATGTCTAGAAATGCACCAATTTCCCTGAAAAATTTTCATATAGGTAAAATAAGCCATGAAATACCAAGATAACTTCTTATATGTGTTCATTATTCTTTGTTCTGTAAGAATATGCCAATTTCAGTGCAGGTTAATTTCCAGTGCAGCAATTTGTTGGGTCACAAAAAATGCGTCACAAATGATGGACACTCCCAGAGGAGTGGTGCAGGCATTGTTTGATGTACCTAGCAGAGCCGTAGGTACATCACATGAAAATTAAGATAATGAGTTAGAGCTAAACCCCTGTGTCTTAGTTGTGCAGGAGAGTGTAAGGATTTCAAATCTTTTTGAATCATGTTGATATCTCAATTCGTTCTCACAGAATCGCAGAATTAGTATCTAGAAATCTGACATTTTTGTCCTAAGTATTCAGGCAATTTGTTGTGACCTTCTGGATCCCAATAATGGGCCAATTAGCCAAAATAAATGAAGAAATGAAAGGGAGGTAAGTTTGTAAAATGTCAATTCAATTGGAATGAACCACAATATCAGCATGAAATAAAAAGCTATCTGACCCGGATGTTTACCTGTACGAAATTTCACCTTGACCTAATTTTCCCGTGACCTATATATCTGACCTACATTAGTTCATGACCTAGATTCTGATATGATCAAATATATAGGAACAGACGCATTAAATATGAAGAAGTAGACATTCTGATAACCTAACCACTGGTATTTAACCTTAACATTAACATCTAATGGGTTTCCTATTGACCTAGTTTCAGGCCACCCTATATGTTTGACCAACATTTGCTCATGACCTCGATTTTGATGACACGATCAAATAATTTTTTCCTGTGTGGTACGTAGCAAGTTCACATGGTTGGGAAATTGTAAAAAATCAGTTAATTGCTCCCAAAGTTGGGGAGCCTGTGAAACAAGTTTATCTTAGCAGGTATTGTCAGTATCACACCTGTATGATGTACATGGGTCATGCAGTAATGGTTTTAAAACTGTCAAATTACCATTGCGCACCTTCACACAGGAAAATGTGATTTTTCAAATTTCTTTTGCAGTCACCAGCTGTACTATTCAGTCCACATGCACAAACTAGACCTTATATAAAACGCCATGAAACATACTATTACTTTCTTTTAGTTTCATTCTACTTTTTCATTTTGGACAACTTGATTTAGATGACCTTTTCAGTCATCCACTTCAGAAATCTACAAAAATGTCTAGAAATGCACCAATTTATTTTCATATAGGTAAAAGAAGCCATGAAATACCAAGATAACTTCTTATATGTGTTCATTTATTCTTTGTTCTGTAAGAATATGCCAATTTCAGTGCAGTTTAATTTCCAGTGCAGCAATTTGTTGGGTCACAAAAAATGCGTCACAAATGATGGACACTCCCAGAGGAGTGGTGCAGGCATTGTTTGATGTACCTATCAGAGGGAGTTTTGTTGTTTTGACCCCATTCGGCGACCTCCGCCCGGCCCCGGTATGTACTTGGATTACAGACGGTGCTGTGGAGGGGGGGTCTAAAAAAATAGGTGGAACTCTATGTTACACCCCCCCTCCCCATCCCACCCCATCCACAGAAGAAAGAAGGGTACCGGGACTAACCCGCCCCCCCCCATATACATTTTTGCCTCCCTGTAGTTCCACCCACCCTTGCTGAGTTCCACCCTGTAAGATCCCACCCCCTTTTAGAAATTTAGTTCCACTTGCCCACCATATCAGATCCCAGTCCCGGTTTAATCAGTAGCTTCTTTTTTCTTTCTTCTTTTTAAAGGAGGGCTAGCACCGCAAACTAACAACATGGGTACCGGTTCAAAGACTGTAACAGGGTAGCTGGATGGGGAGATGAATTGGGTGATAGGTGGCTATAAGCTAAAGTAGTGGGTCCTAAGCTACCCCTTACATGGAAAGGAAGGAACAAAGACAGCAAGTATAGGTTTGGCAGGGTTCTCCACACATAGGAAGCACACAGGCGGGCCGCCCACGTGCTTCTTTTTCATGCTGCCCATGTGGTTTAGCTGGAAATGGGCCGCCCCTGTGCTTCCAGCTCTCTGTGGGCTTTCTCTGTTTTTTTTTTAAATTTTGTAAATCGGTTCATTAGAACAAAAGTTATCCAAAATTTCAAGCAATGTTCAATAAAACCCCTTAGAATGTATCATTTTGCATCTAAATTTTCAGAAATTTTCTTGGCTTTGCTTCGCTAGTGACGTGTTTTGTTCGAAACGCTGGGCTGCGCTTGGCCGGGCACTTGTCCGATAATTAACCTGTGTGCTTTTTCATCCTGTGGAGAACCCTGGGTTTAGATATTATATTGGACTCTAGATACAAAACATATGGAAAATGAATACAATGAGTGAGTGAGTGAGTAAAGGGGTGCATCTACTGCCGATGGATGGACCCTCCGTCAGTTTCATCCGTATCATTTACCATTGATTACTATGGAGAAAAAAACGGATGAAGGGAGACGCAGTGGATGCAGCCCTTAATAGAGGTTTAACGCCATTTCGACAGCTAAGGTCATATTCATGGCGTGCTTTCGCCGTGCTAGCCCCCCTTTATTAAAGGGTGGCTAGCATGGCGAATGCACGCCTGCATTAAAAGGTCACGTGATCACCCATTGACCAATCAGATCGTTGCAAAATTTCCGCTGGGTCCCATGGATTTGTGAATGACCTTTTTTCAGGTACCCATGTTGTTAAAAGTCCATACTAGGCCCCCTTTAACCCTCTGCCACTAACCACCAAGAGAGTTAAGTGTGGCTCGCAGGGTGTAGGACAAATCTTCCTGGCTAGGAGGCTGCAACCAGTTTTGATACCTGTGAGAAGCTGAATTCCAGGAATTCAGCCCACCAGTCTAGGGAACAAGGGTGCCAGGAAGGGGACTTAGTGGTGGGTGAGGGGTGTGTCAGAGTACTGGGCCCTGGGTCCCGTTACTATATATATATATATATATATATATATATATATATATATATATATATATATATATATATATACATATACATATACATATACATATACATATACATATACACGAGTTCTGCAATCTCGGTCTCATCCACCAACCCACATCGCTTTGTTCAGAAAAATTGTTGCAGTAAAGACTCGTTGGGGGGGGGGGTGGAACTCCTGATCATTTTGCTCCTCTGTACGCGGTATGTGAGGGGGGCTTCGGGCCTGTGGATGTATTTATATTCTGTAATACTGTCCAAACTTAAATCTTATATATTATATCTACCCCGTACTGTAACCATTTTCTTCTATGGTACAGGCTATTGTACCGTATGAGGATATTCTGTCATTTCGTTCAGTGGATTTTCGAGTGTGTTTTTTTTTACAATGATAATGCAAAGTTCATAACACGGGTTCTAATATTCTCTGTCACCTTCACCGCTACTCCCATGCGCTTTCTCCCATGCGCTTTCAAAGGAAGGGGTGGGAGATTTCCAAACATTTGCTGCAGTTGAGATACCGCTATGGTGTAAATTTCTCCATCGAGTTTCAGTCTGTCATCAGTTAGTGAAACGTTCAGGTTATTTGTGCAGCACAGTTACTTGTGAATACTCGACTGATATCGCTTTACAGACACCATTGGACTGGAGTAAATGCATGAAAAAAAAAGTTAGAACTGATGAAAAACTTTCAACCTGTTTGCTATATAACGGTTTATTTCCAAGCTGACCATAACCAAAGTTGATACAGAAGCTTGTGGTAACATGGGGCTCGTTTGTGTGCAGTAACCTATATTCAAATAAGAACACATTGCAACTTTCTGAGCATTTAAAGACTAACACATTGATACATTAGATAGCGTTAAGGATAGAAAGTTCTAGTCGCCCAATAAAGATTGAAGGATATACATGTAATACAAAATATGGCAGTTCATTATCACAAATCTACACTACAGTTCCCATTGGCGTTTTCCATCTACCAGGCACTCTTAAACAAATTCATATTTGAGTGTTACATTTTCACTTAGCCCATTTAAAATTTGGCCTTTTGAAGTGTTGCAGAATTGAACTGTGGATTTCACATGATCTGAAGGAATGCAGCGTCTCAGCAGGCATTGGAGTTACATCCATCCATATAAAGCTGTGTGGTTCCAAAGGGTCACCTACACCCCTCCAACACTTTGTCAGGTATTCCCCTACAACATCCATAAACATATACCCATGTCGGTGCCAGACAGTGGTTCCCCAAGGAGCAGCTATATCAGAATCAACACGTACGACTTGAAATCCAGCATTCTGACATCCATGCCAGGCCTTGGGTGGGGTGGATCTTGGCCAGCATTCCACAGGTTCTCCTGAGTAGTCTGTGAACTCATTGTATTCATTGTTCTTTTCCAGACAGCCAATCATGACATTGCTCCCAACTTTTAACATCACTTCTTCATTGTTGGATGTGACCTCGAATTCACTATATTTATTCTCTGGACGAGGACCTTTGATGCGTGGCATGCGCTTCAACTTAAATAGCTTCCAAAATTTGCATCCACGTCTTACTTTCAGGAGGCTGATGTGGCCACTCCTGTTTGTAATAAATACATACAGTGTGCCCCTGTCAGAGTAACAGTTAAGTTGAGAAGTGGTATCATCATATACATTGATGCTGCATGGTAGGCTCATCTGATTCCATATTCTGCATCGGAAATCATAGCAGAAAACTGTGATGCTACTGGCCTCTGTGGAACACCCTCTAATCTTAACGAGATTTCCTTCCCATACATGATAGGCAATATCGAAAGTTATACCTATGTCAAGAGATGGTTCTACCCATTCAACCGCTGTCGTTTCGTCTCGGAAGATTCCAATGATGATGTGCCCAGACTTTTTCTGGAAGACTAGGCTTTCCCTTGTGGCACCTATAAAGGTATACATTTCCTCATCTGGCATGATGATATCTTTTGAGTACCATCGATCTAGCTTTGGTGAATAGATGTAGAGTGAGTATGTGTTAGGCGCTGGCACATTTATAGCACCTTGAGAGCACTTACTAGCAATAACTTTCAAAATTGGCTCATCCACTGTTGTCTCATTGAATGTGGACAGTGCAGTGAGATATTCTGTCAGTTCCTCACAGTTATCTATGATGCTAATTTTGCAGCCAGAGCTAGACTTCATAAAAGAATTCAATCTCTGCTGTTGTTCCATCAATTTGAGTATTTCTTTGCAAGCACTAAAGCATTCTCTGCCGTTTTTTTGGAACCACTGTAGGAAAAATGTACCAATCTCACTCGCATCCAAAAAGTCCATGACCCCCTCAATTACCATTTTCATCAGGAAAGCAACAGGAAGGTCCAGCACTTCAGTTTGATACTGAATGTGATCTCTAAAGCGACATCGTGCCATCGTTCGGCAAACATCGCATACATCCACAAGGTTGAATAGATCAGCCAGTTCCCATATGCGTAAACAGGAGCTTGGGTCCAAGTGGGACAGCATGAAATCACGACAGAATCCAGTCAGGTGATCAAGCATGAACAATGAGGAAGCTCCTAGCATATCAGTCAGTGTGTCAAATGTTATTTCCAGTTCACCTGAGTATATAAACGTCAAGGCAGTGTTCAGTGTGTTCACTGATGCAACTGAATCTGAGAGATCTATTACTGCCTCCTTACTTTCTCTAAAGCTTCCTTCAAACATGCTTTTGAAATAGTTGCTAGAAGCAGCCAGAACTGCTCTGTGTGCAGGGATGACTTGGCCATGTACTTGTAGATTTACATCACAAAAATGACCTTTTTGTTGAAACAAATGCAGTTGATCACACACCTCCATCTTCACGCTGACTCTGTTGAAGGTAGCACGTGCCATATTCACACCCTGGAGAAAATCAAAAGTAAACAAGAAGCACATGAGCAAAATATATATTTGGAAACAAATGCAGAGATCCTCGATTTAAAGGTGCATCTCGACTGATTTCTGACAAATAGTAAGTATTGACATACAAATGTATATTGACTACCGTAATCTCCCGCGTATAAGGCGCGTCTTATAGGCCAAACAAAATGCTGCTGGGTCTTATACGTGGGAGATAAATTGCCTTGAGTTTGGGGTGCGCCTTATAGGGGGTATCTTTTACTAAAGAACAGTACTAAATTAACAAAAATCTGCCCTCAGAGGTGCGCCTTATACATTATAACAGACCTCCCTGGGGGTGCGCCTTATAGGCGAGGTGCGCCTTATACGCAAGAGATTACGGTACCATAATCTCCCGCATGTAAGGCGTCTAGTACGCGGTATTTTAGTTCTCCTTGAATCTGAAAAGGTGGACACCCAAGACCTATTTTGCATTCACTTCATGTACATGTGACAAATGGTCAGGGATGGACTATAGTTTGCAGTCATTTGATACACATGTGCCAAGTGGTCAGACATGGACTATAGTTTGCAGTCATTTGACCTACATGTGACAAGTGGTCAGGGATGGACAATTGAGACCCACATATTACACATAATACCTTACAAACATCTCTTTAAGGCCACACAAATGCTTCTGATAAATATGACTATAAAGATATGCCAAAGTCTCTGGGATCATAGAGGTTTTTGACTACATTTTAATAAACGTCCCTCGGCAATGCTTATTATGGAAGGCCGGTGCGACATGCCATTTTCCAATTGCTAATTGCCACTTACATCTTGTCATTTGCCTATTAGGATTGTCATTTGCCATTTGCCACTTTTAGCTTGCCAATTGCCAGTTACGTCTTGCCATTTGCCAGTTATGGCTGTACATGATTTCATTTTTTGCTGTTTCAAAGTTTTCAGCTATCATTTCAAGTCTATATCCAAATTAAGTGGCAAATGGCAACTGGGTCACCCGTTGAGACTAGCATCTGGCTAATTGCCACTTGCCAATCAGCAAAATCTCAGTGGATGAATGTGGATTCCATCCTATGTGAATGTCTTTTCTCTTAGCTTTCCATAGTATGACATCATATGTCATGTATCTAATGACACTCATTTCTTCTAGTTATCAATTACAGAAGCTGCTTGGAGTTTAAGAGTGCACAATGGCAGTTAGGGTTTGGGGAACTGAAAATACCTAGGTGAACCAGCATGCAAATTGCTGGTATCAAATCTATGGCAATGTGTGCACCTCTAATTTGGTGTGAGGCCCACTTGGCATACTTTGATCTGCAGAAACCCCTCTGCTTATGTGTGAGCGATGATTTCACTCCATAAGGGCCGAGTTGCCAGGTGGGGGGGGGGGCTTGTTAGATATAGGGGGGGTCATTTTGAAAAAGACCCCTCGGTGGGGGGGGGCAAACCCCAATAAACCTTCACACTGTGGGGGGGGGGGGGGTCAGAACTTAGTATGGGCAATTTAAATACCAATTGCGATGTGTCATTCCACACATGTATCTGATTTTTTTTTTGATTTTTTTTGATTTTTTTTTTTGGGGGGGGGGGTCATTTTGCAAAATTAGTTCTTAGTGGGGGCATCACAATCGTTTCTGTCATAGTGATGGGGGGAGGGTCAGAAAATATCTACCAATCTGCCAAAGTCCATCAAGCCCCCCCCCCCCCAGTTGGCAATAAATGACTCGGCCCTAAATCCCTATTGAATTGAGTGATTAGTGGCTGTCCCCAGACCAGTGGCGGATCCAGGATCTGGAAAAGGAGGGGCGTGGCCCAAAAGGAGGAGGGTGCATTCCCCATTTTTTAGCAAATTCTGGAGTCCAAAATATGTAATCAAACTATTAGGTACTGGGAAAAAGGGGGGTGCGCCCCCCCCCCTCTAAATCCGCCATGGCCAGACAGCCACTTATAGAGGCTAGTATTAAATGCAACATAAAAAGTCTGCAGTGACTGAAGGTAATACCTCTAAATCCGCCATGGCCAGACAGCCACTTATAGAGGCTATTATTAAATCAGGGATGCCACTCACTGATCACCAAAAAGTCGGAAATCCTCCTTATTTTATCAATTTCCAATAGGAAATGCCTTTAGAAATGGAGTTAAAAAATTCGGAATTCCTAAAAAGTTAGGAAAAGTGGCACCTCTGTTAAATGCAACATAAAAAGTCTGCAGTGACTGAAGGTAATTATCTCATTGGTCAATAATGTATCCCATGAGGTCGGTATAGCATTGGTCTCAACTCAGGGTGTTTAATACTCGGGATGCGCCTTATACACTTTGAAGGTATTACAGTACTTTGAAACACCGCCTCACCCAACTTATTCCTTAACTGAGACGAGACTCAATATGTCATGGCATAATATCAAAGGCCATTTTAGTTGTTTTTTGTCCTTATTTACCCCGTTCTAGTTGTCTTCTAGATATAGGCCTATACTTTATTTTCCCTTTCAGCAAAATGAAGTTATCAGCACCATAGTATTCAAACAAACGCTAATGGACCAATGTAACTGTTAATAAAGCATTTTAATACGAAGATACAATTCATGTACAGATAAATGTCTGTAGTCTTCGCAGATTTATAAAGCATCCATTTTTCCCATTTTTACAAATTCATCATAGCCAAAGAGCTAACAAGTAAACATTGTATATTAAATTCATAGTATATAGTGGAATTATCTCAGGTGATCTATGCCATAAGAACACTTATTCAAATATGTGAGGTCAGGGTACTACTGCCTCGGATAAAAGGAAGGGTTAATTGTACCTTCCCTGGTCATGCACAACTAGTATTACCGGTAATAAAGGCTTTGAAAACTCTTAACATTTTGTTTCGGTATTCTCGGATAAAGCATTAACGGACTATTAATTACTATAGTTATCTATGTCCAATAATCAGCACCAATTTAAAAACTGCCGTGGACCTGCCAGGCCTGTATTATGAAAATATTGGACGGTTCATTCCAAGAAGAAAAAACATATTTCATCTCTGAAATTTTCTGTACAAAAATGTGTATCTCAGTACTGCTATAACGGTTGAACCTTATGCGATTTTCCTTCTTTGGTTCTTTGGTCATGTACTTGTGCCACTATTGTCTTTTTTCCATTTGAAGTTTGGCTTGCTGAAATACTGCATCACTGAACTGTGGACTTCACATGTACTGAAGGAATGCAGAGTTTCAGCTGGCATAGGGGTCACTTCTAACCAGATAAAGCTGCGAGGTTCCAGTGGATCGCCAATGCCTCTCCAACATCTTGTCAGGTATTCCCCTACAACATCCATGAACATATAGCCCTGACGGTGCCAGCCTGTCGTTCCCCAGGGAGCAGCTAGGTCTGAATCAACACGAACAACCTGGTATCCTGTATTTTGACACCCATGCCAGGCTTTGGGAGGGACAGACCTTGGCCAACACTCAACAGGTTCACCTGTGTACAAGCGGAAGATATTGTTCATCTCATTGTTCTTTTCCAGACAACCTATCATGACATTGTTCCCAATTTTCAACACCACTTCTTCATTATTTGAAGTAAGCTCAAATTCATCATATTTCCGTTGAGCAGGAGGACCTTTTAAGCGTGGTAGACGATGCAACTTAAAGAGTTGCCAATCTTTGCATCCATGTTTCAGCTTCATAAGGGTGATATGTCCGTCCTTGGTGGTAACGATCAAGTACAGGAGATCTCTGTAGGCATAGCAATTTATTTGAGAAATTGCTGTATGCATGGACTCACTGACTAGGTTGATGCTACCTGGCTTGCCCATGATTTTCCAATTCCTGGTTTTGAAATCATAGCTGAAGACTGTAACATACTCAGTTGTGCCACCTGTGTATCCTCTAATCATCACTAGATTCCCTTTCCATACATGATAAGCCACATCTACATCTGGAGCAACATCTGAAGACCCTTCTATCCACTCAATGCTTTGGTCTTGGATGAGACCAATGGTGATACTGCCAGACTTCTTCTGGAAGACAAAGCATTCCTTTGTTGCGCCAATAAAGGAATATGTTACATCATCCGGCATGGTGATATCTTTCGAGTACCATTTGTCTTGTTGTGGCAAATAGATATACAGGAAATATGTGTTTTTAGTTGCGACATTCCCACCTTGAGAACATTTGCTTGTAATAACGCTCATACTGGGCTCATCCACTGGCACCTCTTGGAAGGTAGAGAGGGAATACAGGTAGGTCGTTAGTTCCTCATAGTCATCTACGATGCTGATTTTGCTGCCACAGTTGGATTCAATGAAAGAGTTCAGTTGCTGCTGCTGTTCAAACAGTTTGACTACTTCCTTGCATGCTATATAACGTTCCATAGGGTCTCTTTGGAACCATTGCAACAGAACACTGCCTATCTCATTTACATCTAAGAAATCCATGACACCCTTGCTTACTATTTTCTTCAGGAAAACAGCTGGAAGGTCCAGAATATCTGGCTGGTATTGTATGTGATCTCTAAATCGACATCGTGCCATGGTCTGGCACACATCACACACATCCTTGAGGTTAAAGACATCAGCTAATGCCCATGTGCGTAGACAGTTGCTGGGCTCTAAATGGTTAACCATGAAATCCCCACAAAATCCAATCATATGCTCTAGCATGAGCAATGAGGAAGCTCCAAGAACATCAGTCAGTGTATCAGATGTTATCTCAAGGTCCCCTGTGTATATGAATCTTAAAGCAGTTTTCAGGGTGTCTACTGAGCCAACTGATTCTGATAGGTCTACAACAGCCTCTTTGCTTTCTCTGAAGTCTCCTTCAAACATCCTCCTGAAGTATTGACTGGAAGCAGCCAGAACTGCCCTGTGTGCTGGGATGGCATGGCCATGTACCAGGATATTCACATCACAGAAATGGCCACTCTGTTGAAATGTATGCAATTGATCACACAACTCTGTTTTCACACTTGCTCTTGAAAAGGAAGCATGTAGCCCCGTGTCCATATCCTGTTGGAAAACAAGAAAAAGAAGTGTTGGTTGTGTCTATCATAATTTGCTATTAGCACTAAACGTGTTCCTCCTGCAATTGCGTTTAAGCTTTTGGGAAGCCATATAAATTGCACCAGGCTTCCGAGTTCAACATGCAGGGCTGGGCAGCTGTCGCCATGTAGCCAAAATGTGGCGACAATTGCCTTAAAATTGGCGACAATAATCTCCAGATTTTGGGCTTTCCAACAGTGAAAGAATTTCTCAAATATTCCAACTAGAACTTAAGTTATGAAGAAATATCCAAAAGTCACCAAAATGCATGATTTGACCATGAGATTTTCAAAATTTTCTAGGGAAATTGGCCTCAACCCCTTGAGGTAGCTACTTGCTGGGGGTCTTTTCATTCCCTCCGCTCTGCTCTCTACCTTTGTTATAGAGCAGTTACAGATTGGGTAGGACCAGGGGTATTCAGCTATTTTTTTTCCCTCTCTTGCTTGAATTTTTTAGGTTTGAGCTTTTTGGGGGTTGGTCAAAAATGGAGGGGGTCCCCCGTCTCCCTGCTTACCATGCCTACATTAGAAGGTCTTCAAAACAAAATCTTAATAGGGCCTAGAGAATGTGTCATCTATTCTCAAAAATTGCCAGAATGCATCGCTTGTTCCAGATCCCCATCTTCCATCATTACAACTATAGACCCGCACTGTACTACTGGTACAAATCAATAATACAGGTACACCATAATAATCTCTGAAGGACTTCATTTCACCCCATGCTAGGGCCCTTGAGGTGATGTGTCAGTATCATTGCCCTCCCCATCCTCATTCCCCCTGCCCCTTTATGGTTGGGGGGGGGGGGCACAGGCTAAAATCTGATCTTTTCCCCACCCCCCCCAACTTTAAAATGCTAACACGTCCCTGGATAAATTGTGCCAGAATGCCTCAGGATGCACCAATTCAAGTTTTAAATTTCAAAATCTTTGAGGCCGAGCCCCTAACCCCCAAACCTTTAGATATCAGAGGCTCAGAGATATTAAAACTATTTCGTTTGTATAGGGGTGGACATCCACCTATCCCTCAATAATCCATAACATAAGGACAGACCTGCGACTTGATATTTCCAATTAGAATGCATCAAAATGCACCATTTCAAGTCTAAACCTACAAAATTTTCTTGGGGCAACACCCTTAGTGTGACTGCTGCAGTTATGTTTTTCAGTAAACAGCCCTTTATCAAACCCCAGGACCAGACCTGCCTACAGCTCCCGCGTACAACTCATTTCAGTTATTTCCTGTAGGCCATTTTTCTGAAAATTTTGGGTCCACCCTGGTCCTTGGCTACAGCCCATCTAGCATTGGCTTCAAGATTTTCAGATATGCCCAGCCCTGACAGTTCAAGTCAAATACACGGCACCCACCTGGTATTTAATGTCTCATATATAAGTCAATCCCATACTTGGTAAACGCACTACAAGCAGCACTTGGCCTTTTTTTTGTCAAGCTATGTAGTTATTCCATGTAACCATGTGTCAAATCAGTTAACCCACAGTCATGTTGTGTTATAGGCTATATTTTAACCAGTACCCATTGGTCAATCCAAGGTGTGAAACCATGTGAGCCACTGGTTAGGACACTCAAGGAAAAAAACTGTTTTTCCTTCACCCCCCCCCCCCCCCGATGTAGATTTTGGGCCCTTCAACTGCTCATTTCAGAGAAATTCCCCTCTTCACTTATTTTTTAGTGGCCTTATAACCCATAGCACAACAGAACTGTGGATTTATAACTAATAAAAAAAAATTAGAGTATCTCCAAGTGCACACCATGTATTGGTTACATTAAATAAATATGTAATTTCACAGGAGTGGATTCCTTTACAATACCAACCAGATAACAAATTAAATATTTCAACCAATGTGCTATGAACCTTAAAAAGGATACAGATGAAACATTTATAGGAATTCTAAGTAGATTGGTTTTTTGGATGAGACTTAATTGTGATATCAAAATTAAAGAATGATTATAGGAAAAGGTACGGCCAAGATGTAACTCACACAACTTAGGTTGAACACAATACTCAATGAATGCATTTATTAACATCTCTTTAACCAATAAGAACATACACAATACCAGAATATTTAGATCATATTGGTAATTCAATTGTCCATACTCATAAATCGTGTCGGTATTAATTTTACTGCCAAGATTAATACATTGCAATATATACCGATATATACATAAATTATTTAAAGAAAAACACATTATGATCAAATATATCTTCGCTGCTTGACCTAACAGCCCAGAATCTGTGGGAATGCATCAAATCTGTTGTCATAGCAGGGTAAGTGGAAATGATGCAGCAACACTTTCCCCTTTCCCTTTAAGGCTACCCGGTAGTTTATTTCTGCACCAGAATATATCGAGACTATATGATACTAGATTTATATCCGTACATCTAGTTTTAAGAGCATATTATTGTTTTTGTTGTTGTTTATACAACGTGGCGATTGTGACAAAAAATCTGTAGAGTGGTATAAATTTCTAACACAAAAAGGTCGAAGAGACCTAGACTGCCTGCTTTTATTCAGCACATTTGTATCGTTACGTTCTATTGATATCCACATAATCTCTTTTCCTAAATCAAAGTGATCAAAACTCAAGCCATGGTGCATTATACAAATCACCATCACTGTAGTTGACTTCTTGGTCGTCGGTGCTGCTGCTCTCCATGTCTTCATCATCGTCAATCTCACTGGAGGAATGGCCTGACAAACTGAACACATCTTCATAGTATGGGTCAAAACGAGCATCCGTGAAGTGGCAACTGGAGTGAATGGGGTGCGCTGACTGTGTGTGGGTGTGGTGGTTGTTCAAGCGACAATGGGCCATTGGACTCTGGCCACGCTCTTCAGAACGGTCTGGATAGGACGCCACCTCACACATGTCAAGGACTGCGCTGGACATTTCTGTCATCCAGAACTCGCGAAGTTTCTCTGTAGAAGGTGGCGTCAGTTCTGACCACACAAAACTAGCAGGAACAGAGAGATCCCCGGCGCCCCGCCATAGTTTACACACATATGGACCCATGACATCCATACACAGGTATCCCTGCTCGTATGAATGAGTTTTCATTGACCATGACGGGGCTACCATATCAAGATCAACAGGGATTAGCTTTATGGGTAGCCTCTTGGTGCTAAGCGGTAGGCTGGTGAAGGGCGGTGCAGGGTGTGCACTGCGCCTTTGCATACTCCACTGATCAGCGGTGATATCATAAACCCCATAAGGACCAATATGTCCCGGTAGCACTACCAGCTTATCTCCACTCTGGCTGATACTACAGTCATGAGGGGATATGAGGCGTGTCGTCAGAGTCGGCTTCGCCAAAAAGTCCATGCCATAGAGACCATCTGGTTTCCTCCACACTTTAGCAAACTTGTGTATATCAAAGACAGACAGGAACACAAAGAGTGCATCACTCGTTGGGTAAGCCTGGAGGTGGACAGTTTCTTGCAAGCGTGTTTTGAGTCCTGTGTATTGTTCAAAGGCACACTGTCTCCAGCACTCGTTTGTCATATCCAGAAAGAGCACCTTAACCGTACACAGTAGCTGGTTACTCGACCCAATAGGTCCAACCAGCAGAATTACGTGAAAGAGTTTGCCATCAAATATCTGGAAGCAGTCATCAAAGCCTCTGAGCAGACCTTTGTGCTTGATCTCAACCTTGGCTGGAGCCTTCTTCCATTGCACTGGATTCATGTTGCAGTAGCAAAGCAAAATTTCATCATATTCAAGTTGAAAGATCAAATTCTCATTCATAGATCCAACAAAGTTCTTCACACGTAGATCTAGTGGTAGGTTGAACTCTCTTATATACCACCTATTTCGTTCGTGTGCATAGAAGTGCATTTGGAGTGTCTGTTTGCACTTTGTTATGGGCCTCCATGCAGCTTCTGGGGGCGAGTCTTCAAATGAGGTAGCCACAATCCAACTGGCCACCACCTTCAATGTCTTTGTACATGAACTTGGCCCAGACTGCAGGGAAGTCATCATGGCATGGAGGCAGTGGTCCACTTGTTCAGGCACCATGAGCTGTGTGTCATTCAAGGATTCAATGCTCAGTGACGGGTCGGGAAGCAGCTGTTGTTGCTTAAGGCATACCCATAGAGGCCCACATTCAACCATTCTGGTATCGGGACAGTGCTCAAACCAGCGGCGCAGGAAACCGAGGATTTCTATTGGACTCAAGAAATCAAAAATACCCTCCTTCACCAGTTTTTGCACAAAAAGTCCAGGTGTGTCCAGGATTTCTTTTCTGTGTTGAATGAAATCTCTGAATCGACTACGGCCATTGCTTTACAGACAGTACAGACATCTTTCAAGTTGTATACTTCAGCAAGAGCCCAGGTATGGATGCAGTTTAATGGGCTGAGATTTGTGATCAGATACTGAGAGCAGTGTTTTTTCACCATGTCCATCATGAGAAGGCTAGCTGCTCCCAAGACATCTTCCACATTAGAAGAGGTTATTGTTATTTCACCTGTGTACATGAAATTCACTATTGCTATGAGAGCATGTTCTGATCCAATGGAGCTAGATAGGTCTACATTGGTCTGCCACCGCTCTTGAAACTCTCCGGTGAACATAGTGTCGAAGTAGCTGCTGCGTACAGCCAACACAGCGCGGTGTGCAGGGAGAGTGTGCCCATGTGCAGTAAGCTGGACATCACACAAGTGGCCTTCTTTCTGATATGTGTAGAGCTGGTGACACAGTTGTGAGACAAAGTCCTCCCTCATACGGTAAGTCAGGCTCTCTGTGCGCTTGTAGACGAACATCGGTGCTGCAGTCTGAGATGGAAAGGGACCGTCCTTTAGGTATATCCGCAAAGTTAAGATATCATGTGTGATCCAACTGACTAACTTTACCCTTACAATCTAAAATTACTCCAGGTTAATCAACGCTCTAAAAAACATTTCCGAAAGCCCATCCATGTGTGTAAGGTTTATATCTTTGACAGTGGCATTTCCACTGTTTTCATGTTGTGGGTGAGATTGTTTAGGTAATTATACTTGCACTTAACTCTATCAAATTAATGAACATTAGCAGATTACATTGACTAA
The DNA here is from genome assembly GCA_949317995.1 of Acholoe squamosa. Taxonomy (NCBI): domain Eukaryota; kingdom Metazoa; phylum Annelida; class Polychaeta; order Phyllodocida; family Polynoidae; genus Acholoe; species Acholoe squamosa. Next base: position 52,993,812 of record OX439035.1, on the reverse strand, counting down.
ACTACTGTAGAATCTTTTTTGCCATCTTCATTTATGAAAGACAGCGATGATTCTTTTTCTGCCAACCTCTCCCCATGGCCCCAATTGGGGGAAAAATAATATTGTTGGTGCTTACGGTGAAAGTTCTTACATATCTACCCTAATATTTTTCGATCCTAATACCTGAAACCATTTTTAGGCCTGATGGTCCTGAAACTACTGCAGTGGTGAATCACGACGATTTGTGGCTTATCTAGAGTAATCTATCTATTTTCAAAACTAGTGATTTATAAATGATTCCATCGGTAATGCAATTTAAAACCAGTCATAGTACAGCCACGTCATACACTATACTATTTTTAAAACTAGTCTTTATCATTATTAGTTCCTGAATTATATCCTCTTTGGCTAAAAAAAATTCTTTTCAAGGAATCGCAATCCATGGACAAAATATCAAAAAGAAAAAAGAAGAAGAGTAATGAAATTTTCATTTCCGAATATAAGGTGCGGGAAATTTATGGACCAATGCTTTTATTTGGTCTGGCCTATGCTAATATTTTTCAGCGAGCAACCTGAAACCCACCTTTTTTTTTAGCCTTAATACAGGTAGTCTTACCAAGGTTGGCACCTGTCATGACTGTGGTGTGCACGGGGTAATAAACATCTGAGACAGCACCCAACTTTACAGGCCTGTGATAACAATAAACACACTCAACCATGGTGAGATAATCTACATTTAATTGGCATGATGCCCCCAAGGGATCTGTCTTGTGGTGAGCTGTGACCACCAACACCGCCCCCATGCACCCCTCCTGCCCCCTTTTCTCAGCTCTCAAAATCGTAAGGTCACTCATATTTATGTTTTGGCTGAAGATTTTGCCCTGATATCACAGGGATAGGTAGATGAACTCAGGGTGCACTTATAAGGCATTATAGTAGTGTTCTATTCCTGGTTAGCGGGACCCTTAGTGGGCTGACCCCTGCTTGACCTGGTACCTTGTGAAATAAGGACTGATGACAGCCAGCATGATGGGGACCAGGTATTATGTAATGCACCCTAAAAAGTCTGCACTGAATGAAAGGAATTTTCTCATTGGTCAATAATGTATCCAGCTAGGTTTAAATAGACGTAAAAACCTGGTAATCGTACAATGATGGATTCACTTTAAAACAATTGAAATTTAAAAACAGGGGGGGGGGGTGCATTTGAGAAGGGACCAAAATCTTTTTGACCCCCTTGACTGGGGAGGTGGGGATTTCAGAGGGGGCAAAACTACCCGTTTTCAGTGATAAAGCCTGGGCTAGTGTGCGACATCAATGAGTCTGCGTAGTCACGTTGTACCGTTCACCATGGTCAAGTAATCTAGCATTAATCTCGAACCAGATAACTGAGGCCGTTCAGACCATGATAACATCCTTCAAGATCTTATAGAATTTGAAAATCCAACAACCCTAATGATACTGTCCCTACGCCGTAGAACTACTTTTACATCGCGGCTATTTGCCCTGACAGGGACGCTTGCGAGCTTGCACTACGCTGACTCATTGAGAATCATGACTTGCGTAAAGCCTGCGCGTTGCTATAGGTCAATATGTGTTCATGCGCTGTTTTCGGCGCTTCGAAAGGAGGTTAGAATTTTTTGCATCTCTGTGGACAAACGGGGTGGAGAGCTGCTGCTCCCCCTCCCGAATCATCCAAAAGTAGTGTGAATTGTCTAGGGCGAATGTCTATGTAGACCAAATAGGTTTTAGAGCGAATCAACCATTTCCTGTGCACACCAAGTCCAAGACATACCGTATCTATTCAGCCTACAGTCAATGGCAACTAGTATGGACCACTCATTTATTACTACTACTAGGTGGGGGGGGGGGGGGGGCTAGACGGATTTTGGCGGATTTTTTTATGAGCCCCCACCACTATGACAAAAATTATCGCGACCCCCCCCCACTCAGACAGAGTCAGAGCTGATTTTGCTAAATGCCCCCCCCCCCCGAAAAAACAAAAAACAAACTGGATACACACATGGAATGATGCGGCGCGATGGGTATTTGAGTTACCCATATTTAGTTTTGACCCCCCCCCCCCAGTGTGAAGGTTTATTTGGTTTTGCCCTCCCCCCAAGGGACTCTTTTTCAAAATGACCCCCCCCCCCACCCACCTAGCAATAAATGAATCGTCCCTTACCACTTTCAATACCATTAGGCCAATAGAACTCATATTACAGTTTACCGTCCACCGCCCGCATGCATTTAAAGTGCCGCATGAGAAAATTTCATTATTCATTATCTAAAAAAAATTGTAGAATTTCTCAAAAATGTATTTGGACATGGTAGGAATGAGCAAAGGAGGGCATATTTGGTATCAAATTAAAGCTTACAGTGCCAGGAATGTCAATAACATGGTGGTATATATACAACCTGGAGATTTCCAGGCAGTGCTACCTATATAATGAATAATGAAAAAATGCCTCATCAATTTTCAAAATGGCTTGGACGGTAAACTGTAACCTGAGGCTGAGTTCCCATGGCCTTACCAGGTTCAGGCGACCAAAATCAAACTCAAAACCAGACAGGCCAGGACTCAGGACAAAAGGCAATGTCAAAGATTTAATATGTTTTACAATTTGTGTGGTTTCAATGAAGCGTTCATATACATGATACCTACCTCAGCCATCGCTACTAAATAGCTCCAGGGTGCAAAGTGCACCTCCCTTTATCAAAAATTCCCAAAACTACAAAGAGGTGAAATAACTTCCTCTTGCATGTCCTCGCTGGTTTGCGCCTTAGGGCCAGGTGCGACCGGGAACCTTCTGTGACCTACTTACAGTGTTGCGTTCGACATATGTCAGTGGTCAGTGAGAGTAACTTGAAATTGTATTTCAAGTCAGTTTTTCGGTATATGAAATAAATTTGAACAAATTTAAAAGGCACTCTTTTAACTTGATTGGCGACAAAGTTTGTAGTATCGCTTGGTTCACATGTAGCCCTCTACAGTGAACTGATTCTAGAGCTTGAACCATTCACGTGGCGTCGCGAGAACAAGCAAAGCTGGGACTGGCCCAACGCTGTCAAATTGTAAGAGTCGTCCCAGCCTATTATATATATATATATCCTATTCCAAAACGAAGGGGCCGATAGGTCAACACTATATCAACCGCATGATTAACCCAAACTATTATCTAAATCGCTCAATTTTCCATCGATGCTAATGTCTAGAGTATGAGCGATAATAGAGGGTTTCTTCTCTGCATACCGTAGCGTAGGCGTAGCTTGCGTAGGCCTACTCGGCTACTACTACTATAGTCCGTTCCTCTATATTGGGGACTGGTGCATTTGCAGCATGAGGGCCTTATTTTTTTCTAATTAATGATAAAATATCCTAGTTTTTTCACAACCCTAGTCTTGTATAGGGTGTTTTGAATATCTATACTGAAAATTATTGGAAATTGGAAGATATTTGATAATTTTTTCAGCTGCCATATTATTACAACAGGGCAAATACTGCCCAATTGCTGCCCATTTGGGGCAAAATAGCTGCATTAATAGCAGGTGATTGGGTGCAAATTATGGATTTCTCTCTTAATAAAACAACAAAATCTTGATTTAATGGACCAGGGACATCAAATCCAAGTCAGAGATATCATTGACACTTTTCAGAAGTATATAAATCATATTAGTTACCATATATCTTACATTTGTATAAGTAGGTCACTGTCTGACCTTGAATCACAGTTATTGGGGTCAAGGTTGAATTAGGTCACCATGAAGTACCGCAATGGATAATCCCAACAAATGCATGAATATCTAAGCTATCCAGTATATTGAAAGAACTCATAAATGTGATACAAAATCCATGTTTTTTTCTTTTTCTTGCTCCATTTTTTCTCATATATAGGGATCATGTTAAATGCTATAGGGAAAAATTGTATCAAAGGACGGGTCAAAATGGCGATTTTAGTTAGTTTTCAAAAAAATACATATCTTTTAGTAGAATTTGAACTATTAGAGGCATATAAAATGTAAAAACATATTTAAAAAGCTTGTTTCTCACTCTAAAAGATGAATTAATGAAAATAGGGGGTCATCACTCACTTTTTCATAGTAATTTTAGCCTAAAGATGGAGAAGTAGGTGTTTTTTCATGGTTTTCGCTTCTGAAACTCACACTTTGACACAAGATAAAATATTTTTAATTTTCACCAAAAACTTAATGAGGTATCTAGAAATAATGCCCTAATTGTGTACTTTTACATGGTGAAAGAATTGTGTAGATCGGCCAACTATGAGAGACACAGCACCATTTTGAAGGTGCAAAAATAGGAAAAACTAAGTTTTTGGTCTCCAATATACGGCAATGAGCTTTAGTACCGGGTACAGCGGTAGCGAAGTCAGCCAAAAACCGAGACTTCCTCGGAAGTAGACAAATCATATACCAAATAAAAGGGCTTAAAAAATGGAATTCATAGCTTTTTTAATCGAACTGATATGCCCACAAGAGATATTTTTATACCACTTTATATAAATAGCAACATAGAAAATCTTCTGCCACTCTCCACACTGCATTTATATCCCAATATACAGATAACACCGACAATAAAACATGCACTGCGCATGGGGCATTTTGATATCCTTGCACATAATAAGTGATAGATTTTGAATGGAAAGGCCTATCTGATAACCAATTACACCATATTTAAGCTGAATTTTAGATTGACATATCCAAGTGTAATATAATCATCAGAGATATACAGGGATGAAAGTCCTCAGGGAATTCCCTGATTTCAGGGATTTTGAAGTTCCAGGGCCCTATACTTTCATATAGAAACCCTGGTTTTTGGGGCGAATATTGGACCATTTCACGGATTTTTGTGCTCTGTGACTTTCATCCCTGGATATAAGGGAGTGGTCATTATTTATCAACAGGGGGGGGTGGTGGGTTTTCGCACGGACGCGCGGAAATTTTTTAGGCCCCCCCCCTCGACGGCAGTCAAAATTTTTTGCGCCCCCCCGCGCCTCCGGGCGCGGAGAGATTTCACGCCCCTCTTTGCTCTATAGTAGCGTGCAGGCTTTTTTGCTAAAAAGAGGGTGAATTTTTTAGCCCCCCCCCTCAAGAGGGGTCAAAATTTTTTTAGCCCCCCCCCTTGGGAGGGGTCTGAAAATTTTACGCCCCCCCCCCCTCAAACCCACCCTCCCCCCACTGTTGATAAATAATGACCACTCCCTAAGTATTTCAAAATTCAAGTTGAAATCAGATTATTTGATACCGGTAATGATTTTTTGTAAATTTTGGTAGTATGCATCCAGTAAATCAAAAATCGCAGCACTTATACCTGTATAAACTGACCATATTCTGGTAAATGGATGTTGTAGAATAGCCCTGTATGTTCTGTTAGCTTCTGTAACAAATATTTCTTTGTGAAAATTGTTCCAAAGTTGTGTAAGTTTGTAAGACCGCCCTGCTCTTAATAACCACTCAATATTTATCAAAATCCCCTCAAAATGTAGGTCCTGATGTTGGCCAAATGGTTATCACATTGTTGCTTTTCTAGAGCAATACAGAAATGCATTATAAATGCATTTTGGTAAGAAGTGGCAGGGGCATTTAGCTGACTTATGTGTGGTGGGCTGCCAGAATCTAAAAATTACCCAAATAATCCAAAAGTGTAGATGGGATGGAATGGACAAATAGATTATATATTTGCCCACCATTTCATAGATGAAGTATTCCCCTTCACATACATACCACCCATGTAATATTCTGAGCAGCAGGAGCTAAGGAATCTTCATTTTAAAAGTCTGCATTTAGCATAGTGACAGATACAAATCACGGGTCCGGTAACTTGGCTGACTTCGCTAACTACGGTAGCAATTTAACCAATAGTTATATATATATATAGGATGGGAGTTTCCACACCGTCTGCCACTCAGGGAGCTCTGTACATCATATGCCTATGGCCGGTTGGCAGGTCTAAATATAGGAATAACACCCCTGCACCCACTCATGCGAGTCCCTATCTGTCACTGTAGTAAATCAATCAATATGATTTTCTATTTTAGGGCTCTTTTCCACTGTCAACATTAACTATTTTCATGTACCAAGGGTAAAACTAACCAAAGAATCAGAATTTGTGGGTCATTTTACTCTAGATCCAGTCATTGATTTCATATCTTATCAGTTCTCAAGGGGTACCCCCGGTATTGGTGTGAGCAGACTGTAATTTCTATAAAACCTTGAAATATAAAATGCTGATATTTTTGTTAATTACGAGGAGGGGCGATGATGTAAAAAGGCTTTTAGCTGCCTTGCTTCTGAGCTAGAATCTGCCACTCCGAGTTTTATAGCCAGGTCCCACAGAGTACAGTGTCTGATTTTTTGACTTTCTAAATTGAAAAACAGAAGACCACTGTATTCACTTTGTGGCCCACTCCACCTTGAATATGTGTGTGAAGTTTTGGGCATGAACATTGTTTATTTAGGATTTATCGATACATTTCATTTTTCACAGTGAAAATTGGTTACAGTCCATGTCTGGCATTCATGAAGAACTTTTTCTGGGCCCATTTATATATAGAAATACATGGAAGAGAGTCTTAGAAAGCCTACTACTTATTAGAAAACATCCTTTGGATCAAGTTGGTATGTCTTTAGCCTTATGACTTAAGTCTACAAGCTATAAATACAGATTATTTCTAGCTGTATTTTACATGTACATACTTGGGCTATAGATGCTTTGGGTGTATGGCATCAGGAGGGTGACTGCTTTAGAAATATGGGTCAGGGGTTGAATGTTGGGGGGGAGGTCAGTGTGTGGGGTGGGTGCAGCATGTGGGGCCTGTCTCTCTGTTGTCAACACTTCCAGGGTCAGGGGTCAAACACCAGACACTGGATGTGTTAGATTGATATCACAGGACTAAAACATAGAGCTGTCAGCTCTTATATATGTATTATACTACATTGACATATTTAATGTCTTAAATGAATTATTACACATGTCTATGTATTTGAATGTGTGAAATTGGCATGCGCATTTATGCCAATCAGAGTGTGTATACTCTCCTGGGACTGTCATTCAATTCCTCAAATGGTTTTCTTGATTGAAACATTTGAATTTACAACCCTTATTACTGCAATATATAATAAGTATGTCAAATGAATTATTGATGGTCTAAATAGCTTTTGCTTTAGATTTGATTGTAGAGTTTTAGAATAACATAGCAATTCTTGGGTACATTGCTTAGCTGTGCCCCTCAGCCCATGTAGAGCCCCTCCTCATTATGTGTCATTAAGACTTACCATTTGCTCCTTAGTTTTACAACTTTGCTTCCTTGTTCTTCCTCAATTTTTACATTTGAGACCTCTATTGAAAGCTTAAGACATTATCAGTTACCATAGAGGGAGAAAGAATGAAATATCTGGACAGATTGTATATATTTCAGAAGAGTTTTGACTTAAACCTGAAAATATCAAAACTAATTATTTGTGTAACTTTTTAAAACTTATATGGGATAACCACAAAAGTGTGTCCTTTTAGGATCTTCAATCAGTTATTTATTATCTATTAGCCCAAAGCTAAAGAGTATAGGAGAGTTGAGTAAAAATTCCAAGAATTTCAGGTCTGCTTATCACACTGCCATTTAGAAAATTTAGACTTTCCAACATGATCTATAATACTTATTTTAGTTCCTTTTGATGCAAAATATAGCCCATTAATCCCCAAACTGTTGTGCTTACAGTGATGTAATTGGTTACCCTCTGATCATTCAATCAATTTTAATTTGAGATTAAGTAAAGCAAGGTCTGAAATGTGTGAGAACCAGTGCAGCCTGTGCACAGTGGGCAGGGACTGATAAGACTCACACTGGCTGGAAATCTACTGACAGAAAATATTATAGAAATTCCACATTCAATCCCTCATAACTTCTATTTTAGTACCATTATAAAGACAATTTAAACACCATTAAATTACTCAAGTTGCCAGCTTCCCGGTGATGTAAAATTATCTGGGTAAATCCAAAAAAATGTTTGGCATGTTTTCCCTACTAAATAGTTACAATTTAGTTTTATTCACATCCTCGTCAGAGCCAGAGGTAAAGGAAAGGAAATAAAAGAGGAAATCAGCTCTAGCCGACAGTTAGGCCTACAAATAGTACAATGGCTTCACTGAATTACAAGTGTAACATTACAGCCGTAATACAGGTGTGATTATAAATTTACACGTAAATGAATGCAAATATTTAAAATAGAAATACAGGGTTGCCAACTCTCACGCAATTGGCTGTACTGTTTACACCGTCACCCTCTACTGGAGTTAGGCACTTTAACAAAATAATTAAACTGAATATTGAAAGATCCCTTTGACCGCACTTGATCCAGCCCATTGAGATGTTTTTAAATCTTTTGGAATTTTGTTTATATCTTGTATAGAAACAGAGATACGTGGCAAACAGTACCACAAATATTGAGGCAAGTACCACTATAGTAATGGTAGAAAAGGTGTTATAATATCTGTGATGTGAGTTCAGCTGCACAGTGGGCCCAGTGTGTGGCAGCATGTACTGGTGGCAATTTTCTGTGTTATCACTTGATATCTAAGGGCCTGGAAAGTAATGTTCTAGTGATATCTTTAATCCATTTCCAAATTGATTCTAAGTAGTAGTAAAATGCTAATAAAAATTCGTAACATGGCGGTTGTACACACAGCCATTTCTTTTCTATTGTCTCATATTTTGGTCCTCTAAAAAGTATCATTGGGCAAAGTCATAAATGCATGAAATTATACATGCTGCTAGTTTATTATGCACTTTAACTGTGTCTGATATTAGTTTTTTGGTGTCTCTAGTGGTTAATTGGCCGAGAGACTTTGTCTCCTCGGCCATTAATACGTCATGTAAGAGGGGGACAGCAGGTCATATCAAAAACAGCCAAAACTCCTCTACTATAGCTCAGCTACTAAAATCCGTCAACCGTGACGAAGACCGTGGTGTAGACTAGATCCTAGTCATTTAGGCTATTAATTTTTTCCCAGTAGTATTATAGCCTGTACAGTCAACATGCCCCAATTCAACCCGCCCTCCCAACTCAAAACTCGCCTAGAGCTAGGTAATTATAGTCTGTACACTGTCCAGTCAATATGCACCAATCCAACCTGCCGTTCCACACTCAGAACTTGCCTAGTGCTATGCCATGATAGCCTGTACACTGTCCAGTCAACATGCCCCAATTCAACCTGCCCTCCACACTCAAAAGTCGCCTAGAGCTATGTCATTATAGCCTGTACACTGTCCAGTCCACATGCACCAATCCAACCTGCCGTCCACACTGAGAACTCGCCTATTGCTATGCCATGATAGCCTGTACACTGTCCAGTCAACATGCCCCAATTCAACCCGCCCTCCACACACAAAAGTCACCTAGAGCTACATTATTATAGCCTGTACACTGTCCAGTCAATATGCACCAATCCAACAGTACAGAGTGCTTTAGATCATTGGAAAGCTAATTCTTTTTACAAAATGTTCAAACACAGTATACTTTAGTACATGTTGGTAGATGTGCTAATTGAGCTAAAATAAGTCCTGAGCCAAAGTTTGAACGTTTACTCCTCCCCCCACGCCCACACCTCCTAATCACTTTGTAATTACACATCTCTACAACGATCTCTCGGCCATTACATCTGTGATGTAGAATTCACTCTTAATAATGTCTTCGACCAAAAGTGATCTCATATGTTTTTCAAAGCTTCAATATTACCGTAATCTCTCGCGTAGAAGGCGCAGCCCACGTAGAAGGCGCACCCCCAACTCAGGGAAGGCAGATCCGCATAGAAGGCACATCTGCTGCTCCTGAGTCTAATATTTGAAAAACCCGTGTATAAGGCACACCCCTAACTCAAGGAGCATGGTCCACACAAAAGACCCAACCCAAAGGGGCATATCAAATATTGTCTGCATTTATCAATACCCCAACTGGTCATGTATTTTCTTTAACCAAAGAAAAGGTGTAGTCTATGCCATGGTGCTCTATATACCCTTTAACTGCTGAATGAAACATGCCATTCTGCTCACCATAAATGTGTTTGGAAATGTGTGTACACTCACTGAGAGCTTTGTTAATTACACTATTGACCTTTTAATCAAGAGAATCCATGCAGCATTATAATCAATAATCCTGTCATAGTGTGTGCTGCCACCTGGTGTTATTCTAGGAATCATTTAACTCATTAACTACTATTGATGCCAATTGTCTTCATATGGCCCACAACTGATGTTATTTGGCATCATTTTGAAAGGTACAATACTGTTCATTTTTTGAAAGAAATAATCCTCTGATTTTCATTATTTGTTAACAAGCTATAGATAAGACAGGTTCAAACCAAATTTGTTATTTGTTCATATCATACCCTCCCATTAATTATTTAGGCTCACACTGTTATAACAGGGAAATAGGCCCGTCTTCTAGAGACATGGCATGCTGGGATACCAGTACTTTGTAATGTAGAGAATAGAGAATGACATACAGCTCATACAACACCAGGTGGCAGCACACACTATGACAGGATTATTGATTATAATGCTGCATGGATTCTCTTGATTAAAAGGTCAATAGTGTAATTAACAAAGCTCTCAGTGAGTGGGGTGTACACATATTTCCAAACACTTTTATGGTGAGCAGAATGGCATGTTTCATTCAGCAGTTTAAGGCTATTTAGGGCACCATGGGTTAGACTACACCTTTTATTTGGTTAAAGAAAATACATGACTCTGTGTACATCTTTCTGGATTGGAAAGTGGAGGTACCCCACGTATAAGGCGCACCCCCAACTGAAGGCAATTACCCTCCCGCGTATAAGACCCAGTTATGATCTGATTCGCGTATAAGACGCGCCTTATACGCGGGAGATTACGGTACCTTCATACTAAAGTCATTGTAAAACGCTTAATAATTGGGTTTTTTCTCCCAGATTTCGCTGGTGGGTACCTTGATATCTTAACTTTCAGGATAACTATTAAAATACAAGGAAAATCCCCTAATAGAACCCTGAATCGGCGATATCGGCAAGGTCGTGATTATCGGCCACACTCCCACCTGGCAGAAAGTGTCAACCCAGTGTGCCAGCTTTTCTCACCCTCCACAGTGGCTTTATCAAAGTGCCTACTGGAGGGTGTGCCAATGCGTGAGAGTTGGCAACCCTGGAAATACTGTTTACAGTGCCACCCTCTACTGGAGTGAGTGCCAATGTGTGACAGTCAGCAACCCTGGAAATAGATCAGGCCTAAAAAAAATTCTTGTGTTCAGGTAACATAGCTCAAAAAATTAGGGTAGGTAGGTCGGATTTTTCTCCCTTTTTTTTAGATTTTCTTTTAGGCCACACCAAATAAAAAAATTGGTCCATGGATTTTCATTTCGAGAATATGGTGCGGGAGGGTGAAATTTTTATTTTTATTTTCTAGAAATTAATTATTGTCTATGGATTCTGAACATCATAAATATGGAGTGGGCGATTTTTTTTTTTTTTTTTTTTTTTTGCCATTGTATATTTATGCCTATATAATGAGGGGTCTGCCATTCCTGTACCTTTATTATTAATCATATATTTATTGCTTGATCAAAAAAAAAAATGAAAATCCCTGCAAATGAGGCGGGCGGGATCCATAGACATGTTATTTTTCAAATAAAAATAAAATTTGAATTTCTGAAAAACAGGGGCGGAAATCCATAGACCAATCTTTGAATTTGGTGTGGCCTTAGTTCCTGAATGCTGAAAACTGCCAAAATTGATATAAAACATTGCTCAACATATCAACTTAATTTAAAAAAAAATATGAAAATGTTGGTTATTTCAAGATGAGCGTCCGGGTCCCAACTACTCTCGCCAAAAACCATGTTAGTGCCACCACTGAGCATTTCTCGCCAACCGTTAGGAGAGAGTTGAGCCCTAACACCGCATACCCAATGAGAAATGCCCTCACTTGACCAAAGGGGGGTATAGCCCATAAGAACATCTAGCAGACTGCTCAAATTTGGAGAACATGTAATATTCTGGTACGAGTCAGGCCATATATCTTCGAGGTTCCTATCGTAAGTACCTTCACTGAAAGACTGAAAACCTGAATTATTACCAAGTCATGCCTGTGTATTTGGGACTGGATACTGATTGCCTGTCTGATTACGATCGAGCCTACATTCCTTCCCCTTATGGGGTCCCTGACAGTGATAACAAATGTGGGTCCACCGGCAGTCAGTGTAATCACATAGGGTGAAATTCCATTTTCTACAGATATGATCCTTTTTTGGATCACGGTTTTGGTTTGAGCGGTAGCCGCCCCCCTGCCTACAGCCCCTTCTCGGGTTAATCTGTTGATTGGAATTTTGATTATTCTAAGATTTCTGGTTGGCCAAAAGATTTTCAACATACCATATATGCTCTGCACTGAGGTGAGCTTCTACTGAAGCTGGATCGGCTGCTACAAAGGTAGGGATCTCCCTTTCAATGAACCGGGTCACCAACTTGTGATCATAGTGGGCCAGCGCCTTAGTGCTGAAAGCACCTGTTTGGCCTTTAAGTGATACAAAGGACATGTGGGATTCATAATCACGAACATTGATTTCAGGGATATTAGCCTGCCTGATTTTATCTCGAACACAATTCATACCATACATCAATTCCTGAAAGGACATTTCATCATACTTTTTGTCAGTTTCAATGTGGTGATCAGGATGCAACCAATTATTAGAGCGTTTTTTCTTACTCGAGTCGGAAAGATATCTCAATTTAGAAATGAGTTTGGCTTCCTGTAACATACCCTGATCCGAAGTTTGGACCTCAAAGAGGCTGCCAAAATTCCCTTTCAGGCCTAGGGAACCTGCTGTAACTCCCGCAGAGTTAAGTGTATAAGAACCCAATTCCAGATTCTGGTGCGATGGTCTAGTAGACTGTGCTGCTGGCGGTTGCGGAGCTGTCGTTTGGGGTGTTGCCCCTGTGGATACGACAGGACCACCTGCTTGAATAGAAGACCATTGTTGCTGAAGTGCGCGTTGTTGCTGTTGCAACGCGTCCCATTGGCGTTTTTATCTGTTGGGGCTGTAACATAGCCTGCTGCTGTAGTAGAGACTGTTGCTGTGAAAGCTGTTGGCGCGAGTGCTCCTGTAACCTGGCCTGTTTCCACTGCAAGAATTCCTGATACTCTGCCGAGGTTGCAACTGAATAAGTGGAATTAGTGGGAACACTCCCCACAAGGGCTGCAGCTCCCTCTACACTGCCTGTCGGTCGAGAACCCATGGGCGTGGTGTTATTACCCACCAAATTACCACTTAAATGCTGAAACCCAGATGGGGGTGCACTGACACTACTAGGATCCATGGTAGTAGGCCCTGCTACCTCCCCCAATGGTATATTCAAGAGTTGCAAACCTGTAGATAAACCTTGGGGTGCACTGACACTACCTGAAATTACATTGGCAGGCCCTGTTACCTCCTCTAGGTTCAGATTGTTCATAGCTGACATTGCTGACAGGACCGGGTGATGTTCGCGGGTGAGCGGTTGATTTTCGCGGGTGAAAGACTTGTTTTTCTGGGTGTTCAAGGCCCCAGGAGGTAAAACCAAGGTAGGACTAGACCGGGAAGAGCCTTCTAAAGTTGTATTAAGGCCAGATTGGCCTACGAGTGGGCCAATAACCTCATAATTACCCTGATATGTCGCTGTATAGGCCGCAGAACCAAGTACCGGAAGGCCTGCGCCGCCATCTTGTATGTTGACATATGGTGCGTTCGGGGGCCCATTTTGGTCGGTTACTGAATTTATTTCAGCTGAAGACAGGCCTGTTGGGTCTGTGGTAAAGGACTTAGGATTTGAATTGAACGTCCGCATGGCACTATGCCAGGCTCGTATCCTGTTGTCGAGCTGCCTGAGAGATCGGTTGTTGTCGGCTCGGAGGCTGGCTAACTCAAGCTCTAACTCTCTCTTCTTAGATATTTGATCAATGTCCCTCTGGACAGGAAACGAACATATTTTTAAGGGTGGCCTAAGGCCTGTTTTCAGCACTACCAAGGTTAAAAGTACCCGCACATGATTTTTGGCGGGGGTACAAAAATATCATCACCCTCGCGAGGGGGGGGGGTTAGGGCTACCTGCCTAGCTAATCTTATGATCTAAGAGGGTCTCCGTCTCATCTTTGCTGCCCCCTCTGTGTCTGGTACACAGACACATCCATCTATAGATTGACGTGGAATATAGATTTCATGCCAGGAATATGACAGTCACATTAGTTGTTGAATGGCGTTAAACATGCATTACTCAAGCACAACTTCTGTCTGTTTTCAGTACAATGATGAAAACATAATGGCAGGCACAAAAAAGAAATCGCAGTAAGTAGACTCTAATTTGACCCTACAAAGACCCAGCATATTACGCATCTTCAATACAAACTACCGTAATCTCTTACTTGTAAGGCGCATCGCACATATTAAGACACACCTAGAGTGGTCAGGGGAAAAAAATTCATAACTTTTGTTATACTGAATGGATTTTAAAAATTCCAGAAAAAAGCCATGTGTAGATAGGACCCCCGTACCCCCTTCAACCCCCCCCCCCCCCACCTTTGTTCTTTTTATAACTATGAGGGGAGTGTACCATATCAAAAGAAAGGTCTTAGTGCCCCCCACTATGGATCCAGAGAGAACTAAGACCTATTGTATACGGTGCGCCTTACAAGGCGTACTAGGCTTCCATCCTATACATGAGATATTATGGCATCAATATTCCCTGGGTATCAGGACAATAAAGCACCCTTGTCCTATAGAACAAAATACTGCCTTTTTCAACAACAAAAAAATAAATCACTGAAATTTTTCAACCTGTATTAATCTAATCAAAATCTGTTTTGCTTCCAGCCAGAGAAATTAAAAAGATTTTAATTTCCATTTGGTGTACTTACATTAATAAGGGAGTGGTCATTTTCTTTTTTAAGCCCCGCTGGGCACCCTCTTTGATCTATAGTAGCATGGAAGCTTTTTTTGCTAAAAAGAGGCAAATATTTACGCTCCCGCCCCCCCCCCCGTTGATAAATAATGACCACTCCCTAAATCAACATGCTGCTAATTCATAGGCCAATGCTAATGGACAACTTGTAGAGAATGTATCATTCATTCCTTCAATCCTGCAATCAGGATCATCAATTTTACTTTAACTTATTTCTTCTTGATATATACAGGAATGTCCTATCAACAAAGGTTTTTGTTGGATACCTTCCGGATACTGTCAAAAGGAGAGAAATCACAGACTTGTTTGACAAATATGGCAAAGTTGTAGAGTGTGATATCGTTAAAGACTATGCCTTCGTTGTAAGTATGAGTTATTTATTCAATGCTAACATTATATGTATCAGGGATGAAAGTCTTTAGGATTTTCCATGGTTTTAGAAGTTTTCAAGTTCCAAAGGCACACAACCTTTATTTAAGGTGTACTAATTGAGCATATTAGGGATTTTTGTGCGCAGTCACTTTCGTCCCTGATGTTTATGGGATACAACCCCTGACTTAACCCACTTTGGGGACATGTCGAAAATAGTCGAATCAATGTACGATCCAAAGGGAAGTGTAGTATAATACCACACCCCCACCTACCCAGGTCAGAATGGAAACCAATATATGAAATACTAAATCTAATATATCTACAGTATGCAATGTTCAAAAAGGGAAATACCCGTAGTAATTTAGCTTTTTTTTTTAATTATAAAAGCACTTCAAGAAAATCGAAGAAGCTAAGGCAGCAGTAAAAGCCTTAGATGGAACTAAGTTCAAGGACCATCAACTGCATGTGCAGGTGAGTAACCCCAGGCCTATGTCCAGAGACCGAGGTGTACCTAAAGACGAAGATTCCTGATTGGCTTTTCTAGGTGTTTAGTCTCAATGTGGTATACATTCGGGGATTCATTCAATACCCCACTTAATAAAAAAAAATCTAGTTTACTTTTAGTATAATACGGGTCACAAGCAGCTACACTTTCCTATATATTTCCAATGTTTTTAGTGCGGCGACTAGTGAGTACTACTCGTGAGATAAGTAGACTAGTGTATGGTTCACAGTCGCCACGGTGTAAGGGATAGGGAGGCCTTGCAATCTATTTTTGTTTGTGGCTCCTCTGCTATGGACTATTCCTGCTCACTATTCTAATGTAATAACAACAGTGTGTGTACTTTACTTATCAGTGAAGAAACTTCAGAATATATCTCATACTTTTGATTTTATTCGCAGATAAGACATTTCATCATTTGTAGCCCTATGGCAGATTAGCATTAGATCATTTTAAGATTCAGAAATGCATCCCTGTAGCCTTTGTTTTAGAATTGTTCATTTTGAAACTACTATATATATGTAGTACAGGTTTTTAACTCGGAAAGTTTACTTTCCGGAGTTTTTAGAGACAGGTGGGGGCAGGGTGACACTTTAAGAACTAAATTGCCTGTTTCAGAGATGGGACTGTTCCCTTCAACCTCAAATAACATGAAAATACTTAAATATGAAGCAAAATGAAACCTGTCATAAAATAGTGTACATATTCAGGAACATAGAGGTGTAATTGTTACCTGTTATCTGGTTCTTATCTTTCTGATATTAAGGTTTTAAAAAAGTAGGTCATCTCAAAATGGGAGCAACATCCTTTGTGCTCTCAATGCTTTTCTATTGAGGTGTCAGCTTAGGGTGTCAGGTTTCCCGCCATTTTTAAACAGGGTGATGGTCTCATTGTTCATTATTTAGCAGGGGGAACTGAGGTGTTTCCAGCTAGGGGGTAATGGGAAATGAATATTCTATACCATAGTGTTTTCTTCTTGGTTTATTCCACTTGAATATAGCAGCATATAACTGTTTAAAATAGCATTACTCTAACACATAATATTACATGAATATATAGCTATAATCATCGGTGACGAAGCTAGACCATCTGTTCAACTCAAACAGCTACCGCTCAATGAAGGCTTCCAATCAGATTGGGCCCATTTATAGTGCACCCCCTCTTTTGCTTAGATACCTTAGCGACTGTGATGTCACAGCGTATCATGGATACGGTGTTGCCAGGTAGACCAAATGAATCAACAACAAGATTGTTGACAAGGCTTGGTGAGATTGTTTAACATGAAGTGATGTTAAAAGTGAGGGAAGGCAGTTTCATCATGTGAATCCTCAGGCTGTGTAAGAGTTTAATGGATGTAATACCTAGTTGGTACCACAATAAAATTAAACTGGGCGGTGTCATGAATTGATGATTCACGAACTTCTTATTTATTTTAGATAGGGTTGGGAGACAGTGTTCACAGGTCCTAAATAGAATATGTTGGTGCTGTAGTAGTATACAGAGTGACAAATAATAGTTTTAATAGGCCCCACCCTACAAATCTAGAAAATGTGTGGTCAAAATATCTTTGTCGGAATATTTTGTGGAAATTTTCGGGGAGCCCTGAAATTTATATTTGGCACGGGGAGCCAAGATATAAACCGTGGTATCTACTGTGAATTGCATAGGTCACAGTGGGGGGCTTTTCAAGGATAGATCCATTTCAGCACTATTATGAATAAAGTCAGGGTGACTTTGATTGGTTTTACACAAAAATTTGCTTAACGTTGCTAGGACAAGCAAAAAAAAAAAAAAAAATGAATATATAGCTATAGATAAGATATTTTGAAAGGGGAGAGATTTTATGATACTTGGTCCACCTATGTTAATACATCCTGTGTCCTACCCTGATAAAATATGAGCCAGCTACAACCCTTCAGTCTGCCTAGTTCACTCATTTCTCACTAGGAGCCACCACCTCTATAGAACAGTGCTGATGTCAGCTACATCCTGTCACCCACTGTGGCTCATTATTTAGCAGGGAGGACTGAGGTGTTTTTCATGAATGGGCACATTATCACTCTTATTGTTAACTTTTTTATAGGGGGCAGAGAAGTGTTTGACACTGTCACAACACTTCCACCTGACTCCCGACATCACAAAATTTTCGATATTTTGCTGTTGTTGGGGATTTAACCTCTTGGTGAAGGTTTGGTAATTTTATGATTCCTTTTCAGGCCTCAGTTATTATTTAAGCACTTGTCAGAGTTACGTGCAATTCAAATCGCTTCACCCCTCGTTGGTATGAACCTGTCCGAGTTACCTGCGATATAAATTGCTTCAACACTCGTATCTCAGTGGGTTATGGTACAGTTGGATCATATTTTCTGTATTTGAACAAAGTATTCACTGTCAAAGATCTCTATGGAGAAATCAGTGCTAAAGTGTGTGTTGCCATATGTGCATTTTTGTAAATCAGAGGAGGTTGAAGTGTAAGGCCACCTTGTGGAACTGCTACATTCTTTTCTGTGTAAAATTTTTAGTTTACATTGAAATAATGCTATCTCAGAATATGTATCTACTATTGGTGATGAAAGATTAATTTGATTACTCCTTTCATTATATAAACGATTTTGTGGAACACTTAAACATGTATGTACACCGAGTTACTTACACTGTGCTCCCCCTCTATAGAGAGGTGGAGTGATCTGGCCGGTTTGCTGACCACTGGCCCGTGACAAGGTACAGACTATTACAAGTGATTGGCAGTTGGGTGTGTGTGTGTGGGGGGGGGGGGGGTGGGCAGGCAGAGCAGGCTCCTGGTAATCTTAGACAGTGTACACTCATAATGACACACCTGTTGACTATGGCATTGAACATTGAATAAGACAGGTCCCTGTGGCAGCTGAGTGAGGTGCATGCAGAATGGACAGTCTACAGACTATTAGTACTTAGCTGCAGTGGGTAGTTCAGATTGAATTTGTGCTATATTCTACCAAAAGCCCAGATGATAGTATGCCCTATCTGTCTCACCAACTGAAACCAGACACAAGATTACAAGTCACCAAGCCATGTCTCACAGGACTATTCGCTACTATTGTATTAAAATCTACAACACTATGGTTTTATTCATATGGTAGAATACCAGGACAACGCTTTGCTAATTATGCAGAAAATTCCTGCTTCATTTTTTTAACCCGGAATATCTGCTTCATTTTTCCTGCTAATGGCTTACCAACATCGTAAAGTTTCCTGCCTTTTTTTTTTTTTTTAGTAAATCGTTATAATTATAGGTGTATTAATTTTAAAAGCTGAACAACTGGGAAATAGTATAGTATAAAGCGTAGTCATATCTTACAGAGGTAGATTAAAGAAGCTCAGGTAAACTGTAAAACAGGCCTACACCATTTTACTTCCTTTTACCATCAGATCTCCATTAGTAAGGTGCGAACAAGAGCTGGTATGGGTGACGTAAATGGCTGCTACAGATGTGGAGCTTCTGATCACTGGTCACGTAACTGCCCAGACCGGGAAAAATATGACGACCTGCGCGAAAGGCACCTACTACCTCCTCCCCCACCAGAATACTACTATGATCGTGACCGTTACCTAGACTACTATCCGCCCCCACGTTGGTCCTATTCACCACCCCCACATGTACCTGTGTTACCCCCAGAGTGGCGCAAGTACGCTGAAGACAAAGATCCGTACCTGAGACCTCCACCTGAATACTACAGATACAAGGCATTGGCTGGCAGGTAAGACAATAGTTTGCTTATTCTGTGAAATATGCATGATAAACAGTTTCTAGACACAGTTGGGGGCATTATTTATTGTGCTTCATGAAAATTTTTCACTCCTATCCTAGATAACGTAGAAATAATACGAGAACTCTTGAGATTCAAGTACATGATGTTTGTTATTATTCGTCACTAAAATAATAACCACCTTTCGTTTTCAGAGATATACACGAGCAACCTCCAGTAAAGTGAGTATATTCATTCTTGTTGTCCCTTATCATATGCGCCATATTTCTCTAATACATAGACCACTTGAGTGGAATATCCGCGGATGGGGTTTTAATCTTGGAATAAGGATATCCATCTCGCACTTAAATCTGAAGAGGGATGCTTCCAGGCCCTTGTTACCTAAGCTTGTACATGAAGTATATACATATGGGATGTCCTTAAGACAAAAGCTGGTGAACATTTTGACGTTTTCAAGGTTATAACATTCGGCAAAACAAGTACCTACCGAGGATCTACACATGGATAGCAGTATCCTTCTATAGTTTAGAGTTTCAGTTTTATTCGGTTGTTTAGTTTAAGTCATAGAAAGCCACTATTCAGGATGGTCATTCAGATTTATTCTAAATTACTGTTCCACTATGGGGGAGAAAGGTTAGTTAAGGGCTAATTGTTGGGTAGGCAGAAGATGGTTCTAAGTTACTCTTCCCTCTCCTGACAGTTACCGCCCACTGCCACCAGTTTGAGCTTTGGATTGAACTACTGAGATTCGTGCGCATCCTCTGAGAGATCATGTTATGCGTTCACGCGAGGTGCACTTGCCGCCACATTCTTCTACAACGCGGAGTCCGAGGACGGTTTTTGCTGCCATTGGCCATTGTGGCACCATTTTTCAGCACTCATGTTTACTTTTATGCCGCATTTGAATGAAAGAGACTCCATCATACTGAAGTGTCAGACCAAACAAAGATACATGTGTCAATGAAAAAGACAGTTTGATACTTATTTGAAAGGACTTTATAAATACTGGCATTCTTCATAGGATGGCAGTAAAGTGAAATCTCTGACACCAATACTGCTTTGTTACTTTCTTGAGGCGTGTGTATACATTCCTATTCTATATCTTTCAAAGCTGTATGTTTTGAAATAATTTTCCGGGTCATTGAGTCACAATGCCATAGGATGTTAAGTATTTACACCACTAATTGACTTCATCTGTACAAAGAATAAAAATGATGTTATCATAGATTGAATATGAGTGAAACTTTTTTTCTGTCAAATCGACATGTAGATATTTAGTTATTTCTCCCAAGTACAGTGTTATGTACTAGACATAGCTTGTAACCACTTTTACATACACAACTAGATAAAGAAAACCTGAAGTTACATTGGTAAACGTCTGAAGCGATACGGGATTTCGTGCGAATTTGACGCAGTTTATTTTTCACTTGACGTGACTCAGCAGGGGTAGACACTAACATTTTGGGCCTTGGGCCTTTGGCCAACCAGTCTAGTACATGTTTGTAACAATTTATTTTCAAATATTCTACTAGCCAAATGGCCAATTTCAAAGGAAATTTGGAGAAAAAAATATCATTAGCCCGCAGCCAAAACTGTGTCTACCCCTGCCATGAGGACCTCTGAAAAACCTTCAATGGTAAAATATCAATACTTTTTGATGATATTGCACAAAGACAAACTATTGTATGCGTTTTAGTGTTAAATATAGACCCAGCCTTCTGTTTGGATGGATTATAACTACAATTTATTGAATTACCATATCATATAGATAATGTGTTGACTTTAACATGTACCATTTTCCAGTGTTTACAGGTGAGTGCTTAAAATGCACCCTTTGTAACAGATGCCGATTACTGAAGTCATCCAAGCTGTGAAGAATGATGTTCAGGCAGTGAATAATCACCTCATTGAGCAAAATTAGGTAAGGAAAAATAACAGCAGCAAAAATGAATAATTATACAAAATTACTGAACTCATGTGTGCGATCAGAACAAGTCCACTTTTATTACCGTAGTACCTCACGTATAAGGAAATGCCATGATAAGCTTTGGTGAAAAGCCTGACATGGGCTGCGTTGGTCTGTTTGATGTCCCTGCTACGGTACTCCCATAAATGGTTTTATTGCCCTATTGGCACTGATATCTCAGGGATGCCACTCACTGATCCCCAAAAATTCGGAAATCTTCCTAATTTTCTCATTTTACAATAGGAAACACCCATAGGGATGGAAATCGAAAATTCGGAATTCCTAAAAGGTTAGGAAAAATGGCATCTCTGATACCTTCCAATGTAAACAGTCAATGAATTAGATTTCCTGATAACCATACACACGTTGAACCACCACCAGCATGTTTAGATGCCATTGCTTCATGTATTTTGTGTTTTCTTTGTAGTTGGTTCTACCGGACGCAAATTGTCATGGAAAGCTCTTTGAGAATGCACATTTGTCGTCTCTTGCATGCTGGACAACATGGGAAATCCAGGAGGATGAGTCTAACGACAAGCCAATACGCCAGCCAACATAACAGGGGACAGAATGAGCACTG
This sequence comes from Acholoe squamosa, assembly GCA_949317995.1. Taxonomy (NCBI): domain Eukaryota; kingdom Metazoa; phylum Annelida; class Polychaeta; order Phyllodocida; family Polynoidae; genus Acholoe; species Acholoe squamosa. The sequence goes on along the minus strand of OX439035.1, from coordinate 52,971,690 downwards.
CTGCTGTTAAGAAGGGAAATTACCATCAATCCATCAAATTAATTGGCCATTTTCTGCATTAGTCCATCTAACGCAGGCAGTTACCCTTTCATGGGGATGCTGCATACATACACCAGGCTTTGAATGCTGCTGGCGATAAATATTTTGTGTAATCATATACTGACTTAGCGGGATCAACGATAAGCCAATGAAATAATCCCACACATTTACTGCTAGCCTAGGGGGTGGGGGCAGGTGGAACCCATCTGAAAACTGTTATCAGTGATAACCAACTTCAGCAATGGCCGTGCCCATTTGGACAATCCGCTACCTCGTTATAAAATGTATGTGCCGTCTTTCATGATATAACCTACCGGTTAGTAGGGTAGTAATCTGCTACATATCAATGGGTTGAATAAATAAACACAAAATGAATATCCCCTTGTTCGCTATTTGGTGGGTTCTTATAATTGTATGAATATAGAAATGCCTCTTTACCAGGGGAGCTATTTTTGCAGGGGAAATCACACCCACGTTTACCTGTAATTTTACTGAGACCTGTACCGGTAGTTTTCTCTATTCAGTAACAGTACACGTTCCCAATCTCAACCTATTATTTTATCTACTTTTGTTGGAGAAAGACCATAGTAAAGGTATTCGCAAACATCCAGATCATCAGTTTACTTGCCAGGTAGAGAGAGCTATTGTTAACACTGATAAATGTACGAGGTAAATTCTATCCAAGATACCAGTGATGCCACTTTTCATTCTAAGATTCCTGTATTAAATTATATAAAATTCCTGGGAAAATGTGTCCAAAAGTCCAGTTTTCCTGGTTTTTGTCGGCCAGTGAGTGGCATCTCTGAGATATCCTAACACTGGTTTGACCCAATTAAATGGCTTGTAGTACCGTAATCTCCCGCGTATATGGCGCGTCTTATACGCGAATCAGATCGTTCATGGGTCTTGTACGCGGGAGCAAGGCTGCCTTGAGTTGGGGGTGCGCCTTATACGAGGGGTATCCCCAACTACCAATCCAAAGTCATGTCCACAATGTCATGTATTTTCTTTAAACAAAGAAAAGGTGTAGTCTATACCATGGTGCTCTATATACCCTTAAACTGCTGAATGAAGCATACTATTCTGCTCACCATAAAAGTGTTTGGAAATATGTGTACACCCCACTCACTGAGAGCTTTGTTAATTACACTATTGACCTTTTAAGGTGTTGTATGAGCTGTGTGTCATTCTCTATTCTCTACATTACAAACTACTGGTATTCCTGCATGCCATGTCTCTAGAAGACAGGCCTATTTCCCTGTTATAACAGTGTGGGCCTAGATAATCAATGGGAGGGTATGATATGAACAAATAACAAATTTGGTTTGAACCTGTCTTATCTATAACTTGTTAACAAATAATGCAAATCAGAGGATTATTTCTTTAAAAAAATGAACAGAATTGTACCTTTCAAAATGATGCCAAATAACATTAGTTGTGAGCCATATGAAGACAATGGGCATCAATAGTAGTTAATGAGTTAAATGATTCCTAGAATAACACCAGGTGGCAGCACACACTATGACAGGATTATTGATTATAATGCTGCATGAATTCTCTTGATTAAAAGGTCAATAGTGTAATTAACAAAGCTCTCAGTGAGTGGAGTGTACACACATTTCCAAACACATTTATGGTGAGCAGAATGGCATGTTTCATTCAGCAGTTTGAGTATATAGAGCACCATGGTATAAACTACACCTTTTCTTTGGTTAAAGAAAATACATGACCAGTTGGGGTATTGATAGGTGCAGACAATATTTGAAATGTCCCTTAGTGTTGGGTCCTTTGAGTGGACCATGCTCCTTGAGTTAGCCCATTGAGGGCTAGCATCGACTATAGTCGACACCATGGTAGGCCTAGCATCGACTATAGTCGACACCATGGCAGGCCTAGCGTCGACTATAGTCGATGCCAGTTATATAGGATTAGTATAGGAATTGAAAATAGGCTCGTCCTCTAGGAACTATACTTTTTTCAGAGGCCGTCCCCATGGCCAGGGCGACAATTTTTGCTCTGCCCTTAAAGGGTTAGGGGTGCGCCTTATACGCGGGTTTTTCAAATATTAGACTCAGAAGCAGCAGATGCGCCTTCTACGCGGATCTGCCTTCCCTAAGTAGGGGGTGCGCCTTCTACGCGGGCTGCGCCTTCTACGCGAGAGATTACGGTAATACAGGGATGTAAGTCTTCAGGATTTCCTGATTTCTGAAATTTTTGAATGACATTTATTTTCCTTACATGAGTGGTAAGGAGGGTTTTTTGTGAAAAATAGAAGGCTTTTATATAAAGTAAAATTGTGGTTCCTGATTTTTGCCTATTCCTGACTTACATCCCTGAGTAAAGGCCCAAAGTTACAATACCTTAGTGCTTCGTGGGTAATTCACATCGTATACATACAAATCTGAGGCTTTTGCTCTTATTGGCGAGCTGCCCAGTGTCCGAATGCGTCGGATAGGTAATTTGTTATAGAACTGTACTAAAACTTGTTCCTTATAGCATCTGCTACGGGTTATGCGGGGGGGGGGGCATATCAGGACCTGTTCTAATATCAAGATATTAACCTAGGAATCTAGATTCCCTCAGATTCAGTCACGACTGTCTTCCTTAAAACAGCCATCCAACCCGCTAGTGAGTTGACATAGAGATAGAATAGACAGACAGATAGCATAACACCCGTAGGCCAGACCCATCAGCCTTCTCCCTATCGTCCGACTATTCGAGAGGCAATTCGGACAGCCTAAACACCTGAGACAACCTTATCTAGTCCACTCAGCCACTGCAGTGCACGTTGCTCTCTTCTTGCCCCTGGTTATAATGATCAAATCTGCATTACATATTTCGAAACTGAGAGTGTTTATCCCGTACACTGACGAGGATTCAAATGATTACAAGGACCACAAGATCACATATAAAAACACTTCGAAATTGCTCTTTATATCAGTTTATTCACACATTTATAAAATACATGTATATGCTAGAGATATTTACAAAAGTAGATCGGCAGATTTCATTCAAGAACGGCTATGGATTCTAAATCCTCATGTGCTTTCTTGTGCAGGTGGAGTTATATGCTCGGGGATTTGTTCTATTCGATGCTGCAAAAAGACAGAAAAAATGGTGAAATAGAATAACCCATAGTTACTGACATTTGGGAGTAAAATGTGTGACTTAATACCCCCTGATTTGTTTTGGTTGTTCAAATAAGGGGGATAGTAGGATACAAAATATACCAAATAGATATTTACTCCCACACTAGGAACCTCATCATATGGAAATACATTTCGCCCAAACTGAAGGTTCTGCTTAAAGGTGCACTGAATCGAGGACCTACGTTCACCGACGTTCGCACTGTGGCGGACGTAGCCAACTCAGCTGCTTTAAGACAACCTAGTCAAACTTGGGGGTCTGTAGGGAGCAGTCTTATACCATAAATACAATCATGCCATATGCAGTTGCTAAGAACGCAGAGGTAAAATGTCGTAAACTTCCTTAAGGCTTATACATAGTATAAGATGACTTTGTGAATTCGCTATATATTGAGTAAAACACTTAACTCTTGAAAATTGGGGTTTATACTATTCCAGAGGACTAAATATCAAAATATAAACCAAATCCTGAATTCAGAAACATGCTATAAGCTTCAGGAGGCCTTTGGTTCACGTATAAGCTAGAACACCAGAGTTTATGGTACCAACAATTATATGTTGTTGACATAGTGGAAGAAGGTTGTAACTGCATCTAGGTCAACAGGCTAAATGGTGCCTTGTTGACCCAGATACAGTTACAACCTTCCTGCACTCAGGCGACGATGTACTGCCTTTCATTTTTAAGAGTCAATATCATTTTGGTGTAGACAATAGAAAGTCTAATAATTCTTACTTTTGTTACTTTCATTGCCATGCCCTCTGGTAAATTCCTTTGTATGTACTCCAGGAAAGTATCTGCTGTTGATCCAGTGATATGTTTTACCTGGTAAAGTAGTTAAACATATTTCTTTTCAGTTTAAACAAGACAAGTATATCATTACATGATTACGACAATATACATATGGAATGGCTAATAATATGCTATTTCTCATGAATTCGTATTCGGGAAGGGTAACAGGGTTATCTGTTATGGTCGCCTTAGGCTTAGGCAACAGTGATGGTTTATAAGAGAACTTGTCCGTGCTACTCACGGTTTTGAGGTTTCAGATGATGTTCAGATATGTCCTGAATTGGGCTCTCAAAATTCACAGGGAGCCAAAAGGTCATCACTCGAAAAGCTTCCAGAACATCTCGTCTTACAAAATCTGTCCCATCGGCTGGTAATTGGACTTGTGGCGCCCAAGGCATGATATCCACGAGTGAGCGTATGACAGTATTGTCACTATTCCCACAAGTGAACCCACACCTCAGTAACCAACACTCCAAAACCAGCTACGGTAACCGGACACTGTAACATGTAGTGCTCTAAACCTAGTCACAGACCTGAGCCCCTATTGCCACTCCGTTTTAGGGTCTCAGTGACATCCTACACTAGTAGATGAGTTGACAGTGGTACCGTGCGGTAAAACCGGAAGTGGCAAATACTTTGTTTACATGTGCTTGATTTGTATATTTAGCAAGATAATTGAACAAAATCATGAACACCGATTAATCTTTAGGTATATATTTAGAAGTTCTCAAAGAATTGAACCATAACTCCAGTTATTGCATATGCTACATGAGCTGGAAGTTTGCCGATCGAATTTCCGAAAATCCAACATGGCCACCATGTTATTTCGCCAATAAAACATGTCAGCATTTTTAAAACCTCAATTTAGGCAGGTTACAAAATTTGCACCTAAATGAAATTAATTGTGGTGCTAGTTAAGGGTTCAAATTATCCAGGAATGAAAGTTATATTTAATTCAAACTAGAAATGAAGGCAGGAGAGTGCGCCAAAAGTCATGGCGCATCCATTCTCAAAAACTGAGGCCTCGGTAAGCCCAACTCACAACCAGTGAGTTGGGCGCCGATCCAACTATCTAAACTGTAATCATATACATGATACATTTTGAAAAGATATATACAAGAGCTCATTTAAACACCTGATATCAATAGTTTGAAAATAAAAGACTTACAGTGAGAGAACGGAAGTGAGTTCTGGTTTCGTACTGGACTCGATGTTTCTTGTATATGTGGACAGACTTCAGCTGTGTGTACCTCTCAATGACCCTAGGAGGGGTTTTTCTGGGAATGAAACGAGAGGTGAGATATATCATAATATCAATAGCTGATAATTTGAGAAGTTCTTACCGTAGAGGTGAGTCTTATACACTAGGACATTTAGATTCCTCCCACTGATTTAGGCGGGTAAGTTATGGTAGGTTTCGAATGGTGTCTTCTTGGACCACTTCCACTGCCATGTATTGATGATAAAAGAACCCGGAGACTGATAAAACAGCATGTATACTCACATTTCGGTGATGTTCACATCCAATTCTCTTGCAGCCATCGTTACAAACTTCTCATAGCTGTCTATTACGGTCGGATCGTGACCCTTGACCTCAACAAGTAGCTTCTTATAGAGAATCTCATCCTCTGCGTCATCTTGGGCCTCCTTACAGAAGAAATACAACCAGCGTGTACAGTTGATAAGTCTGTGAATTTAAAGGTTAAAGAAGGCTATGCCTATGGCAGATTATTTCGAAAGTGAAAAAGGTGTTGCCTATGTTAACTAATATGCAATTAGACTCTCTGACGCTATACGTTAGAGGGGATAAAATAAACCTACGGTAGACTTGGGGGCTGTGTACAAATGACGTCATGCATTTTTGGACCATTTTTGACCCCCCCTCCCCCCTTGTCATGTTTCGTCATACAACACTTGACCCCCCTCAGCATGACGTCATGCAGAAAGATACCCCCCCCCCCAAAGTGCATGAATAGTGAAGGCCTATAGGCTATAAACAAATTAAAATGGTTCAAAGGGACATATAGTGGGTGTGAATTGCCAATAAAGGATAACATGCATGCAAAGTGAAAAAAGAACTAGCACTGATCAACAAATGAACAGAGAAACATGCCAAACACTGTCAGCTTATATAATGTATGGGTCCCTATATGCAGGATGTACCATTTCCGTGCCTTGTAGTTGTAGGGGCTCATGGAGCGTTATATATAGTGTTAGCTCCCTATTCGAGAGGGCGGGTCGATCGGTGTGGTTACCACCGGTAGGACCAGAGGTCGCTTCGATCTCTGGCCGCTATGTGCGGGTTGCACAAACCCAAGCTAACTTGTCTGGTTTTACTTGATATTGACATATCTCGAATTAAACCGAAGTTATATAAGAACTCGAACCATTACATAGTTATACAGGGAGTACTATGGTAGTGATCATACACAAGTATTTCCTGTCACAAAAGGGCTTAAAAACTGTCTAGATCAATAGTCCAATACAGTTAATAGTCTGCCTTCTTTACAGCGCAGAGAAAATCAAGAACAGTTATTATTAAGGATCATATAGTTCAAGAGCTTGAATGTATTGATATATTGAATGTATTGATTTAATCTGTAACTTTAACCATATACAAGTGTACTAGAAATAGGTTTCAGGGAGAACACTCTGAACTTAGTGAGTGGCCTAATAGAAAAAAAAACAACTCAGAAAGCATCACAAATTCTCAGGAGACCATCGATTGCAATCATGGTTCCAATTTGTGATCTTACAAAGCAATCGAGTCACCTCAGCATTTTACTCTAGAATCAGCAAATAAGTTGAGTCCGATAGAGTTCCATTCAGACAAAGATGTGGAGAGTAAGCTTGGGGGGAGGTCCCCTTTACATCTCCCTTGACACCTCAAGAACGAGGGGGGGGGGGGATATCACACCTTTTCAAAAAGAAGCCTGTGGATGACTATGGATGCTGCCCTAAGGCAACAGGAGCAGTTCAGGGGTATTTTAGATGCATCATTTAGATCCTGAGGGCAGCAGTGGCCCTTTTCAAAAAGGGTTAAATTGGTATAGGTAGGATAGAGTAGTAGTGCCTCCTTATAGTGGCCTGGACATCACCTTGATTTTACACTGATATTGATGGCAGTGATACTCATTGAGTGAGATGTCTGAGGAATGCATGCATGTAGGGCCTATAGGTAATAAATTTATGTCAGATGAATGCATTAAACTTCCCTACCTTTAAAAATCTTTATACAAAAGTTTTTGTTCTTGCCAAAACCAAAGCATATTGTGATTTCTTGATGACATGATGTCATGCAGCCCATGACCCCCCCTCCCCCTTGTCATGCTTGGTCATGGCAAGTGGGACCCCCCCTTCCCCCCTCCTGCATGACGTCATTTGTACACAGCCCCTTGGGAGTTGAACAAAGTAAAATAGAAAAAATACCATGTCCAATAAAACCTACCTGGCTTGACAGACTGTATAGCCGTGTGGGAACGATGCCAGATGACAAGCTTATTCTGAAACAATTAAACAATACAGATATATTTTGAATCTCGTTCATATATAATTGTGGTCCATCTTATATACTTTGTTGTGCTTAGGTTAATGACATACAGGTAGACTAATATTAATCACTGATGTTACAAAGGTATCGACTGTGACCTGTGTATCAAACAAACTTGTTGTGCATACAAAAAGAAAATTCCGTTTTATGTAATGCTACAGAAAAAAAGTATGTGTAGAGTTATGAATGTATACCTTCATGGGCACTTATTGCCTATTGTATGTGTATTCCAACTATTCTACCGAGGAATTCAGTTTGATAAACAATGGAATGTATGCCAGACAAGTACCGGTATGATCTTACCTGTGATGATTTAATCTGTAGTATTGCTCAATGCGCGGACATTTCTTGGGTACTAGGGAAGACACCTGAAATGCGACTGATAAACATAAGTACCAGTGGAAAACCATGACACAACGTTGGCTGGTATATGACCTGGATATTGTTGTGAAATTTGGATTGAGCCGCAACCCAGAACTTAGAACCCTCTGCCCAGAATGGGTTCACTTCCCTTTCCTTACAAAATAACCATTCACTTAGGAAGTGCATCTAAAAGATCTAAAGGAGTTCTTTCCTTTTTCAATATATTTTTTCTATGTATTTTTAATATCCCCTCAGAATCTGATTAACATTTGGAAAGTGAGGCCTAATTCGGCTTATAGAAATATTGAAAGTTGGGGGTCGGCTTCTGGGAGAGGTTTTAAATCTAGTAAAATACTGTTTAATGAAATAAAAATGGTCTCAATTTCGGCTTCTATGGTGTCCTCAAGTTAGGGAGTCGGCTTCTGAGGGACGTTTACGGTACACATAATTTTTCGCCACCCTACAAACTTACTAGCCCTACATAAACCGTAGCCCTACTTTTTGTATAGGGAAATCTAAGAGCCCTTGATCAAGGCTTGATGGGGGCTCCCCATGTCCCATATCAATTTTAAGAAATGACCATTTTTCCTTGTGGATTTTAAGAAAAGTCTATACATGTTGATTGTATAACGAGTCCCACGAATTGCCCATGTACCTAAGGCCACACCAAATTAAAAAGTTGGTCTATGGATTTTCATTTTAAGAAAATGGAGCAGGAGGGCGACATTTTTATTTTATTTTTTTTTAAGAAAATGTATCTGTCTATGGATTCTGCATATCAAATCACAGAGATCACACCTACTGACCTACCCAGCTAACCGGGCCCTGATATATTCATTCAGAGGCCCAGCAATTGATGTCCACTGAGACTACAGAGGGCTCAGCCTAGTCTTCCTGGGCCCCAGATATCACGTTACAAAAAGCAAAGGCATGGCATATGATTTTACATTTCAAAACAATACACAACAAGTATGTAGGCCTTAGAGTTAAGATATCAAAGACCAACCCCACTTAAGACTAGGGACCCAGTTTTCATTGGGGGCTTGGGAAACTACTCTGCAAGTTCCACCACCACAACACCAGTGCCACCGCTTAATACCATCGCTCCTTCTACTAGGTGTCACCACCCTAAATCGGACCACTTCCGGTCCAAATAGTCCCTTCTGAACTTAGTTATTTTGAGGAATTTGGCCCCAAGGAAAGGGAAAGAGGGGCCAAACCCATTGTTATTTGGTATCAGAATGATGAGTAGGAGTGTTTCAATAGTCCCAGAATATTTTTTGTTCAAAACAGAAATTCAGTGGAAGTTTATGGGGTGAAGGGATCCTGATGTGTATTCATGGGCTGATCAGGCCTCACCATGCAAAAATCACTACCTGGTTACCATGGCAATTTGTGCAAAATCTAGCCTGACTATGTTTATGTGGACCTATCTTATTTTTTTCTCCATTTTTTCTCCATGGAAGACCTGTGATTTTTTGGATGGCCACAACTGGCACAAGTAGGGATGGCAGTACTCGCCAGGTGGCGTGACCAATGCTCTGCCTGCTGAGGCAGCTATTTCTGCCCGACCTTTTCTATCTAGGTATGGTCATCTTTGCCCCCCACCCTGGAGGAGAACCTACAGAGATATTTGTATGATTCCAAATGCTATGATTGCCTACAACACCTCTAGTTTTAGTATCAGGCTATAATTTCAGTAAAAGCAAATTAGCAGTCGAGGCGTTCGGGCAGCGGTTTTCTAACCATATGCAGTGCATTATGGGTAGGGGTGACCTCGAACGCTAACTACAAACCCTTAGCTTGTTCCCTCCACCCCTTTCCACCCCAGCCAGGTGTGGCTAGGTACCAATCCTTAACTATGCTTGGGAGTGTAGTAAGTTGACTCAGGGATCAACATTGACCCACATGGGGAGGACCAATAGGGGGTGGCCTTACAAACCAGCATTGATCCCTCGGCCATACCACGAACGCCTCGAATGATATATATCAGAGTTTCAAAGTTAGGTTATGATGAAAAATTTACAAAATTAGTGATACTCGCTAACACAGAGGTGATGGAAAGCCATTACTTTTATGTGAAAAAAAGTTTAGTGTGCATTGATTCAAGCATGGCAGTGTTTGTGGGAAAGGAAGTTCTCACAAGTTAGCACAGAATTTTTGCCTATGTCCACTTCCCTGGTCTTAAAATATATGAAAACTTCATAGCACCTCTAAATGAATCAATAATGTTACAATACAATCATTTTCCTTTATTGAAAACCTGATGGCACTGAAATCCTTTGAGAATCCATTGATTTAAAATCATTTATATAAAAGATGTCAAGTGTGTCTTTTTATCACACTGAGAGAAAACACCCTCAGACAGGCTCTACAAAACCTCCTCCTATACAGAAACTATTGACATTAGTCGGGCCGACTTCTAAGGAAGTCGGGCTACTCTGTATTAGCTCATTTTTCGCTGGACTGTTCATTTATATGACCTTAGATTTTGAGAGTTATACAATATCTGTGGTACCGTTAGCCACAAAATCAATTGATAACATCTTAATCTATCATTTAGTAAAGCAGAAACTGTTAATCTGCAAGATCTCTTAGCCTCTCCCTCCATCCTCATCAACTATGGCAGCCATTTTGGAAAGAACCGGAAATGATGTGACATTCCTGATTTATGTATTCTTACTGTGACAAAAAATAGTGCAAAGTTTTCTGCGCAAAAAAAAAACGCTGGAATCTTTCCAAGATGGTCGTTGGGATTTCAAATCATTGTTTACAAACACAGAGCTGTCATGTAATGAATAACACTAATGTGGAAAAATAATTACAAAATTTGACAGCTCAAAACATGTGGCTTAAGCACATGAGCTTGTTGACATAGCCAAAAGTAGTTCCAAACATGGCTGGAGCTCTTGAGGAAGAGGATTTTTGGATTTGTCATGTCATCACAAAATTAATATTTTATACATTAGCAGATCATGTCACCACCCATCAATATCATAGAACTGTACGCAAGGGTTGTGAGATTTTGTTCAATCTTACTTTTGTTGTGAGGATGGCGGTAGAAAGTCAGGAAACTTAGAGGCAGACCAATACTTTTTTGAACCCCCAGATTTAGGTCATGGTGCGAAGAGCGGCCCTCCTGAAGAGGGCCACGTTGATCGGCTATATTGACATCAACAACACAAACCCAACTGATTCATGAAGAGAAAATGTTAGGCTTCCATATGGCTGGTGATATATAGCTCTATGATGAAATTATCATTTCTTGGATTCTTACCAGGACCCCCCCACCTCGGGTAGCGAAGTCGGCAGAATCTGGCTGCCCACTCCCCATATCTGTTACAGTGGTAAACATGTCTTAGTAAAACATTAATTCTGAGGGTTCTACTCGACAGAATGACTTCAAATTAGTGTCAAATTAAAGGAAAAACATATCCCCATCTCACTGGTATAATATTTTGCTTCTTTTACATTATTTACTGTTGATTATGACAGCTAACATTAGGGCAATTTAGTAAATTCTGTCAGACCATACTGTAAGAGTAACCTGAACCGCCAGGCACTTATTGCAAAAATATATAGGTATTGTCAATTTTAGACATAGCTATACATAATACAATATCATGACCTTATGACCAACATATAGACCTACATTTTGAGGGGATTCTGGGTGCTATCGACAGATTATTAAGAGCAGGGCGGTCTTGGAAACATCTACAACTTTGAACCAATTTTCCTAAAAAAATATTTGTTACAGAAGTTAACAGAACCAACAGGGCTATTCTTTAACATCTTTTTACTCAGGATATTGTCAGTTTGTGAAGCAATAGAGCTGGGATTTTCTGCGATTTTTAATCTTCTGAATGTATGATACTAAAATATTTATGAAAAAATTATTGAATTTTCTGATTTCAGCTTGATATTTAAAAAGCTTTCACTTCTAGTATTTTAATGCCATTTAGATATATTAATCTCTTTTTCTCAGCTTTAAGGTGGTGTTTTTGGTTAGTAGATTGACCTTTTCAATCAGAATCTATGAGTAATTTTGTACAGTGTTGTCCAAATACCTCGCGCGCAGTGCATGTTTAATGCTCGGTCTTATCTGTATATTTAGGCAATCTAGTGGGGTGGTGAAATGACAGAAAGATTTTTCATATATCAAATATATAAAGTGGCACAGAAATGCTTCTAATAGGAGTATCAACTTCATTCAAAAACCTGTGAACTGCAAATTTTAGCACTTTCATTTGATCTACGACTTGCGTAATTCTGTTGAGGTCCAGATTTTTGGCTGACTTCGCTACCTCGGGCAGATTCAAGGCCATTCTGAGTGAAAACCCAGTCCCTGACACTGTGACAGCATCACAGTATGATGGATTTAGCTACCAAACTCACATCATATCATAATAAATACACATTTCTCACACTTCTAGCATCTTGAAGTATGTCAGTTTTTAAAAATTTTTGAAAAATATTTTTTAACCCCCTGCCATGCCTAGCAAAAGGCATTTGGGGTGGTGACACCACTACTGTACTGACCTGGCCTAGCCTACCGTTACGCCCGTGGAGGGGCCCCACAGTTAGAGCTTCTAATTCTACGATCTATAAACAAAATCATGAAAATGTAAGTTGTAACAGGCGATTTAACATAAATTGCCAAAACTTACGAGCAGTTTTCTTGCAAGAATTGGCGTGACAGCTAAAACACGACAGCTCAAGGGCGCGGCCATGTTTAATCTTGGAGTAAATGCAGCGCACCAAACTGATTGGCTGGGAAAATTCCAGCATTTCCCACGTAGACTGTGCTTGAAGAGTAAAGTATTCAGGACCAATGAGCTTCCTCTAAGTTATTCACTCCTGCACAGTATGTAACCATAGCCACGACCAAGCGTAAGTGCAAAAAAGTTGATAGAAAAGTTGGATACTCTCGGATACCAACCAGATAGCCACAATGTCTGTAAGTATTGGATATATTCTTTATTGCCACAATTAATTGAACTTGTAGCTGTGTGCGGGAACAGTCTACTTTGATATCTAGCTTCCACTGCCATTCCTTTTCAAGCATTTGCCTTTTCTCGTTCGGCGGTAGACTGAGTTTCGTCTGTGCCACGGGTTGGCCGTTCACATTCATCTGCCTAGGCCTAGCCCTTACTAAGTTACGGCCTTAGGCTTAGGGAGTGGTCATTTTTAACAAGAGGGGGGCTGGTGGGTTTGCGCGCGGACGCGCAAAAAAAAATTCGACCCCCCCTCTTGAGGGGGTAAATTTTTTTCGACCCCCGCCATAAGGGACAAAAATCGCGCAGGAACGTCCCCTTTTACCCTATAGTAACGCACAGGGTTTTCCACTGAAAACAGGTAAAATTATTTTGACCCCCCAACCATCAGAGGGGTTGACAAAATACTGACCCCTCCCCGGTCAAGGGGTTGAAAAAATTCTGGCCCCCCTTCAAACCCACCAGCCCCCCTGGCTGTTCTTAAAAAATGATCACTTCCTTAGTTAGACCGAGTTTCATCTGTGTCACGTTGTAATATGCAAAATGTTGCTCCGTGAGCAATGTTTCCGCGAATAATCAAGTTACACTTTGCATTAATCATAGTTCTACAGCGTAGGGGCAGTATCATTAGGGTTGTTGTTTTTTCGATTTCTATAAGAGGAGAGGGATATTATCATGGTTTCTTCCTTTAAATAAAAAAACTATTTGTTTCGAGATTAAGCAACCTTTGTCACTCTCCCAGCAGATCTTTTAATCCTAGCGCCATACAATTTAGAGGTTGCAAAGTCTGTTAGGAGAACGCTGGAAACATATTGCATGGTGGCGACATTCTGCATGTGACAACGGGTTGGCTTTACTTTGGTAGGGCTACGAGAGTGGCTACCAAACCCTAGGCCTAGCCCAAGCTGGGGAAATACATACGGTACTCGCAATATTAGGAAAAAAAAATGATCATGAGTTATAGGTAGGCACTGACCTATCTGGTGTGTCATGTGTGCGGTTCTGCCCAGTGGAGGTGTGAAAGCTGTGATCATGGCCATGGGGGCTGTGTATAAATGATGTTATGCAGGAGGGGGGGGGGGTTAGTACGTGATTACACATGGGGTTGGAGTGTTGGTCCCCTGTTCTAACACTCAAGTGCAGTTGAGTAGCCTTTCCTGTAATCTGATTCGTTGAGAGCGCATGTTGGGTCAGGGGACCCAGTAAAAGCACTTCCGGTCTCACTTCCTGTTTGTGGCTTTTCTGTCTTATTTGTGAATTATTTTGGGGAAAATCAAAGCTTTTTCTCATGTCAGAACGTAAACAAAGGGCTCCGGTTTGTCTCTGTTCCGGAAACCCAAGGCCCTCGGGCTGGGCTGATCGCCTTCGGCGATCTGGCCCAGCCCTCGGACCTTGGGCCTTGGGTCTCCGGACAGAGACGCACATAGTTGCCCTTTGTTATTACAACCCACCTACGAGGCCAATGCCGCGAAGCGGCCAAGGCCGAGTGGGTGGGTCAGGGGATCCAACCGGCATCCCCATGTGTAAACACGGTTCTTGCATTGTCTTAGTTACTACCGTAATCTCCCGCGTAGAAGACGCGCTGCACGTATAAGACGCACCCCAAACTTAGCACATGCATTTATTGCGTATAAGACGCACATTTTAATGCTGATATTTGTAAGATAAGTACATTTCTATAGTAAAAGTACCCCTCGTATAAGACGTACCCCAAACTTGAAAAAAATCCTATAAGACTCCCCAGCATTTTGTTTGGTGTAGAGGACGCGTCTTATACGTGGGAGTTTACGGTATTAATAATAGTATAGGCACTTACCCATTTTTCAATGGCAATGCTTGACACTCACACTGAGTGTAGTCTGTAGAGCAAAGTGCCGGTGAAGATCAACTGATGTGACGTTTACCTCAAAGCCCTCACCAGCTGGGAGAGGAGACAGCATGCATCATAGATGTGGGAAGCAACAGCACTAAACCAACATACCATACTTGTTCTTAGAAATTATGATGGATCGTGGTGAACAAGCCAATTGAACTGTCACTTTGGTGAAAACCAATTGTTATGAAGTGAATAAGGAGGGGAGGGGGTGAAAAGTAGCAGTCAGATGCTAGAAGTAGATGAGAAGGCACTGCCCGAGGAGGCACTGTTAGGCCCTCTTAGGGAGTGGTCATTATTTATCAACAGGGGAGGGGTGGTGGGTTTGAGGGGGATACAATACTTTTGACCCCTCCTGATGATTCTGCCGGGGTTATACTTTCTGTCACCACCCCACTAGACCGCACATACCGGCAGATCAACATGTATTTGATGACGTTGTACTTTGCTGAGTCTAGTATAAATATAAAATTGCTGAAACTTGAAACTTGAGGGGGGGGGGGCATAGAAAATCTTTAGAAAATTGACCCTCTTTTTAGCAACAAAAAAAAAGTATGCTACTATAGATAAAAGAGGGGGCACAAAAATTCTCTGCGCCTGTGGTGTGGGGGGAAGGACACACAACTTTTTGAATGCCATCAAGGGGGGATGCGTAAAAGACCCAATAGTCTGAACAACTCTATCTTAAATGTAATTCATGGCCTAATGGCTTCTTGGTCAAACCTATTGGACTGACATATGCAACATGAAATAAATTCAAGTTTTTTTTCAAACTGATATTGTTTTGCTTTTACTTACAGAAAGGGACAACAATAAAGGAGGCCTTGGCCAAATATGTAAGACTTGTTTACGTCCATTTGTCGACATTTCTTTCAAATTCAATCATAAATGTAAATTCATTTCCTCCTGTGTTATATCAGGGTAATATATAATTTCAGACCATTGATAATAGTAGAGTGCACTTTTTGTTTATCGTTTGTATAACATACTGATGATCAATATTCACTTTCCCATATAGGAGGAAAAAGCACAACAGAAGGCTGCAGATTCAGTCAAGGTCGAGCTATATGCACAGTATCCACCGATAGAGAAGATGGACGCCTCACTCTCCACATTAGCATGCTGCGAGTATGTTATCTCACTATTCAATAATTAGCGTCATACCCAGTGTTATTCTTGAAGAACACTCATACCTTGCTCCATGTTAAGGGAGTGGTCATTATTGATCAACAGGGGGGGTGGTGGGTTTTCGCATTGGATGCGCGGAAATTTTTTACGCTCCCCCATCGACGGTGTAGTATGCAAAATGTCGCTCCGTGAGAAATGTTTCCGTGGACATTCAATTTACACTTTGCATTATTCATAGTTCTACAGCGTAGGGGCAGTATCATTAGGGTTGTTGTTTCTTCAATTTCTATAAGAGGAGAGGGATATTATCATGGTTTCTTCCTTTCAAAGAAAAAACTATTTGTTTCGAGAATAAGTAAAGTTTATCACTCTTCTAGCAGATGTTTTCATCTTGCATGATACGATTTAGAGGCTGCAAAGTCTGTTGGAAGAACGCTGGAAACATTTTGCATGGTAGCGACATTCTGCATGCGACAACGGCAGTAAAAATATTTGCACCAACCCCCCATGCTGGAGGCGCGGAGAGTTTTTGCGCCCCTCTTTGATCTATAGTAGCGCACAGGCTTTTTTGCTAAGAAAGAGGGTGATTTTTTTCAGCCCCCCCCCCCCTCAAGAGGGGTCAATTTTTTTTACCCCCCCCCTCGGGAGGGGTCTGAAAATTTTACGCCCCCCCCCTTGATAAATAATGACCACTCCCTAACTCCAGTGTAAAAGGCAGTGGCAGAGGGGGCAACTCTCATTATCCCATATGTTTGGTTAAATTTTAGAGTAAAATGAGCCAAATAAACTCTTAACTACAGCAAGGGAGAATGGAGGGGTCGCGCACTCCACGCCCACGTCTAAATCCGCCACTGAAAGGCAAAGCTTATACATTACCGTACCAGTTGTTATGCTGCCAGCCAGACAAATTACAAAGATTTTAATTTCTATTTGGAGTACTTACACTGATAAATCAACATGCTGCTAATTCATAAGCCAGTGCCTATGGACATCTTATAGACTATGTATCATATATTCCTTCCATCCTGCAATCAGGATCATCAATTTTACTTTAACTTATTTCTTCTTGACATATACAGAAATGACCTATCAACAAAGGTTTTTGTTGGATACCTTGTGGTCTTACTATATGGGTAGTAAAATGCTCCAGGTCAGGGTGTGGTCAGGCGCACTCTTTCAGACTTTTTTAAAAGATCTATTATGCTATTCTGAGAGATTGTCAATAATGAAATTGCATAAATGCATCCTCAACTATCATAGAAAAAAAAAACGGGATACATGGTAGCAACACACAGAAGTGTGTGCCTATGATATAGTCTACAGATCTCTAAAAGCATATATAAGTACACTTTAAAAATATGCAAACTAATCCTCGATTGCCAGAATAGAAATTCTGGCCCATCTGTGATCTGTCACACAATGTCACAAAGACTGGTGTTTGATTTTGATGCACCCCAAGTTTGATATTCTCCTTTTAACATACCAGATTAGGGAGTGGTCATTAACATGGGGTGGGTGGTGATGGTTAGTTTTTCCTCTGTTGATAATAATAACCACTCCGCTATAATCTCGATCTCTGCAATTAGTCTACAGTAGAAATACATAATAATGGCATTGTTATAAAATTGAATACTTTCTTGTTGCAGACGACTCTCCCTCTCAACAAACGCCATTGAAAAAATAGCTAACTTGAACGGTTTGAGTAAGTTCATACTTCGTACACCAATTAAACCTTTTAAGATGCTTTTGAATATTCAAGTTAGACTGTAATGTGAATTCTTCTATGAAACCTTAATCACAATTGCCTTAAACACGTATACATGTGCATGTACTTTTTTCTGTTTTTTGTTTAGAAAATCTGACAATTCTTTCACTTGGGAGAAACAACATCAAGAGTTTAACGGGGCTGGTGAGCGTTTCTTTTCTTCATATCGCAGTTTATTCTTAAAGAGAACAGCAACATTCCCCCCTAGCCCAACGATAGGGGTCAAAACTCCAGATTCTATACCAGCTAGGCCCGCTACCTAACCGCCATTTGAAAAAAAAAAAAAACCTTCTCCCTGCTTGTCCAACTTCTCATTTTAAACTTGATGAAAAAAATTCATTGAATCCCTGTCATCAAATATACCTAGCTACATAAATCTCACATGATTCCTTTGTTCTCACAATAAAAGGAAGCGGTTGGCGACACATTGAAAGAGCTCTGGATTTCCTACAATTCTATAGAGAAGTTAAAGGGAATTAACGTCCTGAAGAAGCTCACCATTCTGTACATGTCAAACAACCAAGTGAAGGATTGGGGAGAGTTTAATAAGTTGGTGAGTATGAAATAATGTGATGGTCAACACCCAAAATTAAATTGTCTATTGTCTATTTTCCTTTTTGTACTTGGGGGTGGGGCGGCACCCGGATCATAATGCATGCAGATAACGATCTCTACATCGAAGGAATAAGTTAAGGCAAAGTGGCTCACAACCAAAACAATTTTCTAATCTTTCTTTCTTTGGCGGCTTTTAGATAGAATGCTTCACACACCATTATTAGCGTATAGCCCTGTGTACATATCACACTCTCCTATAAGTTGCACATTGAGTTAACGAAAATATTATACCGACACTTGGGTTTTAAAGTTGGTAGTATTATTATAGTCGAATACCCTCTTATAAACCGCCTTAGTGAGTAAAAGATAGTCCTAAAAGCTGCATCTATTTGACAGTTATCCTCTCTGTAAACGGTTGAAATTATAAGTTTCCCGTATTATTCTTCATTTAGGGTGACCTGCCGTGCTTGAAGGACCTTCTCTTTGTTGGTTAGTATAAATGCTGGTATCCTATTGCCACTACCCTCTGATGACGTTGCCATTGGGCCTAAGCGGGACTGGAGCTGGTTTCCAGCGACATGCACCGATAAGAGCTGATAAGATGGAACAAGCTTGTCCCTGGAAGTGGTTGGTATGTAGGGGTTATTGTACGAGGACAGGATTGTAAGTGATATATAACACAGGTGGACTTATAGGCCCCCAATGCTGTACACCCCTTTCAACCCTGTCCAAGTACAATAACCACCTTATACCAAAGTCTGTATGCAATATATAAGAGGTGTGAAATCCATTATTCTCCGTGCCCACTGTGGTACAACCAGGGACAAGGTACCCATCAAAACATGTCTTATCAGTGCTTTTTACCACTTTTAGCAGAACAAGTAATATTCAAAATGGGGGACCCACTGGGTATATGTAGTCTAGATTCCTATACATGTTGAATATTCTTAAATACAAATTTGCTAATTGATTTGTACAATCCCATGGCAACAGATCAGAGTTTGTCATGGGTATTGACAGATAACAAGATGGGGTAAATATCCGGTGTGGTGAATGATAAGTATAATATTTTTTCATGTGTTCAGGAAACCCACTAGAGGAGAAACACTCTGGTGATGGTGACTGGCGGGACCAGGTGGCTAACAAGCTAAAGAAGTTAAAGAAACTGGATGGTAAGTTTAAAACAACTACCCCGGTATAATTACTTAGTAGCCTTGTATTTTGTGAGGGTACATTAGACAGATAGTGAGGGGGGAGAGGCCTTACGTCTAGCATAGTGAAAACACTACACTTTGATTAACAGTTTTCTAGAGAAATAAGAGGGGAGAAATATGAGGAGGAGGGGGGGGGGGTATTAAAATATTTGGGGGAGGGGGGTCAACCTCGGGGGGTTAACTATACCTGAACGTGCATGCACTTTGTACTGATTCTGAATCTTATAGTTACGACCAATTTACCATTTACAGGTGTCCCAGTTATCAGAGATGATGAGGAGGAAGAAGAGGGTTAAGATGTCTGACCAAGATATATTTCATGTTGTAGGAGATATCCTGTCACCTGTGTACATACTGTTAATGAATATAGAATAAGCCATATTTGTATGTTCTTGTATATCTATGCGATTTAAGTATTATCCAAGAATTTCTTCACACTAGTTTACGTGACTGGGTGATCAGTGCATGTGATATGTTGGATATGTTGATGTGATTTGTAAAGCAATAAAAATATTTGTATAAAAATTTGTATTTATCCAATGTATATAAATATCACCCTCCTCTTACTTTAAATCATATCTAGAACGTTTGCAAGTGAAATTAATGTGCTCTTAGACTGATGGACCATAGCTACACCCTCACCCCTATCTATCTGAAAATATATGATTGCAGACAATAGGATAAAAAAAAGTAAGCAGGGCTCAAAGTAAGTTGGATTGTTCAAAAGTCCACAAGAGGAGGCACAGACCAAGCAGGGATTCTCCTTAGGGTTGACCGACCATGTTCGAACGTATCTAAAATTCTGTATATATCTTTACATATGTACTGAGCCCAATCATCCAGAGATGCCACTTTTCCTATTTCGGAATTCCTATTTTTTTACTCTAATTCTCATAGGCATTTCCTATGACGCATTGAGAAAATCAACATACCCCCAGTAGTTTTCAGTGATCAGTGAGTGGCATTGATGTTTGATATTTTTGATACTGTAATACCTCTCTGAGAGGGAAGGGGTGCCTGGGAGGTCATTGAATACTGCAACCCCTCCAGTGGAAAGTGTATGCGTCATCAGTGGAACACAGGACCTACCGGGAGTAGATTAAACATGTACTCCCAGTTCTCATATCAACGTCCAGGGATGAAAGTCTTCAGGGAATTCCCTGATTTCAGGGATTTTGAAGTTCCAGGGCCCTATACATTCATATAGAAACCTAGGTTTTTGGGGCGAATATTGGACCGTTTCAGGGATTTTTGTGCTCTGTGACTTTCATCCCTGAACGTCACAATGTGAGTATCTGAGATTAAGGCAGCAGCTACATGAAGGGGGAATTATAGATCTGCTAAAGTCTGCTTTGATAATGTAACCACCTATAATTGTATTCTTTCCCTTAGGAAAGAATACCTGATACGCCTACCCCTACAGCCTTAATTGTTTTTTTACCAGAAGCACCTAGAATATTCCCATCGTAACTGGCCCCTGGTAAAAGTCCTAAACCCTCAGTATCATACTTTTTTTCTTTTTTGTTTGGACTTGCTCATTGCATTAATGAACTGCTATGTTCATTTAAATAATGCTATAGAGCAGACCAAGTTTTACTGATTTTTCAAAGGAAAGTCACAAATGAAACAGTACAATAATTTCATGGATCTTGACAAATGTCAATATGAACACAATCAGGAGATGGAAAAATAGGGACTGGCAATATTCACTCAATAGGTTACTAACATAGAAAGTACAGACAAACAAACTGAAAGCAAAAAGAGATAGAAAGTAAATAATATGTCATACATAGAGATTTGTGTCTCTACACATTATTTCAGTACATCATGACTACAGCTAGATACACCTTGTTTTGAGTTCAAATAAGTGATAACTAGTGTAGGTGGTATATGCTGTTATATGCATATGGGGACATCAAAAATATCAATATGGATGTAAACATGAAAAAGGATATGAATGTGAGTATGAATATGAAGCGGTGCGGTTTCTACACCTGCTTCTCATTGTCAATTATAACCCAATTTCAGGTTCAACCTTATATTTTCTATCCTCATCACACCCTCCTTGATTTTTACTTTTGTTGTAGCTTTCTGAATCTCCTCAGTTAGAGCATTCCAGAGAGCCACCCCTCTGTACCATGGCAATCTTTTATAGTGTCTAGTAATAACCCTAGGTAGTTCAAAAACAATCTTCTTTTGAGACCTTGTATTATAAGATTGTGGTCTATTTAACACAGTCTTTGATTTCTTATACATTAAGCATAATAATAGCATGTCAAATCTTTTCTCTAACACTGGGACCTTACAAATTTCATGCAACTCCTTCACACTATACCGTCTAATATTGCATTTCAGACAAACTCTAAGAGCTCTATTTTGCACTCGTTGTAATGCCGCAAGATCATCGTCATTACAACTGGTACTTATAAATGAACAATATTCTATGATTGGTCTGATTGTACAACAGTATATCTTTACACTTTGCTCTTGTGTTAAAAACTTTCTTAACTTAGCAAACCTAAATAGTTTATTGCATACATTTCTTTAAATAGTTTTAATCTGTTTATCAAAACTAAGTTTACTGTCAATATGTACACCTAGATATGGAAAGAAGGTGACAGTTTGCACAGTGCTGCCAATGTTAAAGAATCGGCAGCCAAATACTTGCATGAGCAAGCTAGACTAAGAGACGATGCAATGAATAAAGTTCGATTACACCAGGGGCTACCAAGAGTCGAAGACTCTGAAAGAAAAGTCTTAAGACTCAGGAACCTGGAAAAACAATGTGATCAATATGAAAACGATCAGCAATGACTAACGAACAAAATCGAGGCATTAGGTGAGAAAACTGGAGAGAAACAGAGATTAAATCGAGACCTCGAACAGCAAATGTATGTGATCCAGAAGAAACTGGAACTAGCTAGATCAGAGTGGGAGAACGAGAAACTCAAGCAGGAAGTTGAACTGGAGAAACAGGAAGCCACCTCTACAATTCGAAACATCGAATTGAGAAAGGAGGCAGACCAAATAAAGGCTGAAATGGAACAATATAAATACGAAGCAGACAAGCTGTTAGAACTTCAGGATCAATGTATCTTGAAAAATGAAGATATAATGACTCGATGAAAGATAGTAACCAAGATCTATTTTTGAAACAGCAAGAACTGTACCTCCTGATTGCCAACCTGACAAAAAGGAAACATGCCCTAGACACATATGTGTCTGGAATAGAGGATCATGCTACAATTGATAAGACATGCCTTGATGATCAAAATAGATCATTCGAAACCGACACAAGTGCATCAGTAACACAGCTGGACTTGAAATATCAAAATGAAATGTTGGACAGGGATATACCTTCGGACGCGACCTTTATAAAGGGTAGAGCACCTATAATAACTTCGACACCAGCTGAAGATTTGAAGAAGCCAGACCGATACAATCCATTCGTAAACAACAATGCAGATGCGCATGTTCGGAAAGACGGTGTTTATGACCCCACGCATAAATCTAGCCGGGATGAATCTGAAAAGCGTCGAATAAGATTCAGCTCGGCTGGAGAAATGTTGGGTAGAGATGATGGCATCAACACGGAATACAACCACACCCAAAATGGGGACGAGGGACACTTTGAATTGTCATACAACGATGACTCAGTGAATAAGCCCAAATCTTTAGGTACGGGAAATCAGGGGGCGACTGGGGGTGGCGCAACAGGTGCTACCGGAGGGCCAACACCTCCCCCACAAGGAGCTAGTGGTGCCACCCGGGTCATCTTGAGGCATAGATCCCGAAGCAGCGTGTTGGATGTTATGCTGAACCGATTGGCTAACACTTCGAACATGGCGCACAGTGAAGAGACCATTAGGGAATGGAGTGTCAACCAATGTCAAAAATTGGTACGCACTAACAACGCGGCCAGACGACAGGCCATCATTCCGAGTGTATCGGTGAAGGGGCGGACAGGGGAATTTTTGATTGACACTGGTGCCAGCCATTTGTGTGTCTTGAGAAAATTCTTCAGTCTGGTGTCCGGCAACCATGAAACACTACCAGTTGGTGTTAATGCTTGCACGGCCGACGGTAGCCAGATGCAGACTTTTGGCAAGACGTTTATACAGATTGGAATGGGGGGCTACGAGTATGTGATGAGTCCCACCATTGCCGATATAAGTGACGATGGAATTATCGGTTTGGATTTCGCAAGTTTGTATGGTGCTGTGTTGGATCCCCGTTTCGGCATGTTGAAGATTCGGCAACCATACAACTGCGAGATTCCATGTATATTGAGACACGTGTCTTCGGTAGCAACCGCGAAAATTCCAGCTGGAATGGCATGCGATGTAGTGTTCTTCGAACAATGCTTTCCGAGGTTCGAACGCTGTCTTTGAACCTAACCCTGAGGTGTTGTCGAGCCTACAGCTAGAGTCTGCTGACACTTTAGTGGCAAGCGGATCATGGACGGTAGTCCCAATTATGAATAGAGGTCTAACCCCTATTTATTTGAGAAAAAATGAGAAAATTGGCGAAATGTCCTTGATTGAACACATTTCGGAAGCCCAATTTCAGACCCAACTGCCTGAAGGTACAGTTCGAGGGTTACCCGATGACATGAGAAAGTTAGTGGAGGATTCTTCCCTGACAAGAAATTCAGAGAAGGAACGACTTCGAGCTTTGCTATCCACCTACTATGATGCCTTCGGAAAACCTGGGGGTTCAGTAGGTCGGACTAGCAAGGTGTTGCACACGATTGACACTGGGGAATCGAAGCCATTCAAGATACCCTATCGGAGATTACCTCTGAAAAAGAAATTAGAAGCCAAGAGGCAAATCCTGGATCAGTTGGAAAAGGGAGTTATTGTGCCTAGCACAAGTCCCTGGTCCAGCCCAGTATGCATGACTATGAAGAAGGATGGATCCATCCGGTTCTGCATAGATTACCGAAAGTTAAATGGCTTTTTTTTGTTTTGAATTCACTTTATTTGTCAGAATTTCATTTCGTCATACATTATTGGCAGTAGAGGCAATAGTATTGACAATCACAAGTTGTTCCAAGTACAGAATACAAACTGTTCGAGTTAAAAAGACAGGAAACAAGTGAAGTCAATAATATTATATACTGGGTTCCAGATAATGACAAAAAAGAAGGCAGAGGACCTCATCCCCACATAAGTGTTTGGGTTGTTGCTTCTGGTCCTACCTGACTTATAAATAATATTAGAAACTTATGACACTTGTTATATAAATACTAATGGAATGGAGAATACATACATGGGGGGGTAAATCGTAAATTAGCTGTAACAATGTATTATATTCATTGAGCAATTAACGTACATACAACTAATAATATTGAAAAGTCAATCCTCATCATAGGGCAGTAGGGTTTCCATTAAGATATTTGTATCATTTTTAAATTTAGTAAATTCAAGAGTATTTCTTCGATCCTTTGACAAGGAATTCCAAGCAATAGCACCATGGAATTCTACACTTCTAGCATATGAGAGACAATTTGGGGTAATACATTTAATAGTGGGGGCATCATGTAGACGAGTAGTTAGATTTCTTTTATCTCTATACACATCACATTTCGATCTATTGTACATATAGTTTAATAAATGAGCATCTCTTCTATCAACCAGCATATTCACTCCAGTGGTATTATGTACATATTTTGTATTGGTTAAATGTGGGACTTTTAAACAAATTTTTAAACACCTGTTTTGAGCATATTGAAGTGGATCCAGATACTTGTCGTAAGTAGACATGAAAACAATATCAGCATATTCCATATAGGGTAGTATAGTTGCTTTATATATTTGTATAGCTAATTTGACATCTAGATATTTTCTTAATAGACATAGTTTGTATGTCTTATAGGCTATAGTTTTAACTTGGTTACTTAAATGTAAGTTGTAGTGGAGAAGTGAGTCCAATATAACACCTAAGTACTTATAGCTAGGTACCACTTGTAATAGTTGATCATTAAGTTTGATGTTGGCAGTTAAAGTATTCAATCTCCTTGTACTAGAGGAGAAAAACATAATTTTCGTTTTAGAGGCATTTATAGATAGTTTATTTTGAATACACCAGGTTTCATAAGCCTCTAGATCACTCTGGAGATAATTTTTTGCATGTTCAAAAATATTTTGAGAACAATATATAACAGTATCGTCAGCGTAAAGTCTAACCTCGCATTTTTTCACACATTTAGTAACATCATTGACATAGATTAAAGGAGCTCTGAATCGGCTACGTCTGCCACAGTGCTAACGTCGGCGGACGTAGGTCCTCGATTCAGAGCGCCTTTAAAAATAATAGTGGACCCAAAATCAAGCCCTGGGGTACGCCACATAACACTTTAGCTTGTTCTGATAGTGATCCATTGGCTATGGTAGTTTGATATCTATTTTCTAAATAATTTTTGAACCAGTGATATGTATTCGATCTAATACCGTAGTGATGTATTTTGGTTAATAGAACTGAATGGTCTACAGTATCAAATGCTTTCTTGAGATCTATAAAAGCAGCCACTGTTGAGTTGCCCACATTTAAATTTCTTTTAATATCATCAGTAAATTTTGCTAATGTATCTATAGTGCTAAATCCAGATCTGAATCCACCCTGTTTCGGTGTTAGTATATTTTCTTTTATTAAAAATCCATAGACTCGGTTATGTACAATTTTCTCTATTAATTTACCTGGTAAAGGGAGTAATGAAATCGGTCTGTAGTTATTTACTATTTTCTGGTCACCCGCTTTAGGTATGGGGGTGACTTTTGATATCTTCCAAGAGTCTGGGATACAATTTTGAGCAAAAGATAGGTTGAAGATTTTGACTAGTTTAGAAGGTGCATGTATGAAAACTGTTTTTAGAATAGATGTAGAGATATTTTCTATAGCTGAGGACTTAATAGTGTTTATGTCATGTACCAAATTTGCTACTTCTTGCACGTTGGTTTCGATATTATCAATTTGGTTCGTCACATATTCATCGTAAGGTTTCCATGGGATAAATAAGTTTTTGGCAAGCAAGGGACCTATATTAACGAAGTATTGGTTGATGAAATCAGAAACTTTTTCATCTTCAATTGGTCTATTATTGTTTTCATGGTCATTTAGTGATATTTTATTTGATCGGTTAGGGTGACCCGGTAGAATATTATTAATGGTTCGCCAGAATTTCTTATGGTCATTCTTATGTACTTCCAGCTGTTCCTTGAAAAAGTTTTTCCTTGCTTTATTAATAATTTTGTTAGCTTTGTTACGTGTTTCCCTTGAAGATTTCCAATCTTCCTCTTTACCAGATCGTCTTGCTTTCCAGAGTTTGGCATTTTTTTCACGTATAATCTCGTACACTTCTTGGGACATCCAAGGGTCTCTATATTTATTGACCAAAAATTTGTGAACTGGGCAGTATTTGTCTAGGATTTTCCTTATTGCTAATTCCATATGAGACCAAGCACAGTTGACATCATTGGTATTATTAAATTCAGTCCAATCATAGGCATCGAATTCTCTCAATAGTATAATATTGTCTAATTTGGAGTAAGACCTACCGGTTATATAGACCTTTTCAGTTTTAACTTTCCATTTCTTTCTTACCAAGAACACTGGTAAATGATCCGTTATAGTATTATTACAGACACCTGTGTAAATATAGTTCATTCTTACATTGGTAAATATCAAATCTAATATGGATTTTTTTCTGGTACCAGCCTTAATTTCCTGTTTTAAACCTATACCCTTCATTTTGTTCAACAAATCGTGGACTAACTCACAATCTTCAGTAACATTGAAGTTAAAGTCACCCATAGCTATAATTTCATATTGGTCTTTATCATCTATAGTAGAGACCATCTCAATTAGAGTGTCTATAAAAGCAGTCTTAGATCCATCAGGGGGTCTGTACACATTAAAAAGTAGGATAGGTTTCATATGGTCTTTAGTTATGGTTATACATTGGAGTTCAATATTAGAATCTGAGCGGAATAGTGTGGAGAATTTATCATAATCATGACTCAAACTCTGTTTGATATAGATACATACACCACCACCAATTTTGATGTTTCCTTTTTCATCTAGGACTTGTCTATCTAGTCTATAGCGTGTGTAGCCAGAAAATTGATAATTCGATTCGTCATCTTCACTTTTAAACCAAGTTTCAGAGAAGGTAAAAATTTCAAAATTTGCAGGGTAGATTTCAGCACAGATGCTAGCATAATTACATTTGAAACTACGAGCATTCATATGCATCAGTCGTAGGCCCTTGGTGCCTGATAAATCATTCAATAATGTGTGTTGCATAGTATAGGTAATATTAGGTTGAATAGTACAGTATACATTGTTACTGGATGGATTTTATTTTTACAGTTACACTCAGAGCCCCCCCCCCAGGCTCCATAAACATCTATCAAAGTATTAACCACAAAAGGGGCATAGGCCTTAGTGCCGCACCCTCTACCGGTACAGTACATTTTCATAGGTTGATACAGGTGTGTTGAGACGTAGCAGCAACATAATAGCGGGTAAAGTCTGTGTATGTGGGGAAGGAAGGATACAAGTCTATATTAAATATAGTTAAATAATATATATGTAGATGTGATATATAGCAGAGCAGACTCAGGTATATTTAATTTCTTCTAGCGTCTTGAAGCCTAACTTCTTCTGATGTTGGTAGTGGATCTTCGTTTGTGTGCTTATACCTTATTTTCATAAGCATTTCCCCCAGCTTATTAGAGCATTCGTGTTGGTTGTGGGCCACATTTTTAATGGTTATTTGGTCCTTTTGTCCTAGGTGGAAACCGATACCATAGGTATTGTGGTAGGTGGCCTCGTAGAGGTATTTTCCTTTGGAGTCAGTCAATGCTTGGAGTAGGTTAGGCTGTGCAAATTTTATTTCAAGTAATCTGCCCATGACTTCTTCGTCAATGTCATACCAGTCATTGGAGATATTACATTGTTTAGCTGCAAACATGCTGTCCATAGGGGTCTTAGCGGCAAGTACCCTTCTCAGAATGTTCACCTGGTTACTAACTATGCATTTCTTAGCATGGTAGGCCCTTTCTACTGAGTCATATTGTTGGTTTTCGAATGTGATGGGGCATTTGTATAAGTTAGAGAATATAGAGTGTTCTCCTTGGAAAGCTATCCCATCTGGGGTTTCTATCGTCTTAGCGTTCTTTAGGGACAGATCATACGGTAGATTGTTAATTTCTTTGTATGGGAATAATTTGCCCTCAATCACCAAATTTGTACCCTTAGCATTGCAGTCGATTCCTCTATTCCTGGCTAGAGCCTGTATGGCCCTTACGTCCTTCTGTATTCGCTTCTCCTCAGGTGTGATGTCATCAGCAAGGTGTAGTCCCTTCCATGTAGGGTTTCCTTGAAGATTTTTGATATTTCCAAACATTCTCAGCTTATACTGAGCAGAGGAGAACACTACAACTACTGGTCGATTTGGTAGTTTGAAGTGTGGATTCTTTTTCTGTTGAGGAGTTGGGGTCTTCCTTTTACCTCTACGATATATTGCTTCAGCAGCAGTATTATTAAAGTCAAGTGAGAGGTCATTCAGGAGCTGATCCAGAGTTTCTCTTAGGCTTGCAGGCTTATCTTCATTTAAGCCTTCGATTATCAATACCCTTTTCTTCCTATCTAAATCAATGCGTGAGAACTGATCATCATGCTTATCAGTTAAACTTCGAATTTTCACTGTTTCAGATGCATTGATTTCGATTTTGTCACTATGAGTTGAGACCGATTCCTCAATTTCAGTGATTTTTTGTTCGATCTTAGGTATAGACATAGTCTCATTCGCTGGGAAGCCATTGGGCCGAACTTAACTAAAAAGAATTCTTATCCTTTACCTAGGATAGATGAGACGTTGGACTCGCTGGGGGGGAACAAATACTTTTGTACCCTGGACCTCCAATCCGGGTATTGGCAGATCGGGATGGACCCGAGAGATATGGAGAAAACAGCCTTCTCGCGCCATATGGGCTTGTTCCAGTACAATGTTTTACCTTTTGGGCTGTGTAATGCACCAGCCACTTGCGGAACTTGCGGTAGTTGCTGCAGTTCAAAATAGGCAGTTCGAACCCCTATCGTATGCATGTATGGAAAACGTTTTTAGAATGGCCAATTGAGACCATCCAACAGTTCCAACAAGCTGACCGCGCAATCAAGAGAGTGATTTTATTCCTGACTACTAATGCTAAGCCTGAACGGCCTGCATTATCTCTCGAAGACAGAGAAACTCGTAAATTTTTGGCTCAATGGACCGAGCTAGAAGTTCGAGACGGGTTACTGTGTCGATGGAAAACCTGTCCTACTAAGGAATAGGTCCTACAGATAGTGATACCTATGTCACTAAGACGGGATATTATGTCCTATTGTCATGGACATAGAACCAGTGGACACTTCGGGAAGAAGAGAACTTTAGAACGCCTTGCCCGTAGGTATTACTAGCCAGGCATGCATAGCGACATCACGAGATGGGTGATGACTTGCCCTGAATGTGGGAAGAACAAACCCGGTCCTGGAATGGGGAAATTACCCCTGATGCAGGAACTATTTGGTGTCAGATTTGCTAGAGTAGCAATCGATATCATTAGTGGGATTGAACCTACTCCATGTGGAAACACTTGCATGATGGTAGTGACCGATTACTACACCAAGTACACTCGAGTATACCCTTTACCCGATCATAAAGCTGCCACTTGTGCAAGTGCTTTCGTGAGGGGATGGGTTTTACACTTAGGGGCCCCATTAATGATGCACAGTGACAAAGGGAGAGAATTCGAGTCTAACTTTTGGCTAGAGATGTGCCACTATTTAGCCATCTGTAAAACTCCAACTAATCCATACAGACCCCAGTCTGATGGACAGGTAGAGAGATTCAATCGAACATTGATACAAGTCCTAAAACCCCTTGGTGAATTCTTGCCAAGATGATTGGGATGAACAATGTGATTTCAAGGTACATGCTTATAATAGCACTGTACATTCTGCAACAAACTGCTCTCCAAACCTGTTAGTATTTGGGGAGGATATCATAATGCCCGCGGATCTAGTATATGGAGTTATAGGGGTGAGCCCTGAAGCCCCATGTACAGTAATGTTTGTGGAATCTCTTAGAGATCAGTTTAAGAGAGCATATGAGATAGTCCGAAATGAGCTCCTTAAGAATGCAAAATGGCAGAAAGTTGGATATGATACTAACCTGAAGATGTGCCAATTTAGTGTCGGCGATTGAGTATTCAGGATACATGAACCTTTAAGGTGTAAGAAGCTGATTTCGAGCCGGGACGGCCCACATGTGGTCACCTGGATCATATCTGAAAGTACAGTGATGCTTATGAGTTTGGCAACTGGTCGAATGAATAAGTCCAATGTATGCAGACTGAGGAAATGGAGAGGGCGTGATGCAGCTAACAATGAATACGAAGAAATTACGAAAAGACTGAATGAAGAGAAATTTGAGATCCTAATTAAGACCAATGAAGTGGCAAGGAAGCTGAAAGAGAACGTCCCTAGATGTAAAAGGAGCCGACCCTGTAAAAGAATCGGTGATGTGAAGCCCAAGAGGGGACGACCCAAGAAGGTCGACACTGACACGAATTTAAAATCCAATCGTGATAAAAAAGTCTCGGCGGAATGGAGAATCCGAGGTAGGGGGAAGCATTGGCACCTTCCACTCGAGATACTCGGTTGAAGAACCAAGGTAGAGAGGTGAGGAGCCTCGAACTGGAGGACCCTGATGATTACATCAAACAATGGACACAGGAATCCTGTGATATTCAGGCTGATGTCTTTAAGGCATGGCAGGACCGGCACATCAGCCAGGCCACCGGATACCTTCATGGTGTAATTGAAGGCGTGTTCGAGTGCCTGCATGAAATCCAAAGACGGGAAATAGCCCGGATATCCCAAGACATGCAGGGACAAGCTAGAGACCAGCTTCGAGCTTCTCTCCAGCGTGAAAATGAGGCGAAAGCCATGAAGCTGAAGTACGAGACTGAACTTCACGAGCTGAGGAGGCAGTACCACCACCAGGATGTCCGATTCATGGCAGTATTCGGCTGTTTCATGAAAGACTGGGATGGCACTGCTGAGAGTGCATTCGAGAAGCTTCAGGCTAAGCTCCAGGAGGTGAGGCAGCTCGAGAAGGACATAAAATCTTTTGGTTTTATGAGTGTGTCCACCCCAAAGCAGTCTACTACTGAGGCTGGAGACCCAGCAGGACCTCGAAGGGAAACTCAAGCTGCTACTGCTGTCCCGACTACTGCTACAGACAGTTCAGCCGACACCCCGAACCCAAATCCTGAAATAGTCCCTGTGGCTGCTACCCAAGATTCAGCCCCAGTAGTCTGAAACCTGATGAGTCTGGCGAGACAGTAATGGAGACCGACCTGTAGTTCATGATATATTGATTTATAAGGGGTGACCTGATTTTTTTATAGGGAACCATTGAACATATTGTTTTATGTAGACCCAAACTGTGCCTAACCGAAGGATCCCGGACGGATGCAGACCCAGGAAACCCAATGGACGAATCTACATCTTCCCATCTTCTCCAGGGTACAACACACAGCGACGCGGCTTGCCACCGCCGAGTCCTTCGACCGCCGAATGGATCTGCAGACAAGCAGCTAAAAACCGGAAGACACCCCGAAGTATATTAGCATTGTACAGCAGACCCACTACACTGGTGGGCTGCTATAGTTTATTATATTGTATATTATTCATAACCACTACTACCTACCTGTGTATAAAAGTTACTTCATATACATATCAAACCTAAAATACCCTACTAAGTTCGATCTCATAAAATATTTATTACCATAAAAATGTTAATTGGTGCTACAAACCTACGAGATCTGTAACTCGAAGTATATTTTTCTCTAAAGTACACTACATAGTACATAACACTCAGGTACTAACCTTATGTGTTCATTAACTAGTTCGGGTCAATAGTGGTAGATATAAATATAAAAACCCACAGTTATTGTAAACTGTGCTAAAAAAAACTATTATATAGGGTTCATACGTGAACTGTAAAAAAATTTCTTTTCGGGTTGTGTATAAACTTATATTATTATAACATAACTACCAATTCGGTACGTTATTAATCATACATATTACTACTTTAAATGTATGTACGGATTTTAACTTGTTCTTTCGAACTAGTTTCAATCCTATCTCTTAAATCAAACTGTGTCGTTATATAATTTACCTTAAATTTTATGTCGTCGACTCATATTAGTAAGATGTCACACAAATAGCATATCACATTCTACTTCGAACTCTTGTATACTACTTCGAGCCCTTATTGTAGAATAATGAAATTGTTCTACTAAGTTGATATGTTTTTGTACACCCCTTTCCTTTTTCTGGTGGGGGTAGTGTAGGGACTCGTAGATCGTGATATAGTGTGAGCGTCTTCCTCGAGAGGGCATTTCGAGCGGTGTGCCCATCACCGGTAGTCACTAGAGGTCCTTACGACCCCTGGTCGCTGCGGGGTGGTGGCAGCACTGTTCGTCTCACTCCAGCTCCTACCTGGGGCTGGGGTCTGTCTGGTTAGTCTGGCTCTGCCTACAAACGGAGTTGGACCACTTTCCACTGAGCTTGTACGCGTTAATCTGGCTCTGCCTACGAATGGAGTCGGACCACTTTCCACTGAGCTTGTACTATACCAAGTGCATAACTTCGAGGTGGATGTAAAACCTACGTTGTAATAAACACGTGCCTGTTGCACTAACCCGAGATACCTTGTCTAGTCTTGCTTCGAGTCATACGAGACATACTTTCAAACCACTACAGGAATAAAAGCCATATTAATTCCATCTATTTCCACAGAGGGACAAATAATATATTTGTAGCTCTTTGTTAATCAAATAGATATTGTTTTAACCTATGCATGGTTGGCACGTTCGGCCTTCCATGATAAGAGAGGAGACCACAGATGCGTGAGTCAACTCACAACAATATATATTAATTAGGAGTAGCACCAGCCAGCAAGGCCAAGAGTGGAAAGATTAACACGAGAATTAGCCAGCCTGGTCGCCACACGGTGGCTGCCAATAAAAATTGAGATATCCACTATAAATGATAGATAATAGGGCCGCCTAAGAGGGCCTTGTTAGTATAACGTTTGATATCGGTTAGAAGATTAGCCGTCGCTGTTGAACCATAGCAGGAGAAATATTCCAGTTGGCTCTGGCCAACAGGTGAGATTTTGTGCACTTGTAATAAGTATATCACTCAGGGATTTTGAAATTCGAAGGTTTAGCTTTGAACCCATAGTAGTGCTCAGGTAAGGAATAATTCCCTCTAAGACCACGTCCTAAACCCCATCCTATCAGTAGTCCTCTATATAGCGGTTTGATACATGTATTACATAGGCAGATGTCATTATTATTTTGCTAAAACCAATATAAAATGGTCAGATTTATTTCAGGCAGGAATAACCTTGGACATAAATCAATATAATTGTATCATATAAAATTATATATCCATGGCTAAGGGCTAATTAGCTTGCTTAGTAAAAATATTTAATCTATAGCCACCAAGAAATCAAACATTATCCACTCAATAGTAGCCATTTTCTAGGGACACCTTTGCCCTGGACAACTGAATCACTCATTGGCCCTGAGGGACTTTGCGCTTTTGACGCCATAAGTGCTAGACAGCTCATCTATGAGAACAAATATTTGTTTGTCAATATGGACGAAACTGTGCTTGAAACAGTTTTCATACACCCCTCAGTAATTAGACATGTCGACCTGCGCAAGCCTGTCAACTCAGCAATAGTCTATGGGGATATATCAATGTTAATAAGAGTGGACCCAGTTGAGATGTGCTTGAAAGACTGGAAAGAACCAATAGCAAGATTGGTATCTCTCCTAGCAGCGCTCACACTTGTAGAGAGCTTTAGGATGGAAGCAAAGGCTGCCCCTTGGTTAAGCAGCATAGGCCGTCAGAGCCTTGCCTTCACTGCAATGCGCGGCACAGTCTCCACTTACAGGAGGCAATATGTCTACTGGAAGTTCCGCTCAGAAGGGACATGGCACAATGCTTTTGAAGAGAGGTACAGCATTCGAAATTATAAAACTTTTATAGCACAATTTTCAATGTATAAGGCATGTTTTAGGAATTGACATTATAAAACACTACAAAAGGTTTAGCATTAGCTATGTATAATTAGGATAACCAAGATGATCAGCGGGATAACCATAGGATAACCCCCACACAATCATAAAGGATAACCTGCCATTCCATCAAATTCTATACCCCACCACCCAACCTCATACCAAATGCACATACATGTATATACATTCAAATACAGAAACCCAAATCACTTACTCACCAACAGCCATAGTGCTAAGACATACAAACACACACTACGCACCAGTATACACACAGTCTATTGGAGTAATATAGACACACTGGGATATTATACAGTATTATAATACCACTCACAACAATTAGGTATGAATCAAAATAAACTCACAAACACATATGTTGAACGTTCGTCAAAGCGGCTGTCTGAAGCAACACCTCGAGCTGATCTGGGCACATGAAAGCAAAATCTCATTAACATTATGTGAAAGGTCAATCATGGAAATTGTATAACCTAACAAGGTATACATCCCATTTAAGCAAAGATTCCAAGGGACCATGAATACCCTAGATTTGGAATGGTAATTATATGTAATGGTAAACACCATCAGCTACCCCCAGCAATGCTCAACAATGTATTCACAGACAGCAATGTATAAATGTATAATAATCATATATATTTGCTTTCTAGGAAATAAGCTAAGAAACCGATGAGTTGACACAATGCATCTTCCCTTAGACGTTATGGCATGCAATTATATTACATAAACTGTGAACCCATACCAGTATGTATTTATCTTAATATAGCAATAACGAAACCCGGACTACCCCAGTATTTGGTCGAACCATCGCCGCCGTGGCATCCAAACAGATGCAGATATAGACCCCGAGGTCAACGTAGTCAATAATCGGGACGTCTTTGGGGAGACGTACCTGATGACACGACCCAACTGGGATGCCCTCCGGAAGACATCACTGCGTTTAAAGGCGTTGAGATCAACCGGAGAGACCCCAGCGGACGCTTGGGACAGGGACGCCGCACGGGAATATGTGGACAGCCCAATGGACGTGGCCCCACCCCAAGACTCTCCAGAGGGGCTGCCCATCCTCTCACCAATAACAGTAAAGGATGAGGACGAAGCCCAAGATGCCTGAGAGGCAGAAACCCCTGCCCCCACTGTGAGCAATCCAACAACCTTTGCTGGAGTACTGACGACTGTTCCAATAGCCATCGTCGCCCCACAAAAGATGTTTCCCGTCGATGACGACTGGAGCGACATCACCAGCTATGACCTCTTCACAGCCTTCGATGACTGTGAAGAGAACGTCCATGCACTGAATCTGTAATGAAAAACATGACTTTAAAATACAGGACAGTAATGACATTTTAGTTTTTCAGCTGGAAAAGAAATCATATGCCAGCAATTATTGAATTAGACTGGTTATACCATATGAATTATCATCTAAATGATGAACTGACATCACAAGCTAACATATATTTTATAAAAATTGAGATGAAAAGACTTACTGATATATAGTTTTATACATATACAATGATTTACAACAATTGATTTCAATAATGCCACTCGTCATCATGGACAATGACATTCCTATATGCAGAACACTGAGTGACATTGCAAGCAAAACTACCATGTTGATACCTATAATTATATGAGTTAGAAAATTAAGGTATATATATCAGCTTTTCAAATTAGGAATAAGAGCTTACCTAGATCATCGCTGATTGAAAGCCCTAATACATATTTGAAAAGGGTGTAGTTATTAAGTCATGCTTGGTAAACTTGTGCGCATAATTATGTATATACATGAATAGGTATTGTTCTTCAAATAATATGAGAAATAGTCACTATAATATCCACGGCACAGTGCACAGTCTTATAAATAACATTCATTGTTTATGAGTGCCATCCTTGATAATAAATGTATTGCCATTGTATAATTTATGAATTCCCATCATAACACCATAAAGGTACAAAACTGCCATTATCAAATACACTAGCATAATTTTGATTATTAATAAATATTGAATTGATTTACAATACATTTATTTATGTTGGCTGAATTTGAGACTTGAAAACATGTCATTCATGCATCAATTCACACCACTCATTCACCCAGCTGTGTACCAACCCCCTCCCCCCAATATAGCATACTTCTCCCACCTACTCCCGTTTAGTTTCCAATTACTGCGATTGGAAATGGAATAGATGTGGACAAATGGGACTAGTGCTTGTCATGAAAATAACAAAGCTGGTAAGTAATTTATCAGAACAGTAGTCACAAATAATGATGATGAGGGATGACTGTGACAATATGAAAGATGCGACCAGACTACTATTCTACCATATATTTAATCATCAATAACCAGATAAATGGGCTATTCTTCGCAAGCTATGTTGACCACTGGACAGATAGAAAGACTGTATCAGAAACCCCTAGCTCCAGAGACTAATCAATTCCACCAGAGAAATGGACACCCTAGTGTCGCTGACTGGACCAATTGATTAGATCCGAATTGTGCGCAATTCGCTACTCGACTCTTTCAAAATGTTCCTACCCAATCATTAAATACATGACTCAATGAGTCAGTGGAGGAATATATAGACACCTACTTCCAACCACTATGTGATAATTGTTAACTTATTCAGACCCAAAAATACAAGCCAAATTCAAAATCAAACGAGCAAGAAAAAATCGCAATCATGAATGCAATCTACACCAGAAAATGAAACCCGACCTTTTGATAGACAAGCAGGTTGTAAGGGCTATCAAAATTAATTACTATTTATGACATGCAAAATAGCAATGGGTAAGTAACATGTAGAGACAACAACATTGTCACAGATATAAAGGGCCACCTTTTGGTAAGAATGCTAGAATGACAAGAAAATATAACAATAACATTTTGAGGAGTATGGATTTGTTTGGTACATATCCATTTTCAGCAGATCTCCTAAAGAGAAACAAGAATGACTTCCACATTTAAAAAACACTATGCACCAGATGTAGAAATCATAGTATTAAGACACCGCTAAGAGACTGCAAATTCTCCACAGGACCCCTGCACAATACATATTGTGCCAAATTACTTTAGGTAAGAATAAAGAATCGTCAAATTACCTGATATTGAGGGATAGCAAGTAACCAGTGGTCATATGATCGGATAAATAGATTTCTCCTCTCTGTTCTAACCACATTATTTGCACAATGTATGAAAGAGATGAATGATTAACTTAATAGTATGTAGTGTGCAGAAGTGTTTGGTTGAGACCTCAAGAGATCAGTGACCATCTCACCGGAGAATTTTAACCAGTCTCAAGATGGTGCACCCAATGTGCACAGGGCGAACCAATTCTGTTCTCACTGCTACCCAAGCAGGCAGTGAGGGCGAACAAAAAGGGAACGTCATTTACAAAATAACAAGTATCAAGACACCGTTGTAATTCAGGTCTTGTGAAATTACACACATGTGTGAGAGTAATAACTGACACGGCAAGAGATCAGTATGAGACTGACCGGAGACCTTTCTCCTCATCGCCCAGGTTATTTGCATACATGTATGGTCAGATAGATTGAATATTAAAATAAAGAGATTCATTTATGACATGTGTGAGAAAAGACTTTCAAAATTGTAATAACGGGACCTTAGCTGACATGATACATAAATGGACACACTCAAACTTTTTAGAATGTCACTCGTGTTACTGCTCACCGCCGCACTCAACTACAATGCCGATTAAACCAGTGAGTACTGAGGCAGGCAAGCTGCACTAGTGCCCGGTGACAGGCATGACCAACAACATATATTTTTAAGGACTGACAGCATTTACACTGACTCCTATCAGCCCAATATGAACCAACCAAGAGCTTGATGTACATGTGGCATCATTAGAACCAATTAAGGAGGATATTCCTGGAATTCAATGAACATATCATTCCATCCAAAAAGATTGAAAAAGAAGCCAGGAACATAACAGGCCTAACCTATTGAAACCTAAACAGATTTTTAATAATTACCTTTTTTAGACCACTATTTGAAATCTAATGCACACTTTAGACCATTAGGATCATGAGACGGGCTACATCATAAGCCTATACATATTTGTGGTAAGATTGGAATATCAACTTTGAACCTTAAACCCATAGTCCAAAATCGTAATTCTGGAGGATTCGAGAATTCAATATATATGCTATACCTTCGTTTGGATAGGAGGCCAGATATACACAGGCTCGACCCATTTTGGTAAGATTGCATAGATGAAAACAATATCAAATAATTAAATGAAATAAATATTAAAACGGATTGGAATTACAGTCTTTAGAATTGAAGAAAGAATAAAAATCAGGATAGAAGACGTGATTCCAAAAGGAACCGAGAAAATACCAATTGGATTTAGAAATATGACAGATTTATAATCTGTATAGAATTGGAAGAGTGATAGCCACAGTTTTCAGCCTATCCTTTTAAGACTGGGCAGGTACCCCAAGAAAATAACGTCAAAATGGCCAGCGTATTTCAGCCAGCGCATTCCAGACCCTGCCCAAACTGCCCTACGTTACACAGCCACTCTCATCCCCTCACACCCACACACACTTACACACACCACCGGCACCTTTTCAGCCCCAGATTCAGCAACCTAAATGTGAAAGGCCTTATTCAGTCACAATCTGCCTTACCAAACAACAACCAACTAACACCACGAAAGTAGCCCTGACGTAAAGGCTTTATGGTCACCATTTCAAGGATGGATAGTGACCAGCACGACCCCCATCCTGGGTTTAAGACACAGTACCGACCAGTGCTGGCTGTATCTTCGCCGACCACCCACCAACTGGTGGGAAAAGTATTTACCCAGTTGGCAGAAAAACGTTTTTTTGACGTAAAAAAACGTTTTATTTTGGTTCCTAAGTTTGCAAAACGTTTTTTTTTTTCAATGTCAAAATAACGTTTTTACATGTACTAAAAAAAACCGTTATTTTGACGTTTTTATAAAAACGTTTTTATATCAGGTTAAAAAAACGTTTTTTTAACATAAAAGAAACGTAAATAAAAACGTTTTTATTTGGTTGAAAATTGGTTGAAAAAGCAAACGTTTTTATTTGGTTCAAAATTGGTTGAAAAAACATTTAAAAACGTTTTTTCAACGTCAAAATAACGTTTTTTAAAAACGTTTTTTATCCAAACCAAATAAAAACGTTTGCAAACGTTAAAAACACGTTTTTTGCCAAGTGGGTAATCTATCAAAACAGGGACACCCACATGATCGGGTCATGCACAAACAAAAGTCTCGGGATCTATGTGGAACGCTGTAGTAGACAAGCTCAGAGTCTCTACAGTTGATCTATGAAAACGAATATTGTTCTGGTTGTGGAGAGTCAACGTCCTTATTACCTCAAATACTTGTCTGGAGATTGGTAGGTAATGGGAATTTACATACCCCGATATCTAACCAACCCGTTGTCATTTGTATGTTTTTCCTCGCTAAAACTAAAATAATGGGCAACCCATCATACAGGGTTAAAATTAGTAATGTTCATTACAACCATGTATAAAATTTTTATCAATTGGTAATTGAATGACACAGTGCCTAAGCCGATTATTTAACAACCCACATAATGGGACTAATTGCGCCATTAGCCACCTCTGTATTTTGTTGACACAGTATCAGCACAACCCATGACATGGTAAAAATGTATGGTTACTGACACTTGGTTAAGAGACTTAGTCCAAGTCCCTTGTTTTGTTTTGTATTTTAAAGTGGTTATATTTCTAAACATTGCACTCTGTGTCTGCAAAGTCGGGAGACTTTGGACCAAAGAGGGGAATTGTGTCAGCATAATACATACATTGAATTCATTAGAAATCCCACCATATAGTAATCTCTATATAATTATCGCCTCCACTTATTAACCACCCATATTTCACCTTTCTGTACAATTAGGCCCCCCTTAAAACAACTATATGCAGGCCATATCACTAACAGTCCAGAATACATAATATACGATAAAGAGATAGCCATTACGAAGGATATCCATTATGAAGGACAGCCATTATATATGATAACCATTATGCAAGGCTATCCCATGGTAAAGCCCATTGACCAGTTCATTCCAGTATGAACCAGACCTGGCAGGCCCATGGGACAGGATATCCATATCTGTTGTAAGAACCGCGTCACTCGCGTCTACCGCGCAGTGCTGCCGCTGGTGTTAGAGTTATGTACTACTGCTGTAGTGTTGTAATGGGTTGCCCGACCTACGCGTAACCGTACTTCCGCATTTCCGTTATTAAAACAACTGTTGTTCCGGCCATGTCGTCGTCCACATGAGTTTTTCACTGAGCAGATAAACCCATCTTAAAACATGATGTCAGAAGTGAGGATTTTTTGACCATCTGCCAGTGGAAACAACAACAATGAACAACTAGACTTTAGTCAATAATGTGAGAGTATTTTTGAGGGTGGATGGCAGGTTGGTAAGGAGATATTTGTGGGTGAATTTCAACAATTGAGACAACAACACTGGACCACCGGTAAGGCTGAATATTTTATTCCTAGTCAGTCAAGTCAAGTCTACAAGTCAGTCAAGTCAACATATTCAGTCAAAGTCAAGTCACTGTCAACCTGTGGTTATTGTCAGATACAAATTGTGCCGTATTTGACATTGTCAAGTCCATGTAAAGACAATTGATGTAGTCACCCTACTTCACCAAACCTTGCCACTCTATACCTAAGCCCCTCAAATAAGCCGCCAAGTCTAGTAGGTGCCTGTCTACGGTGGTACGCACTAGTGTGTAACAGTCAAGTCAGTCAAGAGAATCAGTGACATTTTTCTTAATACATACAAAGCACTAGTAGGCCTACCCACCTCGTCAAAATGCCTAAATATCAGCCGCCAGAGCCATTCGACTTCACTAAACCGGCATCATGGCCGGATTGGAAAACCAGGTTTTCTCGTTATTTTATTCTCGAGAAGATCCGTGATGAGGAGCCGGACGTGCAAGTTTCAGCCCTGGTATATACTATGGGCCGCCAGGCTGAACATATCTACAAGTCCTTTAAGTTTGCCGCACGCCCCGAGCCCACAGACGACGAGCCCGATCCGGTCGACCCGAAAGACGATTTCGAAACAGTTTTGAAGAAATTTGACGACTATTTTGTCCCGCGGAAGAACACCATCCACGAGCGAACAAAATTCTACCAGCGCTCGCAGAAACAAGGTGAGTCAGTCGAATGCTTCGTAAGAAATCTGCATGAGCTTGCAGAGCACTGCAACTTCGAGGAGAAGGAAGACGAACATATCCGCGATCGTTTAATCGCCGGAATGTTAGACAAGGAGCTATCTCGCGAATTGCAGATGGAGCAAGACACCTTGACGCTTGCAACAGCTACCGATAAAGCGCGACACAAGGAGCTCGTGGAGTCGACCCAGAAGGAAGACACGTCAGTCAATGCCGTCCACAATAGAAGCCAGGGATACAAAAAGTCAACGCGTCAGCCACAGTCAAATCAAGGTCAGTCAAGGTCAAGGTCAGGAGGTCAGTCGAAGCAGAAGTGCCCAAATTGTGGATACGTGCACAGGTCGCCAGGGCCCAATGCCTGCCCTGCGATCGGGAAAACGTGCAAGTCCTGCCAGAAAGTCGGACACTTTGCCTCAATGTGTCGTAATAAGAGCGTCAGAGAAGTCTACGACGATACCGAGGGAGAAGCCCAGTTTTGTGGTGCGGTGAACTTTGACAACTTCATCGGTGCCATAGACTGCGACGACAGTGGCTCAGCCTGGAAAGTCACACTAGACCTCGGAACGTCATCCGAGACGTTCAAGATAGACACGGGTGCAGACGTCTCCATAATGTCCTATTTGAACTACCTCAAAGTGAAGCCGCGACCACCCCTAAAAGACGTCAAAGTCAAATTGTCAAGCCCGGGGGGTCCACTCAGTTGTCGAGGACAGTTCATTGCCAACACCGTCTACAAGGGCCAGAAGTACAACTTCCGTGTCCTAGTCGTGGACGGATCCGGCGAGAGTCTCCTAGGACGAGGAGTCGCCCATCGCATGAACTTAGTCATGCGCATCCAAGCCGTCAGTCAGGACATCGGATGCCTCGAAACAGATCCAGTCAAGATCGTACTTCGAGACGATGCCCAGCCAGTCGCCGTCAACGTCGCCAGACGTATCCCCTTTCCCTTGGTCGAGAAGGTGAGGGAGGAGATAAAGCGCCTAACGTCTCTAGGCATAGTAAGGAAGATCACCAAGCCAACACCATGGTGTGCTCCCATGGTACCAGTCCTGAAGAAGTCCGGCAAGGTCCGCCTCTGCGTAGACCTGAAGAAGCTGAATGTCAACGTCCAACGAGAACGCTTCGTCCTGCCGACCTTGGATGATCTAACCTCTAGACTCACAGGCGCTGCAAGGTTTTCATGCCTCGACGCAGCAAGCGGATTCTACCAGATCCCGCTAGACGAACGGAGTCAAGAGCTGACTACTTTTATCACTCCGTTCGGTCGCTACTGCTTCCGACGCCTGCCATTTGGCATCACATCAGCCCCCGAGATCTTCATGCGGAAGATGCTCGAAGCCCTGGAGGGGTTAGATGGAGTCTTCATTTACATGGATGACATCCTTGTATATGGGAAGGACGACGCTGAGCATGACGATCGCCTGTCCAAAGTCGTCAGGACACTCGATCGTGTCGGTCTTAAGTTAAACCATGACAAATGCTCATATAAGAAGAAGGAGCTCAAGTTCCTTGGGCACGTCTTCAGTCAAGATGGCATTCGGGCAGACCCCGATAAAGTCCAAGCCATAAACCAGATGCCGCCGCCTACATCTGTCACCCTGCTACGTCAGTTCATGGGAATGGTGCACTACCTCGGATCATACCTGCCCCACCTGAACTCAGTCACCGGTCCACTGAATGATTTACTGAAGTCAGACCGAGAGTGGACCTGGGATGCAGCGCAGGAAGAAGCCTTCCGTGCGACAAAACAGCTGATCGCTTCAACGCCTGTTCTGTCGTACTATGACGTCACCAAACCAGTCATCGTCAGTGCCGATGCCAGCTCTTATGGCCTAGGAGGAGTCCTCCTACAAGAGCATGGCAGAGCGGTGAAACCAATTGCCTACTGCTCTCGGACACTGACCACCAGCGAGAAGAGATACGCCCAGATCGAGAAGGAGTGTCTGGCCAGCGTCTGGGCGTGCGAGAAATTCGACCGATACATCCGCGGACATGGAAACGTCACGGTCCTCACGGATCATAAGCCGCTTGTGCCACTCATCAACACCAAAGACCTTGACGAAGTGCCTCTGAGATGTCAGAGACTACTCATGAGGTTGATGAGGTACAACATCAATGCCAAGCATGTCCCGGGTAAAGAGATGCTAATCTCAGACGCACTCTCGCGGAGTCCACTTGTCTCGACCCTGTCCTCAACAGTCGAGGATGTAGAAATGCACGTCCAGTCGGTCGAGTCAACCCTTCCTGCATCAGACGCCAAGAAGGAGGAGCTTCGCACTGCAACAACCAATGACCCGGTCCTCCAGTCAGCTATCGTCTACACGCTGACTGGGTGGCCGAAATACGAGAAGAATGTCCC
Organism: Acholoe squamosa; assembly: GCA_949317995.1. Classification (NCBI taxonomy): domain Eukaryota; kingdom Metazoa; phylum Annelida; class Polychaeta; order Phyllodocida; family Polynoidae; genus Acholoe; species Acholoe squamosa. Next base: position 52,927,536 of record OX439035.1, on the reverse strand, counting down.
AGACAACCTCAAGAGCCTGTATGCACATCGTGCATCACTGTCAGTCACAGATGGACTACTTGTGTTCGCCTCAAGGATCGTCATTCCAACTTCCATGAGGCCGGAAATACTTGCTCGAGTCCACGACGGTCACCAAGGAATCACCAAATGCCTCGAGAGAGCACGTCTCGGTGTTTGGTGGCCTGGAATCACTAATGACATCAAGAGAATAGTCAGCATGTGCAGCCACTGCACTGAGCACAAGCCGACACAGAAGCGCGAGCCGCTCATGTCTACACCATTGCCACAAGGGCCTTGGTTGCGAGTCGGAGTAGATCTATTTGTCTTCAAAGGGAAGGACTATCTAGTCATGTGTGACTACTACTCCAGGTGGATAGAGGTCCTCGCCTTAACGTCTACCACCACCACAGCCGTCACTGGACGTATGAAGGACGCTGTCGCCCGTTTCGGTGTGCCACTAGAAATAGTATCCGACAACGGTCCGCAGTTTTCGTCAGCCGAATTCGCCGAATTTTCGGCAAAGTATGTGTTTAACCACATTACATCTAGTCCATACCTGCCCAATTCCAACGGGGAGGCCCATGGCTCGCTTTGTTAGTATACAGAGACACCCCTATAGCAGCTACAGGTGCCAGCCCGTCCCAGCTTATGATGGGTAGACACCTACGTACAACCCTTCCAGTACCATCAGCTACTCTGGAGCCCATATGGCCTAGCCGTGAAACGATCCTCGCTAGGGACCAGAGGTACAAATCCTCCACCTCTAGGTCATACAACCAGCATCATGGTGCTAAGCCACTCCAGCCGCTTGTCCCAGGTCAACCTGTCCTGGTCAAGACAGATTCCCAGAAGGGCTGGACGGAGAAGGGCATCGTTCAAGGAGAAGCCGACACTCCAAGGTCGTATACCATCGAGACCAAGTCAGGTGCCCAACGGAGAAACCGCCGACACCTAATGGAGATGCCTCCTATGGCCACTGCCACAGTCCTACCGTCAGGCAGTGCCATACCACCACCTGCTATCATGACTGAGCGACCGCCAGTCGCAAACAGCCCTGTGTCTTCACCACCCAAGACACCCGATGAGCCTCGTCGCTCAAACCGGGCTACCAAAAAGCCTACTCGTCTAATTGAGTCAGTCTAGGGGAACCTATGGTAAAGATAGGTTAGAGGGTGATGTACTGGAGACCGCTCCCCTCGAGTTTAGTTTAGCTTATTCATATGGATATTTTTATACATCCTGATATAGACTTTTACCAAGAACACTTGCCAAGCCATATGAGTTATTATTAAACAGTCATAACATTGCCAATATCCTGACAGTATTCATAAACCTTTATTACAGAGACTTACAGTCATTGAACATTGAACAGTCATTTTCATGTTTATCATAGACTATACTGGTGCTATCAAAGTATATCTTTCTTTAAGAGATTCAAGGACAGTTTATCCAGACAATAACATTATTATCTTAAAGGGGGAGATGTTGTAAGAACCGCGTCACTCGCGTCTACCGCGCAGTGCTGCCGCTGGTGTTAGAGTTATGTACTACTGCTGTAGTGTTGTAATGGGTTGCCCGACCTACGCGTAACCGTACTTCCGCATTTCCGTTATTAAAACAACTGTTGTTCCGGCCATGTCGTCGTCCACATGAGTTTTTCACTGAGCAGATAAACCCATCTTAAAACAATATCCTTATTAGAAGAACGAGTAGCAGCCCAAACTATCATCGAGCTCAGACGTAGATTGTGTAGCGCCACCTTCTGGCGCACAACATCAGAGCCATACTGCATCATGTGCTACACTAAAAAGATTAATACATCATACAGTCATGACAAGCCTGGAACCATAGATTTCTTATGGTAATACTAGAGTGCACGATGGAGATGATCATCACGGGACGGAAAGACTTATTTATTATATTGTAAGTATGGTATGAAGTCTCTTACAATGGAAATGTGTATCATCTCATTAGCCAAGCGCGAAGTATTGCCTACGCAATAAAGACATATAAATTATATCTACGGGTTCTTGAGTTATCTCTTCATCAATGTCACAGAGAATCATCATATCAAAAAGGATGTCTCGACCCGACAATAGTAGTATAAGCTAGTCCTTCATTATAAAGGCTAGAAAAGAAGTTCATAGCTTCCATATGTGTGGGCTTTATAGGGTGTTTTTTTTTCACACAATATTTTGTCCACTTTTCCAAGTACTCATTGTATTGTGTTTTGTTGCCCTTTTTCCATGATGCAATGTATAGATGAATGGTAGTGGGCGTGGCCCCCTGAGCCTGTAGTGCTCGTTCTAGATTCTCCATGCAACAAGGTCTAGGTGCCAGAATTCTCCTGTGACTGGGTTCCTCAATGGTGTCTTGGGGAGTCTCGGCATTGACTTCGCTGTTCTGTTCAGGGGGCCGTACCAAGGTTGCGCCGCCCAGTTTGGCATCACAATCGTTCCTTCTACACCCTCTGCTAGGGCCTTCTGTATGGGCTGAAAGGAGGGAAAGCATAATAATCATTAGGCCAAGGTAAAGACAGTGCATCTGTTCTGTTCTCACAGAATTCCCGTATATTTTTTTGCTATGTCATCACTGGCTGGTTTTTAGAACCCCTTTTGTGATTTAAATATGCTACTGCTGTAGTGTTGTCAGACAGACATCTGATCATTTTGCTACAATACTCTTTGGCATAAATCTGTAAGCCTAGCAGTACTGCCATACTTTTTCTGATGTTTGTATGGTTTTCTCTCTCTTTGAGAGGCCATAGGCCTCTTGTCCTATCATTTCCACATAATGCTCCCCAGCCATTGCCTGAAGAGTCAGTTATAATTGTGGTCACAGGCTTCTGTAGTCTGATTTTCCTACAGCCTGAGTTTAGTCTCTCTAGCCACCAGAAGATGTCTTCCTGTCCTTCATAGGAGATTGCCATCTTTGCCTCAAAGTTACCCCTATTTCTAGTTTAGAGTAGTCTACCATAAGACCCACTAGTCTTGCTACCTCTCTGATAATGACTTCTCTCTTATCTAAGAGTTATGCCGCCAGGTCTTTGAACATTTTGACCTTCTCCTTTGTGGGTTTAACTGTCATAGTGGTGGTGTCTAAGACATGAGCTGTTCGGTTGGTGTAACTATGCTCATGTTTGGGTGAATTTTGAACCCCAAGTTGACTAGCAACTTTTGTAGTTTAACTATGGTGTCAGTGCAATGCTGTGCTGTTTCCCCCATAATAAAAATGTCATCTATGTACCCAAAACAAGAATGGCCTTCTTTTTGCAATTCTGCAAATGCAGGTTTTAGAAGCTTAGTGAAGGTTCTTGGTGCTTGTGCTAGTCCATTCGGCAGGCATGTATATTGGTATAATGCCCCCCCCCTCCCACATTTGAATCCAAGCAACTTTTTGTCAGTATTTGATACCGGTATGCTATAATAAGCATCTGACAAATCTAAAGACCCAAGATAGGAGTCTTTTTGCAACATACCTATGGCTATCTGCAGACTTTCCATTTTGAATTGTCTGTATACCACTGAAGAGTTCAGTTCTGACAGATATAAGATCAATCTTTGTTTGTCATTTGGTTTTGGCCTAAGGAAAATGTTTGAAATAAACTGCCCTTTCTCTGACTAGCATATTTCTATTATGACTTTGTCTAGGTGTTCTTTCACAACCCTGTCAGTAATCTCTCTATTTTCCTCAGACACCATGTAGGGTCTAGGTGCAGCATCTTGTATGGCAGATTCATTCAAGTCTACCTTCATCAGATTCTATGATGAAGGGTTCATGTGTTAATTTTAAACCATTGTTTTACATGATTTTTAGTGCCACCCGGTACAAATGTACAAACCCTACTTTTTCATTAGCTACCGGTACAGGAGCTATATAGGCACACTTGGGGGTATTATGTTTTCATGCAAGGCATTAATAACACTCGCCTGGTTTAGTGAGACCCCTTTCGGAAAACACAAGGTTTTGGGCTTCTTCTTGTGCTGGTTAGGCTTGTACTTATGTTTATGCTGCTTGTCCTTCTTGTAGTTGGACGAGTACTCCCCAGCAAGTGAGTGCCTGTGCCTCCAGTCAGCTGGGTGTTGCTTCTTGAATTTGTTGACATTTTTGTCTTCTTTTTCAAGCTTATCCATGGCCGAGATGATGTCATCTCCTCCCAACCACTTGGTGTTGGTGGATTTTCATCGGTCAGTAGGTTGCCTACTTTTTCTGATAGTCCTAATTTAAGGACGTCTTGCCTCAGATTTGTCATGTCAGACATGGTTCTGGTCAATGTTAGCGTCACGGGCATTGACGACATGTTTAGTGAAGGTGTCAGCCTTTTCTCGTACTGCAGGGTTGGTGTCCTGCTTAGCCCACGCCTTGAACTCTTCCATGGCGGCAGCTTGCCTAGTAATGGCTGTCATGATGGCGGACATGTTGGTCTGAAGCTCAGCCATGTGTTTGTCCAATGTGTATGCATTCACAGATGCTGCGTGCTTTAGAGTGGTTCAGTTGGGGCACTCTTAACTCCGGCGCGTTTGCTGGTCTGTGGAATTTTTCCCTCTTGTCTTTGATGATACTGAGATCAAAAGAGGGTCCACAAGCTTTCTTGAAGATACTGACAAATCTCTCTGGCAGATCTCTGAACTGATGCATTATGGGATGGTAGATCATGTGTCCATCACCATTGTGAATACTTCGTCGGCAAAGCAACCAGACATAAACTTAAAGGCTAAAGGCTAGCTCCTACCTCCACGGCAGTTGCTGCAAGGATGATAACTATTGGATTTCCTAGTGTTTTCATGTGTAAGACCCATAGCTAATAAAGAAATATAGAGCAGTCCAATTCTATAGCAGTCCATGGTACTATATGTGTATATATCAAAACTGTGAGTGCGTACATCCATTATTATAAGCTAGTTTTATTAGCAGGAAGTGATTTAATAACCACATGAATGTCCCTTTCTATCTGCCTGGTCACACATTTAGAACTATGAAACTATAACTATAGAACTATGGAACAATAGAACTATAGAACAATAGAGCTATAATATAGAAAAATAGAACTACTCTGAGAAAATAATGACTAGTATTGACTAATTGCTGACAAATAATGAGTAAGTACTGACACATATTGACTAATTGCTGACAAAATAGTGAGTAAGTACTGACATATGTGACGGTCCAAGGAAAAACCAGGCTTCTGGGTCCGGATATAAATTTTGCCATCTAAGTCTACCCTCAAAATAGAATGGCTTGGCTTTATAAAACTGTGCTTGATGTAAAAATCAAGTGAATATTATCTGGTGTATGAGCCAAAATGGGAACGATAGTTCTTTTCTCACTGTGGTAAATAAATTTATTCAGCATTCCTGTGGATAACAATAGCAGGATGGGAAAATGAGGATTGTAGTTTCCAATTCAAGCTCCCTAATTCTTTCCTGCCCCCCCCCATCATATAGTGTGCCATAGCCCTTGCAATAAGCTTTAATTTGCACCTATCCCCATGTCTCTAAGATTAACAGTTCACAAGATATTTGAGGCTGAAGGCTGACAATAGTGAGTCAATACTGACAAAAATCTACTTTTCTTTGGGGACAGTCTCAAACTATGCATTTGGATCCAACAAGAACTGCGGTTGTGACCTCGTAAAAAAAAGCCTCCTGCCGTTAATGTCGGTATACCAGTGTTTGATGACATGTCTCATAAAAGCAGACATAAAGAAGATTTCACAATTATCAATTTCTCTATTCAGTAATTTTGTATTGTGAGACCTCATCACATGGGGCAAATGCAATCATCATAGCGCACTCCCGTACCGCTTCGTAGTACCGCCGCTATGCGGCATGGGAGGCGCTAAAAAACATGAGAAATCACAAAAACAATTTTTTTTTCAACTGCCTAATTTCACCCATGAGGATTCAAAGGTTTTTGATTTAAAGGACATTTATGATAGTAGGGGTAGATTTTACAGATATGTTACAGAAAGTAATACATCATCGATGTAAATGCGGTAACTTCTCCTCAGATTAACCTTTAAAGACAGCAGACTAATACTATAACAGAGAAAAAGTGCATTATTACTGACATATCTTGACTAATTGTTGACAAATAGTGAATAATTACTGACATGTATTGATAACTGCTGATATTGTGTGACTAAGTACTGACACATATTGACAAATTGCTGGCAAATTGTGAGTAAATGCTGACATATATTGACTAATTGCTGACAAATAGTGAGTAATTACTAATATATATTGAATAATTGCTGACAAATAGTGAGTAATAACTAACATATATTGACTAATTTCTGACAAATAGTGAGCAATTACTAACATATATTGATTAACCACTGACAAATAGTGAGTAATCACTATCATACCATAGGACTAACACTAACCTGTTATAGCCCTAAACTCAATACATGTACCATAAAACACAGATTAAAACACAAATTAAAACACAGAATGACGTCTACATTTTCAATCAAACACCAGAGAATGGAGAAATGGAAAGACCTCCATTCAGTGCAAACAGGGCTTGTCCCCCAGGTGGCTGCAGGTATTGATGTGTAAAGCTTATCAACAGTGATAATGCACTGGTAACTAGCATTTGGATCTAAAAAGTCTAAGCACCTGATAAAGCGATGGCTGCCTCCATTGAAAAACTTGATTCATGCTATAGGAAGGTAGTGGAGGGGTATTCCATTTCTATTGTTCAGATTCCACTAGTCACTAGGTGTCAGTATTTTATACTTGCAAGCATATGAATTCTATAAGGGAGCAATGGAACATATCTATATATTGAAAAGTACCAAGATACTACATAGTTATGCCAATTATGCAAATAATATGCAGAGATATTGAGTGTTTGGTATGAATCTGGGTTGTTTCGTCCCCATAAAGAACATGCACCCATAAAAAATTTGTTTTGCAAAAAGAATAAGCGAAATAATTTTTTTTAACTAGGGGGCTTTTCAGCCCCAGCCTGTCCACCTGTGCCCTTACCACGATGTGGATGTGCACTACCTTCTGCCAAAAGCTACATGTTTTGCGCTCACCCGGTGAAAAAGGCTATGTTTAAGGCAGGAAGAGGTCAAAACAGTTTTTTATGTGGGGGGAGGGGGGTTCATGCCAGTGCAGGACTGGCAAAAAAGGGATGGGGTGGGGGGTGGAGTCAAAAATAAGTGACTACAATACTACAGCTCCATAGCAAACTAACCATACGCACTCACAGAATTAAAGGCTAAAGGCTAGCTCCCTAACTCCATGGCGGTCGCTGTAAGAATAATTACATATAGCAGACTCTAGCTACCCCTATGGCTTAATGCCATAGATCTTAGGAATAATTTATATTTGACAAGTTAAGAGGATTAGTGGTTAAGAAATTGTCAAGGGCTATTGGTTTTCCTGGTGTTTTCATGTTTAAGACCCATAGCTAATAAAGAATTAAAGGCTAGAGGCTAGCTCCTACCTCCACGGTGGTCGCTGTAAGAATGATAACATGCAAGCGAGGCCCTAATATACTATATAATAGTGTAACCGTCAGCATTGGAAAAGTCCATATCCCAACCGGGAATTGAACCCAGGACCAACAGATCTCGAGACCGCTGCTCTGCTGCTGAGCTATCGGGACGGTGCTTTACCCAATGTGAGGTATACATGTGGATCATGACGGGGTAGGAGAGAATCAGCCTACAGTGGCTCCAACTGTTTCCAGACAAACCTAGCCTGTTACAAAAGCATAATCTAGCTATCCCTATGGCTTAATGCCATAGCTCTTAGGAATAATTCATATTAAACAAGTTAGGTTTAATATAAGACTTGTTAACTATGGTTGAGGGCACCTAGGGCTTACTATAGGATTACTTGAAGAGGAATTTCTGACATGAAAATTATGTTCAACTCAGGGGGAGGATGCTGAGACAGATTATCCTATGATATTTTCCGTCAACAAGCAGCATTACGAGTGCTGGCGAGACATTTTGTTCGGGATATTGAAATAAATGTATCTTGGCAACTTTAACTATAGGTGGATGAAATAAGGCCCCTCTACCTGTTTTTTTGCGATCGGTAGTTTGTTTTTTGAATTTTGAATAACATTCTTAGAGTGGAGGTCTTGGGGGGGAGGGGGGGGTAACTGTGCGTCATTTGGTCTAGGCCTACTTTCAGCATGGCATAGCCGTGGGGCATATTGTACACAAGGCCTGTCATAGATAGTTGAGGTGCGGCTTATCGGCTGGTTTTCATATATACACCAGCAATATCAAGCCCCAAGATGCAGCTTATACTGTTGCAAGCTTGGGAGTGTGGCCTAGAATATTATAAATGTGGGTCCGGCCGATAGAAAAGGTTTAACGCAACCTTCCCGGCCCTATGACTACTGCAAAAGTTATTAATTAAGAGTATGTGGGGGGGGGGGCACAAAAAGACAAAGGCGTACTTTTTTTTTGTTTTTTACACTGTTCCCTTTAATAATGTATCTTTTTCACAACTCCTACTTAGTTATGTGTGTAAACTGTAAGGCAGGTGACTGTGGAAACAATAAGTTAATGATGAGCATGTAGCCTGTAACCAATGATACATAATCCATATCAACATATATGCGAACATTTTTTGTATTACGTATTGTCAATAATATTCTAGTGCTCTTTCAGTGTTTGTTACCCGCAACATCATTTTGACTGATCTGTGCACAATAATCAAGCATATCAAGGAGATGTGGGAGTTCTAATGGCGAATTATCCCACTCATTTAATAGAGTCGAAAGAAACACAAGGAAGGCGTTAGATCTATGTTTTACATTAATACTGGAATAGTGGACCCTTTCAGCAGAAACACCAGGTTATTTGACATGTTACGTCTTATACAATCACAGCAATACTCTCAACTATTATTCACCCTGCCTCGAAATAGGCAACATCGTGCAGATTTGTCTGAAAATAAACACTCCAAAGTACACATATTTTGAAAATCCATCCTCATCCTATAAAATAGAGGATGTTTACTTAAGGTAGTCTCATATATCTATAAACGAATCGAAAATAGTTCACCGGCAACCATTCGTTTCCCTTTCGCACCGATTTATATTTCATTCAATATTTGACAAATGTTGTACATAACTTGTAAAAACATTTTTTGTGTACCTACATAGATTTATACTCATGTTGATCAGATACCCCCGATAGCGGTATTGGTAACTGTTGCGTTTAAGACTGGAATACGACCTGTTTTCTTCTCTCGTGCTAAATGCAAGATAATACTGCACCCTGTATTAGGACAATTACATCTTCTTGAACACGTCCTCTTTAAATGTCGTCTGCTCACACCAACAACAATAAAACTTAGAGGAGTTGATAAAGGTAGATGTTTCTTGTGTTCCAAGTATGGCATTTTTTCTTTTCTATATTCAACAGGAAGATATTGTATATGAATTTCGTTTCAGAGTAAAAGCTTGACAATAACAGAGGAATTCTGCACTCAATTCTGAAAAACATAGCAAAAACTTTCTTCAGTTAGTAGCCCATTCTGTTTATCAGACCTTTCATGTGTAGTTGACGCATACTAGGTTATCCAATTGTTAACACGGACCATATTTATAGTGCCAACATAAGATATTCTATCACTTGCTGGGTGCCTGGCCTACACTTGGTAACCCGGTAAAATTTTCTTTGTCCATAGATAAAATGTTATTTACTGGGTGTTTCTTTCGTCTTCTGCTCTATATAAACATGACATATAAGGAGCTTAGCAGAATGTGAAAATTCACAATATACATTTTTCTTAAGGCACTTTTTTCTGCTTCGGGAAGAGTGGGGCTAAGGGTGGGATGTAGAGAAAATTAAATCAGTGATTTCCATATCGACTGTTTGTCACCGGACAAGGGTTTTCTATATAATTATGTAGATGCATACATACACCTTAATCTAATTCTATAAATGACATAAACTGATCCTTTCTTGAATAGCTCATGGCTGCTAGTTTGGTGCCATTTCTAGTCTCGAAAATGGGTATTATCCGTGGGCTGGCATGATTTGAAGTGAATATCACTTTGGCACCATAAAAATGCAATTCGTGTTGACCTAATGTCACATGGGTCTATGCCATAATAATGAAACCTTTCCTGTAACCGACCCCCAGACTTCCTTTTATATTGACTGCCTTTCTACCAACATGGATGAGCAGGAGAACAGAGCACCGTACATATTATGATTAGGAACTGAAAAAGGGAATATGCTTATAGTTAGACTTAGAGAAATGCACATTGAACTCCAATGACATGTTACAAATCTACATCGAATAGAACAATGAATGAACGAAGGGTAACCACAGTGGATACTTTATGACAATGGTAGACTTTTACATTAACGTAAACCAGCATGGAATAACACAAGACACCACATTATGACACAGTGACACCTGTAATGGTAACAAGACTGAAAGAAATACATATATATCTTTATATATTAAATGTGAAGATATTTGTATAAGAATTTACTCATAACTAAAATAGTTAATAATCATAATTTTCAAACAATATATGCCATAAGATTCAGGATCATTCAGAAAAGGCAGGCACATGTATATCACAAACTAAGAAATAATTCCCTATATATTCATCTCTCTCTAGAGTTTTTCTCTCAAATATTTTGGACAGTGTGCCTCTGAGAGCGAAAATTATTACCAAAACTAAAATTATCAAGTACATACAAGCACCAAGTAGTACAATAACATATTTTTACTTTGCTTAGTTAAAGAGAATCCAAGTTTTTGTCTTATTGTTATTTCTAAGCACATGCAAACGAGGAGACTCCCGACTGTTAATCATTAGTACATATCCAGGTCAAAGCACTTCAGATAAAAACTTATACAAACAAAATAAATTGCTTTATGACGAGGAAAATATTCATAACGTTTCGTGTGTTGAAAATAATCTCTTATCATACATTAGATAAATATAGTCTTTGTGTGAGATGAAAATCAAAGAGAGGCAGGTGGCCACACATAGAACATGAATACACTAACAACAGTGGCACAACACACTGAAACGTTGGGGTGACACGGCAATAAGCTTACAGAAACGGTATTAAATTTATTACTACAAGTATGTCTACGGTACAAAATGACAAAGTCTTGCCTCACACAACCACTACTGATGGCTTGCGCGTTAGGCATCACACGATTATTATCAATATAATTATTATATCATTAATATTATAATAATATTATTATCATTATAATTAGAGTTAGCACAAATGGCTGCGGCACCAATGGGATGTGTGTGTACTAGTCCCTCTCTCCTCCTGTTCTCAAGTCTTGTGTCTAGCTGTCTGATAAACCAACCTACTAGCATTAAATGCGCTCATTCTAAGATTCTACTAGCTAGGCTCGGGACGTGGTTCGATCCAGGCACTGCCTTTAACCGACGCCCTTCATCATAGTTAAATCTGTACAGAATTCCTTAACAATACCAGCAATGAAAAGGGTATTCATCTACCTACATTGAACCAAAGTGGCCAAGGAACTATCAACAAAACATTTCCCCTAATGTACTATCAGCCATTGAAACACGCTATTTTACCTTTTATACATGAATCATTCTCTCTACATTTTCAGTCTGTACAATACTAAATAGCTCTTCCTCTGCGAGTCAGTATCAAACTCACTCAACAAAACTCATCCATTTTGGTCCACCATTTAAAACCGCCAATTGACGGCCCAAGCATCAATGCCAGTAGTTAATACAATGATTAATCATTACACAAACTCAGTTATGTCCAATGGCTATAACCTATATTATGAAGTATTGATATAGCCTTCTCTGCTAACGTAGGTAATGAGAAGGGTACCACTAAAGTGGTAGTGTGGCTGGGGCTTTCACTTCTATGATATTGCTTCACAAGTACCTTGTGTTTGATATGGCTATTTAGGGCCTGATTTGGCACTACTTGCACTCTCACTTCCAATTCTGACGCCGCTAAAGGCGACATGTTATTCGAGTTTTAAGAACTCGATCAAAAGATTCACATGTGTAGCAACGCTCAGTGATTCTACAGAAATCATAGAAGGGGCAACATTGACCATTGGATCGTGATCAAATTTCGATTAAAATGAAATATCTTGTTACTGCAATAACCTACCTATAATACATTGTTGATATATACGCCAACATGAAACCATGGTAGCATTTATAGTCATTCTACTTTGTACAAGTATGTACTTGGTCTGCTTTATCAATATCATTGGCATACTCATTTTTAGTGTTGGGAGTTGTGAAATCAATGATCTATTCTCTTTTGGTAATTAACCCATTGAGGGCTAGCATCGACTATAGTCGACACCATGGTAGGCCTAGCACCAACTATAGTTGACACCATGGTAGGCCTAGCATCGGCTATAGTCGACGCCCATCATATAGGATTTGTATACGAATTGAAAATAGGCTCGTCCTCTAGGAACTATACTTTTTTCAGAGGCTTTCCTCATGGCCATGGCAACCATTTGGGTTAATGATTATCATACCTCCATAACTATATACACGCTACACTCACGAGCAGCACTTAGACACCATGATACATACAACTGTTTTCTTATTTTACAACTAAATCATGTGCACCTCTTTTGTTAGGTATCTGAAGGTCAACATTTATCTGACAATGACACCCATAGTTCGACCTTACTTCAGCTGTGTCTATACTCGAGCCAGGAATCAAGGCATTGTTTTACATAGACAACACGAATGGGAGCCACCAACTCCCTTCAACCAGATCTAACCGTGTGCTGACAAGAGAGACATGCTCAGTGAGTTTAGATTCTGGGCGTATTTTTCAATTTTACTCCTCTAGGCCATACCCCAGAATAAGGCGCATTGAAGAGGCACAAGTTTTGTATTTTTTTCTCATTCTGCTTTACGCGAATCACCTCACCCCCTCCTCTAAACTCAGTCAGATGCTGAACACAATGATGTTATCACAAAACAAACACAATAGTAATACCCACTCAAATATATTTGATTTAGGCAGCCTATAGAGTAACATGCTACTTGGTATGAAGACATGGGAAACATCTCAGCACAACCAGTGTGAGAGAAGTCTCTTCAGTTTGCTTTCACCACAAAAAATATACCTTCCCTAAAGTACACATAAAAATTTCATTTCATATATATCTTACACACAAACATTACCTGAACACGAGAGAACATCTTTTCCAAATCTTCAACAACAAAATGTACCCTATATATTTTCATGCTCTAATAATCAACTCTTGGGACTCTACTTAAAAGCACAAGACGTATATTATCTAGTCCAGCAGCACCACCATGTGTCAGATAAATAGAGTATCAATTTTCATGTTGTATTTTTTTTTCAACACATCCTCATCTACCAAAAATTAACCCTCTACATTTCACTGAGAAATTCTTACAAAAATATACGATTATGTTCGCTTCTTCTTTTTGATTTTCCTCTGGACAGTCTGTAATTGCAGCATGGGCTATGCGCTGTCTCAATGCATAGGGTCATCGATAAGCTGATGGAGAGTTAAACCTGCTGCATATCACGTCAGCTAAACCATCAGCCGTTGTCATCGGGTGCTCTTTGTCCAAAGCCACGGTCTTTGTCTTTGTCTTTATCTGCATCTACTGGTCTATGACTCTTCATATGTGCGCTCCGACTTTTGATTTTATTGAATATCCTGAAATAAGAAAGGCATATTTTCATTTAGTTTCATTGATGAGCAGGAGTTATCCCAGGTTTTTATTTCCTTCTCTCAAATCTTATTTCATTTTCCTTGTACACACCATCTGTCTCTATTACTGTTATATCCTTGATGGGATGAACGTGCATGTATTCATCTACAAGTATCTCCATGAGGATATCCTACATTTTCATGACTTACCTGCCACATATTCGGCAGGGGTATGACTCGTCTCCACCCTCTGTTGACGACTTGTTGCTTGGGGGCCCAGGGGACGGGCTGTGACGGCTACGGCTGGGGCTGCGGCTACGGTCAGCCCCGCTGAAGTTTCCGTGGATTCGGATGTGACCATTGAGTGCCTGCCTTGATGCAAAAGTCTGGAAGATGTAAAAGTAGCGATAAGAAATGTGTACATAGATGTTCCTCATTCGAGAAGAGGTATATACTTATTTCCCCACAACAGTTATGTGAGTGTGTAACAGTAAAATATGGATCTGCAAATTATAGGGGGTAATACGATCCTCCTAATTTGCAAACTTCTTCAATTATCTTTACTTTTACTGTCCCTAGATGTTTCTCTTTATCATTGATCGTTTCATATGGAGCATGCCTTCAGGATTTATTTCAACAGCCTTAAAGGGATGTTTTCACTGCTAACTTATACAAGCATGAGACTGGGTTTTGAAGAAATATCCAAGGTCAGGTGTCTCCTAATTTCCTACTCGAGGCGCCCCCTGGTGTCACTAGCAGAATTCATAGAATTAACTGTGAGAACTATGTGACATTTCTGACTGACCACTGTTAAGCCTAAATTCAATAGGAACAACACAATTTCTCCTTCAAGTATATACAGAATCACTCATAGATCTTATCATTGTAGAATATTGCATTCTCTCATACACCTCCCATTGAGAAGACATTTCCCGAAGTCAGTTTCACAAATTCACCATTTTCACCTGCTTATATTCTCACTATTTTCATCAGGACAGCAGTCGTGCTCATTCACAATGCATCCATTATCACTTAACATGGATGAAGCTCACACTCTCCCACCACCTCTATAGATCATTTAGTGTTACTCACAGCCGAACAGTTGGCATAATCACAGCTGTATGTGCCACCTTCTTCGTCCTCCTGAAAGGAACCATTCCCAAAGGGAACAGGTTACCACGGGTCAAACACTCATTGTGTTGTGAAGACATGTTAGTCTAATCAAGTTCTGTCCTGTTAATAAGTTATAGGGTGAGGAGGAGTGGTAGGTGAAAACCTGCACAGGTTTGGTACGGGGACCTGGTGGGTATGGCGTGTAAGTACTAATAGTGAGCTTGTTAAGACAGTGTTTTAACTTGTTCAAAGTTAAAATTTAAACTCTCACCACAGGGTGGAAAGTGAGGAAGCAAGAATACATGCTCTAACAGTTATACTAGACGAGATATGGCATTTGAGTGTCCTGATGGTAAGTCATTACATGTCATGTGCAGGACTGGTGTATACAAGGTAGGAGAGCCTAGATTATATTAGCCTCTATAAGTGGCTGTTTGGGGACAGCCACTAATCACTCAATAGGGATTTATGGAGTGAAACCGTGGCTCAACGATAAGCAAATTGGTTTCTGCCAATCCTTTGACTACATTTGATAGTTCCAAAGTATGCTGAATGGGGCTCACCCTAATATAGAGGTGTGCACATTGCCATATATTTGATATCAGGAATTTTGTATGATGGTTCACCTATCTTAAGTTCCCAAAACCTCGACTGCCATGGTGCACTCCAAAGCTCTAAGCAGTTTCTGTAATTGGGTCAATGAGTGTCATTAGATACATGACATAAGATGTCATACTATGGAAAGCTAAGAGAAAAGACATTGATATCGGATGGAATTGAAATTACAGATTCTTTTACTATGGCTACTCCATATTTCACCATTGAGTGATCTCAGTCTCAATTTGCCAATATTGAGACGATACTCAGTCAAGAGTATATTGACTGCCTTCACATGACACAAACACCTAACGTGCGCCATTCATATAGTGTGCATTATTGATTTAGCTTAATATATTTACACTGCCTAGAGTATTTGTGTAGAATGTATTGTCGGTAAAGGGGAGGGGGAAGAAGGTTAATAGTGAGAACAGGTGTGGAAGACAGGAATGAGTGGTGATTGTTTGTTAGTATAGGTAAATTGCATTGTCGTTACAGGATCAGATATTGTGCAGTTGGATCAGGTGCAATGATCCTTTAAGGGTGAGTAAAAGTTTGCACATAAGACAGTGTCTTTGATTGATGGTTGTCCCTTTTAACATCAATGAGGAACATATACTGTTCTTATTTACTTTTTCCTACAAAGCGGTGGTGGTTATGCTGATCGATTCAGTGGCAGTCCATTTTCACTGATTTGATAGCAAACAAATCTCTGCTCGATACAAGACGCACAGGATGACACTGCCAGCATGGGCTCAGGGGAATACACTATATCTGATGCTATTCTCGTGATCGATTTTAGGTTAGATTGATCAATTAGGTACCATTTTAGAGTGTTATGTACAGGTAATTGACCAATGTGTGACACTATGTGACTACATGCTGATATTAATGGTTGACAGCGGGCGTTTCTTAAGGTAAAAGTGCAAACCCAATACATGCAAAGGATTTAACATAGAATAATGATAAACAGGTTAAGGAATAGTATAGAAAATAGGCAGAGCTAATGATATCGGTAATATATTTGGCATTTTTAGGATTCCCTCATGTCTTTTGTATTAAGCGTCCAACTGAATAAGCTACTTTCCATATTGCTTAAATCAATCATCCTAGTTAATATACTATTTCAGTTGGTGCTTTTACTGTCATTTACTTTTACCCCTTTTAACATAATTCTTGATTTTCTCTAATCAATTGCTTGTTTTGATATATACATACCAAGGATAACAACATTACACAATTTAACGTGAATAACTAGACAGGGGGTGGGTACTGACCAGGTCACTGCCAGGCTTGGGTGACGGGGTGCCCTCCTTCTCGTCCTTCACAGACCCTGCATCCTGTGAGGCCTTAGAGCGAAGGTTGTAAAGCTCGTCCTGTTCCCGCTTACGGCGAATGATGCGCATCCTCTTGTACTCATCACCGCACACCTTTTTCCACAGGTAGTAGAACTGGACACACTGCTTCACAGACTTGGTGCCCACCTCCTTAGAGATATGGTAAAAGTCCTTGTCACACTTCATCAGAGCCCGGTGGTACGCCTCAATCTCCTCCAGGGTCCACGTGTCAGACTCTGTAACGTTCATGTTTATATAGCATGAGAGGGATTGGGATAAAGGCTTCACTTAATTCCGTACTTTCGATTTACTTTTTTTCTGACAAAGAAATCTGTCATATCATCAATTTCATTCTATATCTATATATAGTTTTATTTTTAAACGTTTTCTTACATATAGAAGCAAAAACAATCCATTTAGATTATCTGCTCCATGTACAACTGTACATATTTCATCAGTATTTTTACAGTTTGAAATGATGTCACACACTTACACTGTAGTGCTAACGATTTAACAAAGGGCAATACATTGATGCACCGTCCCAACATATGATCGTGGATAGTTAAGGTATCACCAATGTTCCATGTCTAACTCACCTTGATATTTGTAAGTAAGAAGGGTGTGACCAGTTGGTAACATCGGTTCTGTATTCATCAGCATCAGCAAGGCTTGCTGCAACCAAAAAACATCAGCGTATCATTAAACCATCCGAAACCAACCATGTGTCAGATGCACCTCTAAACATACGCATAGTGCCACACCCCTTTCTTTCTATACACACTCCTTCTCAATAACATCATCAGTGAGGGCTCAATTCTTACACATATATACAGTCACATTATGTGGGCCCAGAGATGTCAGTTGGGTATGGGCTCAACCTCTGAAATTTTTGGGTGTTAGCAAAGCATCCATTTCCCTCAATTTATCATACTAAAAGCACCCCATCTCATCTTCATTTCAACCTGTTCCCCTCATTCAAAACCATCTCTAGATTGGATGGTCATAGAAAAACAATAAAACCGTAGTGTTGTAGATTTTAATAGAATAGTAGAGAATAGACCTGTGAGACATAGCGCGGCAACTTGTAATCTTGTGTCTAGTGATAGAATAATAGGAAAGCTAACTTCAAAGGCAATTAAAGGTTGTACCATCTGGCTCACCCTGTAACTCTTGTGCTGCCTTGTACTACTAGGTCTACTACCGAGAAGTTCTGCCTGCCCATAGATGACCACTACAAATGGTAGAGGTGGGCATGTTCAATGACCCAGAACCATATGCACCAAGGACCCCAGAATGACTAGGGTTGTGTGTGGCAGTCTTACCAACCCCAACAGCATACAGCTGGTCACAACCCCTGCCCCACCAAACTGGTAACCCCCTCCCCTCTGTAGACAGGATACACCAAGTTTAGCATTTGTCTCTCCATAGAGATTTATAGAGATTCTAAACAGTAAATATCTTCTTCAAATACAGAATATATGATCCAAATGTACCATAACCCCGTGAGATGAAACCTTTAGTACATATATACAGCAATTTCAGACCACAGAATTATCAGATAAAGCCTACAGAGATGTATTGGTGAATCTTAATTTTGTCTTATGCTAATCTTCCATAGAGCTCCAGGAGCTGAAATGTCTAATCTAATCATAAAACCCAAACTAAACATATATCACAAAAACAAGTTATCTACCATTAGTACATACATATGCTGATAACAATGCCTCAATATTGTGCCAAAATAGTCCCTATCCCTTACACCGTGGCGACTCTGAACCATTGACTAGTCTACAAGTCTCACTAGTAGGACTTAGAGTCGCCGCGCTAATTAAAAGACTGCATCAGAATTTCAGCCAATCAGAAGCCAGCTTAGATTCATGTCCTCTGATATGAGATTTCAGATATCCTCTGATCTCTGAAGGGTGGTTTGTCTAGAAAAGGCTAGAGGGCAGCACAAGGCATGCTTAATTTTCCCTGCTGAAGCCTTAGCTATGCTTGGCCTTATGCTCCCTAGAAGTAAAAAGGGCATGTAATAAGGGTATCTATGATTTATGTAATTCCCTCTATCTATATTATGACCACAAGATGGAAGAAGCCTCTGAGATGTCTTTTGGGAAAGTTTGAACATCTGAAAATAGACAGACCTCTGAAGGTCTGACATCTCTGTGTGGGGCACAATGATACCAATACAAAGTTTCATACAAAGTTCTCCAGGGAATATATAGATGATTTGGCACAAAAATTCACGGGAGAAGTTATGAGTTACCGTAATACTCTGTGTACAAGGCGTGGCTTATATGCCAGAATGAAGTGCTGGTGTTCCTTATTGAAGTTAGGGGTGCGCCTTATAGGAGAAGACATTATACATGTACATCAAATCTATACTATACTGGTTGTCCAAAACCAAATACCAGGTGCACCCTATAGGATTCCTTTTATGCGGGTCATTATGGTACATGTACTACCATATTCTCCTGTGTATAAGACGTACCATATACACAACCTTGAGGCCTCATGGCGTCAATGGGCATCTTGCAGGTACGGCTTATAATGTCCTCTCCTATAAGGCACACCCCTAGCTTCAATAAGGGGCACCGGTACTCCATTCTCGCCTCTAAGGCCCCTTAAAGTCGATTATCAGCTTTGCAGACACCTCCCGCACCCTCCAAAAGGGGCCGCATGGAGCTTTTTTTTCTTTATTTCGGAAAAAAATTACTAAAACTTCCGCATCCTTGGGGTTTTTGGTTAAATTTTTTTTTTCAAATTTCCGCCCCTATCATGATGATCCATACAGAAGGTTCTACTTGGTCGATTTTCATAATTTTTACAGCTTTAGATTCCCCATAAATTCCTCTTCCCACGTCTAAAATCAATATTATGAAAATCATTCAATATTTTGCAGATTCCCTAGGTTTTCTGAATTCTAGAGTGGGTAATTCTGTTAAGAAATAAACTTACCCTTAACTTAAAGGGTCAGGATCTGAATCTTAACATCTGGTTATCATACAAAAAAAGAATTAAGCCTCCCTCGTCCCAGAAAATGTTAAGAAAAATAAAAAGTGACCTCCCTCATCACTGAAAAAGTCTATGAAAAATAAAAAGAAAAGCCTCCCTCCCTCACTGCTTTTTTTCAAAAAGTGTCCACAAAGCTGATAATTGATTTTAAGTGGCCTAAGCTGTGCCTTGAAGTCAGGGTGCATTTTGTAGGCGGGGTACTTTTACTATCGAACAGTATCAAACCTTCAAAAACCAAGCCCCAGGTGCACCTTATAGCATTTTTTTTCACCTCAGGGTGCGCCTTATATGTGGGATGCGCCTTATACACGGGAGATTACGGTATATGATTATGAAGAGACTTATGTGTGTAAGAGAGCAGATTGATGATTTACCTCAATATCTCCCTTGGCGATCTGCAGCAGGTGTAGGGCGTACTCCTTATTCACTCCATTACCCTGCACAGCCGCACAGCAGGCAAAGTCCTGGTAATATTGTACTGAAAATATAATGTTAAAATATTTATACATAAAGATATAACTCATGGAAATATTCTAACAAAATGGTGGTTGTTTATCATATCTCCAAAGTGTCCTCAGCATTACACTTCTTTGACTACGCCATTTATAGAATTTCAGGGATGTACGCCATGCGTCATGAACATTTTCTAGTTATAAACACAGAAATTCCGAATCCAACGTAAGATACAGCGGGACTTTGATTCAAGATAGGGTCTTAGAGTTAATCTACAGGTATATTGAGCTGAGACATGACGTTCACAGATAAATGTTAATACCTTCTTCCTCTGTGAGATTTTCGAGACTCGTGGGATCCCAGACCAGACTCTCTTTGCAAGGACTATTGAGAGCATCGTGTCTCTTTGCTGTAATGAAAACAAAAAAAAAATGACAGTGAATTAAGAGGATAGAATCTGAGCAATTTACATACGTCCGATGGTGTGGATTTTCCCTTTTGTGTCGATACTAATCATTTTTGCAATGATTGGGGCCATTCTTAAGACACTAGATACAGAAACCCTATACCTCCTGGACAGTAATGAAATCATTTTTGGGGACTATTTCATATATATCGGGAAAAGCGCAATTATAGAACAATGGGAAAGTGTTGAGGTGACATCGCGTTCTGGCCCAGAGTACTGGCCCACAACTCCTGTATACATAGATCATCCACGCCCCAGTTGTTCCATTCTCTGAAAATCCCACTGTGTAATCCCCTCCCAGCCTGGCATTGGGCCAGCATTAACATAGAGAGCTCAGGGGCGTAGGAAAAGGGGGGGGGGGCAGGGGGGCCTGGGCCCCCCAATAATGAAGAGGTTCCCTATATAAGCCTATATGATAATATAGCAGGGCCCCCCAACCGAGACCCCTGCCCCCCACTATAAAGATTTGGATTGTAGGTCATTTGGCCCCTGCCAAACAGCCCGTGCGATTCAGCCCCCTGTCATTCAGCCCCAGACCATTGGGCCTCAAATATGTTATTAATACATCATAAATATGTCATTAACTCTCTATTATGGAGATTTGATCATACAGGACATAGATACGTCATAAATATGTCATTCCTACATCATAACAACATCATTGGTACATCATAACTTCCAAATTCTGGTCACATGATGTATTTATGACGTATTTATGACGTATTTATGACATAGTTATGATGAATGAAAAGACTGTTCAACTAACTTGGCAGTTAAGATGCATTTATGAGGTATTTATGATGTATTAATGACGTATATATGATGTACTTATGATGTAGTTATGATGTATTAGGGGCTGAATGGTTGGGTGCTGACTGGAAGGGGCTTGATGGTCAGGGGCCGGATGGCTGGGGGCTGAATGGCTAGAAACCAAAAATTTGCTTCCTACGCCCCTGGAGCTCCATAGCTTGCAAGACCGAGGACAATGATTGAGAAATATTTACATGAGCATTTTCATTGTTTGCACTAATCATGATTCATAGCCGGTTAATCTGAGGCATGTTCTGTGTAATCCTATAATAACTCACGGCTCTGAGGTCTCTTGCTGGCCCATTAAATCGTCCGACCTTAACGCTGGAACGGTGAATGTTAATTTGGTCTTATTTAGTGGGCAGGTTATGGGGACGTTTGGCACCCCTCCAGGGTGACAATCAGACCTTAGGGCCTCCAGCAGCCTATACCTTCCTCATGAGATCTACCTCCTGCCGAAATACTTTCTTATAATCCCAGTTCTTTGAGGCTGCCGCTCTAAAAGAAGGCGGGTCTTGTAGAGTTTTACCTCATAATTTGTTCTAGCCTCTACCTTTGCCAGTAAGGTGTTTGCAGGTTAGAGGGATGGATAACCCGAATCTTGGTGAAATTACGATATACCATGATGGCAACTTTTAAAAGTGAAATTAAAAGTGAAAGTGTTACAATTTCTCTAATCATTTCTCAAATTACATAGAAATCTTCACATTTTTAAATCATACATGTAAGTTCCTAATATATGATTCCTGAATAATTTCTTCGTCAAGAACCATACTCTCCTGTCATTTTGTTCACCTTCAAACCTAGTCCCACCCAATGTTTTGTCATCGTCATATTGCCCTTCTACCCCTGGTCTTGTGTCTCCTGGCCCCACGCCCCACTGGTCTCTCTCCGGGGTAAGCTCTCCACCCTACCCATCCCCTCATACTCCAACCACAATAGTACTTTGCATGCATTTAGTACAGGGGGCACCACAAGGATGACATCAAAGCCGATGGCACTCTTTGAAGACCATTCTCGTCGTAGGTAGACGTTGGCAGCATCTGCTAACTGATTTTGACCATGCCAAGCTAATAGTGCCATTAGTGGGCACAAACTCAGCTAGAGCCAGATGTAATTATTATGTAAAAATATCATCCTAAGGCCACACCAAAAAAATAAGTTGGTATACGGATTTCCCTCTCCATATTTTCAAGAATGCAATTTTTTATTTTTTTTTTTTTAAATCTTGTCTATGGATTTCGCTCGCCTCACTTTCTGAGAGTCTTCTCTTTGTAGTGTTTGGCAAATTTTTTAAAAAATAAAAATTTTGCTCGCGCTTCATTTTTCAAGGAGGAAATCCATTGGACAACAAAAAATTCTTAAAAAATTAGAAAACAAATTTCACTTGCTCGCACCATTTTTTCAAAATGAAAATCCGTAGACCAACTTATTTTTTTTGGTGTGGCCTAAAGAATCTATAGTCTGTCCACACCCGGCCTTTGCCAGCTGCTATCATCACTAGTCTGAGATTGAGTGTCTGGTCCACATTAAGCCTATATGGATTAGTTAAGCTTTAGAGGAACGGTGTGGAGACACCTCCTGACTCTGCCAGAGCTACCATGTAATTGATGATATTATACAAAGAGTAGATAGTCCATCATGCTGTCAGAATGACGTACTATGCTGTGCTGAAATGGCTAAACCTACACCCAACTCACCCCAGACACACCCTAGCGTCAATTGTGATTCCCTGAAAAAAAAATTCATGAAGTATATTGAGGCTGCCATGGATAGAACTGACTTTACCCAGAGAGAGCTCTATATCCATATACCATGACAAGAAGCGTGCAGATACAATGTGGTTGGTATCATACACATAGCCAGGTGAGAGACAGGAAGACCTGAGCACTATGGGTCATTGTTCCCAAGGCCTGGGCCAGGTATCAGTCTGTGAACACGCCAGAGGTGCCAGGTTAGGGTTAGGGGTTGATAGTTAAGTGTGAACTTGGGGTTGAAGACTCGTCCTGGGTCACCACTTCTGTGATATGGAGAGCCAAGTTTTATCTTGACCTGGTCACCTGTGCTATAAGCAATGTGGCACACAAATCTCTATGCCTATATATAATATAACCACCCCTACTCTCCTTCATAGATCTGGCTTCAAGACGGTATATACAGCATATTATTTATAACCTGGGGCATTCAGGAAATATTAGCTATTGGTCAGCGACTTCTATCTGTTGTGTGCAATAGTAGTTGAAATACCGTAATCTCCCGCGTATAAGGCGCGTCTTATACGCCAAACAAAATGCTGCTGCGTCTTATACGTGGGAGGGACATTGCCTTGAGTTTGGGGTGCGCCTTATAGGGGGGGGTGGGTATTTTTACTATAGATCAGTACTAAATTAACAAAAATCTGCCCTTATAGGTGCGCCTTATACGTTAAACAGTCCTCTCTTAGTTGGGGGTGCGCCTTATACGCGAGCTGCGCCTTATACGCGAGAGATTACGGTACCCATGCTGCGCCTTATAGCAGCAGTCAAAGTTAGGACTGTGCCTCACATGCGCGGATTCAATACAGAAGAGCAGTACTTAAGTGGACAAAATTTGGTCTCAAGTGTGCCATATATGTCTGGCATGAACTCAGGGTACACTTTATACATATGTAAGGTGCATCTTATAGCACTGATAACGCCCTTATAAGCTACCGTGTAGCCTATTTCATTGATAAATCTGCTGCACACCCATCAAATATCTAGGTTCAAAGGAGCACCTCGCTGTTTCTTTTACATTTGTAGCATACATGTACATGTACAAGAATTTGCGAGCTGCTCTCGGAAGGTGCCGACTCAGCACGAGTCACTCAAACCTATCAGGGTCAGGGTGGAGCTGGGTGACGAGTGGAAGCCTGCAGGCAGGGGTTAACTTCCTAACCTAATCTCTAAAGAACATCGCTCTGGGAACATGGTATTTAGGAGACAGGCCTATCACACACGACCTTTGTTGTATATACTGAACCGATTCCTTTACACTATAGATAAGGGCTTTACTCAACGAAAACACGGGTTAAGGGATACACTTCTGAATAGATCACGCCTCAACTAAGATATATACTGTATCAGGTATAGATGTATGTGACAGAGATATCTCTAATCGTAGATATGTGCATTCTGTAACATTACAACTTGAGTGAATATATCAGAATGTGACCCCTGGTACCCCTAATATAGCCAGGCAATTTTAACGCTAGTACATCTACTTCGCTTAGTTTTGCAGACCATCCTCGTCAAATATCGCAGTAGGTAGAATATAAATCTAATTACCTAAATGATTTATCAAAAAAAAAAAAAATGACTGCAATTCCCTACTTTTTAGTATCATAGGTCTATCTGTTAGTGTCCCTTATTTTTTTGAATATCTAAATGTTGTCCTTTCCTGGTTTTAGGACTTCAGGTACTTCAGGTCGTATCCTTCAGCTCATTGATCGTCTGTTATCTTAAGCAGGGGTAGACCAACATGTTGGGTCTTGGGCCATTCGGGCCAACAGTCTAGTATATAGCAATGTACTGTTAATTATGCCAATGGCCTGATGGTCAATTACAAACGATTGTAGAATAAAATCACTGGCCTGCAGACAAATGTACTGGCCATTGGCCACTGGGCCCGTGCGAGTGTCTACCCCTGGTTAAGGAATGTGCGGCATGTTGTACATTACACGTGTTGTCTTACACACAGTACAAGCCGGCCTGGAGACTACTACAGAGAGATCTTCGTCCCGTGGTACGATCAGCTCCTGGAGCTGATCCTGTTACAGTACAGTAACCACAGTGCCCCTTTATCGGCAGCCGCCTGTATTATAAGTGAGGTCAACCACTTGATATAAACACAATGGTATGAAGGTATGTGCTACCCCAGTCTCTGCACTCCATGTAACAATTGACACCATCCGCCACATAGGCCCTGTTATGTATCTTTTCCAGTTTTGGATGGTAGAAATAAATATTTCTGAATTCTAAAATTGTTCTTATTATGAGAACATACTGCTACCCCTAGTCCCTGCACTCCATGCAAGAATTGACACCATCCGCCCAATACTAGTATGCCCTGTTATGTACCTTTTCTCACAGTTTTGGATGGTAGAAATACAAATTTCTGAACTCTAAAATCGTTCTTGTAATACTACGAGGACATTCTGATAAGTGACCAACATAAATATAAGGTCATATTAGAAATAGATATCCCCCCCCCTTAATATCCTACTTTTGAAGATTTCTCCCGGGGCGGGAGAAAAAAAAAAGACCTGTGTAATGTAGATGGTGTCAAGACGTAGGGCAGAGTGAAGAGTTCTGGTGTTTATATCCTAAGGTGGAGATGGACACTAATGTAGACAGCTTTACAGGGATAGCCCAGCCACAGCTTATCTCATGGATTGGGTTAGTGTAGGGCAGGAGGACAAAGGGCTGATCAGCTGATCGGGGCATGGCAGGGACAATCACTGGTGTTAGTCGAGAGGTCTCTTTTTTTTTTATAACAGCTCCACCCTCAGCCACAAACCAGAGACATCATTTGTGAACGTGCCCTAGGTTTGTTCTCTCTGGGCTTGCCGCGAGGTTTGGTAACAGGTGGTAAAACACACACCCATCACTCCAGCTTGATTGGTTTCAATCCAAATAATTCGCTTGCGAAATATCTTAAGAAAGCTAATGGGGGAATGGCGGAGAATGGCTTAAAACATCACCCTCAAAGATAAAAGTCCATCACATAAAGGTTTCATTGTTTTGCTTATCTCTCACAAGCCAAATGAGGGGGATAGAAACGAAGGATAAGAAAAGGTATGAATGTTTTGGGGGTACAGGATTGAAAATAAAGCAATATGGCATTTTGGGCATATTCTTTTCCATGTGGCCGTTATTCGACCATTATCCCGCTGCTTGTCCTCTGACTAATCAAATTACAAAAAGCCACCCAAAAGAACAAAGCTGGTGCTCCTATTTTTGTAATCTATCATTGGAACAATGGGTTTGTTTTGAACGTCAGCGTGCTCTCCTAACGCGCTCACTGGCTACCTTCTTTTGTTTTAGCAAAAACATTTTTCATGCTGACACAGAAGAAAGCTTCCCGCAAATCTTTTTTTCTTGCCTTTTAAACTAATCAAATGATGAGTGGGGAAAAAAGACTGAAAGGGGTTACAGTGGGCATCCTAACTGTGTGTTTGCTCACAAAATGCTGTAGAACCTCGTACAAAATGTAGAGAACTATACATGCCAGGATAAGGTCTACTTACGATTAAGTTCTGGAATCTCAGCTTGATACTGCGGACCCACGTTTACATGACTGGAAAGGTGAAATGAGAAAATAGGTTAAGAAGATCACAATGTCATGCAACAAAATGATTCAATGAAGAATTTACACTGAAGAAGAGGATTTTATCGCAATGTGATACAGTATGAAGAATAGGAGGATATGCTCTTTTCGCTACAGCTGTGATACTTGCTGTATACTGCACGGACAATCCCACATTTCTAACCCGTATTCATGAGATTTATTAGAATGACAAATAACTTGAAATCCGAACTAAACACTTCAAATAAGCTAACTAAGCTAAGATCCTCAGTAGAAATAATACATATGGAAATCTCTTCAAACAAGCTCTACTAGATCTTCCCTTGTGGCACCCACTCACGCCTGCTATGACGGACTCATCCCTTTTCTTTTGAAAATTGTTGAGGCATCTTGTTTTGAAAACACCAATCCTTTATCTATTTCAGTGGGTGGAGATACAAACAATATATTTTAAGCATGTGGTGGGTCTAATGTTTGAGACCAAGGATCAATGTGGACGTTTTAAGTCAGCATTTACCACTTCAGAGCTGCAAGGAAAAAAGATCAAACGCTGGTGCACAAAATAGCTGCATTTCTGTGTAGGAAGCTATTGCTAGATGACACACCTTCCACCGTGCGAAACAACAGGGAGAGGAAATGATCGGTCAAATGCTACGATGTTGACCAGCAAGATGCTAATGCAGCAACTATGAGCCACTCAGGATGACTGGAAATATGCCTGATATCCATAAAACTAACGACACTGGCTGCGAACTAGCCATAAATAGGTGTCTAGGTTCCTGGAGACTGATTGCCGCTATTGGCACTCAGTAAGTTTGTTATGGAAAGTTTCTTTTTGTTGTCGGTGACTCATAGATTACCTTCACACAGGCCCTATGTGTGCCGTCAGTCAGGTGCTCTGCTGCTATTTAAGAGAGCTACTCCAATCGAGCAGTTCATCTATTCTGCATGTCAGAGCTAATCGTCTCTATGGGTGATATTTGACTGGCGTTTAAATTTATCTCTTGGGTGTCTATTCGTGTCTACAGGATGAAAGTCGGTGGCCAGTGGCAAGTTTTTCTGTCCGATGAATCATTCTACCCGGGGGCCGAGCTGGGAGGTGGGACCTGCCGCGCCTAGATCCCGCCTATCCCTGCTGCGGCCGACGCCCATATCGCACAGCTCAGCATTATTCAGCGTGCACGGAGGTGTTGTGTTCTCTGGCGACGTCGTGACATTTGAAGGCGAATAATAACAACCAGGTTGAAAGACAGACTGTTTGCTTCTACTGGCTGATACTGAGAAACAACCACCTTTGACAGTCACCACTCCAAGAACCCCAGTTTTTATTGCCACAACATTTAGTCATTTTTGTTTGTCGATTTTATTCAATTAGCTACTGTGCTTTCTTATTCTTTATCTACAAGGGTTTGAGTGATTCAGCTAAGTGAATAAGAAAAGATGTAAAGAAACGATGCTTTCTGCACCTATTAGCCTATTAGGTACTCAGGGTTCGAGTGACTCAGACCTTTCTGTGTCGGCAAATTTTAAGATGAATGTGTCATTTTTGTGTTTCACACAGATTCTTATAATTTACCGTCGAACACTGTAAATACGGTTAGGCATACCTAGAGTTTGCAGAATTTTCAGAGAAAATAGGCATAGAAAGCTAGAACTTCTGCTCTATTCATTTAATTTTGAAAATTAAAAAAGCTATGTGTACCGGTAGCTTGGACCCTTCCCACTCCCTTGTGGATATGTTCATGCCATGTCTTATATACGGGCTACTATGCTACCAACAAAGTGCGAGGCTTATCCTAATTGTCCAATTAAGTTGGCAATGTGCCCTCAATCGTACCCTACCTATAACTCTCAGCCAAACATTTTCCACTGCGAGACTAAGCACCTGGCAATGTAACCCCAGTAGTCTTATTAAAAATGGATGTTTAAAACTTTCAGAAATATCATTTCCTCATTACATGGTTTGGCAGGCAGTCTTCACAAAAAAAGTCTTATCTTTGTTGGGGACCTTATTCCTGCCTTATTTCCTTGGTCAGGACCAATAAGTCTAAGAAGTACAAAATGTAGATGGAAATCATAAGTTACTGTCTCCTGAGACAATATACACTACATGGTAAAGACGGTCTCCACAACTCCACATTGGCACCCATTGCCTCTGTTTGTGCAAATAACCTAATAGAAGTAAGTACCAGTAGATATGCAAATGATAAGTGATAGAGTATTTCCATAATCCTATATTGAAATTGATAATGGGTAATTTTCCCCCAGTCATATTATAATCATGTTCCCTTGACGCTATTTACTTAATGTTATAAATGTGAAATTTAAACAGTACTGGGCTGATTATAGGTCTAAATGTTTTGTGGGAGTGTTTTTATAGGGCCATTAACTATGGATATCAAGTGCTTGTAATACGTGCAAAGATTGATGAGTGCAATGACTCGTGGAGGTATTTAGACATGTTGTTTATCTACCACAGTGGTGTACATATACTGGGGTCACGGATGTAGCTTATAATCCCAACACCCACACGTAGGTCTAGGCAGACATAAAGATACAGAGATGGGACACCCTATAGCATTGCAATCTGATTTCTGTGACATGGATCACCTGGTGAGCATCAATGGAACTACTCCAAAGGGTTCTCTGTTAGGCGCAGTTCGCCAATCTGCGCATATCGGCAATTCTGCTTTGCGCAAGGTACAAATGGGCGAGATTTTCATAAAGTTTCTACCACATTTATAGAATTCATTTGTCTAATATTTTTTATAGATACCTTTATATGTTATTCAACCACTGGTCTATTGTTTGTCAAGTTTTCCTGCTTAGAGTTTTAAAAAGGACTTGAAGTGCAAGACCTACTTGCCGAATGGCCGATATTGCTGCTTTGCGCAAGATTGCAGCTTTGCGCGGCGCCGATCTTGCCCAATTTGCAAATTGCGCTGCGCTATTTGAGAATTGCGCAGATTGGTGATCCGCGCGCTACATTCTCTAAATGACTGCCTGGAGAAAATTATTTTGGTCCACTAATAATTGTCACAGCAATTTGATTCAAAGAGCATATGAAAGTTCTACATATGAAGTTTTTTTACTGAACCTTTATTATCACAAATTCAAAAGTGGGCATTTTTGGAAATAGGCCCCAAAATTTCTGATTTTCCTAAAAATTTCCAGAGAATTTCTAACCTCCTTAAAAATTACTGCGATCAGATATCAATGAACCACTTCGGTTCCAAAGTACAAAACAGGGGCTTTCTGACCCTTTTTAAATCATTTTGATATGATCTCTGTGTACCTTTATATGTCTGGTCTAGGTAATATGGTCCAGGACGAAGGGACAGTCACAGGGGGCGCATCCTCTATCCTATGATGCAATGTACCTGGTAGTTTAACATTTAGATTTTATTTTCTTCATCTTTTGATACGGTGTACTTTTCATGGTGGTGGTATTTTCGAAAATTAATTTGTGCTTTCCACATGTGTGCCGCCAACCTAACAAATATGATTGTTTGCTACTGGCCACACCTGATCAGATCTGAGTGCCAGGGGCGGTTGTACAGCAGGAGTTCTGCACATCACAGTTCGCTACTGTTCACCTAATCTGTGTTGTGCACACCTGCACTGGGAGAAGGCAAAGACGGGCCGGGGACGACATACAAACAGCGTTTATGCTAATTTACGGTTGGTGTCATCCTCCCCCAAAATAGCCAAGAGGGGCCCCTAGGACCTCTAGCCAGCACCTCCCCCCCGATCTCCGCTCCAACAGTCCCGTACTTACCTGCCCCACTACCACCACCTTAACCTGCTGATGTCATACACCTTATACCAGACTGAGCCCTCAATACACACCACGCCTGTTACACCTGAGTTAGACGTACCAAGTACTTATTTCTGAGAGATATAAGACAAATAAAACTAAACACAAATACATCTACTGGCCCAAAACGCCCATCCCTCCTAAATATCTACTATACTCAAAACATGTTTGCAATTCCGCTTAATATTCCATATCCTTGTGCATAATACATCCTTTCAGTGCCTTTTTTTTTTCTTTAGATTTTAGATAAGATCTGGCAAAGTTTCTTGGAATTGACATGGAGCAGCTTCTGGCTCTAGCCCCAGGTAGTGGTCATGCACTGCAATGTGCATCTCACTTCCTCTCATATCTTCATGGTGCGTGATTACTCAAACACACAGACACACAGATCTTACAGGTCGGAGGTTATCCTATCTGATACTCAAATGAAGCCGACCAGAGCATGCAGAAAACCTCACTGAATGTGTGTTGTCTGCCGAGAGGAAAGTCTTGATTCTGGGTTTGCAGCCAATGTTGCTCTGACAGCATCAGATTTAGGTTGGCACTAGACACCAATTCGGTATGATTTACTCTAAACTAGTAGCATAATTATTTCTTTGAGGGCTGTGTTCATGGTCGCATACAAGTACATTATTTCACCATTATTTAAGGCATTATATACCCTAAGCCTAGGCTAAGGGATGCTGGATTCTGTTACAAAAGATAAATGCTTCAATATCAGAACACAAACATACACCCACATTTTACAATCACACCAGTCAGCACTTAATCCATGTCTGATTGATTCATAGGATAACAACGAAAATTGCCAACTCACGGTTCAATGTCAGTCTCAGGCGGTTGTTCCTCCTCCTCTTCCTCCTGCTCCTCCTTGATGGCCTCCGACACAGCGCTTACTGAGCTGGTGGGGGCTCCCGAAGAGGACCAGCGCCAGGGGCCATCTGCCGACACTACAGGAAAAGTACAACTTAATTGATGCTGAAGATATCAGGGTATCATATAAGTATTTACAACTTGGTTAGGATGCAAACAAGTATGTAGGTAAAACAAATTTGTTATCATCTCCTCCATAGACAGAATTTTTCTTTCTAGTTGAGTGCAAATGTATCAGCAATTCAATTCTGGCTCCAATAGTGCAGTGGCTTATATTTACAGCAGCAGTAGGGTGATTACTTCAGGAAAATGTACATAGAAACCATAATATATTAGTGTTGCTACTTATAAGTGAATAGTGCAAAAAGTCAACTCACATCGGCGAGACAGCGAGAGGCGTGGAGTGATGGGCGCAGACTTGGGAGTCACCGGACGATATGCCGACTGGATGGTCCAGAAGAGGCCGGAGCCGCTGCGGACCGGACTCAGCATGGGTGGTGGTGTATAAGGGGGTGGGGTGGTACCAGAATGATGGCCACCATCCCACAAGCGAGGTGACCGAAGACGGCTTTGGAAGCCATGGTTCACATGTGGTGGGATGATGAGAGGCTCTGGCCGGTGCTTCTTTTTGGCCCTGCTTGGGCTGGTCGGCAGGGTGCTTGGGTTGCGGAACACCCCGGCTGCCTCTGGACTCTTCAGTCGGATTTGTATCTCCTCCTTGAGGCGGTTGTCTGTCCAGCTACGTGGCTTCTGGAAGTTGTCATCGTCTACGGTGTTGCTTGGCTTTGTGTGCATCTGTACTATGTCACTAGGGTTGGCCATGCTGCCGGCTGGGTTGTTCTTGTTTTCCCCTAATGATTGTTCAGTTTTACCTACACTAGGGGCATAATGCTGCTGCTGTTGGTCAGGGTTCCCTGGGTTAGGAAGACTACCCGGCACACCAGGGTTGTGCGGGTGGCCAGGGTTTCCCGACTCGCTGATGATGCTGTCGGTGAAGTCACCACTGGCGCCATCATGTGGCAAGAGTAAGTGAGACAAATGTGCTCTCTTGGGGTTGGTAAACTTGTCAGCGTCTGCACTGGCTCGACGCTTCCTATCTGGCAACTCTGGGTGGATGGGTTTGAAGATAATCTCAGCCACTTTAGACTGGTCCACACCATGCACCATTTGGGTTACAAAGTCCGTGTTTGCCATTGCATTAGTGAAGCGAAGGTCACTAATAAGCGAACCAGCCATCAAACCACGAGAGGCGCCTTGACTACACTGGACATTCTGTTGGCCATGGGGATTATTTTGACTCATGCTAGACACAACAAGTGAACCTTGAAACTGGCTAATTCCCTCATGTTGGGATGTGAACACAGTTTGTTGGTTACAGTTAGACTGCTGATTGAATGACTGTTGTTGTTGTTGTAGTTGCTGTAATTGCTGTTGTTGTTGAATTTGTTGCTGCTGCTGTTGTTGTTGCTGGATTTGTTGTTGGAGTTGCTGTTGCTGTTGTTGGAGTTGCTGCTGCTGTTGTTGATGTTGTTGTTGCTGTTGGAAATGTTGTCTTCGGATGTGTCGGGGTGGTGGCGGCAAAAGATCTAATGAT
Source organism: Acholoe squamosa (assembly GCA_949317995.1). Classification (NCBI taxonomy): domain Eukaryota; kingdom Metazoa; phylum Annelida; class Polychaeta; order Phyllodocida; family Polynoidae; genus Acholoe; species Acholoe squamosa. The sequence goes on along the minus strand of OX439035.1, from coordinate 52,894,466 downwards.
GGTAGGGACGGATTTATACCATCAAGGTCATTAGGGGGTAGCAACGAATCGGTTGCATCAGTTCCTGACTGGTCCATCATATTGGTCATGCACATATTGGATGACTGTGGCTGTGGGGGTGCTGGAGGTGGGAAGTCAAACACAGGTGCAGCAGTTACTCGGTTTGGTGTGTTCGGATTGTTGGGGGTATGTGGGTGATTAGGTGTCATGGGATGGCTGGGTGTGTGTGGATGGCTTGGTGTGTGTTGGTGGTGGATATGGGGATGGACTGGTGTTAAAGGGTGACTAGGTGTGTGAACATGATGGGTAGGGTGGTGTGTCAAAGGCTGGTTTGGCGTCATGGGATGGTTGATGTTATGGTGGTTCGGCGTCAATGGATGGCTGGGTGTAGCAGGACAACTGGCTGGATGCTGCTGATTCACCCGAATATTGTTCAACTGGGCCTGTTCATTCAAACTTTGTTCTAATGCTGCAGCTGCTCCATCTTGGAGAAGTGCAACCTCGAGTTGCTGCCGCAAAGCAGCATCATCCCGATTAAACTGTTGTTGTTGTTGTTGCTGCTGCTGTTGTTGTTGCTGTTGGAAGTTTCCATCAGTCTGATCTGGAATGTTAAAGTTCTGCTGGTTCCCTCCAAAGTCCAATTGAGGGATGTTCTCCTGTCCTTGCAAGAGTCCACTTTGCTGTAAGAGTGCATTGACATTAATGCCTGAAGTATCTGTCGTTTCCATTGTTTGTCCACAAGATGTGGCCAAATTGGGCATGCCTTGGGACAACTGCTGCAGAGCACCAGCTGCCTGCAGCAGGTCTGCTTCTGTGTCTGATACCAGCTCATTACTAACCATGTGCTGAGCTGTAGACACAAATGTTTGTGTCTGATAATCCTGTTGTTGCTGCTGCTGTATGGGCTGCTGGTGGCTAACAGGGATCACAAATCGAGTGTGACTTGTACTATGAGATGGAGACTGCGGCACCGGGGACTGTGGCACTGGTGAATGGGGTGGTGGTAATACAAATCTTGTCTGGTTCATGTGCGAAGGCGACTGTGGCACTGGTGATTGGATTGGCTGGGGAAGCACAAACCGTGTTTGGTTCAAATGTGAAGGCGATTGCGGCACAGGTGACTGGGGGGGTGGCAGGACGAACCGGGTTGGGTTGTTATGTGAAGGAGACTGGGGTATTGGTGACTGTGGCACTTGCTTCTGTGCCGGTGGCAGGACAAACCGGGACTGGTGGGTATGGTGTGAGGGTGACTGCGGAATGGGTGACTGAGGCACTGGGGATTGTGGCACCTGTTGCTGTGGTGGTGGCAGTACAAATCGATTTCCATGAGTCTTATAAGATGGTGACTGTGGAACAGGAGATGCTGGAACCTGCTGTGGCTGTGGTAGCACAAACCGCGTATGTTGTGTATTATAGGATGGTGATTGGGGAACCGGTGAGTTTGGCACCTGTTGTTGTTGCTGCTGCTGCTGCTGTTGTTTCAACTGTTGCTCCTGTTGTTGCAACTGCTGTTGCAGCTGGTGCTGTTGTTGCTGAGTCAAAGACCCAAGGTGACCTGCTTGTATATTTTGCAACCGTATATTCTGTTCATTACCTTGTATATGAATTAATTCGTTAACAGTCACAGTTGGTATAATTTTCTGTTCCTCTTCCTTCTGCTGTGGTTGCTGCTGCTGCTGTTGTTGTTGTTGCTGCTGTTGGTGTTGTTGTTGTTGCTGGAGCTGATGATGCAGCATCTGTTTAAGGGCATTAACACCAGGTCCCTGTTGAGGTCTAGAGGCTGTTGGTTCTGTCTTAACAGTAACTAAGTTTTCTTGCGATTGTGATTGTTCTTGAGAATCTGTTGATTCATCTTGTGGGGAATCCTCAGATTCATCTTCCTTTGGCATATCCTATATAAAAAAAAGAGTGAAAAGCATGCAATTAGACAAGACTGTTTAATTTTATTACGGACATCGATTCCTGAACTATACGTCCCAACTATACGTCCCAAAATAACAAAATACCAGTTTTAAAAACAGCTAATCATTTTTCTGTTCATAGTATCAGTATGCAACTGGATATCAATGTTAAATCAACCATAATAATCTCAACCAATGCCGTTGTTGTAATTTGTTAAATTGTATATCTCCCCTAGTGTTAGGACTGCTATAACAAACCTTTTTGAAGTAGCCACCATGTAACCGCATATGCCCGTTCAAGGCTGGAATATTTTTGAATCGTCTGTGACACATAGTGCATTGCACTGGCTTCGGTTCACTGGAAAAATGTGGAGAGATAGTATAAGTTATGTGGCTAAGTTCTACAGCAAAATTGTTACAATATGGATATTGATGGGCTTGAACCACAATGCCCAGGATGTGAACGAGAAAAGCATCAGTATAAGATTAACCCATGTGTACTTTGGGCTGGTTATTGGCAAAAATACAAAAAAACAAATGCACATTGCTCTGCTGGCCTGAAAAGTTGATGCGGGCGCAAAAGTACAGCTCCTGCATTTGCTCTTATCAGAGCTACTTAACAATATATGGTTGGGATGACATTGGCCAGTGGCTATTTACCTTGCTTGCATTTCACGCCACGTCATGACTGAACTGTGGCTTCTGCAATTTAAGGATAGAATGTCCAGCATTTTCTTTAAAACGATATACTAAGGTATCATTATGTTAACACAGCACCAAGACAATGCTACATACCACTGGAACTGCTATACGTGACGATACATGCATTACTGAATTGAAAGAAAATCTAATGCTGATTCATACTACTTCTTTTAAAAAATTAAGCTGTATTTCATTTTTCCAACACTCCTCTAGATGATCCCTCGCGAGGCTCCCCCTGTTATACATGTAGATCAAGCCTGCCAAGTTTGGCTTGCTTAAATAAGGATTGGGGGGGGGGGGTTAAAATATTCATCCCTGTTTAGTGACACAGAAGGATAGCATTCGAGAGTTGAATCGAATTGAATGCGGTGTACTTACTCGAGTGGATTAATGTATGTACTGCTCCACACTGGACGTGGCTGGGTGCAGGGGCTGGAGGGGTGTGCTGGGGTCACTCCAGGGGCTGGAGAGATGGGGGATAGCTGCTGTTGCATGTATCCAGGTGATCGCCCATCAGCACTCCACGTACGGCCTTCAACCTGGACAAAGTGATTAATAGGAAATTGAAAATAACTCATGACCTAAAGTGGATGTAAATGAAGTATTGCATCGATCATGAAATTTACTCATCATCTTTCCTATTAATATTAATTCATAGATCTGCTCACCTTCACTACTATTGATAACCTTAGATAACTAAGGTCATATTCATGGTGAGAAAACTAGATGAAACTGTCACAAACGAAGATATGTGTCCATGTGATTGTCCAAGCACATGGACATCAGACAAATGTAGGAGAGGATAGAAAAGAAAGGACAAATGTGTGCATGTGCCCCAGCATGATATGGACACCAGACACTCAAAGAGGACAGAAAGTGAAGATGTAGACCCCTTTAGAGATTGGCTAGGGAGGCTCGAAACCTTATTAACCTGAACCCAGAGGAAAATATTTTAAGTATTGAAGTTACAACAAATACTGATAGAGATGATTATTTTCCATATCATATCTTGCAATTCAAGCATCTGACATTGAAATTCAATAAAATCTCAGCAGTTTACCCTTTGCCTGTATGCTGGGTCGAACTGGAAGTATTGGCCCTGAGGGCCCCCATTGGTCTGGCCATTGCCATAGGGTGGAGGGGCGTCTTCCTCCATGTGTCCGATGGGTGGCACCACGTCAGACAAAGTGGCAGCGTCCAGGGACGGCTGGTGATGGTGGTTCTCCAGGTGTCGACGTAGGGACCGAGCGTCGCAGTAACTTTTGTCACAGTTCTCGAACTTGCATTCAAATGGCTTTTTGCTGCGATGGGTCATCATGTGGCCGTTCCTGAAGAGAGAAGAGCATGTTAGTATTCTTTTTCTTCTATTTCACTTTTACTTTCATAGTAATTTGTTTTAATTATTTGTGCTTTTACCATGCTGGCATGAGCAATTAGGGTGGGAGGAAAAGGTTAATGCGCGTTTGCTGTCTTTTAAGGTTCACAGTTCACATTTGGTGGTTTTGGCAGTGTTCTTCTTCCAGGACATGTTCAAACAAATTTGTGGCGGAACGTGTTGTAATTGGAAGCATCCAAGAAATGATGACCACGTTGTGTCGACTAATATTTGATTTCTCCAATGTTACAAACTATCCCGGTCCCTATCAATGAATGCTGAATTACAGTGCTTATGCATAGAATCTATGTCGCCGAATCATCTACATGTTAACTCATTGGAGCTAAATTCCATCATTACAGGAATTTCGTTAAGACTCCATCCATATCCAGAACCAACAGGTCTGTAATATATCATTGCACATAATTATGGTTAATGTAGGGTTATGATGAAATGAACAATTAATACGCGATAATTAATAAAGCTCCCTTATAAAAGCTAATACCCATCGTCCACTAGACCTTATTCGCCAGATTTTATATAGGGAGTAAATGGCTCATTCCCGCGATAGATGCCAAGTGGACTATAGGTTTAATGCAACAAAACTGGGTGATTTAGGAATAACGTTTGGCTGCTAGTGCTTTCATGACATTTCGCGTGAGGTTGCAGCAGCGATGTAAATCAGTGTGATTAGGCAGCATAACACAGTGACAGGTTCCTCTCCCTCACTAATTCGCTTTACGTATCCCTGTTATAACACTTCTAGTTTAAGTACATCAGACTTAACCGTCTAATCAGTGTAGAGTGCTCAAGTTTTTACAGGTATGCCCCCTACTCTGTTCTAGCACACTTGTCCCCAACTTTACCCTGCAGATTGTTGAAACTGTGGGAAATAGCGAAGTGCAAGACAGGCCACATGACATCGCTTCCACGACCCAATTTATCGTTACATAGCTCTAATGTAATACTGGCTCCATGCACCATAACGATCCTCTGTGGTTGATACATTCCCTAAGGGTCGGCATCATGTACAAAGATATTGCCCGCCTATTACTCACCAGTTCTGAGATGTATTGTGCATCCAGGTAATAAATGAAAATGAAGATTGGAGGCGCTATGCCGTCTTTAAAGAACCAACTGCTACACAGAAAACCACTAGTATTACAATTTTCAATAACTGCACAGGCATTGTGTCAAGCCTTGCCACACGCGGCAGGTAATTGCCCGAACAGTCGTCCATATTACATTCCTAATTGCCATTCTGGGAATCTCAGCATTATATATATATCAAAGCGACAGGTGGCATGGGTTTATGCACTTTATACCTACCGTGAATGGCATCATATTTTCAAAACAATAATGAAAACTGATGCTATTGTGTGAGGGGCTCGAAAGCAGGAACATGCTTTGTATCGTCTCCTTATCTGGTAGATCATAAATGATTATACTTATAGATATCTTGTTCACTGGTCAACAAACTACGCACAATCTCTGTGAAAATCCTGGTAAGTCAGGAAACGTGACAGACACATAATGTGTGTGCATCATGAGCATGAAGAATCACCTCCTCTCTTTTATACATTCATACTTAAACAATATCTAACATGGAAAAATGTACTTACAAGTGGTCCTGCCTCTTGAACGCCTTGGAACAGATGACACAGCCGTATTTTCGTTCGTCGCTGTGAGTCAACTTGTGTTTGGCCAAGGCACTGGAATTGTTGAACGCTTTTCCGCAGACGGGACAGTTGGCCACAGGGCGATGGCCGGGGCCTGCACCCAGTTTTCCTGGGCGGCCCTTGGGACGTGCTTTGTCCGGCCCAGGTGCCGCCATTGGGGTGCCAGATGACGAGGAGCTCGTGCTCGATGAGCTGCTCTGCTGTTGCAGGGGTTGGGACCCTAGAGCTGGCTGCTGCTGCTGCTGCTGTGCCGACGGCTGGCTGCGCTGGCTATCGTTAGAAGCTGCAAAGAGATGAAGAAGAAAAGAGCCATCAATTAAAGTCTCCTATTAATAACAACATGAGCAGCATTGAGCAGCTCGTCAGTACAATACAAGATTGGTGTTAAAGCACAAGAGTGTTAGTTACCATGACTCTCTGATTTCCACACATGTTCTAGGTGGTACAAATCTACCACCACTGACTAGTAACGAAAAGAAACACACCTATCAGGTAACCGCTATCAACAGTGGCGGCTGACGCCGACGCAAAGACAGGCCTCAGCCAACGGTTCCTCATGGAGAACATGGCACTGTTTCAACTATTGGTCTGGGTCCGAGCCAGGCAAAGGGGAGAACAGACTGGCCTCCTAATGCTCCGTCGTCGTCGCTACCACCACCTTCAACAGGCAGCATACGCACTAATTCAGGGAAGCGCCTTGTCTCCAGGCACGTTGCTGCGGCCCCTACTTGTTACCACTTTAGGCACTTAACTGGCTGATTATAGGTCATCAGCTGCTCTTGCTGCCACAGGTAGTAGTGGTAGCAGCAGTGCGTTGCAGCAGCTCCTCCTCCTGCTCTTCTCACACCTGGTGGTGAGCTGCTCCACAGGCCGACCCACCTACCTACACCAGCTCACCTTTAATTAACGCCACCAGTGTTGGTTTAATTACGCCTCCCACTGACCGCTAAGTGAGTGTGTGTGTGTGTGAGTGTATCTGTGTATGCTTCAGCCTCAGTGCAGGTGTGACTATGCCAACCTCTTGTTACGGCAGACAACTGGCCTACAGGAGCAGGAGGATCAGGCTGGGTTTACCACTGGGCGCAGTGATCTCTCTGTAATCCCGCTTAATACCTGAGGGGCATAGCTTTACATGACGGACATAGATTTAACTCTAAAATGCCAAATAATGCCTCAGAGTTGATATTCCTAGATTGAGACAACATTCCAACCTTTTCGGGTGTTAATATCGATCACATAGTCATGGTGTAGGCATGAAGCATGATGCACTCTTCTGGCGAGTAACTCACCAGGACTACATTTGTACTTCATGCCAATCAATGGCCACAACGCACAGAGGCTGCGTGCGGCATCTAAAGGGTTAAATACTACACTGAATTAGGAAGTAATGCAATGTCCTAACAAGAGGGACAGGGAGATGAAGCGGGCATTGGAAAGTGAATATGCCCGTCACCCAGAGATTCTAACGACGTCGTTGTTATAAGAACGCCTACATGATCAATTCGCAGTACCGTACAAGTATATTAACCATGCCTGGAATTCATATAATCTGTAACGACTAGTAATGAACATATTCGCGACATACCAAGAATATAGTGTGCTGGATGATAGGCGGTGTAAATGTATACTACCTGGTAATAATTATATCCACACCCAAACCTGGTTTACTAGGTACTAACCAATGATAGAATATCAGGTATGTTGCATCTCCTCTCATATGTAGTAGACTTGATATATACAACTTACATGTCTTTAATATACAGTACCGCCGTGGGCGTTGCAATACGTTTTAAGGGCCCGGGGCTTTGGATGGAGGAGGGGGGGGGGGCATGCATGTCAAATGTCGATTTTAAGAAATGCCCATGTCACATAGGTGACATTGGACATAGCCTAGGAACTTATCATGTCCTATGTCGAGAGCACCTATGTCATGTCACGATGCCCGATGTCACCATTAGAGGCCCATGTCACATGTAGATTTTAAGGAATGGCTCTGTCGCCATGTCAGCATGTCGAATTTTAATATTTGTCCAGACCCCTGTTTTAGGTACTAATAGTAGATGGAACATGTAGTAGATTGTGCATACAGTCTATAATATATACTGAAGGAAACCTGATTTCCCATGTTTGTCTTCCCTTTCTATCTGTGACCAAAAACTTTAGTGACACTGCGTACTTAGCAATCAACTTGGTGTCGGCTCAAATGATAGCTGAATGGAGTTTTGCAGACGGGCCGCTTGCTGGAGACCCTCCGGATGTGGCCGCCAATGATGCAGGCTGGAGGCCCGGGCTGGAGGACGGCAATTACGTCGCTTGGCCAAGGTTAAGTTTCCGAGAGTGTGGGGAGCAGTGGTCTGAACCTGTATAATGTTTGCCGGGACTCTACTCTGACTACCAACAATCACGCAAGCTTGCATGCCGCTGGGTGGCTTATGAGTGGTTGTCGTTACAGAGACTGACGATGTGTCCCAGTGGCCACATGATCAGCCAGCCGTGAGACTACCAACACTCATACAGCCTCTGAATCTCACTTGTCAAAAGGCAAGAAGACAGCTACTGGCCAGCTAGTGGGGTAGAGGTATAGCCTAGGCTATTGGTATAGGAGTTTAGCTCGAAAGGGACCCCTGTTATATTACTAAACTATACCCATCTGTTGGATGTTGCCATAATGCACTGATATATGTCCTAATGCTGTGGCCAGGAAGCACAGAATTGAAGGATCTCCATGAAGCACCGATGCATTGCTTGGAAATAATGAGGTAGCATTCTCTCAAGCAAAGCTCGTCCCTTCCAGCCCAACACCTCTCCACTCGAACTGGTATCGATAGGCAATGGCCGAGGGTGTGTTCCGTTCGGTTCATCAAGAGCAATCAATAAAATGAACATTGATTCGTTCAAGATTTCAGTGTAATGGCCCTATGGAGATGTTGCTTACGTGTACATTATGACAGCCAAATTAACAAATCACTGCTTCAAACCTAACATCAGTTTCTCCAAACATGCAATTCACTGATCAGTGAAAGTTCGGAAATTCCAGTCAATACCAGCAATTACAGCTAAAGTTTGGGCTGAGACAGTAGAGCTCTAAACCTCTAAAATAGAAAATATCAGAGAAGTATATCTAATTTCTACAAAATTATTCATCAGTGATAAAAACGATATAGATAAATCGAAAACAAAATCAGGACTCGTTAAGCCTGAGTAAACATCAGCCAATTTACTAATAGAAATTAAGTTTACAAAAAAAGGTGATTTCTAAACGTGGGGTCAGTAGTAGCAAGCCTCATTGAGACCCTTCTCTTATCTCCGATCTTCTCAAAACTCTTCCTGTCTGACCACTGACTGTATAAGAAATATATGACCTTCACTGTACATGTTCTAATACATGTACATGTATTATATAAAATGGGCACAGGTTGTAATTTGTTAGGTATTACTTGATGATAAAAGATTACATGTAGTAGCTTATGTTCCACTAAGGTTTTCTATATACATCTTAGTGACAAGAAGGTGACAGCTAGAACTGTAATTCATGGCGCTTAAGGCCTATCTCACAAGCAGGCAAATGCAACAAGGCACAGCTAGGGCTTTACTTTGAGCAGTTAGGTACATTTAAGATATAAAATCCTTGCCAACAAGGCGCACCTTATCTTAAGGCAGATTCTTTAAGACGCAGCAATTCTATCCGCCAGGCCTGATATTGAAGTAGGACATTGTTAGTACAAACAGAATCTGCTAGATGGCTCATGTAGTCGGGGCTAGATTAACTTTTGGCCTCTTTGTACAGTTTACTTTGGTGGGCTCAACTTTACTCTCTGTAGCTATTCTCTCAAATGTATACCTAAGTATAGCAAATATCTTAAGCAAGATAAGCTCCATGTAGATTTAGTTCTTTGAATACAAAAGAAGTCAAATTTTAAAGTTTTGAGTGAGTGAGTGAGTAATAGATGTTTAACGCCATTTCGGCAGCTATTAAAGGTCATATTCATGGCGAGAACTACATTACACATTTTCACAAAGGAATGTGTTGATGCCCGCGCATATGTGCACCACACACATCCTGAGGGGATAGGAAAGAGGAGAAATAGACCCTTTTAAGTGGGCTAGGGAAGCCTGTTAAAGTTTTGAAAGAGGGCTTGTATAATCCAGTATGAATAAAACTAAGCCATTGTCTCCCCATCAGGCTAATCCCCTCGCCCACACCCAAAACAATGGAGAGGTACTCGCAGTGATGAAGATACAGACAGGGTGCAGCTTATCGCTCTTATCAGTCTGAATAACCACCACTGTTTTCTGCTGGATTGAGAGAACGATAAAAGATCAGGTCTACTCACAATTCTATGCTGAATCCAAGATGGCCAAGAGGTTTTGAGCAAAAAAATCTCAGGTTGTATCTTTAGTTTATAACCAACCTTGATTTACAGTGTATGTCATGTATTGCTGTTTCGAGATATGCCTATTTCGAGACCCAATCCAGACAAGCCCTAAAATTCCTGTTCGTTTCTCACATAATCCTCATGAGTAAGCACTTTGGACTATTTCTATAAGAAATATCAAAGGCGGGACAAAGATCACGGGCCGTGTAAGCCTGTTTTTCTGTGAATACTTAACCAACTAGTGATGGTATGACATGTTCATTTCTCGACACAGTGTAGCATGGTTGATATACCTGCAGACCATGTGTACACATGTATTATGTATTACATCAAGATGATGCATAGAGCACTGGCGAGTTACAAAAGGGCATAGTATATTAAAGCACTTTGTTGTCATCAATAGATTAATAAATGGCACAGGGGAAGTGCACTTAAAACACATTACATCGTAACATCACCAGTTAACTGCCATAATAGAGCCTTTCAATAGGGCGAGTGTTATCGAAGCCCCCCCCCCCCCAGCTCTAGTTTTATTCAATTCGCTTGCCTTCACAGCTTTTATCTCCTCCTTACTTTTTCCTTTCTCTTTCTTAACTTGAGGAGGCCCATAAAAAGTCACCTTTCAATGATGCCTGGCCGGGGGTCACCCAAGGTGAGAGTGGGTGACATTCAGTGGTTGTGTGTGCCATGTCCAAATGTCACCGAGAGAGGGGTCAGCAGTGACTGCCTGTCCCCGATTAGCCGTCCTGCAGCCACCTCGTCGACCGTTTCAGCACAATTTGACGTCACTACCATTTCTCAAGTGAAGGTCAAGCAGATAAGGCCGCCCAGGTTAGTGCCTGCGCTCGCCACCAGACGGAGGCACCATATCAGGTCGGCGATCGTGACAATCAGCTGTGTTTCTGTTATACCTGCTCATCATGTCAATAATATAGTCTGGACGGCCACATTCCCTCGTATATCCGCCTTCATTAATTAAAGGCCCTTAAAGTAATAAGATTGTAAAAAGTATATTTTTCAAACTGCATGGAATGCTACATTGCAAATGGTGTAACTGCAGGCAGCCATGGGGCTCTTTCTTGTGTGTGAAGAGGTCCTGTAAATACATTGTGCATATAGAAATGATATGAACTTTATCATTCTGCACCCAATAAGTACCGGGCTCCATTTCACTCCACTCTTCCTTGTAAAATCAGACATGAATTTCCTCGTAAAATACTGCCTTCTCTACTCCCTACACAGAACCCAAACCTTGAAGAACGATGCAACTGCCCCTTAGAGTCGGGAAGACTTATGTAAATATATTGCTATGTAGGTTAGAACCAGCCCAGATCTCAGACAGTTAGAGGGTTACTCGGGGATTTCACTCCGAAATCGCATCCACGTCTAGATAACGTCACTTGACCTGCACCACCTTGAGTAAATATTTTGCAGTCTACACTGCTAAGGTTGGGGCCTCTCGTGTAGAGCGTGCCACGGTGCAAAGGGCACTAACTCCCTTTTACTACATTACTGTGATGGGTAGGGGATTGGTACGAGGAAACACATAAGACACTGGTGTGTGACTAATAGCCACAAGCAGGTTATAGCAATCAAAGATCTAACTTAACCTCCTTGCGTACTGCATACAAATTGGGAAAGGCACGTGTGCCAAACACGTGCCCATTTGTTTTCACTGTAACAGAAATAAAACTTATCTACTTTTTTTCTTCTTCGTGTGGAGTGTACATGTATACTGGGTTAAATATTTTACATATAACTGCCACCCTCTTAACTGCTTAAGAGTCTAGTAGAGCTGAATCTAGATTCGTCACGTGTTTAGTTGTACCTCTACCTTGACACCGTAATATGTATATGGGCGTGCATGACCCTCTTTCATGGAAAATGGCTTCTAATCTGACATGCTACCCATGGTGACTGTAGATTTAAGTGGTTAATATGGTAGGCGCACGCAATGCATATCCCCGGACATTGTGTTGTGTATGTATGAATAGCGCAGAATTGAAGGACCTGGGGCCAAATGGAGCATGACTACATCAACAAATATACCGAGGGCTGTTACTCCAGAAATGACGAGGAAGTCACAGTTATTTTCTACCGATTAATTCTTGCAATAAAGACTTAACCTTGCTTGCAATAAAAACTTAACTCCCCCTCCCCCGCCCATTGATGGAACAATGTAAAGGACGTAACATATGTTCAGGCATCCTGAGATCCACCAACAAGTAGCGTCAATAAGTTGGATCAAGTGGTTATAAGTGCACTACACTATACATACATCTGCATGATGTATCGCCCTTGTGCAATGAATCGACGTTCATACGACTATAAAATAATAGTCTAGCATGGATTCCCCTATCCCAGATCAATGCGGCCCAGCAGGCACCAGCAGAGAGACACAGGCCGATGAAGCAGCCTGTGGTGCCCGAACTATGATTCACCCTCTACTCTGTTTTTTTTTTTTTTGATTGATTGACATGGGAGTTACATAATGCTGCATCAACCCTCTGTAACCTGAACAAGTCTGCAGGATCCAAAACTGACACGGGTTGGATCCAACTAGGGACCTGATCTCCTCTTGGGGTTAGGGTTTGAAACTAGATATCACCACAGCACATGGGTTTACATACAATACGATCCCTTACCTCAAATCTAATCCAATGGCACCTACTCTAAAACCCAATGTATAAGCCACATGTGCACATAACCTATATCGAGAGAAAAATAAAAAAAGCCTTCTTTATCATTATAATTTAGTGTTGTTCTATGGGAGTAAACCCCTTCGTATAAGCCAAACTTTGAGTTCAGAAGGATGTTTTCAGTCACAGTATGGGCCTTTACACTAACAGTATTGTATTTATACATCCACCAGGCTCTGCATTTTGCTCTGTTTACTATCTGTATAAAAGGCAAATACTGTAGGGGTCAGGCGGGATAGACTTTAGAATAACCAGGTTATTCCCTCCATTTACTGCAGACATTTTAGGGGCAACTGGTCACCATCGTGTTAACTGTTATCAGTCCTCATCTCGCCAGTACCAGTTTCAGCAATGGCTGCGCGCGCTGGACAATGTGGGAGTGAGTAATACATGTAGATGTTTAACGCCATTTTGACAGCTAAGGTGATATGTATTGCAAGAACTTCATTACACAATTTCACAGATGAATGAGTCGGTGCCCGTATGTGTGCAGCACACTTTTTTTTTTTTTGTTGCTTTTTAAAAAAAAAATTGTCCATGAACACCAATGACGCAAAGTCAGTAATCCAAGTAAGTTTGCAGTTCGCCCATGTGGACCACATTATAATCACATCTCCACATGGAGTATGTGCTGTGTGTGTTTATGTGCGTCGGTGCCGGCTATCATGGGATCTGAGTTCTTTGTTAGGATGGGGATGGTAAAAGGAAGGATGCACTACCGTCTCCTGTCCCCGCCTCCCTATCGGGTCATGGTGACTGAGTCATAGGTCGCCTAGTACCACCACAACCCGTCAGGTGGCGCCACTGCATCGTGAACCACTCATATGGATACACCTTGGTAGACCGGCCACCCATGTTGCCGACAAATGTGGTTCGGGTCTCAAAACTGATGGACTATTGATACAACAGATTTTGATAGGAATGTCCCAGCCACAGCCTGGCCGGATCCCGTGTATGACGGATTATCAAGGGTACAGTCAAACATATGATGCACCAGGTCAGGCTGACACCAAATGTGAGGCTTAGACTGTACCCTCTACTGAGGGTATTATTTGATGATACCATGGTGTAATAATCGTTGCTGTATAAAACAGTGACCATTAACTTCATGTAACTAATATATCCATAGTTACATCAGTTATCATGGCATGACCTACAGACTGATATTGCCCGACGTATGGTTTGAGTCTAATTCATCTATGTATTTCTTTTTCCCCTGATGAATTCGGCCCCATTCTCTACAACATCTCGTTTTCTGTGCAACCCCTCACTTCCACATGCCAGAATAGCCCCTCTCCTCTTCCTTACATTGAATCTCCTTTTAAACCTGTGCGTGCCATTGGATTTTGTGCAATGGTCGGCTATTGATCCAATTTCATAAAAAGAACTATAATGATGCGAGAAAACAAAAATTGCAGCTCTAGTGCATTAAAAACATTATTATAGTGGTTTGGGGTGGGGTGCCTGCAGAGAGGACACAAACAGTGGCGGATTTAGAGGGGGGCGCGGGGGCGTGCACCCCCAACCCGCTTTTTCCCTGTACTTAAGAGATTACCAAATTCTTTTTGCCCTAGAATTTAGCCAAAATTAGGGGCTAAATGAGGGGCGCCCTCCCCCCTTTTCAAAATCCTGGATCCGACCCTGACAAATTGACACGGTCTGTGCACTCAGGAGTGACGATGCTTACAGGCGGGTCTGGGCATTATTGTCGCCCATTATTGTTGCGATGTCTAATCGGATTTCGGCACCGGATCCGGGCTCGCGCGTAGTGAATTACGCGAGCGGTGTAGCGCGCCCTGTCGTGCGGCAAAGTCAGTACACAATCCGAAAATTACCCCAATCCCCCTCTCACCCTACGCCACCCGCATCCACTCTGTTGGGCACTTTTTGAGCAGGGCCGGGGAATTATTATTTCATTTGAGGTCGATAGAGGCCATTTTATGGCATGGACACAGGGTACTGTGCTTGTTTCCCGGTGCACGCGCAGTCCGCGAGTCGGGTCAGGCGGTACGCGTTACGCGTGCGTCTCTTTGTCCGCGCCGGACCACTCAGTTGTACACAGGACAGGTACTAGTAGTCCAACACTGGAAGTGGTGGTCGGGTGGGAGGGGGGTGGGTATACGTAGGGTGACCCTGCCTAAATTTGAGAGTGAGTGAGTGAGTAATAGATGTTTAACGCCATTTCGACAGCTAAGGTCATATTCATGGCGAGAACTACATTACACAATTTCACAGGGGAATGTGTCAGTGCCCGCACATATGTGAACCACACACATCCTGAGGGGATAGGAAAGAGGAGAAATAGACCCTTTTAAGTGGGCTAGGGAGGTCCGACCTAAATTTGAGACGGGCAAAGATGTAGAAAAAAAAAACGCGCACAAAAGAGTAGAACAAAGATGGGGAAACTGGTGGCAAAGACAATGCAATTTCCCTGTCGATTGAGACAGAAGTGAGACAGATGCTATACATGTACTACAGGGAGTTGATGCACATGTGTACCAAGAAGTTATACTACATGTGTACCAAGACAGTAGACAGGGACTACCGGGTAAAACCCCTGCACCACGTCTGTCCAGCTCAGTAAAGCAGTGTGCACACACTACGTACATAGAGTGGTGTTTGAGTTAGCAGCTCAGGAGTGTGGGAGGCTGGGGCAGTGAGCTGCTCCACGAGCTGCTCCTTTGGGTAGTGGAAGACGGGACTGGGGAGTGGAGTGGGTTAAAACGGGGCCGGATAAAGGCCACGATCCACACACCACGTGTTACCTCTACAGCATCCCTCAGCAGCAACAAAAGGCCCCACTCCGGAAACCTGAGAGCTGGCAACTCGTGTCTTTTATTTCCCCCGACATTGGGATGCGTCATCAGCATCGGTGGCCATCCTAATTGGTAACAGACTACTACCCCGTCCCCTTTACTCCTGCCAACAAACTCTTTTTACTCGTGGCCCACGCCTGCCTTCACTTAGCTGTTATGTAGAACAGCACACCTTTCACGAGGACTACTACCTGGTTGAGTGGGGAGGTGGTTAGACTGGGTGCAGATCGTACACAGATAATGCAGATAACAGGGATTGTGCCCGACGCCCGGGGCCATCGTGTGAGGTACACGTGTGGAGGGGGACACAGAGAATGCTGGATGGTGACAGGCTGTTGTCACACAGAATTCTTCAAGACTACTTTGAAAAGCTTAAAAAGGGTTTTGTTTTTCACTACAATGCAGGCTGTGGTGGGGACGACCGTACGCCACGCCACCATCGCACACGGAATTTAGTATGGACCTAGGGACAACTTCCCAGCCTTTCAAACATCCAAGATCATTTATGATACACAGTAGTCTACAAAAACTGTAGAGAATTAGACCTACTCAAGTCTATTGATTTCAATATCTAGAGAGACGAAATCTTTGGAAGATGTGCATCTAAAAAACAAAACACTCTCCTAGCCCCACCCCCAATATTCCCTCCTCGTCCGCCCCCCTCCCCACCCCTGCCATGGAACTCCCATAAGTTTAATCTCAATACCCGTGTGTGCATAATCAGTGCACGATATATTTATTCCCTTCTCAATTACTATCAAGAGCACCTTTCTCAGAATGCAGCATGTAGCGCTCACAGCTACTCCTGCCAATACATCTCCCCACCCTCACCGTTTGCAAAAGCATGATGGTCTTTGTTCAGCCGTGCAATGAGAGCCTGTGGCCGGTGATCAGTACTGATAGGGCTTCAATGATACTATACAGCTCAGTATGAATGGTAGAGACAATAGAGGGGTTGGTCTCTGTAGGATCGGGGGAACAGAGCCAACTACACCAAAAGGCCAGGTAGTAGGGGTTGGATCCGGTTAGACCCCCCCCCCTCCCCCTGGGCCCTGCTTCTCTGTCAACAAAGAGGTGTATAGTAAATTCCGCCCAGAACATCCAGTCTACTGGTGATATATTATATCTAAATATACAATTATGTGCATGGCTCGAACACATATATTGGACAGTTCACCTCAGGCACTGCACTTGCAATGCATAAATGAAGGTCTGAGGTAGAGGCTGAGGCAATGCAGGGGACCGTAATTGCTCGTTTAAGTGCAGGGGTCTCAAATGAACACAGGTCTCATTTGAACACAAGGTTAACACTTCTCTGGACTCAAAAGTCTCTTTAAAGTGTTCACAATAAGCGCAAGTTGGTACGTATATACATGGAAGGTTTTGTCTATAAAATGCTTTGTATATACATATGCAATCTAACTCTTTCCATATTATACCCATATTAGGTTAGGTATAACTGTCTGTGCGAGTTAATTATGAGTGCATTAAGAAAAAACATGTTTACATCAAATACAGTGCATAAAGATCTACTAGGAGGAGACTACGAGCCAAAGCCCCTCTCCCCTCAAACCATTTCTATTCCAGCCTACACTGTTGAAAAATTCCGTAGATTTTACAGAGAATCATTGTTAAATTTTACGGGTTTTCACTGTTATTTCTATAACAATGAAACACCCTTAGATTGAGTGATGGTGCAGTGAATCTGTGTAAAACACTACAGGACAGTACCGTTATTTCTTTAACAGTGAATCTTTGTCTTTTCTGAAGTTTCATATCTTCCCACTAGGTGGCCTCAGGCTCACTTTGAGACTTTCTACAATGTCATAGATACCAAACAGACCAAACTGTCACAAAATTCATAGAGCTTTCACTTTGATTCATGCACCATGTTATTAAACTGCAAGTATATTTCATTATTTTCATTATGAGAAATCTGTGAAACTACAATCTATCTCAATGGTGCAAAGGGGAGTAGCAGAGGTATCTTAGACACCCATTTAGTGAGAATAGAAAAAGATACATAGGCATACCACTGCAGTTCTTAAACTATATCACAAGTCGGGCTTCCCTAGCCTACTTAAAAGGGTCTATTTCTCCTCTTTTCTATCCCCTCGGGATGTGTGTGGTGCACATATGCGTGGACACTGACACATTCCCCTGTGAAATTGTGTAATGCCGTTCTCGCCATGAATATGACCTTAGCTGTCAAAATGGCGTTAAACATCTATTACTCACTCACTCACTATATCACAAGTCAGAGGTAATTGATGTTCTTAGATTGTAACTCTATCAATGAAATGATGTGTCTTCCAAAGACTCATTCATAATCATAATGATTCTGTTTTCCTGGCACTAAGATATCCTGATGAATTGAATGTGGAGCCAAAACATATATGAAGATAATAAAGCCCATTGTGGATTTATAGTGAAATCCTTAGAATGGCATATCATTTGTTGAATATTCATATGAAATGCCAATTTTGGATGACATTTAAGTCAAAACAATGTGTAATTAATTACCCTTAGTCATTGTTTAGAAATAACGTTGAAAGTCTGTCAAAAATACGGTGAGTCATTGTTTAGAAATAACGGTGAAAGTCCGTCAAAATTACAGTGACTATTAAAAAACGGTGACCATTAAAAAAACAATGAAATATTGGCACCAGTTGTTGCCAATGATTCTTCATTTTTTCTAAGATTTTTAACAGTGTAGCGCACAATATATCTTTCACTGGGTAGCCCCATTTTATTGGGCACAGATCCTGGATGGCATTCAAAAATAGAGAGCAGATAAAAAGTCAGCATAAATAGCTACACCATGTTCAAAGGGTCTGCATAAAAAAAAAGAAGCTTAATGCAACAATAACAATTCCTCCTCATTAATATAACTTTTTTTTGTCTCTCCATTACCTAGCACAGCCTTCAGTTATGCATTTATACATTTTTTCCCTTCGCCACAGGATCTCTCCTCTTTATATTCTACATTCATATTTTTTCTGTTCTTGTGTTCCTGTGTTAGCTGTATGGCAAAAGGCTTAAAGGGGTTGAGGGTGCGGCCACGCACGGCCAGTCGTCTGTCAGGTAGGGCCAACAGGTGCTGGACGCAGTCATGCAGATCATGTGATAGGGATGCTATCGGGTGCACGTTTAGCATAGCCTCAGTTAGCTCACCAGGAGGCCACACAGACTTCTTTCTTCCCCTTCCCTGTTGGAGACTTCCCTACCCTGGCCCCACTGTGCTAAAGGGGCGGGGACTGAAGAAAAATTGCCACCCAGGCCTTCAATGTGATGCCGCATAGGAGAGGGAGCTTTATCATTCTATTCTTTTCCTTTTTAAAGTTCCGCCTCAGGGTATTTCACAATATCGCTTATTCAATCTAGATGGCAGGTTGAATTATTCAGGACACCGAATGTCTTTATTATCTATGGCGGCGAGAATTAATAAAGAGGCCGATTGTGCACGTAGAACAGAATACTATTTCTGAATGACCTCTCAAATGCATTGTGTACAATTGTATAGAGGATCCACTCCATCATGTCGAGATATTTTATTGCATGCACGGTCCGATATCTTTAATGTGTCTCCAATAAAAGGATGGTGTATAGAGACCTTAACACTTCTAGCCTGCAGGAGTAGGCCCCTAGATGTGATGGTGGCGCATGGGTGTTGGTTGGGGAAGAGATACCGTAGGTAGTGGAAATGAAATTATTAAAAGTAGTCTTGTTGATATCTCCTTTCCTTCTACATATTCTCTCATGTGTGTATTAGGATGCTAGCAAATTACAACTTGTATGAGGACTGTTATCAACCAGTTTTAATTACAGTTTGCACTATGTAAGGCATAGACCTATTTAAGTCGAATAGAAACATTTAAGGAGAGGAATAGTTTAATGCAGGGATGAAAGTGACTAAGCATAACATCCCGTATGTGCCTAACTAAAAGCCCTTGAAAAAGGTTTAGTATAGGCATTACGAACTTGAACATCCCTGAAATTAGGGAAATCCCCTAAGACTTTCTTCGCCATTAATGCCAAGACTGGTGCACGTCTAGGTGGTGCAGGCCTGGTTCCCTCGCCTCTCAGGATCTTGGAGGTGTGTGTGTGTGAGAGAGAGAGGGGGGGGGGACTGCAAGAGGCGGGAACACACACACAAGATGACTGGCACCGAAGGCGCGCGCAGACCCCGGCACCACCAGCTGCCACCACTAGCACCACCGAGCACCACCACGTGCGTGCACGCTGAGTGGTCGGCGTAGCGCGGCGTAGTACTCGCGGTACGCGCGCGCCGTCATTATGCTGATCATATTGTTGCCATGGCGACACGTGATGACGAGCGCAAAGCTACCAGGCGCCACACGAGACAGTGGCGCCAACCTGCCACCCCGGAGATGAGATGCACTGAAAGAAAGGGATGCAGCAGTCTAACTTCTTGCTCCTCCAGCCCCTGCAGCTTTACCCTTTACCCCTATCCTCCTGCAGCCAATCCTACTACATGTACATGTGTTTTATGACTGCTTAGTAATCCACTTCTAGGGAAGGCAACCCCTTCCCCCTCCAGTATTATATGCCCATCCCGTACCCCAGCTCCGTACCCGCTTAAGATCCGCTTAAGATCTGTTTACAACGCAGAAAATTTCTCTTTTACCATCTAGCATGTAGTGGCAGAGCGTGGAAACTCACTGTAGACATATAGTATACCTATGGGTGTTCCGTCCCTTCACTTACATTTAGGCTAGGAAACTTGGAATCATTACCATTCCTGAAACATGCTAACAATTGACCTAGTGCACTGTAATGTTGGCCGGACTGTTGGTGTTACATCAAACGAGGCAAGACACACGGCCTAAGACTGCAGAGGTGTCAGTCATGTAAAAGCTTCCCTCAACAGAATACATTTTGTACCATGTCACCAAAGTCGGATTGGTTGCTTAGAAACCCATCTCTACTTTGGAGTAGACATGACATTAACTTGGTTCTAAGAACCGGAGTGATTGCATTCAACAGAAAGCTTCAACTGTGATCCAAACAGATGCATTGACGTCATACAGAATGGGGTGGCATCTAGGAGCCATATAAATCGTCTAATATTTGTTTATAGATTGTTAATGCACATTGTTTAGCCTATAGGTTCATATATAGAGGCCCATCTCAAAACCTTTGATAAGTACATTGTACTCTCTAACAGCATAAAAGCAGAATTATTTGAGAGGTCTTTAATGTAGACATTCACCTGTACAAGTGGTTAAAAATGGCATCTGTCTGTGTGCATATGGGTGGAAACAAGTGGGCTTTTGACTATGGGTGCTCCCCCAAGGCTGAAGTCACCAGGCACTTTCCCTATAGCACACGTGGACGACTAGACACCTCTGGGGATCAGACAGGTTATGTTTACATAGGCCTATATTCCCAGGTACGCCGAGTTGACGTCACGCACCCAACCATCAGAGACCTGCACCCATGGAGAGGGAGGCCGAGGTATAAAGGGAAGGCCTTGGTATTGACGGGGGGAGAATAAAGGAGAATGTTAGGTCTTTCAGAAAAGCATGGTAGATAAGGCACACACGCGTCATTTGCCAGCTTGATACATGATGACACTACTGCATACATATATCAGGGCATCGATGTCTTCATCTGTCTTGCAGGGTTTAAGTATTAAACTCGACAAATATCATAAATGCAATGCTGACCTAGACATAGCACAAAATGTATGGATGTTGATATGATTGGATGGTTTTACAAGATGATGTGGTAGTGGGGGGAGGGGGGCACTGGACAATTTTCTTATTGACACTCACAATGCCACTTTTATTCGAGATATACTGGCTGTAAATGTATATACCTTTTTTGTTCACCATTTTCCACTTCAGCAACTTCGCGTCACTACTGGGGGTATATCCTTCCGCGATTTCTTACAGAGCATACCGGTATGTGCCATTCTATTTTTTGTTTTGCTTCCCACAGTCTCTCATTGCTTGCTTTGCTAATGGGCTACATGGTTTGGGATACAAAAATGTATACACACGGCGCCTGAGTGCCAGCTGCTCATCACTTAGACCAGCTCACAACAACTCAGAACTGCTCGTGGGGACCTTCCATTATTTCTGTGGCGTCCGAGTGAGACGTCGCTGCAGAATGAAGATGCGTGGAATGTTCCACTCATGAAATAAAATGGCTACTTGGGAAAAATGCCCAGCAACCAATGTGAAATATGCGAGTTATTTCGAGTTGGGCATTGTGTATGATGGTGGGTGGCGAGATGGGGAAATGGATGAGGGTTGGGGTAGTCAATTCAGGGATCGAGGGGCCGGAATGGGGGCTTCTATGGGCAGGGACATGGGACATAGGGCACCAAGGGTGAAACACGATGTGCGGTCGGATATGAGCCCCATTATAAACAGGATAGGGTTTGGCGTCATAAAGGCAGGGGAGGTTGGGGGCAGTGGCGTTGGGCCATGGTCAGACGCCTATATGCCTCTGATGATTGTCTTTGGAGGATATTGATCTCGACAGTAGTTGGCGGCGTCAGCATAAGGCTGTAGGGGGGTTAGGGGGCATACTGGCTGCTGCTGCTGCTGCTGCTGCTGCTGCTGCTGTACCAACGTCATCCCCCGTCCCTGCAAACCCTCAAGTCCTCCAGCGGCGTGCGTACAACACGTGCGTCGTCGTGCATGCATGCTGGTGGTGCTGGACGTGCAACCACGTGGGCGGTGGTGGTGCTTGCTGACGTCAGCAAGGGGAACTCACCCCTGGATGGGGTGGTGGCGGTGGTGCCTACATGGCCAGGGTGGTGTATGTAGACGGATACAAGTCTCACAAGATATTTTTGGTGCAATCAGCAATGGATCGTTCCAAATACATAAATGGGATTTTTTACTTCGTGCCCCTTTCTACCTTTATTCCATTAACATCCATAGCAAAAAAAAATCTTTTATGATATTGACCATTCGGAATTCAATCGGCATGACTTGTTGCGATGTAGTAGGAGCATTCGGAGTGTGTTATGGTAAAGAAGGGTTAGGGGAGTGGACAGTGAGGCAGACCAGGGCGCCTGGTGATGATGCTGCCGTAGGACGTTGCGCTCTCATTATGGCGGGCATGCTGCGTGAGCCCCACACGCTGCACGCCCCTCTTATCTTGCATGCCTAGCCACGGGCCATAGCACGAGCGGCATGCCCCACCCACCCCCACCCACTAACAGACACCTCCATACCACCAACCTCCAGCACGATCCCCCACCCACAACCACATTTCCACCACCATCCGTTTGTCCGCTCCTTATACGTCGCCTTCTTTAGGCTAAGGATTCGGAGCTTAGCCTTAGGCATCCTGTTAATGTCGGAATGCCACACATCAAAATACATTCAGTCCGAGTGGGACTAACCTAATGCGAGCAAATCTGCAGTTTTAGTCTGACACATAACATATATAGATGGAGTTTTGATCAAATTTGAGCCTTGCGTAGATGGTACTGCAGTGAGAACACTATGGTCAATTCACTTGCAACATGTTGCTGTCAAATTGCACTTTTTCTATGCTACTAGCGGCCTGGTAGGGGTGAGGAGGGCAATGGGAGGCGCGTGTCTGGTCAGGTGTGGACAGTGGTCAGTGATGCGGCTCACCTCACCAGGTCAAGGAGCCAATCTTGTACCATGTCCAGGGTCCAGCCGCCTCACTCAGGCACACACACACACTCACATAAGGGGGGGGGGGGGGAGGGAGTCACTGGGATCCATCCACCGTGGTCAACAACTTCCCAGGGGCCGACCAAAGGCACTGACCAATGGTAGCCACACGCCGCGTCGCACCTCCCGTCAAGGCACGCAGGGATCCACAGTCATGGCCAATGGGAATGCTTGGACTGAAGGGATCCACCCACTCACGGTTCACCACCACCGCCACCACTGGCACCACCGGCACCACTTCATTGAGCGGCGCCCGCCCACGCACCACTTACTACGATCATGTGTAGCCTGTAGGAGTGAGCAAGCAGTAGCCGGCATGCTAACTGCTTCAACAGGACAACAACTATGAAAACAACGCCCACGCTGCACCCTCTGCACCTAACGCCCACATCTGATCTGCTCACCTCTACGATAAAACGCATGCCCCACCTGTGATCCCCCACAATGTGTAGGCAAGAATCTTAGATACTGTAAAATCCTTGGCAGGGGCGTGGGATGAGGTTTCATAGTGGGTGTGACCAGGGGGGTTTTCTGCAATTTTTGACCTCCCTTTGCTTGACCTTTTAGTTTGACCTTTTGAGGAGTTGGCCAAAAGTGGGGGGGGGGGCGGACATGTCCCCCCCTGTCCCCCCTGCTTTCCACGCTCATGCTTGGTGTAGGGGTGTAAGGTTAGAACTTGAGACTCGTAGTGCCATGGCACTCACTGACCAACCTAGGCACCCACAGGCCACACATAGTGTAATTCTACCCCAGCTGTAAAGGTATGAAATATTGAACAACCGCGAGGAGGTCAATGTGGGCGGGGTACACTCACATGTGGTCACTTGGGAGCAGAGATCACTGTTCAATACATTCTAATGGACCGGTAACTGTAAGATGGTGTTAGTGATACCTGGGGCCATTCTCATACCTACCGGAGCAGTAACTAGTTTATGGTCACAGCGGGGCTGAGATCAGCAGGACAAATATAGCCCCACTGCCCTGGGAGAGAAAATAGGGGTCGCGCGGTTATGGAGGGAAGGATGTTAGTGTGCATATATTGGGTACTCTCCGGTATTCTGAGAGGTTCCTGATTTATTATGATGGCCAAATCCTCACAATAACCTATCTCATTACCTTTCATGTACCACTCCTCCAAGCTGACATGGATTATGTATTACAGGAAAGAAATATTTCCTCCTCCCTGCCGACACCCCCTAGGCTATACCCATTCGACCTCGAGTCCCTAAAACCCTTATATCAATCAGACTAACACGCGGGTCAATATGGGGGATTCCCCTGTTAGTTCTTCTGGTACCCTGGATGTGGCCAGTGCGCCTGCCGCCTGCCTCTATGGGGATCAACAACGTGTTATTTATAGCCAGTCTCACACCATACGCCAATCGAGTCAAAACATGCGTATTATTTATATCCTGCACCGTGTTTTATGCAGGTTGGGTGGAGTGTCAGATGTGGAGATCCAGACTAAATACCCAGTATGGAGATATAGACGCGCTGGTGTTTTTGTTGGCAATATGCCCTGGAATAGGGAGATCCTCCCTGGACATGCTCTGGTGACTCCGGTTAAAGCCTGAGTGCACGCCTGATAACATCTAGGGCAGTCCCAAGTGGTGCATGTGCACAGTGTGTTAATAAACTTGTAACTATGTTTATTTCAATTCAAAATATTTACCTTCCCAAATACCATCAATATAAAAACAACAGTAATAGAATGTATACACATATGTATCAATGTGGGGACATAGACTTCAAATTAGTCATACCCGTGAGACATTTAAGGCCAACAGAAATGCACATTTTAGATGGCCTGGGCCAGTACAGGAGCCACCTCCCTGGGGCATCACATTTAATTCTAATCAGTGGAAGAGTATATAAATCATTTAAAAAGTGCACCAAACATATTTGATATGTGTAAACTACAAAGCGACCAATGTTCCTGTTCATAAATTTTGATATTTAACATATGCGGCAAGCAGTTTCCTTTCATGCCAGTTTCGAGCCCCCCCCCCCCCCCCACACACACATCCTGTTTTTGAAATATTTCTCTTTCTCTTATTTCTCGTTAGGCCAAGAAAAAAGCTAGGGTTTGTAGGTCGGATTTTTTTTTTTTACATTTATATAGGAAATGTAAGGGCACATATCAATGGATGTATCAAATTCTTTGATTTAATTGTAAAATAATGATGGGAAAATGACAACTGTGAGAGAGGGGAAGAACACAAAAAAGATACAGAAAAATCTTCAAAAGGTTATGAAAAAAAATCTTAAAATATGAAAAAATGAGACAAAATTCTTCAACATCACAAAAAAGGGTTTTTCCTCCCTGTTTTGCTAGGGTGGGTCGGGTTACTGGAAAGAAACCATTTTTTTATTTGGCCTTATCTTTCATTTATTCTATATTTTTGTTGTTTTTCTTTTTTTGTTGTAAAAACTGTTGGGGATAAGGGTAGGCATAGGGCAGTCGTTGCACGTGGAAATCACGTCTATTCTGGGTACTGCTTTGACACCCCTGGTGCAGCCTTGTGTCACAGCCATGTAGTGGTAAATCAATAGATAGCTATCGGAAACAGTCACTTTGATGTGTATTGTGAGGTCACAGAAGCTGCTGCTCTCCAGCCAAGTCCTATTTTGCTGTGTATATCGTGGCCTTCACCCCAAGAACGTTTGCCCCACTGCCCCTGTTAGACAATGTTGCTGTGGTTTAACTGGGGTTGAGCCCCACTGCCCCTGTTAGACAATGTTGCTGTGGTTTGACTGGGGTTGAATTCCCCTCAATGAATTCATCGTGTATTGAATGTACAATTCATTATCCAATCCTACAAACAAGTGTAAAAGAGTGTAGACTCCATGCCATGAGTAAGTAAATCAGCAAGAACTATTCCGTGTAAGGTATGGGTCTGATCGACACTCTGCAATAGAGTGAGTGTAATATAGCTGTTTGCTAGGCTACGAGGTGGTTGACTGGGGACAAACATTGCCTACACTTGAGCAGGCACTAAAACTCACACTATGAGTAAATACTCCTAAATATTTGTGACCTATAAAACTATTTGGTTATACAGCGTAAAATACTTTGACCCGCCTGGTGCAGCCTTGGCGCTTTACATCAATACACATTCTCTGTATAGGGAACAGAGCCATTCCTGAATGGAGGTGGCCATCTTGAAATCAGTTATGTAACTGGCCCCCCGACAGCCATCTTGGATCTGGCAGAGGGTTGTGGGTAATCTCTTATCTTCCCTTCACCCACAGAAAACAATGGGAATTGATAAGACTGATAAGCTGCCCCTGCCTCTATCTTAATCACTTTAAGAACCTGTCCATTGTTTTAGGAATGAATTGAGGGGATTAGCCTGATAGGGTGACAATGGCCTGGTTTTACTCAGCCTGGATTACATGTGCCCTCTTAAAAGACTTTTAAAGTTTAATTTCTCTTGTATTTAAAGTACTAAGTCTATATAAAGTGTATATTGTTTAAGTTTAAATCATTTGCTATCCAAAGGTATAGATTTTTAGAATATAGCTTCATATAGACTATTAGGAAGAGCCAACCAAATTAAACTGTACAAAGAGGCCAACTGATGATCTAGCCCCCAACTACATGAGCCACCTAGCTAATTTTTTTGGTACTAGCAATGGCTCTGTTCCGTATATCCTCAAATATACATGTAACGAAATCGAATAGTCTTACCTATAGAGAAGGCCCCCCAGGGGGGCACTGAAACTTTTATTGATGGTACCAACTGCGAAACTACAGCCCCATGTTTTACCATTTCACAGCCCCTTAAAATGCAGCTCAATAACAGTATTTCAGTCAACAGCCCAGGGGTCCCGGAACAGGGGGGGGGGCACGCACATTTGGAGATCTGTATAATACTTTTGTAGTGAACTTTGTTGTTTTCTCACAAAATGACCTAAAATAGCAGGGAAATATCTAGATATTATATTGGGGCATGCCCAAAATCTCTCTAAAACATTTCAAACTGCTTCACTTTCTATGATCCCCACTTGAGGTGCTTTGGCCCCTCCAAAGTCGAGTTGCTTCCGACACCCCTGACAGCCCCCTTTTCCCTCTCTTTGATGCGTCAACAGCCTCCGCTCCACGGGGTGGGTACGAGAGTTGAGGCTTAGTGTACCCCTCCCCTGGGAGAATGCCCTATAAACACAATTATTACGGTATGTTCGTATCTGTAGCAGTAATGCTGCCTGTAAATGGTGGCACAGTCAGCTAGCCTACATGCAAACATTGTGTAGGCTAAGTGTAGTGCATTGGTTTGTTGGCCTAAAAGAGTCTGTATCGAGGTAATCAGAAACTGCATGCCCATATAAAGGGAAGCCTCCGCTGAAGAAGCCCCATTTGGAGAACTTAGAAGATTTTCTTCGTCCACTTTTGTTTGCCACGCAAGCACAAATAAGGTGACGAGAATAAAACCCAAGAACAACAAGACGGAAACGCACGCACAGTTGAAGCAGTGAGCGGTAAATTGGAGGCCAATCTGAGCCGAATCCAAAACCGGTCAGCAGATTGGGGGCGGCCCCAGGGGTCAGGGGCCTGGCGCCAACAAGGGTGTCCGGGGGACGGGGGTACTGGAAACTCGACCCCCGGGTGGTCACTTTGTGTGTCGACTTGCGCACGGTCAGAAGAGATCGATGGCTCTTCGGTGCGCTTTTATTAACCAGCCGGTCAAAAGGAGTGACTTTCATTGCCTCCTGTACCCCCAGACCCCCTTTGGTCCTCCTCCAGGGCATTAGAGGAAAAGTGGGGTATTGGGTGGTCCAAATAGAGATGTGATTAAACGTGGAACCCAGGGAGGTGGTATCTAAAATATTGGGCTGGGTTTCTGACAGGGCTAGATCGACTGGTTGATTGCGCTATTGTTTATAGGCAAGTTGGCAGAGCACTGATGAACAGTGCATGGCTTACGCTACAAGCAAATGAGCAAGCACTCATTCTAGGCCCCTAAATAAATGGCTTATTGGCTTTTCGATGTTTTTCCTATGCATTGAATAAAGACCATAATGATTTGTATTGTCCATCTCTGCACGTGTACATGATCAATATCAATGTTGAAGGATAGATTGCACACATACATATTGACTATTGAGGTACACATGCACATGTATCCAGTCTTGCCCGGTCGGGATTCTAGGAAATACCTCTCGTGTATGGGGATGATGGTCCCCATTTTCTGGGGAAGATTACTACGCGAGGTTCCTGCCTACAAATAAGCACTACAGCAACCAGCGGAAAAAAAACTTCTTTTACCCACAAACGCTAGGTGCCAGAGTCGACTCACGCTAGTGGTAGAGCTGGGGCCAGATTGCTCTGTGACCCCCTGCCCCCAGCCCCACCCTCTTCCAAGACTAGACTGTTTAGAAGGGCTCGTTTAGAACACACGTGTGATTTAGTGTGTAGAATGGCTAGAAACAATGTTAAACTACTAGGCCCCGGGTCCCGGCGATTCTGTGTCAGGTTGCACTACGTGTTAGGAGATACACACACACCATGTCACCTGTAAAGGTCGGGGCATGTACCGGTATGTGGGCTTGGCAGGGAAATCCTGCTCATGTCTACATTTGCCACCAAGAATGCCCCCTCCCCCTCAAAACAGCCCTTCCAACCTTCAACATCAGCGTGATGACCGCTGACGGCTGCCAACGTCGGCCCGGAAGTGGCCAATCACTCGGCCAATCGACCGTCCGGCCTCGGTCATCAACCCCTAGGGCAACGACAGGTCAGGCAACAGGCAGGCTGGTCAAAGGTATAGGCACTGGTAGGGGACCTCAGTGGGGCCGCCATTGATTGATATTCCATTGGCATTGCTTGATCTGGTACCTAGAGAGATAAGCACATTGTATATTAATGTTCCCAAACAATTCTGCAGTGAATAGATGGAATTATCTGATCGGTTTATAATGCACCTGTTTTCTTGCTCGACATACATATACATTTACATCATTGCCTATAAGCCGTCGCTTGTATACAAATCGGAAGCGTGATATGGTTTAGTTAGGGTGCCCTTGGAATCGATACTTATCACATAGAACAGTACTAAAACTTCAAAACTTTAGGCCCAACCTCTCGTCTCCATGGCCCAACTAAGTAAGCCCTATGACTATGTGCGCCTGGTTGTGCTAGTTTCAGTTCAAGGTAACGTACTAACTTCTCCGGCAACGGCAATCTGGCCCCGTCTCGACCACTATCGCAAGTCGTCTCTGGCAGCCTGGGATTTTTAGGCAGGTATCGTGCCCGGGTATCGTGCATAGTAATCTTCCCCAGAAAATGAGGACCCATAATGCCTAAACCCGAGAGAGGTATCCTCTAGAAACCCTCTGGCAGCGAGATTGCGGCGTCGCTATAGTTTGTCGGGTGACCAAGGATCTGAGTAACAGTGCTGAGACCATCTCAGCCACATAACTGATATTAAAGTCTAACCAAAGCCCTGTGTTAGTGTGTACCATATACCTCAGCTGAGCATCCTGCTGCTTTACGCTCTCTTTCCACAACCCACGGTAAACACAATCTCTCACTCTATCACTAATTAACCCACTTAGTTATTCAGACACCTTGCCAGCTTGAAACCGATCTCCCCCTGAGAGTGGTGGATCCTACCCTAATTACTAATTAACCCCCAAGGATAATGGGGATTACCGCTGAACAATAGGCACCAGTCGGACCCTGTGCTCATCTAGCTGCTCGCACTGAGACAGCTGAAGATCATCCCATGAGGACACATCCATCATGGCACTGACCAGTCACACTGACCACACAGTGACCGAGGGTCAGCCTCAGTTAGGGCCTAACGAGACAATAGTCGGGGCGGGAGGTCATTAGGACCCGCCCGGAATAGCCTGGAGGGGTGACCGGCGTATCGGTGGTGGCGGTCCGGGGGGACTGGTCAGTGCCCTATCTGGACGGTCAGAGAGGGACTGAGGGCACCGGGGTCAGGACCTGTCATCACTCCCTGTCATCTCCACTTATTGTCACCGTTCTGACATGATGCTACATGGGTGTGCGTCGGCAGGACTTTGCTGTCACGTTGTCCACCATGTGCACAGCTTCGGGCACAGCTGGATGGGTGGATGTTTGTGTGCACACGCTCTGCACGTGGACTTATGTCAAGTCTTCCTGACGTCTTGTCAACCTAATGTTGTGTCTGACCAACCCTGTGTCCTCCACAGCCCGGAAAAACATACAGGTGTTGGACCGACCTTGCGGGTGTTATTGTATGCACAATGTGTAGCGGGGTATGTCCACTACCATACATACAATGGGCTTCTGTTAGCTTACTTCTGATCAACATGACAACAAAACACAATGTTAATGACGGCAACCCGGGGACGGCAACTGGGCTTACTGCTGATCAACATGACAATAAAACAAAATGTTAATGACAGCAACTGGGAAGTCATCTGCGCTTATAAGCCGCGCCTTATATGCGAGGTATTTCGGTATATATAGCAAACATTCTTGACAAGACATACTCAATTTTTTCATATTGCTCATGTTCCTCAGTTAATATCGAGGAAATTGTGTGTGGCTGGCTAGAGTCTTTTTGTAGGGTTACTTTCCACATAGCCTAGGGATGAAAAGCCACAAGTACCCGGTACATACTGTATTTATTAAACAATGGTAACAAAGTGACCATTCAGCAAAGAAGATGAGCAGTCTAACGCTGACAATATGACATTTCAAGATGGCGAGACATCCCTTTTTGAGGCCTGGATATATCCATGGTCCAAAGATCAAGGACGGCAACTAAATAGGCGTATTTATGTATATACGGCACATGGCTATTGTATTATTGACCAATGGGAGGCATCCCTGGCATATACTGCGGAGTCGGGGGCTGAAGGTGTTAGTCATAGTGGCGTCGGGTCTAATGGCGGCCCCCAGCTGATAATGGCTATGTGAGCTATACACACACGTGCTAGTATTATGTGGTCTAGAATCCATGCCCTTACATCATATATGTGACACTACTGTACAAGGCTGGGGCAAAGAGAATAAATGTATAGAAATTGGCGATGTCATGTAATTCCCAGTAATGCTCATTACACTTTAAATGATAAATGTCTGTATTAGATTCATGCGCTAGGTAACCAATGCACAATGCGGCATGGTCACATGGAGAACAGGGGCATGCACATAGCAGTCCTTTATTTACTATAACAATGTCGATTCTTTAGACAAGTAGATGGTGCTTTTTGGAGGCTTTGTGTAAACAATAAGGACGGGCCTGAAAGGTTCCCAGACTCTATAGCTCTGGATCTATACGAGAATCAGCTAGATGGCTCATGCAGTATGGGGCTAGATCATCATTTGGCCTCTTTGTATAGTCTAGTTTGACAACCTGCCAATTAATTACTATCCATGGGATTTTTCTATAAATCTTATGTGTGAACTCTCCATATCAACAGCTTTAAGAAGATTATCCAGAAATAGGTTAGATATTTGAAATAAAAGTGCAAAAGATCATTGAAATTTCTATTTGACACCACAGGTAAGCCAATTAGGGCATTGTCTCCCAGGGCATTATCTTGGTTATCAGCTTCTTTCACACCTGAAAGAGGTACTTGGGGTGATTAAGATAGGGGGTAGGGTGCAGCTTATCAGTGTTATCAGTGACCATTGTTCTGGAGGCTGATAAGAAATTTGGCCAGAATGCTCTGCTCTTGAGTCGGGGACCTAACTAAGATGGCGGCCTCCATAGCATAATATGTTAATGCCCTATAGAGCTCAGTCTTCAGGGCCTGTGGGTCTGCCATTGCTTTATCTGGGAGCTGGCGAGATAAATACTGATAACAGCCCCGCATGGTGGGTACCAGGTGTTACATAATGTACCCAAAAAATTCTGCAGTGAATGTAGGCAGTCATCTCATTGGTTGATAATGTATCCCGGGTCAGCCCTATACGGACTTCGCTGGTTTGATTATCAGCCAGTGAAATGACACCAACTATTTACTGCGGTCCTCCCGGGGGCCAACTGGTACCCATCTAAAAGACCTTATCAGTAGAACTCGCTGGCAACAAGCTCCAGCAATGGCTGCGCCCTTGGGACAACCTGCTACCACCGAATACATAGGCTACCACTCTCTTGACTAAAATCACTACAGATATGCCTCAACACAAATCGTATTAACTGCTGCTGGCAGGCTGTGACGATTCGTTTACTAGAGCTAATAATTATTGGTCTGCATCCTACAAACTCCATTCATTCTCTACTACATGTATACCTTGCAACAAACAATATAACTAGTAGAAACCCAGACACTCAGGTCCCAAACGGGGACTAATCTGATTGGTCAATGATGCAAACCGAGTAAACCCTATACTGCTCACGTACGCCTTATTAAATCTCCTTTTACTACCTCCCATTTGAAGACCGAAGGCACTGATAGTTTCAATTTTGGTGGGAAACCTTCTATCACGGCTTATCTTTTCTCCTTACATCCCGGGCCCTATTCCCCTGTACAGTAGTGGAACATACCACTTACCGTCCCAGGACGCTGTTCTCCCAGCAGGGGGAACCACCGATTAACGCTTGGCCAATTAGGTTCTCAGCAAGCTGGTTGCTGCTGGATGAGTGAGGCGGTCAACGGTGCATGTCGTTACATAATCAGCCTATTGCCACATCAATAACCACTTAACACCGATAGCACCCGCCCAAACCCCACCCTGGCACCAAGCACCAACTCCCAGGGGTGTGGTGCCATGCTGGGACACCTCATACGCCACGTAACCCACTGGTATCAAACTAGATGGGGAGATGGCCTTATCAGCCACAGGCTGTAACGTCCAGGGTAGCAATGCTGCACTAACAACTTTTATCTTGTGTAAAGATGGGCCAAGCAGTCGGCCTAATTCAAGTTTTCAGCTGGTAAAAAAATTGTTTCTGTCTGGGAATGAACACACAAGAATTCTACCCGACAGAATGGTCTGTCTGCATGGTCAACTTTCACACTAAACAGGTATAAATGGGATTTTACTTTTATACACCAACATCTATCAACGGCACATGGCTATTGTATTATTGACCAATGGGAGGCATTCCTGGCATATACTGCGGAGTCGGGGGCTGAAGGTGTTAGTCATAGTGGCGTTGGGGTCTAATGGCGGCCCCCAGCTGATAATGGCTATGTGAGCTATACCATGCGGTCTAATAGTAATAATGTGCCCAAGCTCAGGTTTTTGCTCTTTCCCTGAAAACAGCCAGTAGTGGCCTCTATTACTAAACTCCACCACCTAATTCTGGGAACCAGGGTGTCCGGCAGACCCCTTTGAAAAAGTAGGACAAAAGTAGGACTGAAAATTTTCAAATAGTAGGACAAAAGTAGGAAAATATAAGAAAACAGGACCTATGTAGAATAAACAATGCATGTGTAACAAACCTATTTATCCTCAGAATTGATAAGCTTATATATGTAGAATCTATTAGGATAATATTCCAGAACATATTTAAATGGTGCTCAGTTTGTACCTGTAACATTGGTATGAAAACATGATATACAGTGGTTTCATGAAGGCATTTACTGCTCGTCTGCTACATCAAAATGATGTACAGTGGCCATATTGGAGCACAAAATAAAACAGTAAATTGTTTCTTTGTCATGAACTGTTGCCAATGTTTTAGGATTACTGATGCTAGATTGAGAAATTGGCTAGTTGTTTCAGCATACTAACAGGTGAAACTTGTAATGATAAGTCTATGGCAAAAGTTTTACCTCAACATGGCTGCCATACAAGATCTGTGAGGTACTAATGTTGTGAAACCCCTAACTCATAACAAACATAAATCTAATCGTATATCTAAATCATGTCCTTATCAATGGAGACATTCCTAGCACAAAATAAGGCTAGAAAACTCTTTGGAGAATACACAATACAAGTTGGACTAAATGAACTTTAACAGGACCTGGTAGTCTCTTATCAAAATTTAATTCCAATAAGCACACATCTCTATGGTGACTGATGCTGCATATTTTCACACCTTCAAAGGGTGGGGTGGGGGGGGGGGGGGGTGCAGTGCAGCATCCAGTATTTCAGACCTCAAGGTGTTATGGGCTATGTAGGTGTGAATCCTGGACAGGCAGGAAGAATGCTGCACCTTTACATTTACATGTAATATATATTATATACCCTCCCATTTAGCAAGATTTTCTTATGAGAGCTTGTGCAGAAGTACTAAGTAGGGGTGTGTGCGCTTATTAGAGTATGTGCGTTAATTACGTCGAATACAGTAAGTTACTATAAACATGTACGGACACAAGCAAGATGTGCTTCAAAGCAACTAACGGTATTTTTATATTGCACGCGCCAAAGCAAAATAAAAAAGTAGGTATTTTGAAGAAAAAGGAAAAATAGCAAAACCATAAAAAAATTGGAAAATGTAGGAAAAGTAGGATCGCCGGACACCCTGGGGAACATCCCTGGAGAGGCACCAATCCATCTTATTCTATACGAGACTGGCTGTAGTTCCCTCAACTTCACGAACATGCACAGGGTGTGTGTATAGGGGGGTGCTCTCATTCATGATATTAGATCTTTCTAAATACTATATTCTGACGTTGTATAAAAACCATTATACTATTTTCAGAGACCTAAAAGCAAGTCTACATCTAGATATAGTAGAATGTTATCCCTCCATGTACACAGTAAATACCAGAGGCATGCAGTCCATGAAGGCTGGTGTTTTGAATGAGAACACCGTTCCACATAGAGTCAACTTGTGCGACCTTAATAGGTTGAATTCACGGTGTGCATAATTATCCAAACATGAGCCGGAGGTCTGAGTGGTAACCACGTCTATCCAGGCTGTATACAATGATGTATGGGGACGGCTGAGGCATTATTAGCTTGCTTACCTCATCCTAGTCAGACCACAGACACCTCGCCTATATCTAAAGGGCATCAGACATTATACATACAAACGCCTTCCAGTACATCTAACATCTACCTTATAACCTAGGGCTTTTAGAATTACCACTTTCACATATACCGTTTTTACATCACAGAATCTCGTGAAGTCCGCTCACTGACCTGCCCTCAGATGTCCTCTTAGATCTCCATTTCATCATTTTATGGAGGCCCAGTCCCGGGGGGGGCACTGGGCCTCGGTTTGGGTACCAACTGTGGTCCCGACCCCCGGAGCGGTGGCTGTTGACACAAGGCGAGGAGAAAAAAGGGGGGCTGTTGATTGAATTGCATTTGATATAAGGGGGCTATTAATAACTGTTATACCTTGCATGGAAAGGAAATAATTTGAATATTTCATGTAGGGCTGTGAAATTCCTGAGTATTATTGTCATAGAACCTTAATTCCATGGAGGAGGGCCTGAAAAAGGGGGGCTGTTATCAAACTTCTTCAAAAAAGGGGGGCTGTGAAAATTAAAGCTTCTTTTAAGGGGCTGTGAAATTGCAAAAAAGGGGGGCTGTAGTTTTGCAGTTGGTACCACCAATCAAAGAGTCAGTGCCCCCCCCCGGGGCCCAGTGCTTATCCTTATTGACTGCAATTCTTTTTTTTATTTTGTCAATGGCATTTTGACTTCAGAACCAATTACGGCTAATGAAGAATTGCAATAATTACCAACTGGCCTCTGAATCAGTGTGTCTAAATAAAGGATGCCCACGAAGAGGGGCAAAAGCGAGAGAGCACACCACCTGGAGGCATATACAATATTAATGGGACTGCCATATATAGCAACATGTGCCTTTTGTTGCTATGTCTTTTGTTGCCTTAAAGGATCCTCCAGGTGTAAATCTCTGTGTTCCCAGCTTTATGACTAAACAGAATGTTTCGTTCTCTTTGGTTGAGCTGACTTCATTTTTTTTTTCATTTTTTCTTCTTGATTGACTTCACCAAATGTCAACTTCTCTCTTAAGCTACTTTTATAACGTGCGCAAGAGCTGCTGGCAGTGTGTTTCTAAAAAGTGCTGTAAACTCAAATGAACCAGGACATAAAATCTTGATACGGATGAACAGTCGTGGTCGTAACATGTTATCATTTCCCACTGTCAACCTTGTCCTTATCCAATTTACGATAATTATTGGGCTTTTTAGATCCTGAGAAGCACTTGAGAAGATTCAGTGCGCATTGTAATTATTGGATGAAGTGTTTGTGGCTATTCATTATCGCAGACAAATTTCTCTTTAGTTCTTATTCATCTGGCAAACCCACACAATCGTTCTGACCAACAACAGGAGCCCTAAACAATCCCTTTCAGAATGCACCAACTGGTATGATGCATTTTCTCCTTAAACAACATGTTAGCACTTGTCCTATCATAATCTATTTGGCTGTGTATATTTTATTTTTTCATATCATCTGTTCATTTCTTCTCTTTTTAATAGAACATGCCATCCCTCTCCAGTCTGGCATCGTTTTAATTACCATTATGATGGAAACTGGCCCGTCGGCCATGCCCATGGTTCGTCTATCTCCATATGCAGCGACGCCTTCTCCATATGGTAACTCCCCAAAGGTCTTATCTTCTCTGCTACACAGCTCCCCTTTCCTATATAGCATTTATTGGGGTGGCAAGAAGGAAAAAACGTCACCCACCGACTGTCGTTATTTAATCTGCGTGTCGGTCCAACCGAACTGCGGTTTGCGACCCTGGACGAGCAGGGTGCAGGACTGGGGTGGGGGTGGTGGGAGGAGGGGGGCGGGTTTTACAGTGAGGTCTTTGCCAAAGTCCTGAAAGCGCCCCACAGGAGGGGTGCACACATTACGGAGTCTCGCTTTACCTGCCCCCTGTGGAGGTGACCAGTACCCCACAGTGCCCTGGATGGCCAGCCTCAGCTGAGTGACCACTAGTCTGACCAGAGCACTGGTCACCCAAAGGCCCACTGCCACGAGACCTGGTATTCAGGCATGGATAATGAGGGCACCCAGAGGGACCTTATTTCTACTTTTCTTTTTGTTTCAAACCGTTTTAGTTGATGGTGCTGGGGGAGCTTTTTGAGGTGTTTTCCCCCGAGCCCAACGAGGGAACACAGAGCAATAAATTGCAACTCCAGGAAGAAAAACGACACCGACTTGGTGCTTAACAACAATTTACCTACGGAAGCTGACCACTTTGAACTTCTCATTGCCTGGCTCAGTGGTGCGAAGGGCTCATATTCGCCCTCCAAAATGCCTCCACCTTTATCCATGGACAGGACCGACCTGCAAGGCTTAATGCATGCCCATCAAGCAAATGAATAACTAGCGAACCAGAATTTTTTAGTGCGATATGTCATACAAGACCTGACCAATACATCCTTACATCACATAAACAAATGCAATGTCACCTGTGTGTACATCCCCAGCATGGACAATACACATTATGCACATACCGTAATTTATTTTCTGGTTTCAATGGCGAGCTGACACAAACCATACCAACCCTTTTATTGATCAAGCATATAAGCTCATAAAACCAACACACTAATAGTGTATATCTCAATAACGAGATATCTGATATCGATCTGCACAGCAGTTCTGGGCAATGATTAGATAAGATACATAGACAAAGGTGCACGAGTGCTGACCAACTCAAGTGCTTCTTTGTATTTTATCTCTCCAAGTTAACTTAGTCAGATATGTTCAAAATTTTGGATTGTTTCCCTGGCAGTGTGATATGGGGGAGGGTTATCACACTGGGGGTGTGATACGGAGGTTCTTGGTTAAACCTATGGGGCTCTCGTATTCAACTTGAGGTAAAAATGTATATCCTATTGTAAAGGATGCACGCACCTTCCATATAGGACATTATCCCCAACTTGAGAGGATGCTAAAGGCCCACCTGGGGGTTGATTTGGAACAGTTGAATGCCTATACAGCAAATTTGAGTTATTTATGGACTTGGTATCCAGTTATACCTATTTATTTACTTATCCATTTATACCATTCTCAGCTCTAACTAATCGAACCTTCAACAAACGGCTACAGCTGTGATTGCCACCAGCGATGTCCACCTTTGACAATCGTAGGGAGGACAGAACACCATGTGCACTACAAGCACTATTAAAATCATAAAATGTCTCTTCGAGAAGACCATTAGGAGTCCTTTTAACCACATTCAATGGTTCTGCACCATTTCTAATGTAACAAGCCCCCAGGGCAGTCCATCAGTCTTCCATCAAACACAGAAGCCACCTCGTGAAAAGTGATATGACGTAAGGAGGTTGGGCTGATGTAGCCTTAGCAGGCCCGTCAGCAATAATACAACGTCACGACGAACTGCTGCTGGCCTTTTGTGTCGTGTTTTAAATACACAAGTAATGAGATCCGGTGATAAAACACTGGGAGGTTCAGTGCCCTAGGCGTGGATTGCTGATGTCTAAAGTCCAACAGCGAAAAACCTCGAGAAAATATATTCATCTGAGAGCACTCGGAGCCCAGCATGTATCGTTCTACCGAGTCCCATATTGACTTGGGTAAACATGCATTTCGAAACGTTAATCTACACTTACTTTCAATACCTATTCATGTATGCAATACATGTATCAATACATGTATGTACATTTGCTTTGTGCCCTCATTTATTCCTTTTTTCTGCCAGGCCTACCTCTCTCTGTCATTTTAATGATTCGGGATAAAGAGAAAAGGTACTAGTTTAAGACAATGTTATATATGTATTGGATAAGGATCATTGGAAACATAACATATGTACATGTACCATCAATCTCGGCCATTCCCCCAGGGTCATCAGTCTTCTTCTTCTTTTTTCTTTTCTAATCTCAGTCGAATCGATAGTAATTTTCTAATCTGCGCGGAGAGTGCTTCAGCACTAGTTCAACGCGTGCACAGGTTTTATCTCCCTAGTATCCTGGACACCCCCCCCCCCCCACCAACAGAAACACCAGCGGAACAAATGGTATCACAAACACAGAAACTACTCTAAGGTATAGATCAAGTTGTTCCTGATTAGCCTTGTGAACTGTCATCGAGTCTGTCATCCAGCCACTGTGTTAGCTCCTACCTGACCTTATCCTCGCACGTACAGGTGTATTTTCAAACAAGGGTACCTTGCCTATGAGATGCCTTTGCGCCTGCACAGTATGCCCGAGCAAAGGGTGTCGAATGTGTAAGGAGGTGGGGGGGGGGGGCGATGCAGCCCCCTGTCTCCTCAACCCTGAAAAGAGGGGTACAGGAACCGCACACAAGTCATGGATCTGATGACGTAACACCGCACAAAAAAAAACACCTTCTACTAAACAAAGGAGCTCAATGCCTTAACCATCCTCTGAGATTGAGAACATAGGCCACTACCATAGTATGAAATGTGTTATTGGCTCCTGTCTGAGATTAATGATTTAATACATGTAACGGTATCAACAATATTGGAGACAAAAGCCATCAACTCTGCACAGTCCGCCCCCCCCCCCGTACCTTATGAAAGACGATGGGAACGACTGGTGAAAGCCTAGAAAGGATATGGAGGCTCCAGTTGCGATAAAATCTTGAGCTGCAGAGAGACTTGATATATTTGACAAACTCTTGGTTGCACCCATGTAATAGTAAGGCATCGATCTGTGATCTGCTCGGATCCACCACTACACACGTTCAAACACCAAGCCCATTGTGGGAGGTCCATTGTTGTTATTCTTCCCATTTGCTTCCACAAGCTTTTGGAATCATGCCCCATTAAATATGAAATAAAAGCATGCGATGCCGTGTACAGTAGCCTAACCAGATGAACCCATGGCATGTTTAATATGAGTCACACTCGATGTGTTTCCAAGGCAGCACTGCCCAATCGTCCTGAGACTAAATCTACGTCAATAATTAGAACAATCAACATGGTGTGTTAAACAAGCCAGGGTTGTTTATAAAGAAAACAGTAGGAGGTGGTAGGAATGAAACAAGACAGAATCTTGGATGTAGGCTATAAACTGTTGGTATGCAAGACTCACGAACAACTTTATTTTCCGAACCAATCCATGTATCAGGTTAATATCAAGCTTGTCAGTCTAAAAGTCCAATCGTGGGATGCTGCCATACCCGGTTTCTACAAATAATCGTTACTACCCGGTTTTAAATTCCCTTCCTCTCCAAATCTTTCATTTTTCATTACCATGTGGCTGATCCATATATCATGTCACGCTTTTTTAGGCCTTTATTCGACATCCCGGCCCCTTGTCACACTTTTACTATAGAAATGTATAGGAGCCATGGACACCCCCACCCCCTCCGGTGTAAAATACTTTATGGATCGGAGCTCATACAATGACAATAAATGAAGTTCATTGCACCACCTACGTGGGGGAGAATAACATTACTGGAAGAGAAGCAAAATACACGCATACCACAAACTATTGATACATGTTGTCAGTTAAAAAAAACTCATGAACTTTGGGAGTCGAGAGCGCCGAAGCCACAAGGTCAACATAGGCACGCGCCCGCCTAGCCCACCACACAGGGAAAGAAGACGTCGGAGAGAAACGCTGATGCGGCCAGAAATGATGTGAAAAACTTCCTGCCGCCGCGCACCGCATGGTGGCAGCACTTTCCTTTTTTTGCACAAACACGTGGAATTGGCCGCTGAGCGAGGATGTGAACACCAGACCGGTTCTTCTATAGTGAAACCGTGCATCCATATTATCCATCCTCTCTTACTTCGAGGCCTGTAAGCAGCCGTCTTAATCGGTATTTGAAGTTAGAAATGTTGGAATAAAAGGGACTAAGTTTATCCCCACCCCCCGCCAGCGCTTTTTTAAGATAACCGCTTCTTTACTTTATTTTCTTATGTGGGTTACTCACGACGACCTGCTTCCAACCTACAACGTTAATGTACAGCTTACTAAGTTAATTAAAGTTTGATCATTTATTTACGCGTATGAGTTTGAAACTTCCGACTGAATTAATTATAAGAAGTCTAAGTCAAAACCCTAAACTGACATATATTTCAGGGGCAGAGGGCAAGCCGCCGATGCACTGTCAGTTTGGTGAGCCTGTGAGGTTGTGGTGGTAGTGGTGGAGGGGGGGGGGCTATGGTAACAAGGAATTTTAGTTGTTGGAATGCATGGTAGGTTCGCCGTGATAATGCAGCAGGCTAGTTGTTACGGAGGCACGCATAGTCAAGGATCTGACACAACGCTCCGCCTAATAACGACACGGAGAAAAAAGAGAAGACAAGAACCACAACAGTCCGTGAGTCATGCCTTATGCACGGGGATGCTGTGTGTGTTGTGGAAGGGTGGGGGGGGGGGGTAGATTATAGGGGGAGGGGTGTCGGATGCATTCCTTCTAGCTCGACACCTTATCCGTGCATGAAGGCAGGCAGGACTACACTGTGTCCTCCTTGATGAAGGAAAGGCAGGTTTCCGACACAGACCGAGAAGCAATGTTCTCTTTGCCACTAGATCTACCGAGACTGCGTGCATGGGTTATTGAATGGCCGTCACCGGTTTCTGGGGCTTTAATGGCAACTGCCAATAATTAGAATCTTCTTTCTTTTACATACATATACTTCTATTATGTGCATTGCAGTATGGGTTTGAATAAAATAGGAGGGATCTTTGTGTTGAATATTTTCCAGATTGAATTTTCCCCAGTCCGCTCGCAGCCAATATCGCACGCGGGAGGGTGGGGCGGGGGGCTTTTGTTATTACTGCTCAGTAGCCACTTCGGGCCTTCATATTAAAATACAATCAACCATGGCGTTCCAAGAAAGTCCCATGTCCCATGGGTAGACTATGGGTCTTTACCACAACGACTCAATCTGTAGAACGCAGATTACAGCTCATCTCGTAGTGCAGCTCTCTACTTTGGGGCGAGCAGTTGAGCTTCTCAATATAAACCACATCTAAACGGCTTTTATAACGGACACCTTAGTACATGTGCTAAATGGATATCCCCAACCACGGAGTCCGACCAAAGCGATCGAACCTGAGAGAATGGACTGCTCTCATGCTGAAGTTCACAGGCTGATTGATTCCATGCTCTGTGTCGCATGCGTTCATTCTCCCTTCTTTGAACCAACTCTTTTACCAACAACCTCTCACGGCTGGCCTCAATGCAAGTGTCTAACCGTCACTACGCCATAACGCACTGAACTGTCTTTCCGCACAAGTTGAACTCTCACCCCATCCCCGGTTCACTCCCTTCCATACTATTAAACCCTTCCCTTTCATACTAACCCTTGAAGTAACATGACCCCGGGAGAATTCGCTGACCTAGTTTTCCAATCGGCCCATCTGATGACAAGGCTGAGCAGTTCACGCTCCAGGTGCTTGGCGGGCGGGGCTGGGTGAGTTGCTCTCAGCCCGTTGAGGGGCACCCTGCTGGGCTGACCCATGTTTGGGCAGGTCAGCGGGCGTTCACGGCTGTCGGGGTCAGAACAGAGACAGGCGGCCTGCTTGGTCTCTGACGTCCATGACTGTTGTTCCTCTTCCAGGAAAGGAATAACAGGAAGGCAACTTAACAACTGATGGGCTGCACATTCACCCTATAGACGTCATCTTAGCCTTAACCATGTGAGAGAGGCACAGCGTTTTATTGCAGCTTGTCCACTTGTTACACGGATGCTACCCAGATCTTAAATTGATCTTTTTCCTATTATTCTAACCTCCGTGTATCGTGTTGCTGCGACTGGTTTAATACGTTGATGCACAAATGCAACACAAGGGGACTTCATGATGCATTGGTGCATCATGGAAAGAAATGTACACGATATCATCTAGAAAAATACCATTAACATAAAGCCTCTGAGCGTTATGCCACCCATAAAGGGTTAACACATACTCCTCTTCCAGCACGCGGAGAGAAGCGTGCAGCTTAATATGTCCTTGTTCGCGCTTTAGATTTAGATATCCACCTACTTCTGTCGGCACCCGTCAGTGTCACTGCTATTTCTTTTCTGACTGATATCAATGCAATTGGTGAGATTTCAAATTTAGTGTTCTTCATCATGAATGTACCATGCGTATGCATTGTTCTTACTAAACATGTCGAGTGAAAATGAAAATGAATTACAAGTATAGAATAAAAGTAATTACAAATAGATTTTCTGTGGACCCTTAGGGAACGTTCAACGCTTACGTCACTGCTTAGGCCCTAAGCAGTGGCGTAAGCTAGGGGGTGGGGGGGGGTGGGGGTCTTTGGGTTCCTCTATATGTTCCATACAAAAACAGCGACAAGGGGGTGTTTGGGTCCTGAAAAATGCCTTAATACCGGTGACATAATTGTTGAACGTTCCCTTGCAATGTGTTGTGAGTGGCTTCTACATGACAAAGAGAGAACAGGCAGTTGTCTTTTTATAGACGTGTGTATCAATCTGCTAATCGTTCATTCATCTCATGAAAACAGCCCAAGGTGAAATCCATGAAAAAAGCAAACAAGATACAGCTAACACAGCTCAATTGTTACTTGTTTCAATCTGCTTTATCTTGGTGCACATCTGAATGCGAAAACAATACTGCGGGAGGTCCATCATGGAAATTTCTTCATCGAATACGGTTAAAAAGTAATTTAGTACTTCTGTGTGAGTAGTGATAATATCTGCCTACCTCCCGCGACACGCCTACAGTGAAGAATACGTACCTGGAACACAAAGAAAAAATCGTTAATTAAACAGGTATTTCCCACTTATTTCATATGCGTTCGTGCATCTCACTATTACAGCTCTACCGAAAATAGTTTTAATTAGCACACATGAAAAACTTAATACTATTTATTGGATTCAAAAAAAAAAAAACATAAAAAATTATCGCTTGAGACAATCACTCCTAAAGTCCCTCTGGTGCTCTAATGATCAGAATGGGCGGTGCGGCATGCTCGGGGCGCCCCTGCCGGCCAGAGGGGGCAGCTGTGCCGGTAGCCGCCTAGACAAATTAGCATTCACACTGTGCTATCATGTAACCCTAATCAAGGTTCCTACCCACATGAAAACCCAGACCCCTCCCCTCCCCCCACTTACCCCTCCCACCAACGCTCTTCGCATGCTCACCCATTGTCGCTCTCAAATACCCTCCAAAATTTCCCGGTTACCATGGTAACCGAGAAAAAATGGAGCATGATTTATCTGGGTGACCTATTGTACTTGGGAGGGTCAAGAGGGGTCGGTTTGGTTTCTCATTAAAACAACGGATACGGACCACGAAACAGCCATATCAGATGGGGCAACGAGTAAGGGGGACTTACAATCTAGCTTTAAAGCCTCAGAACTGTCAAACTTGTCAAGAGTCACTCCACAACCTCTCCCATTTCCATAAGCACTGGTGTTTATTGAAACAGTAAGGTTGTGTGTTGGGGGCTGCTCATATTAAAGGGATCGCCCTCTCCAAATCTCTTATATTCTACTCTCCCCCCCCCACCATTTTTTTTTCTTCGTAATTTTCAATTGCAGGCCAAGCATTTGCGATGAAAAGGGAACATCTCGATAGGAAAAGGCAAATGACGCGTAGGTTGCATTATATCATAAACAGAACAAGCCCTGTGCTAACAACCAGAAAGGTGGG
Source organism: Acholoe squamosa (assembly GCA_949317995.1). Classification (NCBI taxonomy): domain Eukaryota; kingdom Metazoa; phylum Annelida; class Polychaeta; order Phyllodocida; family Polynoidae; genus Acholoe; species Acholoe squamosa. Next base: position 52,849,787 of record OX439035.1, on the reverse strand, counting down.
GGGGGGGGGTGATTAAAAAAGACGGGCGGCAAGAGGTAGAAGGGGGAAACAAGGGGTCAATGGTTAGGAGGTTATGTTAAGGATTCAATTGAAAATTTAGGATCTAAGATCTATGATCAAGAAGCCCGTGTTAAGGATGCAATTGAGAGGATTCAATTTAGGATCTGTCATCTATGATCAAGATATTAGGATTTCATATTTAAATTTGACGATCAATTCTGAGTTTAATATCAATTCTAAAAGCAGTTAAATTGCAGTGCGTTTCCCGGATTAGAAATTTATCCCATATTTTCGGCAAAGTAAACACAGCAAAGCTGTAATGCCGTGCATATTCATATCATGTTCTAAGAAGTATAGAATTGATTTACAACATTTTTAATATGATATTAGATCAAAATTTTCAGAACAAATATTATTTTAATACGGAATCTAAAAGCCCTTCATATGTTGTGTGTTTTGCAATTTATTAATCTATAACATACTTTCAGGAAAGTAAACACAGCAATGCTGTAATGCCGTGCATATTCCTATTATGATCCAAGGAAAAAAGATCATTATATATGAACTCTATAGCCTTTGGAATGGACCTATACTTAAATATATGCTCTGATTGTGGTGCTTCCTCGCTCTCCATGTAAAATCCTGTCCCATTGCTATAGTATGGAGTAAACCTATGCCTGGCTTAAAATATGCAAATAAGGAATGTGTGTGAGGGTTGGGAGTAGTGTGGTGGTGGTATTGGTAGTGGTGGTGTCACAATGGTCACTAACATCCATCTGATAACTTTTTAAGATCAAAATTGACCATATATGGCCTGGATCCCTGTGATTCCTGAAACCAAGATGGCTGACACACAAGGAAAACAAAAGAATTAGGTAGTTTAGGTTGATTGATTGATTTGTGTTTTACAGCACTTTAGCGGCACTAAGTGGCTATCCCGTGCTTCACAGGTTGATAATTTCACAGAGGAAAGGTAGTTTAGGTGTCCCAATGGTCACTAACATCCATCTGATAACTTTTAAAGATCAAAATTGACCATATATGACCTGGATCCCTGTGTTTCCTAAAACCAAGATGGCCGACACACATGGAAAACAATAAAATTGGGTAGTTGAGGTGTCCAAATGGTCACTAACATCCATCAGATATCTTTTGAAGATCAAAATAGACCATATATGGCCTGGATCCCTGTGTTTTCTAAAACAAAGATGGCCGACACATATTGAAAAAAATAGAATTAGGTAGTTGAGGTATCCCAATGACTACTAACATCCACCTCATAACTTAAAAATTGATCATATATGACCTGGATCCCTGTGTTTCCTAAAACCAAGATGGCCGACACACATGACAAACAATAAAATTGGGTAGTTGAGGTGTCCCAATGGTCACTAACATCCATCTGATAACTTTTTAAGATCAAAATTGACCATATATGGCCTGGATCCCTGTGTTTCCGACAACCAAGATGGCCGACACACATGGAAAACAATAAAATTAGGTACTTGAGGTGTCCCAATGGTCACTAACATCCATCTGATAACTTTTGAAGATCGAAGTTGACCATATATGGCCTGGATCCCTGTGTTGTCTAAAACAAAGATGGCCGACATATATGGAGAACAATAAAATTAGCTAGTTGAGGTGTCCCAATGGTCACTAACATCCATCTGATAACTTTTGAAGATTAAAATTGACAATATATGAGCTGGATCCCTGTGTTTCCTAAAACAAAGATGGCCGACACACATGGAAAACAATAAAATTGGCTAGTTGAGGTCTCCCAATGGTCACTAACATCCATCTGATAATTTTTGAAGATCAAAGTTGACCATATATGGCCTGGATCCCTGTGTTTTCTAAAACAAAGATGGCCGACACATATTGAAAAAAATAGAATTAGGTAGTTGAGGTCTTTCAATGGTCACTAACATCCATCTCATAACTTTTGAAGATCAAAATTGACCATATATGACCTGGATCCCTGTGTTTCCTAAAACAAAGATGGCCGACACACATGGAAAACAACAAAATTGGGTAGTTGAGGTCCCCCAATGGTCACTAACATCCATCTGATAACTTTTGAAGATCGAAGTTGACCATATATGGCCTGGATCCCTGTGTTTCCTAAAACAAAGATGGCCGACATATATGGAGAACAATAAAATTAGCTAGTTCAGGGGGCCCAATGGTCACTAACATCCATCTGATAACTTTTGAAGATTAAAATTGACAATATATGAGCTGGATCCCTGTGTTTCCTAAAACAAAGATGGCCGACACACATGGAAAACAAAAAAATAGGCTAGTTGAGGTCTCCCAATAGTCACTAACACCCATCTGATAATTTTTGAAGATCAAAATTGACCATGTATGGCCTGGATCCCTGTGTATCCTAAAACAAAGATGGCCGACACATATGGAAAACAATAGAATTAGGTAGTTGAGGTCTTTCAATGGTCACTAATATCCATCTGATAACATTTGAAGATCAAAATTGACCACAAATGACCTGGATCCCTGTGTTTCCTAAAACCAAGATGGCCGACACACATGGCAAACAATAAAATTGGGTAGTTGAGGTGTCCCAATGGTCACTAACATCCATCTGATAACTTTTTAAGATCAAAATTGACCATATATGGCCTGGATCCCTGTGTTTCCGAAAACCAAGATGGCCGACACACATGGAAAACAATAAAATAGGCTAGTTGAGGTCTGCCAATGGTCACTAACATCCATCTGATAATTTTTGAAGATCAAAGTTGACCATATATGGCCTGGATCCCTGTGTTTTCTAAAACAAAGATGGCCGACACATATTGAAAAAAATAGAATTAGGTAGTTGAGGTATTTCAATGGTCACTAACATCCATCTCATAACTTTTGAAGATCAAAATTGACCATATATGACCTGGATCCCTGTGTTTCCTAAAACAAAGATGGCCGACACACATGGAAAACAACAAAATTGGGTAGTTGAGGTCCCCCAATGGTCACTAACATCCATCTGATAACTTTTGAAGATCGAAGTTGACCATATATGGCCTGGATCCCTGTGTATCCTAAAACAAAGATGGCCGACATATATGGAAAACAATAGAATTAGGTAGTTGAGGTCTTTCAATGGTCACTAATATCCATCTGATAACATTTGAAGATCAAAGTTGACCACAAATGACCTGGATCCCTGTGTTTCCTAAAACCAAGATGGCCGACACACATGGCAAACAATAAAATTGGGTTTGTTTGTTTGTTTGTTTGTTTAGTTTTACGTCCGGGGGCCATCGAGGAACTCAGACATTCAAGGTTTCTCGGACATTAAGTCCTTTCTTTTCTTTTTGGACAGGTATTTATATGCTGCTTGCCCGACACAGCAGTGACCGAATCTATGAATGACCGAATCTATGAGATGAATGACCGAATCTATGAGGAGGGTCGAGGGGGAAAACTGCTACCGGGGCTTCATTCCCCTACTCTTTTCGAAGGATAGCAAGTGTTCTTTTATTTGCCTGGTCCCATAGGCAGGGCCAGACAAACCACGGCCTTTGATCATTCAGACGTGGTTCACTGAGGGGGAATCCCATGGCAAAAGACAAGCATGTAAGCCCAGGCCCGCGCATATGGACACCAGCTGCCCACACGCTCACCCCAAGACACAAGAAACCCCAAGTTTGTCGCCTTTTACGAATCTGGTATGCCCACTGTTAGTATGGAAGGAGATTTCTCCTTGTGGACTCCCAATGAAGTTATTCTGCTCCTTCATGCCCTCACATGAAGGTCCCCACTCCACAGGGGGAATAAAATTGGGTAGTTGAGGTAAAATTGGGTAGTTGAGGTGTCCCAATGGTCACTAACATCCATCTGATAACTTTTTAAGATCAAAATTGACCATATATGGCCTGGATCCCTGTGTTTCCTAAAACCAAGATGGCCGACACACATGGAAAACAATAAAATAGGCTAGTTGAGGTCTGCCAATGGTCACTAACATCCATCTGATAATTTTTGAAGATCAAAGTTGACCATATATGGCCTGGATCCCTGTGTTTTCTAAAACAAAGATGGCCGACACATATTGAAAAAAATAGAATTAGGTAGTTGAGGTCTTTCAATGGTCACTAACATCCATCTGATAACTTTTGAAGATCAAAATTGACATATATGACCTGGATCCCTGTGTTTCCTAAAACAAAGATGGCCGACACACATGGAAAACAACAAAATTGGGTAGTTGAGGTCCCCCAATGGTCACTAACATCCATCTGATAACTTTTGAAGATCGAAGTTGACCATATATGGCCTGGATCCCTGTGTTTCCTAAAACAAAGATGGCCGACATATATGGAGAACAATAAAATTAGCTAGTTCAGGGGGCCCAATGGTCACAACATCCATCTGATAACTTTTGAAGATTAAAATTGACAATATATGAGCTGGATCCCTGTGTTTCCTAAAAACAAAGATGGCCGACACACATGGAAAACAAAAGAATAGGCTAGTTGAGGTCTCCCAATAGTCACTAACACCCATCTGATAATTTTTGAAGATCAAAATTGACCATGTATGGCCTGGATCCCTGTGTATCCTAAAACAAAGATGGCCGACACATATGGAAAACAATAGAATTAGGTAGTTGAGGTCTTTCAATGGTCACTAATATCCATCTGATAACATTTGAAGATCAAAATTGACCACAAATGACCTGGATCCCTGTGTTTCCTAAAACCAAGATGGCCGACACACATGGCAAACAATAAAATTGGGTAGTTGAGGTGTCCCAATGGTCACTAACATCCATCTGATAACTTTTTAAGATCAAAATTAACCATATATGGCCTGGATCCCTGTGTTTCCGAAAACCAAGATGGCCGACACACATGGAAAACAATAAAATTAGGTACTTGATGTGTCCCAATGGTCACTAACATCCATCTGATAACTTTTGAAGATCGAAGTTGACCATATATGGCCTGGATCCCTGTGTTGTCTAAAACAAAGATGGCCGACATATATGGAGAACAATAAAATTAGCTAGTTGAGGTGTCCCAATGGTCACTAACATCCATCTGATAACTTTTGAAGATTAAAATTGACAATATATGAGCTGGATCCCTGTGTTTCCTAAAACAAAGATGGCCGACACACATGGAAAACAAAAAAATAGGCTAGTTGAGGTCTTCCAATAGTCACTAACACCCATCTGATAATTTTTGAAGATCAAAATTGACCATGTATGGCCTGGATCCCTGTGTATCCTAAAACAAAGATGGCCGACACATATGGAAAACAATAGAATTAGGTAGTTGAGGTCTTTCAATGGTCACTAATATCCATCTGATAACTTTTGAAGATTAAAATTGACAATTTATGAGCTGGATCCCTGTGTTTCCTAAAACAAAGATGGCCGACACACATGGAAAACAAAAGAATAGGCTAGTTGAGGTCTCCCAATAGTCACTAACACCCATCTGATAATTTTTGAAGATCAAAATTGACCATGTATGGCCTGGATCCCTGTGTATCCTAAAACAAAGATGGCCGACACATATGGAAAACAATAGAATTAGGTAGTTGAGGTCTTTCAATGGTCACTAATATCCATCTGATAACATTTGAAGATCAAAATTGACCACAAATGACCTGGATCCCTGTGTTTCCTAAAACCAAGATGGCCGACACACATGGCAAACAATAAAATTGGGTAGTTGAGGTGTCCCAATGGTCACTAACATCCATCTGATAACTTTTTAAGATCAAAATTAACCATATATGGCCTGGATCCCTGTGTTTCCGAAAACCAAGATGGCCGACACACATGGAAAACAATAAAATTAGGTACTTGATGTGTCCCAATGGTCACTAACATCCATCTGATAACTTTTGAAGATCGAAGTTGACCATATATTGCCTGGATCCCTGTGTTGTCTAAAACAAAGATGGCCGACATATATGGAGAACAATAAAATTAGCTAGTTGAGGTGTCCCAATGGTCACTAACATCCATCTGATAACTTTTGAAGATTAAAATTGACAATATATGAGCTGGATCCCTGTGTTTCCTAAAACAAAGATGGCCGACACACATGGAAAACAAAAAAATAGGCTAGTTGAGGTCTCCCAATAGTCACTAACACCCATCTGATAATTTTTTAAGATCAAAATTGACCATGTATGGCCTGGATCCCTGTGTATCCTAAAACAAAGATGGCCGACACATATGGAAAACAATAGAATTAGGTACTTGAGGTCTTTCAATGGTCACTAATATCCATCTGATAACTTTTGAAGATTAAAATTGACAATATATGAGCTGGATCCCTGTGTTTCCTAAAACAAAGATGGCCGACACACATGGAAAACAAAAAAATAGGCTAGTTGAGGTCTCCCAATAGTCACTAACACCCATCTGATAATTTTTGAAGATCAAAATTGACCATGTATGGCCTGGATCCCTGTGTATCCTAAAACAAAGATGGCCGATACATATGGAAAACAATAGAATTAGGTAGTTGAGGTCTTTCAATGGTCACTAATATCCATCTGATAACATTTGAAGATCAAAATTGACCACAAATGACCTGGATCCCTGTGTTTCCTAAAACCATGATGGCCGACACACATGGCAAACAATAAAATTGGGTAGTTGAGGTGTCCCAATGGTCACTAACATCCATCTGATAACTTTTTAAGATCAAAATTGACCATATATGGCCTGGATCCCTGTGTTTCCGAAAACCAAGATGGCCGACACACATGGAAAACGGTCCCAAGACTCCAAATAATCCAATGCCACGCCACTTAAAACTCCTAAAAAATTGCATCATACTTATGTGTACATGTATACATAAATATACATGTAGGTGGCCTTTAGTGGGTTAATAGTCAGTGGTGCTGAGAAATTCACCACCAGCAGAAGAGAACCACATGGTGCTGGGGGAGGTGGTGGCAGGCAGGTATGGGGCCACCCCAGGAGCACAGCCACCACCACCATTCAGAGGTGGGTGGGGGGGGGGGGCTATATATACTATATACCATGGCTCTGCCTGAGGTGTGCAGGGCTACCACCACTCTGTCCCCAGGGTCTACAATAACAGGTCCAGCAACACCACCACCACCACTTCTATGCTTGACTGGTTTGAAGATTTTAATCCAGGTATAGGCATACTCAATACTGTACCTATGGACAGGATTATACATGGAGAGCGAGGAAGCACCACTATGAGAGCTTGTATTTAAGAATGGGTCCCCTCCTATAGCCGTTCATTCCTAAGAATGAACGGCAATAAGAGATAAAAATCGCTTAAAAACGTCTTTGTGGCACAGATGGTGCCTGTCTGTGGAAGTGATGGTAGTATTGTGTCTGTAACAGTTCCCGACAGGTTGCTGCTGCTGTTGTACTTTTTTATGTCACTTTTATCAGTATATCCATAGAGTTTTGCTAATACCGCATAGTTATCCTGTCATTGATTCTCTAAGGCAAAGACTAAAATACCTTATACGGTTGATTGATAGCAAGGTTGAGAAGGGAGGGGTGGTACATGCACTGAGTCTGGGCTCTTTGGGGTCCCCTCTTTGGCATAATTCCCTGTATGTACGTACAGCACTGCAGTGTTATTTCCCTGGCCTCTTCTCTAGGGCCCATGGTTGGGGTAGAGGGGATTGGGGTGTAGATGTATCATTGTATGGCGACAGGTGTCACTGCACGTTCTATTCTTTGTGGTTCTGGCAAAAAAGTAACCTTATCACATTATGTACCAGCAAATCAATTAGACGCCTCTTTTCTGCCACTAGTAAAAAAATATTACTCTTAGAGTATCTTTTTGTCAGCCACTACATCTTTTTGTCAGCCACTACAACAATAATTCTATTGAAGTGCACATAGGCATTTTGGCATGGGGAGTACTTACACCCAATGCAGAGAATCATCGACCCCCGCGCCCATAAAGATGTCTACAGTAAAGGGTCTTAGGTGTCCACTAGACCCGGGACTAGACCCCAGAAATATGCAACATCTACCTCTACCCCTAGCCTCACAACAAAGAGGTTACCAATCAACCTCTGTGCATACAATGCCCGAAAGCCTAGATTGATTGCCACATTCGAGGGTCAGTTTGTGTGACCTATCCGAGCAGCTCCCTCGCACAGGATTAACTGACTGCTCTACAGTCCATTCCTTCCATAATGCTTAGGTGGTGTGCCCCCGAGGGGGTAGGGGGATTGGATTTTTTTTATATATATATATCCCAACAGGGGTGTCTTGTGACAAAAATATTCTGGAAGGTTAGAGTTTAGAGCAATGGTCGAGAGGGATATTATCCGTCAGACACCCTTTGTCAGACGCACACCCGTTGTCTGCTCCATCCGCAAGTAGCCTCTCCCTAAGATTTTGAACAAGCTATGCGTCGCACCTGGGCCCTGAAAGGCATGCCATTCCTTACTCTAGTCTAAAACCGCTCGTCTATAAGCCGCGGTAAGTGTCTCTCCCTGCCCACCTCACTGGATATGCCACTCTAGTCAGCCATAGCCTAGAGCCGGTACAGTTAGTCTAGACAGCTTACAACAGGGTCCTATCTTATTTCTGCTCAGACTGGAGGCTGGAGGCACCCATGTAAACACTGCCGTCCACATCCCCGGTCAAGATAACTGCAGACCTGGTTCACCACAGCCCGGGAGGGGGCAGGTCAGGGCAGCACCTGCCCTACCAAAACAACAGGAGATCCATGTTCAACAACATGAGGTAGAGTAGACTTCCAGGGGTGTGGCAGAGAGTTTCAAAGTAGTATATGAGAGGTGTCCCAATATCTCCGTTTTTTGGTCCCCTTTCATGTAATCTTGGATGTAAAGGACTGGTCAAAAGTAAAACATACATATTAAAATGCAAATTACCATTTACAAGTCAGGCTTAGAGAGTAACAGTCTACGTGTACTCACTACATTCTCAGTAACTATAATGATTCAGTTTGGTTCTAATGATCTAGTCTCCTTTTCCCAACCATGAGGCAACCAGCTATCCTTATCATATTCCAAACAGTCTGATCCTAAACAGGGGCGTAGGAAAAGGGGGGACCAGGGGGGGCTGGGCCCCCCCCAATCATGAAGGAGGTGGGGCCTGAGTATGTCTGCCCCCCCCCCCCCAATATTTTCCAAGAACTAATAAACACAATGGAAAAGAAGCTAAAACTTTACATCTCAAATTAGATTATTATGGTCACACATCAGCCGACAATTAAAGGTGGTGTGATGGTGCCCTCGCCCCCCCCCCCATGAAGATTTGCTTCCTACGCCTCTGCTAAAATCTATCATTCTTTTTGAACAGGTCATGGGCCAAAATGTATTGGAATCCAAGCCATAACGTTCAACATCACATCTAGTGTGTACTATTAAAATAAATCCATAAAGAACATCTACTGGTTATTCAAATTCATTATGACATTGAATGTACCCCGGACTCCTTTTCTGTAACAACCCTGGGTGTAGTGAGGAGGGGTATTGCTTTCAGCTTTAACCAGAGGGAAACACTGTCACTTGACAGGATTGTGTACTGGGATGATTCTCTACGGAATTATAAACATTGACTTATTTTAGTCAACTATATCAAGGGTAGCCATATATCAAGGGTAGCCCAGGGTCGCTGATTTATAAATGTCTGGATACATGACGAGTGGCATTTTAAGTACACAATTAGCATTTCATGGTAAGTCTATGGTAAGCAGTGATAGTATGCAATACAGTTGGTGGTCAGTCGGGAGTAGTTTTGAGAAGATCAGAGATAAGAGATAAGATAAGGGTCCAATTAAGGCCTTCTACTCCTGGCCCCTGGTTTACAAATCTCTGTTTTTCTTAAAGAGGTAATTTCTATTACTAAATAGGCTGATTTTCATTTCTATATTTCATCAAGTCATTTCCTGATTTGTTTTAGATTTTCTGTAAATTTTTCTTATGACTTATCAATGATTTTGAGAATTTGGGTAATAGAAAATGGGAGAGAATTTTCTCAGAGGTTTAGAGCCCCACAGCCTCTGCCCACATCACCCTCCCGGCTGGGGTGGTTTCAGATACGACTAACCTAGGCCTGAATATGGTAGACAAACAGTTCAGGCCTACTAGAGGCTATACATGACCCACATGACCTCATATCGGGTTCAAAGTTATCTCCTGTTGGTAATTGTATCAGGAGATGGAGCAGAGGCCTGGATGGAAGAAGAGTAATGTTACTGACGAAAACCATATGGTTAAGCGGATATATCAGCACGCCCTTATTAATCTGCCAGCTCTAAACAGTCCCATTCTACTCACTGAACTCTGTGTGAAGCCACGTGCCTGCAATCTTAAAATACCTTTCTGATAAGAAAGGTCGTCGAATGTAAGCATTATCTCCAAACTACCAAGCCAACACTTAGAATAGTTCAAATGAGTTTTCTTCACTGAACTTCATCAGCATTGAATATCATTTCCTGAAGGTTAGGAAAACGAGCTAATCGATCATGAATCAGATTACTCTCATCTATTTTCCATCATCAGGGTCTCTTACCACCGAATTGTCTTGGTGTGATGATAACCCATGCCCCCCCCGTCTGGGTCATGGACAGATAGGCCTGGGTGGAGGACGCAACAGCCGGGCAGGGCCCGCCTGGGGATCATTAAGTTGGATCCCAGGGATTAAAGTGGGATTATCTGTGTCCTCACAACAATCCAAGCCGGGTTAATTGAAGTAGACAGTCCAGGATTATCCCATGCACAACGAGAGGAATTTAATATGATGTAGACGAGACTTTAATGATGGAGTAATTTCACGGTATTAAGTTTATCTTGTAGAAAGATTATAGGCTACGGCTCCAAAACAATTTATCAAATAAATGAATACAGCATCCTAAATACATACACCTTCGTGACCTTCTGTAATGCCACACAGCGTGACAGGCACCAGTTTTAATACACTGTTGCGGGAAAGGCTTTTACGTTCTGGTCGGGCCTCCCCATTTCTCGAATTCCTGGGTATTTCGTCACAGTCATTTCAAAAGTATCCCAGCAATTAGCTGAGAGCTACTTGGGAATGAAAACACATTGGGGGGGGGGGAGGAGTTCATGCCGTGGCATGAGTCATATTATTTGGCTGTGAATGTTCCTATCCCACAGCACTGTCGTTTCCATGTTCTGCCAACCCAAGAAGAACGGGTTATGAACCCCTCAACCCACCCCATAGCCAGTAAAGCAACATGGACCAGCTGTTTAGAGTACTATCCTGACGGACCCCCCCCCCCCTCCCAAACATACAGATCGGGCTTTTCCTTTGGGAAGTTGGCATAGGGAGGGAAACTTAACTGAGGTCGACATCTGTTGGGGAGAGGGGACTGTAGTGCGTTTATTGGGTCTGTAGGTCATGGTCATGATCATGGTGGTGTGGGCCCAGGGCCAGTCGGCCGTCGGTGATAAAGTGTGCGGTGCTATGATCACCGTTCACATTTCCCTCCAGTCTAAGCCCCAGTGTAAGCTGTGTGCCTATTCTAGTGGTGCATATTCTGTGTACAGTCTGCTACTGGGGATCAGTGTTACGCCACTGACTAACCTGGCCTCTAGTAGCCGTTTACAGAACACATAACCTGGATTCTGGACTTTATTCTTTATGTATCGCAAAAGGTACAAATGCATAGCTTATCAGTGAACAACCCGAGTGATCATGATCTATATATGGCGATGCTAAAAGTGTTGCCACATGGATAAGACCCTCTCGCTGATAGGTTTAATATCCTATGATGAAGTCGGTGGGCATAAATTTGTGTGTGTGTCTGTGTGTGTGTGGTGGGGGGGGGTGGAGAAGGTGAGGAGGAGGTGGGGGTAAACTAGGTGTGGCTCTTTATTTGTATGATTGTTTGGTTTCGTGGACCTAGTTTCCCCTTAGCTGTTCCAAACATGCATACCATTCAGCATCAGAATAGCAGCAGTCTGTTTACCCCCTTCCTTCCCTTCCTCCAAACAGCCCAGACAACCAGCCCATCCCGACTTCCAAATTGGATCCGGTTATGAGTCTCAGACATCATTTACCCATAGATAACATGGTAGTATCTTCATGTACATGAACATACCATATAAAGGTGAACATACGAATACAGAAACTGGGACACCTAGTACTAAAGTGTAAACTGTATTTAGGGAGTGGTCATTATTTATCAACAGGGTGATGGTGGTGAGGCGCCGAAAATTGTCATATCCTGTAGTCTATAGTTAACCTGTTAGAGATCCCTGTGGTAGCGCACAAGCTTTTTTTGTTGCTAAAAGGAGAGGCGAGATTTTTTCACGCCCGCTCCCCCCCCCTTGATAAATAATTGTCTGTGTGCTTTCCTGGTGTCCACCTCAGGGAGTAGGAGAGGCCCTGTCATTGACTACTTGCTTTATTTTTTTAATCATATGCAGCAGAGCTATTAGGGATGTCGGGGATGGAGTATGTTCTTTTGTTCCTCTAGAATCTGAGCAACATCTTATAAGATATGGCAGCCAGCACCATAGACATACCCTACATACATGATGTACATATTCACCCATGTACGGCCTACACTGAAGGTTGGTTCACCTGGTCAGGTTACGAGAAATGCCTGGGCTGAGACGATGCAGGTGAGTAGTGGTGGTCGATTCAACTTAAATGTACTTCAATCACACCTGATGTACACTGATTGTGTGCCCCCCCCCCTCCCAGCTGATAGCTAAAACAGATCTACCCCCACCTGAACGGCCCGTGGTAAAAACCGACAATTGACATTGTAGCGCCTATAGTCTAATAGCATCAGGCTGTTGACATCCTCGCTCACTCTATCTATTTCTGTCGCTTAGTATGTTACTAGAATTGCAAAACAGGGGGAAGTACCGACTGCATGCGTGCCACATCTACATCGACATGTATGTCAAAATAATGGGGATATTCGATTTGTAGACGATGTGGCCAAAAGACGATAAGGCCAAGACGATGTGGCCAAAGTTGTGGACGATGTGGCCAAACAAGGTGGACTATTTGGCCAATGTTTTGTAAGGCTATCTACCATAAGAATATGGGTTCCCCAAGGGTTCTATAATGAACCCATTTACCTACCCTGACATTTCTTTAGCCCTGGGACATACACATGCTTTTTTATCCATATTCTAACAAATTAGGGGAACCAATGTCTGTGGACGATGTGGCCAAAAGACTATGTGGACAATGGACGATGTGTCCAATGTTTAAAAAGATGTGGGTTGGTGTAAATCTGCTTCTAAAATTGCCACATCATCCATTTTCTTAAATTGTCCACATCGTCCACTGTTGGCCATATCGTCCTTGGTTTGGCCACATCGTCCATTGTCCACATCGCCCATTGGCCACATCGTCCATACACCGGATATGCAATAGCAGTGCGCAGTAAATTCTTCACCCGACTGCCTTCAACAATTTAAGTCGTTTAACTCTTCCTTTACCAACTACGCATTAAAGCGTAGTTTTGGCCGATTTTGGCCGATTTTTGACCAATTTTGAGAACACTATAACTTCCACAAAATCCATTGAAACTCTTCGATTTTTTTGTTAGACTTAACTTGAGTTGGGTTCTCCACAGAGTCCAAAGAGTTAGTCTCTATCTCTTATACTTTTAGCATGGCAGTTTTACAAACTTGAGACAAAATCTTAAATTACCCTAAAAGTTTTCCATAGATTTAATCAATATTTAGACTAAAAATCATGAAAAATGTCAAATAATATTGTTTTTTTGGTGAAAATTGATTTTGTACATTTTTTCATGCTCAACAAAATGGCATGGGAATTTTTAGTGTATTTTGATGCATTATTGGCCATTTTGGCTGGTTACCATGGCAACAGATATGAAAAAATGCCGATTTTGCATGTTTTGGTTGCCATGGTAACCGAAAAAGAATGTCTTCCGAAATTCATTATCTGCCATAATTCCAACAAAGGTAGATATTTACTACAATATGCACTTCATATCAGTGCAATTGATAAAGGGAGTGCTGAGATATTGCAATTTGAAGTGAATCCATAAGATCAACTTTTCTCATCATGACACCACCTTTATGATGATATATTTCAGTAATTAAACTAGATAGAGAAAACTTGGGTGGTGTTCTATCTGACTTGGTAGCCTAGCTTAACCAGTCACCATTTCCCTTCTAATTGGAATATTCACACAATTCCAATGGATTTTGAGAGTTTATGTTATGAACTGAAACCCAAAAATCTGCTCTGAAATACTCTGGTAAAGGAAGAGTTAAGATAATCTATAGAATTTCCCATTCTTTAGACTGTAGTGGTTGGTAAACCTGTGTGAGCGTGCGTGTGGTGGGAGTTTGGAACATTTAAGGAAGCCTAGCCCAGAAAGACAAAGCCGCAATTGTTCTGTCAAACTAACATCATTTGGAGAACTACTCATTCACACCCACACGGCGAAGGTAGCCGACGTAGCAATTGTTCTAGCGGCACTAATTAATGGCCACAAAAACAGTGCTTTAAACGACGTTTAATAGTGTTTAGACAATGATCTAGATAGAATGTTCTGTTGTTATCGGCCAAGATAAACAAATTCTCAGATCAAAGGAGGCTAACCTCCATTCACTGCCATGGGTGCAGTTAAAAGCTACACGTGAGTATGAAAAGTCGCACGTGCCTGGGTTTTACCTTTCCACGTGTCTGGGGGTAATGTGCCACCCTAAATGCTTAGGGCTAATTTGATTGATATTTAAAAGACAAGGCATATGGCACATGACAGTGGAGTCTTTACAACACATAATGGTAGGCAAGCTACGCTATCATTAGACTGATTATTCCTACCCAGTACCTCCACCCCTATTCCTTCTACCCTATTCCTCTGCACTAAATTGTCGATTCAAAGTGTATTAACCTTTTTTTATATATTTTTTCTCCTTTTGTAAAGAGTCACTTTATTGCCTTATGATATAGACCAATACAATATACAGCGATATGTGGCAAGAGCTTGAATTTCAGTTTAGTAGGGGTAAAATGTACACGTGCATGAATAGAATTATAGAATATGTAGTGGTGAACAGGCATGGAGTGATATGAACCTGGACGAGAACGACCCAGTATGCTTAAGTTGTATATATTATATAAAGTATGTTTATCCAGGGGTGAAACAGAGATCACATCTCATCTACAGCCAACAATTTTCGCTCCACATGCAATATATATATATATATATATATATATATATATATATATATATATATATATATATATATATATATATTGTAGCGCTCTCCAAGCTCCTCCGGATAAGAGAATGACGACCAGTAACACGGACAAGTATAATTAACGTGAATTCTTTATTGCCTGGCTTGCTCTGCCACACCAGCTAAGTATATCTCTATCTATATGCCGCTGCTCCTCCTCTCTGGTGCAAGTGCCGGTGCGTCCTATAGCCACCCCAATCTCAGACTGCCTGTCCGGTGGGACACCTCCAGTATTTATACACTTGCAAGTCCACCGGCGCTGGTGTATGTACAACATACACCGCCGCCGAAGACGCTACTCCGAATAACACAATGCTGACGTGACTCCGCCTCCGCCGGCTTCCCCCCGCCCCCATGCCAGGATGGTTTCGGGATCCACCGACGTCGGCTCGGTCTACGCCACACTCTCCCCAACTAATTAACAGTCGTACTGGGAAAGAATGTCAGAGTACCCTCCTGCAGATGGGTATCCAATTTTGAATAAACAATTATACACCATGGCCCCTGGGTGTTTGTGATTATTACTTTTAAACAAATACATTGAGCAATATAGATAATCATACAGTATACACAGTATCAATACTTATAGCATGCTCCAACGGATAGCTTCATAATTTACAAATGGTTTAACTATTATACAACCGCTGCCTTCAAGACCAATACAACATCACTGCCACCGCCGAGATGCCCCCGACTCATCCACCGAGCCGTCCACCGGTCCTCCGAACCGTCCACCGACGGCCACCTCCCTCCGGTTGTTGCCGTTTCTCCTCCGCCTGCCTCCGGATGCCGCCCCCCCGCGGCTCGACCAGGTCTGCAACACAAGGTAAGGCACTTGTACTGCTTACCCCACCGGAACTGATGCATTTTGTCCTTCATTTAAGGTGCTACTGCTCCCCCAGCCTGTACTGGCTTACACCCATAGATTACTCGGGTGCATTCCACGTCATCCCAGCTTATCCCGCAGTCACCCTCCGACCCGGCTGCATCACCGCCCTCCCTCCTTTTCCTCCCATCGACCTCCGCCGGCGCCCTCCTGTACTGGAGTTTCCGTTTCCCCCGCCGTAGATACACCGGAAGAGACACTTACCCTTTTTACTGGGTGCTCGTAGAGGCTTCCTCCTCCTGTCTCTCCTCCTTCTCCGGGGCCTTCGGGGTAATAGGCCATGGCTGCCCGCATCTGGAGCACAGTCCCTCCCTGGACGCCTTGGCGTACCTGGTTCGGGTCACCTGAACCAGTTCCACATCACCGTCAGCCAAGCTTTGCACTGCCGAGCTGCACACCCCCCCCGGCACCACTCTCATCTCGGGCCCCAAGTTCCCCGGGTTCCGCAAGCGCCTCGTATACTCCTGCAGCTCACGGGGGCCTGTGAAGTCCTCATTCCAGGGCATCAAGTTCTCCTCCACCTCTACCCTTTTTCCAGAGTCGGGAGCCGGGGAAGGGGCAACCACCACGTGGCTTACAGACACTACTCCTTGTGTGGGAGCCACGCCCCCGTCAGGTATGGGTACCACCTGGGCGTCTGTCACTATTATAACACGTTCGGAGGTCGGTGGGCCTAAAGGGTCCTCATCCTCCACACTCCCCTGCACCGTCTCCACCCCCTCCGGCACCAACACCATAGTCTCCATGTGTCCCGCCTCCTCCCCAGCCTCAATTTGTAAGAGAAAGTCCCCCTTGGGAGACTGCACCACCAGCCCCTCCAATCCAACAGTAACCGTCCTGGGGTAATGCACTAAGTCAGGCCTCCCTTTTGCTCTCCCGGCCATCTTGCCTTTTTGTTGGGGGGTTACACCAACGGGTTCCCCCTCATTGTCCCTGGGTTTGCTGCCGGAGCTCGTCTTTGCCGGGGTCTTGGGGCGCTGGCCCGTGGGAGTTAATGTACTCAGTAATATTTCCTCAAGGCTGCGCCGCGTTCCGGGGGTGGGAGTCTGGGGCACCGCTGGTGGACTAGCCTTTTCCGGGGTCTCCCCCGTGCGCACGGTAACCTGCTCCATCAGTGTTTCTAATCCTGTTTTCTGGCTACTCTTTCCCGGGCCTTTCCCTTTTCCTCTTCTTGTCTTTTTAGATTTCTGTTCTTTCAAAGCTCTTTCCTCCTCCGCCACCCTGGCTTCTGCTTCTTTCTTTTCCTCTATAGCCTTCTGTCTTTCCATTTCTCTCTCCTTCTCTAACCTCTTTTGTTCCTCTAACTCCTTCTGCCTGGCCCTCTCTCTACCAGCTTTGATCATCGCTGCATACTGCTCCTCGAGGTCAGGGTAGCCAGCCACGCCGGGGGGGTATTCAAAGATCTCTTCATCAACTTTAGCTGGAGCGGAGACCATCTTCGTGGCTACGTCTTCGGGGTCGGGTTTACCTGGTCCCCTGTCCTCCTCCTCCTCCGGGGAGTCGGGGGTGGAGGTGGCCCCTTCCTCAGCAGGTGTGCATAATTCCGGTTCAATGTGGGGCTTGGGGCGGTCCTCCTTTAAGGTGTACTCCGGCAGTTTTTCAGGGCTGGAATCGAGTCCCCCGGAAATTTCGAATGCCTTTCCTTTTTCCGGGCTGGACTCCTGAGCTGACTGTGAACCGTCGTCTGTGACGTCATCGTAAGTCCCAACCTTTAGCTGGGTTCTCCGTGTTGGTATACCCGTCCTAGCCGCCTCATATTCCTTTTCTATTTCATCTACGTCTAGTGTGCCCACCGGCAACTCCTTCTGGAGTCTAGTTAAGGTTTTGGTCGGGGTCTCCCCCTCCCTACTGTACCTGTCCATTAGTAATTTAAGAACAAAGAGAACCTTTCCCTCCTCCTCTGGCTCCAATTGATATTTACCGGTAACGGGGTCCGTTATCATTTCTGTAACCCGGCGGACAGCTCCCTCCTTACCGGGGGACCGGCGCACCTTTTTGTCAGGGGGCTCCTCCACTGCCTCCTCGGACACCCGTTTCCGCCCCTTGCCAGTACTACTCCGGGTGGCCACCCCTTGTGCAGGTAGTCCCTGATTGGGGGGAGTTTTCAGTCCCACCAGTTCCTCTAGATATTTGGCCGCTGCGGCCACCTCCTCCATTTCCTCAGCCCCTATGCTTATCCCGGGGGACACCAGTGACGATATGATAGAGGCGCTGCCCGGTGTCTGGCTGGAGGGCACCACCGCCTCCGTTTTAGAAGTGCTTGCGGCGGCGAACTCGGCCGGCTCCTCTGCCTTCCCAGCCCCTCCTTTTGACGTGTGGACCTTAACCTTCCGGGGTTTGCCTTTAGACTTGGGTTTTGTAGACGTGGAGGTGCCTGGAGTTTGTGCTGGAACGGCCCCCGCCTCCTCTTCACTAGCCAGCCGCAGTTGCTTGGTCTCTTTCGGGGGCACCCATCCTTTTATGTCCGGGTGCTGTCTCTCCACGTGGCGCACCAGGTCATTCTTGTAATCTTTGGCGACCTGGTATTCACAGCCGGTGGAGGGGCACTCGTATCCTTCTTGCACGGCCTCATGCTTCCTCTGATGGCGTTTTAAAGCATCGCTGCGTCCAAAGGCATACGGTTTGCCCTCCTCCCTGCAGATCTCACACCTGTGCTTTGGTATCTGCACTCCCCCTACCCATACCATGGGCACGGACTTCTCGTCTTCGTGTGTCTTAGGCATATTACCGAGTTCTAACTGCTTCCAATCGATGGTCGATATTGCCGAATCCCGGGGATGAGTCCTTCCTTTATACACCCCCGGCCCGGCCACACCCCTCCCCCTTGAGTTGTCTTGGCCAATTAGCAGCCAGGAACCTTCCCCGCACGCCTGTGCCACCGGGGTTTCCCCTGTCACGAGGCCGTCACCCGACCGTGAGAACGTCCGCTCTGCTCCTCCCTCCGAACGTTCCGGTGGGTAGTGGACGTGGGAATGGGTTCTTGACCAGCTGTCTTTCGCACGGTCCTTCTTCCTGTAGGGTTTGTTGTTTACTTTTCGGTGGACTGTCTCCTCGGTGGGCCGTTGGCGGTGTTTATTTCTATCATTCTCCCTTCCCCCATGCCTAGGGCGGCTGTGGGACCGTGAGGACGAGGATTTGGGTGGAGATCGGCCCCCTCTCTCCCTCCGGCGGCCCTCCCGGTGAACCCCGTCTTTCTTTACGCGCTCCCTTGGCCCTTTTTTTTTTTCCTCCCGCCCGGCTTGTGTGTCCCCTGTTACACCATTTCTACAGCTCTCCTCCACCTTCCTCATTACAACACGTCTGTCCTCCGCCATTTCTATCGGGAAAGTGACTGTTATCTTCAAATAGTGGTCGTCTCCCTCCTCATTGACGTCACTCGCATTCTGGTTTCGTAGCAACACCGGTTTTGGCGGGGCTATAACTCCGGCAGAGGGCGCGCTCGACGCTTTAGGCGGAGTTTTAGGCCCGTCCCCCGAGCTAGGCGGCGTAGCAGGCCTGAAGGCGCCCGGCGGTGCCGTGACCCCAGCCTGTACTAAGTGTAGACACGTAGGCGCAACCTTAGGCGTCTCCTCCGCCTTAGGCGGTGTTTTAGGCCTCCGGGGTAAGCGACCCGGGGCTACTAGACGGCTCTCCCTCTCCTCGTTCCGTTCGTTATCGTGCTCTGCCTCCTCTAGCATTTCATAGACCCGCCACCTCTCTGCATGCCTGCCTAAGATACGACATCTCTCTGGGTCCTTCCTCCGTCTGGCCCACTCTGCCCTCTTGAACTCGTTTCTTTCCCTAGTTTCTTCGGTCTCCTCCTCCAGAGGGGATAAATATTCTTCATCCAGGGGGGGTTCGTCATCTGGGGGTTCACCCCTCCAGTGGGCCATTGCAGCTTCTGCTCTCACCCGAGTCTCCTCCTCCCGCCACCATTTCCACCAGCTGTCCCCACCCTCAGCCATCTTAACAGGTAAGTATGCTTGGTCACGCGGCCCGGGGTTAGGGTCCCTTATTATCGCCCGTATCGCCTTAGCCCCCGGCGATCCATCCCCCGCTCCATGGTCGGGGTTGGCTACCTCTTCCTTCGCCGGGTCTATCTCCTTGCATTCATCCCCCAGATCCTCTTCCTCTGGCAGGCAGACCTCCTTTATAGAATCAAAATGTACCACCTTGGTTACACGGCCTCTCTTTATCTTGTACACTGCATCCCCTATTCTCTCCTGCACAGTCCACGGGCCGGTCCAATAACATTGCAACTTGGGTGACAGTCCTCTCTTCTTTAGGGGGTGATAGTAGAAGACCTGGGATCCCGTTGGCAGATGGCCCTCCTCCGCCCTCGCATCATAGTTACGTCGTTGGCGGGCCACCGACCTCCCTATGTTACTCCTAGCTGCCTCATACGCCCGTGCCATCTTCTCCTGGACCTCAGCCACGTATCCAGCCTTATTCCTCGGAGGTGGGTCCAATGGGTAGATCAGATGCAGGGGGACGGTTGTTTCCCTTCCCAACATCATCATGTTAGGCGATACTCCGGTGGAGCTATGCACCGATGACCTATAGGCGGCCATCACAAAGGGGAGCTGCAGGTCCCAATCCTGCTGGTCGGTGGCCACCACCGTAGCCAGTAACGCCTCAATGGTCCGGTTAGCTCTTTCCACCATTCCATCACTTTGAGGCCTAAAAGCGCAAGTCCTTGTTTGTTTGACCCCCAGCAAGGCTACTATCTCCTTGAACAACCCCGACTGGAAATTCTTGCCCTGATCGGTGTGAATCTCCACCGGCGCCCCTAGCCGACATATGAGCTCCTCCACCAATTTCCTTGCCACGGTGGGCGCTTCCTGATTGGGAATGGCATAGGCCTCCGTCCACTTAGTGAAATAGTCGGCCGCTACCAGAATGTGTTGATTACCCCGTGAGGTCGGGGGCAGAGGTCCCATCACATCCAGGGCTACCCTTTGGAGTGGTAGACCAGCCCCAACATGTCCCATTGGAGCTCGGTGGGGGGCGGGGGCTGCCTTCCGCCGCAGGCACGGCTCACACTGCTCGCACCACCGGGTGACATCCCTCCGGAATTCAGGCCAGTAATATCCTCCCTGTACCCGCCTGATGGTCTTGTTACGCCCTAGGTGTCCGGACAGTGGTTCTCCGTGTACCTCCTGCAGCACATCTTTCCTGTTAGGCTTGGGAACTGCTATCTGGAAGTGGGCCGACCCCGCCTCCCCTATCCACCTCCGGCCCAACACGCCCTTGTGTATTGTCAGCCTCTCTCTCTGGGCATACCAGGCCTTCTTCTCATAGCTCCAGTCCCGTCTTACCGCTTCAGTGGGGACCTCTCCTCCTTCCACCCACCCCCGTACCTCCCTGAGAAGGGGGTCATCATTCTGCAGCTTTTCCCATGCCGGCCCCACTGGAGGGTCCGGTCCCTCCGCGGGGGATCGGTTCCCTCCTTCTAGCACTTGACTCTGAGCTCTTGTGAAGACACGACACCACCGCCTGTCTTCTTCAGGGTCTCTGCCGCATTGTTTACAGGGTGTCCTGGATAGGCCATCCGCATTACCATGGGCCTTTCCTGGTCGGTGTTGTATCACTATGTCATAAGTGCCTATGATCTGAAGCCACCGCGCCAGCTGGCCCTCTGGTTCTTTGAACTCCAATAGCCACCGAAGGGATGCATGGTCGGTGCGCACTACCACCGGCCGACCCACTAAATAGTGTCTGAATTTCCGGAGGCCAAAAACGATGGCTAACAACTCCCGCCGCGTAACACAATAGTTTCTCTCAGGTTTGCTAAGGGTGCGACTGCCATAAGCCAATACTCTCTCTTCCCCATCCTGTTCTTGTGCCAGCACCGTGCCCAACCCCGTATCACTGGCGTCCGTGTCCATAATAAGCTGGCCTTCTGGTCGGGGGAACCCCAGGATAGGAGCTTCTATCAATTTCTGCTTCAGTATCTCGAAGGCATTTTCACACTCCGGCGTCCACTTGAAAGGCCGTCCCTTTTCCGCCAGAGAACTGAGGGGTTTAGCCTTAGTTGAGAAGTCGGGGATGAAGGCTCTATAATACCCCGCCAGACCGAGAAAACTCCTCACTTCTGTGATATTCTGTGGTGGGGGCCACCCCCGAACAGCCTCCACCTTGCCTGGGTCGGTCCCTACCCCAGCCTCACTGATCTGGTGCCCCAGAAACAGTATCCTCCGGCGGGCCAGTTGGCATTTGGAGGGTTTTATCTTAAGGCCGGCCTCCGCCAGTCTTTGTAGTACCTCGCCCAACCTCTCCATATGCTGTTCAAAGGACTCGGCAAACACGACAATGTCGTCTAAATATACCAAACAGGTACGCCACTGAAGCCCCCGCATGGCAACCTCCATCACTCGCTCAAACGTCCCTGGGGCATTACATAACCCAAACGGCATTCTGATGAATTGGTAGAGCCCCCGGTGGGTGGTGAACGCTGTCTTCTCTCTGTCCTCCGCCCTTACATCTAGTTGCCAATACCCACTGGCAAGATCCATTGATGAGAACCAGGTGGCCCCCGCCATAGTATCCAAGCAGTCCTCCACCCGGGGCAGAGGGTAGGCATCTTTCACTGTAGCTTTGTTTAACCGCCTATAGTCCACACAGAAACGGGTTGTCCCGTCTTTCTTCTTCACTAGCACCACCGGAGATGCCCATGGGCTTACTGAAGGCTCGATTACCCCTGCCTCCAACATTTTCTCAACCTCCTCTTCCACCGTGGCCCTTCGGTGGGGGGCTAAGCGTCTTGGGGGCTGCTTTATAGGGGGTTGATCCCCCGTATCTATTCGGTGTTGGGCCATAGTGGTGTGTCCCTTATCACCCTTATGACACTGGAAGGCCGCCAGGTGTTGATTAAGTAACCCCGCAAGCTCCTTCCTTCTGTCTGGCTCTGTTCCCTCCACCAGCTCTCTTATAAGCCCTCTCTTCTCCTCCGGCGACATAGCCTCCACCCGACGGCACCAGCTTCCGGGGTTCACCCCCGGATCCTCTCCCGGCGTTTCCACCCGTTGGATGCCACCCAGAGTCATATCCTTGTAGACGATGATCGGTTCCAGCCCAGGGTTCAGCACCCTGACCCAGGTTTCTCTGTTTATTGGCTGGACCAGGCCTCTGCCCACCAGGAAGTGGGGTTCACCCTTGTGCCCGGCCATACTTTCTATCAGGCCATTCCCACCGTCCAACCACCGACCCATCACCGCGCCTTCCAGGAATGCTTCCTCCCCCGCTCCGACCACTGCTGAGCGGGTGCTCACCACTCGACACAACGATTCTGGTTGGGTCCAGATTAATCTTCCCCTGGCCACGTCCACCACAAGCTGGTTTTCTCGTAGAAAGGCGGCGCCCAATATTCCTTCCGTCCCTGTGTCCCCCACGATAAACATCGCGTTCGTGCTCCTGGTCCCCAATTGTAATGAAGCCTGCACCTCCCCTTTAAGTTTCAGGGGTCTTCCATCCACCGAAAAGACAACTTCCCCCGTTTCTTGGAGCGGCCGATCACCCCCATGTCGTTCCCACCACCCGTGGGAGATAAGGTTTAGTGAGGCGCCAGTATCTACCAGCATCTGTATAACGGCTCCCTCCAACTTGCCTTCCACTATTAGTCCTCCGCCGCCCCTCTCTCGCCTTCCTTGCACAATATTCATAGGCCCAATCCCCCCGACCTGTACCTGGCCTTGGGTAGAGGTCGGTTCTAGTTTCCCGATGGAATAACATCCTTTCCCGTCTCGGGGGCCCCCCCAGGTTTGTCAGTTCTCCTGTTGGGGCACTCCCGCTTGAAATGCCCTTCCTGACCGCACCCATAGCAGGCAGTACTCCGCCTCTTCTTCTCGGTGGAGAGAGGCTCCTCCATCTTCTTAGCCATACGGTCCATTAGCTCCACCATTTTATCCATCCTGTCGGTGTTGGTTTTGAGATGCTCATTTACCGACGCATCAGCGGTCCTAACCCTCTGCGATGTTTCCTGCTCCACCTTCAGGTAGGCTTCTGCCCCCACGGCTGTCATGACGGCAGCTTGTAGGTCCTTTGGCTGTGACTGATAGACCCATTGTCTTAGAGGATTATCCAAACATAGCAGGAATCTGTCCAAAACCAGGGTGTCTGTAGTTCGGGCGTCGGCCTCGGGGTAAGCTAGTCGGGTGTACTTCATCAGATCCTCCCTCAATTCTTGCAACGCCTCCCCCTTCCTCCGTACCCTGGTGCGGAGGACAGCTTTATAGGTCTCTTCTTGATTGGTGGGCTCGAACCTTTCGACCAGCGCCTTCCGGAGTTCGGTGTACCCTTCCGGCGTAGCAGGTTTTCTGCCGTTCAACAGCCTCCGAGCGGCCCCCGCCAAACTCAGCCCTAGGAACATGCCTGCCTCAGCCTCGTCCCATCCATTCACCTTCACACACAGGTCGAAGTGGTTGAGGTAATCGCCTAGATCCCCCGTCCCGTCGTATTTTGTGGGTTTAACCACCGGCTTTCCTTTTGCACTCACTTCGCCGTCAGCTCCGCCAGATAGGGACGGCAACGCAGGTAACCGGGTTTCATCCACTGATGGCTGCTCTCCCCCGATCACCTCTTTTTTTACCGTCATCCCCTCTCCCTTGTTGTCAGGGCCCTCCGTCCCTCTTCCTTCCTCCCGTCCCTCCGCTGCCGGTTTCATCTTCCTATGCTTTGAGAGAGTCTCTAGGAGCTGGTCCCACTCCTCCTCCGTCCAATCCTCTGACCCTTCCTCCAATCTCCTCCGAGTCATGCTTGAAGTATTTTCAGTCTTGCCTCTGGGTTGGCGCCTCCCCCGGCTAGGCCTCCGGGGTATCTCCCTCTCCACCTCCTCCTTCTCCCATGGCCATCTGAAGTCGTTTACGGGACTTGCACGCCCTCCTCCCACCTCTACCTGGTTGCCTTCCCCCGTCCAATTCCGATCCATAGGCTCCTCCTGCCTTTCGGGGTATGGTTCCCCAGGTCTGCTTTCTGCGGGTCTTCTGATTGTCACCTCCTCGTCCACTACTTCCAAGAGGGTCCCCCGACCAACTCCTTCTCCTTCCAATTTCAATGAGTCTGTTCCCGTTATCCTTGCCTCCGCCATCTCTAGTCCTGCGTGGATCCGTTGAAAACACCGCTGTCACCAATGTAGCGCTCTCCAAGCTCCTCCGGATAAGAGAATGACGACCAGTAACACGGACAAGTATAATTAACGTGAATTCTTTATTGCCTGGCTTGCTCTGCCACACCAGCTAAGTATATCTCTATCTATATGCCGCTGCTCCTCCTCTCTGGTGCAAGTGCCGGTGCGTCCTATAGCCACCCCAATCTCAGACTGCCTGTCCGGTGGGACACCTCCAGTATTTATACACTTGCAAGTCCACCGGCGCTGGTGTATGTACAACATACACCGCCGCCGAAGACGCTACTCCGAATAACACAATGCTGACGTGACTCCGCCTCCGCCGGCTTCCCCCCGCCCCCATGCCAGGATGGTTTCGGGATCCACCGACGTCGGCTCGGTCTACGCCACAATATATATATATATATCCGTAGTATCACAATTACATGGCACTTGTACATGGATCTGAAACTTTGGGTCTGGCGTTGGTACTTTTAAACTTGGATAACAACCCCCCCCCCCCTTTAGAGGTACTAGTAATGCACACAGCTGTTCCCCTTGACCGCCCCTGTAAAGGGGGCACCTGTTACCTGGCTGCTACCTGTAAGCAGGGGAGTGTGATTAATGCCGGCGGTTCAGGTGAAGTCACCTTATGGGTATCCCCCTGTGGTGAATAATTAGTCTGCGAATTAACTATGTGTCTCGCTTATTACTCAGCCAAACAAAGCCTGATTAACGATACACTTAATTAGCTATCGCCCTACTATCAGCCTCCGTCCTAGATGACGAGGCCCCTGGGTCTAATCAATCCTATTTAAAGGTAGGCATGTATACTAACTGGTACATGTACCTGCACACGAAGTTTAATAAAATGCAAACATACCCACTGAGAAAATCTAATACATCTCCCAGTGTTCTTTGGGTATAATACTGGTCCCCATTGGGCTTCTGTTAACCAATTGGGCCATACAAATCCTATCCAATTTCGGCATACAGAGGCCTAGTACTAGTAGACTTTGCCACTCTTTGGGTATATTGTCTTCATGTGCCGGTATATCAATCTGTGCTTTGACTGAGGATTATCACCTGAGAACGTCCAGCATACATATCGATGTAAGCTTCAGTGTAATGTTTGTTTCTGAATACACATTGGGATGACATGCATCTAAATTGACGGTGTGAAGTTTTCATACATGGCAGCTTGTGTCATATGATCTCCAAAGAAATTCAGCCAATTGGAACCAACAGGCAATTTACGACTACAAAGCCAGCTACCAATTTGGGAGGTAATTACTAATTAATGCTGGCCCCGATGAAGCACGGTTCTTTCGTCAGGCACAAAAGCAAGGTGAAATTCGCACGTTATGCTTGGATGGCGCTCAACAGGACCAATACACGTCCTACCCCAGGTACTGTTATTGGGAACACGCCACTTCTTTGCTGACTTGAAAATACAACTTTTAGCACTGATGTGTAGTATAATAACGCTTATCTCGATACATTATACGGGAACGTTCAACAATTACATGTACGTCACTGCTCAGGGGTTGGGTGGGGGTGGGGGGTCTTTTGCTTCCTATATATGTTCCATACAAAAACAGTGACAAGGGGGTGGGTGGGTCCTGAAAAATGCCTAAATACATAATTGTTGAACGTTCCCTACCGTAATTCCCATCACCCGCCAATGTTATGTACAATTCTTTAAAAGGCACACGTTTACTTTCTAACTTACAGTAGAGGATTCTACCAATCAGTGTAGGGTCCTAGCTACCACCCTAGTGCTCCTGTGCGTAGATCACATCTGCTCTGACTCCCCCCACATACCCCCCCCCCCCTCCCTAAGTACTCGTCTCCAACTATAAGTGCCTTACTGTTACTGATTAAATTTATTTTTTATGAATTGACAAGACAAGTCCCTTGCTACTAAAGTGCACTTATGAAGAGTCTGCTTGGAGGAACAGGAGTCAACCTACAACACACTTAGACATGATAATGTGGGGATTTAATGATACCTCTAGACTCTTAGTAGTATTGCATTACATGCCATCTCTCATAAAAATTGTGCTAAATTGTGCATCCTTTTTTTTATCTTCAATATTTCCTCTCTTAAAAATTGTTGAAATGACAACTCAACTGACATTGGAGAACAAGGAATAGGAAGGACATGGCCTGTCACTCACGTACAGCAACTGAGATCAATCTCCTTGCCGAGTTTGTGGATAGAACGGTAGAAAAGTGTCAGTCACTGTAGTCCCATTTCTGCTTTGATCCCATAGGGTTTGCACTGTGTCTGCAATGTTCCATGTCTGCTTTGCCAATATGGTGACTCCGAAAGTGACGTACCCTATACTATATGTAGTTTCATTCTCCTACCCGATTTCTAGATCCAGTCCTAGCCCTTGGAGACCGCGGACTGCACACTGATGAAACCCAAAACTCTTCTGGACATACCACATTTCAAGTCGAGATTTTAAGTTTGAACTGCACCATACAGATATCGGTGTGTATACCGAGGTTTTGGTATGTCCAATGGGAGCAGCCATGGCTTGGTTTAATACGAGACTGCAGTGATTATAATTGATAGCAGTTATCAGAGGAGTACCATAGGAGGAAACGATCGTCAGGTACCCGGTAGTATCACATATCCAGTGTACAACCACTGTAGTCTATAGTTAACCTGTTAGAGATGCATTGATGATGCATCATGTTGATGTAAGGACATAGAGAGGGGTAGGAAGCAAATCGCTGTGGGGCGCAGGGGATGAGGGCACCAGGGGGCCAGTGAGCGGAGGGGGGACACTTGCCGCTTTGGATCGTCGGCTTGAATTGAGTGTATTGATGCTGATCGATACATGGTCATGTAGCATTTCTATATAAATTTTAACATTTTGTAATTGATGGCTTTTATTTCTAGTCCAGTCGGGGCCCAGTTCCATATCATGGTCCCCTCCCCAATGTCAAAAAAAAAGAAGAAGCCCCGTGACGTTATATGCGAGTAACCTTTGGGAGTGGTCATTATTTATCAATAGGAAGGGTGGTGGGTCCCCCCCCCCCCGGCCGCGATCAGACGTCAAAAGTTTTTTTATGCACCCCCCCCCCCCCGGTTGATAATTACAAGTAATGACCACTGCCTTAGGCTTAGCTGTGGTTCACATGTATGGAACACCAACAGTCATTTCGCACCATACAACTTCAGTAGTGGTGTACAGAACTTAGCACATGCAGGCACGTCAAGCTGTGGCGTGTGTGACGGTCTAGTCGTTTTGAGGTGGCAGTCGAGTAGGAGGGAAGAGGGTTAAAACTAGATGTGCAAGGCCTGAGGGAAGAAGGGATGGGGAGCAGGATGGGTGCGGAGGATATAGAGGTAAAGGGGGAGGGTGTTTGAGGAAGGCAGCCAGCCGATAGCAGCCACAGGCGGATCCTGGGAAGGCCGCGGGCCCTTTGTCCATGCGACATGGCCTTCCGTCGTTGATCCACTGGCGCCCGTGTGACCAGTTGTTGGGTAATCGCCCTGCCCCCGCGGGACTCCTCCATCTAGGGCCGGGTCAAGGGTGCCCGGTCACCAACCCACTAACTGACCTGGCCCGCTCGTATTTCTTCATCATCTCGTCAGCCGCGGCGGTTTGTTTTGTTCTTATCCACCCCCTCCCTACCCTGCCCCCATCCCCAACACCTAAATGAGTCATCAGTTCATAAGCACAGGCAGATCCATCATAACGCTTCCTTTCTGTGTTACTATCAATAGGTCCTCCTCTTTTTATTTGGGGCAATTTCTATCAATTTACCCAACCCGCAATTTGGTCGGCTGTCCAATCTGTCACCTTCTCCAAAAAAAAAAATTGTGATATCTGAAATTTATGAGCCAGCCATTTCATTTTTTCCCAATTTCTTTTTCTCTCTCTTCTTTCTTTTCCCAGTCTTCCACCTATTTTTATACTTGCAAAAAAAAAAAAAAAAAAAAAATTGAAGGAGAACTACCCTGTAAACTGGTTCTCCGAGACTATTCACATATTATTTTGCACAATGTGAAATTTCATACTCTAACACGGACAGCAGCAGATTGTTATACACTTATTGATTACTAAATGCAAATACAGTTGAGCCTGAACTATGTAAAGGTCTACTGATGGCCTGGCCATGAAGCGGCAGGCCTGCCCTGTCGGTGAACTCTTGGTGTGGGAGGTCCCGGCGAAGCATTGTTGGTGGGACACATGGAGTACATATATGCATGTCTATGATGTAATCTTAATGGAGAGCCAAGTACACGTATACAGATCTCCCAGGTCGCTCGGCACCCACTGACCCCAGTCCAGGTGCTTTACTCTTGCTGTCACACGTCAACCCAACCTATAGCCACCATTATATCTAAAAGGTGTATTTTTACCTTCTACAGAATTAATGAAACTTCCTCGATTTTCCAGGCCATATCTGTATACAAGGCCACGGTTACTACCCCCCACCCCCACCCCTACCCCACCCAATTTTCCCACCTGAAGTCTTAACAGAGGAAATGCCATCATGCTACCTGGTAGGTGTACATGTCACATACATGAAACCATGTCCAGGTGCAGCTTATAGGCGGGTAAAATCATACAAAATAAAATATAACCCCAAATGCAGCCCAAAGCTTTTTCCTGAACGCTGGGGACAGCTGTGCCTCAAATGAGGGTTAGTATTATGCACTAGATATTATTTCGGTGGATGGACGATGTGGCCAATGGACTATGTGGACAGTGGACGATGTGGCCAAACCAAGGACGATGTGGCCAAATTTCTGGACCATGTGGCCAAAAATGGACTATGTGGACAAATGGACAAAATGGACGATGTGGCCATTATATATATATATATATATATATATATATATATATATATATATATATATATATATATATATATGTATATTTATATCACAACCACCTTTGGTAACATGTCCATTGTCCACATAGACTTTTAGCCACATCATCCACAGACATTCGTGCATCAACTAGGAGTTGGTTTTGGCAGAATAATTTAATAGTTTTAAATATCTAAAAGTATATGTCCCAGGGTAAAATGAAGTTAGGGTATAGGTAAATGGGTTCGTCATGGAACCCTTGGGGGACCCGAATTCTATGGCAGACTCCGTTAATACCATTGGCCACATCGTCCACCCAGTTTGGCCACATCGTCCACAATTTTGTCCACATTGTCTTGGTCACATAGTCTTTTGGCCACATTGTCTACAAATCGATATTTCCGTAGGAACTCGAATATCGACCCTAGGTTCGACATGATCATACAGATATGTCTAAAACACCCCAACTGGAGTGTGACATATTATATGGCTTTAATAATGAGGGGCATTACCAGCAACGAGCAGCCCTGGTAACACTGCAAACATATGTCACAAGGGTACTCTGCTCTGACTCCCCCACATACCTTGTATGTTTGGCTATGCTATAAAGGAGTGCACATCGGTAGAATACCTTACCCAGTCTATCAACAACCCAATACCCGCCCATTGTGCAAATAGACTCTACAGTCCGTTAGGAGTCGATAACGTCCACGTCTTCATCCAGAGATGCACTTTATACACGGGACTACATTAATAGCACTGGAAATGATACTATTTTGAATTAATACTGAGATGATTCAATTGATAAATGGTCTCAGGCCCATTTTTGCCCACATTGCAATCATTCCTTGGGTTTATATATCAATGTACTTGCAATGCAACACACAACATACCAGAGGGATCAAGTCCCAGGGATCAAGTGTAGCTGTGAGTCTATGTATGGATGATCCGTGGCGGGCTTGGGGCTGACTCAGTGCACATTACACAAGAGGCTGTTGTGGCGGTCATGACCTCCTGTTGTCATACGACCCCTGTGTGTGTTTGGTTGGTGTATAGCCAGGGCAGGCACAACACTGCATCCACCAGGTTGTCGTACCAGGTTGTTGTACTAATCTCTCTCTCTCTCATTCAGTGGGCATCGTGTACTGGGGTTCAGCTTTAAATACGTTCATCACCAGGCTTCTGTACATAGTACAGCCCTTAAACACAGCATGTTTTCTACAAGTTGCATGTTTAATTTTGTTGTTATAATGCCCCATTGCAGTACCGGTGAGAAGGTAACTTGGCCGTTATGTGTTGCATCATCGCCGATCCTGCTGTATTGATAATGGCGACAAAGGGCATCACGTTACATTATACATGTAACACTAAGCTGCCACAAAAAGATGAAACACCCATGAACAGACTACCGTTAACCAGGATCAACCCTAGACATGGGCAGGCATATAGCCTACTATCGGAGCACTATTTGCTAGGCCATTCACACTATTCGAGTAATGCAAATGGCTGGGTCCGTCGAAAGGTACAATTGCTAGCAACATGTCATATATTCTAAGCTTTTTAAGGTCATGTGAACATCATCTGCTTGTGGATATTCTAGAAATAGTGTGCTTCAGAGGTATGTTTTCCTTTATTCCCTTCCTTTGATTGCAAATGGTTTATTATACACGTGAATTCACATCGCTCAGCAGCACCAACCCTACCTTTGAATCCCCCAATTTGCATACATACTGCTCTTTTGAACCGCACAAGGGATTGACTTTGGAAAGGAAGGGGGTGGGCTGGTGGGATGGGGGGGGGGGGGGGTCATATCACACGGTCCCCATCCTCTTTCTTCTATCTCCTTTTTTCAGACGCTGAGCGCCAACGGCGTCAGTCGGTTAGAATCTGTTGACTGCTGA
Source organism: Acholoe squamosa (assembly GCA_949317995.1). Lineage (NCBI taxonomy): Eukaryota > Metazoa > Annelida > Polychaeta > Phyllodocida > Polynoidae > Acholoe > Acholoe squamosa. The sequence goes on along the minus strand of OX439035.1, from coordinate 52,817,853 downwards.
CACACAGGTGGACCCAAGCTGGGGATTGTTTGGATGGACCCAAGCCCGGACCCAAGCTGGGGATTGTTTGTCCACTAAGGAGCCAATTAGCTGGGGCACTGGTCAGTGGATGTTCATCCTGGGCTAAGGGGTGTGCCAGGTCCTAAAGGTCCTATGCCCTTCCTCTAACCCCCCCCCCCCCCCCATGGCGGCTGACAATGACTGGACGAGCTCGTGTGTCCTCCTACAGGGAACAGTCTGCACCCGAGGGTCAAAGGGCAGGGGTCAAGCTGGAGGTCATCGGGACAGCCACCCCTGGTCCAAAGATGACACAGGGGCTTTCAGCTATGGCAAAATTCCCGGACTGTATGATGGTGCAGGTGCCCTTTGGTGGCCTGCGCCACGCCACAGGACTGTCAACGCCAAGGGGCGGTGCTATCGTGGTGTGGCGCCCGTGCAGAACGTGTGGAGGCCCTGTTGGGGATACTTGCCCCTATGTACACCTGACATGCATCACCGCCCCCGACCCTGGAGACCCCCATGCACGCGCCCTGCCACCCCTAACGTCTTCTGCAGCGTCTACAGCTGACCTTTCACAATGCACCTTGAGTAAACATTGCCTCGGTTGTCTTCATCAGTTTTTAATCAACCGCCACGTTCCACTAAAGCTACTGCTCAAGCTGCTTCCATCCATCCATTCGATGTGAATTCAATGCGGTTCATTGAAATAATAATAGTCTACGCCTTACCAATGCACTGATGTTGATTTATCCATTGAAGCGTTCACAATTTGACAGCTAAACTTAATCTATACGCTATTCAAGCATTAGAGGAACCAGCCTTGGGGCACAATTCCTCGCTACAATGTCAAATCCTCTCGTAGATAGCAATATTTTACATACGTGTAGAGCAGAGTGAGTGAGTAATAAAGGTTTAACGCCATTTCGACAGCTAAGGTCATATTCATGGCGAGAACTACATTACACAATTCCACAGGGGAATGTGCCGGTGGCCGCGCACCACACACATTGGAGTGCATAGAAAAGAGGAGAAATAGACCCTTTTAAGTGGGCTAGGGAAGCCCACACATGTAGAGCAGACCCCGTCAAAAACTTTACCCCTGACTTTACCCCAGTCAGCATAATACATACATTAAATTCAGTAGCAATTACTATATGGTGGGATTTCTAATGAATTTAATGTAATGCTGACACAATTTGACACCAAACCACAGCAATGCAATCCTGTCGAGGGTCCTCAAGAGACAGGGAATGAACAATGGTTGTCAAACGCCATTTCAACAATGGGGGTAATGTTCATTGCGAGAAAACTACATTGGAGATTGGCGACATACACAAATATTCCCACGAATATCACATGTCCGTGTCCGAACATGTCCATCAGACACACAAAGTAATAAAGAAGAAACAGCAGAGAGGGAAGACAGGATAGGAAGACATAGACCCGGGGGGGGGGGGCACTGACTCTTTGTAGGTCACCCTCAACTGCCGCCCTACCACCCTATCTCTCAGTGATCTCGAAATCTGACCACCCTATCTAAGTGGATCAGCTGGACATTGACTGCCCCCCTTTTCTCACAATCCCAAATATTGCCTGGAATGCCCCCCACCTGCAAGCCTACCCCCCCTCCACCAGCCGTCTTTTGTATCCATGCTTTTGTATGAACCAAATTCTTTTCATTGTCCAGCACTTTTTTTTTTTATCAAATTTTATGTCCTCATATGTATGGTGCATTAATAGTACTCTTTTTGGGATTTGATGTAAATTCACCGCCCTGGTAATAGGGATCTGACGGAAATCCACCGCCCCCCTATTTGGGATCTAGTGGGGATCGACCACCACCGCTCTCGAGCAATGGACTGCAGTCGATATCCAAATCATGGGCAAGTGCCCCCCCCGGGACATAGACCCAAGATGGACCCGGGAAGCTATGAGGCAGAGTTTGCGAAAAGGGAGTTTGGCCATGAGGGTCCTTCTGCTTAGGTCAGGGTGTACATTTATATGTAAACCCTTGCGGGATGAAGTAATATCCGGGTTCCCACAAAACATCCAGACTAAAATTCCATGACATTTCCATAACAAAAATCAAAATCTTCCATGACATTTTAAACTAATTTTGGACATTATCTTGGTTGACCGCCCGGTAAAATTTCTGTAACCGAGGTGGAAAAGAATGTGCACTCCAATGAATTTTGCAATAACTATTCGATTTTCCCCTTTTCTATGACTTTCCATGACTCAAGTTGAAATTTTCAGAAATTCCGAGACTTTTCCTGCCATCTTTTTATTCCATGATTTTCCATGACGCGTGGGAACCCTGGGTACCTGTCTTATCAGGCTACTTTGAGGTTTCTAGTTTGGTGTAAGCATTGGCCTTGTACAAGAACACGTTGGTCAGAGACAAACACTACAGGTACACAGGCAGCGAGAGGTAGCCGTCGCCCTGGAGATAGTGAGGATGCTGCTCCGGGATGCTGCTACTGCTGCTGCTAGGATCTGCTACACATGTCTAGAGTGGGACCAGTGTTATACTGTCAGGTATCCTAGGAGACCTGCACACCGGTAATGCTAGGCAGGTATTCAGGCATCCGACCTCTAATTGAGCACTCCCTGTTGTATTGCTACTGCAACGGCATACCTCACATAAACATCACTGTCACCTGTCTACATGATAATTCTCACACCTTGGTGCAGACGGGGCCCGCTGCATCAACTCGTGAAATATGAGAGACCAATTTGGGACCTGTCACAGCGAGGAGAAAATGATTTCCATTAACCTGACACTATGAGACAACAGCTGTGACTTATAAATCATTTTCTACATATGCACAACCTGCACTATAAGGGCACGTAGCCATCCCTGTATGGAGGTCGCCATTTTTGTCCTTAGCCCCCGACACCATCTTGGATTCTGTCAGGGAATTCTGGGTAATCATGTTTCTTCACTCTCATCCACCACAGAACAATGGTCACTGATAAGACTGAAAGGGGAGATAAGCTTCACCCTGCCCTTTATCTTAATCACCCTAAGTACCTCCCCATTATTTCAGGTGTGAGGGAAGAGGATTAGAGTTCTATAAGCGGTGCTTCTAAACCGTAAACCATGCCTGAATGCCATAGTTTTCCAGATGTAGCACACTGTCCAAAAGGCACGAGGCCAAGGGGTAGGACAACCCTTTTCCAGGAAACATGGTCGCTGCTTATAACTTCACGATTCATGGTTTTTCCATAGTTGTTGGAACTAGCTGTATCTTAATCGAATCTGGCTAGCAGAAGTCCATAAAATAAAGCTCTTGTCAAAAACATATTTCACATATCAGGCACTACTATTCGTAGCAAACAATGTGTGCAGGAAGATATCACTGGATGACAACTACACGCTAGACCTATTCCAGAAAAGAGCAGTAAAAGAATTGCGGTAATCATTAATCATTAATTCGGGTCAGGACACTCTGTGTATGTGCTAAATGTGGGGGCAAAAAGTAAACCTTCTTTTATCTTGGCTGTATAAAGGGCACACGGTGGCAATGTTATTGCTCACAATGGGTTGCCTCGGCCTGACAGTCATGAACAATTCCACCTATGTGAGGCACCTGAGGTGCGGCCCTACTCTTTCATCCAAAGGGCAGAGGTCAAAGCAGCTAAAGGTGTAGCTCTTCACGCCTTGTTGAACCCATGGGCGTATTTTGCCTTACTGGTCACGAAGGGGAGGGAGGACAGAAAGGGTGAATCGTGTACATTGCAATAGATGACATCTTGAAGGGTAATGAAGTCACTATATTACAGAGCAAAGATGAGAGGCATTATTCCAATAGCATATGTTACCTGTAGTACATATTTACCAAATAAACATAATTAGGGGTTTGGACCCCCCCCCCCCACGCGACTTTTGACCAACCCTAGATATAGGTCAAACCCAAAATGTTAGACTGATATAGGGTAAAAATGATTCCTAAAACTTCGCTTTGCCTACCTGAGCATCTTCTAGGAGGCCATATGGGCTTTATACCCGGGGCTTTATAGTCTTCTACAGCATCACAATGATAATGTCATTTTTTTTTTTAAATAGCAAGAATGCCACAAGAACATCCAGCTTAGAAATATCCCAACTGCTTTTTCAGGAAAATATGAGACATGTTTACTTATTGGTTCATTTGTGAAACCAGAGCTGCCCGGCATCAGATCATTCCCAGGGTACTAATTCTGGGCCTCTGGTATCCAAATACTGTTTTACTGGGCTTTACTTCAAAAGGTACATTAAGCCACTCCAAAAAAAACTTGTTTCTCATCACCGCCCTCGTCAGAAAGATCATCATTTGAGATTTTTTTTTTTTTTTGGGGTTGGTGATTTCTGATAAAAATACAGTGAAAAATTGACAAAGGTAGTCAAGTTTGGTATCAAATCAAAGCCTAGGGTCCCAGCAATGCAGCTAGCTATGTAAAATAGCAATTTTTTTTAATTTGGTAATTTTACATTTAAATCGCTATGTTTTTCTTACCTGCGGACAACTGCGACACATACGTTTCCATCTTATAGACTGCTTACCAAAAAAAAAAAAAAAAAAAAAATCCTCCCTCGTCACTTTTTTCAGCACTTGGTGATGAGAAACAAGGTTTGTTTTTCTTGGAGTGGCCTTATATCCAGCAAATATTCAGATCAAATAAACAGTTGGCAAATACCCAACCACTGATCCCTTTGCACTGTCAAATGTCCCTTGTATCGAGCACAAAGATAACTAGTAACCGCTTTTAAGGACAGTAGAATATGATTACCCACCGCAACTGTCACTATTTACTTTCTACCGATAGTACATCACAGTCGAAACCATCCATATTATTACATTGGATTGTGCTTAATTAAAAGAGATTAGTGTCACACAGAGTGTGACTTATCGTGTGAAGAAACTGGGCATAGGATCGCAATTAACTAGATACCTTCAAATATAGTGCACCTCGGTTGAAATAATAATTATAACGATTGATATGTAAATTCAATCGTAGTGGACGTGCCGGGAATAGGAGTTCCTTTCATTTATCACTTTATTACTATAGACCGTAGACTTATGATGCAAGACTTGTTGTACCTGTACCTGCAATTTAAAGCCTCCATAGAATGTACTTGTACAGTCTGAATACTAGTATGCTCTATTATCAGGCATGTAGCAAGCACCTGTCACTACACTGTACCTGGACCTGGCTTTAATCCTTTAACATCTCTTTTTTCTCATCTCTACAAAGCACCAACCGAGTACAAGGGGTGTGTGTGTGTGTGGGGGGGGGGTGGTACTCCATCTTAACGCTGGTCAGCATATTGATCTGTATCGATAGGGGGTACTGGTGGCTGCTCGGGTTCGCTATTGATTATCCATAGGCCACAGACGCCCATCTGGATTGCCAGCCTCGCTTACTACGCACTATTTTGCAATAAAAACATGTATAGATAAAGTGCGGCCCCTGTGGCGTAGGGGAGAGCTGTGTACTGCTCAGTAAGCTGCTCTACCAGGAAACTGTGGGCGGCTGAGCAGGCCACCAAGTGCTCCCCGAGTACGAAGCCCAGCCACACCTGTCACCGCTATGTCCAAACCCATATACAATGTAACAGGGTAAATCCCATATTATATTTGTGTGGCAGGTGCCGGGTCCTGAGTTGCTGTCAATCAGTTTTGAGGCTTTTTCAATTTGCTGCTCTTCCATTCAATCCACATTGAATCTATATTCAAGTAGTATAGCAAATGGCACCCAATATATACCCCAGATTTGAAGCTCATTACCTATAGATGGCAATTTAGTGTTATCCATGTATTTATCTCAACCTCACGGTGCAAAGTGACATCATGATGTAAGCATGTTCAAATGGTTATATCTTATCTCTGTAATAAACACATCTGATATACATGTACTTATACATTTAATGAAGTGGCGAGGTCATAATCCTGCCTTTTCCATATACCCTCCCAATGTTTCCTGTTCATTAAAAAGGCATATACGAGCAGACAGACAGAAAGGGAAAACTGCCCAGCGGTATATATGTCTTTTGCAGCGCATTCTCAGGGCAACAAGAATAGGACAGCTAACAGGTACTATAGGATGTTTCTTTTTGTGATTTCCTTAATACTTATAAGGTTAGACAAAATCATCTAAACCAATAAGAATTTGCCAAAAATCAGATCACATGGTAATACTGTACGATAAAACTTTGAAGCCTCCTGAGGGGCCTAAAAAATGAAGTTAGTGCCTATTTCGAATTTCTATTGTATCGGGGACTTGCATCCCCCCACCCACGATTAAAACCCTCCTCGGTGCTGCCAAGCTCTAACATATATGCCTAATGCATGGTCCATGTGAATCCTGCATGTGAGTAGCTGCGCGAAAAACCGAATATTTCTAATTTATCTAAATTTTCCTATTATTCGTCATATTCAATAGTGTCATTTAAATTCAGGGTTCACACTAGCCATTCCCCAAATCCCAAATAAAAAAAAGCCCTATGTCATGGTGCTAACTTTTCCAGTATGGCAATTTAAGTGTGAAATGCCTCAATTATAGAAATGAATAGTAATAATTTGCGTTTGTCTTTTAAGAGAACAACGCCCCTAATCTCCTCCTACTAGCTTCAGCTCCCTACATCTACCCTTATTCTCTAATCTATGGATGTGTACTCACTAAACTTGCCTTGTGCCCTTGACTACTGTTGTACCTTATGTGCCCATGCACCCTACATGTCCTGTGGTTTGCACTCTACATGTCCTAGCACCCTATGTGTCCGACAGAACGCACCCTAGGTGTCTGCACCCTAAGTGTGCCTGCTACCTAAGGTACCAGTATTCATAGGACATGTGCCCCCTGATGTATAATGTCGCACTGTCTCTTGCACACTACATGTAAATACAGGTGAATATCCACATCACGTGCTTCGCTGTGTGGGCAGCTTGCACGTCAATTTCTACCCTGTTATCTCTATGATGAGCTCTACCAGATACAAGTGTATGCATTCCCATAATCATGTATATACATGTACATATGGCTAACTCACACAACCTGAGTCTTTACTATGTGTACATTTGTACTTGGTTCTCCCTCTATATAGCTAAGCTACAGCTCAATGCTCCCATGTATTATTAAGGGACACATATGTGTGATGCTCATCATTAGATCAAACCAGTGTCATAAGCGTCATCAGACTGATTCACAGACCGTACATAACAGTATTCTAGTCAAACTGTGACAAAATGCACTGACATGCATGGGCTGCACTTATAACATAAACCATAGCGGTATTACATTAATAATACTGTAACAACCTAGATTATTCGTGTAAAGCTAACACCTTCTATACATAAGAGTGACACATAATATTGACTGCCTTTTGCTTATATTAAACCATAGACTTGGCTGCTGCATGGTGGCGGTGCTGGTGCTGCTGACAGTACCAGAGGCCTGCCCATGCTAGTGTAGGAACCTACACAGCTGCTAGCTCTAGCAGGAATGTCGCTCTCACCAACAAGAGGGCCTTCACATATGGCTGCCAGTAGCACTGAGACTGCTGTCATGACGCCCTGTCATGTTGGCCGTGAGGGCTCTTGTAGACACCCCCATGCACTTACCTGTACCCTTCCTAACAGTCACCTAACCGGATGCACAGACACGCGGTGTTTGCCAAATGACCTTGGGGGAGGCAGTGAGGAGATGGTTGACCTGATAAGGATCCTCCTCCTGGTGGTGGTGGTACACAGACCATGCTGCTCCCTGCCTCCTGCTCCTCCTACCGCCTACGCCCTTTTCCTGTCCGTGGCTGCGGCCTTAGCAGGTAGCGTTGGGAGATTGTAGGGCTTCAGATCTGTGACACGGGTAAAACAGCACCACTCACTCCCACCCACACAGAGCGCTGCTCGTTCTGTCTCCTCTAGCTAGTCACACTGGTTCTCCTGTGGTTGTCTCTGCCACTGAGAATCACGCCCACTCTCTGCTGTCATTCACTGCCTCTCGATGTATGTATGCTGCTGTAGTGGCGCGAGCATCAGACATGTATATGCAAATGGTCAGCACAATATGTCCCCCCTGTGGGCCTCCTGCGGCCACATCAATGAGAACGTTGCTGCTTCATACACCTACACAAGCCGCTGCTGCTGCTGCTTGCTGCTGTAACAGTATAACTTATAAGCACAAATAATGTACCTGACAGCTGAGAACATGCCAGCTGGATAAAATATGTATAAAAAGCCTCGATTGAATAGACACAACAACCTATGATCTACACTAACAACCCTGTCATGTTGCCCTCTGCACCAACTTCACTTAATATTCTGATATGAAGGTATGGAAATTTAAGTGTGAATAGGAGTGGTATAGGAAATGGGATTTATGATATCATGTATACGGATTCACGTTATCGCTGTGGTTACAATCGTACGGTTACATGTTGTGAACACTAGGGGTGAAGGTCCTGGAATCCGGGCCTGGAATCAGCTAGTTGTCAATGGCCATACAGTAAGAAGGTCATTCATTTCAAACCTGACAGCGCTTACATCATTACACAACCTTGGACCATAAACGTTATGTACTTGACTAAAGTGTAAAAGGCATGCTGTTAAATCACGTACCCGTAGATACCCATACAGAATTCCATGAAGTAGTGGAAATATTGTTCTTGGGGTAACCTGATTAATTTATATCTATGTCTGTAACATACACATAAAGCCATATCTCCTTGATATGATTTGGGAAAGCCACCCTCTTACCGGAAGTGCTGACAAGTCCACACACTCAGATCGATTCCTCCAGGGAGTCTAACCTCTATTTTTCCTCCTGCAGTGGGCCTACATCCGGTTTGCGTTCTCCCGGTGGTGGACTTGGGCTCTGGTGGAAACATCCGTCATGTGAATAGCTCACCACCACCAACCAGCCTGCAGCTGAGTGCAGCAGCGTCACCACGGGAGGTGCTGGACGACGAGTCAACGCCCAGACTGGCTCTCCACCACAGGCAGGCTCTGTTATCAATGCCTCTCCTCTTGTGACCTGTGTGGGAAACCCCCTTCTTATCCTATCCCACCCTCGGATGACATGCCCCGCCCCACCACCTGCTCTCTGGTCTGCAGATGAGATAGCCCGGTAAATAAGACACTTGTTGGTCAACCCTGTTGATCAACAGATAAGACATTGCTTTCCTGTTTGGGTATTCTTTGCCTATTTGTCTATTCTCCATTAACCTCAGTTATCTGTAATATCGCCCATTGATACTGCAGTCGATGGTGAGATTCTTGCTAAATGTTTAATAGGTCAGACTTTAGTTCCGAGGATTTTTTATTCTATTTGAGACTATGAACTCAGATGTCACTGCTCCTGCTTCTCTGTGGCCAACCACCTAGGAATCCCCCTTACTTACCCCCAATCTGGCCCCAGCTCGACCACTAGTGTGAGTCGTCTACGGCACCTAGCGTTTGTGGGTAAAAGAAGTTTTTTCCGCTGGTTGCTTTAGTGCTTATTTGTAGGCAGGTACCTTGCGTAGTAATCTTCCCCAGAAAATGGGGACCATCATCCCCATACATGAGAGAGGTATTCCCAAGAATCCCGACCGGGCGAGACTGACTTCCCCCTCACACCCAACTGCTTGAACTGGTAATGTCTACCACCCTCCTCACGACCCTGCCTTCCATCTCGGCAGTCATTCCTGCCCACATACATATCGTGTAGAGAGATAAGATAGTTGAGAGGTCTGCTGTTTAACAAATGAAACAGTGTTGCTTTCTTGTCTAATTGATATTACGGGTAACCCCAAGACTTCATGTATCAGTCACCCCATATCACCGATGCTACTCAAACTACCGATTGTATGTGATGGGGGCGGGGTTGTACTTAACTGCTTTAGTACCGCAGTACCTTGTAAAAAGGCGGGGCTTAGACGTGAAATTTACCCTGACAGCAACTTATAAGAGGTTCCTGTACTCAGGGTGCGTCTTATAGATGGGGTATGATGAAACTGCTATTGAACTGCTAAAAATGAGACTGAGAAGTGCCTTCCTTATGAGATCCTCTCGTGAGATCCCCTTAGTATAAGAGGTAATCTACGTTACATTCACCTTTAGTCATATGCTAAATCTGGCCAGACACATGCTAAATCAGAATAAATTTAGCAATGTTACATATTTTCTCAAGTCTTATTTACCTGTGAGATACCAAGTGATGCGTAAGCTAATGAACGTTCCGGTTATGTCTGCATTCCTACATCTGAAATTCACCTGTGCACATCATGTATATTTCTAGGTGTGCCATGTTTAGTGCCCACTCTGCATTCTTCATGCACTTCACTTTTTTTCACTGTTATCTTATCAAACGTCCACAGATAACGAAAGTCAAGTATCTCTTTTTTTCTCCTTCTCTAATTCAGGTGTACAACCATGGTCTAGGTGCGCCTCATCCTGGAGTCCTCCATATGTGAGACAGCAACCTTTATACATACAGGCTTCTACAGACACTTTTCTATCTTGGTTATGTCCTGCCACTGCCAGAGGCTGGTATTCATTTTCGCTGAGACGGCACTAATTCGGTTATCCTCTTTGATGAGTAAGATCCGTGCAAACCTGAATATACCTACTGACTAAAACCGCATATCACAGTCCACGTACAACCCGGATATATGTCAATGACGTAGCCACAAAATATAGAATATAGGCTGTATTCTCAAACCAGGTCTGGCCCCGGGCCCAGGGTCTCTTCTTTTCAACACAAACTGCTCATTTCAGCACAGAGAAAATATGTTCTGGCTGGCTGGTTCGGGGACAGGACTAGAACTTAGGGGGCAGTGTATAAAATAGGCCATGACTCAGTTAGTGGTGCTTTATGTTTATTCACATACAGCACAATGATAGCTTGCACCACATACCCACACCTCCAGTCAACCTTCTCGTGGGTCTGACACGACAACCAGTGCTCAGTGTCAGTGATGTCTGACACGTCTAGCTAGCCCTTCCCTAGCACCACATTTCACTGTTCTGTGGTGCTGGAGAAATAAACTAGCACGCAGAAACCTATCCGCTCCCACCTACAGGCTACTATCGACCCACCATTATATGCAACAGGAGCATGGCCATAGTGACTAATGTCAGCGATCTCCCATGTCTCTGGTGTTGACACTCCTAGGTAGAGTAGGACACGGTGCAAACCTATGACCACCTACATACCAGGCACCTACATACAGTACAGGCATATAGCATAGGCAAGGAGGCAAGCAGTCAGCCATGCCTCTCTCCTGACCTTGTGCCTGGGAGTATGCGTCTGTCGTCATATCCTGTGTGCTTCACAAAGCTCCCATACCATTCGCCATACCCAATGTCATCGTCGACAATGATATCTTAGCAACCGTCAGACAAGTTGACTTACCTGAATCCCGTTGTGCTTTATCTTGCTGGCAAGATGTTGGACTGGAGTAGGAGGAGGTAGCGTGGCCCTGCTACCATGTTATGGTATGTTTGTGTACTTCCTGGGTGAAGGCCTGGTACCAACCAATCAGTGGTGAGTACCAAGTAGGTCAGGAGCCTCGTCGGCCGCCAGCCACATGAGAGGTGGTGAGCTAGGGTCTGTTACAAAGTCAGGAGACGAGTGCTTCTCAGAGGCACAGTGGTGCCTGGAGCTGGTGTCCCCAAATACTGCCTCTGCTCAAGGTGCGACCTCCACTAAGCTTTTTTTTAATACACAACGCAGGCTCTGTACACTGCAGAGAATACACACAAGACTGTAAACTCACTACTGTACCACAGGGACCGTAAAGCATTAATCTGAATGGTTCTACTGAATAGAGGATTCGTATAAACCCACTAGTTCCAAAATAGGTGAAGATGATGAAGGAACAGTGTTAAGTGTGGGGTGGGGTTATCAACTTCACACAGGTGCACTTTTAAATGTTAAGTCGAGAAACAGGTATGGCGAGTGCTTGTTCCAGCTATCATAAAAGGTAACATATAATAGATTATTAGTATTACAGGTTTAACCTCCAGTGGGCTACTTGAGCTCAAATAAATATATCTATTTTAGGGACAGGTAAAATTATATGGGTGGCTTTGCAATTGCCAATTGCCTTGACTAGCTAATATCCGTTTGCTAATTGATTTATTTTGGGTACTCCAACCATCTTGAGTACCTAGAGCTGGTTGATTGACATTATTACCACCCATGATAAGCATGTTTTAGGAAGACATTTCTGATTATCCTCTCTGACCCTTGTTTTGATTAGATCTGATTGTCAGGGTATAAAGCCAGCTACTACCGGCGTGACTAATCATGTGGACGGCACTATGTCCAGTTGACACGAGTAAGGTGAAATTAGATAATTACTTGATCTAACCTAATTAAACCGATTTTTATAAATGTGTGAGACAAAAATCGAATACAATTGATGCCTGCATGTTTGAAGCAAACCTCTGCAGATCTGAGAACTAATCTACCCAAAATGGAAGTTTCTCAGAATAGCAGCTGAGATCAAAACGTGTCTATGTAAAATATCAGTGTGGCCTCACCTTTAAAGGGCGACAGGAGCGAGCTGAGAGAGATACAAGGGACTAACAGGGCAAAACGAGTCGTGTCTGCTTGCCTTTCTTTGTTTGATGGAACACTAAAACTGTCTGCACGACTCTTATCATGTCAATTAACATTTGTTAATTAGACAGTTTGGCATATTCTGTGTAGCTGACGATATTTCTCATCGCTAAAGGTCAGCCTAGAGGATCCTCACCATATTGAGGACATTAGATTCTAGAATTAAAATGTGTAGGAAGAAAAAAAAGACGCAAGGTATGTGAATGCAACATTATGCTATATTTGGACCATTGCTTTTACTGCTGATTTCTCTATGAAATATAAACGACGACCAACAATGCGGACGTCTTTTTATAGGTAAACAAATATAGTTTTCTTTTCTTTTTTTATTCTTCGTTTATTTGACTGTTTTCTTAACTATGATAGAAGACAACTCACATAGGTACATATAAAAAGACATAAAAAAATACAAATGGAATTGAAAATGAAAATATTGTAAAACCGCTGAGTTTGTGGATTTTTTTTTTTTTTAAATCATAACTCGATCAATGTGTTTTTTTCTTCAAAATTTGAAAGCCTAGGGGGCATTGCAGGCAGCCCCCGCCATGCCGATGAAAGGGTTGGGGCAAGCATTAACAAACTACCTGCCCCCCCCCCCCACCCCTTCGTTTCCCCATCCCCTCACCCTGTCTGAAATGGTCTATTAGCAGCGGTTTATATGCATGTTTGTGGTCATGCCTAAGATCAAATACATGTACACACCAAAGCTACATGGATGTGTAGAAACGAGGCGTGGGTGAAGGAGGGTGTTGAGGCATGGGGGTGAAGATCGCAGTGAGGCGTTTCTAATCGACAAAACACGTTGTTTTCCTATTCTATTTACGTAATCGACTAAAATTGCCCCACCCACACACCAGAAGCAAATGCCAGGAGTGACATTTTTGATCATCTAAAACGGAAGTGCTATCTTGTATCCATGTGTCATTTGCCTCTCTGACTAAACAGTCCATTTACAGAGGACTGACTGCAACAATACAAACCAACCAAAACATGGAAAAAGGACGCACTGAGCCGACAAAAACACAGGCTCGCCCCCTCCAGCCCGACAGAGTACGGCCAGCGTCTATTGAACTGAGTATCAATAGACGCTGGCCGAGGCTGACAAAAACATTACCTGTTAGCCTTCAATAGCAAAACAAGTGGAAAATGATGTCTGTATTTCTACATTGACAGTCCCTTTACCCCAACTTCATAGCCTATATATCTAGAAAACATCGATCTCTGAGTTCGTGTTTCTGGTTATCAATTTTAGCTGATGCCTTTCCCCCCTCTAATGTTTTTGCAGTTTCTATGATCCTAATAACCCGTCCTATGACCAATATATATTGATGTAAATCTGTCATATGAACTAAAGGCTCTATAAATGACATTACATTAGTCGTCTCTACTCTATATACTGACCTATTTAGCAATCGATTTCTTAGCTACTGTATGGTAGTCTATGTGTCATTAATGGCCTCCCTGTTGAATTAAACTGTATGGCCCATCTACATAATGATGTGCATGTTGCCATAGCGGAGGTCTGTAACACGGTACAGGAGGCCGGCTGATGTTGCCATGTGGTCACGAACGAATCGTGCACTGATCCTTGCATGATGCCACTACCAATGACAACACCTGGTGGACGTGATTAGAATGGTAATATCCATACTTCACTGCCACATAAGCGGCCTGTCTATATATAACATAGAGGAGGTAATTTGACCCGACCTTGACATGTAGCTAAAGGGGGCACCATAGGTTGTTTCATCATACCTACCGGTACTATATGTAACTAAACTTTTAGCATTTTACTAATATTTGAACGGTTTACTACCCGGTAATCAGGGCAGTAGTACGTACGTGAGACAGGAACCTCCTATCTTCTGATCAAGAGTCCAACACTCTATGACGTCACCGAACCATGTCAACTGTGCTGGTAGTTTGACTGAGATATGTACATGATAGAATTCCTCAACATGTATAGCTGTAAGGTGAAATGTGATTAAATAGTCAAGGTAATGACTATTTGTTTTAGCCCAGTCTTGGTAGAGTGTAAAGATTGCATATCCTAATATGAGGATTGGGGGTTTCAGACCTGGCAGGGCGACATGCCTTTTCTTTTTCTTTTCTTTTAAATTGTGGTAGGAAAGATTTACTAAACTAAAACATTTAAATGTTTGAATAGTATGATTGCTCGTCCCACTACATATATATATATATATATATATATATATATATATATATATATATATATATATATATATATATATATATATATAAATAACAAGTCTAGAATTGCTTTAAAACTGCTGTCTCTGTGATTGATTTGATCTGGCAAATCAGTGGTTCGTACTTTAAGTGCTTCACTCTCCCTACTGAGGTACCCAGACCATCTGTCTGACTGGGTACTCGTAGTCCTACCATCATATTGAGTACACTAACCTTTGAAGGATCTAGTCCAGTTTATATACAGTATACTCTATATGTATATTGACCCTGACAGGGCACCAGCCTGGGCAGCAGTGAACTAAAACAGATAGCAGGCTCTTTATATTATATTGCTTGCAAAACTAATTTACTTAACCTCTGACTTCTCCATAGACCCATACCTACCAGAGCTATTGTCATCATAAGGCTGCTATAGTTTTGATTGTATGTATGCATGCAAGTGATTTGGTTCATTGCTGCCTGGACATCACACCAAGAAATTAGGCTGTACCGGTCTCTACTCTATACGGAGTGAGTGAGTGAGTAATGGTTGTTTAACGCCATTTCGACAGCTAAGGTCATATTCATGGCGAGAAGTACATTACAATTTCACAGAGGAATTTGTCAGTGCCCGCACATATGTGCACCACACACATCCGAGGGGATAGGAAAGAGGAGAAATAGACCCTTTTAAGTGGGCTAGGGAAGCCCGAGCAGCCTGTGGTGCCCGAACTATGATTCACCCTCTACTCTGTTTTTTTTTTTGATTGATTGATATGGGAGTTACATAATGCTGCATCAACCCTCTGTAACCTGAACAAGTCTGCAGGATCCACAACTGACACGGGTTGGATCCAACTAGGGACCTGATCTCCTCTTGGGGTTAGGGTTTGAGAACAGGACTAGTGTCATGACACACAGGTTATCCTCCACATACATGTCCAACCCTGATAGGTGACAGCATTGCGTTGAATCATAAAGTTTAAAGTACGATTGATAACTAAAACTGGCCATTGGCTCAATGCCTTATCAGAACACTGTCAAATTAAGATATTTAGCCACTCGGGGGTAAAATATTTCATCTTCTATTTTATGAGTCTGTCCATTACATGATTTTATCATTTTCATATTTTCACGTACAGATTGAACATCTTGAGGTTTGTTTCACTTAACTCAGATATACATGTACCTGTACATGAAGAAAGCCTAAGTGTATTATAAACATAAATGACCGGATCTGCGATCTAGCTATACAAGTGCACCTGAGCACTTTATACCTGCCAATTACTGACGTGTTTTTGTCCTCATGAAAAGATTTATGAAAAACAGGTATCAAAACGATTTACCTATAGCGCCAAAATCAAACCTCATTTACATTTCTTTGAAAGAGGGCCTAGACTAAAATATTGTAGCCATTTCTTTGTAAAATGGTAAGAAATCGGCGAACAAGAAGCCTCAATTCTTTCATGTGTGCCTTAAAGCGATCATCCCCTGCCCAAGAAGATGACTGACTGGAGGAGATATTCAAAAGCTATTTTATTTTTGTCCAAAAAGAAGACAGCCAAAATCTATCGCCAGAAAGGCATCGCTAGCACGATACACACCTATATATAGCTGTGTAAATAAGGATAAGTATTTTTCTTGCCTTCCCCTTTCTTCTTAGAGGACGCATGCCGGGTCGCAGTCCCAGGCTGAAGAAGGAAAACGCCAATCCAGGCACCGCCGGGAGACTATCAAAAGAAACTTTTTTCATGCAAAGAAGGGTTGGGCTCCTTAACCCAGGGGAATGGAGCAGGTCCCGTGACCAAATATTAGCCGTTCCGCCTTTGGTACCATCTGAGTTATGAGTCTGGCACAACTGATGTCTGAAGATGACGGGGGTAGCCATAACCTGCAATACACAAGAGCTAATAGGGGGAGTCTTTATTTAAACACACCTCACTGTGAAAGTCTCAACCAAAACGCATATCTATCATGCATATCTAATTGTATTTTGGCTGCATATGCAAGTGTTATGGGTCATATACACCACATGTCTAATACCATGACCTACACGCGTATCAAAATAACAATGTGAACATAGCACCAAAGGTGACACCATTCTACTTACACCTGTACTACTGGTGCATGTATTAATTATACAGACCCATGCACACGCCCTCCACCCTGTTCTATTCCGTAGTGCTTGGCAGTGCACAGCTTTTCTCTTACACCTAGGCGTTCATTTGTGTGAAATAATCATTTATTTAAACGGTACATTTTTTTAATTCTACTTTTCAATTACAGCACGTGCAGCGCGAGACTGAACCCAATAGTTAAGGTTTGTAATTGTGCCAATTACACAAATATGGAATTCAAGCTCCGCCTATGCATAAAATGTATCAATGCATGAAGCAATCATTTCTAGAGTCGCACTACTACCATGGATGGATATCAAACGTCTCTCACATTCTTGGTTTTAGCTGGACATGACACTGCATGCCTATCATCATGTGACCTGCGTTAACGCTCATCTTTGTAACTAAGTGTTATGACAGTACACGCATTCAGAGCAGACAGATTTATATTATGAATCTTTAATTGACTTTGGATGTTTCAATAATCACTCTCCTTTTGAAGTATTAATTGATCCGCACATCCCCCAATCGCTTAATCATTCGAGGGGAAGTGAGAAAATTTGATCATAGGCTTAGATTTATTGATCGATAAAACATAGCACATTTTCATATTATACTGACTCTTGCACATGTGTATATAAAAATACATTGCAGTATGATAGGGTTGAGGAGGTACCGGGTAGTATTGATAAGAAATGCGGTACCAAGATACAAAGACCTATGCGACCACTAGCTATCGATTAAGCAAAAATAATGAAACCTGTCTTATGTCTGCCTGGCATACTTTCAATCCAGACTTACTTACTTATTGAATAAGGATTGTTTAGTTGGTGCAACTGTTTCGGGGCCCACCGAAGGGCAAAAATATGGGGGCTGAGGTGGGGGCCTGCAATTTTGCAGTTGTTGCTTACTAGTACATGTAATTCAATGGTAGTATAATGTCAGCCCAGGATCTCACTCTCATAATGCTAATCTTGCCACTACACCTAACGTGTCAACAGCTTGTCTCATATTCATTTTACAGTACAACGACACTATAGGGCATTAGCATATCAGGCTATGGAGGTCGCCATCTTGGTTTAGCCCCCAACTCCGGAGCAGGGTATTCTGGGTAAATTTCTTATCAGTCTCTGGAACAATGGCCAGTGATAAGACTGATAAGCATCCTGCCCCTCATCTTAATTACCCCAAGTACCTCTCTATTGTTTTAGGTGTGAACTCAGGTGATAACACTGATAGGGAGACATTGCCCTGATTGACTGAACTATAGTAGCAAGCAGAAATTTTAATGATCTTTTGCTCTTTTATTTCAAATATTTCATCTAATCAATGATTACATAATTAAAGTAGGTGATATGGGGAACCCATAGATATATTTTATAGAAAATTCCAATGTGAGGTAATTAATTGGCAGGTAGTCAAATTAGACTATATAAAGAGGCCAAATGTGGATCTAGCCCCCGACTACATGAGCCACCTAGATGATCCTCCTAGCACTAGCAATGTGCTAGTCCCGTATAGGTTATGGTACTTCTCTGTGCACAAAGAACTGCTCGGTCTGGTGCTAGTGGCGGATCAAGTTAACATTAATTTCCTATCAATCCACTGCTGTGATATGATTGCAATGGATTTATGATGTCCTGTGACGGGCCCACAAGCCACATGACTCTTGACCCTTTTCTGGCACAGAGACTTGCGGTGGCGTCGTGTTAGATTATTGGATATACAGTATTGGCTGGTATTCGTGCTGGGACCATTACTGATTGTAACCCAGTCCTTATTCAAAACTCAAATTACTGTGAATTTTCAAATTTCAATTACCTCTGTTCCCTGGCGCTTCTTCAAGACCGGCACTTAATCGAGACTGGGTGCTTATACAGGCCAATGCAGTATCACACTCGGTTTATTTTGTCCACTAAGGCCACACCAAAAAAAAATAAGTTGGTCTACGGATTTAGGTTTTGAAAAAATGGTGCGAGCTAGCGAATTTTTTTTTTTTAAGAATTTTTTGGCGCCCAATGGATTTTTTTGCTGGGAAATTGAGGCGAGCGAACAATTTTTTTAAATTTTGCCACACATCACAAAGAGAAAACTTGTAGAAACTGAAGCGAGCAAAATCTGTAGACAAGATTTTTTTCAAAGAAAAAAAAAATTGTATTTCCGAAAATGTGGAGAGTGCGATCCGTAGACCAACTTATTTTTTTTGGTGTGGCCTAACATAACCTCATCATGGGCCTGGTTGACTGACTTGCTGAGTGTGTTTGTTTTATATGTATCGTAAACTCCCGCATATAGGGCGCATCCCGACTTGGTGTCCCCCTTCCAGGGGGAACTAAAACCTCGTGTTTAGGACGCGCCTTATATGCACGTTATACACGAGTACACAGTTACCTTCAAAATCCATGTTCTATCTACATGTACTACATACACCTTGAATATTGGTTTGAGCACTCTGACGCCTATATACATAAAGGATTGCACAAAAGGGTAGTCTTTGGTGAATTTTACCTCCCTCTCTTGTTTTCTTAAGCCTTTGTAATACATGGTTGATACATTTCCAGTGTACCTTGTAGTAGGTTCGGCAATACTGAGTCATGAAACACATTTGTCACAATACTCGTCCACATCATTAAACCCTGTCATCCCACCATACTTCTGATACATTATAATGTATATCTGTAAGATTATACTTATGCTGAGCACACTAAAATGCTAACACAAACGTTCATCCCTCTTTTTCGGTGTACTTGCATCATTTTCCACACTTGTCTTTTATTCACATGTTGTTACGACTCATCAGCATTGTTAAGTAGTCATTCAATGTGATTCTTCTTATGCCAACACAATACGGTTGTACGGGACCCGCTGGCAGATCCCAACCTTTGGGTTACTATATCCACATCAGGCACGAGACATAACACGCTGGAGAGTTGGAGTGTCAGTGATTACATTCGTACCTAATTCGTTTTATTACACGTATTCTCTTTGAAAGAGCTACATAAAAATCAATTTTTAGAATGAATTCCAATTAAGAAAAAAAATCACAAACCTAAGTTGCAGAAGTTTCCATTTGATGTTCATAGTTCCATTAAATACTTGACATATCAACATCGATGGGAACAGCTTCTTTAATGATCATAAACTGACTCAATGAATCTCCCATAAAAGGTATTCTGCTTAATTGAGACTATTGCACTATGTACACTGAATTGACCTTCAAGTGGATAACACACTGGACTGAAGCTAACTCAATGGAGGTGGGGGAGGGGAGAATTACAGGACTCACGAAGAAGCAATCAATACCTGTATTGCAATCATCAGCTTTGAATTGAAACCTTATTTCACTATCTTATATCACAAGCAATGACTATTTTGTTTAATAAACAAACAACCAGACTTTTTTCCCCAGAGATATCACAGAATGACCATACCTGAATAACCTGCACGAGTGAAATCTGTCATGAGCACGTTCATGGACACCACCGGAAGTGAGGGGCCGTTGGGTGGGTGGGTGGGTGGGTGGGTGGGGGGGGGGTCGGTGTAAATACCACGTGCCCGGGGCTGATAAACCCACATATCTGACATATCCCACCTACGTGTATCATAGTACCGTAGTGCTTCGTTTATACACGAATCTGAGGCCTACTGCACCTCATAAAGCCTTCCAAAAGATAAGGTATGGGGTAATATTTAATACATTAGATTAATACTAAACTGGTCATAATCAATCATACCTATCTGCCCCTTATAGGTCTGGCACCAAATATGGGTACGTCTTATACGCAGGGTGCGCCTTATGCACGAGGTACTACGGTAGTACGTGTACTACTCGGTAGTTCCAGTCTGGTAGTGCGTCTTCCCACGAAACCTGCACTACTCATTGCCACCGGCTAACTGAGGCGTGGTATTAGCACCTGCACACCAATCATGAAGTCAGGGCTGCAGGGGAAACTACCTGTTCATATTGTATTCTTCTTGGTGGGTGTAAAGCATGATACATATAATTATACAGGACATAAGTATGTAATTCCACCCAAGAATTCTTACTTCTTTGTTATATATCATAAAACTTCGCTTATAAGCCTAGTGTATAAGCCGCGCCTTCATATTACAGGAAAGCATCTCCCTAGCAAGGTGAAGTTGAAAAAAAATGAAAAAAAATAAATAAATAAATAAGGCACACCCTGACATGGATGAAAGGATATAACCAGCTGACATTTAAGCCACACAATGTATCTGAGGCTTGCAAATTAGGTACATGATTGTGTATTTCTAATTTACTACTGGTGCTGTTTGTGTCGACAAAACTGAAATTCAGTCGACAATATAATTACAATCACAATCTTAGGATTTGCTATGGATATACCTGATTTCAGTTACGATGTACAATAATACCATCAGCTTACTTAACACTCCTAGAGAATTAGTCTATGGGGCTCAGTCTCCCGAACATACTGCGGATTGGAAGTCAAGCTGGTGTGAGTAGGGCGAGGATGGGGTAGAGAGGGTGGGGAAGGACAGTCAACTATACCTCAGGGCATCACAAAACCTGGTCCTCCTCTCTCACCCCAAGAAACAAGACCACCTGGGCCTTGAGTGCGACGACATTCCCAGCGCCCAGAGAAGTCAATATGGCTAGGAGGGGTTTGCAAGGTTAGATCTTGTCCTTGTCTAGTTGTCCCGGCCATGGACCCACGTCGGGACAGGAAAGGCGCGCTGTCATCTCAGACTTCAATCAGATTTGCACATTGATCAGCAGAGACTGTTCGCGGTGGCGCAGATTCAATTACCACTGGTGGGTACGCGTGCAGGACCCGGGCGGCGCCCGACGTGACAAGGCTGTGGCACCCCGCCCTCCCCACCCAGCAGACAGCCACACTTTTATCATAGTGCACATAAGGGGAATTACAGATCTGCCAAAGTCGGCTTTTCCTATTTCAATACCCCTCTTGTGTTAAAAGGGGATTTGATCGTCGATACTCTCTTTCGGACTTAAAGATTGATCCACCAGTGGCAGTGGACACAAGAGACGGCTTTATCAATTCTGGTGGTTATTTGATTGGCGTGGAGTTAATAATTTTCCATATATTTCACTCCTAGCTATATATGCATACATGTAATTCTTTTTCTGTAGATGTAAAAAATGTGGAATCATAGTGTCAGGGCGCATTTTCATTGCATTTCCTATATAGTTTTCCCTCTCTTTTTCTACCGCTTTGGTTCTTTCATATCTCATATCTATTCCCGTTTTTTTTCTTCTTCTGTTGTTATCTGTTTTATTGTTCTTTTCTTTACTAGTTATTTGCTGTATTAAGATCCTACTTTCTATCTCGTATTAAATTACGTTCAAGTCAATTTTTTGGGACAGGAGAATATTACGCAAGATTACAAGCATCATGTGTGCCGCGTCATGGTTCTTTATTGATCTATACTAAGCAGGAGACAGGGTGCACACACACACAAAAAAAAGAAAGGCACAATGACCTAATTTGAAGATGTCCTACTTCTGTGTGACTCAAAGTAGAGCGCCTACTCTGGGCTGCTCATCTAACTATATTATTACATTGGACGGAACTTCTGTTCACACTATATCAGACAATTTCCCCTTTTATAAATGAATTATTGCCTCCTATTAGACGGGGTCGTTTAAAAGTATAAACAAAACAGATTCTGTCAAATTACCAGCGCATCTGCGAGGAAGAAAAGCTGTCGACCATTTCGGAAATGAACTGGAACCGCCTTCGCACATCAAGTTAGAGGACAAACACTCTATAGTCCCCCCCCCCCCCGCCATTGAACCTGTATCCATCCGCTTGAGGCGCCATCCTGGTGATGACACAATCACGGTTACATTATGACAGGGGGTGGGGTCTGGGATCTATCAGCGGCCAGAGAGCAGAGGATCCCCAGAGACAAATACCGAGTCCATGCCTGGCTATGGATTTGAAAAGAGAGGGGCCGCGCCCCTTCTTTGGGTACACGGAGGTCCTATGCCCCTTGTATTTAGATAAAATAGATAAAGAATAAAGGCGGTGGATCCGACATTTTACCCAGTTCCCATGCAGTGGCTATGGAGCTGCCTCAAAAATTGTTATACCAGCAAGACCCCACCTACCGGATCCTACCTTCCTCTCAGCATGTCATGTTTGCAGATCATATCACATGAGAGAGAACATGATTGTGTGCGATATGGTAGCCTGACTTGAACGATAGTAATGACAGGGAGCAATGGAATTTAATGCAATATGATGTATTTGATAATATTCACTTCATGAGTACTGTTATAAATAGAAATGTAGGTGCTCTTATAGGGGCATGAGGGTATATTCAATTGAGCAAGCATGTTTAATGCTAAAACATTGAGCATGCATTTTCTAATCAACCTGCATATTAAATTAGCTTGTCAAAAGGACTAACCTAATTGCAGCGGAATATCTTTCAGTTCACTAAAATTTCTCATCAAACAGAACTGCAGGAGGTCATGCCCAAGAGATTTTCACCTAATAAGTTACATGACCTGAACCAATGTTGGCGCTCGATAAAGATACGTCGTCATTAATTATCGATGGGCTAATGCTAGCTGCCAGGTTTCCATTGCCCCCTCTCTCCAACCGACCCCTTAACCACCACCCCCCCTCCCCCCCGTGGTGATTCATTCCCAAAGTGCATCAAATAACCCTGCTTGTAATCTGCTGCTGGTATATGAGAATATCAAAATTAAAATCAATTGGAGTGAGCACCCCCCCCCCAGTCCAATAGTTACCTCTAACTCATAGCTTATTCTGCTAGGAGCCCATGGCCATCTGGTTTATATTGCCACTCTTATTGTTACACACATCAAATCATCGCGTTTTTACTTTTCCCCGCACGGTGCTTCTAGGGACAACAGTGGGGGGCGGGGTACAGAATTGCAGCTTGGCGTACATCCAGCGTTTTCCGTGCACTTTGTTCACCAGAAATGGAGGGGATGCAGACTAGAAGAGAGCTGGGTGTTGGGTGGGGGAGTTGGGTGGTGTTTGGGGAGGGGGAGGCTTTAGAAGTGGTCTTTCCTAGAAGCCACCATTCCCTGAAGTTTGCCCACTTCTACGTCTTGTCGACAGGTACGACTGTAGAGCTAGAAACAAGTGCATTGGCACCACCAGGTGGCACAACAGTAAAATGTAATGTATCTGTAAAGCATTTAGCAGCTAGAAATTATACATCCCCTGGGCAATGCCTAATCAACCCCCTAAAATGCTGGAGCAGATGGCATGGACAAGTCAAATCTGCCCTCGCATGAGCTCTCAAAATACCTTATTGATAATTACTGGGAGGTAGTGCAACAATGGGAACAGAGCTGGTTGCCAGTGATTATCATTAACTCTGCAAGCCGTCTCCTCACGCTCATTTGGCCCCAGAGACTACTGTCTACCATTTCGCACACCCAGAGCGAATTAAGCTTGAAATCGGTGCATGACGAACAATCACTGATCACTCATCCTTACTGACTTTTTTTTTCTGTTCAGTCCCTATGAATTTTGTTTAGGTGCTTTATACGTGTATTGGAGTTGGTGAATATGTCAAATTTATTAAAGGTGCCCATTGAAGGCCAACGTAGTAATAAAACTGTAGGGAATGCTTCATTGCAATCACATGTAGGGGTTGAAAAGTTCGTCGCTGGCATTTTCCATATATATCTGGTGTGGGAGTACAGAGACTAACCGGTACATGTAGCTGTTGCTATAGCAGCTCTGGGAGACGTTCAGGTCCGCGATATACAGCGGATCTCTGCATGAGACCTGGTCAATCACTCAGCAATGATTCTCTAATGAAGTGGCTTTAGCAAAAAATGCGGCAATTTCCGGGTTCTGAGTGCACCAAGGCCATTCACTGATATTACTTTTGCATATAAGAAAGCCCGTCTGTGACCTGATTAACATCGCAATAATTGAAGTCAAAGCAGCGTGATTATCTTCTGGAATCAAACTGATAACATATCTAACCTTCATTAAAGGAATAAAAACACCCGAAAGCCTGCACCAAAAAGCCATATGGTGAACTGGCCTGTGGTCAAACTGCTGTTGGCCTGGGCTCAAAACCATCATGGCAGTTAAGGAAGGTGGGCGGTGGGAAGAGAGGTAGAGGTCTGGACGACCAGCACACGTGACATCTCTTCAAGGCTACCACATAATATATAATCGGGGAATCTTTCAAGGCAGACAATGTTGTCTTAATCTAATGATTTTGCAGTACCCCAGTAGGCTTAATGCAGACTAGAGCCCCTGAAAGATCGGTCCCGAAAGATCACCCCCCCCCCCCTGCTCAGCATTACCATTTGGGAAACATGTAGCAGTTTGCATAACACCTGAGCAGAACGATTCTTTGATAAGCCTATGCAATTTATATGACTAGATATGACGATGTGAGTATATTCTTTTATATTGATACCGTTGTCAGGTCACAACAACACAACAGCCTGAGAGATCGCAAATTTTACTGACATAAGTTATGTTCTCCATGACAGAGTACCATGGCACCAAGGCCTGCCGCCTCGCTGCCATGTGCTGTCCATGCCGAAAGGTCACCACGTCTCGTGCTGGGATCGGAGCGGACGACTGAGGCGGAAATTGTGTCCGTCCATCCGGGAAGAAGTAAATGGCAGGAGGAGTGCGGCGGTGTGGGCGCGTCTCTTTGTTCTACGCCGACACCTGTGTGTGTGACGCCCGCTGCGTGTCGTCATAGGAGCCGCTTCAGGTTCCCCCTCACCACTACCTCTGGATCGATAAATCACATGTGTCCAATGTATGAATCCTCCATCCCCCCAGCCCCATCCGCCCGTGCATTACAGACACTGATACTGGTTGGAACCCCTCCTGCCGATCCCGAACAAAGAAAAATGAAAATCGTTAAACATGCCTCAAGCACTGGGCAACCCTAAAACCCCATACACTACCACCCTCAACACAACACCCGTCAAGTTTGTTTGTCCAGCTCTCTTGTGGAGTCTGCTTTTTGAGATGCTCTGAGCTGCTCCTTGAGTTGTTCCCGTTGTAAGGACGGGAACAGGAAGAGGTTAGAATCACTGAACACGACCTTACATGTAACCCCACTATCAGCATGTGACATAAGTGGCATGGACGTTGACAGGGGATATGCTGCATATACAGGAGGTAGGGCGTCCTAGGGTTAAAGGCGCCCAACGGGCATTCATAGGACAGCTGTCTGGATAACCAGAAACTTCAGCACATGTACATGCACACTCCCCCCCCCCCCTCCCCATCTTGCGGCAATAAGGCAGAAGCAGCAGGCACACGGGGCAAAAGGAAACCATATGGGGCTTGAGAAGCACGACTGTGTCACAGACAAAGAGCAGGCCATCATCCCTTCGGCCTACCCCCATGTGGAATCTTCTGTAGGGGTTCCAGCACTTCCTGTAGAGTAACTCATTGGCAGTTGTAATCTGAGCTGAACGCTACCGTCATTGTACCGTAAAACCTCAGAAGCCGAGCAAAGTTTTGAATTTGAAGCCTAATTCGGCCGATAGATGCATTCAAACAAGTGATAGACAGTTAAATCAGGATAAATTGGTCCCCGATTTCGGCCTTTATGATTTCCTCAAGTTCGGGGGTGGGCTTCTGATGAAGCCCCATAGGTTTATGTAAGGAGCCTTGTATACAATACATTTGTATGTCTGAGATGAATTATTCAAGTCATACAATGTCATCAGTTGTCAGATACATGCATCTTTTGATTAGCTTTAAGACAATCTCATTATGTGATATACCAAAGACAAAATGGATCCATGAATCATATTGCACATATCATGAAATAACATGAGACTGCTAATATGAGTTAACCTAACATATAAGTAACACAAACTGTGCTTTGCACTTATCATATCGTATATATCAATGTAACAAGTATACACAGGGATGTAAGTCAGGCATGGTCAAAAATCAGGAAGCCATACACTTTCTTGACATAAAACCCTTCTATTTTTCCAAACAGCCCTCCTTACCACTCGTATCAGGAAAATACATATCGTTCAAAATTTTCAGAAATCAGGAAATCCTGATAAAACCTGAAGACTTACATCCCTGTAATACAACTTACATGAGTGGCTAACCAAGTTTCTGAAATTGTCTATACCCGGTAAGCCTTGGCTTATATAATATGATATATCTGGACAAGTTTATAAATACGTACACATTTGACATGTGACACTAACTGCCAAGGTGTGACTTTGAATCATTATTACCGGTCCTTTGTTGGATACCAATTGATACAGAGTTTAATAACCTCTAGATATGATAATACATGCACTACCGTAAAACCCTGCATGTAAAACGTGTCTTATAGACCACTTCAGAGACTTAATGCGTCTTTTATCACGACCTGCTCAAGGACCTGCGGCTTATATCCAGCATTTTGCCAGCCAGGGACTCAGGGTGTGGGTTGAACATTGTTGCGGCTTATGCGCGGGGTTTCACAGTATTTGCTGATATCACAATTGTTACCACTGCAAGTCTGGAATTTTTCATATTCTTAGGGTTTACAATATAACATTCAAATTGTCAGTGTTCTGAAACATTAGCATCCAACACATGTGCCACGGACCAATCCGATTTAATATATCTATCGATTTACAGTATGTCATGTGTTCACATCTACATGATTCAATTACACCCGTACACCCTCTCCCTAGGTCGGCTATAGGTTCCACATGCTTTGATAGCTTAAAATACATCATAGTAAATACTACTTGACTTACCTGAATGAGCATCCTGATCCAGGCCTAGTGACCCACTATCGGTCAGTCCTGAGAATGACTGGGGTGACAGGGAGGGGTCTTGGGGACCTTCAATGTTGTAATCGCCCATGTTGCTGTCTCCATCGAAGAGGTCACCAAAGACTGATCCAGACGGGGTATTCATGTTGTTCCTCATGGTCAGCAAGTGTTCGTCCACGCTGAGCTGTGCCTCAAAGTTGTCAGAGTTGTCAAAGTTAATAGCACTAAGCATGGCATCACTGACATTATCTGAGGCTTGAAATCTCATCACCTGTGGAGGAATACTCTGTGTTGAAGAGGCGGGGCTGGGCTGCCCACCACCCTCTTGATATGTCACTGGTGTAGAAATCATGAGGGGGTCTGTGGGTTTCTCTTCTGCCAAACTTGCGGCTATATCATTTATTGTTTGTTGTTTGTGTTGGTCTTTGCCCTGGGAGACTGCGCCTCCATTGAAAGGCTTGGTAAATTGAACTGAAGTCACTGCCGTTGTGTTATGCTGCGTAGTTATCATTGGGATGCCATCCTTCAAATGAAAACCAGTTTCATTGATTGGGAAACTAAGTATACCAGGGACAGAAGCCTGACTAAATGAAACTTGTACACTGTTAGTGTCACTCTCAAAGGCTGTGTTATTATTATTGTTCTTATTATGATGCTGTGCTCTAGATATTGCCACTGGAGCAGTAGGCATCACAAAATGTTCTTCTTGTATTGATACCTTGTGATTTTGACTGTTGTTGTTGTCGACTTTAGGTGCCAAGGTGGGTGAACATGGGACAGGAATTCCCATGTGCTGAAACCCCCCTGACATCTTCTGCACCCAGGGGGAATCTACCACATCCCGCTCCTTGAACAACAGGATCTGGAAATTGACAAACAATCCATCATCATGCATTGATTACCAATAAAAACGTAAAAACAATAACACTTTGATCCTTGAAAATATCGGTGAAAATGAACACACATATACTACCGGTATTAGATCTATCCAATGTAGATTAGATGCCGAATCTAAATTACAAGTACCACGGTAGCACATACGTAGAATGTTTAAACGTAGAGGCTGTGGTTTCATGAATGGAGCCGTGGCCACTATGGCTTATGACAGCTCATTCGACCTGCCCACACAGTAACGTACAGCAACCGAGATCCACAAACACGGCCAAGCAGACTCAGTCACCGCCTGTCAATGGTGGAACATTCATGCACAACAAAACATAAACACACTTCCAACGAGTTAACAACTACACTCACCTTCTTCATAATTACTAGTGGATCACTTCAGCTGGTCCAGGACAACCTTATACGCATTCATAGACAATATCTACAGCCTATCTCCACTGGTAGGAGCCAAAACCTTGTCTTCAACGGGTCCCTCACAAAGTGCGTGGGTGTGCATGGCTTCCATCATAGATATGGACGTCCTTGACCTTCTTAAGTGTAATATATGCAAAAAAACTGTCCCCAAATGGACAAGATCAGTTTATTAACTGATTCATTGAATGGTAAATTGGAGTCTGATGTAGTAACCCCCCTCTTGGAAGGCCAGGGGGAACTGTGTGTGTCTATGAAAGGCAATGACAAGAAGGCACTGTGCGATCTAACCTAGGCCCTAGTTCAGACTTGAGTCAGTCAGTAGGCAGGCTGGTGTAGTCTCCAGTGCGCACACACACACACACACAACCCTCCATCTGTCATCCTGGAGACGGCCACCACCCATCCAACTAGTGCTGCCGCCTGGTAATTCAGCGGCGAACCACTGTGGCCGTGCTGTCGCCGCCCGGGATCCAACCGCTGGACCCGGGGAGATCTTCGGCTGATCAATGGTACGACATCTGTCCGAGATAAACTGTGGACAAGGTCAAAATGCACTGATTGCTCTTGCCATTGATCTACACCCAACGCCCGAAAACATTTAAGGAGGTCACAACAGCTGTTCTCACAATGTCGAATTGGATCCGGGGGCATATTCTCTGAATCCGTTAGCTGCCAAGATGCACACAGCAAGAAGTTGTTTTGAAAATCCCCCCAAACAGCTCGTCTGCTGCAGACGCGAAACTCATGGCAGTGCCCGACAGACAAACTTTGGTCAACTTTGCAATGCTTAGAGAACTATCTCAATCCCATGTTTTGAGAATTAGATCATTGCATGAACGCTTCAAAATGGGATGGGGCTCTAGTAGCCCGTGAGTGTCAAGCATCTCAGCTGTCATAGTAAAGCCTGTCTGTGTGTATAATCTGGCTACACTTGAAAGAGGAGGGGTCCTCCTTGTGACATGGCCTCGGATTGTCGGGCGTATTTTGCGCAAACCACTAGTGCAACTAACAATCACACAATACCAACACAACAGAATATCATTAAATGTTTGCATAAACTTACCTGTATCTGTAGGAAACGACGTTATCCTAGTATTTGCAAGGTACAAAACAGAACAACTAGCACGTCCACAGCCGTGCAATATTGGAGAGTTGCTATACGTATTTACTCATGCCTACTCACAAGATATCCTTGCGCGGTAGTCCGACCTGTCAAATTTTTGAATTGCAGAAATGCAATCGTGCGTATTCAAAATTTTGATTTGTGCACCATCATTGGCATGATGATATACATTGGAGACGTTGCATCTTGCAGATTATGCTGTATTAGTTTAGGTCCATTCTGTAGACCCAATGCGGCATTGTACAGCGCGGTGGAGAGTGAGTGATGCGGTGTCCGTGACGTCATCCATGCAAGGTGCACGATGGGAGTGCTCTTGACGTCATATTTCAAAAGTCAACATGGCGGCCGACGTGGGCCATCACACTGGTCCATCAAACTCGGGTGCTCCAGGTAATTCTAACAAATTACTAACACACTTTGCGTCAAGAACATGGTATAACATACCCACATTCTATGCATCTCGAGTTAGATGCTCAAGAAACTGGTAGACGAAGAGAAATGGTCACTGAACCTGCCGATTTAGGCGATGATTGCTCGTTCAGCAGTTCTAAATTTGACATCTCCATTCGTCTTGACATCGCAATATACTTTTGGTTGCCCCTCCCTCTGATAACATCTAACAACCGATAGTGTGGCTATTATGATGCTTGTGATTTTTACTTCTTCTCCTCATTAAAAGGAATGAGGATAAGTCGTACAAGTGTCCACAATACCTTGGTATGCACTCTGCAAAATGAACTTGACAGATACACAAATTCACTGAATATCGCCCACTATTCTGCCTATGTTGGATGTGCCATGTTGTCACTTGACAGTTTTTTCCCCAGATTCCACATCCTAGTACATGTATAGCCATCCGCTGTAAACCCAGGAAGTATGTCTGACTTGGTAGCCTATTCTAAGAAGGACAAGATTTCTTTAAAACCTAGCCCAATGATATTACCAATGCTGCACCATATTATTGATTTCAGTAGATACATTAAAATATAAACATGTACTATTACCCCGGGGGGGGGCACTTGAGAATGCATGGAAGCCATGTGTGTACACAAACTAGCGGTAAAGGGGGTACTTTTTGGACCCTCAGCGGATCCGCCCGGACCCGTTATAAGGGGTCCCTTTGGGCCCACTTCATACCAAAAGGGGTACCCTTTTAAAGGGCCTTCCAACAGCGAAAGAATTTTTAAAATATTCCAACCAGAACCAAAGTTAGTGAAGGGGTCATTATTGACTTTTATTCATATAAGTTTCTAAAATCTTGGCCGGGAAAGGGGTACTTTTCCCAGCAAATTCTTAAATTTTGGCCGGGAAAGGGGTACTTTTTTCAGCAAATTCTCAAATTTTGGCCGAGAAAGGGCAGAGATGCCACTTTTCCTAACTTTTTAGGAATTCCGATTTTTTGGATTTCATTCCTATAGATATATTCTATTGTAAATTGAGCAAATTAGGAGGATTTCCGAATTTTTTGGCATCAGTGAGTGGCATCCCTGGAAAGGGGTACTTTTTTCAGCAAATTTTCAAATTTTGGCAGGGAAAGGGGTACCTTTTATGCATATATTCCGTTGAAAGGGACGATTTGTCTTCTTGCTTTCTAACAGCAGAGAAAGGGGTACTTTGTCAAGCTAAATCCTGTCCAAAGGGGTAGTTTTGGTGAACTCTTCCCCCGCTAAAAGGGGTATAAAGTCAAGGCTCATGTACGCACATGGTTACTAAAGAACATATAGGGAGTGGCCCCCCTGGGACTATTCCTTAGTCTTAGATCGTAGAGGCTCGAACTGTGGGGCCCTTCCCTCAGTTCAAGAGCAAGTCTGTAGAATGCCTACAATGTCAGGAAACAATGTGTTCTCCTGGGTGAACTATTCACTTCTTCAATGCAAAAAGCTCCAAATTCTTCAAACTGATACTCTTTTTCCCTTTGGTAGATTTTGGGGTTCTTAAATTGGTTAAAAACTAAATAATCCAGACTCATATTACTGTGAGAGATGGGGGATCCCCTGTGCACTAGGGTCTAGATTTCTTGAATTTTCACTGATTTCGTTCAAAATAACATGATAATCAACCAGATTAACATTGGTTAAGACAGACAGACTTGCTCCCCACCCCTACGGGCGCAGTTTTCTGTGGGTGGGGGCTCTCGACCTACTATTCCTGGACATGGTTTAATAGTGGGATCCTTAGTGGAGTGACCCCTGCTGAATCTGGTACCTCGAGAGATTTAAAGGACTGATAACAACCAGTATGGTAGGGACCAGTTGTTACGTAATGCACCCTAAAAAGTCTGCACCGAATGAAAGGTATTTTCTGTTTGGTCAATAATGTAACCCGCTAAATAAAAATATACTGTATGTTTCGTCAAAATGAAATTACATCCCTGGAGCCTGTGGAGGTCATACCTTGACTGTAAACCCTCTGTAAGTAAACTCCGCAGCCGAAAAGTTGCACCAAGAATGGTGCATGATTACCATTGCCCAGGGATTTTGCCAGGATTCATGAGATACTTGGTATACCAACCTAGCGGGATACATTATTGACCAATCAGAAAATTCCCTTCATTCAGTGCAGACTTTTTATGGTGCATTATGTAACAACTGGTCCCCATCAGGCTGGCTGTTATTAGTCCTTACCTCTCAAGGTACCAGCTCAAGCAGGGGTCAAACCCAGTCAGTCGTTTTTGAAACCTCCCCAGCCGGGAGGGTGATGCGGGCAGGGACAGTGGGGCTCTAAACTTCTGGGCCATAGAGTATGAGAGAGACATTTCTCAAAATCACAAAATTATTTAAAGGTTAGAAGAAAAATAACAGAAAAATCGACTTTTTGCACCTGAGGATATGTAGGAAAAATGCAGCCAATTAAGTAAAAGAAACAACTCCTTTAAGAAAAATAGAGAGATTTGTAACCCAGGGGTCAGAAGTAGGAAGCCTCAATTGGACCCTTTTCTTCTCTCTTATCTCAGATCTTCTCAAAACTACTCCCGACTGACCAAAAACTGACACTACTAAGGAAACACTAACTGGGAATTCTAGATGCCTAGATGAGGATTCAATAATCTTTTTTCTTGCGTTCAGAGCTTTTCATTGGTATACAACACTCCATATCTGTAGTCCAAGTCACGTTCTTTGCCATTGGGATATATTTTGGGTGTGAAATTCTGTGTTTCCAAGACAATCTATGGGTCAATGAGTGCAAAATATGGCCATTTTGATGCGCCATTTACTATCCTAAATGCGTGTATTTCGTGGTGCGCCGCCTATGCAGAGAATCTTTTTAACTTGAATTTCTTCACAAATGTACATGTACCAGTTATGCGTCTGTCTGGCACATAAGGTAAAGAATTCATGTTCATTCATATAGCTTTCGGGGGTTTTACAAGATCTTCTTATGCCTCATAGAGGGGAGCATACGGCGCTGGGACAGTTGTTTGCAAATACATACATGTATGTATTTGCAAACAACTGTTTGCTACAGTTTGTCAGGTCGTCAAAAAGTGTAAGATTTTGCCCTTGAAGGCCCTGAAAAACTAATTTTCTAATTACTTTATATAACCTTAACAAAATTGGCAAGGTACATCTCCTCAGATCAGGAGACCAAAAAATACCGATCTAGGCCATCCGGTTCCATTTTTATTGCTTGTTTTGTGTCATGTAACGTCCGGTACCAAAATAATGAAATATGGAGGTAATTGAAGTTGCTCTCAGTAATATAAAAATGTCCCATTATGCATAACAAACACATGAAATAACAAGGTGAATGTCTATTATTGACTTCAATTACAGAATGGAACAAAATTTGAGTTATGCATGTACAGTAGACTGCCTCCTACATGATGATAAAAGTACCGGACATTACGTAACATCCGGTACTTTTATCAGAATTATTTCACATAAGCTGCTCTCATATGGAGACAAATGCTGGTAGACACACAATTTCTTCACCAAAGTAGGGGATGATAGGGCCCTTCATATGGGTAATAACAAAGATTTTGAAGCTTCATGTTTTCCATGTTTTATAACCGATTTAGATTTAGGTACCGGACGTTACAAATTACAGATTTCCATTTTGAAAAACACATCATGAAAAATTCTCACTTAGTAACATGTCCAAACCTGATGGAAATGATACCTATGATCATATACAATACAAAAAATAACTTTGGGATACTCTATAGTGTTCTTTATTCAATACAGGACACTTGTAAAAAATACAAAAAGTATAAAAAAGAACAAATTTGGCCGTTTTTTCACTTTGGTAGGTTATAAGTCCTAAAATTTTTGATGGATGACCACAAATTTACATTTTTCTGATAGCCTTAAGTGTTCTCTATCAAATGAGACTATGTAAGACAAGATTGGTTCGCAACTTCTTTCTCCGGAGCCATAAAAGTCCAAAATGACCCAAAAACACAAAATCTACTGCTTTCTGGCGACCTGACATGTATGTACATACTACCGTTATGTCCTGCGTATAAGGCACACCTAGAGTTATAACTTTTGTTCTACTGAATGGATTTTCTAAATTCAAAAAGCTATGTGTAGCTTGGACCCCCCTCCCCCCCCAGGGCCCCCTTATGTACTATTATAACTGAGGGGGCATATAACATATCAAAAGAAAGGTCTTGGTGTACCCCTTGTGGATCCAGGGAGACCTACATCCCCGCATATAAGACATGCCTTATACACGGGAGATTACTGTAGTACATGTTCAATGTATTTCTTCTGTACATTTGTATTAGCAGTGGCACCCTCTAAAAACAGTGTCCATTACCAAACTCCACGAATAGGCACATAATTATTACATCCAACATCCCGCTTATAAGACACGCATTGAGTTGAAAGAAAAGTTATAAGATGCACCTGAGGTTTGATTTTGAGCACTTAAATAAAATCAGTTAAATATAATATAATTCTACCCAGCCTTATTATAAGAGGCACCTCCTTTTTTGGAAAGTTCTATAAGGCGCTGTGGGCCTTAAAGTTGGGGTACCGTAATCTCCCGCGTATAAGGCGCAACCCGCGCATAAGGCGCACCCCCAACTCATGGAGGCCTGTCCCACGTATAAGGCGCACCCCTAAGGGCAAATTTTTGTTAATTTAGTACAGTTCTATAGTAAAAATACCCCCCCTATAAGGCGCACCCCAAACTCAAGGCAATGTCCCTCCCACGTATAAGACCCAGCAGCATTTTGTTTGGCGTATATGACGCGCCTTATACGCCGGAGATTACAGTAAGAGCTAATCTTGGTCGATTTTCAGTTTTCCACATATTCGATTTTGTCATAGGCCCCTGAACGCATGTACCATTTTTAAATCTCTGACAATTATAATATATGAATATGAAAATGAGAGAAAACCATGGTTAGATTAGTTGTGGGGACCCGTCAGTATTACCCTCTGAGTACTAGTACTCCTTCCTCCAGATGATGTTACACAATGTTATAGGCCCATAGGTGTGCTGTCACCTTGGGCCAGTCATTCCACCAGTGGCAGTAATAAGAACCCTCTCTGATTTCAGTAAATGAGCATTTCTATAGCATTGAAATCGCAAAATGTTGTAAAATATATTTCAGTGAATAGAAATTACATTTTCCTCACTAGCCATTTTACTCATGACCATTATTTTCTATGGAGGTGTTGTTATCAATCTCAAAGGGGTTGAATACATCTGAGATTGAAAAAGAATAATGAAAAGTTGAAAATTCTCAGCCATAACTGAGGTACCGTAGTTTAGCAGGAGACATCTTTAACCCACACTCACAGGAAACTTCCTAAATGACCAGATGATAATGAGGCAGCATAGAACCTCAGTAGGGGGAATAGGTGAATGTGTGCCATTCGCAATAACACATGAAAAATGGCACTGTGGATTATAACACAATTTATCTACCTACATGCAAACTTCTCAGTTTTCTTTTTGGACCTCGTGATGTGTTAAGATCCAATCAGGTACCTTTTCATAGTATGGCATATATAAAATTTGCGAAGAATTAAGTCCCAAAGGCAAAGGCGCCCACATACAAAAGATTTACCGTAATCTCTCGCGTAGAAGGCGCAGCCCGCGCAGAAAGCACAGCCCCAACTCAGGGAAGGCAGGTTCATGTAGAAGGCGCACCTATCTCCCCTGAAAAACCCGCGTATAAGGCGCACCCCTAACTCAGGAGGTCTGGTCCCACATACAAGGGGCTCCTTGTAGTTGGGGCAAGCCTTAGATAGGTTTCAAGTTTGACCGTCTATGATGCTGATCATATAATTTTTTTAATGCCACAAATGAGCTGTGACCAGAAGTGAATCTTAAATCTATTATTGTATCATTATTTCTTTTTTGTTTCTTTTCTTTATTTGAGCACTCCATCAATGTTAAGGCATGTTAGGGAATGAATTCAAATCATCCCATTATCTAAACATGTTTTTAAACATCTGTTTTTGAGTCAAACATATAGAAAGTGTATAGGAATGGGATAGTGGCTTCATCTGGTGGCAATTTTAGGCATCATTCCTAAAATTTTAAGGCATGTTAGGAAATGATTGAAATCATCACATTATCTAAACATAGTCTAAAAATATAGGATGATTCCTTGAATCGCCACCAGGTGAAGCCACTATTCCAATAAGGGTCAAGGGACAAGTACCAAATCAGAAAATATACTGATTTTGTTTTTCCTTGATTTTTTTCCTTCAAATTTTAGATCAAAGCTTTATCGTGTAAGTTTGATCGCACTTGAACATTTTATTCTTAGCACAAAAAAAAAGTCAAGAAAAAAGCTGTCTCATGTATTTTCCTCATTTTCAATTTACATGTACATACATAGCGGGTAGTATACAAAGTGCAAGCCTGGCATTGCCGGTATAAGTCCTATCAAACTAGTGGATAGTCAGCTGATTCTGCTGTCACTTCTACGGCCAACAGTCAAAGGGCAATATGTAGATCTCTACCTTCATACCCGGCAATCAGGCATGCATAAAACATGGGGGCCATGTGTCCATCCCGTTTACACAGCACAATCTGGACAATACTTTATCATGATTGGATATGTCGTATAATTTTCTGGAAACTTCCAAAGATCATATGCCAAGCCCATTGAGGTCCCCTCCTGTCACTCATGTCCCCCAAAAGAGTACTTCGATTGTGTTATGCCCATAGGGGAAGTACAAGTGAGATCAAGAGGTTAATATGTTTCCTACTTCCACCGAGTACTAGAACTTTGAAAGTAGATCACTTCCCCGGGGGGTCCACTCCCTATATGATCCATACTAACCATGTGCGTACAAAAAGTAGAGGGAAAGGGGTACTTTTTAAGGGTTTAGGGCGGGTCTGCCCGGATCCGTTAAAAGGGGTAATTTTTGGGGCATTTTGGGCTAAAAGGGGTAGGTTTTTTGGCCCAAAACTGAACCAATTTTTCAAAATTTTCAGTGAAAAGGGGGGTATATTTTGGGCATTTTTAATAAATGGTATTACATCAAAAGGTGTACATTTTTTGCAAAAAAAGGGTAGTCCCACTAAAAGGGGTATGATTTCTTTCAATTATTTGAGGGAAACCCGCCCATAGGGGGGTGATTTAATGAAATTTTGCCCCTCTAGAAGGGGTACCCCTCTCAGGGTGATGTACGCACATGGTTTCCATAAATTTAAGAGTGGCCCCCCCGATATCACTTCCCTAACATTGTTAGTGTGCTAGTACCACTACTGATAATCTAGCCGTTTCCTCTTTTTTTCTCTCTCATTGCGATCTCCTGCTATGCGATGTTAGGCTAATGAAGTCTTTTAGGTCGTCATTAGTAGGTCAGACTATTTATGGTGAGGATGTTAATGTGCGTCCCAGATTTAATTTAAGTAATAGGGAAATAATTTCTATGATTTCCAACTGAACCCCTGCAGTTACTATTTGTCATAATGTTTTAATTTCCCATAACTCCCTGCAGTAAATTTGAAGTGTTGAGGTCGTGATAGTGATAATGGTTAATAGGTTTATTTAAATCGAATAACAATTTATGTAGAAATTTTAGTTTCATTACATCTTAATTTTGATTCACCTGTTTTTATGTCGCTACATCTTTATCCTGTATGTTCATATTCTTTTATTGTGTTGTTTTTACTTTGGTTCTCCATACAATTTGTGATAACCTTTCGCCCACTCGGTAAGTGGATCTAGATCAATACCCCTGGTGACCCTGGACGTTACAGACTTGTAGATTATCTGGTAGCTGGCCCATCACTGTCGACAGGATTAATCTGCAAATTGATATTTTTTATTCTGTCTAAAGGGTAGACAACAACACTGACCCGGTGGCCAATGGTCAGTAGTATTGGATGTGGGCCAGTGATTTTCTCTAGTTTTCCTTTGAATTTGGCCAGTAGAAAAATATCTAACAATACATTGCTATATATACTAGACTGCTGGCCTAGGTGGCCCAAAATATTAGTGTCTACCCTTGCCGCGTCTACAGTACCATGAAATACTGGGGTGATGATTGTTTCAGGTAACGTACCTGAAAATGTTAGTCTCCTATTTTATTTTTATTTTTGTTAAAAAAGTTATTCTCTGATAAAAAACAAAAACAAAATATAAATCCATTTATATTTTTCTTTAGGAAATGTTAGGATTGGCCCTATTAAGAAAGATGGGGTCGGGTTTACTGGGGTACCACTACAAATATATATTTGCTCTTAGCGTTAATTATCACAGCGAGTCAGTGATTTAGTGGCAAGGACAAGGCCATAGTAGCATCGATCCTATCAATTATTATTATGCGTTGTATGGTCAGTAAAACCAATTAGCTCTGTTGGCTCAGTGTACTAAACTGACCACATTCACTCCAGCTGTAGTGGTGAAAATAGGTGAACTCATAGAAGAGATCTAGTACCGGTATCATCATTGGTGAACAGCCATCAGGAGTGTTCTTAGGTGTGCCTACCTGTCAGTCAGCATACATTACCCCGTGGAGGCACACAAGGGGGTGGGTACCTGGAGGAAGGTGTGTGTTACTACCTTAAAGTGTGGTGGGGTAAAGGTTCATTGAGAACTCATACAAAGTGTTGTCGCCCACAGATCGCGTGCAGAACTTAGTACCAGGCACTATGTCCAGCCGGCTCACCGATTATCCAGGTAACTGTCTTAGGCCTTAAGGTCATGCAGAGTTAGCGTCGGCATTGTTCTTACTAACAAGCTAGCCTATACTTAATAATAGCTGGGCAACGTCATTGTTCACAGCATGTACGTTTTAGCCTCCCTAGTGGCACCTCTAGACTCTAGGTGAGGTGAGATATGTGTACTTAAGGTGGACCCTCATCTTACATCCTCACTGTCCCTACAGTAGGCCACATAATATCATGTATTGTGTTGGTCAGATACCATGTCAAGTATCTTGCTTATCTCTAACGCATACCCAAAGTATCTCTCCCATAGTCTGATAGTTATCTCCGAGCTCAATGCACTATTCCTGGCCGTTCTCCCTAGCTATCACTAAGCATGCAAAGTACCCTACCCATTATACAATTAATAACAATCCTTCCCTTCAAGTTATGCTGTCTTAAGTGCCCTTTAATGTCGATTGTGCTAAATAACACCATTTATATTACCTTATATCCAGGTTTGCTCAGAGGCGTATGATTTTCTGTTTTATCGAGTTGTCTTTATTTCGATTTAACTAGAATTTAATTTCTGTACCATGTTGGTTTGCTGTGTATTATACGCCATTTGTATAATGAATTAATTTCAATTTTCAGTCCCATTCGTATGCTATTGTTAGTTTCACTTTTTTTGAGTTACACGTATACATATAATCTATACTTTAAGGTGTGTATATCTTCAATGAATTCGGCTTTCCCCTGTTGTAGCATCAGAACATAATTAGTTTAATACTATTCAAATGATTTTCAAACAGGTAGGATTATACAAAATGCCTGTATGATGATTTTTAGAAACACCAATCCTTTCTGTACCTTATTAACTCGAAAAGCGAGTTATAAGAGCCGGGTAAAAAAAACAAGGTTTTCAGTGCCTCAGTAAAGGTGGGGAAAAAAGGGAGGGGCAGGATTTCAAATTTGCAAATACACTGTTAAGTGATGCAATAAACTTCACAATTTGTACATGGAATTGAAGCTTAGAATGTCTATTTTATGATATGGAAAGAGTGAAGTTGTTTTTTTCTTTACTTTCTTAAATATCCTGTCATGAGTGCATACAAGTCATTCACAGTTTGTGTCCAGTCCATTTAAGACGCTTTTGGGACCCAGTGCTGAGCCTATGGGATGTTGATCCATGGATCAACATTCCCGCCTTTTTACACTGAGGTGGTGCGAATGGCTATTCGGGGTGCAGATATATATAAATGAGGTCCAAAAGGGAGGCTGGTGGTGCGAATAGTTCCCTGTTGTACAAACATACAAAGTACATATCATTGTAGTGGTGACAATGACATAATAGTTAAAGACTAGTCTCACATATCCTTCGTATTTCCTAACTACAAAACTAAATTTTTAATACAAGCTAAGGCATGAGAAAACAAAGGAAAAAAATTGGCTTTTCGAGTTACCTGTAATGCACATTGCTATACTATATTTTTTGACTTGTTAAAATCCTGACAGCATGTGATGTTTTAATCTGCCAGTAGTGGTATTTCCCTGACTTCAAACAAGAAGTGGTTTAAAAGGGAAAGGTGTGTTCCAGGTTAGCGGACCCTGCCCAGCAAAAAATTTATATGTGTCAACAGATTGAACTGAAATATAGATGAATAGTGACGTTCCTTTGTTCGGATACATGTATTTGGGGCTTTAGCCTGAAACGCACCCTTTCCTATTTTCTTTTCCCTGAGGTAGGGCTCTTGTTCTCATGCTGTACTTGTGGTGTCTGGCATCTCTCAGTCAATGAGTCTGGCCGCAGCTGACAGGGAACAGACTGGGGTGTTGAGGACCAGCCTATCACCCCATCACCTGTAATCTGACTGAGTGAACCCACCAAGACCCCGACCAGCCGGTATGAGCGAGCTAGCGTTAAGACTTCAACGTCCGATAGCGCAGTGGTCGCCATGATGCACCATGGGCCAGGGCTAAATTCATGCATCATGCCGATCCAACTAATACGCTCCTGCACGGTCGGCATGATGAACCAGTGAAATGCTGGCCAGCAGACTTGCCAGCACTTAATTGATACATGGACGTGGTGCACTCCTGCTTTAGCGGACCTCAAAGAGTTAAGCACGCTTTTATCCATGTTAATACATGTAGACAAAATAGACTTACTTATCCCAATACCCGGGCCCTACAGTCAGCATAAATGTTTCATCAATGTAAAACATGTAACAAGAGGTGAAATTGGCGTTATATATTCGTAACCCATGGTAAGATTGAGAACAGGAGACCATTAAGAATGGCAATAGGGTCTGTATGGCTACGAAAAATCATTTTGTTATGTAGGTATACCTCTATCCCGGAAGAGAGAACCTGAGAATTATCAGGTAGCTAGATTTCTGTGGTTTTAATGGATTTATTGGGCATGGTTCTTTGGGAATATTAAAAATACTTCTCTAACTCATCTCCTCCTAAGTACTGTTGCCCGTCAAACCATTTGCCATTCCGTATTAAAAAAACCTTTGGCCAAGGTGAGAGATCAATTGCCTATTTCTGTAGAATTTAAGTGCTAGCGTTGGTTAACAGTCAATTAGCACGCCCTATACGATCACCTTTTGACCCCTGGAAATTTCCAGACAATATGTGTTAATGTAATTTAGTCAGAACGCTACTACAAGGACAGTTCGTCAGAAGTAGATGTTGCTACCAAGATGTTTTGTAATAATTGGAAATACATGTACAATGTAGAATGAGTTCACCTGATCTATTCCCACAGCTTCTACAGTAGAACGTTGCATATAGAGTACGGCGTAAGACAATTTCAGAGACCTACTGAACATAGCCATACGCAGGGTTTTACATGTAGACTATAAGCAAAGAATGCTGCATTTTCAGCTCCCATGTACGGCTTATAGGACAGCAAATGAGGGTCTTGCTTTTATGTGGGTATAAAATAACACATAGAGATCAAATGCAGTTGAATTATGGTTGTACAGTATACCTCATTTAAACCCCTCATAGAGTCGAAGTACCGTTTATCAGAGAGTACTTTACCTCCTTAGTCATCTATAATTCCCTACACTTGTGTACTCAATCTTAGGTGAGATAATATAGAAACTTGTGATGGCAGGTCAGAGGATTTCTCCAATCAATCTAGAAACAGATCTATGGTTTGGAAAAAGAGGAGGGGCGCCTTTTTTTCGGTAAAAATAAAGGGATGTAGAGACTGCATTGGGCTAAATTTGTAGCATAATACAGATAAATAAACTCTTACCTATATTCAAAAAGCATGGGACGCCACCCTCTCTCCACCACCACTAACATTGTGTAAATCCGCCACTGCCCGGTCAAAGAATTTCATCTCTAGCTCAAGTTAGTGTCATGTGATGATCAACAGGTACGCTGTTTGGATGACTAGCACCCCACTAAATTTGTACAGAAGCTGACCAGTCCGCGACCAGACTGACCACATGCCTTGTAAGTGAATTTACTCTCCCCATCACCCACCGGCACCCCCACCATACCCGCTCTCCCGTGTGCACTAGGGTAGTGCAGAAAAGAATTACACGCCCAATCCCACTCTCAATGAAAGAAAAATTAAAATTAGGAAAAAAAATCAATAGATATGAAATAGTCACACCTCTATACAAAAGACCCGCATACAACCCTGTCTCGCTCTCACTTTGAAACCTCTTGCCGCTTCACTTTTAATTGGAGTCATTTCAGCTTTAAGATTCTTTAGGTAGTTTGGACATAGGAACTTTGTGCTTTAATTTACCGCTTTTCCGTCGAGATAACGGGACTAGCACATTGCTAGTACTTGTGGCTTATGTAGTCGGGGGCTAATCCATCATTTGGCCTCTTTGTGTAATCTAGTTTGACAACCTGCCAAATAATTACAACGCATGGGATTTTTCTATAAATTATATGTATGGATTCTCCATATCAACAACTTTAAATAGATGATCTAGAAATAGATTAACTATTTAAGATTAAAAAGCAATAGATCATTGAAATTTCTGTTAAATACCACAGGTGAGCCAATCAGTCAATTGTCTCCCCATCAGGGTTATCACCTTACTTCCCACCTCAAACAATACAGGGGTACTCTAGATGATTAGGATAAGGGGCAGGCTTATCAGTCTTATCACTGACCATTGTTCTGGAGGCTGATAGGAAATTTACCCAGAATGCCCTGCTCTGGAGACGGGGGCCTAACCAAGATGGCGGCCTCCATAGCCTAATATGTTAATGCCTTATACAGAACTATAAATGCACCAATTCCCCCTACCGGTATATACTGAAATCTAGTACGTAGTAGTATAGGGAAATGTCTTGGACAGATGAACAAGTTTTAAGTTGGCCATTGTAACACTATACTCTCTGCAGCCCCATCCTCGAACCTCGTTCAGAGTGTACAATATATAGCCTTGTACCATGCATGCAATTCCCCAATTTTGTTCACTAGTCAGTGATCTAAACCAGCGGTGATACTAATTTTTTGGGGTTCGCAGCATGGATAAATCATGTGACACCATCAGGTGGCTCTGGAGTTAGATTCTGCCATCACCTGTCCACAGTCCCATAATGGTACCCCGTGTGCCCCTGGTAACTCTATCTCACTTGATGATGTGTGGGAGCGTATGTCGTATCGTCCCCCACCACTTCTCTTAGATA
Organism: Acholoe squamosa; assembly: GCA_949317995.1. Taxonomy (NCBI): domain Eukaryota; kingdom Metazoa; phylum Annelida; class Polychaeta; order Phyllodocida; family Polynoidae; genus Acholoe; species Acholoe squamosa. The sequence continues at coordinate 52,774,013 of OX439035.1, read as the reverse complement.
TAAAAGCCCCATGATCCATACAGCCTGGCCAGAATTAGTGTTTGGATTTACACCTGTGTACTGATGGAATTCGTTTAGAGGAACTACTCAATATTCCTTGGGTGCCTCTGTATCCTATAAATTTATAACACCCGTGCAATAGAACCATGCATATGCAATCCCCATGCCTTGGTCAGGGAGTAGATTTGCACAATTTATAAGAGAACACGGAAGCAAGACGCAGGATTTGCAGTTTTAGTAGGCTTTCCGATCCTCGATACACCTCATTCTCGGAGAACTTTAAGTCTTGACAACCTGGACCCGGGTGGCCCTGACAGGGAGAATTAAAAAAAATAGAAAAAAAAACAGCTCACTATGTGGATGCTGGGCAGTGGCCATCATGACTCGTCAGACACCGACTCAGAGGGGTGTGTACCTGAGTGGGAGGTGGGGCAGTGGGATAAGTGGACGCAGACAGACCATGCCTGCTATCACCTGGAGAGGGTAGGGAGCACCCGCAGAAAGAAGCCAGGTAGGCCGAAATGGGGGTAGGGAGAAGGCTTGCTCAAATTTCTGGGAAATGGGGAGTCCTGCTGACGGTACAAAAGGAAAAGATCATTTGCCCTTCAATTTGGGAGGGATGACTGGACGAGGCACGGCTGTGTAGTGTGATTTGGCATTTGATAACTCGTCATGACCAGTCTTTTCAGTAGCTCCTTGATGGTTTGAAGACAAAGGGCATCAGATTAATTGAAGACATCTTTTGGTGTCAAACGATGAGGGTAAAACATGTCAGAGGAAGGTAAAGAAGAAGTGATATGTTTTAATGCAGAAATAGTTTGTCATTTAAGAAGCTGGTGGACGTCAGGCTCGACTGACGTCAATGGAACTATGGCATGTGTTATCCAAATAATATTGTTGATACAGGTGTATCACTCTAAAACATAACTGTTGGATCCTGTCCAAATGTACAGCTTCAACTAATAATGGTGATAAACATCTGTAATTCTACTGGACAAAGCGCCTCTGGCCACAGAGTGTTCATGATTGATCTCTTCAAACAGATTTGGCAATCGGTGTTCTTTGTCAAGTGTTGTGCCTCAATAGTGCTAAAAATAAACAATTTATTGGTCATTTTAAGGCCTGAAGTGAAGGTTGAGGGTTTAATATCAAGATTATTTAGAGCGTGTACAATTTGTTTTGAGACAGATAATGAGTGTCCAATGTCGTGGAATGAGCTATTTGTGTCTTGTGAATAAATAAAACAAAATGGCAACGCTGCAGTGGCATGTGCTGACGACACTTTTAGTTTATTTTGAAATGTAATGTGTGATTTGGCTCTTAGATGACTGCATTGAAAAAAACAAAACAAAAAAAACAACAACTGGATTTTAATAGGAATAGGTGTGTATTGGTTTACAGTGAAATATTGGTGCTAACCTAAATCACATAAATTGTCATCTATATTTTCTTCATGTACTTTAATTTTCAAAAATTCCTCTCAAATCTTAAGCCCGAGAAATCGCAGTCAAAGGCTTGACTGTCTGATATCTGAGATAACTATCCGCCCCTTGTAGAATACTTGATTTAATAATTCCATTGGAATTGAGTATTCATTTAACTTGCTATGATCCGAAGTAAAGAGTAATTTTACAATGCCTTTAGCTTGAGCCTTCCCTGTTTGACTTTTCAGTCGCTGTACCGTAGTGGTCCGTTAAAGCGCCCGCTTCAATACATGTCTACCCCCCGTCCTTATTTGAGACTGGTGCTTGATTGAATACTGTTTTAGAGCTTAAGATTGATTTCAATACCTCCTTGCCCCCGGCGCTTATTTGAGACCCTGGGGCTTAAACATGCTAGTACAGTATTTATGAAATTTTCAATCAGGTGTGTCAGACAAAAACTAACACAGGCACAAGTGGGAAACTCATTTACCCCACTACCCATCCATGAGAGAATGTAGGGTAGGCTATAAGCTACCGTAATCTCTCGCGTATAAGGCGCACCTTGCCTATAAGGCGCACCCCCAACTCAGGGAGGTCTGTTTCACGTATAAGGCGCACCTCTAAGGGCAGATTTTTGTTACTTTAGTACTGTTCTATAGTAAAAATACCCCCCCTAAAAGGCGCACCCCAAACTCAAGGCAATGTCCTTCCCATGTATAAGACTCAGCATAATTTTGTTTGGGCGTATAAGACGCGCCTTATACGCGGGAGATTACGGTAGTTGGTAGGACCTGACATGGTTTTCTATTGATTCGTGTGTTATTGATGGACAGGGTGTACCACTGGACAGGTGACGGGTCATCTATATACCTCCACACCCATCACACACATCGCTAAACCCTGTGCGTGTTATGGTGAATTAACCCTTCCCACCCATCACCACTGCGATAACATGCTTTTCTTCAGTAGTATATTCCATGACTTATCCATCGCGAAATTACTATAAATTCAATCACAAAAGACGTTTTTCTTATGTATTTTGGAGTATAAGTATAATTCGAAGGGGGAGGAATGTCGCTGACTGTATAATCCATACGGTAGTTTGGTGTACAAGTATGACGTTGTCTCTGACATGTGTGTCAGTGATGAGTTGCAGACATGACCACTTACCGGTCGCTCCATGATACATTGATAGCTACATTCTCAGCACCGTCCAATAACGTCCATTCATATATGTGTACCCCACTACTAGGAAAATGTTCCTAACACTAGTACACGCGGCTGCTCAATTCAGTGAGTATCTTGTATCTTGTGACGCACATACCCAACATCTAATGTTTGTACTTAATGTGAGATGGTTTAAAATGGGGGGGGGGGCGGGGATATATCAGCTGTGATCTGCTGACAGAAAGTTTATCATTTCTCTTTGGCCTTAGGTGAATGCCTCTTGTTACCACCAAAATGTATCATGTCTTTGTGTCCTGAGGGAGGGGGGGGGTCTTTTTACAAATGACACTTGCCATCACATGATTCTTGTTCACTGCTGACGTAGGTACTGTTGATTAAACGTTCATAGATTTACAGGTATGCTTGATCGACTGTCGGAAATTACTTCCTTTGTTCTTAAAATGCTGCATACAAACTGCTGAATCATTCATTTCCTGTAATAAAGTGTCAAATGTGCCTTCACATTCTTTGAATGTATGTACCGGTCTAGAATAGTCAGGTTGCAGGCATGGCATTTTTCCAGAAATTCCCGGATACCAGGATTAAATGGGCCATTCTTGTGATTCGCACAGATCCGCTGAGATATAATGTCTAACATTGATATTGGGGGGTGCTAGATTTTGAATGTTATCTAGCCATAGAAAATAAGAATGGGTCTATGAAATTTCTGCAAATTTCAGTCCCATGCATCAGTCGTTAACTTTACTGAATGTTTACCATGTTTTCAGGTTGAATGAAGAATGTGATGCCCTCAGACTTTGTAAGCCAACAGTCTTTTCTGGTTTGTTGATCTATATTTAACTCGAAAAGCGAGTTATAAGGAGACACCCTGGGGCACTGCACTTTCAGTCATTTTGGTGGTGCGAATAAGTTTCATTACCAAGTTTTGTAAATTTTGAGAAATTGTCAATGTACAGACTCAGTTGGTTGGCAGCCATAAGACACTTTTTGCCTCCAGTGGTGAAGGTATATGATGGTGATCCATGTATCAACTTTCCCACCTTTTTTGGCAATGTGCGAATAGCACAGTTTTGGTGGGAGTTATGTAAATAGTGGCTTGGGGTGCGAATAACCTGAGTGAGGGAGTGCTGATGCAACAGGATGAGTGCACAACTCATGGGGGGCCATCCACAAATGACGTCATGCTGAAAGGGGGAGGGGGGTCAGGCCAGCCATGACAAAATAAATTTTCCATATACCTTCAGCATTGCAAGATTGGCAAAAAAACATGACAAGGGGGGGTCTAAAAAGGTCAAATTTTGCATGATGTCATTTATGGATGGCCCCTGGGAGCTAATCACAGGCTTTTCACTTTTTGAGTTATCAGCAATTTACATTGCTGCATTATATTTCAATAGCGACATGTTTAAAAGCAATACGTTGTTTACAGTTTCAGCAAGTGGAGTACGACTAAAGGGACGACCACTGCAGGTGGTGGTGGCCAAGGAGGATCATACTTTTGAGCTTGATGAGAAGGTACTGGAGGAGATTCTGCTCAGCCCACGACTCCGGGATCGGAAGGTAGTCGTTGTTTCGGTGGCTGGAGCATTCCGCAAAGGAAAGTCATTCCTACTTGACTTCTTTCTGCGCTACCTAAGTGCAAATGTAAGTTTATCACAGGCGGTTCTCATACTATGGTAGTAGAGCATCAAACAATATTCCATAGTTCCTCGGGAGAATAGAAAGATAATTCTGCACTTTGCACTTTTGCAATGTATTTTACACGATATACTTACATGGTCACCCATATTCCTATCTGGACAGTAAAAAATGACTAAAATTACCATTCGCTCTGGTGCTTTTTAATGCAGGAAAGTTGACGAGAATTTTTCATGTTGAACCTTTTTACAGGGAGCTGCAGACTGGCTTGGAGATGACACAGCTCCACTGGAAGGTTTCCCATGGCGGGGTGGGGCTGACCGCGATACAACAGGTATCCTCATTTGGAATGAGCCATTTGAAATCACACTTCCATCGGGAGAAACGGTAAGCGATATCAATTTATTTCGCAATTTTCATTTGAATTGTGATATCTTAAAAATACCAACATGGAAATCTTGACCCCATGTCCATTTTAACAAAAAGAAAGCTCGCGCCATTGTTTGATAGCAGTACAGTATAGAGCCAAAGAGGCCACTCAGCAAGCCTAAGATGATCTTCAATTCAATAAACTAGTATTTTTAGATACTGACTCGAATTTAACCCTCTAGGTGGCAGTTTTACTAATGGATACGCAGGGAGCGTTTGACAGTCAGTCTACAGTGAAGGACTGCGCCACCGTCTTTGCACTCAGTACAATGCTCAGTTCTGTACAGGTAAGATGCATACCTGTAGTTGTGAAACCACGTTAAGTACCTATTGATTCAGGAATTTTCCTGATTTCAGGGATTATGAAGTTCCAAAGTCCAGTACATTCATATGCAAAGCCTATATTTTTGGGGTTCGAATTGAGCATTTTCAAGGGTATTTGTGCCAATTTTATCTCTATTATGGTTCTAGCATCATGTCTAGATTTGCACTGTGATACATCGACTTAGGCCTACCGGATAGTTTGAGTTACCGATTCAACTTTACTCCGATATCTTTCTAACTGTAAATTTAAAAAAAAAATGCTTCCCTCTGCAGGTTTACAACATTACATCCAACATACAAGAAGATGACCTGCAGCATCTCCAGGTAAGCTATGGAGAGAAAAATGTTTATGGACAAAGTCTTATAGCATTTAACGTGTTTCTAACGTGGGAGTAGTGGGAGGAGTGAGGGGAATTAAAAAGTGGATACAGCCAGTGTATATTGCGGTTCCGCCTTCCATGATTTAAAAAAAGTATCCTTGACCTCTTGAATTGGCATATGTAAAGGACGTTAATTAATCATGCCAAGAAAACAGCATGTGATTGGCTTTTGATTATTACCTGAAATGTCATGTTAAATGTCAGCCTTAAAATATCTTCACCTACCTCTTTCTTACTTTGCTGATGAATAACTACTTATGTATTCAGTACTTTGTAGATTAGCTTGTAATACTTAGACATATAATTTTGTGTTTAATTTGTTTTATTTCTCATTTTTATTATATATAAGTATCTCATGCTTTGTATCTTGTAAGTTTGGTCTATCATTTCGTCTCTTCTTTAATTGTTCCTCTTTTGTCAAATTATTTGTAACCATCATTGCCTTAGTCTTTTACCTAAATGTATCATTTGTACCATTGTACCTGTATCAATTGTCTTTTATCAACGCCATTTTTCATTTTAGCTACCAACTGTTATTACGTTTTATCTTACAGATAACATTGTATTCGTTTTGTTCATCATATTCACTTATTATGTCACATATCATACACATATTAGGTTAAGATAGACATAGTCTTAATGGATCCGAACAGATTGTCAACCGCAATATCACTTTTATTGTAATCGTGAAATGGCAAAAAAACACATTTTCAAACCTAAAAAAAAAAATTATGAGTGGCCGACTTTAGTTTAAATTTATCAAATTTGCCTCATTGTAAATTTCATGTCATGAATAATTATGAATGAAATATCGCAGCTGGCATATAAATACCAAGGTTTCTAATTTCTTTGTGTTTTAAGCTATACTACTGGTTAACTCGGAAAGAGTAATAGGCACTACCATGGATTAAGACGCTTTTGGGGGTCCCCAAAAAGAGGCAGAGATGGGTAAACTTGGGAGATAATAAATAGATCATAAATATGTACTTTGGTGGTACAATAAAAGAGTGATGTTAGAACAATAGATGGATAAAAAATTAATGTACTTTTATTGTAAAGAGGCGACCCTTTGGGCCTCCAATGGTGAAGAATACACATTCCATTGTGAAACCTTTTTTCCCACCCTTTCTGTGGCTGTGTTAACCAATACACCATGATGATGTCAGACTATACCCAAGCTGGCACAGCCTCTTCCATTTACACACTTTTATGGAGATTGGAATGTGAACTACCCATCCTTGTCAGACCATGAGTGTGCTCTCAGTTCTAAAAGATAGGCCCTATCATTAGTTGTTCAAAAGTTACCTAAAATCTCTGTGTGTGAACAGGACGGGGTGGGGGGTAAGATCTTACATTGATACAGAAGAAAGCCTTTCCGAGTTATCAGCATTTTTAATGCTTACCTCTACTTTCTGGTATAGCATCTTATGTATTTAATAGGAATAATGACTCCATAACTGCTTTTACTAAAATCCTTGAAAGAATTATGAAGTAGTAATATCCACTTTTTCCATGCAGCTGTTTACAGAATATGGTAGACTAGCAATGGAGGACAATGGAACGAAACCTTTCCAAAATCTTCAGTTCTTAGTCCGAGATTGGTCTTACCCCTATCAGTATGAGTATGGATCAACAGGTGGTAACGACCTGCTCTCCAAGCGGTTATTGGTAAGTACAAATGAGGTGTTCTCCACCAAGCCCCTCCTAACTATAAGTAATACACATATTATATCCAAGTGCACATTCTAAAGTTTGGACGATTACCCTCGAAATTTAAACTATTTCAATATGGGTAACATGGGACCACACAACCTTGTGCACATGTATTAGGTCTACCTCACATGTAAGGTGCACTCTTAGTTGAAGGTACACGGTACCTCGGTTTAACATATAAGCCTCGGCTTATACCAGAGTTTTTAATGTTGTTATAATTCCTGGCTTGCCCTTCAGATTGTTGACGGTCAACACAAGGAACTTCAACGACTGCGGCAACATATCCACAAATGCTTTGAGAGCGTCCAATGTTTCCTCATGCCGCACCCAGGTCTAAAGGTGGCCACAAATCCACACTTTGATGGCCGGCTAGCAGGTGAGAGGCATTGAGCAAAATAAACACAAGAGTAGTGATAACATTTTTTACTGGTAAGCATCAGAAAGGGAAGTACTACATAGCTGGTGCGCCAATATTCAACATATATGTTATAGCATCACAGTATTCTCTTTGTGGAGGAGTATGTTTATAGGGTTCTCTCTAATGTACGTTTTCCGATCATCTTGTTATAGATATCGAACCAGACTTTAAAGAAAACCTGAAGTCTCTTGTGCCTTTGGTGCTGTCACCTGAGAACTTGGTCATCAAGCAAATCCATGGCGCCAAAATTACTGGAAGAGAGTTAGTCGAGTACTTTAAGGTAAAGTTAACTGATGCGACAGTATTCCATAGCAATATGGCATTCAACATTATATCTTAAACGTGTAGCTATAAGTCTGACCGGCGTTAAGCCTCATCCACTTTTTTGCTTGTGGACCCGGTAATGTGAAATAGGCAAGATACTTAATGATAAGGCCTAATTTAATGATTCTGTTGTGTTTTCTTTTTTCTCGTTACCCGAAAAGTGACGTGAAATATTATTTTCTTTTCTTTTTTCTTTCATTGATATGTAGGCATACATCAAGATCTACCAGGGGGACGAACTGCCTGAACCTAAATCCATGCTTCAGGTAGATGCAACCCATTTACATTAACTCTCCATAACGCTTCATTTGAAGCCGAAGTATTTTCTCTATTCTGAAAGTTTTGTCTTTAGGTTACAGACCTCTCTAGTTATTTACAAAGGAACATTATTTATGTACCTCCATTCACTCCAAGGTCTTTTATAGACGGATCACTTTTATCGCTGTAACTCATACATATATATCTTTGTATAAGAATTGCGCACTTGAGAAATTCATATTGCAGGGTTTTGAAAATGAGATAGAGTAGATCATACTACAAGTACCTAAAGGTGACAGCTGCATTGTCCATTTCAGGCTACAGCTGAAGCAAATAATCTTGCTGCGGTTGGTAACGCTAAGGACCTCTACTCCAAAGAGATGGAGATGGTAAGTAATGATGGTAACGGTCTTAGTAACAGTGGTCGATGGTATATCCCTCTTATTAGTAGAAAAAAAAAGATCCAATGTTAATGTTCTATATGCTGGTTAAAAGAATAATATCAAAATGGTAATGGTGACAAAGAATATTGCTGTGAGAAAAGAAATTATCAGTATGCACCATTCAGTCAATTTGTATACTACATTGTATCAATGCTTCTAGGTATGCGGAGGGGACAAACCTTACATTGGGCCTGACCTACTTGAACGTGAACATGAGCGGGTGAAGAAGGCTTCATTACTACTATTCAACTCAACACGCAAGATGGGCGGCTCGGAATTCTCGCAGACCTATGCCGAGCAACTCGACGATGAGATCCAAACCATGTTTGGGAATTTCATCAAACATAACGATAGCAAGAACATCTTTGCAGCAGCTCGCACACCAGCTGTTCTGTTTGTGGTGATGGTGGCATGCTACCTATTGGCAGGCATCCTGGGTATATTTGGACTTGAAGGATTAGCCAACCTGATTAACCTGCTCATGGGTCTGGCACTGGTGCTGCTCATCACGTGGGCATACGCACGGTACAGCGGTGACTACCGAGAAATAGGGGTGCATATTGACAAGGCAGCCGACATGCTGTGGGACTCAGTACGTACTAATATCATTGTTTTAATATCATTAAGTTAAAAGATTGAAAGTAAAAGATTTCACCTTTTACTTTTCAGGTGATGTGGCTCTGAAATTTAGGGAAATTCTGAAGGTCAAATTTATTTTTGTTTGAACTGCAGTAACAAACAGATTTGAATCAACTCTAATATGTAAAAATGCCTCCCTCGTAGGCCATTTCTATCTTCACAAACTTGACAAATCATTACGGTGATACTACCGTTGATAATCAACCAAGAAACGATTGGTATAATAAAGAATGATATCTTCAGTGTCGCAGAATCAGATCAATGATATATATTCTCTGTTTTCTTGACAGGCTCTGGGTCCTGTGTGTATGAAGGTGATGCAGGGGGGAGCACAGAAGACACTCGAACAGACCATTGGTGGAGGTTCAAAGAAGACCAACTGAGCATGGTGCAAGTTGGAGTGACTCATCTCCATGTGGAAGGAGGCACTCATTCTCTTTCCCCTTCACCTAGGAAGAGGTCTCTATATTCTCCCTCGATCACCTGCTGCATCTCTATCATGGAAGTGCTTATCAACGCAGGTTGAAAGTTAAGCTTGATGAAGTAGACTGATGTCGATGCTCCTTCCACAGTGGAGACAGGACTAATGGCCCGTCATGTTGTGGAGTTCTATTCATGGCAACTAGTCTTGGATATGTGTGAGGGAAATTCAAGTTTTCGTCGATGAACACTTGGAGACAAAAGGCTCAATTTGCAAGCCTTTTAGTCTAAATTCTCATGAGGTTTTCATTATACTTATTTCCAACATGTATATATCACTTTGTATGGGTCTGTGGAATTCTTTTTGTATGATTGGTACCAACATCTAAGCGATACCACCCTAGAGCGAATAAGCAATTCTATGTAGGTTGGCGGGTTTCGAGTGTGTGATCCGCACCTGTTTATGTTACTTTGTGTTGATTAACTTTGCATGTCATATCATGGGTGATGGTTTTCTATTTATCGTTGATGTTTGTTCGGACAGTTAAAAATTCCTTTTATATTTTGCATGCATGGTTCGTTTATAATAATATCTATAGGGAAGAGATAAGTTAGGAGGCCTTTTTAGGTGTACATACATTGTTCGGCACTTAGTCATGACCAAGGAATTGAAGTTTAGTCAGAAAGTATGTTACAACTTTGCATCACAAAGCAAAGTAAATGTAAATATGTTCATGCCATAAGGGCGAAATTTAGAATTAGCGTCATGCGCAATTCCAAAGTACCCCGCCTATGCTCAAATCCTCTGTGAAAGTGAAGTGTTGTGTGTTTTAGTGTTCACTGTTCCACCATTATGATACATGGATTTGTCTTGTTTAAGAACAGATGCATTATAGGGGAGAGTGCGTATAGAAAGAACTTAGTGCATATACATGTAAAATAAGCCTGTAGACTCTTACGTTAACATAGACACATTTTGAAGTCAGTGTTAAGTTCTTTTTACAAACTTTGTACCATATGTCAACGATAGAAAACCGTGAACAAAATCACTATTTTTCTGGGTCGCTTGCCCACCAACCACTGTAAGATAAATTATGTCTATGTTAAATATGTACAGTATGTCTCTCATGTGTAAATGTATCTGTCATCATTAATTTAACAATTAAGAGCTGTCTGCAACAACAAAAAGTATGATATATATTTGTAATACCCTATGCAAAATTGCAGTGTAAAGTAGTAGAGAAAGCTGCCGCTTGGTGTCACGTTGGGACAGTTTTCAAAGCCAGGTGCCGCCACTTCTTTCTCAGTGCGGTTCAGGTTCGCAATTGATATTTGTAGAAAGTCGGGTGCTCGGTGCTCAAGAACATTCATTACTTGAAACGTGATAGGAACAGGAGAGGCATACTAATGTCAGACTGCCATGGAGTGTAAAGGACAAGTTTCTTCATGTTATGAGGCTTTTTCTCTTTGGCTAAAAGATGAAAACTGAATTTGATGTTATGTACCTGTCCTGTTACCGTTATTCAGGTTATACTTCCACAGTACGCACTTTTCAGTTGGTTGTTTGGTAAAAAAAGGTCATCAGAACTGGACTTCAGGAACCCATTATGGACCCAATAAACCTGAGAAACCCGTTTAGTTGCACTTTACCAAAAGTACATGTGCACACACCTGGTGGTACATCAAAGTCACTGTATCACAACTGTACTATATAATCCCGACCATTCGCACTGGTAAAGAGCTATTCCTGATAGGTAGAGTGCACCATATATGTTATACAGACGCATGGAAGGAGTAGCTCAGTGCAGTACTTAATAAACGCTATATATCCTTTTCGGACTTAATCAACAACCTAATGTGTCCCCATTTGTGTACCATGAATATGTACTATGAAGCCAAAGTACTTTAGCTGCAGTTGAAAGGGCCTAGCTAATGTTTCCATTATTTTGTGTACCTACATCCATGACGCGTTTCAAGGGTCCATTAAGTACCAATATATGTTAGACCTGCTTTGAAAAAAAAATATATTTTAGCACAGCACACATTGTAGAGTCAATATTATACCTTCACACGTAAGTTTCTAAATTTTTCTAATTTTGCTCGTGTCTCCTCTAAGTGCTTCTTTATCTCTGGCAGTATTACATATGAGATTAGAAACTGTTTTGTAATGACGAATATGACGTTCGGGGTTGTGTATTTACTCAGATCAAGCAAAATGTATGTTGAAAGGTTGACTAAATTTAGGGAAGCTGAGATCAGAGCGTTCCAAACAGAACTAGTGTCGGATGACTGTTTATTGTTCGCTGCACTTATGCAGGCAGTTGGGTTTCAAAAGTGCTTATTGAATGTTTGTTATGTTCTATTCATGCCCACGTGCATTATATTTGATGCGTGCTTAAGATAAGATAGCAGCAGCCATATATACATATATATATGTATAAGAAATGTCTGGCTTAATGATAATTATATTTATTATACATACCAGATGTAAACAAACCACCGATGGCTTACAGATTATTATAAAAGATCAAAATGGAGTAATGCATTTTAACTGAAAGAGAAAGACTAAGTTAGTGTGTATTAAGTCATGCACTCAGTATAGACAGGTTGATATTGTGTACCACCAACATCCAGCTTAATACTTAAGTGGCCCAAAGAGCTTACAAATGTATTAAAAAGCACAATCCAATGTAGAATAATCTGTAAAGCACAATGTTAATCAAATTATTTGCACTTTGAAATGCATGAATTATTGACATGCAAGCTATGTACTCTTAACGCAGGTTTATAAATGTGTATTGTATAAATTAACAACTAAATATCATATATAGAAAGAATGTTAAAGCAGTAAGCTTTCCCAACTGGTTTCTTAGACCAAAAAAAAAACCAAAAATAAGAGAAATGAGTAATGCTCGTGTATTGTCAGTTTATTCTTGTGGTGGAAAGTGTATTTGATGAGCTAATTTATTTATAACTCTTAATTGTTATTCTGTAAATCAAGACCATCATGCGTAAACATTGCCTTAAAAGTGCTACGAGTGATAAAGTTCACACCGTAATAATACCAGGTGTTCAAGTCGTTTTGTTCATTAAAACCTTATAGGGAATTTCTTTTTGTAGATTTCCATTGTATTTCACTGCAATGATATTATATAAATGTTGTCAAGAGGCTCCATGGAGAAGTTGTCAACTGTAAATGGCGTATAATACCCGGGGTGATGGTAATGTAAAGCAAATAATGTATGGCAAATGTAACTAATATTTAATGGATTAATACCTAATCCAGGATCGAAATTCATAAACGGTATTTCTAAAAGATGGCCAGAATGATGAGACAATCTATCATAAGTGTTGTACCCAGTGTGAATCTGCAGTGATCAAGATGCACCTACATTATAAAGCCCACTTTGATTTACCATGATTTATGTAAGACCACCTCTGAGATGCACCGTATGTGTAAGGGAGGGAAAGACCTGGCCTTGTAGACATGTGGCGCGGCCTGGAGGGGTTGACTAGCGTGCTGCTGTGCTTGTGTTTCCTGGAGTTGTTCCTCCATGGAGTGGGACACTCACCCCCTTAGCCTCTGCTCGCCCCTACAGCCCCCATGACCCTGTCTGCACTTAAAGCATATTTTGTTACAGTAACCATTGTTCCTGTTGAATAAACGTGGATTTCTAAATTGTGACTTTGAGTTTTCTTCTTCAGATTCACAGTAACTGTATATTATAAATCAATATAAGTAGTGTTCAATAGTATGAGAAGTTAGTTTCGAGTTCATACAACAGGTTCACCTACACGTGTAATCAAGAATCGTCAACTTTTGTTCTGGCTATTGGAGTTGTACATTGTATAAAGTAATTGTATCTAATGCAGAAAACTACGACATATAGCATGTGGTCCCATTCTCGGCCGCTGTGTCATCATAGAGATCGGGACAGCTTGGCAGTTTCTTCAACAGACCGTGTTTAATGCTCTGCTGTGTTGGGGGCTGTTCACTACCGACACTCTGTACCTCCAGGGGTGGGCTCTCGCCCTTTAGTACCATAGTGGTGGGTGAGAAGCTCCTGCCCTCCGGCTCGTCACGATAGTCGCTGCCGAGCTCCTCTTGTTCAAACCGCTGTGCGTGTAGGTTGGACTCGGCCTCCTGTGGTTCGGCGACCAGGGTGGCACGGACGGGATCACAGTAGAAGGCATCCTCTGGGTTGAGCCACATCTCGGTGCACTCCTCCAGCTGCAGATTGCTGCACAGAATGGGGCGGACATTGCCAAGCCGCACAGCACGAGGACACACAAAGAAGTCTGCAGCACGCACCTGGCGGCGCACATTGTATGGGATGTAACCATAGACGCAGTAGTCAGTTGGCAGGTTCTCTGAGGCCTCCTCCAGGCTGATGTTGAAGGTACCGGCCACCACTACAGGCAGCTCCTCCAGGGCCGACACATTAACAACGAAGGCCATGAGCTTCCTGAAGAGGCTGATGTTTCGGAGACGGCCATGTGTCTCGTCACTCAGCCACGACATGGCAATAAACTCCATACATGGAGTGCGCCTTGTCTTGAACTTGGTGATGGTAAAGTTGGTGAGGGGGAGATAATGGAAGGGCAGCTTCCCAGCAAACTGCAGATCACGGAGTTTGCTCCTGAACTGCTTTTCATCACAGGCCTTCAGGCGTGCCTTGTTGAAGGCCAGGAAAGCCTTGGTGGCACCCAGAAGCACATAGTGTTCGGGAAGGCGGGGTTTAAAGTTAGCCTGTTGACCGAACATCAGGTCAGCGTCCTTCTCAACCAGGACAGTGCCCAAAACTGCCTCTCCAAAACGCCGAATCTCCCGCCCTGCAAAACGCCCACTCAGATTCATGGCAAGCAGAGTGACCTCCGGCCCTGCCCCGCCTGGGGCCATGGTCTCAGGTGTGTGCAGGCTCTTTGTGGCTGGAGAAAAATGAAAGAAGTTTCAACAGACATAGGCACATACTCTGATCACAACGCTGCTGTTTTATGGTATCACAGATTATATTGCACACAAATAATTTTGAATAGTTCAAATTATGTTATTTCATTTGTTCGTATATATTCATAGTGAATTCACAGAGACCTTTATGGTGACATAACGTTCAATGTATGCAAGTGTTTTCTAATGGCCACTGGTACAATTTGTAGACTAATGTCCTGAAACAGGTACCCCTTTTCATATACTACTTACTACTTGTAAGGGAGCAGAGTTTGTTACGATGGATGCATAAAAGAGGCCGTGAGTATAGGCCTTGGCCTAATATATGTTTGGTGGCGGAAGACGGATGTGTAGGCCTATACGTAGATGATAAATTTAGGATTTTAAGGAACGGGCGTGCCGAATCACACGGTAGATAAACACAGTGCGTCTGGACCCTCTACTGATCAGTTGAAAGCCATATGCCCCTACTAGGCGTTCTCTTGATATGTGCCATTCTGGTGTCTCCACATTGGCTACAGTTGTACACCATTTTGACATGAAAAAATGTAGGACCCCAACGCTCATATAACACGTCAGAACCCCGCTCATAAATTTAACCATTTTAAATAAAAGTAGTATATTTACATGTGTATATGTGGGCTATGCCCTCTTTTATCTAATGGCAATTCATATGGTCTTCCAACGTAATTTATGTTTTCTTATTAAATAATCTGCATTCGCTCAATCGCGTATGGATGTTCATGAAAGAGCAAACTCATGCCTGTATATATAGTCTACTTTTTGTGTCTCGATTGGGCTAAATAAAGACTTCGCAGCTGGAGTCTGTCATCGATTGCACCTACACATGGTATACACATCATGTATGATGTGCTCGTGTATAGAAACGAGGTCCTATTGATCTCATGTATAGGTCTACTGATGGGTGTGAATACGTGTCAACCCCCACGTTATTTTGTATAGTGCATGGGTTTCATATTTATGCATGCTATCTATGACAGACCAGTCCTATCAATACAGAAAACATCCTAAAGTTACTACAGAAAAAAAAACATAGCTCTCATGATATAGCTTTGTGACATCTGAAGGGGAATTCTGGATTCATACAGGCGTTCTCAACCATATAGAATCCTAGAATTGGATAGTCAATTTTGATTTAGGATATCATTATGTCTATCTATGATGCACTTAAGAATGTTGTTAGACGGTATAACGTGCCGTCCCTTCCTCGCCATATGACATTTTAGTCAGTGCTATCTATGAGAGAGAAGCTCTAATCAATGAGCAATAATATAAAAAGTTGGCTTACCCATCCGTCTTGTCTGAATTTTGATGCTGTTGGAGCGGTGCAGTCGTTGAGCAGACCCACTTACACGACTTGTGCTGTTCATGCCTGATGAGTGTAACCTAACACTACAAGTAGGCCTAGCATGTACATTTAATAGAGGTTTCCAATGTATGTACACACCCTCAGGCTCACATCCACACCTAGGATTGCTTCTCGTGGATGTTCCATGTATAGATAGGCCTATGGTCTCCCTCTAGTGCTTTTCACTAGATGACGGAAGCATTGATGTAGTGTAATGTTATTTGAGATCATGCATGGCTATACCCTGGGCAGTGCAGTATGAGGTCCGTGTCAATACAGTATTGACAACAGAATGTAGTAACAGATGGGTGTGTTTAATCAGGTGGCAATTGTATATGTCCAGGCCTACTGCAGGACTTGTAACAGGTGGATCCTTGAATAGCAATGCCATATAAGAATAGCCATTATATAGTGTGTATTCATATGGTAGGCCTATAGAAAATATCATTTTTTTGGACTGGTCGTATACGCTTGAATAGATGCATGGCAGCCGTGTTATAACATAGGCCCTAGATCAAAGAAGGGTGTGAAAAAAAGGTGACCACCATCGAGGGGAGGGGGTGTGAAAAAAATTACCACTCCCTAACTTTTTATTACAGTTACTAACGTATTTCCCTGTGAATGTATACCATACTTTAGTGGTCCTATCATATCGGTACTGACTATTAAATGGGGGGCTAGCACGGCGAATTTCAACATGGGTACCAGTTCAAAAATCGTTCATAAAATCACGGGACCCAGCGGAAAAATAGCAGCACCGTGATAGGTCAAGGGGTGGTCATGTGACTTTTTAATACGGGCGTGCATTAGCCGAGTCATTTATTACCAGGTAGGGGCGTTAGCTATATGGGGGGGGGTCATCTTGAAAAAGAGCCCCTTGGTGGAGGGGGGCAAAACCCAAAAAAAACTCCACAATGGGGGGGGGGGGGGTCAGAAATAAATATAGACAATTCAAATACCACAAATCTGGGGGGAGGGGGTGTCATTTTGCAAAATCATTTCTTTAATAGTGGGGGAGGGGGGGACTATTTTTGTCATGGAGTTTGGGGGGAGGGGTCGGAAAAAAAATCTGCTGATCCGCCAAAATCCATCAAGCCCCTCGGCTGGCAATAAATGACTCAGCCCCCTTCAGCCCCAAGCTCTAGCCTAGTTAGTCTAGGGGCCTATAGTGAAGACCATGCCACTCTGTCGACTTTAAGAGTCTACACCCGATCATGCATGCGAGACTAACCAAAAACACAACGAGTGGGGCATACATGCAGGGGCTGTATGCCCATGAGTGGAGTGCCCCTGCTGCCCTGTGGGCACCCTGGGCAGCAGGGGCACTCCACGAATGGGAATACAGCCCCTGTGTGCCCCACGAGTTGTGTTTTTGTTTTATTCTACCTCAAGCAACAACAGCAAACTATTTTCACCACTTTTTACCCTGAGAGGGCTCATAAAAATGGAGATCCAAGTGTAGGAAATACACATTTCTGTCCTATCGGATGCTGTTCAATGCCATTTTGATTGCGATATAGTTGATATATCTTAGCAATCATGGTTGCATCATGTTCCTTATTGTCTTAGGATCATTTTGTTTTTTTGAATTTCAAAAATCCACACAGAATTAACGTTTTTAGGGCTGAAATCGTAGGGGGTTGTAGGGTAGGGTGGGGTAAGACGCCCTTAATTTACAACTGTGTCATTTCTAAGGAATTTATTGCTACTTACAGAATATTTTTTACATTAAACAAAGGATGGAATAATATGTTCTTCATGTGCAAAAGCTTCTCAGCCATGCCTCATACGATGTTATGATAAAGCATGTGTAAAAAAGTGGGCCTTTTACCCCATCGTCTAGAGGCTGGGGTAAAAGGCCCACAGCCTTTGGGGTAAAAGGCCCACATGCACATAAAAGAGCATCATAATTGGAATAAATGCTCCATTTAGATTCTTATCATAAGAAAAGATACTAACAAGAAATGCGGTTGTGACCACGTAAAAAAACGCCTCCCACCGTTAATGTCGGTATACCTGTGTTTGATGACATGTCTCATAAAAGCAGACATAAAGAAGATTTCACAATTATCAATTTCTCAATTCAGTAATTTTGCATTGTGAGACCTCATCACATGGGGCAAATGCAATCATCATAGCACTCTCCCGTACCGCTTCGCTATGCAGCGTGGGAGGCGCTAAAAAATAATCTCCATAAGCTAGAACTGAGATTTGGATATGGTAAATAACCTAAAGTAACACTTTAGATATTTCATGTAAAATACCTCAATAACAAGTAAATGAGCTAGTTCTAAGATAATAATTCCCAATTAATGCATATTTTTCACATTAATCAAGGGATGGAACAAGGTATGATAATTGTGGAATCGGTTGTAAGCCTAGCCTCATGAAATATTCCATTAGAATGTTTGACAAAAAGCAGGGCATTTTACCCCGCATGTTGAAAGGCTGGGGTAAAAGGCCCACAACAATGGGGCGAAGGGCCCATGGATCCAATGCTAAGAAAATGTTCACATAAAAAGCCCATGTAGCTGTTGGAATAAAAGGGAAGGTAAATAAAATGTATCTTTATGGTCTACTCTTGATATCTTTACCTTATGGCACCTCAGCTGATACTTTTAACCCCTTCAACTTGCTATCCAACAAAATATGCACATTTCAGGACCTTTTATTTCTTATTATCTGAAATTGAACATGATGATCTTAACAGGTGTGAAATACTGAATGTCTGATAAGTCAACTATTTCTCATCCAATTATAATGAAAACCTACAAAAGAGGTCTAGCTCACTGAGGTAATCTTTACTTCCAAGTGTTAAATGGCTGTATACAGTTAGTACCATAGGCATGAGAGCTAAAGGGCCTTTTACCCCAAAGGGCATCTTACCCCTTCCTACCCTACAGCAGAAAATGCCTCACTAATGACACTATTCACTTTTAGAGTGGCGTACAACATATTGTACGCCACTGCTGTGGGCATACAGGACGCAGTGCTTGAAATATATGGATTTCATATGCTTTGGTGCTTGAGGTAGAATAATATGTTTTTAGGAGCCTCATACCAGCTGTTTTAGTTGTCTCACCTGATCTGTCACTAGTCATGCCCATGATCATGGATGGTGCCGGGGATAACATTCACGGCACAGTATCGCCCCCTATTGTGAAATTTAGAAACGTATTATTTTGATCACATGACCATCCAGTGGTCAAAATGGCGACAGGGGGTCAGCATACAACAATCTTTCGGCGATGTGTAACCGCAGCATTCAGGGGATCAGGCATTACAAGACAATCCCAACGAGAATGCAGTACAGCAAAAGCTTCTCGGTTAAAGGAAAATGTAAGTAGAACCTAATATATATCAGTTATATCACGCAGATGAAGAAGGTCAGGGCAGGGGTTCACTCTCAGTCTCACTGTCTCACTGATCCACGACAGGCTAGTACACTACACAGTCACAGTACCTCGGCCCGGGCACAGTACACTCCAGTAGTAGTCTACAGTAGTCAGTACTGTACACTACGTTCTACACTGTCGACTACAGCCTACTTAGACTACTACGTCTACAGTACAGTCTACATAGATCGTAGAGGCTCTCGACCTAAGTCTACAGTAAATTAAAACATGAGTGGTTGGTGCTGATGGTGCACACTGACAGTGACTAATCAGGCATAAATGACATAAATTGCAGAAGCTAGCCTCAGGGTTCCAGGTACATGTATTATAAATTCAGTTGAGCCCCCACCCCCTCCCCACCAAGAAAAGAAGAAAATATAAGATATAGAGAGTCAAATCTTATTCGAATGATCTATTCATTAAATTTAATTTGATTTAGGCCAAATTTGATTTACCATAAATTCTCTTGTATAAGGTGTATCCGTGCGCTGTATTCTCATAAAGTTGCACCGTTTTTACGACAGACAAATTAAAAGAAATTTTTTTATGGGCGTTTTGGGGGAAAAAATCTGATGTCTTAGCACTTATCAAGATGTGTAAGTTTTCTTATGATCACACATGTCAAATTCTCATCGCGTAGATCTAGGCTGGAGAATTTATGGTCAGCCATAAAATTCTCCAAAATAAAGAAATTTCCATACCTACCTACTACCTACCTGAACACAACTTTTTTTAAGGTCTAAAACAGGGCTGGGCGGGGGAGCTAACCCCAATACCCCCTCCCCCTGAACTATAGGTAACATTTTTTTTTTGCCCATTGAAAGTTATTCAAGGGCACATAAAATTAACTCTCTGCACATTGTATTATATGACCTCCGAATTCTACATGTCTGTACTATCAGTCTAATACATGTCATGGCCTACTGTCAAGTTCACATTCTGTCGAGTCATCCCATCTCCTATGTAAATGGGGTACAACACAGATTTATCCATACCTATGGTACAGATTCGGATCATGTTGTTCATACATTCACAGTGTCTGTGGATTTAGACCCAACCCACATAGGTACCCGTGATGCCTGAAAGGCTGATACCCACCTATTTTTGTGGTTTTCTTTGGATATTTGCTCCAATTTTCCCTGTTTGCAATATACTGCAATTTTCTCATAAGAACTAATCTAAACACTTGCACTATGAAAGAAATTATATTCAAAATCATTCGAATTGTGCTATTTTTTCGTGAAAAAAGGCCAAAAACAAGAGCCCCTTACTTCGGGGCTATTTTGGCCACCTGCGTAGCCATATTTGACCATACACCATTTGCACAATTTTTTTTATTATGGACTATTGGTTAGAAAAATGACATCAAAGTGATACTCATGCATGCTTAAGATTATTTAAAAATGATTTTAAGCTTCCCAGAGGCTACACCATGCTTTGTTCCATCAGCATATTTTGAGGTGAGATATGCACAGAATTCACCAATATGAGGTATATTTGGCAATTCCTACCACAAAATTAAACCATATTTAAGACCACCACCTTTTGGTCACCTCTTATTTCACTTTTTCATTCACAAATCTTTACTAAACATCTCATTTCTTATGTGAAATTTACTGTAGAAATTGATTAAGGTAGTTATTCCAAGGTAAAATGAATTTTTACCTCCACTTATAAAGGAAATCATGTGACCAATATTTGTAAGCGGCTACCGGCCAAAATAGCCCCGTATTACCTAAAACTGAGCAATTTTTTCAGTAAATACCCAGTATTTTTAGCAAAATTCAAATTCTTTATATTTTTTCATTATTATATCTTAGAATATGACTTTATATGGAACTTTTACTTATTTATGTCATTTCTACCCATTATTTCATGACTATCTATGATAAAGTTTGAGGTATGATGAATTTTTTCATAAATCTTGAGGTCATGTGACATCAAAATGGCCGCATGCTCGGATATGCACCCCAAAGATGATTTTTCTCAAAAACATCAAAATGTAATCTTAGATGCATGAATATATGATATCAAAACTATATATCCAGTTATTTTCATCTCTACTTCTTAATTTTTCATCTTTAAGTGAAAAATGAACACTTTTTTGGAGGGTGGCCAAAGTCAGTGTTAAACAGACGGGAGTCTAGTTCGAAACAACTACCTCAGCTGCTTTTTGGGGACAGTGCCTAGATATTCAGGCTTTATTTGTTTTAGCCATATTCTGCAAAATATAACACATAGGCTAAAATTGGGTAGTATCGCGCAGGTAGACATGATACAACCCAACGAATCACCTCCACGGAAATGGGGCTTTGTCGAGAGACACAGTTATGGCATGCGTGGGAGAGGACACTGGTTCCATTGACCCCTGGTGAGAGAGGGTTGTACCAAAGACTGCAGAATCATTTGGGTGGTATCGTGGAGCTTTGGACAAAAAATTTGGACTGTATCGCACATTTCACAATACAACCCAAATCTAATGGATCTTCCCATAGACTTTGTATCGCGCACATGAATACAAAGCTTTGGTCACAATTTCGGGTCTGAATTACAAGCCTTACCATCCATGCTCTCACACTCTTAATATGACGATTAGCTTGCCCAATTTTTTACCACTATTCAGTAACATGCACGGGTACCGTATGTAATGTATGTTTTTGATTGAACCTATTCCTGTTTTAAGTTTTTAATGTATATCCTGCATCATGTGCGCGATATAACATCGTCACATGCGCGATATAACCCTAAATAAAGTCACCATTATATTCTATGGAGATTTATTAATGAAAAAGTGGCATAGAAACGTATTGCTGACACCTTTTAATACATGTGCCCCTCAGAAAATTCAAAGATAGACTAGGAACACTCACTACATAGACATATAACCAGTTATAACATTGTCAAATACTGTCAAAAGAAAATTTCAAAAATCTTGAAAATTCTTTACAACAGACCTTTTTAAGTACAGGTGCGTGATACAACAAGATGCGCGATACTACCCGATTTTACCATAATTATGCACTCTGACGTTGGTAATTGTCATTTCAAAACGAAGAAAAAAAAGTCAGATTATATTGAGTGCACACCCTGACCCGTGGACAACTCAGGTGCATCCCCAGAATCGGACTAGTTGTTGTGTATATATGTATAGGCATTGATAGGCATGTATTAGTATTTGCCCGCTTGGGACATTCAATGCGATAATCACAATTCCTAGAGCGTCCATCATCATGAATGTGTGACTTGCACAATTCAACAGTCATGTGTGTCTAAGAAACATAGCCTAGGAAATCAAATGTTGATACATGCCTCATGCAATATCATTTCTATTCATATAATGCCATTTCCATCTCCAAACAGGATCCCGCAAAGAGTCCATACTTTGAAGGGGTGGATGTCAAACCATTCTCAGCCTTTCTCACAGATAGTTTTGGACGACAACACAACTACCTAAGGATTTCACTCACAGAACGCTGCAATTTGAGATGTAAGTCAAGAGCAAGCATATATGCCATATATAAAAAAAAATTAGAAAAAAAGAAAAGAAGGAAAAACAAAACATATTCTCTGGAGCCTGCTCCATACAGCTTGTGTAACAAGTGAGTGTCTTGAACCAACCAAACATCAATGTACCGTATAGGCATTATCTTATCGCTGTTGTCTATGGCAAGTCTTTTGGGTAAGCTTGACATAAACTCAGTTTTTGTCACATAAACTTTTGTTAACATAAACCCAGTTTTTGCTAGACAAACCCAGTTTTTGTAACGTACACCCAGTTTATGTGGGCAAAGGAGGAGTTTTGGAAAATGTCAGTTTTTGCTAGCATTAACCCAGTTTATGTGAGGAAAACCCTTTTTCTACAGGAAACCCATCTTTTGTGACCAAAGAAGGGGTTTCCTAACATAAAGTGGGTTTATGTCACATAAACTGGGTTTATGTTCAAAACCCCTTCTTTGCTAGCAAAAACCCAGTTTATGTGCGAGAAACCCCTCCTTTGCTCACTTAAACCCAGTTTATGTGCGAGAACCCCCTTCTTTGCAACCCAGTTTGTGCGAGAAACCCTTCCTTTGCTCACATAATCCCAGTTCATGTGCTAGAAACTCCTCCTTTGCAGCTTTCAAGTGGTTTTTCTGATGTTTAGATCTTTTCTGATAAGGGTTCAACACCTTTTTCTAGTACATTTACTATTTAATTCAACCCTTCATGAGGATTTTTATCAGTAGGCAGATAAGGCCCCCCATCAAACCATCTAGTGACCTCCTGAGGAACCATTAATTCCCATACATTAGCATTACCCAGTATGTACTTGTAAATATTGGGAGTTTATGTTAGGCACATATCGCCAATCCTGCTCTGCACTAGGTTCAAATGGGTGAGATCTTTTCAGAAAATTTATTGGAATAGTGCAGATTGGTGAATTGCACATGACATTTATATGTGTCATTATTGGAGTTATTAAAACTGAATGTACACCCCACCCCCATGATCAGGGCTGCATTATCCATTCTCCAAGCACACGCTGCATCCATGTCACACACCTGCACTCTCCCAGCAGATCTTCACAGTAACCCATGTTTAGCTTACATAAACTGGGTTTATGTGCAAGAAACCCATGCTTTGCTCAGAAACCCATACTTTGCTTACATAAACTGGGTTTATGTGCAAGAAACCCGCCCTTTCCTCAGAAACCGATCCTTTGTTCACAAAGGATGGGTTTCTTCACATAAACCCAGTTTATGTTGCAAAAACTGGGTTTATGGTCAAAACCCATCTTTTGTCCACAAAGGATGGGTTTATGTGCAAAACCCCAGTTTATGTGGAGGGGTTTCAGAACAAAAACTGGGTTTATGTCACAAAAATTGGGTTTATGTTAACAGAAACTGGTTTCATGTGACAAAAACTGGGTTTTTGTCCAGTTTACCCAAAAGGCTTGCCATAGTTGTCGCCATCTCCACAGGTGAATATAAGTACTGTAAATTCCCTTGTATAAGCCGCCCCCTCATATAAGCCGCACCCTGACTTTAGGAAAATGTTATAAGTTGCAATTGAGGCCTGAAAATTGGTGGTTTAGTACTGTTCCATAGTAATAGATACCCTCGTATAAGCCGCACCCAGACTTTGGGCCAACCCTATAAGCCTAATTCTGATTTGGTATAAGCCACGGCTTATACGAGAGAATTTACAGTAGATCTAATCTATACCAGATATGCATGTAGTACAACAGTGACCTTAATGTACCATTCAGTAAAAACTACCGGTAAATTTGTTGAGCGCATGCAGTACACCATTAAGGAAGAAACATACCATAACAAGTCACGTGTAAACCACACTCCCATGTATTAAAGGTCACCATGCACGAATAGCTCAATCTTGGGATAAACCAATGTTTATATACTCTTAACTTGTTATATCTATGTAAAGAAAAATGTTGTGACCAAATGTGTTTCTTTTCATAATTATTCCCACTTTAGTTCTCTGGTTTGATAGATGCAGCTCATCTTACCTCTCAGTGAGTATTATCACACCCTCCCTCTTGGGCTTCTTAGTGACCATGGTTGCCTACGCTGTTGGCTGGAAACCTACCCCTGAATTCCGCTCCCGCTGCTCTCCCACTACATATACAGACTGCAGATGGATGGGCTATGGCAGGCGGAGGGAAAGCAAGATGGTTGCCTTATGATGTTGGGGGTTTTATTTGTTGGAGGGAGGTGGTGAAATGTTGTTATTGTTGTTGATAAATTTTGAATGGGGTTTTGCTTGAAATATATAGTGCACCCTTTATAATAGGGTTTAACTAGCTTTAAAATGGGGTAGCTTGTAATGCAATGATCGAACTCGGATTTCCACCAGTTATGTTTTCACCTCACTCCAATCTCCACTCGCGATGTTATTATATTCTTGGGGAATGATCTCGTGCTAGCATCAAGGGTAGAGCTTTGTGTCTAAATTCCCTAGCCCATGTGGAAAGAAAACACAATTGGGTACCTCATCTCCAAGGGTTTTTATTGAATCGAAATATGGATGCCAATCCAAGGTCAAATACAATTCAGGCTCCAACGTCGAGTTTACATTTCAATTTACGTCCTAAACGTATGCCTTTTAAAACAGGAAGAGTTTCAATGAGTTAAATCCAATCAATGTCAAACTCCAACTCCGCGATGTCAATATCTATAAACCTCAAATAATAATCACACCACATTTCATCAATAACATCATATACCCTATCCCGGGCAGAAACAATCTCCATTGTGGATACCGGTGTGCGCAGGCACTCAATTACAAACCTTTACAAATTTCCATCCTCATGTTCAAGTCCAAATGCGAGGTTATTTTCCAAACACCAATTCAATAATAATTTGAAATACCTAAACTTCATTATAAATGTCGATCTCCATATGACATCACAAATAACGTGAACTTTTGAATTCCATCATGGCATAACTCCAGGTTAAATCAATAATCACAAATGAATATCACAATCACAAACTGTTGGTGCCTTAGAACTCCATCATGGCATAACTTCAAATTAAATCAATAAGTTCATGGTGAGATGTTTCAAGTAAGCATTGAGAATTCAACAATGTGTAGGGAGACCAAATGAAAGCTAAACAAATCTAAGTCCTTCAGATGTGTGGTTCCTCTATGTATGTAACAAGCAGATCCCTTAGTTGGTATGTTTAGATCTCCAATTGAATGAAGTCAAGACCCCACTGAATGAATTCAAGAACTCAATTGAATTAATCCAGGAACCTCAATCAAATGAAGTTAGAAACTCAATCAAATAAAGTTTGAACTCAATTGAATGAAGTTAGAATCCTCAATTGAATAAAGTTGTAAACCCAGAGAGCACTCCAAAGCAGTGACCAAAGCTCCAGTAAATACTATTCAGAATGGTGGTCTTGGTCTTTTGCCATCCGACACCCTTTGGACTTTGTATACCCTCAGACTGCCGGTGGTTCTGATCTTTTGCCATCCGACACCTTTTGGACTTTGTACATCCCCAGACTGCCGGTGGTTTTGGTCTTTTGCCATCTGACACCCTGTGGACCTTGGTCTGGTAGTGCTCTAACAGATTACTCATAGAGGACACACACACATCCACCCATAAGGACATCACCTCTGCTGCTGCCACTGGGACCCCCAGGAACTAGTTGGCTCAAGTCCAACACAATGACTCAGCCTTCTCAGCCACCTCCAGTATCCTATAGGGCTATAACACTCCGCACCCACTCTAGACTTCATGTGACTGAGGACTTATAGTGACATTCTTTGCCTGTTCCCGGTGACATATCGCATTCAAAAGTTTCCTGTCTTTAGATCATGCTTTATAGTAACCATTCATGTATGCTACAGGGATATATCTAGTATGAATTACTATTGTAACTCCCCAAACAATAGCGATTGACTTGTTGCTCTTCTCATTTTCCTATAACTCATGCCCAGCATAGTGTCTATATGTAGTGTATGGATGATCCCCTAGGCATTTCATGTTTATAATTATTTCCAGTGACTTTGCAGAGAGGCAAAGTCCATTTCCCCTCTCTCCTAGTATTTTTTTTTCTAGTACGTTGTGTGATTGTGCCCCAACACTCTTATTGTACATGTAATAAGATTGTAGGATTGATGGCCCCAGGGACAGTTGGTCCCATGTCATCGATGGCCCAAAGTGGGACTGGTGGGCCCATGTCAATGAAAGATATCATATAGATAAAATATTGACAATATAAGTGGGACCGATGGCCCCACCTATCACCTATCTTTACCAACCATGACCCATTTATTACTTCACATGTTACAGATTACTGAGAATTGTACAAAAAAATGGTAAGAAAAGAAAAAGAGGGCTGGAAAAAAAAAAAAAAGAAGTCAGATGTGATTTCTAGGATGTGAGTAGCTATGAGTAATAAAAGATTACATTTCATTTTTTTTTTAGATTAAATTACATATCATTTCGTTTTATTTTCCCTCCTTAAGGGAGTGGTCATTTTATTTATCAACGGCGGAGGGGTGGGTTTGAGGGGGGGGGGCGTAAAAACGTTGACACCTCTTGAGGGGGGGGGGAGCGTAAAACAAATTACCCTCTTTTTTTTTTAGCAAAAAGGCCAGTGCACTACTGTAGATCGAAGAGGGGCTCGAAAATTCTCCATGCCTCCGGTGTGGATGGGGCACATTTTTTAACTGCTGTTGAGAGGGAGAGGGGGGGGGGGAGCATACAAAATGTTCGTGGGTCCGTGAGAAAACACACCACTGTAATGTACCACTTACTAGTGTCAACCACTGGAATACCTTTAGAACCTTGGTATCCCGCTTGGTCGGTATACTGAGGTTGCAGATTCCTTAATAGTAGGGGCACCATTGCTTGAGTGCCCAGAGAGTTAAGCACTGATAACGGCCAGCCTGATGGGTATCAGGAGTTATATAATGCACCCTAAAAAATCTGCACTGAACAAAGGAAATTACCAGGTATCTCACGGGCGCGAGCTGGTTACCAGGTTGAGTCTGTGTAGGTGTTATCAATATGCAGTAAAGGGAACGGTGCTGCCCTCGTGCTTTTATTCGCTATGCACAGACCTTGATCACGGAGGTTAGGGGGCATATGGATAACACCTACACAGACTCAACCTGGTAACCAGCCCACGCCCGTGAGGTATCTCATTAGTCAATATGTTAGGCCTAGCCTATCTAATCCCAACGAGTGTAACAGATCAAACAATGGAGTCTCGAATGCACAGCCTGGGGCCTCAGAATAGCTGAGATGCAAAGGTTGGCCAAGTTATTACTACATGATGTATGATATTATAGCAATTACCCTTTGATTGACTGATCTGATCTCTCTAGGCTGTAGACTAGGGTAGGGTGGGGTAAGATGCCCTTAATTTACAACTGTGTCATTTCTAAGGAATTTATTGCTACTTACGGAATATCTTATGCATTAATCAAAGGATGGAATAACATGTTCTTCATGTGCAAAAGCTTGTCAGCCCTGCCTTATGGAATGTTACGATAAAGCATGTGTGAAAAAAAGTGGGCCTTTTACCCCATCATCTAGGGGCTGGGGTAAAAGGCCCACAGCCTTTGGGGTAAATGGCCCACATGCACATTAAAGAGCATCATAATTGGAATAAATGCTCAATTCAAATTTTTATCATAAGAAAAGATACTAAAGAAAATCTTCATAAGCTACAACTAAGATTTGGACGTTGTAAATAACCTAAAGTAACGCTTTAGATATTTCATGTTGAAGTTCAAGGAATGACAGGGTAGGATAAGGTGAAATACCCTATTAACATGTAAATGAGCTAGTTCTAAGAAAATAATTCCCAATTGATGCATATTTTCCACAATAATCAAGGGATGGAACAAGGTATAATAATTGTGGAATAGGTTGTCAGCCTAGTCTCATGGAATATTCCATTTCAACGTTTGACAAAAAGCGGGGCATTTTACCCCGGACATCAAAATGCTGGGGTAAAAGGCCCACACCAATGGGCCAAAAGGCCCATGAATCCGATGCTAAGATAAAGTTTACATAAAAACCCCATGTAGCTGTTGGAATAAAAGGGAAGGTAAATAAAATGTATCTTTATGGCCTACTCTTAACTCCTTTAGGGTAGGGCGGGGTAAGACGCCCTTGATTTATAACTGTCTCATTTCTAAGGAATTTATTGCTACTTACAGTATATTTTTTTACATTAATGAAAGGATGGAATGATATGTTCTTCATGTGCAAAAGCTTGTCAGCCCTGCCTTATAGAATGCTATGATAAAGCATGTGTGAAAAAAGGTGGGCCTTTTACCCCATCGTCTAGAGGCTAGGGTAAAAGGCCCCAAGCCTTTGGGGTAAAAGGCCCACATGCATATAAAAGAGCATCATAATTAGAATAAATGCTCCATTTAGATTCTTGTCCTAAAAAAAGATATTAAAGATAATCTTCATAAGCTACAACTAAGATTTGGACATTGTAAATCACCTAATGTAACACTTTAGATATTTCATACTGCAGTTCAAGGGATAACAGGGTAGGATAAGGTAAAATACCATAATAGCACGTAAATGAGCTAGTTCTAAGAAAATAATTCCCAATTAATGCATATTTTTCACAATTATCAAGGAATGGAAAAGGGTATAATAATTGTGGAATAGGTTGTCAGCCTAGCCTCATGGAATATTCCATTAGAATGTTTGACAAAAAACAGGGCATTTTACCCGACATGTCGAAAGGCTGGGGTAAAAGGCCCACAACAATGGGCCAAAAGGCCGATGGATCTGATGCTTATAGATAATGTTCACGTAAAAAGCCCATGTAGCTGTTGGAATAAAAGGGAAGTTAAATAAAATGTGTCTTTATGGCCTACTTGTGACTCCTTTACCTTATAGCACCTCAGCTAATACTTTTAACCCCTTTAACTTGCTATCCAACAAACCATGCACATTTCAGGACCCTTTTATTTCTAATTATCTTAAATTGAACATGATGATCTTATTAAAAGGGGCCCTGGCATGACGATTTTCAACATGGGTACCTACCAAAAGATCGTGCACAAATCTGCGGGACCCAGCGGAAATTTTTGCGACGATCTGATTGGTCAACGGGTGGTCATGTGACCTTTTAATGCGGGCATGCATTCGCCGTGCCAGGGCCCCTTTAACAGTTACAGTAAACTCTCTCTATTGTGGTCACCATTCGTTCTTTCGAAAAGTGACCACATTGGCGAGGTGACCACATTAGAGAGAGTTCCTCTTGAGGGCATAGAGTTAGCAGGCAGAAACCAAGAAAGGTTATGTGTTGTTCTGTGTTCGTTTCTATTATGTTTGTGACATGATGTCTAATGTACTTTTTCCGCCATGAATATGACCTTAGCTGTCGGCTTGGCTTTAAACAACCATTACTCACTCACTCACTCACTCGTTTCTATTATGAGAATAAGCTATATCTGAAACTTGGTAAGTTAAATTTGGTTTAAAAAAATCCCTTATATTGAGATTTTGATGTATTAACAAAAATGCTTGATTTGGGATAAGGAAATGTGTTGCTGGCCCCTGGGACAAGAGTGGGTGCCAATGAAGGGACCAGAGGGGCAACCTGAGAAGTCTTCTACCTGCTATGGCATCCCTCAGATCTCCAACCCCAACCCCCCCATACTCCCTTATAGACTTTGAGGGGACCAGAGGTGTGACCTGAGAAGTCCTAGAGTTGTTCCAGTCCACTGACCATATCCTAGAGTTGTTCCAATCCACTGACCATGCCCTAGAGCTATTCCAGTCCACTGAGCACACCCTAGAGTTGTTCCAGTCCACTGAGCACACCCTAGAGCTATTCCAGTCCACTGAGCACACCCTAGAGTTGTTCCAGTCCACTGAGCATACAAACCGCAGAAGCCCAGTGTAGTTATACAAACCGCAGAAGCCCAGCGTACCTACGCTGATAAGAGTACTGATGACGTCATCAGTACCCTTATGCACACACTGTCCACAAGAGGGCACCACTTCTGTTTTCATTTTAGGCCTTTGTATAGATTATCATCACACTGACCGAATTTACTCATATAGACCTTCAATGTTGATATATCAATCTATTTCAAATTCCATTCTGTTATATAAAGTATATAGACGGTTATTATAATGGAATTTTCCCTTGAGAGGAAACGTGCATGGTGTCCTTTAAAGCCACATTTGAAGTTTGTGTCTCTCCTAGCGCTGAAGGTGCAGCAAATGTTTGTCCCCCTCTGTGATACATAGTTAGACTGAAGTCCACAGAGATACCGGTAATAGCCTG
This sequence comes from Acholoe squamosa, assembly GCA_949317995.1. Classification (NCBI taxonomy): domain Eukaryota; kingdom Metazoa; phylum Annelida; class Polychaeta; order Phyllodocida; family Polynoidae; genus Acholoe; species Acholoe squamosa. Next base: position 52,742,926 of record OX439035.1, on the reverse strand, counting down.
ACAAATATTGCCCCCCCCCCCTCTTAGAACAGGTAAATAGATTTCCCCATCAGAATAACCCCCCCCCCAAAAAAAAAAAAAAAAAAAGAAAAAAAAAAGAAAAAAAAAAGACACACTTTCCTTTAGTATGTCTGGTGATATAGGATAGTACTCCAGACCAACTCTAACTAAACCGATAGTTCAGGATATGCAATAAGCAGATAGCGTCATCAGTGCTATTTGAAACATGTATGATAAACTCTTATCTGAGACATGTATTTATCATCATACAAATCTAGTACGGTGTTTAATATATATCTAGTACATAAGCAACATCCTTTTTCAAATATGCTGCTGGCTAAATCGCCAATTTCAAGGGAAATCTAGAAATATTCACTTACCTGCAGCCAAACCTACCTTCCATTGGCCACCCTGGCACCGGGCCAGTATTAATGTCATGGATTTGATCATAGCGTCAATGTATTTTATATACGGGTTTATGGGTATCCAATGCAGGTCAGTACTGCATGCCAGGAGAGGGTGTGGATCTGTCTCCGAAGAATCAGCTTCTCAGCACTGCAGAAATCATCAAAATAGCTGGTTTGTTTGTCAGGGAAGGGACGACCAAAATCCGTCTGACAGGCGGTGAACCTCTCGTACGGAGAGATCTGGTTGAACTCATAGGTACGTCCATTTTAGGCTAAGAGTAGAAATCAAAATTTCTTTTATGAATGAGGTATCGTAGTTTGACTCAGTTAACTATTCCTTACTGAATTGTTGAATGTTTTAGTGGTGTCATACCTCAGCTTTTACACTGGCCATATCCCAACTCAGTTACATTGATTCCTTTGATTATGTTATTATGAATTATTTCTTTGTAACTTTGTTACAGCTGCGCTTAACAAATTAAAATCTGAGGGTTTGGAGGCGATAGGTATGACAACAAATGGAGTTACCTTGTCTAAACATCTGCCAACCCTTAAAGAAGCCGGCCTGGACCAAATTAATATCAGTTTGGACACTTTGATTGCACCAAAATTTGAGCTGATAACTAGGAGGAAAGGATGGCAACGAGTAATGAAGAGTATGGACGATGCCATTGACATGGGATTCAGTCCTGTCAAGGTACATGTCAAGTGTTTTTTTCTTTTTTTTGTTGTATCTACATATGTATTTAGCATTTAGCTGAGAAAATAGATTAAATATCTAAATTCATCTACCCCGGTAGCTATAATTGGTTTATAGATTGCACTGTTTCCAATTGTTGACACTTTGCCTTGTGTTTAAATGTGATTATACGTGTAACAAGAAATAGTGTATGTAGAAATGAGACTCAAGTAACAATGCTTTATTCCAAGAAATATGTTTTAACTAAATAAGTTCGACACTCTCTACGCAATAATCGATAATTTTGTTGGCATTTTGGACTTTAGCCTACCCGGGGATTAGTGATTTTAAAGGCAATTTACCCAGTATGGTTTGTTGTGCACAGGGGAAGAAAAAGTGGGGATAGAAAAGGAGGGAAAATAAGTAGAGGAAAATAAACTCTGTGGTATTCTGTAGAGCCCAACCCTCTTTATCTTATTGTAGTTGAATTGTGTCGTTATGCGTGGAATGAACGAAGAAGAGATCGTCAACTTTGTAGCACTGACAGAAAATAAGGTACGATAGAGTGATGATTATCATAAAAGTACTGTTGCTATTATCATAAGCCGTGGCCATTGTATATGATAAATCAATATTGTGTGGGAGTATATAACTTGTTCCTCCTGCTACTTTCAACTGATAATATAATGTATTTTGGTTTTATGAACGAACGCATTTCTTCCACATCGCACATGGTGTTTATTCATAATCTTTCATGCATTGACAGAATATTGATGTTCGGTTCATTGAATACATGCCATTTGATGGAAACAAGTGGAACTCACACAAGATGGTGCCTTATCAAGAAATGATTGAACGTATCCAAAGTCAATGGCCAGGATTTACACGACTGTCCGACAAGCCGAACGACACGTCAAAGGTAAAGTGCTTCTACACCTTTTCTGTGTTGTGGCCAGAGTACTCATACGCTGTAGACTTAGGAATAAAACCGCCTGCTGGACGCATTATGTTACCTTCAAAGTCATTCACCAATACTGTAGAAAGTTCGAAACCAAAAGATTCATTGCAAAGGTCATGATGACATGTCTGTAACTCTGAGAATTGCTTCCACATGGAATTTGCATTATGTGTTTATTTCTCTTGCCAGGCTTGGGCTGTTCCGGGCTTTAAAGGCCAGGTTGGTTTTATCACGTCCATGAGTGAACACTTCTGTGGAGACTGCAACCGCCTCAGGATAACAGCTGATGGAAATCTAAAGGTAACTTCTTTAAGATAATTTTGGTAGAATAGTAGCAAGCAAGACTGTGTTATAATTGCTTTTATGTATCCATGTTAGAATAACACGTTTTATGTGTGCTTGAAGGCCATCACGTTATTGTTACAAAGGTACTTTGTCTCTAGGTATTCATGTTAATTTTAATTTTGCATGTCAACTGCATTTTAATATAACAATGTTTATAGGTAATATGGCCATCATTGTAGCTATGCCCATTTTGTAATCCTGATTTCTTATGTTAGTATGACATTGTTTATACAAGGACGTCTTATGGCCTTTGTTTTAGGTGTGCCTTTTTGGCAATGCTGAAGTCTCCTTACGAGATGCCCTGCGGTCCGGTATGAATGAGGAGGAGCTGCTGTCTATTATCGGGGCAGCAGTTGGCCGTAAGAAGAAGCAACATGCAGGTAGGGGCATACTGTACATTTATGGCAACACAGCACTTTTAGTCTGTAAAATATGTAAGTGTAGCACTGGTGAGTAACTCATAGGTGCTGTATTAAGCCCCAACTCTGAATCTACTCCTGATGTGTCACCAGGATCCACCAATCCCACATAAATGTTCAGTACCAGTATCCATCTGGTAGGTTCAGCATCAGTGTCTATATGCACACTCCTATTTAAAAAAAGGTTAATGAGGACATAGTGGGTACTGGCTTTTGTCCTTCAACTCTGCACTATATCAGCGGTTTCTATTTTCCATGGTTTTAATGATGTATTCCTTTGACAAGATTGGATATTGGTTAAACATTGTTGGGCTTCGATGCAAGTGGAACCGATTTTACCAGTATGGTGAAATTTAGCCTGGAGGAATAAGGCACTTTGCCACCTTTTCAAATCCAATTTAAAATATAAGCCTACGGTTAACTCTCGTGAATAAGTCGCACTCACACATAAGCTGCAGCCCTAACTATGGAATTATCTATGAGCCGCACCTGTGACATGAAATTTGATGGATTTTACGCAGTAATGTTCTTTAGGGTTATATACCTGTGTAAAAGCCGTACCCAGCTCAGGAGGTCTCTGATTCGCATATTTTAAGCCACAGCTTATACGCGGGAGTTTAAAATAAGATTTTTTTTACTATCAAATGTCATGTCTCATTCAGCAGTACTTTCGTTGGCTAATTGAATTTGATTTAGAAATTAAGTGAATATATGGTAAGTATCCTATTCCATTCTGCAGGTAACCTACTGACTTGGTTCCGATTTCATATACATGTATAGATCTACATCTCGGCTACTTTGGATATTACACTCCAGGATTAATATATATCCGTAAATCTGTTTCCATTTAATACCGGCTCTATTGTGACGTTGGTAACTGATTTAAGTTTGCTCTCTGGATGCAAGTATTATATGAACACACAGCATTTTGTTGCTTGGTTATTACGCTAGTTCATTTTGTATATACAGTCATACTGATTTTTTCAAAATAGAAAGTCTTTGTCGGGTTGTGTTTACTTTGCTTTCTCGAGTTAACTCTCGATTTAGTTCTTTCCGAGATACTGTATAAATGAATCATCAATCATCCCGCTAAGCCCCTTTTATTTAATGCTATTGAGGTGGTTCTTCTTCTCTCCTAGGCATGTTCAATCTGGCTAAAATGAAGAACCGCCCCATGATTCTCATCGGTGGGTGAGTTTTGACTCTTTTAATTCATAGATGGTGGGAAAAGGTTGGAACAGAGGATGAAAATCGTTGTTGATTAAATCAGCAAAGCTCTACGATATATTTAAACAGTCTACGCTTAAGTTTATAACTCACACAACACTAGGTGTCACTACCTGTCCCATTAGTTCTATCTTGTCGCTCTTAGGCCAAACTATAGTACCAGTAAGGTTAAGGATACCATAAAAACCCCTTGTATAAGCTGCGGTTTTAGACCATTTCAGACCCTTGGTGCGGCTTATAGATCTACCATGAACTCAGGATGCGGCTTAGTGGCGGATTTAGAGGGGGGGGGGCGTGTCCATGGTGCTGGGAAGTCATGGGCAAGTCACTCTGTTACTGGACTCGTCACTTTTTACATAAAGACAAACAACTAAGATAAAAGTTAAAGCACATGCCACATTGTTACATATTTTGGGCCCCAAAATTTGCTCAGAAATAGGCGCCCGCCCCTTTTGGGCCACCCCCCCCCCCCTTTCCAGATCCTGGATCCGCCACTGCAGTTTATACGAGAGGTTTTACATATATAGACAAAAGTAAGAAATGATAACCATCTTAGGCCCCTGGTGCAGCTTACAGCATCTTCTCTCGATTCAGATTTGCTTGCTTTCCATGTTACTTATTATTGTAGGTCACTGCCCACCCCCGGGTGCCCACCGCTTCCCTCATCCCTGCCCTATTAGGCTCTTCATCCACACGTGCACCTCCTTCCACTGCATATCCGCCCACCTGCCGGCATCCATCTCTAAATCCCTACTCCCCCCTTGAGTGGTGGATCCAAGAATTTCTCAACCTAGTGGGGCGTAGGGGGGGGGGTGAACATTCTTTTGAGCTGTTAATTTCCCCAGCAACAGGGGAGGGGTGCCCCTTTTAAATCCACCGCTTCTGTTTCTTTGACATCGTCCTTCCCTGGGTCTAGCCCTTCCTACCTGGCGTCCCATCTCTCTGGCTTAGCCCTCACTTCCTCATCCTTTTTTCCCTTCCTCTTTGCGTATCTGTTCTGCTATCATTCTTTCACCCTTCATCCCCTCGGCCTCACTTCCCTCCTGGTTACGTTCTCGGCCCATTCACTTTAATACAGGTAAGTAACATGGGGCTTCTGGTGAATCTGTACTGCATCAACACAGTAAGCTCCTATTTTAATACAACAGGTGCAGATGGTGTCTTTCAAAAGTCCAAAGTTTTCTAGTCTAAAGTATGATATGTTACTGATATTATATATTACTGGATAGGCCGTCGTTGTGCCTCATAGAATCTTCCTGAAGTTTGGGTGTGTGACTTATAGGCGAGGAATTATATCCTAGAACAGTACTACCGTAACTTCTCTCGTGTATGCCACGGCTAGTACCAGAACCAAAGTTAAAGCAAGGCTTATAGATTTATCCCAAAGTCTGGATGCGGCTTATAAGGAAGTATTAAGGAGTATTCAATTTTCAAGCCTAAGTTAACCAAAATTTGACCCTAGCTGCACCTTAGGAGATGCTCCTGAAATAACGGTGCGTCCTATACGCAGGGGTTTAGCTCGTGTTCAAGATAATTTCTCATTGGTAGGTATCTTTGCAGTGACAGACTAGTTAGAGCAAATAACATGTACAGGCGGGTCACTGAAAGAGACTCGATGGAAATGATTCTGAAATTGACAATAGTCTTATCAATAAGACAATTTCTGCGTCAATGTCCCATTTATGAATATAGTAGTTAACCAAGATGTTTTCACACTTTTCCAATTGCAGATGAGAAGTTCCCAAGAGGAGAGCTCCTATCAAGTCACTTGAAATGTCATTATAACCCCACCGTGTTTAATTTGAGTTACATTATGGCCAACAATCAAATAGACAATCAAAAGAAGACGATAACTTGCATATCAACATTCAGGGACTCTCATATAAACCCTTTCTCAATGAATGGTAAATACCTTCAAGTGCCTCTCGTCCCAAATGGATTACCTCAAGTTCAATACACCCGAACCAATGGAGACTTAAACAGACGATATTTCAGTGCCTTCAAGCCTACCCTGGGCACAATGGAAGGGACAATGGACACGACTCAAGAGAACCAGAAACAAAGATTAGACAATAGCAAAGACAACCGGTCGGATCTTTATTATGAACAGTACATGGAGATATTTTCTCAAGGATTGGAGACGGCTGGTGATGATGAGGGGGATGCCCCTAGTCTCACTGAGCATCTCCGTCAGCGGCAATACCAGGCTTACAGAGACCAACTCTCTGGAAGCAGTGACTCAGCATTCCTACATAACTCCACAGAACCTAGAGAGGTTAAACTGACACACACGGACGCTGAGGGTAAGGCATGTATGGTGGACGTTGGAGAAAAGCCGGAGACCAGTAGGGTAGCCGTGGCTGAAGGCAGCATCTCCCTTGGCCAACCTGCTTTCTCAATGGTCGAAGAGAATAAGATGAAGAAGGGGGACGTCCTCTCTGTGGCACAGATCGCAGGCATCATGGCGGCCAAGAAGACCAGTACGCTCATCCCACTCTGCCATGACCTTCAACTCACCAAGGTCGACGTTCACTTCCGTTTTGACCGGAAGTCGAGTCGGATCGTGGTCATGGCGGAGGCGCGAACACATGGTCAGACTGGGGTGGAAATGGAGGCGTTGACAGCCGTGTCGGTGGCACTTCTGACTGTGTATGACATGTGTAAGGCTGTCACACATGACATGACCATCTCTGATATACGTCTTATGAGTAAGGAGGGTGGCCAGAGAGGAACATTTACCAGAGCAAGTTGATAGGGAAAGAATCATGATAATGGGTCATCTTTATTCAGAGCTCCTTCAGGCTTCACCGATAATTCCTATTTCTTTGTTGTTTTCGGTTTATTGAATTGTAGATTATGAGTGAATCGTGATTGGTCAAAACAGGTCACATGTTAAGCACTATAAATGGGCACAACTTTTTGAAAAAGCCCACATTCAAGCGGTAACTGCCAACTGAACAGGAACCCCGTACCAATCCATCAGAGTTGTAGATTATGTCATATATTTTGCTGGCTTAAAGGATATGGTGCTCCTTCTTATAGTCATATTTACTGAAATGTGCATTTATTTTTGCACATCACTCAGTGGTTGTATCTTGTGACATTTATAAACACGTATGTGTATGGCATGTGTAAGGCTAGACAGAAGTGGCTGGGGGCAGTTTTACAAATTGAAATATTTGTCAATATAATCATGTTCTATATCGTTGGAAAGGGAAATGGCCAGGAATTCAGTCATTCTAGTTAATCTTGATAGAACTTAATTACAAAAACTCAGGGTTAGCTTATCATATAAAGTGGAAACATGTTCTGGGCCCACAGATTTAGATGTGGGCCCGTGGATTTCTAAAGCTGCAGGCCCGGGTGGCCCATGGCTCAAAAAGTTAGTGTCTACCCCTGCTTACATTTCATATGTGACCTGATCTGCTTCCATTAAGAATGATTAACAGTCGAATTTTATCTGCTTCCATTACCAGTGACAGTGCTAAGACAAGAGGTGGTTTTCTGTTTTGTAACATTCCCCATCCAAGAATGGATGTCGAAACGGGGAGGGGGGGGGGCATGCAATGTTTATGATCACCATGTAGCGGTTATATGGCTGCTACATACTTTTGATTTAATGAAATTTCACGTATAATTTGGATTGGGGGTCTTTATTCACCACTGCTATATATGGTAATTTATCGTCGTCAGAATTCATATTGACCGATGTATTGGCGTATATGATAATACACATTGTACCATTAGTCCAATGGAAAGCCTTGCAGCGCTTTTACACCATTGCACACAGCCTTACAAGAAAAGGTCGTTTGTTACTGCTGCATAGATATATACATGTAATGCCTCATCAGGCCTAACAAAAAAAGGTGTGTTTCCAGTAACCCGACCGACCCTAACAAAACCAATAGAGGTACAAAAATGGCAGACCACTTTTTGGAAAGATTTCTATGTACTGAATAAGCCAATATTAAAATAACTTGGACTAGGGCAAAAAAAAAGTTGTTTCAGGTAAAATGCTGAAAAAAAAATCGGGTAGGGTAGGTCAGACTTTTTATTATTTTGTAAATTTTTTTCAACTGCTTCAAAGACTCACGCTGAGTCACGGTGACTCATAGGCGAGTCATGGTGACTCACGGATGATAGATTGACTGAAAACTTGGCCAAAAGTTTATATTTTCTTCAAAAAAAGGAGAAAAAAAGTTAGGGTCGGCCCTGTTTTCCTAGGTAGGGTGGGGCTACCCGAAGCAAACAAATAAATTTGTTTTGGCCTTGCAGAATTTTGAAGCTGAGAATATGGGTGGGCAGAGGCAAAAAAAAAGATGAAAAATAATCAGAAGCGGGCAATTTTTTTTTGCGTTCCCCTCCATAGTAGCATGCAGGCTTTTTTGATAAAGAGGGACTAAACTTTTTACAGCCCCCCCCTCAAGAGGGATCAACAATTTCCTAAGCCCCCCCCCTCAAACCCCCTCCCCCTAAAAAGAAAACGACCCTAGCTTTTCACTTCATGTTACTGGAAACACACCTTTTTTTTCTTGGCCTCAGGCATTGCTCCTTACAATTTATATGATTTGTGGTCGTTTTGTGGTTGTGTGGGGTAGATATTACATGTACCATCTCATGTTTTGTTAATGCATTATTACATCAAAGCTTTTCATATCCTACACGTTTCTGTTATAATTGACTGTAATCTATCCTACTATATTTAATACCTGTATTTCCCATGAGAAGCATATTTAGCAAAGAAAGAAGATTATGCTTCTTCGCCAATCGAAAGGGACAATTGTACAGATAGGCCAGTATGTCAACCGAATACACGTATTATTTTAGCACAAAGACACCATACTATTTTTTATACGAATGGATATGAAATATAATCACAAACCCCATGAAACTTTTTATTGACAAGGATAGTTATAAGTGACGTTCTTATCTGTGATACAAGTGAAGACTTCAATTGTTATTGTCTGATAACGTAGGGACGCTTTGTTTCTTTATCATTCTTATGTTTCTGCATTTTATGATCGTGGACTAAGTATACTGACATTTAAATGATTGAACTGTTGATATCCCCTTGAACCATTGCATATCATGTGTTGTGGACAGTTTCTGTATCAGGGTGTGTTTGCCCAACAAAGACAGTCTTATAAGTCCTGACTTATAAGCGGCCTTCAATCCTTTCTCTGTATTTCTGTCAGAAGCCATCCCATTTATGTATGATTTAATAAAATCATAACATCATGCACTTGGTTTGTTTTCTCATTCCGTTTCCATGTGCCTTTATCAGCGGATCGCTGCTTATATGATGTTGACAATTACAATAGATTTTTTTTTCTCCAGGAAGTGTTTATTAATTGATGCATTGCGCTATGTGGTGATGATGCAATTAATCCATTTAGGCTGAAATCCAACATCCAAGTATAACGGCATGAAAATTATACAAAAATAATTATTATATGTTTGTAAAAATGAGTGAAGAGGGAATCAAAATTGGTAGATGTATAGGGGGCTATGTTCTATGACGCCATCAAAAGAGGGTAGAAAAGTAGGGGAGGGTTGTCTGAGAATTCATGACAACAATGCATTTGCGGTTTAAACCCATCTTTATCAAAGACTGGGGTCATGGATCAGTATCATTCTCCAAATTCCTCCGGGCTTCCCTAGCCCACTTAAAAGGGTCTTCTTCTCATCTTTCCTATTCCCGCGGGATGTGTGTGGTGCACATATGCACGGGCACTGACACATTCCTCTGTGAAATTGTGTAATGTCATTCTCGCCATGAATATGACCTTAGCTGTCGAAATGGCGTTAAACATCTATTACTCACTCCTCACTCACTCCAAATTTCTCCATTATGAAACACTGTTGGAGTACTTTTCAATAATTCATAATGGTAGCAAAGGCAATACACGACCTTAATTCATATGGAACAAGGCTGTCCGAGATGAAGTGTGGTGAGATAGAATGACGTTAATAGACAGAACTAAGCAGTGGCGATCGAGATATGTTATGCCACTGGCCAATATACTGGGGATGTGGCGATCGGCTCTGTACTGTTATATCTATGCGAAGTAGCCATTCACATGAAATAATAACGATTGTGATAGACCTATACAATAATCGATGACAAGCGATGATAGAGGGGGCGGGGTCTTCAAAAATACCTGAAAACTGATGACGTCATCTGTAAATTATACTCAGCATTTACTTTAGCACATTATGAGAAAAGGTCACGAAACGAATAATAATTTTAGATTCAGAGATATTCTGAAAATACGCTAGTCCAATCAGGGGTGTGAAATCTCAACTGAAACGCTGAATTCAGCGGTTTTGATGCTTTCCAGGACCATTCACGAGATCTGTGGAAATCGACTGAGAAAGTGAAGTATCATCAGTTATGAGAGGGGGACCCATTTTGGATCTAATTTAGCCCAACTTGAGATGGTCTAGTATCCCTATGGTTATCCTTACTAGCCTTCCTTTACAACATACGTTGGTATGAAGTGCTAAATTGATCTTTCAATTAGGTGGTATATGTCTCAGAGGAAATGAGGTTCAGACGTTGACACCCCTGCTAATAAGTCATAAATATAATAAGGAATGAATGTTAGGATACCTGCATGAAAACGAAGTTTGAGAGCTGGCGTCCCACCAGGTTGCACTTGGCACAGGAATCCCCGCGAAAGCGTGCAATGAGAAGGATCTGCTTTAATTAATTATGGAAAATGATTGTCCGCACACGATGTGGTTTCTGCCTGTTACCTATGGCGGACACCGACTGCTATGATCAGAATAGGTGGTAGGGCATTGATGTTACAGTGGTTTAAACTGGGGATGGGGCCTAGGACAATTTACGTCACTCATTCTCTATAGAGTAGTAGCTGTAAAGTGTACCCACAAGTCCATTCACTATTTCTGTCCTGAGGCCTGAATAATGACCACTCATTTACAAAACACCATGACTATTTGCATAATAGCGTCGTTAGCTAATCAGTAGAACATAATGTGGCCATTACGTATTCGTCAGGTGTCAATTACATTTATCTTTACATCGGATTCATCGAGATAACTATGTGAGTTGCGTAAATTGTCATTTGACTAAATTGCCATTTCTTAGATTTGAATACCTTCATAAACGCATTAACCTGAAACGTAGCTTACATTTTTACATTTACATTTTATATTGTCATTTTTGTCTTCCACAGTGGCCGATCAAGGATTGTCTAGGAAGGAGGGATCTGGGCATTTACTATTGACATAAAACTGTGTATTCGGATGTATTTTGGCACACCAAATTGCATCTTTTCTCCTTTCCTTCCTCCGTTTTGTCTTCGGCGGGGGGGGGGGGAGGCGTGGCCCCTCCCTGGACCCACAACTGCCACAGAATCCCGGGCACAAAATTGCATTCAGGTCTAAGTAAACATGTATGGATTTGAAACTTATATAGGGCACATATATAGTCCTGCAATATACAACCGGGTGCTGGGCAAAGTCCTCTCATGTATCTCATGGTGATGGATTCATTTTTTAATTGAAGCATCTTCACATATTTTGTATGTTTTAGTCTTGAAAGTTAGGTAAGCGTGTTTTTTGTGTGTTTTTGTTGTTGTTATTTCTGTGGTGAAACATTCAAACCTTCCAAATCTGAGGGCGAAGGGTTTTGAAAGTGATCGCTTTAACCCTTTCAGGGCTTATTGCATATTGTTCCCGATCCAACCCCATGACGCATGTAAATACAGCCCCAGCTTTCTAATAGAGGTGCTAACGACTAACACACCATGAGGACAAATGAACAGAACTCTTGAGGCATCGTGCAGTCTTTGGAAGTGTTAAGTGGATGTGACCACTCGAGAGGTATGATTCCCTGACGGCTGCATGCGTTCACTATTAAATGAATCACAAAGTGTTACTTTTATAAGGGTCATGCACTTCCTTTCCCTTTGTCATACTGTAGTGTTTGTTCCACCCCCTCCTTAGATACATGGGTGTGGCAGTGCGATACACCTCCTGTGCTACTAACGCACCTGAAGCAGCCTTAAACGTTGTATGACGAAAATATATAGAGGTATACGCCTACCCCCTGTCGGCTACTATAGTGTTGCGTCTCGCATTTTATAGATTGCAACTTTTGTAACACTCTAGCCGCTTTACCTGAAGTTCTCTTGCGTTTTTACCCCCAATCACTTATCAAATGACCATGCCACTCAGATGTTTTGACATCATATTGGGTTAACCTTTCCTTTCATCTGATACATTATCAGCTTTGCACGCCGGAATCAATATAAATAAGCTGCATGTGATCGTATTCCATGGGAAGAATATTATCGATGACTTTATGGGGATTTATCATATTACAGGTCCCTTATAAGACGTGCATTTAGTAATCACAATGAGATTGCAAGTTAAGAACAGGTGGAAGGCAACAAGGCGCAGCCCGCAACCTCACAGGTAAACTTCAGCACAGGATGCCAGGTAGACCGGATCGGGTTTCATACAGGACAAATCGGAACTACAAAGACATGCTACATCTTCCATGGTATACATACTTAGGCTTGCAATCATGCTGGGGCGGAGCAGCCAAAATGTGTGGGGAATGAGCTGTATGATTCTGGAAAATATTTCTCAGAGATTATAATAACTCTGATCTATGATTTCAACCTGAAATAGTGTGGGGGAGGCATCCTCCACGGCTCCCCTAGCGGGATACATAATTGACCAATGAGAAAATTCCTTTCATTCAGTGCAGACTTTTTAGGGTGCATTACGTAACACCTGGTACCCATCAGCTCGCTGTTATCAGTGCTTATCTCGCAAGGTATCAGCTTCAGCAGGGGTCGGCGCACTAAGGATTCCGCTAAGGGAGCGTTCATTATTTATGGCCGGGGGGGATGGTATTTTCGTTTGGCGAATATCTGAAAATGGAGTGCCCCCCCTACACGAATGTCCCAAAATGAAACACCTTCCCTATGCAAATACCCAAATATGAAACGCCCCCCTACTCAAATACCCCAAAATGAAGTGCCTCCCCCTCGGGAATAACCTAAAATGAAGCGTCCACCCCCCCTTTGAGAATACCTTACTAGGGAATGTCCCTTTCCACAATTTATTTTAATAGACATTTCTCTGTATAAATTGTACACTAAAATATACTGCCACACTGGGATACAGCTGTACTGCCACACTGATTTACAGCTATACAATCTTTTTGTGACATAGGCCTGAACATTGTGGTTCCTCAAGTATAGGGTACACATAGGGGCCCTCCCAGCACAGATGGGGACCGGGCCAAGCATCACCCCTCCCCCACACACAAACAGTGGGCATGGGAGGACCTTGCAAAAAAAAATATATACTGCCACACTGGGATACAGCTGTACTGCCACACTGATTTACAGCTATACAATCTTTTTGTGACATAGGCCTGAACATTGTGGTTCCTCAAGTATAGGGTACACATAGGGGCCCTCCCAGCAAAGATGGGGACCGGGCCAAGCATCACCCCTCCCCCACACACAAACAGTGGGCATGGGAGGACCTTGCAAAAAAAAACAACCAAATCCAGCCTGATGAGTCCATATGAAACCACACAGGACCTCGGACTCCCCTTGACACACACATTTAGTGCAAGGAGCCTCGGGTACCTGAGAATAGACCCATCTATCCACCCAGAGCTGCTGCAACCCTGACCGGATAACCCACACACCACACCAGGAACCAGATACCCCAGGGTTGCAGCTTGTTCCTCTTGTCACACTACCTTGACATGGATGAAGCACCTACAGTGCTTTTGTGGTTGCTGGTACAATTTTTAAAGCACACATCTTGCTCTGTCTTTAAGATCAAGTACCGGGTATAAAGGTTAAGAAATCAAGATCTATATGAACAGGTCATCACTGCCTTTACTGGCTGCATTGCCAGGCCTGACAATGGCCTATAAGCAAGGTGACGATACACTACCGGAAATTCCCTTTTATAAGCTGCAGCTGCCATCACTTGCCTATATATGGAGAGAGGAATGGTCAGGTGACCATCCCACTGTCATCACAGCCCTGGAGCATGTTACCATGTAACATCACCTTGCTCATAGGCCATTGTGAGGCCTGACGATGCAGTCAGTAAGGCAGTGATGATCTGTTCAGAGTGACAAAATCAACAAAGAGTAAACACTTACACATTGCCGACCTACAAACTATAAGTTGTACAGGCCCATTTTGACTATTACAATGTGATTGGGGACAAAGTCTGTAGAATGTCTAAAGCCAGGCCAACCATAGATATCATGATGTAATTAGTGTTATTACACGACTTCTGTGATTTTGGGTGCTTTTTCTGGATATTCCCATTCTGATACCTGTCGATATTGCAGGTCCTAGGAGTGCTGATATCCAGGATATCAGCACTGCTTACATGTCCTAACATGTCATATGTTACATGTTAAAACCTACAAAATTTTCATTGCCAGGGTAGGGGTCGAACCTGCAGCCTCCTGATCCCAAATCCAACTCCCTATGCAGTGCGCCACAGGGACTGATGAGAAATGCTTGGTTAGAACCAGGTCTCCATAAGTCATTGATATGATACAAAGCCCGGGGAGGGTACTCACATATAACTAGTATACATTCAATTTGTGAAAATATCCTGCAGTCTTGGTTGTGACCCCCCAGCTTTGTTGCTGCTGCTGCCATAACCGCGACGACTGCGGAACGCGTTCAAACCAAACCAAGCAAGTAGCGACCCCAGCAACTCTCACATGCGCAAGGTTAGAATAGCATTATAATTATAGATGACTGCTGGACGTGTTCAAACCAAGCCCAGCCGGGCGCCGAGGTGTGTGTACCAGTGGTCTAGTGGGTAGCGCAGTGTGCTCAGCTGCTAGAGGTGCGGGCGACTCTTTTTTTCGCTGTGTGTACACACACTATGGCAGGCTTCGAGTCCGGGTGGAGGGGAACCATTTTTGTTTTCAACTTGAATTTATTGATATTCTATTGATTATTTATTGATTTTTTATTGATTAATCGTGTAATAAAGACAGTAAGGAATGTGCTAACGGGCACTGAATTCAGTGTATTGAAGCCCACTTGTTACGATATCCTATGATACACTGAATCCAGTGCCCGTTAGCCCATTCATTACTCTCTTAATATAAAACATGTCTGATGTTGTCAGGCTCGATTGGATGTGTTACTGAAGAATAAACTGTTCATATGCCAGTTGTAGTCATTGATGTTGATGAGATATAGAGACATTCATACAACATTCATTGGTAGCAAAGCTTCATGCACTGATTTCAGCTGATTCTTACAACATGTTGGGAGTCCAAGGGCTCCAATTGCATCAGGGATCATTCCTTCAGGCCTTTTCTCCACTTCACTCATAATAATACCCACCAAAACGAATACCCAAATAAAGCGCCCCCCCTACATGAATGGTCCAAAATGAGGTGCCTCCCCCTCATGAATACCCCAAAATGAAAAGACCCCCCCCTCGAAAATACCATCCCCCCGGCCATAAATAATGAACGCTCCCTAACCGGGAATACCGAGGTTGCAGATTCCTTAGTAGGGGGCACCATTGCTTGATCTGGTAAAAGCACTGATAACAGCCAGCATGACGGTACCTGGTGTTATATAATGCACCCTAAAACGTCTGTACTGATTTTTTTTTGATTTTTTTATTTAATCGCCCACAACAACAGTAAAGTACAGTACATGCTGTGGTCTACCCGATCAATTTCCAACAAAGCAATGTTATTGTATATCGTTATGCATTCACAAACATTACGTAGAATTATCTCATTGGTCAATAATGAATCCCGCTAGGTCGGTACATATGTAGACAGGTTTACTACATTAATGCTCGTGCAGACGTGGGGAGCAGACTGGAATCAACATCGGCGACTTAAAGAGAATCACTGAATTCCTACGGTTGTTCACCATTGAACAGGCCTACGTTACCTGCGCATCATTGTATGCAATGTTGGCAGATATGTGAGCCAAATAGCTAAATATAGCACCCACACCGAACATATGGCGAAACAGGTCAGATTTGAATTAACTACACTAAATCTTTGAAGTTTGCGTGCTTTGAAATATAGAAGGTAAAAACTTCGCCTTGTGCTCGTTACCATGAGTACACACTGTAAATGCGTCAAAATACATAGGTCTCATATTGCTTGTTATTTCTGCACCAGTGACACAGGCTGGGGCTGAAACAGTTGATGCCACGGTCCAGGCAGGGAGAGCGGCAAACCCCAAGGCGGAATCAGAGCCTTCAAACCTATGGTTTCCCGTTGACCTTTCGTCAGGAATGGTGCAGGGTGATCTTACATTTGGTGCCTCCACTTGGTAAACACTATGTCTTCTCACAAAATTTGGCATCTCAACGAAGTTTGGGTTCCTAAGAACGTAGATGATAGGGTTGACGATACAACTTGCCCAGAAGAGCCACATACCACTTGTATCGGCAGTTAGAGTCATTGGTAGGCCAGCAAGCAGAGAATAAAGTCCCATTAATATGTAAGGGCCCCTTGTCACAACATGTAGACATACCATGGTGATGGCTGATTTAGCTGTTCTCATCTCGCCACTGAACCACAGCTGGGTAGCGCTACTGGACGCTGGCCGCACGTTGGTGCCATTCTGCCTTAGGATCCGGACTAGCCGGACGCAGCAGAAGGACATGATCACCAAAGGAAGCACGAAGCAGACGACAATTTTGACCACTCGGTAGACGTTAAGTTTCAGCGTCTCTGCCGCTGTATGGCTCTGTGTAACTGTATGGAAGAGCAACATACAGTGAAAATAGTGGCCTGTGGTGCTGGCTTGGCTAAGTTTCCACTGTCCGTCCAGCAGGCTTTGGAAGGGCACAGCCAAGAGAAACCCTGCAATCCAGGAACAGATTATCAGCAGCGAGGCCGTCCTCCTGGAGGTTCCTGTCGCTCTAGGCACCGCCCCGAGTATCTTGTAGCGGTCTATGGTCACACAGGTCACCATAAGTGTAGAAACTATGGCCAGTGCAGTTTGTATGACGCCCAAGAGAACACAGAGTACATCCCCCAGAAACCAGCCGTCATAGAAAACTGAAATGAGTGTCGGCGGCAAGCTGACGACGCTGGTAAGAAGGTCGCTAAGGGCCAGAGACGCTATGAAGGAGTTGGTACAACTTGTCCAGCGCAATTGGCGTATGAGGACATGCAGGACCAAACAATTACCTACCACGGACAACAAGAATATGGTGATGAGATAGATAGTGGAGACTGCCACAACCGCGATGTGAAGCCCCCGTCCACCACCCCATGGTCCCATCGTCCATGCCGGCCCGTGTTCACTGACTGGACTGACGGCGTGGACGCTGGCTGCGGCCGTTCCCATACCCTGGGTGATCGGTGTCGCGCTTGGTACAGATTCCTCCGACATTCCTTCCAGCGCACTCTGCTATCATACGGTGGTGTTTGCGGAGAGTAGTTAGTGTGTTGAATCGTCGTCAGTCATTATGCCTGCAATCAAAACAATTCCAATCGACCCTTATTAATGCTATAAATGGGAAGGGATCGCGACGAGCGATGCTATCTTACATATGACATCTCACTTAGCATACCACAGTTGATTCTGAACTAATCACCTATGTTAATGCTCTACACAACGTCTTTGGGTACACAAAGACAGTTGCTTTCCCTGTGCGAATGTGTTTACAGACACAGTAGCATGCATCACAGACAGCACATTATTTTAAATGTACCGAGCCTGCTTCAATAACACATGTTCATATACTGCTTACATGTACACATATATACTGCTTACATGTACACATCATCCAGTGGGCGCGGGTGCGGCAATCGCCTCCTGAATCTAGCACGAGATAAGCACTGATAACAGCTATGGTAACTACCCATCGTATGGTCCGACGATTTACCAGTGGGTATGCGCTATGTCCCAATCTACAATCTTGTGGTATACCAACGTGCCTCTAACTGTTTGAGTGCGGTCACCCCTTTTCTTCACAAAATAAAAGGAGATACTACTATTTTGTGCATTCATTGAATTCCTATCCCCAATGCCCAAGGGCAGTCACTTGCAAACCGTTAGGACCTATGAGTAGATCGAGCATGCAAATAACAGACACGCGCTCATTTTGGAATTACAGCGATAAATCCTTCCAATTATCGAAGGGAAACATGTTGCGTCACAGTGACCCCTCAAAGGAGGCGCAAAAAATGATCCGAACCAGCCCCCCTTTTTCAGCAAAAGGCATGCAAATTACTACCGATTTTAATAAGGATTTACTTTGAAAGATTTTGCTTGTCCCATAGGGGGCGCTGACCTTCCGATTGTAAAATGATAAATAATCGGGCCTCATATAATTATACCCCCCCCCGACCGAATACAGTGGCGGATGCAGGATTTGGAAAAGGAGGGGGCGCAGCCCAAAAGGAGGGGGCGCACCCCCTATTTTTGGAATAATTTTGGGATCCTTGAGTACTGGGAAAAAGGGGGGGGCGCGCCCCCGCGCCCCCTCTAAATCCGCCACTGGAATACTCCTGCATGTCCATTTTGAGATAAATGAATATGCATGGTATAATCAACTTATGATGCCAGTCATATCCTACCATCGTCGCTAGCCGTTCCTTCTATAGATTCACAACTTTTCGGTCAGACTCCTTTGAGTTTAATACTTCACATTTTGTTTAAAAATAAAAATAAAAATGAAGGTGTTTTTTTTTTTTTTTTTTTTTATTTTATAGGAAATGTTAGGGCACATGTCAATGGATGTATTATATTCTTTGATTTTACTATAAAATAATGATGGGAAAATGACAACTGTGAGAGAGGGGAAGAACACGAAAAGGATACAGGAAAAATCCTCAAAAAGTAATGAAAAACTTCTTTAAAATATGAAAAAAATGAGACAAATTCTTCAAAATCACAAAAAAAAATTGCCCCTGTTTTGCTAGGGTCGGTCGGGTTACTGGAAACAAATCTTTTTTTTTATTTGGCCTAATGTAAAACTACTAGATCTACACTTCCTGACGTACACTGTCAGCCCAGCGCACCAGTTTTACAGTGGGTTGCTTATTATGCGGGTCTACAAGGGTAGTTCATGTTAGTCCAATCCTATTGCCATTATTGGGGTTGTAGTGTATGTACTACACTGGTATGTGCTGCCTATTTACAATTCGGGCTGAGAGTGTAGGTGTGTTATACATATGGTCACCCTGTATTGAAAATGCAATCACATGGTTCTTTTGTCCTACATTGTATTAAGTCAACCCTGTTGTCCACTGGGTATTGCATTACTTAAGTTGGTATATACTTGCGAGATAAGCACTGATAACCGCTCTATCTATGGGTACCAGTTTTACCCTACAAATTCAGCAGTGAATAGAAAGAATTACTTTATTGTAGTGATGCGATAAGTCGCAAAAGGAGGGGGGTGTTTAACCAACCTAAACCAAATGGAACCCATCCTAGAAGACATTATACACGAGATACTACTAAGCTGGATGTGTGTAAAGTACAACATAGGCTTACTCTAAAGAAAACGTTCAACAAAGCAGAGGCGTAGGAAGCAAATCTTCATTGGGGGGGCCCGGCAAGGGCACCATCGCGACCACCTTTAATTGTCGGATGATGCATGATGGCGTCTATATATGCGCATTTAGAATTCATATAGAAAAGTGATTTTTGGTAAATTTTGGATCTGACTTTAGGCTCAGACCCCCATTCTCCATATGACATCAGCATAATAATCTAATTTGAGATGTAAAGTTTTAGCTTCTTTTCCATTGTGTTTATGAGTTCTTAGAAAATATTGGGGGGGCCCAGACATACTCAGGCACCACCTCCTTCATGATTGGGGGGGCCCAGGCCCCCCTGGCCCCCCCTTTTCCTACGCCCCTGCAAAGGCCAACGCCAATGAAAATCTGACACGCCTCAAGTTATCGCAACGTTATGGTCGCGTTGCCCCCATCCCCCGGCCCCATCCCGTCTCGTAGGTCCAACCGCAAAGGGACTGCATAACGTATCTCTATCTAATCTATGATTGGCAGTAATTAAAGGATGACTTCCTTGCCTATAAGACTCAGTATGGAGGCCTAGTGGAGCCACCATCTTGAATTTCGCTGGTTGAGGTAAAACCCACTGATAAGACATACCATGATGGGTACCTTGCCCATGGTTAACACCCGCTTCCAGGGACATGCTGGTCCCATCTTATCAGTTCTTATCAGTGTGTGTCGCCAAAACCAGCTCCAGACCAGCTAGTGGCCAATACGGACTTAGCGGGATTGCTTATCAGCCAATGAAATGATACCAGCCATTTAGTGTGGTCCTCGTTCAGGGGCAGTGGTACCCATAAGATGACTGGTATCAGTGATAAGAGCAGGGAACTAGCTTCAGTAATGTATGCACCCATTGGACAATACGCTACCTCAGGGGTGGGCATATCGCGAAGTGCTGGAGCAAACATACAAATCGTTGTGGCAATGCATTTTAATGCATTTGACGGCAAACTATCTCCAGAAAATTTTCAGCTTCTGCTTGTCAAAATTGCTATATTTTGGGGTTAGGGAAGGCAAAATCCTCAGCACCCTGCCCCCTCCCCTTAAAAAAAGTTTCATCCAAAGGTTGTGTTCTAAAGCTAGGATTCAAGTGGCAAATACGTTGAGGAGATTTTCAGATTAAGCCTCAAAAAATTAGTGTGATTTTTGGGGAATTAGGTGGCAAATTGCTGTACGAAAATGTTAAGATTCTCTGTTCTAAATTGGGAAATTGAAGGAGATGCGGAGGAGGCTTAACACATTTCAGGTTTTACCTCTATATAGGTTCAGTTGGTGGTCAGTCGGGAGTAGTTTTGAGAAGATCAGAGATAAGAGATAAGAGAAGGGTCCAATTGAGGCCTTCTACTCCTGGCCCCTGGTTTGCAAATCTCTCTGTTTTTCTTAAAGAGGTAATTTCTATTACTAAATAGGCTTTTTTTTTCTTTCTAAATTTCATCAAGTCATTTCCTGATTTGTTTTAGATTTTCTGTAAATCTTTCTCAAAACTTATCAATTATTTTGTGACTTTGGGTAATAGAAAATGGGAGAGAATTTCCTCAGAGGTTTAGAGCCCCACTGCCTCTGCCCACATCACCCTCCCGGCTGGGGAGCTTTCAGATACGACTGACCTAGGCCTGGGTTATGTTTTAAAAGGTTTAGGGGAATATACACCAAGTATATTTGCAGATTTCACCTAAACATCAGAGTTTCAGAGGAACAGGTTGCCAAATTCATGTCAGAAAACTTTCAAATTTCACCTTTAAAATGAATGAGTTTGCAGCATTTTTGGGGCAAACCCCTCCACGAAAAAGGTACAGATTCTCTAGATTGGTGTAAATAAAAACTGGTGTGTTTTGATTTAAAAACAAATCTCTCCAAATTACTCCAAGAATTTTTTTAGATTCTACCTCAAATTGTTCATGTGTTTAAGGAATTTATATGAGTTCAATCAGTAGCTTTGTAGACCTCAAGGTGAAATCACAGTCAGGAATATTAAGATTCTAACTAAACTGCTATTGTGTTTTAAACGGCGGTGGGATACTTTGTCCGAAGGAAAATTAGGAATTCGATCCTTAATTTCATTGGCATATTTCCCCAATACAAGACCTCTCTCTTCAGAATGGCGATTAGATATTATAGGACCTACCATGAGGAGGAATAGAAAGTCTACCTTTAAATTGTTTTGGTCAGCATTCTATGTTGTCACCTCAGTGCAACAAGGTTGTAACTGACATTTTGCCAAAATTAAGTTTTCCTCTGTTTTAACATCTGTTGACCTTTATCCACCTCCTATGAACGTATTGGAGCTCTATCGGCGATATGTGTCTACAGGCCCCCATGCACTGAGGTTGTATCAACTGTGTACTACAGTAATTGAAACACTTATTTTGCCTCTCCTGTAAACCTTGAAATATACAGATACAACCTTGTTGCACTGAGGCGACGATCTATTTTAGGGGATATTGGGATATATATTGAAAAGCTCATAACTTTGGTTCTAGTTGGAATATTTACAAAATTCTTTCAGATTTAGAAAGCCCATATCATCCTCAATGCCACTTATGAAGCTCTCTGTCGCACATCTTTTGCGACATTGCAACAGCTTCCCACCCCTGTACGTCAGTATACCGAACCCCGTGTGTCGCACCAAAGGCGTTGGGCAAGGGGTGCACGCAATGCCTGCCCATGTCCATAAGTGGAGACTCCACTACGTGATTTTTGCCAAGAATCGGAGCTATTCTCATGAAAGCTGGTACAAACACAAACCATCAAATGCTATTTGTTATCATAACAAAGTAGAAATAGAATGTTTAGAGAGCTATTTGTTTATATAGAAAAGGGTTTGCGTACAATCTCAGGCACATTTTTGTTGTCACAGATGTTTTTGTTTAATAAATCAAGTTAACCTAATGTAAATATTGCAGACTTTCACACTGATGACCATCTGCAACTCAATATCAGACAGGTTTGATTTTACAGTATAAGACCTTGCGATCTGTGTGATTGCTGTGTTGTTATTTATATTTTGCTGTGTTGATGTTTATATATTGAACTCCCACCCAGTCACAGAGTCTATGCAGGTCCAGGTTAGTTTGTAATATGACACACAAGGAGAGAGATCACCCATGAAATGACCCCTGAAATCTCATGTATACAATTTTTAATCTCATGTTTACAATGTAGGAATGTCAATACTCTATACCTTAGGCACTATAGGGATAACATTAGGTGAGAATGTACCAAAAATTCGCGTAGTGGAGCCTCCACTATAGACTACTCACAACACGCCCGTGTCAAACAGCGATTTCCCTATACTGCTTACAATCCGCATGAAAGTTAGAACGTTCTGACAGGTAAAGTTGTACCATTATCCTTGAGGATATTTGAGGAAATATTTTGTAGTAGATACGATTCCCATCTGATTTATATCATCTATCAAATGTACCAATATGATTTTAATGCAATGCAAACAAATCTACAATGGCCGATTCTGCATCCGTTTCGATGTGTACCCTCATCAGATTGATATGATCGGCCAGTTTCACAATTGTGTGATAGGTTTAGGCCCTATATGCACGCACAATTATCGTTTTTGACAAAAATACATTGTAAAACCTGTTGCGACGAACTCTGTATGTGCATATATTCGAAAAGGTCCTTTCCCTTCTCGTTGCAAGCATCTTCGCCTGTTTTGGTGGGAAAAGACCATTTGCAGTAGCATCTCTGTACCTCAAGGACAGGCTGTAATGGAGATGCTCAGAAGGCCAGTATATAAGATGCACATCGTTACCTACAGCTACTAATGTTCTTATGATACGCCTAGGCCTACACATATCATTGTATGTGGGATCTGTGGTTTCCCAAAACGGTATATTTCAGGTCTATAACTCGTCTCTAATGAATTACCCAGGCACTAGGGTTTGTCGATAAATTACACCTTGTAATACATGTATCAGATAGACCCCGTCCCCCCCCCCCAAACGTTTGAACAGTTATACTTGCCAATTGTCGGACGTAATCCCCAATCATTAGCAGGTTGTTCAATGTAAGTCCTGCATGTGTTGGATGATCAGCAGAGAGATGAGATAGTGAAACATAGTACGTATTTTGACTATCTGATATTTGAACACCTCTTCACGATGTGATTGCACGGACGCCTGTAGACTGACTGCCGCACCAACTTCAGACACCCATGACGTCTTACACGCCCCGCCCAACCAGCAGGCCGCAGGTGGTCTACAACAGCACAGGTGCTTGCTCCCAATGCGTCTTGTGTGACTGGAAGAGGAAGGGGTGGGGCCAGGGGTTCCTGTGAGTGTATGTGTGTGTGCGTGTGTGTGTGTGTGTGTGTGTGTGTGTGTGTGTGTGTGTGTGTGTGTGTGTGTCTGTTAGGTGCACTGAAAATATAAGGCTTAAAAAGGTTCTCTGTAGTGATCACTTTTGCTCATCTTGTTGATGATGTCGCGGGAGAGTACCCCATGATCTTTAGGGTGATCACTACAGAGTACCTATCTGACCTGCTCAGAGAAGTATTTGTGAATGATTACTTTGTCATTGATTAAGATTTCTGCACAAATTTGCATAATTATTCCCTTCCCTCCCGACAACCAAACATTATTGTGGACACTTACAGCTGACTTATGCCCTGATGAGACATACATGTAGATGTTTGCATAGGGAAGACGATGAACTTTTGAAGCCAGTACAAGACCGACAGGCCGTATATATGTTCTAGCGGAACGGACTCATCAATAGCGATCACCTTCATAGAAGTCTATATGTTCAGTGTGAGGGGGAGGACAGCCACTCTTCATGCTCAGGTGTGCAGTGCCACCTGTTGTTAGACTGTTCAACTCCCGGCCCCTGCACTCCCATACAAAAGTGACATCCATGCTCGTTCCCCAAAGCAAGAAACAGGGATCTTTTTTTCACTCTCACCCAATGTCCCTGGAAACAGAAAAAAGGATCCTTTGCCAAAAATAAACTCCTCGAATTTTAGAAAAGGGGATTTTTTTTTAAAGGACAAAGTCCATAAAATTTGATTAAGTGTACTTTAACTAGGGGATTTCTTTGTTTCGGGAACCAGTAGGCGCATTTGGGAAAGAGACTCACAGATGGAGGTGGGTGTCCAGCTAGTGTCCAGTGTCTTGGGGCCTATTTCATGTTAATGACATCTTCCCAAGTATACTAGTATCAGTGGCTATGTAGGTATGGAAAGATGTCCACGTTTTGTGAAAAATGGGGTGATTATTTACCCTGTAAAGTCCATGTTTTTCTCTCTCTAAAAATCCATGGAAAAGGGGGTGTTTTTAAGGGGAGGGAACGAGCATGGATGTCACTTTTGTATGGGAGTGCAGAGGCCAGGGTTCAACTGTCAGACTTATCCTTTTCATTTTTTGTCGAAAAGAATTGTGAGAGAGAAGTGAATGAGGAAATCACATATATGTAGACAAATTATAAAGACCGCATACCATAGCCTGTTCGATTGAAGAATATAAGCAGTTGTATAAATGGTTAGATACATTTTGGTTACTGTATAGTCAACACCTAAACCATGTGATGGATTCAGGTGCCCTTTAATAAACGCACATAATAGGCTTATTGTATTTCAGTTGGTGACAGATGTGGTCAAATGAGAACCGATCAGATCTATTCTTCCATCTCGTGGGGGAGTGGGGGTAAATGATATGAAATTGTTGGATGGGTCTAGAAACTCAACTGGGCGCCCCTCTCTGTAAGGGCCGGCATTCATACTTAGCTAGCTCACCTGTGGGTGACTCCATCGTGAAGCTAAATGAGTATAGCGTAATTCCTCGCGTATAAGGAGCGGCTTATACACCAGGAAAGGCCTCTTGTGCCTTATAGAATCAGTATAGGCGAGGATGATCATATTCTACATCAAATTAGTACTAAATTCGGTCTGAATCACCGTTCTTTTAAACATTTTACGCAGTTCCCATGCTAAATTTAGGGAATGTTTTAAAGGAGCTCTGAATCGGCTACGTCCGCCACAGTGCTAACGTCGGCGGACGTAGGTCCTCGATTCAGAGCGCCTTTAACAGTGTGCGCTCTCAAATTGAGGATGCGCCGCAAATGCGGAGTGTGCCTTTTAATACAAGGGGTATTACAGGAGTTCACAAGTGAAGCCCAAGTCGGTGGCAGGGCCAGCCAAGTGATCCGTCATGTACAATGTATGTGTATGTCAGTGCTGCTGTCGAGATGAAAGCTGATTTCATTAGATTACATGCAGCTTCTTATGCGATGCACAGTTAATGGCAATTCCCTCTTCTAAGTTCTCACTAATTGGCACACAGTGGTGACTTTGCCAAAGTAACCCCTCACCTCCATAATCAAGGTCTGTGCATAGCAAATAAAAGCACCAGAGGGCAGCACTATTCCCATTAGTTTCTCACCCTTCTATAGCATATGGCTAACACCTACAAAGACTAAACCTGGTAACCAGTCCACGCCCGTGGGGGCATCCATACGTGGTACCGATATGTCACACCCGAGGGGGTGGATGGGGTGGGGGATTGTTCTGAGTATGACACGAGGTTGGGGTGTCAATGATAGCCTAGGTCCTGGATCCAAGATAATCTTAACGTAAAAACAAAATGTTCACAAACATTAAAAGAAGAATGTTAAAACATTTACGTGTTCCAGTGCTAAAACGTTATTTTACAAAGGTTTTCTATCCAAACCTTTGGGGCTGTCCATAAATGATGCTAACGGTCTATGGGACAGGACTGACAAGCTTTTGCACATGAAGAAAATATATAATATTCCATCCTTTGATCCTATTCTGTAAGGAGCAATAAATTTCTTAGAAATGACCTATGCTCATGGGCGTGGAAACCAGGGGGGACAGGGGGGACATGTCCCCCGCCCCTCACTTTTGGCCAACTCCTCAAAAGGTCAAAACTAAAAGGTCAAGCAAAGTGAGGTCAAAAATTGCAGAAAACCCCCCTGGTCCCACCCACTCTGAAACTGCTTACCATGCCCCTGATGCTAGTTAAAGGGCATCTTACCCCACCCTACCTTACACTAGGCATTCATGAGAGCATGATAAAGGGTCAAAACGCATGAGTGTCATGCCAATTGCGTGAGAGTTGGCAACGCTGTATTCGGCTACACAGAAAAAAGGGAACTAACTATCTTAGTCAGAAGTTAGTTAAATAGGCCAACTTGTCTCAATTTTGACTAAGATCCTTCCTTCTAACTGCCGTTCATGGATTTTCTATAAATTCTAGTGCAAGCTTAAATAAATGGCTACTAAACTAAGCCAAAGGTGCATCTTTTAGCTCAGGGTTTGGCTTATAAGGGAGTGGTCATTATTTATCAACAGGGGGGGTGGGTTTTCGCGCGGACGCGCGAAAGTTTTTAACGCCCCCCCTCGATGGCAGTCATAATTTTTTGCACCCCCCGCGTCGAAGGCGCGGAGAGTTTTCGCGCCCCTCTTTGATCTATAGTAGCATGCGGGCTTTTTTGCTAAAAAGAGGGTGAATTTTTTTAGGTCCCCCCTCAAGAGGGGTCTGAAAATTTTACGCCCCTCACAAACCCACCACCCCCCTGTTGATAAATAATGACCAATCCCTAATAAGGTTTCATAGTAATTCCTTTGATTTGATTCAAATGGCTAGTTTGACTTCTACAGTGGGTTTAAAGACTCACAACAGAGCCCTGCCATTTAACCCTTTAACTCCCTGTACTGCATATATGCAGTACTAGCTATACCACTGTATTTGGGAAACACAAGGACAGAACGGGTTAAGAAGCAAGGTCAAAGCCTCATAGTGGAATCATTTAAAACCTATGAGCTAGGTTGCTCTGGGTTTATTACAACATCACAGGTCCAACAATGTGGATCTATGAGTATATTGAATATTCAGGGAAAAGGTGTTTGTGTGATTCTTGTTTGTTCTTTCACTACCTTATTAATCTATTAGGTTATTTTATTAAATGTTATATCAGGTTGGACTGTACCCATGTAGCAAGCCCGCTCGGGGCCAAATTGGTTTTACCCGGGATAAGGTGGTTCAAAGCGGGCAGTATTCAGTACATGGGTTTTAGGTTCGGCAGATGCTGGGTTTCCAGTCAGGGCCACACAGGGCAGCCCAAATCGGGCAAACCCACTTGAGCCCATTGGGCTCCCAACGGGTTTTGTCCTCAGCATACGGTCTGGGCCACATTGGGCCGCCCGATTTGGGCACTGGTCAGCTTTAAAATGGGCAACCACATTTGGCCCAGGATGGTTTCAAAATGGGCATCCCAAGATGGGTACTTAGCTGCATAAAGTCTTCCCAGTCAGGGGTGAGAGTGGGTTTGGACAGGGCAGCCTCATCTTCTGAACTGTTCTAAACTCTGTGATGAGTGTTCCCCCTCCCTCTCTCTTTTTTGTTCGTCCCTCCCCTATCCATCCCCTACCCCTTCCATCTCCTCCTCATTCCACTCAACCTGCCCTACCCTTTCCCCCTCTCACCCCGCTCTGCCCTGCCCTTCTGTCATCCTGCCCTCCCTGGGCCTCCCTAGCCACTTAAAAGGGTCTATTTCTCCTCTTTCCTATCCCCTCAGGATGTGTGTGTTGCACATATGCGCAGGCACTGACACATTCCTCTGTGAATTTGTGTAATGAGGATCTCGCCATGAATATGACCCTAGCTGTCGAAATGGCGTTAAACATCTATTACTCACTCACTCTCACTCCCAGCCCTCACCCTGCCTTGCCCTGCCCTGCTCTCACCCTGCCCTGCCCTTCTCGCGCCCTGCCCTGCCCTGCTCTCGCCCTGCCCGCCCTACTCTCATCCTGCCCTGCCCTCCTCTCACCCTGCCCTGCCCTGCTCTCACCCTTGGTCTGCGCTGCTCTCACCCTGCCCTGACCTGCTCTCGCCCTGCCATGCCCTACTCTCACTCTGCACTGCCCTGGCATCTCCTTCACTCACATGCCCTGCCCTGCCCTGCTCTCACCCTGCCCTGCCCTGCTCTTACCCTGCCCTTCTCTCACCCTGCCCTGCCCTCTCACCCTGCCCTGTCCTACTCTCACCCTGCACTGCCCTGGCATCTCCTTTGCTCACATGCCCTGCCCTGCTCTCACCCTGCCCTGCCCTGCCCTCATCTCACCCTGCCTTGCCCTCTTCTCACCCTGCCCTGCCCTCCTCTCACCCTGCCCTGCCCTCCCCCCTCCCTTCCCTCCACCACTGCTGTAGGACACTTTCCCTATACCATTAATACACAGGTAGGTTCATAGTAGGGATCCAGATATTTCATGTAAAAGGCAACACTGACTAGTCCTGGAAAGAACAGCTTCATGTCTTTCTTTGTACTAGTAGGCTTGCAAGGTGTATTTGTGGTGTGGGGGCAAACAGGTCCCACACTTGGCCATGTATAAGAGGACTATATATAGAGGCAATTGAGAAACCAAAAATATCCCCTGCCCCTGTAGGCCAGTCCATGGCAGACTCACCACAAAGTGGTTTCACAGCACTCCAGGCAGAATTTTACTACCCATACCAAGCTTATTTCTTTTAGACATAGGACAACTGGAATAGACTACTAAATCAGATATGAAGTAATAATGTGCAGACTTTCTCATAGTCTGGAAATACTTAGATGTTTCTAGTCAAAAGTGCAAATCAAGGTCATCTGAGTAGTAGTGGAATGGCAACACCATTTCTATTGCACTGAACTTGGAACAAGAGCAGATATGCAGAGGTACAGTCATTATGAACTTGAAGGCTCTCTTCTCTACTCCTACATAGGGAATTAGTGGGGGAAGATTGAGGCCAGAATGTCACTTTAATGAATCAAAGTGCCTTGTGTTGGCTGAATGAGTTTGATTCAAATGAATGGTACTGCTCTGCCTTTCCACTTTGG